>CM060932.1:695655845-698155845 GCA_030765085.1 Allium cepa | reverse complement strand
AGGATATTTTATTCTGGTTTTAAATTATAAACTATTTTGAAAAAGACCGTGCTGTTATAATAACGATTGGTTATTGAAGAGACGGGGATCGAAGTTGTCATACTCTCTGCCAACTCCGAAAACCATTTTAACAACCGTGTACGCGGTGGAGATTGCAGAATGAAGTAGGATAGTGGCGGCATTTCCTTTGAGGTAAATACGTGGACCCAACTCCCGTGAGTTGGCATAAGGTGGATAAAACAGGTGCGATTGACGGGTTAATTGAGGTAGCACCTTTGATCGGACGCATCCCTTCAATATTATACTTTGACATTTGGATTGATTCGGTGGCCACTTTTGATTTCTTTGATTTGGGGGTGTTGTTCGAGGTGGGCGGTAGTAGCAGCTACGCGTTACCACCGACCCGGAAGCGTAATTGGTATATTTACCCTGGCATTGCCTAGTTGTACCATGTCACCTACCCTAGCGCGCCTTGTACGAGTTTCTATTTGTGTCGTACATATGGAGTATCCTCTGGTAGCCTCCCGATCAGGTGGTATTACGGTACTGTATAGACTGTTGGCATTATTTGTGTTAAGGGCTATATGGGTAACCCCTTAATGCTATTTAAAAGTAAGTTTATTTTACAATTAGACACTATTATAATAGCGAAATATACTACATAGTAAATAGTTTAACGGATCCTTAAGAGATGTAAATCCCGAGCATATTTTGAGTTACTGCACTCATATTTATTTCTGTTGATTTAACTTACATAAGATCTTTTAGTTCTGACTCGAGTGTTTTGTCTTTTCAATTCGCTCCGGTCAGTCCGAGCATTTAGGATCGAAGGCTTTATCACTGGAGGATGAAGACGAAGATTTCAGTATTATTATTAAAATATATATATATATATATATATATTTGTTCCACTACACCATTGTATTCCGCTGCATTATTGATATTCTATGGTATGTATAACTCTGATATATATTGTAAGTATAATTAAATATTTTGAAAAACAGCTTCATGAACTGTATATTTGGTTATTATATTTTATCCTTCCGCTGTGAGATTCTGTTTGTTTTATTTCTTTCTTTGTTTTCTTATTTACCCCATAACAATCCTCCCTTCCGTATGGTTTGAATTGGCACGTGTGTCGATTTAAAGCGTGCGAAAAGGAGGGACGTTACAGTTATTTCAAAGTTTGATGTGTGGGTGGAGCACATCAGAGAAGTTAAAAGGAGTTGCGGTAAGGAAGGGAAGTATAATGGTCGATGTTATTTTATATGTTACAGAGGCAAAAGATGTTTATGCAGAAGTATCGATAATGAAGAGAATGTAGTTTGTATGTTTGGGGATGTAAGTTGGTCAAGCATGAGAGTGGACAGAGAGTTATGAGAGAGGATGGTGATCTGGTTAAATGATGGTTCACTGTGATGTTGTTTACAGGCAGTGGGGTATTGAGGAGGAGCAACAGTTTTGGTCGTAACAGAGGCTGTTGTATGTAGATGGTTGTTTGAGAAGAACAGTGTTGAAGTTGGTGATGATGGTTTTTTGTTTTTGGTTGATTTAGGATTGTATTTTGTTTTTGGTTGAGATATGGAAAAGTTAGAAGAGTTTTATATGGGGATGAGGGAAGAGGGGTGGAAACTGGAAGATGGTTGACTAAATTTTAAGGATTTTATTTTTAAAAATGTGTGTAAGTTTAATATTGTAATATGGTGTGATGTTTGTCCAATTGGATTGATTGGTGTGCAAACAGTAAAAGGTGAGGTACTTATATTGCTGTGGTTGAACTAGAGGGTGGTAGAATGGATTGGCAGGTATTGAAATTGATGGGATGATATGCCGAGGTTAGCAAACTAAGGGGATGGTGAAGTATTGATGGATGTTTGTCAAAGAAGTTGAAGTGGATGTACGTAGTGGCGCGATAAGGAGTGTGACAGAGGTAAGTTATGTTGTTTGCAGTGTTTGAGGTGATAGAGGTAAGTTATGTAAAGAGAGTGGTTGATGGAGAATGTTGGGATTTGTTTCCGAGATGGGTTGGTTTGATACACTGTACAGTGGCAGTGTTGGTTTGTGCAGTGGGTATTGGAAGTGTGTTGACAGTGGTTTGCGATTCCTTTTAATTTTCCATGCTATTCTTATTAATAGCGATGCAGCACTGACCTTAGGTTTTGTCAGTTTTTGGAGGGTCTCAACAAGAGTTTTTGGTGGCTGTTGCAATTCAAATAAGAACGGTGGTGGTTGTTAGTGACTGAGATGGTGTGAGTGTATCGATTTCTTCTTTTTGGGGTTTTTCACTGGTATTTTATCTTTTGCTTTTTCATTATCACATTAATTCGATCATGACTGTTCAAGATATTTATGCATTTTTTTCAGAACTTATTAAAACCCTAAATTCCAGACATTCAATCTTCCAATAAGAATATCATTCCTTCTTATATTGTATACGATTAATTGCCAAACACAGAGTAATGTATTTAGACCACGTGATTGACTTCATTCCATCAGTAATTTTAATGTACTTTATAACAATTAGCAAGATAATACACGGTGAAGGAAAATCTTTTAATCTGGAGCATCATTTGCGTATCCCAGTTTATGTTTTTTAAGTTTGTGTTGTGCGATATGTAAATTTTGTGCTTTAGAATATATATGTGAATTTATTATGACAACGATGGAGTTAATGTAATATAGGAACCACATGAAACAAAGCGGTGGAAAATGCAGTGAATCTCAGTATTTTTATATAACCTTGTTCCATGGTTTTTTGCTTGCAGTCACACCGCGAGAGTAACAATATGCCAGTTTAAGATCAGCTTACCGTGGATGGTTTGGTAAAAAAAGTGCAAGCTATTGGGTTGGAAGAAGAACGTAGTTGCAGAGGGGACGATAACAAGCACTGATCTTGATGCTTCAGTACATTTTGTAAAGCTTGGAGCAAATGCTTGGAAAGTATGGGTTAATGTAGCGGTGGAACCAGAAGCTTTTTTATTTAGTCCAAATTCAGAGATGCAGACTATCAAAGAGGTTGTTGGATCAACCGTCGCGTGGCATAAAGACTTCATCTCTGTGGTATAGTATGATTGTACTTAGAACATGATATTTGTAGCGGACTGTTATGCGTTAATGCTTAATGTATTTGGCATGTAAACTTATCTAACATTTTGGAGTGTTAGAATTCTATGACTCTAGCTTTTAGTCTTTTCGTATGTGATTTTAATTATTTTACGACAATATTTATTATTAATATGGATGTATTGCATGGATGCTGCTGTACTTTTTTTAAATTTGCATTTATTTTGCAACGGGCAATATGCGTTGTTATATGAGCTTATTACAACGGTCACTGCATGTTGTTGTATATGATTTTTACAATAGTCAAAAAACATTGTTAAACAGCTATTTTACAATGGTCAATACATGTTGTGAAATAAGCTATGCAATTTGTATGGTTAGTCTATTGCAATGGGTTATGGCCGTTGTATTATAGTATATTGCAACGGGCAACGCAAGTTGTTAAAAATTCTTTTTACAACGGTCAATGCATGTTGTGGAAAAGACTATGCAACTAGTATGGTTAGTCTATTGCAATGGGTTATGGCCGTTGTATTATAGTCTATTACAACGGTCATAAGCCATTGTAAAAGGATATACTGCAATGGTTTTTTCAACGTACATTGCCCGTTGTAAAATGTGGTGGATCTATTACAACGAGGCCTATTACAACGGGCACATGCCCATTGCGAAAACCATATTACAACGGGCATTGCCCGTTGTAAAAAAACTGTTTTGTTGTAGTGAGAGTGATACGAGGAAGCCCTATGATAGATACCTAGGTGGAGGAAAAATGCATGTCAAAGATCGGCTGGATACGCTGCTTCCTCCCTAACCCGCTGACGAATTGAATACGTTTTTCTTTCTTATTTCAAAACTTATATATGGGCATATTAAAACATGTATACATTATACATTGCACGTGTACTTACATATATATGTGTATTTGATACACGTCTACATATTATATATCATATATTTAAATAATTCAAATATGCATATTAATCTCTAAGATTTTATCTAAAATTTGTTTAGATTGAATCTAAATAAATTTTGATTTCATAGGCTCAATAAGGTCTAAAATAAATTCTTATTTTTTTAATTCGCAAATTTAATACGCTACGTGTTGGTCCAGTTTTTTCAGTCTTCCCGTTTGATGTTGCTTTTCCCATGTTATTTGTTATAATTGCCTTCCACCATTCAATATATTATTATCCTTACTTATATCACAATATAACAACATATATAATAGAATATAAAACTAAAATCACACTTTATTTCGAATAAGATCCTTTTACAGTGGTTAATTTACGTAACAATTTACATATTCCTAAAGCATACCATTAATTCCATCGGATTGATGCATGACCGAAGGATTACTTTCCTCTTTTAGGTAGACCAACTCGTGGATGGAATCTATGAACATACTATTCTATATTATATGGGACATGGTGCAACAAAGAGATCTTAGTAAAATAGGAGATGTACGTAATAACAACCAAAAGCACTACCAGAAAGGCTTCAGAAAGCGACAGAGCCTAGCGATGGCTAGCAACGGCTAAAAAAGCGGTCGTTGCTAGCCGTCACTTATCGCGTTTATACAGACCTGCTAGCCGAGAGAAACATTTTCATTCCCAGCCTCCCCAAATCCGCTCAGCTCCGCCGCCCCCCACAACCAGCCACGGCCATCCACCACCAGAAACCGTCGCAACCTTCTGTCGCTAATTTTAACCTCTCCAAACTTGCCGGTATCTCCTATTTTCCATTATCTTTGTTTAATTAAGGTTTAATTTAAATTAGTTGATGATTTGGGGATTTGGAATTGGATGATTTACGGGTTTGGAATTGATGAATATATGTTATTAGTTTATGATATATAGTTTATTATTTGAATTGGGTATATAATTGTAAACCTAATTTAGAAAATTAGTTGATTCATAATTAAACGAATTCTATTTGGCCACATTACTAAAAATAATTCAAGATCATTATTTCACTACAGACCACTAAGACTTCAATATTCATATTTTTTTTAATTTGTGCTTTATTTATGTGAACCCCTTAGAGAATTTTTGGCCCCGTCTGACAAGTGTTGTATATGATCGTTATATGGATATTTGTTTTTCCATAGAACAGACATCTATATTCATCTGATACAACATTTGTTGGATTTGTCCTAGTATTTGGACAAGTTACAAACACAATAAAGTAAACATATTTTACAAATCATTTCAGTTTAAACGGTTCAGAAAATTTCGATGGCACTTCCTTTTTTCCATGTATACACGCATTTGTGTATGATACAGGGAATAAAGGGAAGTGCTGTCGAAATTTTTTAGAATCATTTAACCTGAAATGATTTATAAAATATGATTACGTTATTGTGTTTGTAATGGGAAGTAGGATAACCGGTCGTCAAAGTAAAAAAACAATAAACTTAAGAATTGAAAATTTGAATGCAGTATTTATTTGAATTTGTTAAAATAAAGGGTTATATATGAATTTTTACAAGACTTTAATATGAAGTTTGTTATTCAATCTTCTAACCTACATTTTACAAATCAGGAAATATGTTCGATTATTTTCTCGATCATAGTTGGATGTATGAACCTTGAAAAGGTATGAAAGGATCAATAAAAGACGTTTTGTAAAGGTGTACACGTATTTATTAGATTTGCTCAATCTAATAATCGAAATAACGTAGACATTCGTTGTCTATGTAGTAAGTGCAAACATCTGAAGCATTGGAAACCAGATGTAGTAGAAGTACATTTGTACAAATTTGGTTTTATGCCGAATTATTACTTATGGGATCGTCATGGAGAACTTGTTCAACCTACATCTAATCATGTAGTGTTAGAGGACGATAATACTATAACCAATCCTATAGAAAACATGATGCAAGATGATGCACGATCAATGTTTCCTATCTTTGACCAAGGTGATGATGGAAACGAAAATGTGGACGAAGAGCCGACCGCGGAAGCTGAAAAAATTTATGATTTATTGGATTTTTCTAAGAGGCCATTGTGGGATAGATGTACAAGCGGAACCGAATTATCTATAACCGTCGAATACATCACTATGAAATCGAAATTTAATCTTACAAAAGCTGCATTTACAGCAGTTGTACAAACTGCAAAACGACACATGTCACCTAATAATTTGATGTGTGATAGTCATTATAAAGTAAAAAAACTTATGCTTGCTTTTGGATTGCCGTACCAGAAGATAGATACATGTGTAAAAGGTTGCATGTTGTATTGGAAAGAAGACGCTCATCTTACTAAATGCAGAATATATAACAAGGAAAGATACAAACCAAGAAAAAAGTAAGGAAAAGAAGTTCTGTATAAGAGGATGCATTATTTACCCATCACTTCCAAACTTCAACGGTTATATACATCTTCTGCTACAACATGTCATAGGCGATGACACGGTGTGAGAACGCCAGAAGAAGGAACTTTGATACGTCCATCTGATGGAGAAGCATGGAAATATTTCGATAAGACTTATCCTGAATTTGCAGCAGAGAGCCGTAATATTAGACTTGGCTTATGTATGGATGGATTTTCGCCATTTTCTTAGTTTGGTAATAAATATTCATCATGGCCTATTATTATTACTCCTTATAATTTACCTCCGTGGATGTGTATGAAAACTTCATATATGTTTCTAATGATTATCGTCCCCAGTCCTGATGATCCAATACAAGGAATTGATGTTTATCTACAACCACTAATCGATGAGTTGAAAACACTGTGCATGAAGGAGTTGAAACGTACGACATTTCGAGAAAAAGGAACTTTCGTATGTTTTCTTCTTTATTATGGACTATTAGTGATTTTCCTGCGTATGTCATGCTTTCAGGTTGGAGCACATCTGGACGTCTAGCTTGTCCTTATTGTATGGATGAAACACGAACATTTTCATTAAAGTATGGAAAGAAAATTTCTTGGTTTGACTGTCATCGGTGTTTTCTACATGTCAACCATAAATTTAGAACGGATAAAAAGAACTTTAAAGCTAACAGAGTAGAGAGTATGCTACCACCTAAGATTTGGACAAGTGAAGAGGTATATGAAATTGTAAAAGACTACCCAAAGATACATGAAACTGGGGTACAGGTTGAAATTTCAGGTAAATCGGACATTCATAACTGCTGCAAGCAAAGTTTATTCTGGAAATTACCGTACTGGAAAAATCTCCTACTCCGACATAACGTTGACGTCATGCCCAATGAAAAAAACGTGTTTGACAATGTGTTTAATACAATTTTGAATGTGAAGGGGAAAACCAAATACGATGCGAATTCAAGACTTGATATATTACACTTCTATAAGCGGCCCGAACTTCAATTATACGACGATAATAAGAAACCTAAAGCATGCTATGAGCGAGACAATAAGCAAGTAAAACTCGTTCTAAAGTGGGTGGAAGGACTTAGATGTCCTGATGGGATTTCTTCTAAACTCCGTAGATGCGTTGACTTTAAAAACAGCAAATTGAGTGGGATGAAAAGTCACAACTGCTCCCGTGATTTTCAAAGAACTGCTGCCTGCAAAAATATGGCGTGTTATAACAAAATTAAGTATGTGTTATAAACAGTTTTGTTCTACGACGTTAAAGGTAGATCGTATACGTAAACTTGAAGCATAAATCCCTGTACTTCTATGCAAACTGGAGAAAATATTTCTGCCTGGTTTTTTAATATAATGGAGCATTTACCTGTTCATCTTCCATCTGAAGCACTCCATCATGGTCCTGTGCAATATGGATGGACATATCCATTTGAGAGGTAATTTAATTAATTTTGGTTTTGTACCACCATATAAATTTAATTAATTTTGTTATAGGTACCTGAATCATTTGAAGAAAAAATTAGACAAAAAGCATGAGTAGAAGGTTTGATTTGCAAATCATACCTTGAAGAAGAAGCTTCATTTTTTTCTCACATTACTTTAGTAACAATGTGAACTTATCGTTTGTAAGTGTTCCCCGTAATGAACAAACTATTGAGCAGGATTATTCTCAAACAATGTTATCTATTTTTAGACAACATGGAAGACCTGCTGGAAAATATATGGAAATATGGTTAGATGATAGAGATTACCATGTGGCACACACATATGTTCTTCTAAATTGTGCTGAAGTTGCACCATTTGTCAGGTAATTATGAATTCATATATAATTCAATTATACATGTATATATTAATTATAAAGGAATATAATACATATTTGCAGCATATACGAATCACAGCATCCATCTGGCGATCTCAGTAAACAATTTGCTGGATGGTTTTCAAACTACATTCATGATACAGAAAACTGTGTTGTTGACGAAGGATTACGACATCTTGCTATCGGACTAAAACGAAATGTCAAGACTTATCCAATATTCTTCGTCAATGGATTTAAATTCAACACCAAAGATTACGGGGCTGAAAAATTAACATATAACAGTGGTGTATTTGTCAAAGGAAGTGATGATCCAGAGGATCATATAAAAGATTTTTACGGCGTCTTGACACAAGTTTTAGAGTTGACATATTATATACAAATTGCAGAGAAAGTTTTTTTATTCAAATGCAACTGGTTTAGCAATGTTCCTGGCTCTGGAATTAACGTGCACAAAGATTATAAGCTAATTGAAATAAGGCATACGTCGCATTACTATAAGTAAGATCCTTTTGTATAAGCTAAGCAAGCTTTACAAGTTTATTTTGCTCCATATCCGTCCTTAAAAAAGATAAAGCAGACTGGTAGGCTGTTTTTAAAACGAAGGCAAGATATACATTTGATGGAAATAATATTCCAAATGAAGCAGCGTATCAAGCGGATCTCAAGCCAAATACTGAAATAGTGATAACCGGTGACATTGATGTAGGGTCACTGACTGATGAATCGAATGTTTTAATAGATGCATTTGTAAGTACCTAAGAAAATGATATAGAGTACGAGATCGAGTCTGAATCAGAATATAACGAAGACTGATCATAGATGGCATCCCTTGTTGTATAATTGTGAGCTACGTATTAACAAGAATGACTATGTTCTGTAATATTCTAAGCTATGTAATAATAATGATGACTATATATGATCTGTATCATTCTGAGTTATGCATTATTCTTTTCATATACGCTTTTTTCGATAATTATGTGCAGAGTATGCTTATGTGATGATTATCATTTGATTAATAATTATGTGATGATTATGCGATGATTAATGATTATGTGATATTGATTGATAATTATGTGATGCTTATGTTATCAGTACTCTTTTCTAAGCAGTGTATGATATTATATTTATGTTTGTGCCAGATATGTCTGATAGATGACGTAATCGACGTAGTACATCTCAGTCACCTTTACTTGGAGCAGGTCCGAGTGGCTCTGAGCCATATCTCCGTCGAGTTGGGGAGATAGTTCCGAAAAGTGCTGGGCATGTATCAAACTTATTTAAATTATATTATATGAAATATATTGAATATATACATCAACATTTCTACAGAGGTTCGAGGTAGAGCCGTCCGAGTTCATTTTACAAGTATCGAAGGAAGCATACAAGAGTAGGATGTCCGGGTGTTGGCCTCAGTGGGATAACATTCCAACAAATATAAAAAACGCAATATGGGCTTATCTTATGGTAAGTACAGCTTCGTAATATATAATTATGCCTTATATGAAACCAAAAACAATATGCTATCATGCCATATGATATCAGTTTTACGTATTCTGTTCTGCTGTTGTTTTTTAATTATATAATCTCTTTACATAACACGTATGATAATTCAATATGCAGACAGTTGTACGTGTGGACCCGCAGGATATGGATGTTTTTGTAAATCATTGGAATAAAAAGATGCGAAAAAATTACAGAGAGACTCTGTCAATGGCTAAGAGTTCAGAGAAAAAGCCAAGTTGGATGGGAGATGATATTTGTGCTGGATTCCAACAATACCGGGAATCTGAAGCATTCAAAGTAAGTTAAATTGTCACTATATTTTTACATTTAAATGTGTTGAATTATTTTATTTAATAGTGTGTATAAATTAATAGGAATTATCGGCAAGAAACAAAGCTAATAGGAACAAAAACCCCGCTTTACATCTGATGGCTCGAAATCCTTCCAATAACATAGGAGGGAATTGGTAAATAAATTAACCAATATCTATGTTATTGATGTATATATTTACTAGTGTCTCCTTACCATATATTCTATTCTTGTATATAATCTATTCTTGCATATACTGATGCAAATTATCAGTATAATCTATTCTTGTATATATTCAGTGGGCAAAGTATGATAGGGAGCCTACAGCGGCCGAGGTTTTCAGAATCACACATGCGTGGAGCATACAGATAAGGATGGGAATGTTTCATATGATTGGTCGGACGACAAGGCTGATTCTGTAATGGTAAATATGTTTATTTCTGTAATGAAAATATTTCATATTCGTTTATTTCACAGTAAATAAGTAAATTGTATAACAATTGTGTCAAATATATGTTCGTAATTGTAGGAGAGATATAATGCAGAGCATGCACGAGCGATATAAGCGAGTGGACGGAAATCGCTTACGGTTGATGAGTCTAATCAGATATGGGATTCAATCATTGAACCGGCAAGTCGAAACAGGCGCTACAGTTTCGGCAATATGGTATGTACTCAACGTTTACACAGTAGAAACCTGTATGCCATGAACTTCTTATTCACTTGAGTTTATTATCAATAACTTGAGTTTTTTTATTGTTAATGTATGTCATGAACTTCTTATTCACTTGAATTATTTCAGTGCTCTTAATTTCCAAAGAGCATACAGGAGATCCATAGATGAGGAAGAGATTGCTCGGATGCAAACACAATTGGATGAGCTCAATGATTGGCGGAAGAGTCAGTTGACGACGCAGATAGATGAGCGTATTGCTGCCTTCTCTCAGAAGCATGGGTCAATGCCCGGGGAAGGAGGTGCAGATGATGATGATGATGCTTAGCTGGTTTGTTTTGATGGGTACGCTTTATATATATATATATATACATACACACACACACACACACACACACACACACACACACACACACATATACACATATATACACATATATATATACATATACACACATATATATACACACATATATATATACACATATATATACACATACATATATATACATATTATGATGCGTTTGACATTTGGTACTTTGGATGTTATGATTGATACTTAGTGTTTTGGTGGATTTGGCATTTTGGTTGTTGTGATTGATACTTTGGCACTTGATATGTACTGTTCGTTTAATTTAGTTATGTGATTTGGTTTGGTGATTTTCATATTTGGTTATGCTGATTTTCTTATATGATTTTGTGAATATATGTTAGAATATGCAATATTTGATGATTTGGTTGTGTTGATATTGATTATATGGTATGATGGAATGATATTATATGTGTGGAATGATGGAATTATATTATTTGGATTGATTGGGATTAAGGGTTGAAGGTGCTGCAAAGTGGCAGCAAATATATTCCAGTTTTGCAACGGCTAGCACCGGCTAGCGACGGCCCTTTGGTCAAATATAACGACGGCTCGCAACGGCAATATTGCAACGGTTTGCATCAACAACCCCAACGGTTGCTTTCACGTGGACACTTAGTCGTTGCAAAAAGAACAATGAAGCCGTCGCTAAGGCCGTCGCTTTCTTTATTTGCAACAAGATATTTTGCAATGGCTTTTATTGACGGCTAGCAACGGTCGTCAACGGCTATTAGTCGTGCTAAGCAGTGCTTCTTTTGTAAGAAGCGAAGGATGTGAACAATGAAGATGAGGTGAATAAACTGTTTTATCAACAATAACGATGGTGATGAGAAGTATATGACGTGGGGTACGATGTAGTAATGTAGATCAGAGGTATCATGCTAAAATAGAGAGTGATTTGTAGCAGGACAAGGTAGCAAAATAGGTTTCTACTGTACTGTACATGTAAGCACCATTGTCCAAGTGGTTAATTGATTCGGCTTGGTGCAAGAAGTCACAAGTTCGAAACTTGCTTTCGAACGTTTACTGACATGGGATATGTTGTCCCATTGATTTGTTGAATATCAAATTGTTACATAACATTAAATCGTTTCCACTCTGAAAATTTTAAAAATAAGAAGCGTCTAATCTTATTGTCATCGTTTTTAATGTCCTCATTGTTGGGGAAAAAAATTTGAATTATACGAATAATTTGGACTAATCTACTATCGAGCATTTTTGAATTGACATAGAAGTGGCTAGTATACCACGTTATCAGAAACTGGCTTTTGATCTCTAATATCATATTTCATATAGTTTGGCTTTTATTATTCTATGTACTACCCTAAAATTTCTAAGGTGTTGAAGAAAATGTATGTATCCGCACCCGCTTTAAGTATTTAACTAAGTTCAATGCTATTAGGTTTCTAAAAACAAGCGCTACGGCCCATGCTTTGTTCGTGAATTGTTTTTCTGTAAATCATACATATTTAGCACATTCAAGAAAAAATGATTTATAGAAATATCTAATTATATTTTTGTATTGAAATTATACTAGTTCATTTAAATTTTATTTTTAAGATGCAACCCCATTTATTTTAGTTTGAATTTTTATTCATATGATTAATCTATAGTTTATTTCTTAGATTTTAAAAATTTTAAGTGATATTAAGGTTTGATAGTATTTGTAGATGGATTTTTCAAATTTGTAAAAGAATTTTATTTATTAAATCATATTTTCAAGTGATATTAAGATGCGCTATTAGGGACATTTTCGGTAATTCATGCTGAAACCCAGAAAGAGGGACGACGAAAATTTGTGATTTAAAATAAGGACATGGGTAAAGATGATAACTATTAGGTTTTCTTTGTCAAAATGATTAAAATTAGAGCCGTAATAAAAGAAATATTAGCAATTCAATGAGAATTTCTCAGTGACTACCACGCATTTACCCAACTCAGCATGATTGATAACTACCGTTCAGATTGAAATACGACGGAGACGTATGTCATAAAATTGAAGTCGGTAATTTAATATCTATTTAACGATGAAATTTAGAGTAAGAACATCAACGTTTTTCTGTTGTCTGAGTAAATAAAAAATAAATAAATGCCTACGGTTTTCTGGCATATGTATAAAAACTATTTTCCGTTTCAAATATTTTTAAAATAGAGCCGTCGGTAAACCTTAGTTATATTACGTCTAATTAGTGTGGATAATTTTGATGTGTAGATTTACTTGTACAAATCTATCACTAATCATACGCTAATGTACAAAGGATCAGGGACGGATTTTACAAATGCTCTTTAAATAGACGCTGAAATAAAAAATTTACAATATTCTTTTAGGAAATATGTTTTACAAACTTTTTTCTAAACTTTGTATGACATATTTTACAACGGGGTTTTTAGGCACAAGGGAAAAGTTGCAAAAAAAATTAGTCTCAGGGACAAAAAGTTTGTTTTTTAGGTTGAAGGACACTTTTAGTGTAAATTACAGAATGATAGTTGTAACTATCATTTTCAGTTTACAATAAAAAGTGTCCTTCAGACTAAAAAACAAACTTGTTGTCCTTGAGACTAATTTTTTTTGCAACTTCTTCCTTGTGCCTAAAAAAAATACTTGGCTATTTGTTACAACAAAATACGTTGCAACGAATAGCCAAGTATTTTTTTTTAGGCACAAGGAAGAAGTTGCAAAAAAAATTAGTCTCAAGGACAACAAGTTTGCTTTTAAGTCTGAAGGACACTTTTTATTGTAAACTGAAAATGATAGTTACAACTATCATTCTGTAATTTACACTAAAAGTGTCCTTCAACCTAAAAAACAAACCTTTTGTCCCTGAGACTAAATTCTTTTGCGACTTTTTCCTTGTGCCTAAAAACCCCTTTTTTTTTAAACCTAGAAGAACCCGACGGTCCGGTAAACTACTGAGGAGGGTATAGTAAATCCGTCCGTTGATTCAAGTCTCTCTACCTTCGAGTAAATTTATATAGGACACGGAAGCGCACGGTAGGAATCGAACTTGATTTTTTTTATCAGAACTCAAGTCTCCTTTGCTTTGTGCAGCACCCGTGGATTACAAAAAGCAAAGTAAGACATGAACTAGTATATCCTTAAACTAATTTGAAACAATGGGTTAACTCTGCTCCAATTTTTGAAATGACTATCGGTTAAACAGGTGAACTCGTCCGTAACTCGTTTAAGGACATGTTAATATATACACTAGCAATTTGAGTAAAAGATAATACTGATGATTTATTAAGAAAAACCAGATAACCTTCTAGTAACATCAGTTAAAAACCAATGACTATCACTGATGTTAAGCCAACTGAAGCGAAAAGTGCAAACAAAAAATCCCGTATTACCCAAACCCAATTCACATCATGTTAGAATAAGTTTAAAGTATGTCAAGCTATAGCTTTTTCCCTAAGTTTCGTCGTTATACAATTGAATTAGTCTAATAAAAGTTCAGTTGGTAAATTAATGCAATTTGCAACGATTTAACAACAATATAGCAAATGGACGGTGATAATATAGAAGAATTTATAATAGAAAAAAACTTGAAGTTATCCTCGTGAATCACTCGAAAATTTGCAATAAAATCCCAGGTACCATATAAGCAAAAAAAAAATTTGATTTAAGTTTGCACAAATATTGGAAGCAGTTAGAATAGGTATTGTTTCGGGTTGTGATGATCCTTCTATGCATAAGTATATGCTACAACATATCAAATACGATAACAACTCTTAAAAATACAACAATGGGATTATGTCTTTTCATTGTTTAAAATATACCGCTATGTTATAATTATTTTATCTTTTAGAAAAAACATAAACATGCAAAAAAATTAGATATAAAAAGACCACAGAAAATTTAATGGTAACTTTTTAGCATGAGTATTTGTCCACGTGGCGCGGGTAACACACAAGTAAAAAAGAAATATATATTGTTATTCGAATGGATTAAAAAAATTGCTTAAATTATTTAGTAATTATTGTTTCTAAACGTGTCAAGAATCACTAGTTCAACGAAAAGTGGAATGACGTTCTACACCTAGGTTCTAGAGTGAGAGAGTCGGTGGTATGCCTTAAGGACAATTATGTACATATGTATATACCTAACTTTGTGATTAATCTTGTTTACCATAAAAGTTATTTTCAGTGTTTTTCTTTTTCTTTTATATACTACATTATATTATGATATAAATAAATAAATAAACAACTTTACAATATGTAATAAGAATATCCTTAAATTACATGTTATATGATTAGCTACCATGAGTAATTAATGGTAAACAAGAATAACATTTTGTTTTAAATAGTTAAGTTGATCTAAAATATGGTTTTATCCAAAAGAATCTGTAAGAGATAAATTTTACCGAAATGTCAAACCATCAGCTAAGGTGACATATGGACGTTAATATTTAAATTACTTAATATTAACGCGGATAGGATTCGCATTTGTGTATAGCACAACTAAATCTACATTGTCTCTGAAATACCTCCCAATTAATTAGTTTATAAGATGTTATACACTAATTAAATTAATTAACGGCTAATTCTATTCGAACATCGAAAATTACTTAATATACACCTGGATTTTCAAAATTAATTTTAGGATAAATGTTACGACCTGCCTTTTCAAGCCTTAGAAGTCAACATTGATACATCCGGGGTATTCATGTACTGAACATTCAAGTACCAGAAAGATAGATTGTTAGGGTGAAAGAAAGAAAAGACTGAACAGAATTTCACATTGGGACAAGATAAATGTATAATATACACATGATCTTTTACAAAAATAAATCGTCTTTATAATACATATATAAAACAAATCAGAGTACACTAACCTTTCATCGGCCCTAGATGGTTATAACAACCCATCCTTATAATTTCTAATAAATATAGACAGAAACCAAGAACAACGGAACAGCGGAAAAATATAAGATACGGAAATATGTCTTGGTGAATCCAGCTCGTCCCCTGAAAGCTCCAAAGCATCTCGCTAAATCCAAAAAATATATTCGGGCATACCCGAGCATTATAGGAAAACAGTGCCCGAGTCGGTCTGGTGAAGCCAGCGTGAGAAACACAATCATATGGATTCTTAATGTTTAAATAAACATTTCAATTTAAGGTATTTTGTAAAACCACGCCGCACATAAACACAGACAAGATTTTATCTTATGATAACCAAAACATTTTCTATACAAAATCCAGTGATATTATAATAATGTATAAGGGTGAAAATAATAATAATCAAGTACCTGTGATGCTCATGAGTGTACATGACAACAATAATAGGTATAGATCAAAAATCGATAACGCGTGTTTGCTAATTGTGTAGGATTCCAAAATGGTTCCCTTAGTACTTCGAGAATGGTCCTCCTGCACAATGATCAAAGTTATCCTTTCGAAGCACCAATATACCCATAGTGACGTACAATAGGAAATACATAGCTGGCTATGCAATACTGAATGCATCGCTTCGTGCATGTACAAAAACTGTATGTAACTCTAGGAAGAAGACGACTACACCCTTATGGGTTAGCTACCCCTGGTTATGCATCCAATCTCTCATTTTAGTCAATTCCACTGATGAGGCTACGTTTGGCATTCTAGCTCACGAATGGCCACCAAAACAGATCACAGAATCCTACATCGATTCGCATAGCCAACGGGCCTCAGAGTCACACATAAATTTCCACATCTCAATAGATCTCAGAATCACCCATGGATTCCCATATTCCAACAGGTCTCGGAACCATATATGGATTCCAACATCCAAAACTAATCTCCGAATCACACATGGATTCCTATACCCCTAATGGTACTTAGAATTATACATGGATTCCAACGTATCAATACAAAACTCGAATCTTCTCCAAGAATATTATACATATATGGTTTTGGAGTGGTTACGATTTCGAGTCATCTCTTGAGAGTACACTCCTCCGCTTACCGGATTTTCCAAGGCCAATCAATTAATTTTTTGGAATACTCAATGTCCAGTCGTTAAGAAATAATCAGACAATACATAAGAACGAGGATCACCCCTTAACCGTTTAAGTGGACGGATCTTCTTCGTCCTAAGAGAACATAACGAGTTTATAGGTACAGTATAGGACCACCAATGGTAACTGCACCATATACTCCATGTGTTTCTCCTAAATATTTCCAGAGTTAAAATCATTCGGTGTTAAATAGGGAATTGCTTCCCTACCACCAAAATTAAGAAAAATTGCATATTTAGGCCAAAATTTGATAGTCGGTTATTTAACTATTAAAAAAAACATTCACCATAGAGATTACATTGCCCATAGAAAATACTAAGCCTTTTAAATTAATCATAGATTAATTAAATTTCTTTCCAAAATATTTATCAAAATATTCATAGACTTATCTTACCAGGATAAGTATATCCACAAACCCCTTTCACTTTCAAACATAGAAATCTTTCCATATGCTTATACAATGTTATAAGCATATTCATAGATCCTTTTGAAATTTTCTTTTTTCAAAATCATATTAAATGGATTAAAATAAACGTTATTCAAAAACTGAGATAAAGATAACCTCAAACATTATTCCTTCAACGTTAAGTATAGAATGAATGTTATGTACCACCACAATCAAGAATGTCAGATAAGGGAAATCCAGTCTCCATTTCTCTTATAAAGTCCTCAAATAAATCCTTTTAATAAACCTCTTTCATTTATAAAATCTCCTTTTGATTCCAAATCCATTTGTAAAACACTTCACAAATCCTTAAGTTTATTTACAAAACCCTCTTATAAATTACCAAAATCAATTATAAAATTTATTTATAAATCTCATGATCTCTTTTTAATTTAGAAAACTCTTTCAATAAATTTTCCTTACTTAAAATAAAACCCTTCAAATAAAATTAATTAACAGAGTCCTTTAATAAACAAATCAATTATTTAAAATACGTTTTAAATAGCAAGTTATTATTTGAAACCCCTTTTTATTTAATTATCTATAAACCTTATTCAAAATAATAACTATAGAATATCATTAATAATATATTAAATTAACTTCCAGACAATATTATCATACTAATAAGTTAACTTTAAAACAATACTAATATACTAATTGATTAACTTCAAAACGTTGTTAATAAAATATTTAATTAGTTTCAAAACATCCTTATTATAATAATTAATTAATTTCAAGACATTATAATTATAATAATTAATTACATTATATTAATATAATAATTAATTAACTTTTAAATATATTAATATAATAATTAATTAACCTTTAAATATAATTGAATAACTTAAACCAATATAATTAGATAACTTTAAAACAATAATTAAATTCTTAAATAACTTTAGAGAATCATGTTAATAAAATAAATAACTTTAAATTAGCATTAAACAATTATTAATTATCTTTAAAACATTATAATAAATAATGATTACCTTCTAAATCTTATTAATATATAATAAATATCTTTAAAACCTTATTAACAAAGATTATTATCCATAAAATAACTTCTAAACTAATAATTAACTTTCCAAATTTGAAAGGTGCTTAGAGATCACAATGTACTTTAACAGGCTACAATATCATTCAATTTAATTTCCAAGTTAATTACTGATATTTACATAATTAACGACTATATAAATAAATTCAACACTTAACCATCGTTGGTTAACATATCACTTATTCAAAGTGGCATATCAATTATTTACATAATCAATGACTACAAAAAAAACCGTATTACCCAAACCCAATTCATGTCATGTTAGAATAAGTATAAAGCATGTCAAGCTATAGTTTTCTCCCTCAAGTTTCGTCGTTATACACTTGAATTGGTCTAAAAAAAAGTTCAGTTGGTAAATTGATGCAATTTGCAATGATTTAATAACAATATAGCAAGTGGACGGTGATAATATAGAAGAATTTATAATAGAAAAAAACTTGTAGTTATCCTTGTGAATCACTCGAAAATTTGCAATAAAATCTCATGTACCATATAAGCAAAATTCTACCATATAAGCAAAATTCTTTTTGATGCAAGTTTGCACAAATATTGGGAGTAGTTAGAATAGGTATTGTTTCAGGTTGTGATGATCCTTCTATGCATAAGTCAATTCAATATCCTATGGTACCATTCGTGTTCCAAATTTTTAACCCGTTCCCTTTCGAACGTGTCAAATGCATTCAACGCTACAGCGGACAAATGACTTGTTGTGCGAACGTATGAAAATGGTGCATTCAAGAATGTTTAATATGTTAATTAATTAAATTTAAATTTTTATAAATTTATAAAAATTAATAACTTATGCAAATGAGGTCCGTTTGAGACGTGATTTTTTACATTGCGATCATATCAAAGTGCTCCACGTTACAGAGTTGGTTTGAACTGAATCCGAGCAATTTAAAATTTTATAATTTAATTAATTAACTATTTATTTTTGCAAATTATTGATACATATTATTCATTAAAAACAAATAGTTAATTAAATATAAATCAATTTTATTTTAAAGTACTTTATAAATATTCCGCTTTAGTTCTCCGCCTGTAGCACACAAATGCATTCTCCGTTCACCAATATTCTTCGCTCAAATGTCCCACTCAGATTCTCCGTCGCTTTGCAAATAGCAGACTATATGTATCGAAATATGATTCTGTGATCAACATATTCTCCATGTTATAGTTTGAAATTTAAAATAAATTTAAATTAAATAATTGATTTATGATTGTTTTCTTATTTAACAAAGTAGGTCTAGGAATGTTATCTAAATTCAGTTAATATCAAATATTGTATTCATCTGCTGCTATAACATATCAAATATAATAACAACTCTTAAATATACAAAAATGTGATTATGTCTTTTCATTATTCAAAATATACCGCTATGTTATAATTATTTTTTCTCATAGAAAGAAAAAAAAAACATAAACATGTAGAAAATTTAGATATAAAATGACCACAGAAAATTTAATAGTAACTTTTTAGCATAAGTATCTATCTGCGTGGCACGGGTAACACACTAGTAAAAAAGTAATATATAGATATATATTGCTATTCGAACGGATTAAAAAAATTGCTTAAATTATTTAGTAATTATTGTTTCTAACGTGAAAAGTGGAATGACGTTCTAAACCAAGGTTCTAGAGTGAGAGAGTCGGTGGTATGCCTTGGGGACAATTATGTATATATGTATATAACTAACTTTGTGATTAATCTTGTTTACCATAAAAGTTATTTCCAGTGTTTTTTTATTTTGTATACTATATTATATTATGATATAAATAAATAAATAAATTTACAATCAATAGTAAGAATATCCTAAAATAAAATGTTATATGATTAGCTACCATGAGTAATTAATAGTAAATAAGAATAACATTTTTTTTAAACATTGATAGTCAAGTTGATCTAAAATATGGTTTTACCTAAAGGAATCTGTAAGAGATAAATTTAACCAAACTGTCAAACCATCAGTTAAGGTGACATATGGACGTTAATATTTAAATTGTTCAATATTAATCGTGATAGAATTCGCATTTGTGAATAACACAACTAAATCTACGTTGTCTCTGAAATACCTCCCAACTAATTAGTTTTTAAGATGTTATACATTAATTAAAGGGGCATTTCACTAGAAGGACAAACATTGCAGTCCAATTAGTTTCTAGGACACACATCCACAGAAATTAATTTCAAGGCCAAAGTCAGCAGAATAATTATTTTTAAGGACAAAGCAGCAGTTCAATTACTTTCAAGGACATAATTTCCATAGGTTTTTAGGCCTTAGTAACTAATTATTTTGCATTTTGTCCTTAAAAGTAATTATTTCAGTTGTGTGTCATAAAAACTAATTGCAATTGCTAAAGAGGCCCTTATGGCTAATTTCCACTTAGTTAAATTAATTAATGGATAATTCTATTCAAATATCGAAAATTACTTAATATACACCTCGATTTTCAAAATTAATTTTAGGATAAACGTAATGACATGCTTTTTCGATCCTTAGAAGTCGACACTGATACATCCAAGGTATTCAAGTGCCAAACGTTCAAGTGCCGGAAAGATAGAATATTAGGGTGAAAGAAAGAAAAGACTGAACAGAATTTCACATCGGGACGAGATAAATGTATAATATACACAAGATCTTTTACAAAAAGAAATCATCTTTATTATACATATATAAAACAAATCGGAGTAAACTAAACTAACATCAGCCCTAGGTAGTTATAACAACCCATCCTCATAATTTCTAATAAATATAGACAGAAACCAAGAACAACAAAACAGCAGAAAAATATAAGATATGGAAATACGTCTTGGTGAATCCAGCTCGTCCCTTGAAAGCCCCAAAGCATCCAGCTAAATCCAGAAAAATATACTCCGGCTGACCCGAGCATTATAGGAAAACAATGCACGGGTCAGTCTAGTGAAACCAGTGTGAGAAACACAATCATATGGATTCTTAATGTTTAAATAGACCTTTCAAATTTAAGGTATTTTGTAAAACCATGCTGCACATAAACACGGACAAGATTTTATCTTATGATAACCAAAATATTTTCTATACAAAATCCAGTGGTACTATAATAATATATAAGGGTAAAAATAGTAATAATTAAGTAGTAGTGATGCTCATGAGTGTACATGAAAACAATACTAGGTATAGATCAAAAATCGATAAGGCGCGTTCGCTAATTGTATAGTATTCCAAAAGGGTGCCCTCAATACTTCGAGAACTGTCCTTTTGCGCAAGGATCAGAGTTATCCTTACGAAGAACCTGTGAGAAATACGGATAACGGATCTTAAGACTAGAATTAACACTAGAGGGGGGTGAATAGTGTTTTAAGGAATTACTAAATCATTATCAGTTTATGTTAATTTGAACATGAATGTATGCAATATTTAGACACAGATATGATCATAGAATCAAACATAGAAGCAGAAATAAAGTAAAAGAAATAAAGGAAAGAACACACCAGATTTTATACTGGTTCAGAGTTACTTTGACGCCCCACCTCTATACCCACGCTAGCCAAGAACATTACGGAGAATGCTGTCAACTAGCACGGAGAATAAGGCTGTTGAGAGCGACCATCCGTGTAATTGCTTTGTGCGAGCATCGATATGTCAGATGGTATAACATGCAATACTTTATCAAGAGGAAATCCGACATACCGACACAAACTCAAAGCTACTACACAGTGGCTATAATATCTTCGGAAACAAATACAGAAATAAACATAACATAAATCATTCACAGATAATTCATATCACAAAGGCGGAACAGGATATGAATATTACACATAAAAGTGTACATCAGAGTAGTGGTCAGAAAGATCCACAATAACACAAAATAATAGCAACATGTGCTATACAAAAGAATACATCAATGAGTCAATATCTCAAGAGTATACAACAAAAACTACTAATCTAAGTAGTAAGCAAAAGGTCATAGTAATGGATCCCTGGAGAGAAGTCAAGCAGAAGCACCTGCAACATCTCGGTCTGACCCGAGTATTATTTAATAAGAAAATAATAAACGGATCAGTCTAACTATAAATATCAGATGAAACGATATAGAGTAAGAGATATGACTAAACACATAATAATCACAATGCCAAGCTGTGATATATATAAGTAATTGAGAATCAACAAGAGATTAATCAATATCACCAAATCTACACAAGAATCAAAGGAAATGTCATACTCCTTATTTCGTTCACCAAACCATAAATATTGACGATTATATCAATGTCAATCACAAAAGTCCATGACACACAAATTCACCAATACACAAATATTGATAAAACTTATCAATGGAAATCACGAAAATTGGTGAAGCATAAATTCTAGAAATCATCTCAAGAAATCCAGTCAATGACACACGAATTCACATATGCACAAAAATTGATAAATCATATCAATAGAAATCACAAAAATAGGCGAAGAAGAAAATTCCAGAATTCGACACACGAAATCCAGAAATCACACAAAATAGGGGGAAGGCCTATCACACGAACGGGAGCATGAAAACTCACCAACATATGTATCACACGAACGAGACGCTATCTCATGGTAGCTAGCCATTAATTTTTGACACACGAACGGCCCGAAGACCATGGGGCGCTACCCCACATATGTGATTTGAAACTCACACAAACGGGGTTTAGTCTCCCTCGTAGACAAAGAGACATCGCACATTGCTAGTCTAAATCACAAAAATGATCGTCATGATCATCAAGAAGTGTCAATTACAGTAAGCTAGTAAATATATGAGCTTAGCTTCATGTCCCATAACCACTAGCTTAACTTAAATATTTACGAACAAATTGTAGATCTCCACTAGAAAATTGTCACGAGAAGTTCAATCAAACAAGTCCAAGAATTAACCGTTGAAGTAAACGCAAGCGTTTCATACCACTTGTTTTACTAAGTCGTTTAATTAGATTTCTCATACGAGTGAGGTAAAGGTTTGTATATACTAATAGATTGGAAATCGGTTTGGGAAAACGAGCTTTGTAATAAAATAGTGTTGAAATCGTTTTGATGAAAGGGTTTTGATATTTACTACTAGTATAGAAAACCTTTATATTTTTAAAATGACAAATCACAAAGAAGATTGTAAGAACAATCAATCCCTAAAATTCACATTCGAAGACGTGAATAAAATCCAAAGAAACCAATAAAGAATCCATCGAAATGGATATTCAAAAATCCCTAAAAAGGAGTCATCAAAGTCATAATAAATGATAACAACAAATAGGATCATCACGAGTCGATTTAAATTGGATTTCTCAAGCGAATAGGCAAGCAGGCAAAACACTGCAGTTTCAGACGTCTGAAACAAGTGGTTCAGACGTCTGAATCTGGAAATATAAAGATTTCCAGAACACAATTCAGACGTCTGAATCAAGTGTTTCAGACGTCTGAAATAGGCATATTTTAGCCTATTTCCTTTCTGATTCCAAATGAACCAATTCAGACGTCTGAAACCATATATTCAGACGTCTGAATCTGGGAATAGAAATCTTCCCAGAACAATATTCAGACGTCTGAATATTACATTTCAGACGTCTGAATCTGGGGTTCAGGGCATTCCCTGAACCTAGGCCAAAAATGGCCAAACGGATACCGGAAGCGATCGATCGAGCGACGACGACTAAGGAATTACGTCGAGCGACAACCCAGCCTAAACGGCTCTTCGATACGCCTCAAATATCAATGTCCAAATCTCCATAATAGGATTTTCATAAATTAGACCAAAACACCCAAAAATTGAAATATACACGAAATCAATCCAAACCGAAATCAATTGCACAAGAATATGCGTTAGGAATTCATACCTAACAATCGAAGATAATTATAGACTAAGATGTGAGATAAAAATCTCACCTTTTTACAAAATCAAACAAGAAGAAGCTTGAAAGCAAATGGAGAATCAACCTCTCTTCAACACAACCCAAATGAGCTTGAATCTATGCTCAAAACAAGAACATTCCCAAAATTAGGTTTAGGAATCTCTGAAATTGGTAAGAGAATAAGTTGGAGAAGAAGAAGAGAATGCTTACCAATGGGTTCTCTTGAATTTGGAGCTAGGAATTTGAGGTTGCAAGAGGAACTAGGGTTTTGAAGTTTTTAGTTTCCAATCTCTCCCACCATTATTGCCTTAGAACTGAAAAGAGAAGAAAATGAGGGTGAATGGGGAAGAGTGGTTTAGTTTTGAGTATAAGTTGGCTAGTGGGCTGAACCCAAAGTGAAAAAGGTCAAATTTTTGACTAACAACAAATATATCAAATTTATACTCAAAAAAGTCGCAAATGGCATTTTGAACTCAATGGAGGTGGTCCCGAGTCCTAATTCGACCGTATGCAAAAAGTAGCCTTTCGGACTAAATTCCGAGTATCGATAAAATATTTAAATATAAAATCGACAAATATGCGGGTTGTTACAGACTCCCCTCCTTAAAGAAATTGCGTCCTCGCAATATTTAAAAAGAAGATATATAGTAACAACCATAAAAGCATATTCAACACAAAAGAAATTTGAAATAAAAGGTTCACCTCAAAGAGCACGAGAAAGCAAGTCCGGATGGGTTCGCTCGATGAACTCTTCAGATTCCCAAGAACAATCCTTAGGATTTGAAGACCATTGGACTTTAACAAGCTGGACATCTTTATTTCGAAGGCGTTTGACCTCCGAAGGAACAATTCGAATAGGATGCTGCTCATAAGTTAAATTAGGCGAAACTTCAATCTCTTCCACAACACCGGGCTCAAGAATAGAATCGGAATCTTGAAGGCATTTCCGTAATCGAGAAACGTGAAACACGTCATGAATAGCAGAAAATTGAGCCGGTAATAAAAGGCGATAAGCCATGGAACCAATACGTTCAGTGATAGGAAATGGCCCAATATATCGAGGCGCCAATTTTCCCGATCGACTGAAACGTACAACACCTTTCATAGGTGAAACACGAATGAACACAAGATCTCCCACAGAAAATTCTAACTTCCTTCTCCGGTTATCGGCATAGGATTTTTGTCTACTCTGGGCTTCTTTCATCCTATGACAAATAAGATCAATCTTTTCTGTGGAATCACGAATAAAATCTGGACCTAAAACCAGCTTCTCACCGGCCTCAAGCCAACAAGAAGGAGATCGGCATGGCCTTCCATAGAGTGCCTCGAAAGGTGCCATACCAATACTAGATTGGAAGCTATTATTATAGGAGAATTCAACAAGGAAAATATGATCTTCCCAACTTCCACCAAAATCAAGCACACAAGCACGAAGAAGATCTTCAAGTGTTTGATTCACACGCTCGGTTTGTCCATCGGACTGAGGATGATAAGCGGTGCTAAAATTGAGCTTCGTTCCCAAAGCTTTTTGAAGACTCTTCCAAAACCCACTAGTAAACAATGGATCACGATCACTAACAATAGAAGTAAGAACTCCATGCAATTTAACAATCTCTTTAACAAAGAGTTTGGCCAAAAGAGGAACGGTTCGGTTAGACCGTACGGGAATAAAATGGGCGGATTTAGTAAGTCTATCAACGATCACCCATAAGCTATCATGACCCGAACGAGAACGGGGAAGGCCATCTATAAAATCCATGGAAATTTGGTCCCACTTCCAAATTGGAATTTCTAAAGGTTGCAATAACCCACCGGGCCTTTGATGTTCGGCTTTAACAAGCTGGCAAGTCATGCAACACTTAACAAAGTTAGCAATATCAAATTTCATTCCCTCCCAACAATATAGTCGCTTCAGATCCGCGTACATTTTACTACTACCGGGATGAATGGTGAATTTAGAACGATGAGAATCTTCTAAAATATCCTTACGAAGATCAATAATATTTGGTACGATAAGTCTACCAAATTTTCGAATGCCTCCACGAGAATCGATATCAAATTCTTTCAATCCTTCAATATCAATTTTATCCCTAATATTTTGGCCAACAAGAGCCATTTCGGGATCTAGCCTTTGAGCTTCAAGAATGCGGTCTAAAAGAGAAGGATGAGCCTCAAGGCTACATAACACAAGTGATGAACATAAATCGGAGACACGGTCTCGAATCTCACAAGAGGATAATATCTCGAGATCATTCCATTCGGATATCATCATAGAAACAACCGCCTGTTGCTTGCGACTAAGTGCATCGGCAACATGATTTCCCTTTCCGGGAGTATAAAGGATATCAAGATCATATGGTGCAAGAAATTCGAGCCAACGCTGTTGACGCAAATTAAGTTCCTTTCGGGAGAATAAATACTTCAAGGACTTATGATCGGTATAAAGAACAAATTTCTCTCCTAAAAGATAATTACGCCAAATACGAAGGGCGAAAACAATAGCCGCGAGCTCTAAATCATGAGTGGCATATCTAGTCTCAGCAGGCTTCAATTGCCTAGAAGCATAAGCAATAACATGTTCTCTTTGCATAAGAACGGCACCCAAACCAACGCGACTAGCATCGGTATAAACAACGAAATCTTGATTCCCCTCGGGAATAACGAGAATAGGAGCATCAGAAAGAAGTTCTTTTAATTTCTAAAAAGAAGCTTCACATTTTTCCGACCAAATGTATTTAACTCCTTTCTTCGTCAAGCTAGTGAGAGGCACGACAATCTTAGAAAAGTCTTTGATAAAACGACGGTAATAGCCCGCCAACCCGAGAAAGCTACGAATCTCTGTCACACTCTCCGGTCTCTTCCAATCTTGAATCGCTTCAATCTTTGAAGGATCCACGGAAATTCCAGATTCGAAAATAATATGACCGAGAAACTTCACACGAGATTGCCAAAAATGGCATTTAGAAAATTTTGCTTTCAGTTGATTACTCCTAAGAGTTTCCAACACAATCCGAAGATGTTTTTCATGCTCCTCCTCGGTTTTAGAATACACAAGAATATCATCGATAAAGATGAGAACAAACCGGTCGAGAAAGTCTTTGAAAACTCTGTTCATAAGGTCAACGAAATAAGCCGGAGCATTCGTTAGACCAAATGGCATAACAAGCCAATCATAAGATCCATAACGAGTACGGAAAGATGTCAAAGGAATACTATCCTCTGCAATACGAAGCTGATGAAATCCAGTAGCTAAGTCTAATTGTGAAAAGACTCTAGCACCACTAAGTTGATCGAATAGATCATCAATCCGAGGTAAAGGATATTTATTTTTGATAGTAAGATCATTCAGCTTGCGGTAGTCAACGCAAAGCCTAAGTGTTCCATCGGATTTCTTCACAAAAATAACTGAAGCTCCCCAAGGCGAGGAACTAGAGCGAATAAATTGCTTCGTCTCCAATTCGGATAATTGTTTACGCATCTCCTCGTTTTCTTTATTGGACATACGATACGGAGAACAAGTGATAGGTTGAGCTCCAGGAATAAGATTAATTCTGAACTCAATTGCTCGCTTAGGTGGTAATCCTAAAACGGGCTCGAATATGTCGGAAAATTCACAAACGACGTGAATAAGAGAAATAATATCACCCTCATCATCATCATCGTCATCACGAGGATTTAAAGAATATAAAGATGCAACCAAGCTGGAATCTGAATCTTTAAGATTAATAGAAATCTGATTAACAGATTGAGGATGTCGAAGATGAATAGTCCGCTCAGGACATAGGATATGAGCTTCATAACAGTTAAGCCAATCCATTCCCAAAATCATTCCAAAGCCTAAATAACGCATGACATGCAAATCGGCTCGGAAAGAAAAATCACACAAAATAATCTCGACATCATTACACAATAAACTGATTGTCGCGGATCCACCAACCGGATTCGCAATTCTCAAAGAAGTCATTAAACATAAAACATCCAAAGAAAAAGTGTCAACAAGTTCTTTTGATATAAAAGAATGGGACGCACCCGTATCAAAAAGAACTCGAATAGGATGATCACGAAATAAAATAATTCCATCCAGAATAGAATGAGAAATACCTTGGCCACGAGATGTGTTGCCAGGGGCTTGAGCAACATTAAGCTTTCCCTCCTTCCTATTTTGAAGTTTGGGACACACATGCATAAAATGGTCTGGGCTTTTGCAATAGCGACAAGTACGAGGCTTTGAACACTTGTTCGCAAAATGGTCTTTCGAACCACAATTATAGCATTTCCCTTGAGTAGAGGAAAAGGTCTTTTCAACAGGAGTTGCTTGCCTCCCTTTCTTATTGGGATAAGGGCCTTTGAATTTATTTGGCCTCTTCTTGTTGTTGTTGAAGCTTGGTTTGGAACCCACCACTTCAACATCATTCTCCCTATCTGCCTCTTCAAGGCGAAGAGCGATATCAACAAGTTGGTCGAAAGAAACTTCTAATTTTAGAAGTAATGGCTTCTTGAGATTTTTGTTTAAGCCATAGACGAACCTCTGGTTCTTCTTTAAAGGGGTGTTGATGTATTCAACCCCATATTTAGAAAGCGACTCGAAGGAGGCGACGTAATCAGTCACGGAGGACTCACCTTGAACAAGATCTATAAATCGTCGAGCCAATGTCACTTTCTCTGCTTCTGGTATAAATTTCAAATCGAAGCGTTCTCGGAATTGCCCCCAGGTGAGATCCGCTTCATTAATCTCAGAAATAAGAAGCTCGTACCAGTCTAATGCTCTTTCTCGGAGCATACTAGAGGCCACCTGAACTCGGTGAAGGTCAATAAGATTCATGCGAGAAAAGATTCGATCGCATGACCTTAGCCAAGCCTGTACTTCAATAACAGTTTCGGAACCTTTGAATGGCTCCCAACCCAAATTAGTGTAATCGCTGCACAAGCGTGCAAATCCCGACTTTGGGTGAGTAGGTTCCGGGTTAGCTCCAGCTGCTTGAGCATTAGTTACCAAATCAAGAAGCTGTTGAGCAGTCATAAAAGCTCCATCTTGGGTTGGAACACTAGATGGTCCAGCTCTAGGACGGCCTGGTCTAGACATTTCTCTTCCTTTAGAAAGAAAGAAGAACAAGAAGAAGATTATACACTAATGAATATCAAGCAATCTTGATAGATGAAACAAGGAATCATAAAAGAAAATAGGATGAATCGGTACGAAGACTCGAATAAAATCCTAAAGCACAACTCCTAAGAAAGACTTAGGACGATGATCCTTGTTATAATATTTCATATTGTTCCGAAGTTTGGCTCTGATACCAAGCATTGACGCCCCACCTCTATACCCACGCTAGCCAAGAACATTACGGAGAATGCTGTCAACTAGCACGGAGAATAAGGCTGTTGAGGAGCGACCATCCGTGTAATTGCTTTGTGCGAGCATCGATATGTCAGATGGTATAACATGCAATACTTTATCAAGAGGAAATCCGACATACCGACACAAACTCAAAGCTACTACACAGTGGCTATAATATCTTCGGAAACAAATATAGAAATAAACATAACATAAATCAGTCACAGATAATTCATATCACAAAGGCGGAACAGGATATGAATATTACACATAAAAGTGTACATCAGAGTAGTGGTCAGAAAGATCCACAATAACACAAAATAATAGCAACATGTGCTATACAAAAGAATACATCAATGAGTCAATATCTCAAGAGTATACAACAAAAACTACTAATCTAAGTAGTAAGCAAAAGGTCATAGTAATGGATCCCTGGAGAGAAGTCAAGCAGAAGCACCTGCAACATCTCGGTCTGACCCGAGTATTATTTAATAAGAAAATAATAAACGGATCAGTCTAACTATAAATATCAGATGAAACGATATAGAGTAAGAGATATGACTAAACACATAATAATCACAATGCCAAGCTGTGATATATATAAGTAATTGAGAATCAACAAGAGATTAATCAATATCACCAAATCTACACAAGAATCAAAGGAAATGTCATACTCCTTATTTCGTTCACCAAACCATAAATATTGACGATTATATCAATGTCAATCACAAAAGTCCATGACACACAAATTCACCGATACAAAAATATTGATAAAACTTATCAATGGAAATCACGAAAATTGGTGAAGCATAAATTCTAGAAATCATCTCAAGAAATCCAGTCAATGACACACGAATTCACCTATGCACAAAAATTGATAAATCATATCAATAGAAATCACAAAAATAGGCGAAGAAGAAAATTCCAGAATTCGACACACGAAATCCAAAAATCACACAAAATAGGGGGGAAGGCCTATCACACGTACGGGAGCATGAAAACTCACCAACATATGTATCACACGAACGAGACGCTATCTCATGGTAGCTAGCCATTAATTTTTGACACACGAACGGCCCGAAGACCATGGGGCGCTACCCCACATATGTGAGTTGAAACTCACACAAACGGGGTTTAGTCTCCCTCGTAGACAAAGAGACATCGCACATTGCTAGTCTAAATCACAAAAATGATCGTCATGATCATCAAGAAGTGTCAATTACAGTAAGCTAGTAAATATATGAGCTTAGCTTCATGTCCCATAACCACTAGCTTAACTTAAATATTTACGAACAAATTGTAGATCTCCACTAGAAAATTGTCACGAGAAGTTCAATCGAACAAGTCCAAGAATTAACCGTTGAAGTAAACGCAAGCGTTTCATACCACTTGTTTTACTAAGTCGTTTAATTAGATTTCTCATACGAGTGAGGTAAAGGTTTGTATATACTAATAGATTGGAAATCAGTTTGGGAAAACGAGCTTTGTAATAAAATAGTGTTGAAATCGTTTTGATGAAAGGATTTTGATATTTACTACTAGTATAGAATCCAAAGAAACCGATAAAGAATCCATCGAAATGGATATTCAAAAATCCCTAAAAAGGAGTCATCAAAGTCATAATAAATGATAACAACAAATAGGATCATCACGAATCGATTTAAATTGGAATTCTCAAGCGAATAGGCAAGCAGGCAAAACACTGCAGTTTCAGACGTATGAAACAAGTGGTTCAGACGTCTGAATCTGGAAATATAAAGATTTCCAGAACACAATTCAGACGTCTGAATCAAGTGTTTCAGACGTCTGAAATAGGCATATTTTAGCCTATTTCCTTTCTGGTTCCAAATGAAAAAATTCAGACGTCTGAAATCATATATTCAGACGTCTGAATCTGGGAATAGAAATCTTCCCAGAACAATATTCAGACGTCTGAATATTACGTTTCAGACGTCTGAATCTGGGGTTCAGGGCATTCCCTGAACCTAGGCCAAAAATGGCCAAACGGATACCGGAAGCGATCGATCGAGCGACAACGACTAAGGAATTACGTCGAGCGACAACCCAGCCTAAATGGCTCTTCGATACGCCTCAAATACCAATGTCCAAATCTCCATAATAGGATTTTCATAAATTAGACCAAAACACCCAAAAATTGAAATATACACGAAATCAATCCAAACCGAAATCAATTGCACAAGAATAAGCGTTAGGAATTCATACCTAACAATCGAAGATAATTATAGACTAAGATGTGAGATAAAAATCTCACCTTTTTACAAAATCAAACAAGAAGAAGCTTGAAAGCAAATGGAGAATCAACCTCTCTTCAACACAACCCAAATGAGCTTGAATCTATGCTCAAAACAAGAACATTCCCAAAATTAGGTTTAGGAATCTCTGAAATTGGTAAGAGAATAAGTTGGAGAAGAAGAAGAGAATGCTTACCAATGGGTTCTCTTGAATTTGGAGCTAGGAATTTGAGGTTGCAAGAGGAACTAGGGTTTTGGAGTTTTTAATTTCCAATCTCTCCCACCATCATTGCCTTAGAACTGAAAAGAGAAGAAAATGAGGGTGAATGGGGAAGAGTGGTTTAGTTTTGAGTATAAGTTGGCTAGTGGGCTGAACCCAAAGTGAAAAAGGTCAAATTTTTTACTAACTCCAAATATATCAAAGTTATACTCAAAAAAGTCGCAAATGGCATTTTGAACTCAATGGAGGTGGTCCCGAGTCCTAATTCGACCCTATGCAAAAAGTAGCTTTTCGGACTAAATTCCGAGTATCGATAAAATATTTAAATAAAATATTTAAATATAAAATCGACAAATATGCGGGTTGTTACAGTTACCCTACATCCAGTCCCGCACACAAGTATGGATTTTCTTTCAAAAGCAATTGTACAACTACACCCTCAATTTCAAGGCCACGAGGTACACCACTCTAGATTCACAATCCTCTGGGTAGAGATACTTGATTTTATGGGCAATAAGTTACCCAATTGATTTCACAGGCTACAATCACACCTTTTCTCGCTTGATTGATTTCACAGGCTACAATAACCCCTTTTCTCGTTTAGTTTATTACAAAGAAGCCTATAACTCTGAATAGCGCTGAGATCTTATTGAGATAGTGATAGAGAATCAAACCAGAGATGATCTAGTTAGATTCAATGTTGATTTCGGTAGAGTAATGGTAAAAATATATATAAAGAAATGTGGAAGAAGAAGAGGAGTGAAATCAGAGAAAATATGAATGAAAATTCGTTTAAAATTGCCCCTATTTATAGTAGAACAACAGCTATGTCCACTCGTGAAAGGATATGACGAATAGACACTTCTTTTGAAATTCAATTTTTTGAAATCAACTGCCATCTTGTCGACAAGGGGTCCTAGGGGTTGTCGACAGGCCAAAGGAAATTTTGGTAATTTGCTTTTCTTTGAAAATATATCTTATATTAAAACTATTTTTAAACTTTATAAATATACTTAACTATGGTTAAAATACATAAATAAATATAGAGAATAATATTTTGATATATATAAAATTTTACTATAATTTTATATTTAAATTTATATATAAATATTGAAAGTTAAATATATTATTATTATTAAAAGATAGTTTAAAACTAAGGATAATTTGATTTTGAAAATAAAAATTATTTTGAGGCTAAAAATATTTAAAACCCGGATAGATATTTTGATTCTTTTAAAAGGAAGATTTTGAAATCATTTTGAAAACAAGATATAATTTTGTAAAAAATACATTTGAATAAAAGTTAGTCGATCCAAAACAATGTTCCACTAGAGTTTTCATAGGTTCCATCTTACTTAGGGTTCCATCCCTTTAAGAGGCTCGAAGTGGATTCCATTCCACGAATAAATTGGATTTTAAGATGCCAGTGTTTTTCTAGGAGTTTTAACAAAATTTCTAATTAAAATTACTTATTATTGAAATCTTGAACTCTTGATAATCTTGATATTCAAGAGTCTTCAATCTTGATATCTTAAATCTCTATACTGTGCAGTCGTTATTCTTGATACCTGCATGGTTAAATCCTGCATATACATATATATCTAAACTATAATGTTAGTATTTATATTTTATAATCTTATTCTAAGGTTGTTGTCATCAAAACCATCATCTCAAGGACTAATAATCTCTCCCTTTTTGATGATGACAACCTTTGTTTATAAAATATTACTTTTATCCTAATAACTCTCTCTATAACTAATAACTCCCACTTAATCTATGCCTAACTATCCTATTTTATACTTCTCCCCCTTTGTCATCAACAAAAACTAACTTCAAAATATATAACTCCCCATTAATCTAATACTATATGACATGTGATTATAATGATAGTGTTATCATAAACAATCATCACTTCAATCTAAAACTAATACTTAGTCCTAAATTACTAATTATCCTAACTAAGAATCTATATATGATAATACATATAATAGTGATAATTGTGAGAATTCAAATATAAGAACACAAATTATTTATTAATTATATATATTGTTATATTTACATTTTCGTAGAGAACGTAAGAAAGAAAATACAACAATAGGAAAAAGAGAAAAGAAACTAATGTGTGTCCTTGAAAATGAGAGATCTATGAATCGAATAATTTGGGTAGTGGAAACGGAAATTTCCACGTTGTTCGACTAGATTTCCATCCTTGTCAAAGCACATTTTGCCAATGCAAACGACTTTGTCGTCATCTTCAATGTGACGCCCCACCTCTATACCCACGCTAGCCAAGAACACTACGGTGTAGTGCTGTCGACTAGCACGGAGAATAAGGCTGTTGAGGAGCGACCATCCGTGTAATTTCTTTGGACGGGCACCAATATGCCAGATAGTAAAAACGTGCATTTCATTTCAGGAGGAAATCCGGTATGCCGATGCAAATTCAAAGCTACTACACAGTGGATATAATAGTCTAGGACAAAATATAAACTAATAACACAGATAAATATAAATGTGGAACACAGATAAAACAGAAAGTCTCATATATATAATAACTGCTGTCAGTTACAATACATTTGACACGGTACATGTGATACAACTACAACCGTCGACTCAGGAAGTTATATATACAAGTACATTAACGACTAATATACATGAATACATATCAACCTATACTATGACTCGACAACTCCAAAAGATATGAAAAGTCTTCATAGCTCAAGCAGCATCCCAAAGCTAAAAATCTACAACCTGTAAATACTCGGTCTGACCCGAGTATTACATTCAAAAGAAAATAATACCCGGGTCAGTCTAATTCAAACTCAGTTATTAGTGCACAGAAGCAATAATAATTAAATAATGAATAGACGACAGTCACAGAAATAAATTTACCTATCCGATTCTTAAATAAGAAATCAGATAGCGGTAAATATAACGCGAACCAATTCAAATCAATTGGAACATCAATTAAAAGGTCAACACGAGTAGGGCTGCAGTATACGCACGCGTATACTGCCTCGCCACTACAACATATGGAATACGAAATAGATCCATAAATCAAAAGCAAAAGAAATAACACCAAAACCAATACCGTGTGGCTGCAGTTCACGATTGCGTGCACTGCCCTGCCACTATAGTGATGATGTACCCATTGAATACCGTGTGGCTGCAGTTCACGCTTGCGTGCACTGCCTTGCCACTACAGTGATAATGTACACAACCGGGCACAAGGTCAAACCCAAATAAATTACGGTTCAACTCAGGGGCAACATGAGTGTACAAAGTCAAATAATCAAATAAACAACAGAGCTCCATGCAACAATACTTTTGAATGGAGGCAGTGTAACAAAGGTCACCAAGTTCAATGTAATACTTGGAAAGGGGATGCACTGAACTTGAAGTTAATTTCAAGCGACATCAAGTACTGCATAAGAGCACGCAATGTACAGGTACAGGCTAAAGAAGAAAGCACAAAAATAAGGCAATGCAATATAAACATTGCCTAGCATACATATGAATCAAGTTCATATGTACAACAAACACCCAAACAATGCAACAGTGAAGGACACTAGTGAAAAGGGTCACAAAGCAATGGTTCCAAAATGAAATGAACCAGAAAAAGGCAACTAAATTTTGCATGAATGGCTACAAGTATATGAAATGTACTCGTAAACATATGAATACCAACAGTATGGATATACAGTGATGCAAAATGAAGCATACTACTGAATCAAGTTCAGTAAGGCAATGCAACAATACAAGCATGGAATGATGTGCAGATATATGCAGAAAAATGGCACAGGTGTGTGCAGAGGGAGGATGCACAGAAATGCCACAGGGGACTTAGTCACATATGAAAGAGTAAGGTATACATGCATTCAAATGCCATTCAGACCCTAGGTGACAGAGAAGCAACATGGTCGGACACAAAGGCAACTGCACTATGCAAATGAATATGAATCATGCCAGTGACTAAAGTGAAGGCATGGACTGCCACAAAACAGATATTGCTCGACCCAAGACACAATACAGTGAGTTGAAGGCAATACAACAATAAAAATAAGGCACACAAGGATACAAGGGCAACTGCAAGTAAAAATACAGCCACCACAAGATCACAATGCAACAAAACTGTCTCGAAGCGAACTGGAAGTCAGCCCAACTCTGGGTACAGTCAGGTGGAAATACTTGCATGAAATCAGTGAGCACTTAATATATGCCGGCCATAATAAGATGACAACAAGTAATAGTTCAAATGAGTCAAGTGAATAACCAACAATGCAATATTGATCAGTCAAGATACAGCGCAACGGCATGGAAGTGAAGACATATATGAATGCAGTGAAACCCAAGACGACGGCCTATAGATGGAAAAACTACAGGCTTCGATTTATGAAACAGCAACTAACTCAAGTTAAAGATGGCAACACGATGACAACGGCAAGTGATCAAACGTTATCACATAACAAGACAGGGTCGAAATCAAATAGCTTTGAAGGTCCGAAGTCATTGAAGCAGTAAGTAAAAAATCACCAGAAAAATCAAAGTCAGGTTATATCAAAAAAAACCCAAGTCGAAGCAGACACAATGTGACGACCCAGAATTTCCGAGCATTAAAAATCGGGATATTTAATTGATTTTGAATATTCAACAGAGTAATTTTAACTTGAATTACGAATATCACAATCTATTTGATAATTGAATTATTAAAATTAAATAATTTGAAGTTGGATAAATTGTTGAATCTGGAGTTTTAAGCCTATTAAAAAGCAGTTTGAAGGCTTATAAAATTTATTTTGATAACACTGAAGATAATAGAAGTTGTAAAATTAAAATTAGCAGTGATTCGTTAGTGTTGAAATTTATATCGTTTAAATTGAATTTAAAAATAGCCTTCCGAGGCAAAGTCTCGGAATTCGACGAGACCAGTTCCATTGAGTCCGTAATATTTAATTATTGCTGGATTTCAAATTTCATAATTTTTGGAGTCTTCGTGTGGGCGTACGAGATATAAACGTTTCGAGAATAATTATCCGTTTTAATTCAAAATATCCTACATCTAATCACTGCCGTACCATCCTTCTTTCTTAGCTTCTCGAGTACACTTCCTTTCCCTTTTTATTTCTAAGCTGAGTTTCTTCATTCTTCACGTTTTAATTTCGTTCTAAAGAAATCAGAATGGCCGAAATTCTTTACTCAATTTGATCGAAGTTCAGAAAAAAAAAAAGAGAAACGTTTTCAATTAATGGCCGATGCTCCTTTTGAAACCCAGTTCGATTAATGGCCAAACCGAACCTCTTTCTTTCTAAAACCCCAAATCAATTCTTTTTTAAAAAAAAAAAATTGAATCGCGATTGAATCGCAAGTCGCGAGGGAGGCGAGGGGGGCTTGTTCTAGCTGGCGTAGGTGTGAGTCGCCTCGTTTAGGGCTGGGCGTGTCGTTCTCGAATTCAAGCAGCAAGAGGTGATAGGGGAAGAGAGTGTTTAGGGCTCGCGAGTGCCTTTGGACAACAGAGGGGGGGGCCTAGCATGGAGGATGCTCGCGATGGCGATTTGGGGTCTGCAACGTGGTTCGCGTGTTGATGGCAAAGGGGGCGACTACGGAACGATGGAGAGCGCGCTCGTCATGGGAAGTGGGTCGCATATCTAGGGTTAGTGATTTGGATGCTCTCGGGTTGGTCGCGACGAGACTGGGCTTGGTGATCGTGCTCGTTCGTTTGAGGCATGGTGGGTTTCGAGCTTGTAGCAGTAGGTATGATTTTTTTTTTTTCGAACAAAATAGATATGTATGTTACGGAGAAAACATATTTCGATTTTGACAGTTGAATTATATGTGAATATATTTAAATGTAAGGGAAGTTATTATCGCCGTTACAGAAAATAGCAAAGGGTATTTTACAGTAAAAAAATAAAATAAAAATGAAATGAATATGTAAATAAATGTACAGTGAAGATTTTTCCCAGTAAACTATTTTGATTTTATTTTAATTTAAATAATTTATGTATGAATAGTATAGTTAAGTAGAAAATTGTTTTACAATGAGATATAAGATTTCTATTTTTAATTTAAAAGGTCAAGCAGTAAACAGAAAATTAAATTTGTATTTACTGAAAATTTTATAGGGTTCGCTTTGATTTGAACATTAGACCCTTGGTTTATATGGATTATTTTATAAATATATAAATGTGAAATTCTAAAATGGGAAAAAAATATATATATATATAATAAATAAATAAATAAATATATGTATATATATATATATATAGCCTACCGTTCTTTTAGAAAATATCCAGGAAATATTAAATTATTAGTTAAAGAAAAATGATTAGCTAAATTAATTTATTGGTCAGAATAATTTATTAAATGGTAAATCATTATAGATCATTTCAGATATTTATAAATCCTATAATGCTTGTACAAGGTCAAAAATAATGGAAACAAGCTGGTTTGGAAATGGGTTGCAAATAGAAGCAAAGGTGAGTTAATCTCACTCGGTTTAAATTTAAATTTAAATGATTAAATTTAAATAATTGTTTGAATGACTAAATTGATTGATGTGATATAGTATGATATTTTTGGAATTGGCATATTGTATTGTGCTAACATTTGTGGATGCAGGGAAAACAGGTTGGAGGGATCCAACTGGACCCCTCGCATTTATTTAAATTATTCAATATTCTCTGTTGTGATTATTTGATATCCTATGATGAGTCATATTGGAATATTGAATGTTATGGATTGATTGGATATTCGGTTATAATGAATTCCCAAAGTTTATGAATTGGATTGTTGAAAAGAAATTAAACGGAAGTAAATTTGTAAGCGAAATAATTATAGAAAGTTTGAACAAATTTAAGAATGAGTTGGAGAAGAGATAATGTGACTTTAAAATTTCTAATAAATAAATTGTGAAATATAGAAAGGGAATTTGAATAAACAAGAAGCTATTGAATTACAATCTTCAATAATATTAATTAAAGAACAAAACATTTATTTAAAATGTAAGATTTAAATTTTTGAAAAAAAAATATAATAATGAAGAAGAAGTTGGGAAAAGCTGAAATTTGTATATTTCAGTTAAAAGATTTAAAATCAAATGGAAAGGAATAACAATAATAATTAAGTGCATAATTAAATGAAATTTGAAATAAATTGAGTAATTTAATAAACTTATTTCAAATGGAATAAATTGAAAATCAATTTGGAAAATTGATTTGAATGTTTGAAGCTGGAATTCTTCCTGGATCACTAAGTACGCTTTCAAATAACTTTTAAATATAAGTTAATAGTTTGAAAATTGTTTTTAAAAGGTATGTTTTCAAAAATTTATTATTTCTAATATTTAAATTTTAAGGTAAGTATTTCCTCAAATCTATTATAGTAGTAATTATTTAAAAAGTGACTTAATATTTTGTTTCAAAAGTGTAATTCTAGTTTTATATTTTATTTAGTAACTTTATTTTCAAATATTCATATAAGATGTATTTTTACAAATTATTAAACTAGTTTAATTTAAATGTCTTAAAGGTATATATTTTTAAGTAAAGTGTTTTAAATCTAGTTTTGTATTTGGTGATTTCAGGGGAGATAGAAAATATTTGGGGAAAGTTTATACTGGAAAGAAGAATGGTTTTGAAACTGTTTTCAATGGGATGGAAAATAGAAATATATCTTAAAGATATTTTGAAGGTAATAAATAATTTGGGAAATTATTTATTGGTTGATGGATGTTTGTGAATGTTAATTGATAGTTAAATAACCGACTATCAATATTGGCCAACTGCGTTGATCGTTTCGAAGAGACCGGGATCGAGATTTATTTCTCGAAAACCACTTCGATCCGGTTTGTACGTTTTCGTGCGAAGAACGTGTTCGGAGTCGAAGATGGAGCAGTGAAGTGCAAGGGCTAATCGCTACTAATCCTGAGGATATTTCCAAAATGGATGTAGTAGGAATAGTGCCTTCGGTTCCGTTCGAACCCGGGACGGACTTGTATGGACGAATGCTTGCGAAACATCGTCAGGTGGACGATGGGCATTCTAAGTGAAAACGTTCTAAAGGTAACGCTTAGCCTCAAGCCTCATCAACCGGGAATGACTGAAAATCAGGGGATATGCAGCAAGGTTAGGTGGGTCATACCCAAGCAGGACAAGATAATTCCCCTGTCTAGATGTCCCTTATATATATTTCGGCTTAGTGGGTGGTTGGTCGCGCCAACCACGGGGTTTATCTTGTTCGGGACTGTTCAGTAAGGAATGGTTCCGGCCTTGTGTTGCAGGGGATGAAGGGAGTAGTCCTCGGTACGGTGATCTAGGCCCCGTACTGTGACAGGTGGTACCCCAGTGCCTAGTCATTGTTGGAAATCCATTTTCCCTACGAGCCTTGTACGAGTTTTGTTTGTATTACCCACTCTGTGGCTAGTAGCTGGAATTTAATCATGTAACAATTTCGGCTATTTTATAAGTATTTGTATATAGACCCTATTATAATATCAGAGGATTTCTATAAAAATCGTTTTAGCTATCGTAAGGTAAAAACCCGACATGTTTATTTGTGGCGTGGTCTTACGAGATGCTTTTGTTTTCAAAGGATTTTGAAACTTTAATAATCAATTGGGTGTGATTTTCTCACGCTGGTATTCCAGACTGACTCGGGTATTATTTAACTATAATGCTCGGGTCAGACCGAGTATTATAGGATACAGGAAATGCTATGGAGCTCAGGAGACGAGCTGGATGACGATACGTATTCTCGTACTTGTATATACATATATTTCCGCTGTTGAGTTGTTGTGTACCCATTGGATGTTATTGATGTGAGATGTGACTGATGTACTCTGATGATGTAATATATGTAAACTAATATATTTGATTTTGAGTAAAGATTACTTATTCTCTATTATATTTTATTCCGCTGCGATGGTTAGATTCTGATGTTGGTTTTGTTTTCTCTTCTTCTACCTCTTCTTCTTAAACCCTAATGGTTCGTATTTCTGTGCAACTTGAGTTGTTTGTTGTAGAATAATGTTGACTCAAGGGGTACGGATTTGCGGGCTGTTACACTTGGTATCAGAGCTTAGGTTGGTGATAACCTTGGCTCTGGTGGGAATTACTCATAAATTAGAGTCCGTAGTACTCTATAATGAGTTTGAGTGTATTAATAAATATGAGCGCGTATTTGTTAGTGAATATAAATTGTTTTAATTTTGTGTTGATTGGTTTATTGAGTGGCATATAAACCTTCGTCGGCACAGTCCGTACAACTGTATCGAAGGGGTTTCTAAACACTTGAATAGAGCAATCGACACGATATTGTTTTAAATATGGGTGAATGAAATAATTTTACCCAAAAACATATTTTGATATAAAGCATAGTTTTTGTAAACTGTTTGACTAATATATGGTTGCTTGGATGTTGATAATATTAAAGTATTATCATTGTTAAATGAAAATTTAACTAGAAATTGAAAATAAACAAAGTTTACGGAAATAAATTCATGATAAAATGAAATTTGTAAATATGAATTATAAATGTAAAATTATAAATTGAAATATAATGAACATAAACCATGCAAATGAATTACACTTAAATTTGATTTAAGCAGGATTTGGAAGTGTTTTGAAGATAAATGATAGCATTGTTTTGGAGATATTTCTGAAAGGAAATTGTTTTAAAGAGATTTTGAAGGTGATATGGCATTGAAATCACTTGGATTATTGAAAAATAATTCTGATGATGACGGCCGCATCATCAGTATTCGTTTTCGAATTTCTAAGTGAAGTAATGCTACCAAATTGATTTTGTTTAGAAAAGCAAGTTGTTTTTGAAATTCCAAAAGAAATTTGTTGGAAATAAAATCCAGGATTGGTTTAAAATTTTTGAGAAGTGTGATTTTGAGATGTTGGAGATTTCAAAATGATTTGAAATCAAAGCCGGGGATTTAAAAATCCCGATAAGATAAGTTGTAAGTTTATAAACGGAAATGATTTTTGAATCCGGAAGAAATTTAAGCTTTGGATAGTGGAATGTGAATCTAAAGTGAAGAGTTGAAATGAAATTAACTTGGATTGAAATTAATTGGATGGGCTGAAGTTAATATCCAATTATATTCAAATTAGGTTGAAATCGAATTGAGTTAAATAAATCCGAGTTAAGTAAAATTGAGTTGGGATGAGAATTCAATTGAATTAATTAATGAAATTAAATTCTTACCTGAATAAATGGGAAATAAGTTGGATAAGGATTGGATTGAAATAAATAAACCAGAATAACTTATAAAAGAATTAAAGATCCATGAAATAAAATATGCTTGGGCTATAAATAAATAGAAGGCTTGAGTTAAAAATAAAAGATGAATACATTCCAGCTTATGATGAATGGAATTGTATAAAATAATAAGTTGTGACTTATTAAATTGAAAATGGAATACAATGCCCAAAATCAATATTTTGATAAATTGAAAAATGAAATGAGGATCCAAACTTGAAGTATAAAATAAATATTGAACTTAAGAAAATTAAATGGAGTGATATTTGGAATAAAAATTCAAGTGTTGGATTATGAATAAGGGGAGAACTAATTGGATAATAAATTAGTTAATGAGATTGAATTGTGAGTTTATGATGAAGTTGGAAATAAACTCAAATTATAAATTAAAATTGACTCAAATTGATGATGACGTGAAAGTAATTGAGAATGAAGCTGAATTATGAGTAAATAAATTGGATGGTAAATTGAAAGTGAATAATTGAATCAGAACTAGGGTTATTAAATTGAAAATTTAGCTTGAAGTGTTAACAAATTAAATATAATTGAAGTGTATCGGATAAAAATGTAAATGGATTAAAATAGCAATGTTTGAATGTGCAAATAAAATCCATAAGTGAAGATAACTTGGAAATAGCCAGAGAATAAATTGAAATGGATTAAAACAGTAATGGTATGAATTGCAAATCAAATCCAAATCAGTAGAAATAAGATGGAAATGGCTTTGTGATAAATTAAATGAATTGATCTGGGAAGTTGAATTCTATAATAACCAATCAAATGAAATTGAAAATTTAAAATGAGATTGGATTGAAATAGAATCAAGTTAAATTAAAAAGAGAACTTGTTTGCAAACTGAGAATGAGCTTAAGTATAAAATTTGAATAAATTAAAGTGGAATAACTTAAGCTGAAGAAATGAAGGAGAGTTAAAGTGAATTCAACTTAAAACTAAGTGTAATGATAGTGGATTGGATTTACATCAAGTAAAAATAAATTTTAACTGAAATAAATTTGGTGTGATGCCGATAATATTTAATGGAGTGAAAATGCTTAAATAAATAGTTGTAAACCATTTAAATTATTAAGGGATTGAAATAACTTGAGGCAATAAGAAAAATAGAATGTTTCAAGTTTATTAGAATGGTTTGAGTGAATGTGGGTAAACTAATTTTATTGAATAAATGAATGGATGAGATAAATAAGAATCAAATGAAGTATGGTTTAAATAAGTTGAGAAGTGGTTATTGAATGATATGGCTTGGTTGTTTGAGCTAAATAAATAATTGTGAACGAATTGAAATAAAAAGGAAATTTAATTGGTAATAGAGATGGAACCTATGTTGTTAATGGTTTTAATGGACTAGTTTGGTTAATAAAATTGAAATGCAATGAAACTGAGAATATATGGATTGTGAATAAATCCGAAATGGAATAGAATTTAGTATAAATTGAGTTGAAATCCATTTAAAATTGATTATAAAACTCAAGTACTTATTTATTCACATAGATCTTGTCAAATTACAAAGAATAAATTATCATTGGATATAAATGGAAGTAATTAAAATTCTATGAGTTGATAGAAGTAAAATAAATTGATTTTGAGAGCAATTGAACTAAATATGAGTTCAGTTTGCTTAAAAATAAATTAATGTAAGTGATTGAGTTTTAAACCATTCAAATTGATGAAGTTGTATACGAATGGATTGAAAACAATTCGGATTGAATGGAAATGGGTTGTAAATTGATTGACATAGTTGAAGTAGCATGTAAGCTATATAGAGTGCTTGCGGAAAAATGTTTGGTGTAAATTTCTTTTTAGAAGTCATATGTTTTATCTATTGCAAGTAAGTTAAATATGTTAAACTTCTTATATATTTGGCACTTACAAGTTTAAACTGAGTAAGTATAGGTACCTGGAAGCCGTGAGGCTGGATTTGGTAGTGCTATTTGCTAAAATAAATAAGCTGCTTGCTTAAAATGCTAAATAAGGTACGCCTACGCAATTAAAATAGGAAATATGAACTGTTTTTGGTTTTTCCGACCGTGTGGGTCGATGTATATATATTTATCTCTTTTGTCAAATTGCAAAAGCTCCTCCGTACATAGGGGACTCTGTCAAAAAATTTCAAAAATTTTGGGAGTCAGAAAATTTTTGAAAATTTTTGAAAATTTTGTTGACGACAAAACTATTTAGAATTGGAAACTAAAATAAGTTAGTAAATGAAACTAATTAAAGTAATGACTTAAATTAGTTATAAATGAAGGATAAAATTTAAAAGGTTCAAAGTTGAAAATAAATGAAATACATATGTAATGTGGAAATCGATTTGAATAGAAATGATATAAACTGAAGTGGTAAGGTGATATTGAATATAAAAGCATATTAAATACTTATACTAAACTTAAGAAGGGAATGGTGAATTCTTAATTGGGAAATTGATGCTACAAATGTATCCTAAGATAATATTAAAATGAATAGATATTGGCGTTTTGTGAGAAAAGTCGATGAATTGTTTTGGGATGTTGTGATTGGATATTAGTGCTAAGCAGGTATGCAGGTATTATACAGGGAAAAGGAAATTGGGTTGATATGAAAAGATAAAATTTGAAATGCTCGACAAAAAGGTACGTATTTAAATTTGGTATGAAAATTGATTGGGATTTGGATTTGGATTGAGCCACTTGGCCTTTTGTTTTCTTTTTGGATTTGGGAGGCCGTAGAGCCATTTTGTAGTTGTACCGAGCTAGCCGCGCAAAGGAGACGCTGGCGAAATTTTTCGGAAATTTAGAGAGTTAGAAAAAAATTTGAGAAAATTTTGATAATTCAAAATTAGTTTTATGATTAAAACTTGAATGGTTGGGCAAATAGGATTGTTTGCAATCTACGGAAAGGTTTGGAAGTTAGTAAGAAAGATAATGAGTCTTTTATATAAAAGATAATTGGTAAGATGTTGAATTGTTAGAAAACTGTTTGGTTTATAGAAATAATAAACGGGTATTGAATCATTCTTCCTAACTAGTAATTTCGGGGACGAAATTCTTTTAAGGGGGGAGGAATGTGACGACCCAGAATTTCCGAGCATTAAAAATCGGGATATTTAATTGATTTTGAATATTCAACAGAGTAATTTTAACTTGAATTACGAATATCACAATCTATTTGATAATTGAATTATTAAAATTAAATAATTTGAAGTTGGATAAATTGTTGAATCTGGAGTTTTAAGCCTATTAAAAAGCAGTTTGAAGGCTTATAAAATTTATTTTGATAACACTGAAGATAATAGAAGTTGTAAAATTAAAATTAGCAGTGATTCGTTCAATGTTGAAATTTATATCGTTTAAATTGAATTTAAAAATAGCCTTCCGAGGCAAAGTCTCGGAATTCGACGAGACCAGTTCCATTGAGTCCGTAATATTTAATTATTGCTGGATTTCAAATTTCATAATTTTTGGAGTCTTCGTGTGGGCGTACGAGATATAAACGTTTCGAGAATAATTATCCGTTTTAATTCAAAATATCCTACATCTAATCACTGCCGTACCATCCTTCTTTCTTAGCTTCTCGAGTACACTTCCTTTCCCTTTTTATTTCTAAGCTGAGTTTCTTCATTCTTCACGTTTTAATTTCGTTCTAAAGAAATCAGAATGGCCGAAATTCTTTACTCAATTTGATCGAAGTTCAGGAAAAAAAAAAGAGAAAACATTTTCAATTAATGGCCGATGCTCCTTTTGAAACCCAGTTCGATTAATGGCCAAACCGAACCTCTTTCTTTCTAAAACCCCAAATCAATTCTTTTAAAAAAAAAAAAATTGAATCGCGATTGAATCGCAAGTCGCGAGGGAGGCGAGGGGGGCTTGTTCTAGCTGGCGTAGGTGTGAGTCGCCTCGTTTAGGGCTGGGCGTGTCGTTCTCGAATTCAAGCAGCAAAAGGTGATAGGGGAAGAGAGTGTTTAGGGCTCGCGAGTGCCTTTGGACAACAGAGGGGGGGCCTAGCATGGAGGATGCTCGCGATGGCGATTTGGGGTCTGCAACGTGGTTCGCGTGTTGATGGCAAAGGGGGCGACTACGGAACGATGGAGAGCGCGCTCGTCATGGGAAGTGGGTCGCATATCTAGGGTTAGTGATTTGGATGCTCTCGGGTTGGTCGCGACGAGACTGGGCTTGGTGATCGTGCTCGTTCGTTTGAGGCATGGTGGGTTTCGAGCTTGTAGCAGTAGGTATGATTTCTTTTTTTTTTATTATTTTCGAACAAAATAGATATGTATGTTACAGAGAAAACATATTTCGATTTTGACAGTTGAATTATATGAGAATATATTTAAATGTAAGGGAAGTTATTATCGCCGTTACAGAAAATAGCAAAGGGTATTTTACAGTAAAAAAATAAAATAAAAATGAAATGAATATGTAAATAAATGTACAGTGAAGATTTTTCCCAGTAAACTATTTTGATTTTATTTTAATTTAAATAATTTATGTATGAATAGTATAGTTAAGTAGAAAATTGTTTTACAATGAGATATAAGATTTCTATTTTTAATTTAAAAGGTCAAGCAGTAAACAGAAAATTAAATTTGTATTTACTGAAAATTTTATAGGGTTCGCTTTGATTTGAACATTAGACCCTTGGTTTATATGGATTATTTTATAAATATATAAATGTGAAATTCTAAAATGGGAAAAAAAAATATATATAATAAATAAATAAATATATATATGTATATATATATATATTTAGCCTACCGTTCTTTTAGAAAATATCCAGGAAATATTAAATTATTAGTTAAAGAAAAATGATTAGCTAAATTAATTTGTTGGTCAGAATAATTTATTAAATGGTAAATCATTATAGATCATTTCAGATATTTATAAATCCTATAATGCTTGTACAAGGTCAAAAATAATGGAAACAAGCTGGTTTGGAAATGGGTTGCAAATAGAAGCAAAGGTGAGTTAATCTCACTCGGTTTAAATTTAAATTTAAATGATTAAATTTAAATAATTGTTTGAATGACTAAATTGATTGATGTGATATAGTATGATATTTTTGGAATTGGCATATTGTATTGTGCTAACATTTGTGGATGCAGGGAAAACAGGTTGGAGGGATCCAACTGGACCCCTCACATTTATTTAAATTATTCAATATTCTCTGTTGTGATTATTTGATATCCTATGATGAGTCATATTGGAATATTGAATGTTATGGATTGATTGGATATTCGGTTATAATGAATTCCCAAAGTTTATGAATTGGATTGTTGAAAAGAAATTAAACGGAAGTAAATTTGTAAGCGAAATAATTATAGAAAGTTTGAACAAATTTAAGAATGAGTTGGAGAAGAGATAATGTGACTTTAAAATTTCTAATAAATAAATTGTGAAATATAGAAAGGGAATTTGAATAAACAAGAAGCTATTGAATTACAATCTTCAATAATATTAATTAAAGAACAAAACATTTATTTAAAATGTAAGATTTAAATTTTTGAAAAAAAAATATAATAATGAAGAAGAAGTTGGGAAAAGCTGAAATTTGTATATTTCAGTTAAAAGATTTAAAATCAAATGGAAAGGAATAACAATAATAATTAAGTGCATAATTAAATGAAATTTGAAATAAATTGAGTAATTTAATAAACTTATTTCAAATGGAATAAATTGAAAATCAATTTGGAAAATTGATTTAAATGTTTGAAGCTGGAATTCTTCCTGGATCACTAAGTACGCTTTCAAATAACTTTTAAATATAAGTTAATAGTTTGAAAATTGTTTTTAAAAGGTATGTTTTCAAAAATTTATTATTTCTAATATTTAAATTTTAAGGTAAGTATTTCCTCAAATCTATTATAGTAGTAATTATTTAAAAAGTGACTTAATATTTTGTTTCAAAAGTGTAATTCTAGTTTTATATTTTATTTAGTAACTTTATTTTCAAATATTCATATAAGATGTATTTTTACAAATTATTAAACTAGTTTAATTTAAATGTCTTAAAGGTATATATTTTTAAGTAAAGTGTTTTAAATCTAGTTTTGTATTTGGTGATTTCAGGGGAGATAGAAAATATTTGGGGAAAGTTTATACTGGAAAGAAGAATGGTTTTGAAACTGTTTTCAATGGGATGGAAAATAGAAATATATCTTAAAGATATTTTGAAGGTAATAAATAATTTGGGAAATTATTTATTGGTTGATGGATGTTTGTGAATGTTAATTGATAGTTAAATAACCGACTATCAATATTGGCCAACTGCGTTGATCGTTTCGAAGAGACCGGGATCGAGATTTATTTCTCGAAAACCACTTCGATCCGGTTTGTACGTTTTCGTGCGAAGAACGTGTTCGGAGTCGAAGATGGAGCAGTGAAGTGCAAGGGCTAATCGCTACTAATCCTGAGGATATTTCCAAAATGGATGTAGTAGGAATAGTGCCTTCGGTTCCGTTCGAACCCGGGACGGACTTGTATGGACGAATGCTTGCGAAACATCGTCAGGTGGACGATGGGCATTCTAAGTGAAAACGTTCTAAAGGTAACGCTTAGCCTCAAGCCTCATCAACCGGGAATGACTGAAAATCAGGGGATATGCAGCAAGGTTAGGTGGGTCATACCCAAGCAGGACAAGATAATTCCCCTGTCTAGATGTCCCTTATATATATTTCGGCTTAGTGGGTGGTTGGTCGCGCCAACCACGGGGTTTATCTTGTTCGGGACTGTTCAGTAAGGAATGGTTCCGGCCTTGTGTTGCAGGGGATGAAGGGAGTAGTCCTCGGTACGGTGATCTAGGCCCCGTACTGTGACAGGTGGTACCCCAGTGCCTAGTCATTGTTGGAAATCCATTTTCCCTACGAGCCTTGTACGAGTTTTGTTTGTATTACCCACTCTGTGGCTAGTAGCTGAAATTTAATCATGTAACAATTTCGGCTATTTTATAAGTATTTGTATATAGACCCTATTATAATATCAGAGGATTTCTATAAAAATCGTTTTAGCTATCGTAAGGTAAAAACCCGACATGTTTATTTGTGGCGTGGTCTTACGAGATGCTTTTGTTTTCAAAGGATTTTGAAACTTTAATAATCAATTGGGTGTGATTTTCTCACGCTGGTATTCCAGACTGACTCGGGTATTATTTAACTATAATGCTCGGGTCAGAACGAGTATTATAGGATACAGGAAATGCTATGGAGCTCAGGAGACGAGCTGGATGACGATACGTATTCTCGTACTTGTATATACATATATTTCCACTGTTGAGTTGTTGTGTACCCATTGGATGTTATTGATGTGAGCTGTGACTGATGTACTCTGATGATGTAATATATGTAAACTAATATATTTGATTTTGAGTAAAGATTACTTATTCTCTATTATATTTTATTCCGCTGCAATGGTTAGATTCTGATGTTGGTTTTGTTTTCTCTTCTTCTACCTCTTCTTCTTAAACCCTAATGGTTCGTATTTCTGTGCAACTTGAGTTGTTTGTTGTAGAATAATGTTGACTCAAGGGGTACGGATTTGCGGGCTGTTACACACAATGTCATCACAAATCACCATGGCCGAAGTCAAATAGGAACATCACATAAAAATCACAAATCAAGCATGCCACAGGAATGGACGTGCATATAGAAGTCACCGGCAACATCAAAGCCGTGAAGAAGAAACTGTGGGTAAGAACCCAAACAGTAATTGAATAAAACACTAGCCAATCCAAATCACTTTGCTGAAGAAGAGATCATCATCAAGTCAAGTTAAACGCCCAGCACAATTTATTTATTTTTCAAACCAAAGCGACCGAAGTCAAAGTCGAAGACAACAAGAACGAACGAAATCAACATTAAACCAAAATCAAAACAAGCAGAGGAAATCGCTAAACCGCAAGATTAAACTAGCTAGAATTAGATGTGAGTAAATAAGATTACTCACCTCGTTCGAAGCGAAGGCGAACTCGACCAAAAGGAGCGGCCGAAGTGAGCAACGAGGGGAGAGCTTCGATCGACCAGAGGCAGCGCCTTCGAATGGAAAAGCCCTAATTTTTGAAAGGGGGAAACGAACGAAAATTGAGCAGCCATTATTTTCGCTTGTTTAGTTTTAGGTTTAACGAACGAAATGAGAAAAATGAATAAAAAAAAAGGGGAATGGGTTTTGGATTATCACGGCAACCAAAAAAAATAAATGGGCCGGAATCAACTTTAATGCCCGCATACCATTTCAGCAATTCACAAAAGAATTTTAATTCAAATTTAAAAACCCCAAATGGAATTTTGCAACAATATTTATCGTCTAAATGTAGATTATTAATTGATGCAATTACCGGGTTGTTACAGACTCCCCTCCTTAAAGAAATTGCGTCCTCGCAATCATAAAAGATAAATGGACAAAAGGTAACAACCATAAAAGCATATCATTACAAGATGAAGAAATTTGAAATAGGAAGTTCACCGTAAAGAGCATGAAGGAGCAAGCCAGAACGTGTTTGCTCAGAGTCAAATCTGGGGAAACTTCAATCTCTTCAATAATACCGGGCTCAAGAATAAAATCGGAATCCCTAAGGCATTTCCATAGAAGGAAGACGCGTGAAACACGTCATGAATAACAGAAAATTGAGCCGGTAATAAAAGGCGATAAGCCAAGAAACCAATACGTTCAGTGATAGGAAATGGCCCAACATAACGAGGCGCTAACTTTCCCGACCGACTGAAACGCACAACACCTATCATAGGTGAGACACGAATAATTTGGAACAACAGCGTAGTACAATAACGGTACGTCCAATGAACCGATCAACATAAAAGAACATCAGACGTAAGTCCATAAAAGGAATGAGACGAATCTCAACAAAACGAAGTACATCGAAACGTCTGATGAACTTGTTAAAAAGATGATTCCATTCGGACATCATCAAAGAAACAACCACTTGTGGCCAACGACAAGTGCATCGGTAACACGATTTCCCATCCGGGAGTGGTAAAGAATATCAAGATCATGAGATATATGGAGCTCGAGTCAACGTGGTTGACGCAAATTAAGTTCCTTATGAGAAAATAAATATTCCCAAGATTCATGATCGGGGTAGAGAACAAATTTCTCACCCAAAAATAATGATGCCAAATCTTGAAGAACGAAATCAATAGCCAAGAGCACTAAATCATGAGTGACATATCTAGTCTCAATAGGCATTAATGATTTAGAAACACAAGAGACAACACGTTCTCTTTTGCAAAAGAATGGTATGTAAACCAACACGATTAGCATTGGTACTAACGATAGAGTCTTGGTTCCCACGGGAATCACAAGAATAGAAGTGTCGGAAAAGAGTTGTTTTAAATAATATTCTTTCCCGAAAAGCTAAAACTTTCGAAATTTACAATTTACTTTATGTAATTATCTTTTCAGAAAAGTTTACATTTTTAAAATTCAATTTATTATGTCTGATTGTCTCATCAAAGCGTCTAGGAGATTCCTATCGATAACGTTGATCAAGCGCATCGACCAGAATTCTTAAAGCACTCGATGGGCAATACAAGCACAAAATCATCTTCTAAAAATGGATGAAATAAACTGAATAAATGCAATTATCAGTAATATTCGATTATCACAAACAATAATCAAATTTCAAATCAACAAGATTATAAAAAAAACGATAATCGGAAATTTCAAATCACAAATATTTAATTATCCCAAACGGTAATTAAACCTCAAATATATGATTATCAAAAACGATAATCAGAAATTACAAACTGAGTATGAAAACTCAAACGGGAGTATGAAAACTCCAGCGGGAGTATGTCATAGAATAAAAGATATGGCATAACATAAAATATCCATAATGACATGCTACTATAAGTATGTAAATAATGGTCAACAGGAGATCAACCGATAAGAGATAATCAATATCACAAGAATCTTCTCAAAGATGGAAAGGGGTATCATACCCTAGACTTGTATTCATAACAAGTCAATAACACACGAATTCACCAATGCACAAGAATTGATAAAACTTATCAATAGAAATCACAAAAATTGGTGAAGCACAAATTCTAGAAGACTACACAAGAAATCCAGAAAATCGCAAGATAAGAGTATGAAAACTCGAACGGAGTATGAAAACTCGAAGGAGAGTATGAAAACTCGAACGGAGTATGAAAACTCGAATGAGAGTATGAAAACTCGAACGGAGTATGAAAACTCGAAGGAGAGTATGAAAACTCGAACGGAGTATGAAAACTCAAATGGGAGTATGAAAACTCGAATGAGAGTATGAAAACTCAAACGGAGTATGAAAACTCGAAGGAGAGTATGAAAACTCAAACGGAGTATGAAAACTCGAAGGAGAGTATGAAAACTCACCTACATGCGAGCATGAAAACTCATCAACACATGTAACGCATAACGAGAACGGGAGCACGAAAACTCACCTACACGCGAGCATGAAAACTCATCAGCACATGTAACGCAAAGCGAGAACGGGAGCACGAGAACTCACCTACATGCGAGCATGAAAATTCATCAGCACGTGCAACGCATAACGAGAACGGGAGCACGAAAACTCACCTACATGCGAGCATGAAAACTCACCAACACGTGCAATGCAAAGCGAGAACGGGAACACGGAATCTCACCTACACGCGAGCATGAAAAATCATCAACACGTGCAACGCAAAGCGAGAATGGGAGCACGGAATCTCACCTACACGCGAGCATGAAAAATCATCAACACGTGCAACGCAAAGCGAGAACGGGAGCACGGAATCTCACCTACACATGAGCATGAAAATGATCAACACGTACAACGCATAACGAGACGCTATCTCATGGTTGCAAGCCATTAATTTTTGACACACGAATGGCCCGAAGACCGTGGGGCGCTACCCCACATGTGTGAGTCGGAATCACACAGATTGAGGTCAAGAATAACCTCGCAATCAAAAGAAAAGTATGTGTGAATGAAATCACACAAGTGGTGTCTAGACAATCCTCAAAGCCCAAGAGATATGTGTGAGACGAAATCACACCGATGAGGCCTAGTCTAACCGAAAAGGTATGTGTGAACGAAATCACACAAGTGGTGTCTAGACAATCCTCAAAGCCCAAGAGATATGTGTGAGACGAAATCACACCGATGAGGCCTAGTCTAACCGTAAAAATGATTGTCATGATCAATGAGAAGTGTCAATTACACTAAGTTAGTAAATATAAAAGTTTAGCTTCATGTCCCATAACCACTTGCTTAACTTAAATATTTACGAACAAACTGTAAATCTTCACTAGAAAATTGTCACATGAGGTTCAATCGAACATGTCCAAGAATTAACCGACGAAGCAAACGCAAGCGTTTCATACCACTTGTTTTACTAAGCCGTTTAATTAGATTTCTTATCCGAGTGAGGTAAAGGCTTGTATATACTAATAGATTGGAAAACGGTTTTAAAAACGAGTTTGGTATTGAAAATAGAGTTGAAAACATTTTGATAAAAGAGTTTTGATATTTACTACTAGTATTGAAACTTTTATATTTTTAAAGTGACAAATCACAAAAATGATTGTAGAAACAATCAATCACAAGAATTCACATACGAAGACGTGAATAGAATCCAAAGAAATCGATACCGAATTCATCGAAAGGTATGTTCACAAAAATCCCGAAGAAAAGGTCATCAAAGTTGCTAGTAAATGATAGCAACAAATCGGGAAATAATCAAGAATCGATTAAATTCGAAAACCAAATCAATCCACTAAGATTCACATTCGAAGACGTGAATAAAATCCGAAGAATTCGATTCCAATCCATCAAAGTAGGAATACCCAAAAATTCCTGAAATAGAAGTTATCAAAGTCGACAAAGGTGATCACAACTAATCCGAAAAGAAGAATCGATCACCAATTGGAAAAACAAAGCAGAACGAGCATAAATGCTTGAATGACTTTAGCAAAAGTAAAAGTCAAGTCAATGTCGATATCGACAAGGCAAAGTCAAAGACAATTTCTTTTATACCAAAGAAATTTTAAAACTGCCAGAGAGAGGCACATGAAAGCCAACAAACCATGGATAAGCAGACAAAGTCGACAATTGAAACTCAATTTGCCTCAAAGATTGATACCCAAAACCCAATTGCATGGAGACTCCATCCAGTACACGAATCCGAGATAAGAATGCATATATACAGCAGTTCGAATAAAAAATGCGAGTTCAAATTGAAGTGGGTACGAGTTGCAGCAATATGCAACTTGGTAGAGCATATACACAATGACACTTAGTAGTGCAAACTCAAATGAGCATGTGCAACGGAGAATAGCAGCAATGCTCATGAATAAGCGTTAGGAATTCATTCCTAACAATCAAAGATGAACTTAGATAAAGATGTGAGATAAAACATCGACAAATAGTTGTAACACATGTACTATCTAAGTTATGTTTTATATTTGTTCTAAACCCCAGGCTCAGATACCAAGCTGTGACGCCCCACCTCTATACCCACGCTAGCCAAGAACACTACGGTGTAGTGCTGTCGACTAGCACGGAGAATAAGGCTGTTGAGGAGCGACCATCCGTGTAATTGCTTTGGACGAGCACCGATATGCCAGATAGTAAAAACGTGCATTTCATTTCAGGAGGAAATCCGGCATGCCGATGCAAACTCAAAGCTACTACACAGTGGCTATAATAGTCTAGGACAAAATATAAACTAATAACACAGATAAATATAAATGCGGAACACAGATAAAACAGAAAGTCTCATATATATAATAACTGCTGTCAGTTACAATACATTTGACACGGTACATGTGATACAACTACAACCGTCGACTCAGGAAGTTATATATACAAGTACATTAACGACTAATATACATGAATACATATCAACCTATACTATGACTCGACAACTCCAAAAGATATGAAAAGTCTTCATAGCTCAAGCAGCATCCCAAAGCTAAAAATCTACAACCTGTAAATACTCGGTCTGACCCGAGTATTACATTCAAAAGAAAATAATACCCGGGTCAGTCTAATTCAAACTCAGTTATTAGTGCACAGAAGCAATAATAATTAAATAATGAATAGACGACAGTCACAGAAATAAATTTACCTATCCGATTCTTAAATAAGAAATCAGATAGCGGTAAATATAACGCGAACCAATTCAAATCAATTGGAACATCAATTAAAAGGTCAACACGAGTAGGGCTGCAGTATACGCACGCGTATACTGCCTCGCCACTACAACATATGGAATACGAAATAGATCCATAAATCAAAAGAAAAAGAAATAACACCAAAACCAATACCGTGTGGCTGCAGTTCACGCTTGCGTGCACTGCCCTGCCACTACAGTGATGATGTACCCATTGAATACCGTGTGGCTGCAGTTCACGCTTGCATGCACTGCCTTGCCACTACAGTGATAATGTACACAACCGGGAACAAGGTCAAACCCAAATAAATTACGGTTCAACTCAGGGGCAACATGAGTGTACAAAGTCAAATAATCAAATAAACAACAGAGCTCCATGCAACAATACTTTTGAATGGAGGCAGTGTAACAAAGGTCACCAAGTTCAATGTAATACTTGGAAAGGGGATGCACTGAACTTGAAGTTAATTTCAAGCGACATCAAGTACTGCATAAGAGCACGCAATGTACAGGTACAGGCTAAAGAAGAAAGCACAAAAATAAGGCAGTGCAATATAAACATTGCCTAGCATACATATGAATCAAGTTCATATGTACAACAAACACCCAAACAATGCAACAGTGAAGGACACTAGTGAAAAGGGTCACAAAGCAATGGTTCCAAAATGAAATGAACCAGAAAAAGGCAACTAAATTTTGCATGAATGGCTACAAGTATATGAAATGTACTCGTAAACATATGAATACCAACAGTATGGATATACAGTGATGCAAAATGAAGCATACTACTGAATCAAGTTCAGTAAGGCAATGCAACAATACAAGCATGGAATGATGTGCAGATATATGCAGAAAAATGGCACAGGTGTGTGCAGAGGGAGGATGCACAGAAATGCCACAGGGGACTTAGTCACATATGAAAGAGTAAGGTATACATGCATTCAAATGCCATTCAGACCCTAGGTGACAGAGAAGCAACATGGTCGGACACAAAGGCAACTGCACTATGCAAATGAATATGAATCATGCCAGTGACTAAAGTGAAGGCATGGACTGCCACAAAACAGATATTGCTCGACCCAAGACACAATACAGTGAGTTGAAGGCAATACAACAATAAAAATAAGGCACACAAGGATACAAGGGCAACTGCAAGTAAAAATACAGCCACCACAAGATCACAATGCAACAAAACTGTCTCGAAGCGAACTGGAAGTCAGCCCAACTCTGGGTACAGTCAGGTGGAAATACTTGCATGAAATCAGTGAGCACTTAATATATGCCGGCCATAATAAGATGACAACAAGTAATAGTTCAACTGAGTCAAGTGAATAACCAACAATGCAATATTGATCAGTCAAGATACAGCGCAACGGCATGGAACTGAAGACATATATGAATGCAGTGAAACCCAAGACGACGGCCTATAGATGGAAAAACTACAGGCTTCGATTTATGAAACAGCAACTAACTCAAGTTAAAGATGGCAACACGATGACAACGACAAGTGATCAAACGTTATCACATAACAAGACAGGGTCGAAATCAAATAGCTTTGAAGGTCCGAAGTCATTGAAGCAGTAAGTAAAAAATCACCAGAAAAATCAAAGTCAGGTTATATCAAAAAAAACCCAAGTCGAAGCAGACACAATGTCATCACAAATCACCATGGCCGAAGTCAAATAGGAACATCACATAAAAATCACAAATCAAGCATGCCACAGGAATGGACGTGCATACAGAAGTCACCGGCAACATCAAAGCCGTGAAGAAGAAACTGTGGGTAAGAACCCAAACAGTAATTGAATAAAACACTAGCCAATCCAAATCACTTTGCTGAAGAAGAGATCATCATCAAGTCAAGTTAAATGCCCAGCACAATTTATTTATTTTTCAAACCAAAGCGACCGAAGTCAAAGTCGAAGACAACAAGAACGAACGAAATCAACATTAAACCAAAATCAAAACAAGCAGAGGAAATCGTTAAATCGCAAGATTAAACTAGCTAGAATTAGATGTGAGTAAATAAGATTACTCACCTCGTTCGAAGCGAAGGCAAACTCGACCAAAAGGAGCGGCTGAAGTGAGCAACGAGGGGAGAGCTTCGATCGACCAGAGGCAGCGCCTTCGAATGGAAAAGCCCTAATTTTTGAAAAGGGGAAACGAACGAAAATTGAGCAGCCATTATTTTCGCTTGTTTAGTTTTAGGTTTAACGAACGAAATGAGAAAAATGAATAAAAAAAGGGGGAATGGGTTTTGGATTATCACGGCAACCAAAAAAAATAAATGGGCCGGAATCAACTTTAATGCCCGCATACCATTTCAGCAATTCACAAAAGAATTTTAATTCAAATTTAAAAACCCCAAATGGAATTTTGCAACAATATTTATCGTATAAATGTCGATTATTAATTGATGCAATTACCGGGTTGTTACATTCAACGTGTTCTTCTTTCATGAAGGCTTCTTCTTCTTCACAGCTGTCCTCTTGCACTTGATCTCCTGAAGACTCTTCATCAATCAAGATCGGATTAGCGTGATTGTCCATTAGAAACTTTTGCAAATTTCTAAGGATTTTGCCTTGCCATTCTTGTTCTTTGGCCATTCTAAGTTGCACTACTTTGTGAGAAATGCGGATTACGGGTCTTAAGGCTAAGATTAACACTAGAGGGAGGGTGAATAGTGTTAATAAAGAATTACTAAATCTTTTTAATTTATGTTAATTTAGACACAAAAGTATACAATATACAGGCACAGATATGATCACAGAAACAATAACAGATGCAGAAATAAAATAAAAGCAGTAAAGGAAAGAACACACCGGATTTTATATTGGTTCGGAGTTACCCTACATCCAGTCCCGCAACACAAGTATGGATTTCCTTTCAAAAGAAATCGTACAATTACACCCTCGGTTTCAAGGCTACAAGGTACACCCTCCAGAATTTCGATCCTCTGGGTAGAGATACTTGATTTCCGGACCACAAGTTTACCCAATTGATTTACCAAGGCTACAATCACACCTTTTCGTTTTTGATTGATTTTCAAGGCTACAATCACACCTTTTCTCGCTTAATAGATTACAAAGAAGTCTATAACTCTGAATAGCACTGAGAATCGTGTAGAGATAGTGATAGAGAATCAAACTAGAAGTAATCGAGTATTCGACAGAGTAATGACAAGAATATGTATTAAGAAATGAGGAAGAAGAAGAGGAGTGAAAACCAGAAAAAAGTGATTAAAAATTCGTTGAAACTGACCCCTATTTATAGAAGAACAACATCCATGACCATTCATGAAGAGTTATGGCAAATAGACACTTCTTTTGAAATTTGAATTTTTGAATCAAACTTTCACCATATCGACATGGTCATGCTAGGCATGTCGACATCCCAAAGGATTTTTTGGTGCTTTTATTTTCTTTGAAAATAACCTTTATCTTATATAAAAACTATTTTAAACTTTATAAATATACTTGACTATAGTTAAAATTCAAAAGAATAATATACATAGATTTTAACTATAATTTTATATTTAAATCTAAGTATTAATATTTAAAATACCTAGGTGTTCCTCTATCATCCAATAAGATAACGGATAGAGAATGTGCAGTATTAATCTCTACGATAAGAGATAGACTACAAGGATGGAATTCCAGACTCCTATCACTAGCAGGAAGAATAGAACTGGTTCATACAGTTATCCATTCCAAAGTTAACTTCTGGCTTCAAACCTTTCAATTACCTGATGCATCAATACTGAAAATAGAAAAAGTATGTGCAGACTTCGTTTGGAAGGGAGGACTACATAAGATCAAATATGAGGATCTATGCAAACCTAAGGAAGAAGGAGGAGTAGGACTCAGAAGACTGAAAGATATGAGATTGGTCTACACTTTAAAACAAGCGTGGAGAATCATAAAAGGAGAGGGTTTGTGGGGTAATTGGATGAGAAAGAGATACATTAGAGGCAATTTCTGGTGCATGCAAACTGATAACAATGCTTCCACAGTCTGGAAAGCAATTATGAAAGTTCGATAAACACTTGCTAAGTGTTGTATGAAGGAGATTGCCATAGGAAGGGAAACTAACCTCTGGAAAGATCCCTGGATATGTGGAAAATCCTTGATTGACATCCTAGGACTTACCACATTTTCAGACTATGGTTGCCCAGATAAGAAAGTAGCAGATGTGATCAATAATAATGAATGGAATTGCTCAATACTACCAATAAATCAAGAGATTAAGGAAAACATACAATTCGTGCCAATCTTTAGTGGACGAGAACATGATATCTGGGTATGGAAACATACTGGAAATGAATTTAACACAAAATCAGCTTGGAATGAAGTTCGATACAAAGACAACAGAGTGGAATGGAGCAAAATTATCTGGAATCGATCTAATTGTCCAAAAATGGCATTTGCTACTTACAAATCAATGCTCAAAAGACTTCCTACACGGGACCGTCTTTCAAAATGGGGGATTATAGAGGAAACAAAGTGTGTTCTATGCGAAAAAGAAGTAGAAAATCACGAACACTTGTTTTTTACATGCAATTACTCAGCTGACATCTTGAAAGCATGTAAAACAGCGATAAATGAAAATATGCAGAAAGAAACTCTGGAAGAAGAAATTAATCACCTGATTCACAGAGGAAATGGCAAAGACGTGGAATCCTAGCTGAACAGCACTGCCATCACTGTGGCAGTTTGGAGTATATGGAAAGAAAGAAATCGAAGAATTTTTCAACACAAAAAGAGAACAAATACAGATGTTAGCAAAATGGCAGTGAATGATCTGATATTGATACAAAAATGTATACAAAATCTCACCTTTCGGGGATCAATCGAAGCTCATACTGAAGCAAAGGATCTGAACTGTCCATTGGGAGGAAACCCAGGTACAAGCTACTCCCCGTGGTGGCCGCCATGAGGAAGAAGAGTCGGCTTCGTATTAATTTATTTTTGGTATTTCTGAGATAGAATGTACTTGCAGTTATAAAGTATGTATTATGGACCGATCATGGTCCATTACTGTAGGCTGAAATGCCTTTAATAAAATACTTACCCAATTTCAAAAAAAAAAATTAATATTTAAAAGTTAAATATATTATTTAAAAAGATAGTTTAAAATCAGGAGTAATTTGACTTTGAAAATAAAGATGTTTTTGAGGCTAAAATTATTTAAAATCAGGATCGAGGGTTTTGAATCTTTTAAAAGGAAAGTTTTGAAAACATTTTGAAAACAGGATATAATTTTGAAAAATCATTTTGAATAAAAGTTAGCGGATACAAAATAATGTTCCACTAGATATTTCGTAGGTTCCATCCAACTTAGGGTTCCATCCCTTTAACGGGCTCGAAGTGGATTTCATTCCACGAATAAATTGGATTTTAAGATGCCAGTGCTTTTCTACGAACTTTAATAAAAATTCCTAATAATAATAAAAAATATTTATCCTTGAAATCTTGAACTCTTGATAGTCTCGATACTCATGAGTCTTCTATCTTGATATTTTATCTTGATATCTTGAATCTCTATACTGTACAGTCTTCATTCTTAGTACCTGCATGGTTAAATCCTGCATATACATATATATCTAAAATTATAATGTTAGTATTTATATTTTATAATCTATTCTAAGGTTGTTGTCATCAAAACCATCATCTCACGGACTAACAATCTCCCCCTTTTCGATGATGACAACCTTTGTTTATAGAATATTATTTCTATTCTAATAACTCCCTCTAAAACTAACAACTCCCCCTTAATCTATACCTAGCTACCATATTTTATATTTCTCCCACTTTGTCATCAACAAAAACTTACTCCCCCTCATTCTTGGACTTCAGTACCTGCATTGATAAACTATACAACGGAATATATAGAGTAGGAAATAATTATACTTCTAAGCATGATAACTAATTTTATACATTTCAATGTATATGTATATATATATGTTTTACACTCCAATCTTCAAATCAATAAGAAATCAATCCACACAAAGTTGCAATTCAAACCAAATCAATTCAAACAAATCAAACAAAGTAAATAAAAAAATCAAACGTTACGTGGAACTTCCACCCATCCTTCTTCTCCAAAGATTGGGTCTGCTTTAATAGCATCCCAATTATCATTGTCATTGGTGAGAGAGACAGGAGGATGTGCTTCCTTATCATCCTTGTGCAGAGAGGAGATCATCCATCGTATCGCATCGAAGTGCCTTTCTTGTTCCTTTATCATCTGCATTTGACTTAATTCTAAATGACGCTGGTTTCGTAGAATAAATAAGAGAATATTTTTGAACGAATTAAGAGTTTCTTCAAGATTTTCGGATAAATTGTGAATAGGATTATCCATAGTTGAATTTGTGAAAGAAATGGAGGATATAGATGATAAAAAATAAATTTCAGTGAAGAATTCTAGAAAAAACGGATATATATAGGTGTAGAAATCGTTTGAATTGAATAGACATGTGGTAGTTATTCAAATTTCAAAATCAATTGCCATTTCTAACCAGTACATGTCGACATGGTCATATAGGGGATGTCGACATGGGTTAGTGAAATGTTATGACTAATTTGATTTTGTGAATAATTGTGTATATATATAATATACTAACATTTATTCTAGAGATAAGATAAGGTAGATAACAGAAAGGAAATTTCATTTCATTGCATACTACGATTATACAATGATTAAGCACACAACAAACTACATGAGCATTCGAAATAAAGCAAACTAAAACAAATACAACAAGATACGAAAAGATAAAACTAGTTAGAGGATGAAGATGATGAAGATAGTCCAAGATTCTTGCTGACTTTTGAAAAGAACTTATTCATCTTCGAAGAAATGTTATCCAACTTTTTACTAACGGATCGTTTTAGAATCCGTTGATTCTCCACAATTATCTTTTGATTTTTGAGAAGGGTTTTGTTGGATGGATTGTAAGGATATTCAATGCTTTCCAAAGATGTTCCACCTTCTTCTTCTTCTTCTTCTTCTTTAATTTCCATTTCTTCCCCTTCTTCTTCTTCTTCAACTTCCTCTTGTTCCATTTCCTCATGAGCCAAACGCTCTTCCTTTTCGGTAAGTGTCTCATAAGGTTGAAAAACAAATGGAATCTTCATAAGCGAAATGTTGGAATGATTGAAAACTTTTCTAGAAACAAATTCGTCGCCTTTGAAATCCACTTCAAAATAGTTAAAAATCCGAGTGAGATAAATTCCATGGTATAAAGTATTCTCACCCATTTCAAGATTTTTAGGACGAAGTTCATCCAAAATAACTTACGCCCAATTTATGTCATAGTTTCCGAAAATAGCAAAAAGTGCTTTGCAAACTTTTGAAGTAGGATTGTTAAAATTTTCCGACCTTGGGGTCAAAGTATGTTGAAAAAGAAGATTAACAATTCTAGCTTTTGGTCGAAATTTTCTATTTTTAAAATCAAAACCATCATCTCTTTCGAAAATGTGATAAAATGCCTCACGATCATGTTCATCGATTTTAAAGTTAGAAAGATCCATTCCCGAACTCTTGCAATTGAGAATGGTACCCAAAAGATCACAATTCAAAACAATTTGAGTGCCTTTGACACTACTCCAAATTTCATCTGCATTTCCAACATAAAATCCGCGATTTAAATTCGCATAGAAAATTTTGACAAGATTAGGATAGCAAACAAAATCATTTTGAGAAGCATCAATAAGACTAAGAACACCATTGTTTGCAAAAGAAGAATCAATTTCATAAGAAGAAAAATCTAGAAAAAAAGCAAATTTTCCGAGATGGACTTTGGCATAGTTAGCATAATTGATGTATGCTTTAATTGCCTCCGGATCATTGAATAATTGCTCTTTGATTTTTTCGGAAATTCTCATGGTTGAGGGATTTCTTAAAGAAGCCATTAGAGTAGAGAGTAGAGAGCTTGAAGTTATGAAGTGAGAGTTTGAATTTGAAAATGAAAGTGAAAAGATATGATAAATGATAGTGAATAAATAGATTCCTAAAGGACATATTCTCTAGTCAAAAGGTATCTTTTCAGAGAATTGAATGAAGTGAAAAGCTGGAGGAAAATTCAAACATTTGAATTCAAATTTTGAAATTCAAATTCAGGTAACCATGTCGACATCATGGTAGGGACCATGTTGACATGTGCTTTTGAAATTCCTAAGATCTCTAATATATATATATTATTATTAATGTACATTATATATTTCTGAAATATTATTATACTTATAATATATTTCAGAAAGTATTAAAAATAATAATAAAAATAATAAAAATAATAAAAAATAGAAAATAAATTTTAAAATTCAAATAACACGCCAATTCAAAATCAAACAACCAAGCAACTAATGTTAAGCAAGCAATTTCAACAAATTGTATTGTAAATGAGTACCTTTTTCAGAGTCCGTTTCTCTGAATTTGTCGGAGTCGTGAACAGCTGTGTAACACAAATTCGAATTATCCATCTTCTAATCATCATCACTTGAGGACGAGTCTGAGTCATCTAGAGTAGAAGTAAATGCACGCTTTCGTTTCTTCGCTGGTTTATTGTTCATAGGAGGATTCTGCCTTTCTGGATACGGACAGTCTCTTTTGAAGTGGCCTGCCTTATCACAGTCTTAACACTTGTCATTATTTGGCACTATATTCTGATTTCCAGAATTCTTATAGTTGTTTCTCTTGAGATTATTTATCTTTCTGTATTTCAGGGATCTCCTAAAATTTCTGGTCATAAAGGCTATCTGTTCATCATTATCGCCATTTGAGTCTGATCCATCGGTCAATGCATTGAATTCCATTGATTTCTTTTCAGATGCTTTACTTTCTCTTCTCCCGATCATTTGAACTTCATAAGAAACTAGATTTCCAATTAATTCTTCTATCTTCAAACTATTGATGTCATTTGCCTCTACGATCGCAAGTGTCTTTTGATCCCATTCTGGAGTTAGAGAATTTAAAATTTTTCTGACTTGATCTTCTTCAGAAAATTCATTTCCCAAAGATATTAGAGAATGCACAATATCCTGAAATCTACTATACATATCTGAAATAGACTCATTACATTCATTTTAAATAATTGAAACTGATTTGTGAGCATGGAAATTTCGATATGTTTAACTTTGCTTGTTCCTTCGTGAGTAACTTGCAAAGTTTTCCAGATTTCATATGGAGACTTAAAAGCTGACACTCTATTGAATTCATTTCTATCTAGTGAGCAAAACAGAATATTCATTGCCTTAGAATTATTTTGTGCAACAGTCTTTTGCTCGACAGTCCACTGTGCAAAATCAATTGTGGGTTCAGAATATTCAGTTTGTGTGATATTCCAATTGTCTAATCCTATAGACTGTAAATATATTTTCATCCTACATGCCCAATATGCATAGTTACTGCCATTAAAAAGTGGTGGTCTGACAGTAGACTGACCCTCTACAAATGAACTAGTGACAGGGATACTAGTGTTAATAACAGTACCGGTGTTGGTTGCCATTTTGAAAACTTTTCAAAAATCAGATTATGAAACTTTGAAAACCTTGCTTTGACACCAATTGTGAGAAATGCGGGTTACAGATCTTAAGGCTAAGATTAACACTAGAGGGGGTGAATAGTGTTAATAAAGAATTACTAAATCTTTTTAATTTATGTAAATTTAGACACAAAAGTATGCAATATACAGACACAGATATGATCACAGAAACAATCACAGATGCAGAAATAAAATAAAAGCAATAAAGGAAAGAACACACCAGATTTTATACTAGTTCGGAGTTACCCTACATCCAGTCCTGCAACACAAGTACGGATTTCCTTTCAAAAGCAATCGTACAATTACACCCTCGGTTTCAAGGCTACGAGGTACACCTATAGAATTTCGATCCTATGAGTAGAGATACTTGATTTCTGGGCCACAAGTTTACCGAATTGATTTACCAAGGCTACAATCACACCTTTTCCCTTTTGATTAATTTCCAAGGCTACAATCACACCTTTTCTCACTTAATAGATTACAAAGAAGTCTATAACTCTGAATAGCACTGAGAATCTTGTAGAGATAGTGAAAGAGAACCAAACTAGAAGTAATCGAGTATGATCCAATTTTCGGCAGAGTAATGATAAGAATATGTATAAAGAAATGAGGAGGAAGAAGAGGAGTGAAAACCAGAAAAAAGTGATTAAAAATTCGTTGAAACTGAACCCTATTTGTAGAAGAACAATAGCCATGACCATTCATGAAGAGTTATGGCAAGTAGACACTTCTTTTGAAATTTGAATTTTTGAATCAAACTGTCACCATGTCGACATGGTCATGCTAGGCATGTCGACATCCCAATGGATTTTTTCGCGTTTTTGATTTTCTTTGAAAATAAACTTTATCTTATATAAAAACGATTTTAAACTTTATAAATATACTTGACTATAGTTAAAATTCATAAGAATAATATATATAAATTTTAACTATAATTTTACATTTAAATCTAAGTATAAATATTTAAAAGTTAAACATATTATTTAAAAAGATAGTTTAAAATCAGTAGTAATTTGACTTTGAAAATAAAGATGTTTTTGAGGCTAAAGTTATTTAAAATCAGAATCGAGGGTTTTGAATCTTTTAAAAGGAAAGTTTTGAAAACATTTTGAAAACAGGATATAATTTTGAAAAATCATTTTGAATAAAAGTTAGCGGATACAAAATAATGTTCCACAAGATTTTTCGTAGGTTCCATCCTACTTATGGTTCCATCCCTTTAACGGGCTCGAAGTGGATTATATTCCACGAATAAATTGGATTTTAAGATTCCAGTGCTTTTCTACGAGCTTTAACAAAAATTCCTAATAATAATAAAAAATACTTATCCTTGAAATCTTGAACTTTTGATAGTCTCGATACTCATGAGTCTTCTATCTTGATATTTTATCTTGATATCTTAAATCTCTATACTGTACAGTCTTCATTCTTAGTACCTACATGGTTAAATCCTGCATATATATCTAAACTTATAATGTTAGTATTTATATTTTATATTCTATTCTAAGGTTGTTGTCATCAAAACCATCATCTCATGGACTAGCATACTTGAATTTCGGTCATTAGTTGTAGTGCATCCTTCAAGGAATCTTCCATTTTCATCACTCGTGGAAGCGTAGTTCGTTGAAATGGTCTAGAGGAAGGAGAAGGGAACGAAAAAGATGAATTTTTGTTTGATTTGGAAGAGGAGGCCATTGTTTAAATTATTTCAGAAGTTAGAACAGAGAAAGACTAGAGAGAATGATCAAAATTTCGAAATAAGAAGAATATATAACCACTTATTTGAATTTTGGTGGGAAAATTTCAAAAATAAAAAAATCGTTACATGTCGACAGGGGTAGGAGGGGGTTGTCGACATAGTGCTTGATATTTTTGCTATCTGATTTATTTTGATTTAATTTTTAGTTATACTTTATGATTTATATTTTATATTTCAGTTATTGAACAAATACCTAATTCTCTTCTTAATTTAGTAAATATAGATTCTTTTAAGGGTTTTGTTAAGATGTCAGCAATTTGATTCTCAGAATTGATATAATCGAGATAAATTACTTCCTTACTTATATTATCTCTGAGAAAATGATGTCTGATATCAATATGTTTAGTTCGAGCATGATGAGTAGTATTTTTGGATAAATTTATTACACTAGTATTATCACAATAAATTGGTGATTTTGGGATATTTAAACCAAAATCTTTTAAAGTTTGTTGCATAAATATTACTTGAGAACAAGCCAAAGCATAAGAAATATACTCTGCTTCGGTTGTTGATAAAGAAACTGTGTTTTTTTACTAAACCAGGAAATCAGAGAATGCCTCAAAAAGTGACAGGTTCCACTTGTACTTTTTCGGTCTGATTTACAACCAGCATAATCAGCATCACAGTAAGATATTAAGTCAAAAGAATCATTTTTAGGATAAAATAAGCCATAATCAAAAGTGTGTTTAACATATCTTATGATACGTTTCACGGATTTTAAGTAGGTCTCTTTAGGTTGGGATTGATATCTTGCACAGAGACAAACACTATGCATGATATCAGGTCTACTAGCAGTGATATAGAGTAGTGATCTAATCATTCCTCTATATAATTTTTGATCTACATCTTTCGAGAGATCTTCTTTACTTAGGTACTCATTGGTTGCCATGGGAGTGGGTTTTCCACTTGCAGTAGTCAAACCAAATTTACTAACTAGGTCTTTAGCATATTTTTCTTGACTAATAAAGATACCATTATCTAATTGTTTTATTTGTAATCCTAGAAAGAAGTTTAATTCACCCATATGACTCATCTCTAATTCTTTTGTCATTGTTTCAGAAAATTCTTTATTCATTTCAAAATTAGGTGATCTGAAAATGATATCATCTACATAAACTTGTACTAGTTGAATATCATTTTTATTTTTTTAATAAAAAGAGTATTATCCACTTTACCAATTTCAAAATTTGATTGTAATAAGTAAGATCCTAGTCTATCATACCAGGCTCTAGGAGCTTATTTTAGACCATATAGAGCTTTCTTAAGTTTGTAAACATGATTTGGTAATTTTTCATTTTCAAAAAGTGGTGGTTGTTCAACATATACTTCCTCTTTTACAAATCCATTTAAAAAGGCACTTTTAGCATCCATTTGATATAATTTGAAATTATTATGATTTGCGAAAGCAAGTAGAATCCTAATGGCTTCTAATCTTGCTACGGGAGCAAAGGTTTCATCAAAATCTATTCCTTCTTCTTGACAATAACCTTGAGCGACTAACCGGACTTTATTTCTAACAACCTCTCCTTGTTCATTCAGTTTATTTTTATAAACCCATTTAGTTCCAATTATAGTTTTATTTTCAAGTCTAGGAACAAGTTCCCAAACATCATTTCTTGTGAATTGATTTAGTTCTTCTTGCATAGCCGAAATCCATGAATCATCAGTTAATGCTTCTTTTTGATTTTTGGGTTCAATAGTTGATATAAAGGCTACATTGCTCATTTTACTTAGTCGATTTCTAGTTTTAACAACAGATTGCATATCTCCAAGTACATTTTCTATAGGATGATCTTTTAAAAGTTTAATCTTTTTATTAGGATGATTAATTTCATTATTAGTTTCAGTTTACTCTTGATTTTGAGTGGTTAAATCCTCTTCATCATTTGTATCTTCAAAAATTTTGAGATTTTTATTGAATGAAACATGCATTGTTTCTTCGATGGTGTTAGTTCTTAATTAAACACTCTGTACGTTTACTTCTATTAGAATATCCGATAAACATACCATTGTCGGATTTAGGGTCAAATTTATCTAGATTATCTTTTGTATTTAAAATAAAACATCGACTTCCAAAAATTCTAAAATAAGATACCTTAGTTTCTTTGAGTGAAGAAGTTCATAAGATGTCTCATCAGCTAAAGGTCTAATTAAAATTCTATTTAAAATATAACAGGTAGTAGCAACTGCTTTTGCACAAAAATATTTTGGTAATTTACTATCTAAAAGCATACTTCTCGCACATTCTTGAATCGTCCTATTTTTATGTTCTACTTCTCCGTTTTTTTGTGGAGTTCATGGAAACGAAAAATTGTGAGTTATTCCCTTTTTATTGCGGAATTCCTCAAACTTTTCATTTTCAAATTCACCTCCATGATCACTACGGATGGTTATAATTTTTAGAGAAAGTTGATTTTGAATCCTTTTTGTAAAGTTCTTAAAACATTCAAAAGTATCACTTTTATGTTTCAAAAATATTGTCCATGTAAATCTAGAATAATCATCACAATTACAAAAACATATTTACTATGATTTATTGATAGAATTTAAGATGGACCAAATAAATCAAGATGAAGTAATTCAAGAGGTTTTGAGGTTGAAATCATATCTTTTAATTTAAAGGAACTTTTTCTAAGTTTTCTTAATTGACATGCATCACATAGACTATCTACTTTAAAATTCATTTTAGGAAGACCTCTTACTAGAACATGTTTTGACAGTCTAGATAAGAGTTTGAAATTCAAATGTCCAAGTCTCTTATGCCAAATCCAAGGGTCACGTGTATTTGCCAAAAGACACAAGTTATCGTTTGAAACTTTCATACTAAGAATAAAATATTCTTTTTCCTAATTCCCTCAAATATTATGGTTGAATTATTTCTTCAATGTGACACTTATCGTTTTCAAATTTAATTTTATATCCTTTATCGCAAAGTAGACTAATACTTAGCAGATTATGTTTCGGATTCTTAACTAGCAAAACATTAATAATAATAGGAGTTTCAAAGTTACCGAATTTGCCGATTCCAATCACATATCCTTTTGAGTTGTCTCCAGAGTTAACCAGTCATCCGTCTTTGTATATTATATCATTCAGCATATCTGGATTGCGAGTCATGTGTCTAGAGCATCCACTATCGAGTATCCATTTATTCCTTTTGATCTGCACAATTTGTCCATTGTGGATTGATCTCTCAACACCCATAAAGCATGTTTCCTGCACATCATGCAATTTTGGTAGACAACTTTAATTTGAATATTGATTATATGCAGACTCGAGAGACAATGATGATTTGAATATTTCTAAACTAGTATTAACAAGTATTTTAAACATAGTCATTTTAAAAACTTTTTCAAAAATCATATTATGAAACTTTGAAAACCTTGTTCTGATACCAAATGTGAGAAATACGGATTATGGATCTTAAGACTAGAATTAACACTAGAGGGGGGTGAATAGTGTTTTAAGGAATTACTAAATCTTTTTCAGTTTATGTTAATTTGAACACGAATGTATGCAATATTCAAACACAAACATGATCACAAAATCAAACACAGACGCAGAAATAAAGTAAAATCAATAGAGGAAAAAACACACCAGATTTTATACTGGTTCGGAGTTACCCTACATCCAGTCCCGCACACAAGTACGGATTTCCTTTTAAAAGCAATTGTACAATTACACCCTCGATTTCAAGGCCACGAGGTACACCACTCCAGATTCACAATCCTCTGGGTAGAGATACTTGATTTTATGAGGAACAAGTTCACCCAATTGATTTCACAGGCTACAATCACACCTTTTCTCGCTTGATTAATTTCACAGACTACAGTTACACCTTTTCTCGTTAGTTTATTACAAAGAAGCCTATAACTCTGAATAGCACTGAGATCTTGTTGAGACAGTGATAGAGAATCAAACCAGAGATGATCTAGTTAGATTCAATGTTGATTTCGGCAGAGTAATGGTAAATATATATATTAAGAAATGTGGAAGAAGAAGAGGAGTGAAATCAGAGAAAATATGAATGAAAATTCGTTTAAAATTGCCCTACTTATAGTAGAACAACAGCCATGTCCATTCGTGAAAGGATATGACGAATACACACTTCTTTTGAAATTCAATTTTTTGAAATCAACTGCCACCTTGTCGACAAGGGGTCCTAGGGGTTGTCGACAGGCCAAAGGAAATTTTGGTAGTTTGTTTTTCTTTGAAAAAAACTTCTATCTTGTATTAAAACTATTTTTAAACTTTATAAATATACTTAAATAAAATTAAAATACATAAATAAATATAGAGAATAATATTTTGATATATATATAACATTTTACTATAATTTTATATTTAAATCTAAGTATAAATGTTAAAAGTTAAATATATTATTATTATTAAAAGATAGTTTAAAACTAAGGATAATTTGATTTTGAAAATAAAGATTATTTTGAGGCTAAAAATATTTAAAACCAGGATAAATGTTTTTGATTCTTTTAAAAGGAAGATTTTGAAATAATTTTGAAAACAAGATATAATTTTGTAAAAAAAACATTTGAATAAAAGTTGGTGGATACAAAACAATGTTCCACTAGATTTTTCATACGTTCCATCCTACTTAGGGTTCAATCCCTTTAAGAGGCTCGAAGTGGATTCCATTCCATGAATAAATTGGATTTAAGATGCCAGTGCTTTTCTAGGAGTTTTAACATAATTCATAATTAAATTACTTATTATTGAAATCTTGATAATCTTGATACTCATGAGTCTTCAATCTTGATATCTTGAATCTCTATATTGTACAGTCTTTATTCTTGATACATGCATTGTTAAATCCTACATACACACACAGATATATATATATATATATAAACTATAATGTTAGTATTTTTATTTTATAATCTTATTCTAAGGTTGTTTCCATCAAAACCATCATCTCAAGGACTAACAGAACCAATATATCCCCAGTGACGTACAATAGGAAATACATAGTTGATCACGCAAGGCCGAATGCATCGCTTCGTGCATGCACAATAATTATATGTAACTCTAGGAAGAAGATGACTACACCCTTATGGGTTAGCTAAACTCTTCGTTATGCATCCAATCTCTTGTTTTAGTCATTTCCGCTGATGAGGCTACGTCTGGCATTCCAGCTCATGCATGGCCATCAAAACATACCACGGAATCGAACATCGATTCACATACCCAACGGGTCTTGGAATCACACATAGATTCACACATCTCAATAGATCTCAGAATCACCCATGGATTCCCATGTTCCAACAGGTCATGGAACCACATATGGATTCCAACATCCAAAACAGATCATGGAATCACATATGGATTCCTATACCCCCAACAGGTCTTAGAATCATACATAGATTCCAACATCTCAGCACAAAACTCGAATCTCCTCCAAGAATAGAAACATATATGGTTTTGGAGTGGTTACGATTTTGAGTCATCTCTTAAGAGTACACTCCTCCGCTTACCAGATTTTCCAAAACCAGTCAATCAATTTATCAGAATGCTCAGTGCCCGTTCTCTAGGAAATAATCAGACAATACATAAGAATGGGGATCACCCCTTAACCGTTTAAGTGGATGTATCTCCTTATCATTTGTCCTAAGAGAACAAAACGAGTTTATAGGTACAATATGAGACCACCAACGGTAACTACACCATATACTCCATGTGTTTCTCCTAGATATTTGCAGAGTTAAAATCATTCGATATTAAATAGGGAATTGCTTCCCTACCACCAAAATTAATAAAAATTACGTATTTAGGCCAAAATTTGATATTCAGATATTTAACTATTAAAAAACAAACATTCACCATAGAGATTACATTTCCCACAGAAAACACTAAGCCTCTTTTAAATTAATCCTAGATTAATTAAATTTATTTCCAAAATATTTATCAAAATATTCATAGACTTCTCTCATCAGGATAAGCATATTCACAAACCCTTTCACTTTCAAAATTAGGAATCTTTCCATATGCTTATACAATGTTATAAGCATATTCATAGATCCTTCTGAAAATTTCTTCTTTCAAAATCAATTAAGAGGACTAAAACAAATGTTATTCGAAAACTAAGATAAAGATAACCTCAAACACTATTCCTTCAGCGTCAAGTATAAAATGAATGTTCTGTACCACCATAATCAAGAAGGTTAGTTAAGGAAAATCTAATCTCCATTTCTCTTATAAATTCCTCAAATAAATCCTTTTAATAAACCTCTTTCATTTATGATATCTCCTTTCAGTTCCAAATCCACTTACAAAACACTTTATAAATCCTCAAGTTTATTTATAAAACCCTCTTATAAATTACCAAAATCATTTATAAAATTTCTTTTATAGATCTCAAGATCTCTTTTTAATTTATAAAAATATTGTCAAAATTCTCCTTACTTAAAACAAAACATCTTTAAATAAAATTAATTAACAAAGTTCCTTCAATAAATAAATAAATAATTTAAAATACTTTTTAAATAGTAAGTTATTATTTGAAACCCTTTTTCATTTAATTATCTTTAAACCTTATTCAAAATAATAACTATAGAATAGCATTAATAATACATTAAATTAACTACTAAACAATATTATCGTACTAATAAGTTAACTTTAAAACAATACTAATATAATAATTAATTAACTTTAAAACATTATTAATACAATATTTAATTAATTCCAAAACATCCTTAATAATTAATTAATTTCAAGACATTATAATTATGATAATTAATTACATTATATTAATATAATAATTAATTAACTTTTAAATAATATTAATAGGATAATTAATTAACCTTTAAATATAATTGAATAACTTAAACCAATATAATTTAATAACTTTAAAACAGTAATCAATTACTAATTATCTTTATAACATTACAATAAATAATGATTACCTTCTAAATCTTATTAATATATAATAACTACCTTTAAAACCTTATTAACAAAAAATGATTATTCATAAGATAACTTTTAAATCGATAATTAACTTTCCAAACTTGAAAAGTTCTTAGAGATCACAGTGTACTTAAACAAGCTACAGTGTCATTCAATTTAATTTCCAAGTTAATTACTAGTATTTACATAATCAGCGACTACATAAATAAATTCAACACTTAACCATCATTGGTCAATATATCACTTATTCAAAGTGGCATACCAATTAACCACATATAATAAGATGTCCAAATCTATAAAATAGCAAAGCGATGATCTATTTTGCCAATTAAATGACCAATTAATTCAATCAGCGGAATGGTATTTTATTTCCCTAAACAGGTGCCAAATTACGTTATTAATCTACTTTAATAATATGATGTTTATTTAGACAAATAGATAACATCCATTAAGTATGATTAATTAAAACCACGTAATTATCCAAATTAATGTACATATAATTCAACGGTATTAACTTACCATTAAATTATACTATACCAAAATCACCAACAATTTATGTCAAAACATTGAACTCATCAATATGAACCCAACGCAAAAATCCATGAGTTAATATGATTTAAAATGAATGATACATGACTATTTATATATCACATATTTTTAATTTATAAAAATCAAACAAAACAATTCATCACCCAAGCTTTAAACAAGCTAAACCCATTATCCTCACATCCAAACCCGCAAGCTACACCCCTTATTCGTCCCCAATCACCATTTTCGCAAGCTCCAAACCCATTTGAATGCACAAGGTGTGCACGTGCACCGCCAAAACACTCCGCCATTCGTCGATCTAAGACCACACACGAATTTCTCCTGCCGAGCTCCTCCTCCCCGACCCAATGCCATCACCTTCGGCCCCCTCTCCATGATTTCAACTGAACAACCCCCACGTATGCCAGAAAAACGTGGGACACAATTTTGCATCAAACTCCGCCAAAATCGCATGCTTGATGCTACACACAACTAGAAACACCACCACAACCTCTGATTCATCAATTGCCGCTTATAACTTCGACAAATCTTAACCCTAGTTTTCGACCTCCATTGACGATTGTTTCCAAACTCCACCGAAACTTTACCAAAAATACTAAAACACCATATGAACCTAAGGATGCCTATGATGTTGATTATTTCTTCTCGAATCGAAAGGAAACAATTTTTGAAGTTTGATGCTCGTATTACTCACTTATTGTAAAATGGGAATATTTCTCTCGATTCTTGATGAGATCTCGAGTGATCAATGTCTAAAAGTATTATGGATTGAGGCAAACACTTTTTGTGTTGGAAGATTTTTCTTAAACTCAACAGTTTGGGATGTGTCGATTTTTGAATAATGAAGAGGAGAATTAAGGTTTCGGTAAACTATGAAATGAAGAAGAAGAATATTTCTCTTAGTTTTACCTAAGCTTGTACACACACATGCTTACCTGATTAAATGCTAAGGAGACCACGATCAAATAGAGGTTAAAAATCACGAGAGATAAGTGAGACAAATTGGTTGCTGTGCACAGTGTTGATTTGAAGAAAAGAGGTGTTGTAGTGTACATGCTATTGTAAATTGTTTTGCTTTGAATTTGAATAGATTTTGGTACCCCATCACATAGTATCGTGTCCGCACATGAGCCGCGAATGACAAAAATAAAAATACGATTATATACAGAATTGTGATGTGATCACAAAACAAAAATAAAACACATTAGATATCAAATTTTATTAAATTTTGAAAATACCAACGTTTGAACGAAAAATTAAATATTTTTCAAATTAAAAATTATGAAAAATTCTATAAGTTAAATTAAAATACATCATCAAAAATCAGATCAAATTTTGGAACATAGATTTTATTATATTTTAAAAATCTCAAATCGAATATTTAAAACTAATTAAACATTTTAAAAATCAAAGTGACAAAATTCCGGGTCGTTACATTCTTCCCCCTCAAAAAGAATTTTATCCCTGAAAGTTCACCACATGAACATCCAAAATTATTCATAAGTCCGCATGATGTTCATAGATCATTCATATATAAAAATCTAATTTAACCACTACTCGAATACATAACTTCACTTCCAAACTAATATCGCTTTCCTGATTTACTAGTGCGAACTCCAATCAGGCTTCTTGATTAGACACCTTCATTCTCCTTACATGGCCATATACTATGATAGAAAACCTTAGTTCCACAGCAAGAACCCTTAACCGGTGTTGGTCGTTAAAAATCAAGTGATAAATCCTCATTTGGAATGATATGAAACACCTCAAATCATGTACTTGAATCTTAGATCAAAACTATATGAAAAAGAAAAATGGTTTTTGTTCAACTTACGACTTATTTTATTGGTTCTCACTAATTCCAATTTTATTCCCACTAAAAATATTTCCATGACTTAAATTGTAAAACTTGTAAAATACCTTATCATGCCATAAGGGTACAAAACTATCAGATTCAAACTTTTATTTTAATTCACTAAGAATTTATACACCTAGGTTTTTATTCAAAACATTTTTTGAAATGATACTGTATGTTTTAATCCATGGAATATATATATATATATATATATATATATATATATATATATATATACACCGAGTAACTCCAAAATGATACCAAGGAATTAGTTAGTACCAAATAATATCATACATTTCCTTACCGCAAGGATAATACTCAGGAGAATTTTTACCATCCAATCACATCTCTTTCCCATTTTTAGTTATTCTCACCACTCGAACTAGTTAACCTAAAAACACTTTTCTTCTTTTTCAAATCCATTATAAACAATAGTGTATGTGTGTGTATGTGTATTTCCAACAAATAGTTTTCAAGAAACTTTCACTTTCCAACTTACTTTGGTTTCGTCCGGATTCGAACTCGTTCCGACCGTATAATGACAAAGGAAATAATTTACTAAGTGAAATATATCGTTCGCCTAGGTAAACATTCGATCATCACTTAGAAGATTATTCCTATCATCACAAAACAATTCAGGACTCATTCCCTGAATCAAACCAAAGAAAACGCACCTTCCTTTAATATTTTGTTTCCCACAAATTTTTATATTTAAAAATACTTTTAAGTAAACTATCACTACTATTTCCAAAATCATTTGAAATAATAATATACAATATTTCCTTTAAATAAATCAAATCATGCTTTTGGAATCAAATAAAAATCTATTTTATCAAAAAAATAATTATAGCAAATTTTTATGGTAGCATTCCCCACTTAAAAACTCAAAAATGAACAATTCCCCACTTCAAAACTCGAAAATGAACACCGACGATGGTACAGGCATTATAAGAATTATTTTTCTAGCGATTGAAGTGAGTTCGGTGCTTTATATCTCTTTAAAAATCCTTAGAAAATAATTTTATTATTATTTTTGGAAAATATTTTCAAATGCTACAATTATCTTCTAAACCTTGAAAACTATTTTTCCAAAATCAACGGGATTTAAATTCTTAAATTCCTTTTATTTATAAGACACATTTTTGTAAATCGCTTCTTCTAAAATCATCTTTCCATGTTTATTTAAGAAATATTCGAGTTTTCTTTTGTTAAACCTCTTTTATGAAAACCTAGTTTTATAAAAACAAATTTTCATATAAATCATTTCTAAAATATTTATTTCAAAATATTATATTTTCTTTTAATAGTCAACTTTTAGTAAAATTAAATTTAACATAACAATATCACAGATGCCTTATAATCAAATTATGAAAATTAATTCACAACGTCTTCATGTTCCCAAATTTCCAATCTACCCAATCCAGGTTTCAAAAAGGAAGGTGCAGATAGATCATCAGACAATAGTCAATGCTCAGAACTGGGCGAGCGTGACTAATCAAATCCTAGATGGTAATAATACAATATTATCATTCCTAACAAACAAGCATAACCAAGAATAACTGTATTAACTTTTCAAAAAATTATTCTTCTACATAAAAATATAATCCTAGGTAAAAGTAATTCATTTACCAATTTTAAAACAATACCACCTCGATTGGTCTTGTTCAAGTATTTAGGAATTCTTATCGATAACATGGGCCAAACACATCAACCGAAATTCATAAACCACTCAACCGATCAAAACAACGCAATCTAAAACATTATTTCAGAAAAATAACAAATATTGCACTCTTATATATATACTCTCAAATTCATTCTAGGATATTACTAATCCTATCTCTAATGAATTTAACTCACCAAGGCTAAGGTGTTCGCTCAACCTTAGCTTTGATACCACATGTAACGACATGCATTTTTGATCCTTAGAAGTCGACCCTAATTTATCAATGGTATTCATGTGATGAACATCCTAGTGCTGGAAAGGCAGATTGTTGGGGTGAAAAAAAGAAAAGACGGAACAAAATTTCACATCACAACGAGATAAATATATTATATACATAAGATCTTTTACAAAAAGAAATCATTTTTATTATGCATACACAACACAAATCAAAGTACACTAACCTAACATCAGCCCTAGACGGTTATAACAACCTATCCATGCAATTTCTGATAAATATAGACAAAAAACAAGAATAACAAAACAATGGAAAATATAAGATACAAGAATACATCTTGGAGAATCCAGCTCCTTCCCTGAAAACTCCAAAGCATCCAGCTAAATCTGAAAAATATATCCAGGCTAACCCGAGCATTATATGAAAAAAATATCTGGGTTAGTCTGGTGAAACCAGCGTGATAAAAACAATCAAATAGATTCTTAATATCTAAATAAACCTTTCAAGATAAGGGTGCTTCATAAGGCCACGCTAAACGAACGGGCTTTTACCTTACGATAACCAAAACCTTTTCTATAGAAAATCTAGTGATATTATAAAAATGTCTAAAGGTGAAAATAATAATAATCAAGTAGTTGCCTTGCTTATGAGTGTACATCACAATAATACTGGGTATAAATTAAAATTTGGTATGTTGCATTCGCTAATTGTGTAGGATTCCATGAGGGTGCCCTCAGAACTTTGAGAATGGTCCTCCTGCATAGGGATCAGATTTATCCTTCCGAAGCAACAATATATCCCTAGTGATGTACAATTGGAAATACATAGCTGGTCATGGAAGGCCGAATGCATCGCTCCGTGGATGCACAACAACTGCAGGTAACTCTAGGAAGGAGAAGACCACACCGTTATGGGTTAATTAAACCCCTGGTTATGCATCCTATCTCTGGTTTTAGTCATTCATGCTGATAAGTCTACGTCCAACATTCCAGCTCATGCACCGCCACCAAAATAGATCACGGAATTCCTTATGGATTCCTATACCCAATGGGCCTTGGAATCACTCATGGGTTCCCATATCTTAGTGCATCTCAGCATCATCAATGGATTTCCATACCCCAATGGGTCTCGGAACCGCACATGGATTGCAACATCCAAAACATATCTCGAAATCATATATGGATTCTCATATCCCCAATCGGGTCCCAGAATCACACATGGATTCCAGCATCTTAATACAAAACTCGAATCCTCCAAGCATAGAACCCAGATATGGTTTTGAAGTGATTATAGTTTTGAGTCATCTCTTACGAGTCCATTTTCCTACTTACCATCTGTTCCAAAACCAATCGATCGATTTTCCAGAATGCTCAATGTCGGTTCTTTAGGAAATAATTAGATAATATATAAGCACGGGGACCACTTCCGAACCATTTAAGTGGATGGATCTCCTTATCATTTGTTATAGGAGGACAAAATGAGTTTATATGTACATTATAACACCACCGACGGTAACTGTACCATATACTCTATGTGTTTCACCAAGATATTTCCAAATTTAAAATCCTTCGGTGTTAAGTAGGGAATTTTATTCCTACCACCAAAACTAAGAAGTATTACATATTTAAATCAAGATTTGATAGAAGTGTCAAATAAACAAACATTCACCATAGAGATTACATTTCCTATGGAAAACACTAAACCTGTTTAAAATTAATCCAAGATTAGTTAAATTTCTTTCAAAAATATTTATCAAAATATTCATATACTTATCTCACTAAGATAACTATATTCACAAACCCCTTCCACTTTCAAACTTGGAAATCTATTCATATTCTTGTACGATGTTATAAGCATATTCATAGATCCTTTTGAAAATTTCTTCTTCAAAATCATATTAAAAGGATCAAAACAAATGTTATTCAAAACGAAGATAAAGATAACACCGAACACTACTCATGTCGTTTTTAGTATGGAACGAATATTCAATACCACCATTGTAACATCCGGCCATTTTGGACCATTCAAATCGAAAATAAACCTCATATGTCAGACTTAAACAATTCAAAACAACATATTATTAATAAAAGTTGGGGTAAATGAAATCAACCACAAAATTACAGACACGGAATATCAGAATAACTTCGCAGCGGAATATATAAACATAGGAGTTGATGAAGCTCCTAGATACAAAGTTTCAGAACCAATACATAATGCCAAATCTGGAAACAAATACTTTTAAAGTTAGATACATAAGTTTCTACTACAAAGCACAAGTGGCATGGAAATATGTGACGCCCTACCTCTATACCCTCGCTAGCCAAGGACACTACGGAGTAATGCCATCAACTAGCACGGAGAATAAGGCTGTTGAGGAGCGACCATCCGTGTAATCGCTTTGTGCGAGTATCGATATGCCAGGTAAAAATATAACTTTGCATTTCAAGAGGGAATCCGACATACCGATGCAAACTCAAAGCTACTATACAGTGGCTATAATATCTTCGGAAACAAATATAGAAATAAGCATAACATAAATCAGTCACAGAAGTTCATATCTCAAAGGCGGAAACAGATATGAATATTACACATGAAAGTGTATATCAGAGTAGTGGTCAAACAAGATCCACAATATCACAAAAGAATAGTTACAAGTGCCACACAAAAGAATAAGTATACATCAATGAGTCTATATCTCAAATGTATACAACCAAAAACTACTAATCTAAGTAGTTAGCCAAAAGTCAGGATAATAATCCCAGATAAGAAGTCAAGCAGAAGCACCTGTGACATCTCGGTCTGACCCGAGTATTATTTAATAAGAAAATAATAAACGGATCAGTCTAAGTATAAATATCAGATAAAATGATATAGAATAAGGGATATGACAAAAATGTAAGATAACCATAAAGCCATACTATGATAAGTATGTAATTGAAAATCAACCAGAGATTAATCAATATCACAAGAATCTTCTCAAAGATCAAAAGAATGTCATACTCTTCAGTTTTATTCACCAAGTCACAAATATCGACATCATATCGATGCCAATCATAAAAGCTGGTGGATCACAAATTCTAGAAATCATCAATAGAAATCAAGAAATCACAAAAGGGGGAGGCCTAACACAAAACGGGACGCAATCCCTTGGTCGCTAACCATAGAGCCGGTGCAACGACGTAGTACAATATCGATACGCCCGAGGAACCTGAAACTCAAATAATTCGGAACAAAGACACAGTACAACGGTACTCCCGATGATCCTGATAAGCCGGTGCAACAACGTAGTACAAAGGTACGTCCGATGGACCGAACACCATAAAAGAACATGGGTTGCTGGCCAATAAAAATTGAGTCGAAACTCCAAATAATTTATAGGTCGTTAGCCTATAAAAGAAATGAGACGAAACTCAATAAACGAGGTACCGTCCCCTACGTGGACAAAGAAACATAGCATATCGCTAGTCTGAATCACAAAATGATCATCAGCGATCAACAAGAAGTGTCAATTACACTAAGCTAGTAAATACATGAGCTTAGCTTCATGTCCCATAACCACTAGCTTAACTTAAATATTTACGAACAAACTGTAAGTCTCCACTCGAAAATTGTCACAAGAAATTCAATCGAACAAGTCCAAGAATTAACCGACGAAGTAAATGCAAGCATTTCATACCACTTGTTTTACTAAGCCGTTTAATTAGATTTCTCATACGAGTGAGACAAAGGTTTGTATATACTAGTAGGTTGGAAAACGATTTTATAAACAAGCTTGACGTTTAAAATAGAGTTGAAATCGTTTTGATAAAAGAGTTTTGATATTTACTACTAGTATTGAAACCTTTATATTTTTAAAGTGAAAAGGCACAAAAATGATTATAGAAACAATCAATCACTAAAATTCACATAGGAAGACGTGAATTAATTCCAAAGAAATCGATATCAAATCCATCAAAATGGATATTTCCAAAAATTCCATATTAGAAGTCATCAAAGTCGAATAATTGATAGCATCATCTAGGAATCAAAACGAATCGATAAAAATTGGAATCATAAACAAAATAGGAAAAAATAGGCATAATAGGCAATTAGGAGCAGGTCAGTCGGCTGGCTCAATGAGTTCAGTCGACTGACTGCAGGAAATAGAGACATCTTGTCTCTGTGATCTGCCTTTGGTATGCCAATTGGCTACAGCCAGTCGACTGGATTCAAAGTCCAGTCGACTGACTGGAGCCTAGGCAGTTTTTTTCTACCTATACAATTGATGTGCAATTCACATCCAATTCGCTACCGAACGAGCAATGGCGCTAGGGATTTATGCCAATCGGCAACCCGACCCTATAGGCTCTTCGATGCATCACCAAAAACATGTTCAAACATCCATAAAAGGATTTTCATAGATTTTGCTTTCAAAACACCAAAAGTTGGAATATATAACAAATCAATCCAAACCAAAATCAAATGCACATGAATAAGAGTTAGAAATTCATACCTAACAATTAAAGATAGTTATAGACATAGATGTGAGATAAAAATCTCACCTTTAAACCCAAAACTATGAAGAAGAAGCTATAGAGCAATGGCAAGAACAATCACTCTTCAATTCCAACCTAAAGAGCTTGAATCTAAGCTTAAAAGAGAAACATTTTCTAAATTAGATTTAGCAATTTCTGAAATTGGTAAGAGAATGAGTTGGAGAAGAAGAAGAGGAGGCTTACCAAAGCTTCTTCTATAAATTTGGAGCTAGAACTAGATTTGCAAATGGAAACTAGGGCTTGGAGTTTTAATTTCCCATTCCTCTCTCCATTATTGCTAAAGCATGATTATTAGGAAATAGAAATGAAGTAATGAAGAGAAGAGGGGTGAAGCTTGGGTCTAATGGGCTAAAACAAAAATCAAAGCCCTAGTTGAAAAGGTATCAAAATTCCACTAAATCCAAACATATCAAAGTTTATACTCAAAAAGGTCGCAAACGTCATTTTGAACTCAATAGGGGTGGTCTCGAGTCCTAATTCGACCGTTTGCAAAAGGTAGCTTCTCGGACTAAAATTCGACTAACGATGAAATATTTAATAAAATATTTAAATACTCAATCGTAAAATATGCGGGTTGTTACAAAATAACTGTAATGAAATATCAAGTAGTCGGCTAACTTCAGTGGATCTCTAGCTCCGAAAGAGGATGCAACCGAAACTGTGAAACTCAGGCTGACTCGAGCGTAAAGCAAAACAGAAAACACTTGAGTCAGGACATACATACTTATAAAATGTAAATCAACTCAAGTGAACTGTTAAAGAAATGCATCGGTAACTTAAAGGATGCTTGGGATTGCACATCCTCTAAGGATCCATTAAACTATCTACTATGTAGTAATATACGCTATTATAATAATGTCTAAAGTAAAGTATACTATTTAAAAATAGCGTTAAGGCTTTACATTTTCCACCTTAATGCATTTTATAAATTCTCATAGTCTATACAGTACCGTAATCCCGCCCGTACTAGACGCCGTCAGAGGACACTCCATAGGTATGGTACAAAACAAACTCGCAGAAGGCGCGATAGGGTAGGTGACACGGCACAACTAGGCAATGCCAGGGAAGATATACCAATTACACTTTCGGACTGTTGGTAATGCATAGCCGCAACTACCGTCCAACTCGATCCACGCTCCCGAATCAAAGGTGCGCACCAAATCAATCACAAAGTAATAGAATGGCTAACGATGAAGTGTGTCCGATTAGAGGAGCTACCTCCTTGCCCCGTCGATTGCTCCTATTTTACCCATTATGCTAACTTATGGGAGTTAGGTCCACGAAAATATACCTTTAGGATCGTCGTCACCATCCCACTTCATTCTGGAATATCCACCGCGTACACAATTATTAAAGTGGTTTTCGGTATCGACAGAGAATATGTCCATATCCGATCCCGGTCTCTTTAACAACCAAACGTTATTATAACCCGCGGTTATATAAATTTCAAATGGTTTATTCTTTTAAAATAATATTCATTCTTCCAAAGTCGTAACATTTACAAATTTATACGTTTAAGTTAACACTTTACAATCATAATATTTTAGCAACAATAGCATTTTAAATTTAACCATTACAATTTTAGCACTTCGAAAACATTACAATTTAGAAACGAAGGCATTTCTAAATCATAACCATAAGTCATCATAACATTTTGGAAAAGTAATACTTAAGAAATGGTAGCATCTTAGAAATGTAACCTTAGGATATTATAGCATTTTAGCAATGTAATATTTTTCCTATAACAATTTTATAATCAAATTATTATATACTTACAACCTTTTCGTAAATATTTTTATCTTTTTATTATGCTCAATTATTCATTTGGATATTAAATAAACTGTAATTTTTGTTCAACACAATTCGTCACAATAATATCCCTTTTTAAAGCTGAAATTTCTAATTTTAAGTAAAATACGTTATTAACTTACATTTTTATTTCCTTTTAGTAAGCATCATTTATTATTTTTGTTTCCCAAATTCCCATGTTCATTAGTTAAAACTTAAATGTCAAATGTATGTTTTAACTTACATTTTAAATTCTTTTCAGCAAGCGATAATTATCCTTGTTATTACTCAAGTTATACTGTTTGCATTAGTTAAAACTTACATGTCAAATATACGTTAACTTACATTTCTTTTCACAAAACATTTTCCATTTTAATTACTATTACATAAATCAAAACTTACAATTTATCGGTTAGATAAAATAACATTTTATGTCAAATCGGATTATTAAATTTCAATTAACCTTCATACTTTAAATTAAATTCCAAAATTTACATTTCCAACTGTTTATTTCTTATAAAAAATTTAACACATATAAAAAAAATTAAAGAAATATTACATTAAATTTTAGTTTATATTTATATATAAAAATCCAAAATACTTAATTTTTTTAGAAAAAATCATTTTAAATCAACCATGGAGTCTGTATAAAATTCTCTACCCTAGAGTCAGGTAAATACAGACATATATCATTTCAGTCCGCAATTTATAAATCATTCGGGTTTTATATCATTTTAAACCCGCAATCCCAAGTAAAATAAAATTGCTCAAGCCTATCATTTCAGCCCATAACAATTTTCCTTATTCTAACGATCGTTCGGGTATGTATCATTTCAACCCATAGTGAAGGAACTTGCAGTGTAAGAACAGAATAATAATTTACATTACAATATTCAACATGGCATATGATCATAACAGGTATAATAAGATATGAAATAACATGAAATAAACATCGAAAATAATATGAAACAAACATATGAAATAACATGAAATAAACATATGAAATAACATGATATAAACATATGAATTAACATGATATAAACATCTGAAATAATATGAAATAAACATATGAAATAACATGATATAAACATATGAATTAACATGATATAAGCATATGAATTAACATGATATAAACATGGGAGAAATGTCAAACTTGCATTTACATACCCTTCCAACTCAATTTTCATCAGTTCACCAAATCAATAAGTACGTATGTCAAGAGTGATCAGTCACATTTCTCAGGTTGGAAAAAGTGATTCAAAGCGCAACACAAAAATAAACAGACCAGGATCAGTTTGAGTGAGAGGAGAATCCCAATACGACGCTAAAAAATACAAAATCCATACGTAAACAAAAAATTCTCATAGAAAAATAAAAATAGAAAATTATATATATGCAAAACACATAAGAGGGCTTGTCCAGTGTTTGCATAGGCTTGATCTAGAGGTGGTTTTGGTTTAGCCTAGGCTAGGTTTGGGTTAGGTGGGTTCGGCCATCATCTCTAGGGCAAGGCTCACGTCTAGGAAGGCAAAAGGAAGAGGAGGCAAAGGGTTGTGCTTGGCTATGGGGATGCTATTTGGTGATGGTGGTCGGTTTTGGGTAGGGAAGAGGTCACGTCTAGGGTTTGGAAGGGGAAGGCCTATGATTTTAGGAAGAGGTGGAGAATAGGAGAGAAGAGAAGAAGGTGAGAGGTAGGTATGGCCAAATTTTGTGGAGGAGAGGAGTGCTGAAAAAGAAGATCCAGGGTTTGAAAGGAGGAGGAAGAAGAAGGAGAAGAATACTTACATTTTTCTATGGAGGCTCAAATGAATGGATGGAGGCTAGCCAAAACCCTAGGAGATTATATATAGGCTCTCATCTAACTAAAGGGTTTCTAGCACAAATGGTCTAAGCCCAAACAAAACAAAATAAAATAGAAGTTGTAGAGAAAATAATTGCGTGTAATACGCTGAAAACAACAAATTTGGAGAAGTAAAAATCAGAATTTTACGAAACGAAAAGTAGGAAAGAAGTTAGAACTAAACCCAGCTTCATAAAAAAAGAATAGAATTCAAAATTTCAAAGTTCAAATTTTCAACAGGAAGTCAAACTTTGACCAAAGTTGACCAAATTTAAATTTTTAGAAAAATCTTTATTTTATTAAATTTGGAAAAACATTTTACATCAAATCACAAAATTATATATTAAAATTCCAAATTTATCAAATTTAAAATAATTAAATTCAACTTTTGAATTAAAAATTTTCATTTAAAATACGCTAAAAATTTGCGGGTTGTTACAACCATGATTTAGAAGGTTGGTTAATAGAAATCCAATCTCCATTTCTCTTATAAATTCCTTGAATAAATCCTTTCAATAAACTTCTTTCATTTATGAAATCTCTTTTAAATTTCAAATCCATTTGTAAAACACTATATAAATCTTCAAGTTTATTTATAAAACCTTTTATAAATTGCGAAAATCATTTATAAAATTTCTTTTATAAATCTCAAGTTCTCTTTTTAGTTAATAAAATTCTTTTCATAAATTTTCCTTACCTAAAACAAAACCCCTTTAAATAAACTTAATCAATAAAATTTCCTTAATAAACAAATCAATTAGTTAAAATACTTTTTAAATAACAAGTTATTATTTGAAACCCCTTTTAATTATCTAGAAACCTTATTCAAAATAATAACTATAAAATGTCATTAATAATATATTAAATTAACTTTTGTATAATATTATTATACTAATAATTTAACTTTAAAATAATATTACTATAATAATTAATTAACTTAAAAAATTATCAATAGAATATTTAATTAATTTCAAAACATCCTTAATATAATAATTAATTAATTAATTTCAAGACATTATAAATATAATAATTACTTAATTTCAAACATTATAGTAATATAATAATTAATTAACTTTTCAATAATGTTAATACGATAATTGAATAACCTTTAAATATAATTAAATAACTTAAAACAATATAATTAAATAACTTTAAAACAATAATTAAATATTCTTAAATAACTTTAGAGAATCACATTAATAAAATAACTAACTTTAAATCATTATTAAACAATTATTAATTATCTTTAAAACCGTATTAATAAATAATGATTATGTGATGACCCGCCCTTCTACTACCAGAAAGCCGTATCATCATTAAGAAAGAAAGGGATAGAAATAGAAAAGAAAGAGAAAGAAAGAACAACAACATCAGATCTCACAGCGGAACGGAACAAAATATAATATATCACTTAAATAATACATAGTTTGTACATATATCAGAGTTATACAATATCAATACATATGACAATCATACATACATCACATACTAGACAGTTATAAACACCTGTCTAGTTAATACAACTCAATACAATACAACTCAAACAATAAGACTCAGAGATACCAACACAGCGGAACAATATATATATCTACAACGCTGAAGCCTCCTGCTCCATTGCTCCTCCAGAATTCATCAAAGCTAACCTGAATCCCTTGACTACCCGTAAAAATTTGGGTACCCGAGAGTTTATGAAAAACAAAAATAAACTCCGGGTCGGACATGGGTCTGGTATAAGTAAACGATTTAAAATTGCTTAACTTTGAAAACATTTGAAAATAAAGGTATCACGTAAGACTTCCCACAAATAAATACGGGTAAGTTTTTTTACCTTACGCTAACCAAAACATTTCATAGGAAATCCAGTGATATTATAATAGTGTCTAGGGTTTTCAAGTAAATAGAAAATAGCCGAAATTGTTACATCTATTAAATTCCAGCTACTAGCCACAAAAGTGGGTAATACAAATCAAAACCGTAGGGTCTCGTAAGGAAAATGGATTTCCAACAATGGCAGGGCTACTGGGGTACCGCCCGTCACAGTACGGGGCCTAGATCACCGTACCGAGGATTACTCCCTTCATCCCCTGCAACACAAGGCCGGAACCATTCCTTACAGAACAGTCCCGAACAAGATAAACCCCGCGGTTGTAGCTAGCAACCACCCACTAAGCCGAAATATAAAAAGGGACATCTAGACAGGGGAAATATCTTGTCCTGCTTGGGCATGACCCACCTAACCTTGCTGCATCTCCCCTGTTTTAGCCATTCCCGGTTGATGAGGCTACGATTACCTTTAAAGAACATATCACTTAGAAAGCTCATCGTCCGCCTGACGATGTGTTGAAATCATTCAATCCATACAAGTTCGTTCCGGGTTCGAACGAAACCGAAGGCATTATCTCGTCGCACTCATTTTGGAATCACCCTCAGAGTCAATGACGATAACCCTTGCATTCTGAAAACACCATCTCGATCTTCATTTCAGGATTCACGACCTAACGTTTAATTTTGGATCGATGTGGTTTTCGGAGAATCAAATTTGATTCTTCCGATCCCGGTCTCATCGAATCCAAACGCCATTTTAAGGGCCAAGTTGTCTATTTAACTTAACGGTTCAATTTAATATTAAGAATTAACATAACAGATATAACAGATAAATCATACACAGTTATCACAGATATATCCAGAACATCACAGCATATCCAAGAAATATCATCAAACAGATATTAAAGCAAATCAAACAGAATTACCAATGCATACCCAATAGTTTGGTTTCTTGACTTAATTGATTGCTTAAGAATAAATTATTTTTACTCTGCTTAATTAATTTCTGAGTAATTAGCTTATTAGTGATCAATTAATTAATTAATTATTAATTTATTAGATCTAATCTTTAGTTAATTATTAATTAACTTTTGTTCATTAGTTGTTACTTAATTAATTAGTTAATTACTTTATTCTTATTTATTACTTTATAACGTACTTATTAAAATTTCAATCTTATCACATATTTAATTACCATAAATTATTTATTTAGAATTCATTAATTATGAATTGTCAACCAATGAATTGTTTATCTTTACTTAATTACTTAAATAACTACCATTGATTTATTAACTTGAAGTAATTAACTAACATTCTTAAGTTAAGTTGATTGAATATATGATTAATGTCTAATTTCAAATGTAATGTAAATTTATCAATTTAATTACAAGAATAAGTTAAATTGTAATAACCTTATATTTTTACATTAATCATCTTCCTTACAAACTTTACTGCACTAGATTTTTATCAAATATTAACTTAAACTAACCAAGATTATTCCCTTAATTACTCTTATTCTTTGTTAACCCAAAATACTTAAGTATTCAAGTAAAAACAATCAAACTCGAGACAAGTATTACTTTGACTCGAGAAATACCCAGGCAAAACTCGGGTTGGACTCGAGCATTTTAATGTTTTCCCCGAGTTCTCCCCTGCGTCCCTCTCTCTCACTCTCTATCTTCTTTATTGCCTGTTCCCTTTCTTCATATTTTTTTAAAGTATCAGTTGAAGTTATAAATGAACAGCAGAACCCAAAACCCCTACGCGCAAACCCAAGGAAATCCCGAAGTCGAGCTCGAAGCAATCACCGAAGATCATGAACACGCGACGACTCACTGACCCCCAACCATCACCTCGCCACCGTGCACGTGCACGGTGGCTCGCCTCCCCTGCGGCGACCCGCTACCATCACCACAAATCACAAAACACCCCTAGTATCTCAAACGAAACCCAATTTCAATTTACAGGCCGAAACAAAAATTGTGACCTGAAACTAGAACACGCGACTACAACACCCACTGACAAAATCCTCGTGTGGCCACCATACATCACCGTAGGCGATGAAAATCCACCAGTACGTTACTCACAACCTCCTCTAACTTCCCCAAAAATGGCAACCCACTCGGTTTCATGATGATGCCGAAATCATTATTTTTACAGAGCATTGAAAAAAAAGCAATAAACCCTACTCTTGATTTAAACTCGAATTCCTTCATTGAATAAATTTTTTTGCATTTTTATTGTGTTAAACAGATTACTAGCTTGCATCATACCAACTTACAAGAATTAAAATTAACCCAAACCTCAAGAATTGACAACAATTACATTTTACTTCTATGGTAAACTGCTCTTCAGTTCCTTGCTTAAAAATCCTAATCTTTATGTTAAAAATCATAATTAGGTGTATGTAATCTAAATATGCTGCTGAATTCACAAATTTAAACATTTGAATTTTGGTTCTTGATTTATTTTTACCAGTAAGTTGAATTCAGTATTTATAACATACTGTTTTAAACTTTACAACATTTTTTTTACAGGCTTTTGTTTAAGTTAAACAAACTTGAATTAGCTCAATACCAAGTTCAAACAGTGATATGCATAAGTATTATAAATTTCTTGGCTTAACTTGTTCAAATTTTCAAAATTCCTGTAGAACACTTCATATGATACAGTTAACAGGAAGTTCTCAAGGAAGTTCTCAAGTTTAAATAGCTTAGCAGGTATCAAGATACAGATCTTTGCAAGATAATTACACAGATTTTTAGATTGGGAAAAATAAGTTTACTCACCCAAAAGCAACAGTTGAACGGCAAGCAAATGTTGAAGAAGGCACTGCAGACATATCCTGAAACTCTACTTGTTCCTTTTCTCTGTTTTGAACTAATTTTGTTTGCAAAGCTAAAACAATGTTTTTCTTAAGTTTACTTTATAAGCTTTAATACTTCAGTTTGTAAATGAATTGGAATAGGGTGATATATAAATAGAAATGACTTTGTATAGGTTATAACTGGACAACCACCTTGTTTGACCAAACAAGAATTTTGGAATTAAATTTTCTGCAATATGAATGATATTGTGATCTCGGCTACATGTACTTTATTAAACAAGAAATTATGCTATTTAATGCTCATGCTCTTAATTATGATGGCAAGTATTTAATGTTTTACTGATTATTATATTGTATGGTACAAAAATATTTATCATTTCGGCTAGCCTATTTTGTAAGACACAGCTTTTTGTTTTTATTATGTTTGAAGTGAAAACTTGTTTTTCTCATGCCTATAAACTGTATGACAGCACAAACATGTTTAATACAGAAATATGTTACAAGTATCTTCTTTTACTTAAGCATTAAACATGTTCTTATGGCATTCAACAATGTAAAAGGCTTTGGTTAAAAGGTTTATGTTATACAAATGAGTTTTATAGGTTATTATCTTGACTAAATAAATTTTATTCTATTTGTACTTCAGATTTTCCAGGTATTTGATTCATAATATTTCATATGTAAACTTATATTCCTAGTTATAACTTATATTCGTATATTTATTGTTAGTTATATTTTATATTTTATAATTATGGTTTATACTTATGTTTATAATTATGATTCATACGTGTTTTGGATGTTTATATTTATAATCAATTATATTGTTTAAAACTTATATGTTAGATTTCCATGTTTATGTTAATATTAATACGTTTGTTTATTTTTAACTCCATTATTTTAAAAGCTAACATTGTATTCATATACATATTATCAGGGAATAAAATATAGAGTCTTTGATTTGATTTTATTGAATAAGACAGGTTTTGTTCTAAATGGGTTTGAAACGTTCTATTTTAAAATTTCAAATCAAAACTTCTTTTATAAACACATATATGCTAGTAAATAATTAAGATCTCATTATTATAAACATTGACAAGCTTATATTTAATTTAAATTAAATTAACTTGGCATCAAAATATGCTGTCAAAAATTTCGGGTCGTTACATTCCTCCCCCCTTAAAAGAATTTCGTCCCCGAAATTTAAACAACAGTTAATTCAAAAAGCTGTTATGCCAATCATTCAAACATACATATCATTTATACATTAATAACAAACAAACAGTCTATTCTAACAAACAACACTAGCTATTCGAACACAAGTTCGGATAAGTTTCCCTAAAACTATCGAGAGTTTATCTCTCGATGATCAATAATCCAAACTGGATTCCTGACCACAATTAAATTCGACTCAACTTCAAATTTCCTGAATTACTGGTTTAACAATCAATGATGAATCATGAACAAATTTCTTAAGATATATGGAATATACAATAAATTCCAGACATCCATTCTAGCAATTCAATTTTAAAAGCTACAGTATTAACTCTTTCTAAATTTTATCGACTTCTTTATAGAATTTCAATACTTATTCGTTCAAGCCCGTACGATGTACATATGCTATTCGTATGCAATATCAAATCCGATTGCTCGCTCGATCACACAATTTCACTTCCGAACTAGTATCGTCCACCTGACTTCCTAGTACGGACTCAGAACGGGTTTCTTGATCAGCAACTGTCATTCTCCTTGCATAGTCACAACTATGATAGAGAATTCCCCACAATCAATCAAAATCCCAATCCATGGTTCGTCGTCAAAAATCGAGTGAAAAATCCTAACTCGGATCGATATAACTATCTCGAAATTCTGTGCTCGAATCTGGATCAAATTGTTATGCGAATAAAATAATATACGTACATCCTACGTATTTATATCCATTGGTTATCAACCATATCAATTTTCTTTTATTCACCCTATCCTGATTCTATCCACTTGGAATAATTTTCTCTATATCAAATTTTACTTAAGAATTCCACCATTCATTTCTTAAGCTTAATATAAGCATTATATATACTCTTATATTATTCCTCTACCATTTCAGCCTTTATATCCTCTTATATCTATTTATTTCAAATTTGAATTCCTAATCCCATGTGAATTCAAATTTTATTCAACTTTGAATATTTAATTTTATTGACCGTCATTCATTTATAATTGATTTCTATCATTATTTTGAATTAATTTCATCCACTAATTTATTTTCAATTTCCAATTTTAAATTGTTTTGTTGCTCAATCATTTTTTTAATAGTTTTCAAATTCTGAAAAGTTTTGACAGAGTCTCCATTTGTTTAGCATTACATATTTCCATAAGCACATATGTAAGGTTCCAATCCTCATCCCAATTAATTTCAATCAGTTCTCAAACCATTCCCTTTTAATTAAAAGGAATTTACAACCTACTTGCTTATATAATCCATTTAAGCAATACTAACTCATATTCAAAATCATCCTATTTTGCTTCCAATAATTCATAAAATTTTATTCAATCTTATTTCCTTCAAACAACCCATTTCCTTAGGAAATTTAACAATATCATTGTGAATAAATAATCACTTAAGCTTAATAACAAATCTTAAATTGATTTCAACTCAATTTACACTTGAGTCCATCTCATTTAATTTATTCACAATCCTTTCGTTGCATTTTCTTTTATTTCAAAAGTTTGATCCTAACCATTTTATTAAACTTGACAACTAATATTTTAAACAATAATCTCACAATTTACTTAAGTCATTTATTTCCTTCAAACTGTTCCACCCAACAATGTAGGTTTATTCTATTCCACCAACTTCCATTTAAATCTTTGATTTGATTTTCCTTTAATCAAATCCCAACTATTTACTAATCTATTTGATTAGTTTATTCTTTTATCCATCATTAAATTTTAATTTACAGTAACAATTCATTATTGAATTTATTCATAATAAGGTTATTCAATTTATGCTTGAATTAGACTTGTTTACACTCACACCAATTTTAACTCAATTCATTACTTACTTATTTACTCAAGAATTTTATTTCATCCAATATTATCTATAACTTGACTGAATTCATTTAAATTCTATTTTATTCTAACTCAAGTACAGTTAAATTTAGCTACTCACCATACTTTAAATTATTTTTCAATATATGAGCTCAAAACTTATTTGTTTACTTAAAAACTTATATTGCTCATTTGGGTCATTTTATCTTATAATCACAATTTCAGATCATATATTTATATAACCCTTACTATCATTAGGGTATAAAGTTCCACCTCACAATTACTATCATTTTACCTTCAAATTTTATAGCCAATTAAGTTCATTTTGAACTTCAATTCCATTTAGCTTATCTCAGGTTAAACTCAGGTATATTTCTTATTTCATTTACTTAAGTTAAATTTTAATTTCGGGATTATAATTCCCAATTTCTTCTTATTAATATCAACTTTACTTTATAAGTTCAATAGTTGATTTATTCAAACCTTTCACATTATTTAAATAGAATTTCTTAGAATTTCACTGCCCGGTTTTCATTTTCAAACTATTTTGAAATGATTCTACACATACCCACTTGGTATATCAAATCAAATTCCCAAATTCCAAACACTTGTTTTTACCAAAACAAATTTTCTCTTTTGAAAATTCTTAAACAACTTGCATACCCAACAACCCCAAACAATATCATAACCAACTATCCTGGTAGCAATCCATCACTTTAGAAACTCGAAAATGAATACTGATGATGTGGCCATCATCATCAGGATTATTTTCCAGCGACTTAAAGTGAGTTCAGTGCTTCCTTGCTTCCACAAATTCTTCCCAAAACAATTTTCATTCAATCATATTTTTCCAAAACAATATTCCATTATTGCCTTCAACTCTTTGGAAAAACATTCCCAAGATTTTAAATTCCCAAATCCTTTTGTTTAAATTCATTTAAACACCTTTCAAATTCCCGGGACCTAAATTCTAGTTTAATCAAATTTCAGCTATATTCCTTTTTATTTAAAATCATTCCTAAATAATTTTATTTGGTTATAAACCACTCACATTTAAATTTTTATTCGATTGTACTATTAACAATCAAACATCCAAGTATATATAGTTATTTCAGAAAAATATTCCTTTATATCAAAATATAATTTTAGGTAAAATTATTTCATTTACCCTACCTTTAAAAACAATACTGTGTCGAATTGCTCTATTTAAGTGTTTAGAAACCCCTTCGATACAGTTTTCGAGGCTGTGCCGACGATGGTTCATATACCACTCAATAAATCAATCAACGCAATATAAAACAACTTTATATTCACTAACAAATATGCGCTCATATCTATTAATACACTCAAACTCATTTTAGAGTTCTACAAACTCTATTCTATGAGTAATTTCTTACCAGAGCCAAGGTTATCCCCAACCCATGCTCTGATACCAACTGTGATGACCCGCCCTTCTACTACCAGAAAGCCGTATCATCATTAAGAAAGAAAGGGATAGAAATAGAAAAGAAAGAGAAAGAAAGAACAACAACATCAGAATCTCACAGCGGAACGGAACAAAATATAATATATCACTTAAATAATACATAGTTTGTACATATATCAGAGTTATACAATATCAATACATATGACAATCATACATACATCACATACTAGACAGTTATAAACACCTGTCTAGTTAATACAACTCAATACAATACAACTCAAACAATAAGACTCAGAGATACCAACACAGCAGAACCATATATATATCTACAACGCTGAAGCCTCCTGCTCCATTGCTCCTCCAGAATTCATTAAAGCTAACCTGAATCCCTTGACTACCCGTAAAAATTTGAATACCCGAGAGTATATGAAAAACAAAAATAAACTCCGGGTCAGACATGGGTCTGGTATGAGTAAACGATTTAAAATTGCTTAACTTTGAAAACATTTGAAAATAAAGGTATCACGTAAGACTTCCCACAAATAAATACGGGTAAGTTTTTTAACCTTACGCTAACCAAAACATTTCATAGGAAATCCAACGATATTATAATAGTGTCTAGGGTTTTCAAGTAAATAGAAAATAGCCGAAATTGTTACATCTATTAAATTCCAGCTACTAGCCACAAAAGTGGGTAATACAAATCAAAACCGTAGGGTCTCGTAGGGAAAATGGATTTCCAACAATGGCAGGGCTACTGGGGTACCATCCGTCACAGTACGGGGCCTAGATCACCGTACCGAGGATTACTCCCTTCATCCCCTGCAACACAAGGCCGGAACCATTCCTTACTGAACAGTCCCGAACAAGATAAACCCCGCGGTTGTAGCTAGCAACCGCCCACTAAGCCGAAATATAAAAAGGGACATCTAGACAGGGGAAATATCTTGTCCTGCTTGGGCATGACCCACCTAACCTTGCTGCATCTCCCCTGTTTTAGCCATTCCCGGTTGATGAGGCTTGAGGCTACGATTACCTTTAAAGAACATATCACTTAGAATGCTCATCGTCCGCCTGACGATGTGTTGAAAGCATTCAATCCATACAAGTTCGTTCCGGGTTCGAACGAAACCGAAGGCATTATCTCGTCACACTCATTTTGGAATCACCCTCAGAGTCAATGACGATAACCCTTGCATTCTGAAAACACCATCTCGATCTTCATTTCAGGATTCACGACCTAACGTTTAATTTTGGATCGATGTGGTTTTCGGAGAATCAAATTTGATTCTTCCGATCCCGGTCTCATCGAATCCAAACGCCATTTTAAGGGCCAAGTTGTCTATTTAACTTAACGGTTCAATTTAATATTAAGAATTAACATAACAGATATAACAGATAAATCATACACAGTTATCACAGATATATCCAGAACATCACAGCATATCCAAGAAATATCATCAAACAGATATTAAAGCAAATCAAACAGAATTACCAATGCATACCCAATAGTTTGGTTTCTTGACTTAATTGATTGCTTAAGAATAAATTATTTTTACTCTGCTTAATTAATTTCTGAGTAATTAGCTTATTAGTGATCAATTAATTAATTAATTATTAATTTATTAGATCTAATCTTTAGTTAATTATTAATTAACTTTTGTTCATTAGTTGTTACTTAATTAATTAGTTAATTACTTTATTCTTATTTATTACTTTATAACGTACTTATTAAAATTTCAATCTTATCACATATTTAATTACCATAAATTATTTATTTAGAATTCATTAATTATGAATTGTCAACCAATGAATTGTTTATCTTTACTTAATTACTTAAATAACTACCATTGATTTATTAACTTGAAGTAATTAACTAACATTCTTAAGTTAAGTTGATTGAATATATGATTAATGTCTAATTTCAAATGTAATGTAAATTTATCAATTTAATTACAAGAATAAGTTAAATTGTAATAACCTTATATTTTTACATTAATCATCTTCCTTACAAACTTTACTGCACTAGATTTTTATCAAATATTAACTTAAACTAACCAAGATTATTCCCTTAATTACTCTTATTCTTTGTTAACCCAAAATACTTAAGTATTCAAGTAAAAACAATCAGACTCGAGACAAGTATTACTTTGACCCAAGAAATTCCCAGGCAAAACTCGGGTTGGACTCGAGCATTTCAATGTTTTCCCCCGAGTTCTCCTCTGCGTCCCTCTCTCTCACTCTCTATCTTCTTTATTGCCTATTCCCTTTCTTCATTTTTTTTTGTTTTTAAAGTATCAGTTGAAGTTATAAATGAACAGCAGAACCCAAAACCCCAACGCGCAAACCCAAGGAAATCCCCAAGTCGAGCTCGAAGCAATCACCGAAGATCATGAACACGCGACGACTCACTGACCCCTAACCATCACCTCGCCACCGTGCACATGCACGGTGGCTCGCCTCCCCTGCGGCGACCCGCGACCATCACCACAAATCACAAAACACCCCTAGTATCTCAAACAAAACCCAATTTCAATTTACAGGCCGAAACAAAAATTGTGACCTGAAACTAGAACACGCGACTACAACACCCACTGACAAAATCCTCGTGCGGCCACCATACATCACCGTAGGCGATGAAAATCCACCAGTACGTTACTCACAACCTCCTCTAACTTCCCCAAAAATGGCAACCCACTCGGTTTCATGATGATGCCGAAATCATTATTTTTACAGAGCATTGAAAACAAAAGCAATAAACCCTACTCTTGATTTAAACTCGAAATTCCTTCATTGAATAATTTTTTTGCATTTTTATTGTGTTAAACAGATTACTAGCTTGCATCATACCAACTTACAAGAATTAAAATTAACCCAAACCTCAAGAATTGACAACAATTACATTTTACTTCTATGGTAAACTGCTCTTCAGTTCCTTGCTTAAAAATCCTAATCTTTATGTTAAAAATCATAATTAGGTGTATGTAATCTAAATATGCTGCTGAATTTACAAATTTAAACATTTGAATTTTGGTTCTTGATTTCTTTTTACCAGTAAGTTGAATTCAGTATTTATAACATACTGTTTTAAACTTTATAATATTTTTTTTTTACAGGCTTTTGTTTAAGTTAAACAAACTTGAATTAGCTCAATACCAAGTTCAAACAGTGATATGCATAAGTATTATAAATTTCTTGGCTTAACTTGTTCAAATTTTCAAAATTCCTGTAGAACACTTCATATGATACAGTTAACAGGAAGTTCTCAAGTTTAAATAGCTTAGCAGGTATCAAGATACAGATCTTTGCAAGATAATTACACAGATTTTTAGATTGGGAAAAATAAGTTTACTCACCCAAAAGCAACAGTTGAACGGCAAGCAAATGTTGAAGAAGGCACTACAGACATATCCTGAAACTCTACTTGTTCCTTTTCTCTGTTTTGAGCTAATTTAGTTTGCAAAGCTAAAACAATGTTTTTCTCAAGTTTACTTTATAAGCTTTAATACTTCAGTTTGTAAATGAATTGGAATAGGGTGATATATAAATAGAAATGACTTTGTATAGGTTATAACTAGACAGCCACCTTGTTTGACCAAACAAGAATTTTGGAATTAAATTTTCTGCAATATGAATGATATTGTGATCTCGGCTACATGTACTTTATTAAACAAGAAATTATGCTATTTAATGCTCATGCTCTTAATTATGATGGCAAGTATTTAATGTTTTACTGATTGTTATATTGTATGGTACAAAAATATTTATCATTTCGGCTAGCCTATTTTGTAAGACACGGCCTTTTGTTTTTATTATGTTTGAAGTGAAAACTTGTTTTTCTCATGCCTATAAACTGTATGACAACACAAACATGTTTAATACAGAAATAAGTTACAAGTATCTTCTTTTACTTAAGCATTTAACATGTTCTTATGACATTCAACAATGTAAAAGGCTTTGGTTAAAAGGTTTATGTTATACAAATGAGTTTTATAGGTTATTATCTTGACTAAATAAATTTTATTCTATTTGTACTTCAGATTTTCCAGGTATTTGATTCATAATATTTCATATGTAAACTTATATTCCTAGTTATAACTTATATTCGTATATTTATTGTTAGTTATATTTTATATTTTATAATTATGGTTTATACTTATGTTTATAATTATGATTCATACGTGTTTTGGATGTTTATATTTATAATCAATTATATTGTTTAAAACTTATATGTTAGATTTCCATGTTTATGTTAATATTAATACGTTTGTTTATTTTTAACTCCATTATTTTAAAAGCTAACATTGTATTCATATACATATTATCAGGGAATAAAATATAGAGTCTTTGATTTGATTTTATTGAATAAGACAGGTTTTGTTCTAAATGGGTTTGAAACGTTCTATTTTAAAATTTCAAATCAAAACTTCTTTTATAAACACATATATGCTAGTAAATAATTAAGATCTCATTATTTTAAACAGTGATAAGCTTATATTTAATTTAAATTAAATTAACTTGTCATTAAAATATGCTGTCAAAAATTTCGGGTAGATACAGATTACCTTTTAAATCTCGTTAATATATAATAATTGTCTTTAAAACCTTATTAATAAACAATGATTGTTCTTAAAATAACTTTTAAATCAATGAATAACTTTTCAAATATAAAAGGGGTCTAGCGATCACAATAGTACTTAAACAAGCTACTATATCATTCAATTTAACTTTCCAATTTAATAACTGAAATTTATTTAGTCAACGACTATGTAAATAAATCCGACATTTAACCATCATTAGTTCACATATCACCTATTCATAGTGGCATATAAATTAACGGCATATAATCAGATGTCCAAATCTATAAAATAGCAGAACGAGAATTTATTCTGCCAATTAAATTACTAATTAATTCAATTAGTGGAATGATGTTTTTTTCTACAAAACAGGTGCTAAATTATCATATTCAATTTACTTTAACAGTACGGTATTTATTTGGACAAATAGATAACACCCATTAAGTATAATTAATTAAAACTATGTAATTATCCAAATTGACGTAATTATAATGATGCAGTATTAATTTATCATTAAATTATACTACGTCAAAATTACCAACAATTTATGTCAAAACGTTGAGCTCGTCAATACGAATCAAACATAAAATTTACGAGTTAATCAAATATAAAATGAATGATATATGCCATTTAAACATCACACATATTTAGTTTATAAAAATCAAACAAAACAATTCCTCACCCAAACTTTAGGCAGGCCGAACCCATTACCTTCACACCCCAACCCGCAAGCTACACCCCTCGTTCTTCCCCAATCACCTTTTCGCAAGCTCCAGATCCATTTAAATGTGCACGTGCACCGCCAGAACACTCCATGATTCGTCGATCGGAGACCGCATGCGAATTACTCCTGCCAAGCTCCTCCTCCCCGACCCAATGCCATCACCTCCAGCCTGATCTCCGCATTTCCGACCAAACAACCCCCACATGGCAGAGAAACATGCGATATAATTTTGCATCATACTCCATCAAAATCGATCGCCTGATGCTCCATACAATGAGATACACCATCGCTACCTCCGATTCGTCAATTGGCACCTATAATTCGGACAAAACTTCATCCTAGTTTCCAACCTCCATCGATGATTGTCGCCAAACTCCGCTAAAACTTCAGCAAAAATACTACTACGGCGTTGATCAATTCTTCCTAATCAAGAGGGATCAATTTTTGAAGTTTGATACTTGTATTACCCACTTACTGTAAAATGGGAATATCTCACTCGATTCTTGATGGGATCTCGAGTGACTAATTTCTAAAAATACTATGGATTGAGGCAGACACTTTTTCGTTTGGAAGATTTTGCTAAAACTCGACGGTTTGGGATGTGTTGACTTTTGAATAATGAAGAGGAGTAGAATTTTGGTTTTAGGAAATTATGAACCGAAGAAGAAGAAGATTTCTCTTAGTTTTACCCAAGCTCACACACACACACATTCTTACTTGATTAAATGTCAAGGTGAATAAAATCAAATTGAGGCAAAAAATCTAGGGAGACAAATTGGTTGCTGTGCACAGTGTTTATTTGAAGAAAAGGGGTGTTGCAGTGTACATGCTGCTTTGAATTGTTTTGCTTTGAATTTGAATAGATTTCAGTATCCCATCACATAATATCGCATCCACGCACGAGGGACGAACGAAAAAAATAAATACAATTGCACATAGAAATGTGATGCGATTGTAAAACAATAATAAAACACACTGGTTATCAAATTCTGTTAAATTTTGAAAATACCAACGTTTGACGTATAATATGTCGAACGAAAATTTAAATATTTTCCAAATTAAAAATTATGGAAAACTTCTGTAAATTAAATTAAAAACACATCATCAAAAATCATATCTAAATTTGAAACATAGATGTTACATTTTAAAAATCCCAAATCAAAATTAAAACTAATTAAATATTCCAAAAATCAAAGTGACAAATTCCGGGTTGTTACAAAAAACCTGTCTTTCTTCTTTATTACAACGTCAACATTTGTTTTTGTATTCATTAAAATTGTATGTTATATGAAGACAAAAACAAACACTAACACGTGTAATTATGGATTTCACTACAAGCTTGAAATATAATAGAATAAAAAAGATACTAATTTTATCGTCTTTTCTTTTTCTTTCTTTCTTTTTTCCTTATAAATGAACAAAATTGAGATAAAGACTTTTGAAATAGGCATTGATATTCCTTTAATTAAGGATTGTCACAAATTATAAGACATGAAAATATACCTAGTCATATAGATTTGAATTTGTTATGTTGGATTCTAATTTGAACACTTTATTTTAAAACAAAAGGATTAAAAATATGGTAAGAAATCTAATTTTATTAAAAGGTATGGGTGATATTGCAATTGTTATGGGTAGGTAAACTAAAATTTGGTGTATATTGTTTTTTTGAGATTTTTTATGCTGGTATAGTATTTCTTGGTGTTTGAATAAAGTTTGCCTTAATTAATGTTTAAGAAATATAAATTATGAGTTATATTAATATTTCGAATAAATAGGATAGCTCTTAGAAATTTTTTACGTTCTACTGGTAATTGTTTGGGTGTATATATACATGATACATGTGCACGTATCAATATACGATATTGTTAAATATTTAAGCAGAATTTGAATATATAAATAACTGTTAAATGGGAAGAAGATATTTTGACACATGAAGTGCCATAAGGTGGACGACCATTGCAATGATCGCCTTTTCGACCCTTGAATATTGACACTAATACATCCATGGTATTCATATGCCGAGCACCCAAATGTCGGAAAGAAGAACGTTAGAGAAGAAAAAGAAGCAAAGAAAATGAACAAGAAGAGGAAATTAAAAACAACAGAATCTCATATGTGGAATGATAATATATATATATATATCAAAAAGATCTTTACAAAGTAATATTGTATGGATACAATAATCAGAACAAACTAACATATCATTGGCCGGGACAGTTATAATAGCCCATCCTTACAATTTCTGATAAAAATAACAAAGCAATGCAGTGAAAATAAGAATACTACGGTAGGAAAACATCTAGCTCCCAAGAGTTCCAACAGACATCAACAAAATCTGGAAATATACACGAGGCTGACTCGAGCATTATAAGAAAATGACACCCGGATCAGTCTAGTAAACCAGCATGAAAAACCCAATTATATGGATTTTTATATTTATAAAACCCTAAAAATAAAGGTATATCGTAAAACCATGCTGCAAATAAACACGGACGAGCTTTAAGTTTACGATAACCAAACCATATCTATTAGAAAATCCAACTTTATTATAATAACGTCTAGGGTATTGAATATAAGTAATAAAATAGTTGAAATGTTTTCATCTCACACTGTAGCATATTAAAGTATATCTAAAACCTTAAAGGCACGTTACTATATGGATTTTCCATGAAGATGCCTTTAGCTTAAAAAACTGAAGCGGATCTCCATAACAAGAATTAAAAACTACCTTTTGAGCATCGTATATCTCTAGATAAAATATACTGTAACGTCCATGCTTTAAATTGGCGATAAACCACGCACGTCAGACTTGAAACATACAAAAGGGCGGATTTGTTATGGGGTAAATCAGAAAAACAGAGAAAGAAAAAAACGAAGTAGAATCTCACAGCGGAAGGATAAAATATAATAATCAATATACAGTTCATAAAACTGTTTACAAAACATTTGATTCTTCTTTATACAATAAATATCAGAGTTCACATACCAATAAATATCAATGCAGCGGAATATAGTGCGTAGTGGAACCATATAATATATAATAATAATAATGAAATCTTCGTCTTCTTCCTCCAGAAATAAAGTCTTCAAATCCTGAAACACTCGGACTGACCCGAGCGTATTTGAAAAGACAAAACACTCGAGTCAGTACTAAAAGATCTTATGTGAGTTAAATTAACAGAAATAAATATGAGTGCAGTAACTCAAGAGATGCTCGGGATTTACATCTCCTAAGGATACGTTAAACTATTTACTATGTAGTATATTTCGCTATTATAACAGTGTCTAATTGTAAAATAAACTTACTTTTAAATAGCGTTAAGGAGTTACCCAATCTCCCCCTTAACACAATAATAGTCCCAGTAGTCCATCCAATATTATAGTCTCTCCTGATCGGAAAGCCACCAGAGGATACCACACGGGCTACGGGAGAAAACCAAACTCGTACAAGGCTCGATAGGGTAGGTGACACGGCACAACTAGGCAATGCCAGGGTAGATATACCAATTACGCATCCGGGCTGGTGGTAACGCGTAGCTGCTACTACCGCCCACCTCGGACAAACTCCCCCTAAAATCAAAGAAATCAAAAAGTGGCCACCGAAACAATCCAAAGTTAGAGTATAATATCGAAGAGGAGTATCCAATCAGAGGAATGACCTCATTGGCCCGAGAATCGCTCCTGTTTTAGCCACTTTATGCCAACTCGCGGGAGTCGGGTCCACGTAATTACCTCAAAGGAAACGTCGCCACCATCCTACTTCATTCTGGAATCTCCACTACGTACATGGTTGTTAAAGTGATTTTCGGAGTTGGCAGAGAGTATGACAACTTCCGATCCCGGTCTCTTCAACAACCAAACGTTATTATAACGCCGTGGTCTTTTTAAAAAAAAAATTACTTTCAAAACCAGAATATAATATCTATTTTAAAACCATATAGTACGATATCCTTTCCATTTCAAACAAACTCACTTGATATTATTTTTATAAAACCCAAATCAATAATATCATTTTTACTTCAAATATATTTCTTTTCCAAAATCATACTGCTTTAAATTTATAATCTCTAGAAACCAAACATTTAAATTATAACTTTCAAAACATAATACTTCGAAACTCATAGCTTTAAAACCATACTTCTAAAACTTGAATGGTTTGGATATTCAAACAGTATATAGAATAAAATAGTCTAAATTCAAAATTACTTTACAAAATAATTTCCCCGACTTCACAATTTTTATTCATTTAAAATTTTAGGTCTAAACCCCATAAAGTTAGATTCACTTCAGTTTCAATAAACACTTCGATTTTAATATATTCAACTTTGAGTGTTTAACAATTTCAGAACTAACGTTGGAAATTATATTTAACAATTTATTGTACTATTATTTAGTTTTGAAATATTCACAAAATAAATCCATAAAATAAAACTCAAATTTCTAACAATCAAATATTTCCTTCAATTTCTTTATACTAGAAATATTCATTAAATTTATCTTAAATAAAAATCCAGTTATAAATATCATACTTTTAAAATTTCCAAGCTTAAATAAGTTTTACATCAACTTATGGAGGGAAATTTTTTAAATAAGTTCCATCAAATAAATTTCCAATTTACCTTCCAATCTTAACTGATTTAAATCATTAAAACTCTATATATACATACGATATCTTAAACATGTACTTAACCATTTAACATAAATAATCAAACTCCATTGTTCAACTTATTTCTTTTTATTTAACCGTTTTATACATAGCTTAAATTCAAAAATTTTAACTATATATGTATATATAAAATATATTTATATAATATCCAAATTTAATATTTATTAAACCGTATCATACCAAACCATAAAAATCATTTCAAAAATAATTTTATATACATACCGCAGTGCCTATATAAAATTTTCTATCATATGTCAAGTGATACGGATATTTATCATTTCAATCCGCAATTTAAAAATAAAAATTACGGTTGTATATCATTTCAAACCGCAATCCCGAATGAAATGAAAATGCATAATAACTTGTAGTCTATATAATATAAAATATAGCATCCATTCATCCAAATATCAATCATCAACCAATTATTACAATCATCATCCAATTTGAACAAAACATCAATATATAGCATATAGAATATAACAGGTATCAATGAACAATTTATATTCAATAATAAATTAATAACTGTTTAATTGAAAGTTTATATGCAAAAATAACTAAATTTAACTGTCAGTTTATACGCAATAATAAATTAAATAACAATTTAATTTAAATAAATGCAATCTAACTGAGATGATGAATAAAATATGTCAAACAGTCATAAATGAATTTCTACTCATATCATAAATCAATTTAACAAACATAAGAAACTTTAAAAGTTGTGAGTGGGTTAAAACACTCACATTTTGAATTTAAATTGAATTCAAATCCAATTTAAACCCAAAAATTTGACCATCTTAGAATTCATCCAAACCGGCGTCATCAAGTCTGTAATTTCAATATTATCTTAATAAAAGAAACCGCGCGTAAATCGGAGTTCGTATGTAGAAGTTATAGCGATAATTGCGAGTTGAAACAAAAAAAACAAGAGAACACATTTACATACCTAAGTGCCACGTCATACTCTTTCATCATCTTGCACGTGGCTACAAGAAGAAAACGCAAGTAACAGAACACGTGAAACCTAGTAACACGTTCAACCGAAACACCCTTTGACCGTGAAATTCGACCGCTTCTGACCATCGTTCGTCGTGCCGCCACCTCCATTCAGCTCGCCTTCGACTCATGCACCACCGCCCTGAAGGCCGCCACGCCCGGTTCCCTCATGCAGTGCCACCGCCTCCTTCAACATTGGTGATTTTGAACCGAAATTCGTAAATTCAGATCACCTCGGGTCGAATTGGATGACTCAACCACCGCCAACTGACTCCTGACAACACCCTCCTCAAAACCCAGAAACTAATTTCCTGATTGACGCTCCAGTCAAAAACGCCCAATTCAATTTTGACCGTGATTTCTGGTCAAACGTTGAATCAAAATGGAAAACGAATTGCAGATTCAGGTTGCACTCGTCGAGTTCTTCGATATATATTTTTTTTGGAATTTTTAGAGGTGTTTGAATTTTCATTTTATTTTTGAATTGGAATTGGATCTAGGGTTTGCAGACATTGGGAAGAGGAGGAGCTGAGGAAATGAACACACAAACAAAATGAGAATAGATGGAGGCTAGGGTTTATAACTGGGTTTATATAGGTATGTTAGAAATTTGAATAGATGGATCAGGTTGGATATACGTGCTAACTTCATAGTGGCCCAAAAAACCCGTTCTTACCCCGGAACGAAATTGGGTAAACCCATATATCAAAATAGGTGTTTTAAAATATTTTAAATGCAATAGAAAAGGTTTCGGGTTCAAATTTCATCGTATAAAGAAGTTATGCTAAAAACAATATTTTCCAAATTGATCTCAATTGATTTCAATTGCATAAATTTCAAGGCGTTTCGAGTCCGTACGATCAAACGACAAGTCCGATCGCTACGAAACTTGAAACACTATTATAATTCACCATTACGGATCCGATGAAACTGGTTTCGTCGAAATCCGAGTCAGTGGCCAAAATAGCTATTTTTATAGTAATTAAATAAATAAAATTTTGTCAATTTAATCAAATTTTCAATTTAAATTCGATAATTACCGATCCTTATCATTTTAAATTTTCCAATCATTTACAATGATTTAAACCAAATTTAACTGTCAAATTAGAGGTGATAAATTTATAAATTTCAATTAACCCTAATTTCATTAAAATTTCAAATTATAAATAGAATTAACATTAATTTACATCTTATAAAAATTAACCCTTTCAATGACAAATCACATCTACCCTAACTGCACAATTTAGTCAATTCATTGTAATTGATTTCACATTAAATGTTATTAATTATAAATTGAAATCTCAATAAATTCATTTATTGATTTAACATCTTGCTATTCAAATAAATTTACAAATTTATGGGTATAATTAACATTGAATTATATTACATTTATTGATTTAAAATCTTCACATTAACCAATTGTCATATTTAAATGGCATTTACATTATCTCCAATTATTTCTTACCATCAGTTAAGATCTTAACATTTGTTCCATAAAGTCATTTGCACTAAATTAGATACTGCATTAATTCCTTTTTATATAACATTAAGGTTCATTTAACTCTGATTGGTTTCCCATTTTATTAAATTTGACTTCTCATTTCAATTGCAAAATAGTAAACTTCAATTTCTATAAAAATTATATTTAATAAAAATTTGAATTCCAAATCAATCGGTATTGCACTAACCTTATTACATTAAATTACAATCAGTTTCAATTTTTATAGAATTAAATTCTAATTACTTACCATTTAATTCATCAATTATTGATTCTATCCAATCACCATTTAATTTATACTAATTCGTCAATTTGTACCATATATCTCTTTTTCCTTAAAATAAATTTATGTTTCTATTAAGTTTTCATTTACACTTCCGTTACTATATTAATAATTATTAAAGTAACGTTTATTATCAACAACAACATTACAATTACTTAATCATTTAAAGGAACTTTATTTCTAATAAATTCATTTACCAATTAATTAGGTAATTTATAATAGTCGCTGTTCCACCCTTAAATTTATTTCCAAATAACGTACACCCTAAATTTACGATTACAATGTTTTATTGCATTAATCAATTTAACCCTTTCCTTTATCTCTCATATACAATTTCAATTGAATGTTGGCATTTATTTCCATACTACTAATTGCATTCACTTATGTTCTATCCAAACATACATTTAGATTTTATTTCCATAAATTTATTCAATACTTACATCCACTTATTTACAATTTACTTCCATTTATACAGTTGCAATTTATTTCAGTTATTATTTCATTAATACTATTTAAAATTTTATTTCTTTCAGTATTAATTACAAAATCATATTAAATTAGCAAATTATAATGTTTTCCACTATTTCTTTAATTGAATTTTCATTCCAATTGTCAAGAATTGATTTTATTGCCATTTCAGCTTTTAATTTCTGACATTCGCTCCAATAAAATTATAAGATTTTCATTTTCTTTCTTCATTAAATTACAAAAATCAAATTAAATTAACTAATTAAATGGTCGAAATTTACGGGTCGTTAAATATACCATAAGATAAACACAGCTGGCTTATGCCCTAACGAGCAAACTCGAACCACGTAGAACCTAACTATGAACAATTCCCCACACATAAAATCTATAAGTATACTCTAGATAATGAAGTTGATGTACCCCACTGGATTAGCAAAACCCCTGGATTATGCATTCTACTATGTCTTTAGTCATTTTTCTGATGTCGAGGCTATGTTTGGCATTTTTAACATAAGTCTTCATCATTCGAATAAATCATGGATCCCCAAATGACTTCTAGCATCTTGAACAGTTCTACTCCTCGGAGATAGAACACGTATCTCAGTCTTGAAGTGGTTTTCTATAAGTAAAACACTTATAGATTCCGATCTCTTCAAGACTAAATCGACGAATTTGGTCATATTCATCAATAATGAAAATGATTACATAAAGAAACCAAGTCTCATTAAGTTTTCCATAAACAGTAAACATACAAGCACTTCCAATTCATACAAAGCACGATCAAGTCATCTAAATAACTTTTACTCCCATTAAATTAATTTGTCCTTTATTAATAAAAGACCCTTTTACTTGTAAAACTTCTTTTTATCTAATAAATTTTCTTTCACTAATCAAAACTTCCTTTATTAATTAATACTTCTTTATTAATTAAAACTTCCTTTACATAATTGTATATATATTTAATTTCTTTTTATAAAAGATATCGACTTGTATTATACTATTTCACTATTCGCTTATACTCTTTTTAATATTTAGAAAGTATTCATATAGTTATCTCAACGGTATAGGTATATCCACAAATCACTTAACAAAGTTTTACTTACTTAAAATATAATCAAAGAGGTTAAAAACAAATGTTATTGAAACATTGTTACTATAAACTCCTTTTTTATAAATTAAACATATAACTTTTTCTATCTTTTTATATAATATTTCAATATTCGTTATTATCTTTAAAATTCCATTATTAAAGACCTAAGTATATTTATAATATTTTTTCCACTTCAAAATATACTTCAAGGGTTTAAAAACAAATGTTACCAAAACATTGTTTACTACAAACCCAAAACACTTCAAATTTAATCATTATTTTTAAAACTCTCTTTTAAAGGTTTAATTATATTTATAAGGGCTTAAGGTAAGTGTTATTCAAACATTGTCAAGACAAACCAAAAACCATTTCACACTTTGAAAACATTTCTCTTTTAAACTTGCTTTATAAAGATTTAATTATACTTGAGGATTTTAAGATAAATTTTGTTTAAAACATTGTCACCACAAACCTAAAGCATTCATTTATACTTAACCTTAAAGTATTCATTATTAAATATATCTAATTATATTCCTAGGTATAATTAACAATAAGGGATAAAAAAAATGTTACTAAAACACCGTTTACTACAACCCAAAACAATTTGACACTTAATCATTCTCTTTAAACTTAATTTTAAAGATTTAGTTACATTTAAGGTTCAAAGACAGTTATTACTTAAATGTTTGTCGCAGTAAACCAAAAACCATTTGCTTATAGTTATCCACTAAATATTCATTAGTAAATATCTAATTCAATTTCTAAGTATAATTAATAATTAGGGTTTAAAAAAATGTTACTAAAACATTGTTTACTACAACAGAAAATCATTTCTATACATATCATTAACTGTAGAAAATTTATTTAAAATCAAAGCATATCCACGCTTATTAATTAAGAAAATAATTTTTTATGTAATTCCGCAAACCATATATTTCAACTTAAGCGTTAAAATTCAAACTTCCTTTATTATATTTGTAAAAAAAATTGACTTACTTTTTAATACTTATATATATATATATATATGAATACCTTTAAACAACTTATTAATATGTTAAAACACCTTTAAACTACTTGAAAATAAATCATAATTATTTATATAGAATATTATGTAAAAATAACCAATTTGCAAATAAATATAAAAATTAAAATAAACATGTTTTATTTTAAAAGCTACTTATCTTTAAAAATTAATTATTAAAAATATATTTAAACATGAAACCAATTGTAAAATACTCTAACAAGTTAGAAAACAACGCTAAAAAGATTAGAGAAAAATTGCGACGATCCGGAATTTTTGAGCATTTAAAATTTAGAATATTTAATTGATTGTAAATATTTAAAAGTTAATTTTAACTTGAATTCACATATCACCATTTATTTGGTAATTAAATTATTGAATTAAATAAGTTGAAGTTGGATAAAATGGTGAATCTCAAGTTTCAAGCCTGCTAAAAATAATTTGAAGGCTTATAAAATTTATAGTGATAATATTGAGGATAGTAGAAGTGTTAAAATTGAATTCGGAAGTGTTTTGTTAAGTTTGAAATTATATGGTTTAAATTGAATTTAAAAATAGCCTTCCGAGGCACAGTCTCGGAATTCGACGAAACCAGTTCCATTTGATCCATAATATTGAATTATTATCGGATTTCAAATTTCGTATTGATCAGAATTGTTGTGTGAGCGTACGATAAGTAAACGCGTTGAAAATGAAATATATATTTATTTATATAACCTAAGTCAACAAACAGATATTCTTTCCCATCAGCTGTAATTCCTCTCAACATCAACTCTTAACCCTGTCCAAAGCACTGTACCCTAGCTTATGCTAGCATGCAATTATGTTTCTCTGTTTCCCTTCAAGGCCGACAACTTCTTTTATTATAAACGCGTATCATCATTTCCCTTTCTTATCTCCTCAGATCGAGATCGAGAGCTCGAAAAATAAATGGCCGCTTCCCCTTTTTATTACTAATCGAATTTAAAAAAAGGATTTTAATTTCAGGCCGAAGCCCATTCCTTCTAAACGAATTTTTTTCCCTAAATCAAAAATCAATCGAATGGCGAACGAAAGGGGAGGGCGAATCGAAGCCATGGCCGAGCTTCTTTTACGGGGGTTTCGTTTTCGCGTTCGTTAGACAGGGGGGCGTTCAAATCGAAGCGTCGTTCACCAATCGTCTTGTGACGAGTCGCGAAAGGGCACTGTGGGGTCGACGTCGATCTTGGCTGCTCGCGAGGGGGGTCGCTAGGGTTTTGATAGCGGCAAGTCGAGGCAATTCGCGATGCTGGGAGAAGGACGGAGGTGCGCGTGCTCGCACGAGGATCTGCAATGCGATCAACCGCGAGCTCGAGCGACGACTTTTGCGTGATTACCGTGGCTAGGGTTTCTTTTCTCGGCTGTGAGGTATCGTCTTGATTTAATTTACTTTATTTAAATTTCTTTGTTTAGCTTAAATCAGAAAAAAATATAAGAGAAGGGACTGTTGTTATATACGTTAAAGAAAAAGGAAAGAAAAAAAAAGTATAAGGATTTTAAATGCCAAAGAGTTTTATAAAAGCTGGATTATTTTTTAATTTATAAATTAAAACACACACATATATATAGTGCATTTTTGGAAATTAATTTAGCTAATTATTTGGTTGCTAAATTATTCTATTAAACAGGGAATTAGTTTAAAATTAAATTTATTTTTAAGACTTAATCATTGGTTAATTTAAAATTATCAACGATTTTTGTTTATAGAAGGGGATTACTTTTATAAGTATATATATGAAGTTTCAAAAATAAAATAAATACACATTTTAAATCTACTAGTTATTTTAAAATAATGTATTTAAGGTAATTCATTTGGTTAAATAACTTGTTTAATTATTTTAGTTATTAAGGGTACTGTATTTATGGAATTTAGTTTTAAATAGGTAGTTAATTAAGTCTGATAAAGAGAGGTTTATTTATTTAATTAACTTATCTAAATTATTTTAGTACTAAAGGTTATTTATTTTAGAAAAAAATTATTTAAATAAATTAGTAGTTTAAAACCATATCGTTAGTCTAAATTAAACAATAAGTAGTAATTAATTGTTCGATTGATTCAATGTTAATTATTCGTAAATTGTTATTCAAGGTCTAAACTGTGAGGAATTGTGAAGAAACAAGCTGGTTTTGGATAATGGGTTACAAACAAAATAAGGTGAGTTAATCTCACTCAGTTAAATTTAAATTCAAATTTAAATCTAAATGATTAAATTTAAATAATTGTTTGAACGATTGAATTGATTGATGTGCGATAATATGGTATATTTTGGAACTGACATTTTATATCGTGCTAATGTCTGTGGATGCAGAGAAAAAACAAGTTGAAGGGATCCAACTGGATCCATCAACATTTATTTGAATTATTTAATATCCTCTGTTGTGATTATTTGATATTCTATGATGAATTATATTGGAATATTGAATGCTATGGTTCGATTGGATATAATTGGGTATAATGAATTTCCAAATATATATATATATAAATTGGATTTTTAAAAGAAAATAAAAGAAGTGAATTTGTAAGTAAACAATTATGGAAATTAGAATAAATTCAAGAATGAATGGAGAAAGAAATTAAGTGGCTTAAAAATTTCTAATAAATAAATCTTGAGTATAGAGAGGGTAATTTTGAATAAACAGAAGATTAATGAATTTTAAACTTCGGTATTATTATTTTAAAAGAACAGAACATTTATTTAAAATTTCAGATTTAAAATATTGAAAAGAATAAAGAAGAAATTGGTAAAAACTGAAATTTGGTTATTTCAGTTAAAAGATTTAAAATCAAATGGGAAATAATAACATTAATAATAAGTCCATAGCTAATGAATTTTGAAATGAACTGATAAGTAAGAAATTTATTTCAAATGGAATAAATTGGAAATCAATTTGGGAAATTGATTTAAGTGATTGAGATTGGAAATTCTCCCTGGATAACCAAGTACGTTTTCAAAGTAAATTTTTAAATATAAATTAAAAGTTTTAAAGTTGTTTTAAAAAGTATGTTTGAAAATTTATTATTTCTAAATATTTAAATTTTAAAGGTAAGTATTTCCTTAATCTATTATAGTAGCAATTATTTAAAGAATGACTTAGTATTTTGTTTTTAAAAGTGAAAATTTAGTTTTATATTTTATTAAGTAATCTTACTTTCAAATATTCATATAGTATATATTTTTAATAAATTATTGAAGCAATTTTTAAAATAAATGTTTGAAGTATATTTCAAAGTAAAATGTTTTAAATTATTTTAAAAAATCTAGTTTTGTTCTTGGTGATTTCAGTGGAGATAGAAAATAATTGGAAAGTTTATTCTGAAAAGAAAGATGATTTGAAACTATTTTCAAAGAGTTGAAAATAGAAATATATCTTGTGAAGATATTTTGAGATTTATAAATAATTTAGGAAATTATTTATTGGTTGATGGTTGTTTGTAAGTATTAATTGATAGTTAAATCACCGACTATCAATATTGGACAAATGCGTTGATCGTTTCGAAGAGACCGAGATCGAGATTTTTTCTCGAAAACCACTTCGATCCGGTTTGTACGTTTCGTGGAAAACGAGTTTGGATTCAAAGATGGAGCAGTGAAGTGCAAGGGCTAATCTTTACTAATCTTGAGGATATTTTCAAAATGGATGTAGTAGGAATAGTGCCTTCGTTTCCGTTCGAACCCAGGACGGACTTGTATGGATGAATGCTTGCGAAACATCATCAGGTGGACGATGGGCATTCTAAGGGATATATTCTAAAAAGGTAACTCTTAGCCTCAAGCCTCATCAAAGGGGATGACTGAAAATCAGGGGTTATGCAGCAAGGCTAGGTGGGTAACACTCAAGCAGGGTGAGGTCATCCCTGCCTAGATGTCCCTTTTTATTTTGGCTTAGTGGACGGTTGCTGATCCCAACCGTGGGGTGATCACACTCGGGATTATCCAGTAAGGGGTAGTCCCGGTCTTGTGTTGCAGGGGAGCGGATGTACTCCTCGGTACTGTGATCTAGGCCACGTACTGTGACAAGTGGTACCCCAATGGCTAGTCATTAGTTGGAAATCCATTCTTTGTATGAGTTTTGTTTGTATTACCCACTCTGTGGCTAGTAGCTGGAATTTAATAGATGTAACAATTTCGGCTATTTTATAAGTATTTGTATAGAGACCCTATTATAATATCAGAGGATTTCTATAAAAATCGTTTTAGCTATCGTAAGGTAAAAACCCGACATGTTTATTTATGGCGTGGTCTTACGAGATGCTTTTATTTTCAAAGATTTTTGAAACTTTAATAATCAATTGGGTGTGATTTTCTCACGCTGGTATTCCAGACTGACTCGGGTGTTATTTAACTGTAATGCTCGGGTCAGACCGAGTATTATAGGATACAGGATATGATGTTGTGGAGCTCAGGAGACGAGCTGGATGACGATACGTACTGTCGTACTTGTTTATATATATATTCCGTTGTATTGAGTTGCTGTGTATCCAGTTGTATGTTATTGATGTTGAGCTGAGATTGATGTACTTTGATGATGTAATATATAAACTGATATATTTGATCTTTGAGTAAAGATTATTTATTATCTATTATATTTTATTCCGCTGCGATGATTTGATTCTGATGTTGTTTCTATTTTCTTCTTCTACCTCCTTTTCTTTAACCCAAATGGTTCGTCTTTCTGTATAACTTGAGTTGATTTAGGTAGAATAGTGCTGACTCAAGGGGCACAGATTTGCGGGCTTTTACAGTGGTATCAGAGCATAGGTTGGAGATAATCTTGGCTCTGGTGGGAAATTACTCAAATAGAGTCCGTAGTATTCTAGAATGAGTTTGAGCGTATAAATAGATATGAGTGCGTATTTGTTAGTGAATATAAATTTTTTTAATATTGTGTTGATTGATTTGTTGAGTGGCATATGAACCTTCGTCGACACAGTCTGTACAACTGTATCGAAGGGGTTTCTAAACACTTGAATAGAACAATCGACACGGTATTGTTTTAAACATGGGTGAATGAAATAATTTTACCCACAAATATATTTTGGTATAAGGAGAAGTTTTTCTTAAACTATTTAGCTAATATATGGTTGCTTGGATGTTAGAAATAATGGTATTTAAATTATTATCCTTATTATATGGAAAATTTAACTAGAAATTGAAAACATAACCAAAGTTTAAGGAAATAAATTCATTATAAAAAAGAAACTTATAAAATATGAATTATGAATGTAATTTATAAATTGAAATATAACCAAATGGAGATTTGTATAAGCATAAACTATACAAATGCATTATAGTTAAAATTTGAATTAAAACAGAATTTAAAACTTTAAAACCACGGAGATTTTGGAAGTACTTTGAAGATAAATAGTAGCATTGTTGTTTTTGGGGTATTTCTGAAAGGAAATTGTTTCAAATAAATTTTAGAAAAGGATATATCATTAAATTCACTTCGGTCGCTGGAAAATAACTTCGGTGATGACTGCAGCATCATCGATGTTCATTTTCGAGTTTCTAAGTGACAGATTGCTGCCAAATTGATTTGTTCAGGAAAACCTGTTTGTTTTTGAAATTTCAAAGGAAATTTGTTGGAAATAAAAACCAGGATTGGTTTAAAACTTTTGAGAAGTGTGATTTTGAGATGTTGGAGATTTCAAAATGATTTGAAACCAAAAACCGGGTGTTCAAAAATCCTGATAAGATAGGTTGTAAGCTTATAAATTGAGATGATTTTTAAATCAGGAAAGGAATATAAGCTTTGAATGTTGAGAATTTGAATTTAAAGTGAAAAGTTAAAAATGAAATTAACTTGGATTGGGGAATAAAATTTAATTGGATTGAAATTAATTAAATAGGCTGAAAATAATATCCAGTTGTATTCGAATTAAGTTGAAATCGAATTGAGTTAAATAAATCTGAGTTAAAATAGAATTAAATTGGAATAAAATTCAGTTGAGTTATGGGTGATATTGAATGGAATTAAATTCTTACCTGAACAAATGGAAAATAAATTGGATAAGGATTGGATTGAAGTAAATAAATTAGAATAACTTATAAAAGAATCAGAATTAAAAATCCATAGAATAATATATGCTTGGATTATAAATAAGTGTAAAACTCGAGTTAAAAATAAAAAATGGATACATTCAAGCCTAGAATGAATGTGATTGTATAAAATAATAAGTTGTGAATTATAAAATTGAAACTGGAGTACAAAACCCAAAATTAATATTTTAATGAATTGGAAAATGAAAAGAAAATCCAAACTTGAATTATTAAATAAATTAAAGTAAGAAAATTAAATGAAGTGATATTTGGAATTAAAAATCAAGTGTTGAATTTTAACCAGGGGAAGAACTAATTAGATAATAAATTAGTTAATGGAATTGAATTGTGAGTTTATGATAAAGTTTGGAAATAAACTCAAGTTATAAATTAAATTCGACTTAAATTGTTGATGAAGTAAATGTAATTGAGAATGAAGTTGAATTGTGAGTTAATAAAATTGGATGGTAAATTGAAAATGGATAGTGGATTTAGAACTTGAGTTATAAATTAGAATTTAACTTGAAGTGTTAACAAATTAAGTATAATCGGAAATGTATCGAATAAAAAATGAAATTGGATTAAAATAGTAATGGTTTGTATTTCGAATAAAATCCAGATAAGTAGAAATATGTTGGAAATGGCATTGTTATTAATAAAATAATTGGGATGAATTGAGTATGGAAATTAAAAAAATCATAATGGATTGAGTGAATAAACTAAATGTATCGAATCTAGAATTTTAAATTTTATGATAACTAATCAAATGAAATTGTAAATTTAAAATGAGATTTGATTGAGTTAGAATTAAGACTAATAGAAAAGAAAAATTTTCTCGTAAGATGAAAAGAGCTTAAGTATAAAATTGAAGTAAATTAACTTAAGCTAATAGATGGAGGACAATTGAATTTAATTCAACTTAAACTAAGTTTAATGATATTGGATTGGTCTTAAATCAAGTGAAAATAAATTTTGATCGAAATAAAATTTGGTAAGTTATAGATAATATTTAATGGAATGAAATGCTTAAATAAATAATTGTAAACCATTTAAATTGTTAAGGAATTGAAATAATTTGGAGTCAATAAGAAAAACTGAATGGTTTTAAATGAAACGCAAATAAATGGATTGTAAATAAAATTGATTTTTAAATCAATTGGAATAATATGGGTTTGTTTAAATTTAAAAATGAATGGGATGTAAGCTTGTGAGTTGTTAACCATTCAGATTAAGTGAAACGATATGTGATTGGTTGAAAGCAATTAAAATTAATGTTGGATATCTAAATTGCTTATAAAGAGTGTTAATGTGCATTTCTTTTAGAGTTCATGTGTTTAACTATTGCAAATAAATGAAATGTTGTTAAATTTCATATGTATGACACTTACATGTTTAAATTGAGTAAGTACAGGTACCGGGAAGCCGTTTGGCTGGATTTTGGACATGCTAATTGCTAAAATAATAAGCGGCTTGCTTATAAATGCTAAATAAGGTACGCCTATGCAATAAAAATAGGAAATATGAACTGTTTTTGGTTTTACCGACCGGGTGGGTCGATGTATATATATTTATATCTTTTGTCAAATTGCAAAAGCTCCTCCATACAAAGGAGACTCTGTCAAAAAAATTCAGAAATTTTGGGAGCTAGAAAATTTTTGAAAATTTTGGAAAATTTTGTTAACGATAAATGTTTTCAAATTGAAAATTGAAATAAATTTGTAAATGAAACTAATTTAAAGTAATGACATGAATTAGTTATATAAAAAATATAATAATAATAATAAAATTTCAAATATTCAGAGTTAAAGATAAATTAAATTCATATGGAAATGAAAGAATCAAAGTGAATAGAAATAGATATCAACTAAAATGGTAAGGTGAAAATAAATATAAGAAACGTATAAAATGCTTATACTAACTTAAGAAGGGAATGGTGAATTCTTGATTGGAAATTGATATTACAAATATATTCTGAGTTAATATTTGAATGAATAGATGTTGACATTTTGTAAGGAAGTCGATAAAATGTTTTGGGAATGTTGTGATTGGATATTAGTGCTAAGCAGGATATGCAGGTATTATAAAAGGAAAAAGAGAATTGGTTTTGATTTCAAAAGATAAATTTAAATTGCTCGACAAAAGGGTATGTATTTAAATTTCTATATGAATTTTGATTGGGATTTTGATCGAGCCACTTGGTTTTTTGTTTTCTTTTGAAATTTGAGAGCCCGTAGAGGCCTTTTGTAGTTGTACCAAGCTAGCCCCGCAAAGGAGACGCTGGCAAAAAAATTGGGAAATTTAGAAAGTTAGAAAATTTTTGAGAAAATTTTAATAATTCAAAATTTGGTTTTAAAATTGAAGCTTGAACGGTTAAACAAATAGTATAGTTTGAAAACTATGGGAGAGTTGAGAAGTTAATAAGAATGATAATGGGTCTTTTATAAAAGATAGTTGATTAGATATTGATTTGTTGGGTTTTGAGGAAAAGTAAACGGGTATTGTACCATTCTTCCTAATTAGTAATTTCGGGGACGAAATTCATTTAAGGGGGGAGGAATGTGACGACCCGGAATTTTTGAGCATTTAAAATTTAGAATATTTAATTGATTGTAAATATTTAAAAGTTAATTTTAACTTGAATTCACATATCACCATTTATTCGGTAATTAAATTATTGAATTAAATAAGTTGAAGTTGGATAAAATATTGAATCTCCAGTTTTAAGCCTGTTAAAAATAATTTGAAGGCTTATAAAATTTATAGTGATAATATTGAGGATAGTAGAAGTGTTAAAATTGAATTTGGAAGTGTTTTGTTAAGTTTGAAATTATATGGTTTAAATTGAATTTAAAAATAGCCTTCCGAGGCACAGTCTCGGAATTCGATAAAACCAGTTCCATTTGATTATTAATATTGAATTATTATCGGATTTCAAATTTCGCATTGATCGGAGTTGTTGTGTGAGCGTACGATAAGTAAACGCGTTGAAAATGAAATATATATTTATATAACCTAAGTCAACAAACAGATATTCTTTCCCATCAGCTGTAATTCCTCTCAACATCAACTCTTAACCCTGTCCAAAGCACTGTACCCTAGCTTATGCCAGCACGCAATTATGTATCTCTGTTTCCCCTTCATGGCCGACAACTTCTTTTATTATAAACGCTTATCATCATTTCCCTTTCTTATCTCCTCAGATCGAGATCGAGAGCTCGAAAAAATAAATGGTCGCTTCCCCTTTTTATTTCTAACCGAATCTAAAAAAAAGGGTTTTAATTTCAGGACGAAGCCCATCCCTTCTAAACGAATTTTTTTCCCTAAATAAAAAATCAATCGAATGGTGAACGAAAGGGGGGGCGAATCGAAGCCATGGCCGAGCTTCTTTTGTGGGGTTTCGTTTTCGAGTTCGTTAGACAGAGGGCGTTCAAATCGAAGCGTCATTCACCAATCGTCTTGTGACGAGTCGCGAAAGGGCACTGTGGGGTCGACGTCGATCTTGGCTGCCCGCGAGGGGGTCGCTAGGGTTTTCATAGCGGCAAGTCGAGGCGATTCGCGATGCTAGGAGAATGACAGAGGCGTGCATGCTCGCACGAGGAGCCGCAATGCGATCAACCGCGAGTTCGAGCTGCGACTTTTGCGTGATTACTGTGGCTAGGGTTTCTTTTCTCGGCTGTGAGGTATCGTCTTGATTTAATTTACTTTATTTAAATTTCTTTGTTTAGCTTAAATCAGAAAAAAAAAATACAAGAGAAGGGACTGTTGTTATATACGTTAAAGAAAAAGGAAAGAAAAAAAATGTATAAGGATTTTAAAGGCCAAAGAGTTTTATAAAAGCTGGATTTTTTTTAATTTATAAATTAAAACATATATATATATATAGTGTATTTTTGGAAATTAATTTAGCTAGTTATTTGGTTGCTAAATTATTCTATTGAACAGGGAATTAGTTTAAAATTAAATTTATTTTTAAGACTTAATCATTGGTTAATTTAAAATTATCAACTATTTCTGTTTATAGAAGTAGATTACTTTTATAAGTATATATACGAAGTTTTGAAAATAAAATAAATACACATTTTAAATCTACTAGTTATTCTAAAATAATGTATTTAAGGTAATTCACTTGGTTAAATAACTTGTTTAATTATTTTAGTTATTAAGGGTACTGTATTTATGGAATTTAGTTTAAATAGATAGTTAATTAAGTATGTTAAAGAGAGGTTTATTTATTTAATTAACATATCTAAATTATTTTAGTACTAAAGGTTATTTATTTTAGAAAAAAATTATTTAAATAAATTAGTAGTCTAAAACCATATTGTTAGTTTAAATTAAACAAATAAGTAGTAATTAATTGTTCGATTAATTCAATGTTAATTATTCGTAAATTGTTATTCAAGGTCTAAATTGTGAGGAATTGTGAAGAAACAAGCTGGTTTGGGATAACGGGTTACAAACAAAATAAGGTGAGTTAATCTCACTCGGTTAAATTTAAATTCAAATTTAAATCTAAATGATTAAATTTAAATAATTGTTTGAATGATTGAATTGATTGATGTGCTATAGTATGGTATATTTTGAAACTGACATTTTATATTGTGCTAATGTCTGTGGATGCAGGGAAAAAACAGGTTGAAGGGATCCAACTGGTTCCCTCAACATTTATTTAAATTATTTAATATCCTCTGTTGTGATTATTTGATATTCTATAATGAATTATATTGGAATATTGAATGCTATGGTTCGATTGGATATAATTGGGTATAATGAATTTTCAAAAATATATATATAAATTGGATTTTTAAAAGAAAATAAAAGAAGTGAATTTGTAAGTAAATAATTATGGAAATTAGAATAAATTCAAGAATGAATGGAGAAAGAAATAAAGTGGCTTAAAAATTTCCAATAAATAAATCTTGAGTATAGAGAGGGTAATTTTGAATAAACAGAAGATTAATGAATTTTAAACTTCGGTATTATTATTTTAAAAGAACAGAACATTTATTTAAATTTTAAGATTTAAAATATTGAAAAGAATAAAGAAGAAATTGATAGTTAAATCACCGACTATCAATATTGGACAAATGCGTTGATCGTTTCGAAGAGATCGAGATTTTTTCTCGAAAACCACTTCGATCCGGTTTGTACGTTTCGTGGAAAACGAGTTTGGATTTGAAGATGGAGCAGTGAAGTGCAAGGGCTAATCGCTACTAATTCTGAGGATATTTTCGAAATGGATGTAGTAGGAATAGTGCCTTCGTTTCCGTTCGAACCCAGGACGGACTTGTATGGATGAATGCTTGCGAAACATCGTCAGGTGGACGATGGGCATTCTAAGGATATATTCTAAAAAGGTAACTCTTAGCCTCAAGCCTCATCAAATGGGAATGAATGAAAATCAGGGGTTATGCAGCAAGGCTGGGTGGGTAGCACCTAAGTAGGATGAGGTCATCCCTGCCTAGATGTCCCTTTTTATTTCGGCTTAGTGGGCGGTTGCTGATCCCAACCGCGGGGTGATCTCATTCGGGATTATCCAGTAAGAAGTAGTCCCGGTCTTGTGTTGCAGGGGAGCAAGCGTACTCCTCGGTACTGTGATCTAGGCCACGTACCGTGACAGGTGGTACCCCAGTGCCTAGTCATTAGTTGGAAATCCATTCTCCCTACGAGTTTTGTTTGTATTACCCACTTTGTGGCTAGTAGCTGAATTTAATAGATGTAACAATTTCGGCTATTTTATAAGTATCTGTATATAGACCCTATTATAATATCAGAGGATTTCTATAAAAATCGTTTTAGCTATCGTAAGGTAAAAACCCGACATGTTTATTTGTGGCGTGGTCTTACGAGATGCTTTTGTTTTCAAAGATTTTTGAAACTTTAATAATCAATTGGGTGTGATTTTCTCACACTGGTATTCCAGACTGACTCGGATGTTATTTAACTGTAATGCTCGGGTCAGACCGAGTATTATAGGATACAGGATATGATGCTGTGGAGCTCAGGAGACGTGCTGGACGACGATACGTACTGTCGTACTTGTTTATATATATATTCCGCTGTATTGAGTTACTGTGTATCCAGTTGTATGTTATTGATGTTGAGCTGAGATTGACGTACTCTGATGATGTAATATATAAACTAATATATTTGATCTTTGAGTAAAGATTATTTATTATCTATTATATTTTATTCCGCTGCGATGTTTAGATTCTGATATTGTTTTCTATTTTCTTCTTCTACGTCCTCTTCTTTAACCCAAATGGTTCGTATTTCTGTACAACTTGAGTTGATTTAGGTAGAATAGTGCTGACTTAAGGGTTACGGATTTGCGGGCTGTTACAAAAATACTTAATTTAAATATCATTTTTGCACAATTTATATTTCAAACAACAAAGATAGCATTTTTGGAAATGCTGTCTAAAGTCCCGTTGCATGTTTTTGGCATGTTTTGCTACAATTTTGCGTCTAATTTTCGACGCTTTCTCAAATGACTTTTTGTCCATTCTTTTTACAATAGTTAGTATACTTTGGGTACTTAAAAACCATGAAGAAAATCTCAAAGAATAATTTTTAATTATTTTACAGAAATTTCTAAAAACAATGTATTTTTGCGAAGTGTTTGTATAACGATTATTTCATTATAACTTTCGTGACTTTGTTCAACTAACTATCAAATGATTTAATTTTCAAAAAAATTACAATAAGAATAATATATTATTTACTTGTTAAATTGATAAAGAAACCCTTATGGAAGTCTACAAACATAAAAGTTATTTCCCAAAAAATAAGGAATTTACAACTGTCTATATAACGACTGTTTTTACTTCAAACTTTCTTAGATTTATTCAATTAACTTCACAATTTTCCAAACTAATTCCTCACCGTCCAAAACACCTATAAAAGTGTGGAGAACAACCAATACAAGTTATATAAAGATAAGCCCATAAATTACCGAATTACACAAGTTAAAGTCAAGAGATTCAAAGTGCGCGTATAGCGATTATCGTTATACGGACAATTCCATATTCAATGTCCAAACATTCTAACATATATCATTACATATGTTCATTCAAATAACATAAACTAAGGCCTTCCAAGGCACAACTAATACAAATAATATGATATTTAAATCATACAAATATGAGTTTATAACTTTACTTAGTTAGGGTCTATTATCATAGTTTTTAGCAAGCAAATTAACAAGTTATAGTTTTCATTCAAGATAAGACAACTCACATTTATTCAAACCAAATACTATCATCTTCCTGCCAACATTCAAGCAAGCATCAAAACCTTCGACCATCACCTTCATTTGCTCTTAGCTCATGACCAAGGTCTTCTCCTTCCTTCCTTTGCACACGTCCATGACCTCCACCCCTCACCTTTGCTTTCGGCCATGCCATCCTCCCCACCATATTGCTCACGGCTATGACATGGAGGAGGGGTTTTGCTCCTTTTCTTCCACCTTCGATTTATTAAGAGATGTTGTAATGTTGTATTAAGGATATAGAAAAAGTTTGGAGGAGAAAGAAGATGATTCGTATAGATTTCTAGAAAGTTAGACAGGAGGAATAAGAAGATGAAGACACTGATTTAAAAGTGAATTTGTGAAGAATGAAGAAAGCCTTAGGTGCTTATTTATTGGCTTAAGAATGAGTGGTTAAAGACCAAGAATGCCCTTCCTTAGCCATGAAGCAAAAGGACTCCGACATGACAAGCCATGCCTTAGTACAAACACACCTTGCTTTGACAAAGTCTTCCCTTGATTTAAGGGTCATTTAGTCCTCTTTTACTAATAATCCTTAGTCTAATTAATTTTGCTTAGGATGATATGGAAGATTTAATTACTTGTTAAGATGTTCATATGTTATCATACTAGTATACAAAGATTTAAACAACTTTTATTTAACAAAATGTTAATTTTTAACAAAACGTGTTTGTGTCATATTTTCAGTATTTCTTCAAAGTAAATATTTATGCAAACACATTTCGAAAATAAGTTTTATCATTAATTATTAATCGAAAAGCATTTAACAAGGTTATAAAATCATATTTATTCATATTAAATCCTAGATACATATTTAAATATTTTAGATATTTGAATACGGAGTGTTCAAAATTCCAGATCGTTACAACTATACTAGATTAAATGTAGGATATTTGGTTTGGTTTGAATTGGTATTAAAGACCAACTAAAAGGTGGAAGATATTTCTCCTTAGCTCTCTTTATGAATATGAACACATACTAAATCAAACGAATATTTTCTTCCAAATACATAACTTTTTAGATATAACAATCGTTTAGGTTTGAGTATTGGATTCAAGTTCCTATAAAAACAGAAGCTGATAAATGTGCGATAAATGCCAAGATGATTAAAGTGTACAAAATTATTTTATAATCTAACTACAAATCTACACCCTGCATTAGTTTATATATTGCTACCATATGTATATATTTTTTGTCTAATAATTTTAGAAGAAAAAATAATTATATAAATTTATTTTAAATTTATATATATATATTGAATTATAAATTAATAAATTGAAATTATCCATTTCGACCATAAATATATTACACAAATTATTTTATAAGTCATTATATTACTTTATTAAAGAAATATTTATTATTTAAATATTGATAATGATCTCGGCTTAAACTAAATATATATTATTTAAAAATTAGTGCGTGCGCGCGCACACATATATATTATACAATTATTTTATGAGTCATTATATTACTTTATTAAAGAAACATTTATTACTTAAAATTGACAATGATTTCAACTTAAACTAAATATACATTATTTAATAAATTAGCGGGCGCACACACATACATATATATAAACAAAAGAAAAAGGCTCTCGACCTTGGTTAAAAAAACTATTTTTTTATCAATAATATTTAATTATACTTATTACTATGTATTATATTTTTTTTTTATAATATATGTAAATATGTACTTAGTTAAAATGTAATCTTATATTTTATTTGTAAAATATTTGGGACCAAATATATTAAAGAAGTTTTGAAAATAAATATTTTTGAATTAGTATTAATATTTTATATTCAATATTTGAATTTAAGGTCTATTTTAATATTTTTAAATAGTCATATTTATTTTAAATTCAAATCGAACAAATCAAACTAGTTTTGAACTTAAATTATGTAAATGTTGAATTCTGATTCTAATTAATATTCTTTTATTTAGTCAAATTAAATAGATTGGAATAAATTTAATTTATACATATGTAATGATTTCGAATTTTGTATATACATATGTATATGTGTGTATATGTAGATATATGTATGTGCGTGTGCGTGCGCGTGTGTGTCGACGCATACACACGTATACGTACGTCGTGTGCGTGCGTACGCGCATACGTTCATGCGTGTGTGTTTGCGTGTCACCCTATCATAAATTTTGATGCGCTATTCTAAATGTAACAAAATTTGGTAGATGTTCAATCCATATCATGTGTATCATCTTTACAAAACATGAGACCATTTCGATATTTGTAGCCTTTTCAAAAGTCATTTATTCACTATTCAAAATTAAACATTGTTTCAACCATTAAATCAAAATATCAAATATATTATGCTACAATTACATTATGGTACATACATATGTGTGTATGGAAAAACTTGATGATACAATTCGTAACATAATGATATTTATCAGTGGATTGCCCTTTGAATTCCACCTCTCATGTAAATGCAAAAAAATTCAACAGTTCAAATATTTTGTGTTTAAATTTTGTTAAGATTATCTTAGGTATGTGATGAAGATAACTATCTAGCATTTGAAATATTGTTGCCAAAAATATGATTGAGGTGCAAAAAGAATGCTCCAAAATAAGAGTCTCGTTGAACCTTCTTCGTGTGTGCATAAATTCCAATACCTTGGTAAATATTTTAAAATGTGGACCAGACCTAAATGCTAAATGATAGTTAAACAGGCTTTAAAATAATCGACTTAGAGAATTTTTTTTTTTAATTTTTTTGAAATTTAACTCATTTTACCTACCACGGTGAAATCAAACACAAAGGCTATGAGTTTATCCCACTGGTATCAATATGTCGTTTCTCCAAAATTACTCAGTCAGTCAACCGAGGTTACGTGGGCTAAGCCCAATTCGGTACAGTTTAGACCAGTTAAACATAACACGTGGCGGTCTGAAGAAATCACGTGATACGTGATAATTAGTGCTTTTAACTCGCCCATTCTTGATAGCCGCCTAGGGTTTGCCTGCCGTATTCTCATTTCTGTTCGTGCTCTTGCTCAGGTAAAATACACGTTCTCCCTAATTGACAATTGCTTCAAGCAATCGATTCACCTTTAATATGACCGTACTTGTTTCAGCTCAGTTTTAGTTAGCAGCGTTGTCTATTGAAGATGCAGAACGAAGAAGGTCAAGTTGTGGATCTTTACGTACCCAGGAAATGGTGTGCATTTGACTTGTTTTTAATGTTTTGTACCTGTGCCTATTTTTCGCACGTTAACCTTAGTTGAATTTGAATTTGCAGTTCTGCAACGAACAGACTTATTACTGCAAAGGATCATGCCTCCGTTCAAATTAACATTGGACATGTGGATGAAAATGGGGTCTACAATGGCCAATTTAGCACTTTTGCACTCTCTGGATTTATTAGAGCTCAGGTATTTTTTTTGCCCAGCCTTTTGTTTCTGTTGATGTCTATATATATCTGATGTTGTGAATGCTTTGGATATTGTTGGTTGTCTTAGAATTAAGAATAACTCAAGCCATTAAAATTAATCTGAACACGTGGCTTGAATAGGATATCGATGTATTTCTGAGCATAAGCAATATGATTTAGAGCAACAATTGCATAATGTCACAAATATGATGCATTTTTCGACCGATCGCCTCTCAAATGCACAGTTAGGGTGTGCTTGTTTTTTCATCACTTTTAAGTGCAATCACTTGTTAATAACTTCTAAAGGATCGCCTCTCAAATGCACAGTTAGGGTGTGCTTGTTTTTTTCGTCACTTTTAAGTGCAATCACTTGTTAATAACTTCTAAAGGATCGCCTCTCAAATGCACAGTTAGGGTGTGCTTGTTTTTTTGTCACTTTTAAGTGCAATCACTTGTTAATAGCTTCTAAAGGATCGCCTCTCAAATTCACAGTTAGGGTGTGCTTGTTTTTTCGTCACTTTTAAGTGCAATCACTTGTTAATAACTTCTAAAATTCAGCACTTGTAACGTAAAATATGTTTGTTTTCGTTTTTCATAAAATGCACCTAGCCATTAAGGAGTAATGTAATTCTAATGATCCTCAGATTTTTATTCTTTTCCTATTTACAGCATTTTTAGATTGCCATCTGTAATATCTATTCTGGATGGCATTTTTAAAACATCATATATGTTTTAAGAGTAATTCTTGAACGATAGAAAGTGGAGAAATAAAGGAAATAGTGGGCAGTTTAATGCCTTGGCTCATTCCCACTTAAACCAGCACAAATGATTTCTGCCAAAGCAGTATTTTTTGATGTTTTAAATAATATATTGTTAAGGTAACATGTCATTCAAAAAAATGTATTGCTGGCATTCAAAAATAAGCTTTACGGTTAGAGCTTGGTTTTTTGTAGTTATTTTGTTAAAATTTACAAGTATATGTGCAAAAAACAAACAACAAATTATTCGGGCCCTGCATTTATTTTTGCATTTATAAGCAATGAATACTTATAGATGCTAAAAGAAAATTTTCCCTTACGGCCTTGCTTAAGTTCCACATATGCTCAAACTGAGCAATGAACGAAGAGAGCAGCTAAGCTGGTTTGCCCCTAACAATGGGAAATTAAAATGGATTTCTTATATGTCTGTAAGATAATACTTTATTCTATTTCGTTTTTTGATTGGAATCTAAAGAGTTAGTGCGATGAATTAAAAAAAATGTATTGTTGCCAGTAATTTAATTTCAATGTAGTCAAAACAATAGAAGTGACAAGATAAATTAGTTTTGATAAATTTGATAGTAGCACCTAACGTAGTTGACTAATTATCGGGTGTATTGTCATCATCATCCTTGCTTTTTTACATCAATAGGTGGCTAATCACATCAAATGATTGGAGTCCAATTGGTTGCTAACCTGACAAAAAATTGTGAAAATAGTAACCAACCACCATAACCAACCAATTTAGCAAATGCATTTAAATCAAGTTGGACTCGATTAAGATTTGTTTAATAATCAGGTAAACCCAATAAATGCAATTGATTTACAGTCGGATTCAACATCAGGAAAACAGATATGATTTTGTATGTTAAAACGAATATATGAAATACAGATACCACTTAAATACACATTTCAGTATCCGCTATATCAGCACCAAAAAAGCGCCAATGTATGAAATTTTAAGCATATTAGATTTTACCGAGTCAAACTTAATCTAAACAATCAGGTTAGAACTGAAGTTAAGCCCAATTATGCTTGCCCCAAACTTTCTTTGGGGAGCGCCAAGCACATTTATAAACATATATCCCTTGTAGCATGGAATGTTTGAAAACATCTAAGTGAAAAGAATCTACTTAAGTAGGCTTTTTCTACAGGGGTAAGAATGTTACATCAAGATTTGGGTACAATTTTAAGATTTGGTGTATACCTTGCTAAAAAAAATGCTTAATTTTGTGTATTTTAAATATGAAAATTATAATTACCGCATGTTTCTTCATATAAATAGTCTTCCAATTATTGTTATTATTATTTTTATATTTTATATATTTATATATAAAGTAATGTTAAGCAATCAAATGAATAGTAGGAAGTATTATATGGTAAAACCATAATAGCATGCTCTATATTTTAAACTTCAAGCTCTGTGTGTGTGTAATTTCATGTGGTCGCTAATGATTCAAAATAGTCTTGTATTGCCCACATTTTAATTTCAAGTCTTCATGTCACAATTAGATTGCATTGCATAAAAAATATTGTATCTATTTCTTTTATATACATCAAACATCCTTGCTAGATCCACCTGTTTCGTTAAGGTGAACATCTTTATTTCATTCGTTTGAACTCAAATTGTTTGCTAAGTCATTTTTCACTAATATAGTATTGATTTTTGTTGAATTTTATACATGCCTTCACTATATCACTATACCATTATTAAATCAAGAATGCAACAAATTGAAGCCGAATTTGATACTTAATATGCTCAATCTCTGTCCTACGGTGCTGAGCTACTTTGTTTTATAACCCAAATATTAAAAAGCAACCTGCCAAATTTGTGATTATCCCTCAAAGGGACCTCAACAACATAGGAATGTATTGGAATGCTGTCTTACTACTATTTCTTTAATAGCAATCACCAACTATATGATTTCAATGCTGTTTTTGGTCACAGTTTACAAGTACATTGTTGATACGTCATTAGGAGGACTGAACTCGTGTGATCTGCCTGATGATTGCTGTTAATGATACATTTAAAACGCTACACTGGGCATATGTTTAAGTTGATCAATCTTTGATCAATCTTTGCGCGCGCACACACACACTAATAATAGTATAATTATGTGACCTGCGATTCCACTGTAAACATAATAAGATAAGATGAACTTACTCATTTCTTGTCATACTACTATTATATTGATGGTAAGTGGAGTTTGATTCTGCCTAGTCATTCTTTATTAGCAGATCAAGAATTTAGGGTAGAAGGATATGTGCATTGAGGGAAAGTTGGATAAATCAATCTGTAGCTACATTCACATTTTACCTTTTGTTTCTTGGTATTAGGGCTGTCAATGGGTACCCGAAAAATCCGATATCCGTCCGAATCCGTATCCGAAAATATGAAAAATATCCGTTACCCGAAAAGCGGATACGGATATCCGATATCCGAAAAGCTTTTCGGATACGGATATGGTTACAGTGGTATCCGTATCCGAAAAATATCCGTCCGATTAACTGATGCATATTTATATAATTTAAAATAGGAAAAGAGGGCTATGAGTGTTTAACTTTTGAATATTTTTGGATACACATACATATATTAGTATAAACAATGTTTTATCACCATATTTTTTATTTCTTTGTTTTTTATAAACAATAGTACATAAAATGTTTTATGTTGATCTAAACTTTTTCGTTTATACCTTTAAATTTATCAATTATTGGCAGAGCGGATAAATATCCGATATCCGTCCGTATCCGAAAATTAAGCGGATACGGATATCCGATATCCGAAAATGATTTCGGATACGGATACGGATATGGCACTATCCGTATCCGAAAGCATCCGTTGACAGCCCTACTTGGTATTGCCTCTGTATCAATACCCCTGTTTCTTGTATACAGGGAAACGCAGACAGTTCTCTAGACAGGCTGTGGCTGAAAAAGAAAGCAGATGTGAAGCAACAATAACTTCTGGCTAATGTATTGATGAGTTGTGGAGCCAATTCAGCTCAAAGGTTTTCTTTTTTGTTTCTTCATTTGGACTTGTATTTTAGACTCTTCCTGTTTGTGTTGGAATTTTTTTTGTATCATTTTTGTTGTTTTTCTGCATGAGAAGTATTTAGTGCTGTTTGGTACCTTGTCTGGTTAATGTTAGTTTCATTGTAACCTCATTTCACCGTTGTTTATCCAATCATAAAATTTTAACATATTGGTGCAGTTATTGGCGAAGAGTTCATAGATTATGTTCTTAAGATTGTTTGATTTGGTTGAGGTTTAACAGAAGATTTGGACCATCTTGATCGGCAGAAGTCTCTGATAAAAGGCATCAGGCTTTTACGTGCCATTGACTTTCAGATCTAGTGGTTCAAATCTTTTCAACTTCCGTTATTCATTTAAACCAAGTAGGTTATTTTATCCGGACCAAGTATGGCCTTGTACTATTTAACATTGTTGCAACTGTTAAGTTTCGTATGAAGCTGGTTTCTTTCAGAAAAGTTGTTCGTTTTTTCTGCTTTTTGTTAGTATTAATGACCTACGGTGGTGATATTTATTTCAACTTTATAAGCTATACACAAGCTTGGACGATTTTTTTCAGCCGTTTAAACGTGAACTTTTTCGTGGATGGATGGTACGTTTAATATTATTGTTTTAGATTACTGTCTATTTCATTGAGCTGGTGCTGCACGTCGACATTGATCTTGTATTTTTTTTTATGCGTACTAAGTTATGTTCAATTTTTTTGGAGCTGTGTACCCAAAAGTGGCATTTGCTCTTAACTGTTAGAAATTTTGGCTATATATGAGTATTACTGGTATGATTAATTCAGTTTCACGTCATCTTTTATTGTCTAGTCAATTGTGTATTGTTGAGGTGACAATATTTTTTCTAGAGTGTGAAAGTCACTAGTGTGGTTAGCTATTACTTAGGATCGTGTAAGATGGAATATAATTAAATTTAAATGCGAAAACAGATGATAATAGCAAAGTAAATGACAATAAGTAAAATAAAACAAGCACGCCAAGAATTTTTATACTAGTTCGAACTTTCCGTTCTACGTCCAGTATCAGACTCCTTCTGGAATTTCAACTACAACAAACCTCACTTAACCCGCAGGAACGGGTTTACACTGCCTGAGCAAACAAACAGTTTCATCCGCCTAAGCAACCGAATAGGACTTCAATTCAAATAACAAATGTATCTGACTGTAGTGTGTTCTTAAATAACACTAAAAAGTCAATTGAATACAATCTTCCTATAATTTTCTCCTTTATGATATATAGTGATGTGCTTTGAGAATTGTGGAAGATAAAGTGATCAATGATCAAAGTATGTAAGCAATTTGAGCGCAATTTGAAAGTTTGAGAATAGATGAAAATTCAAGAATGCTAAAAGTGAATTCGGTGAATTGTTTGTTGAATTCTGTAATCTATTTATAGGATATAAAGAGTTGCAACTATAGATGAAAAGTTACATTGAAAAGAACAGGTGCAACCATTGATTTTGAAATCGTTTCTTTTCGGTGAAGAGAAGTGACTTTTTAAGAAAATAGCAGTTAGAGATATTCAGACGTCTGAATAAAATAATTCAGACTTCTGAATTGGAGTAAAACGTAAACAGCAAGCTATTAAATTTTTTTTGACCATTTTCAGACGTCTGAATACATTCAGACGTCTGAATATCGTGAAAACAATATTCATGTTTTAGCATTCAAACGTCTGAATGAATGGTTTCAGACGTCTGAGTTTGCTCTTTTGTGCATGTATGAGCATGTGTGTGTGTCATTTCAGAAGAGATTTTAACAAATTTCTAAGTAAAGTACAGACTCTAGACACACAATATACAGCTTTAAACATCTGAAGATGAATCTGCAATAAATCTCCTGTAAAGATGGTTAGCATACATATCACATTTTATTTAGGTTGTCACAATCAAAATCGAGATTCCAACATTCTTCCCTTTTTTGATGATGACAACTATATATAAAATTTATAATAAACATTTAAAGTGTTCTTACTCCCCCTGTCAATATGCACAAATTTAAATTTCTCCCCCTTTGTCATCGACAAAAAGAAAGATCATGGATAATAATAGATAGTTCATTTTATTAAAGCAAATAAAGTAGTAGACAATAATACATGAAGAGATAATATTTCAGAAATTTCTCATACAACCAATCAATAAAAGTTACAAGCAAAACATAAGAAAATAACTAAAATAGACAAAGATGATTAAAATTGGCTTGAAAGAGATGGATCAATGTGATTAGAACTCGAGCTTGAGGAAGACCATTCAAATGGAGACGGATTGTTAGCTTGAGTGGATGAAGAGCCGGAACAAGAAATTCGATCCCATATTTTATTGAAAAAGCTTTTGATAGAATTGAATTTTCTTTCCGTCTTCTTCTCAAGTGCCTTTATATCCCGATGAATCTTGGATTGATTTCGGGAGAGAGTGATGATGGCTTGTCTTGAAGAAGTATCCGGGATAATTTCTTGGATGGTGTCATCGTTCTCCTCTTCTTCTTCATGTTGAGTATGAGAAGAAGAAACAACACTAGTGTCTCCAGGTTGAGGAACACCTTGTTGAACATTTTACGACCATTGGTGGAAGGAAATAATTTGTTAAGGAGGAGGCCGTGTAGGAAGACCAATCAATCCTAAAGTTTTAGCGCCTAACTCGGTAATACTTGTAAAATCGAAGTCAAGCATTGGTACACCGATATTTAGGAGAATGCGCATAATATAGGCACCATAATGAATGATTCTATACTATCTTCGGATTGTGATGTCTTGGAATTCATCCAAAATAATTTCCCCCAATTCACTTGTTGATTAGAGTAGATAGAATAAAGTGCTTGGAAGTTTTCTTTATACACTTTTTTATAACTTTCCATCCTTGGTAGAACGAATAAGTGCACGGTGAATTAGCCTAACTTGTGGCCTTAAGAAGGTAGATTTTAAATTGCCCAAATTTATAAGTTGATCGGACAAAAATTGATGTGAAACTTCATCCCGATGTTCCATATCAACTTCAATTTCATTAATATCAATTCCTTGGTAAGGATAATTTAAAATATGACATAGTCTTTGTAAAGGTAAGAAGATTCTTACGCCACAAACTAACGACCAAACACAATCTTGACGGTTCCGCGGATTTTGATGATCCAAATTTAAGTTTGCAAGAAAAAGTTTAATCATAAGATGATTAATCTTAACATTGTTAGGAGTACACCCAATCAAGCTTTCGAAGTGAAATTGCTCCGCTAACTCTCTAATACGATATGTTGCGAAATCCGAAAATTTCATGAATGCTCCTTCGAAGATGTTGGAGTTCTTCATAGAATTAAATCGAGAAACAGCAACATCGTTCCATAGCCATTGCCGGATTTGGTCTTCGGATGGTCCGGAAGTTGATTATCTAGTTCTCTTTGATCTTGGTACCATTGGAAACTTAAAGGAAAGTTAAAAGCTTTGAGAAAGATAAAAATGGAGGCTAGGGTTCTGAAGTAAGTAGGAATGAAGTGAAAAGGACATTATATAGAGGGTAAAAAGGCAGGGGTATAATGGTAAAGAAAATAAGGAAGAATAGATAAAAAATATGCTCAGAAAAAATTTAACCGTTTTCAGACGTCTGAATTGAGTTGAAATGCAACCCGAAAGGAATTAGTTCAAAATTGGTCTTATTCAGACGTCTGTTTTATTTAATTCAGACGTCTGAATCTGGGGCAAAAATATTCTGCTATGAAGATTCAGACGTCTGAATCAAATAATTCAACCGTCTGAATTTTGTACAGAGGCTCATAGTCTTTATTGAGAATAAAAAACAATACATATTATTAAATAATTTTAAATATTACAATTTTTAGAATAAATAGAATTAAATAACAAATTAACATATTATATAAACAACAAGAAATAATTAAATAGATTTTGAAGAAGATGATGGAGTATGATATGATTCTTCTCCAACTTTGGTGTTCTCTACAAATGGTCGAAGTGGAAACTATCTTTTACCACGTTCCCAAGAATTTGGAGTTATCGGAGAATGAGCTGTAGACGGTTGATGAACTGTATCTTTTGATGAAGAACCACAGAACTTTTACGCTACTTGTTCCAAAAAGCTAAGTCGTTGGGCATTAACTTTTTGTTCCTAGTATAATTCACGTTGCAAGTCTAATGTTTCTTTTTGATAGTGATCAATATCATCGAATTTCTCTTTTGTGGATGGTGATCCAACAAAGAGAAACCGTCTTGTTCTTTTAGTTGGAGGAGTATATCCAGTATGAGTTGAGGGTGGAACAATTGGAACCGGTTCATATATTGGAGTAGGAGTTGGTAGATTTTTCGATCCCGAGGAAGGAGAGGTGAAAGATAGCTCAGATGTTTCAAAGTTATATTGAGATGACGTGATGGAACAGTAATTTTTGAAAATTTGAAAGACAGTTGAATAAATTCTTGGTGCAGAATTAAGAAATGCAGATAATATATAGGTAGAAGTTAGATAAAAATAGAGAAAAACAATGTATGGTTAGAAGAATAATAGCCATAGGAAAAAGAAGGGAGAACGAAAGGTACATAAGAATTCAATAACAACCTTATGTTTCAGAAAACAATAGAGAGTGAAGTGGTAGTGTAGAGGACTATTGAGTATGAGGTCTTGAGTTCGAGTGCTAGACGGCATTTTTTATTTTCTTTTGAAAGAAGCTATGAATTAATATATATATATATATATATATATATATATATATATATATTAAAAAAAATGTTCAAACTTATAAATCTTTAAAAGAGACGATTCCAAGTTCTCGTCTTAAATTGATGAAAGTATTTTCATTTAACGGTTTTATAAAGATATCTGCCAATTGTTTGTCAGAGGACACAAATTCTAGATTTATTAAATCTTTTTCAATATTATCACGAAAAAAATGATGACGAATGTCAATATGTTTTGTTCGTGAATGATTTACAGGATTTTTAGATAAATTTATAGCGCTAGAATTATCATAATAAATAGTTGATTTACATAAATTAAAACCAAAATCTTGTAGTGTTTATTACATATAGATAACTTGAGCATATGCCAAAGCTGCAGAAATATACTCTGCTTCACATGTCGACAATGAAACACAATTTGGTTTCTTACTAAACCAAGATACAAGAGATCGTCCAATGAAGTGACATGTCTCACTTGTACTTTTTCTATCTGTCCGTCTTCCTCCAAAATCAGCGTCACTATATGACACTAATTCAAAAGGACATTCCTTTGGATAGAATAGTCCAAAGTCTTTGGTTTTAGTAAGATACCGTAGTATGCATTTCACTGCTCGTAAATGCGATTCTTTGGGATCTGCTTGAAATCGCGCACACAAGCAAATACTCATCATTATGTCAGGTCTACTAGCTGTTAAATATAGTAACGATCCAATCATACTTCGATATAATTTTTGGTCAATACTTTTGCCACTTTCATCTTTATCAAGACGTATGGTTGTACTCATAGGAGTTGGTTTGGTAGAAGTATTTTCCATACCAAAGCGTTTAATTAGATTGTTACAATATTTTTCTTGTTTTATGAAAATACCATTTTCTAATTGTTTTATTTATAAACCAAGAATATAATTTAACTCACCAATATGTGACATTTAAAATTCTTTGGTCATTATATTAGAAAATTCTTGACAATATTTATCGTTTGTAGATCCAAAAATAATATCATCAACATAAATTTGAATAATTAAAATATCTTGCCGTTCCTTAAAATAAAAAGAGTTTGATCAACCTTCCCAATTTCGAAACCAGAATCTACTAAATATTTTTTAAGACGATCGTATCAAGCACGTGGTGCTTGTTTTAAACCGTATAAGGCCTTTTTAAGTTTATAGACATAGTTAGGAAATTGTTCATTTATGAATAAAGGAGGTTGTTCAACATAAACTTTTTCTTTTATAAAACCATTTAGAAATACACTTTTAACATCCGTCTGATATAATTTAAAATTATGAAAACATGCAAATGCTAGTAAGATTCGTAATGCTTCTAGTCTAGCAACTGGAGCAAACGTTTCTTCATAGTCAATCCCTTCTTCTTGATTATATCCTTGAGCAACTAATCTAGCTTTATTTCTAGTAATATTTCCTTGTTCATCTGCTTTATTTTTGAAAACCCACTTTGTACCAATAACAGATTGATCACTAGGTCGTGGAACTAAATCCCAAACGTAATTTCTGTCGAATTAGTTTAGCTCTTTTTGCATAGCGATTAACCAATTTTCATCGGTAGATGCTTCTTTAATATTTTTAGGTTCAATATGAGAAAGGAAAGCTACATGACCCATTTGATTTAATTGACTTCTTGTTCTAACAGATGAATTGAGTTCTCCAATAACATTAACAGAAGGATGATCTCTTAATAATCTAGGTGGAGACCTTAATTCATTGTTATTGTGAACAATGTTTTCATTATTTTCAAGATTTGAAATTTCTGTATTTGTGATATTATCAGGGAATTCTTCATCATCTCTTATACTTGGAATTTGTTTAAAATTTTCATCGAAGGATACATGATGTGTTTCTTCGATGATATTTGTTCTTTTATTATAAATTCAATAAGCTTTGCTTCGATCTGAATATCCTAAAAAGATTTCTTCATCGGATTTCGGATCAAATTTGCCAAGCTGATCTTTTGTGTTTAAAACAAAACATTTTGAACCGAAAACTTTAAAATAAGAAATATTTGGTTTTCGTCCATTAAGAAGTTCATAAGGAGTATTCTTAGTTAGTGGTCGAATAGAAACACGATTCAAAACATAACAAGCTGTTGCAACTGCTTCAGCCTAGAAATGTTTTGCTAACGTACTTCCATTTAACAAGGTCCTTGCACATTCTTGTAAGGTTCTATTTTTACGTTCTATAGCTCCATTTTGTAGTGGAGTTCTAGGAAACGAAAAATTATGGAGTATTCCCTTTTCTTACAAAAATGTTCTAAGGCTTCGTTTTCGAATTCACCTCCTTGATCACTTCTTATGTTTTTGATCTTCAAACCTTTAAAATTTTGAATACTTTTGACAAAAGTTTGATAGGTATCACTTTTATTTTTTATAAAAATAGTCCAAGTATATCTAGAAAAATCATCAACAATTACAAACACATATCTACTGTGATTAATGGATTGTACTTGTGTTGGTCCAAATGAATCCATATGTAGTAGTTCAAGTGGTTGTAAAGTTGAAATAACCTTTTTAGATTTAAAAGATGACTTAGTTAATTTTCCTAACTGACATGCTTCACAAATATGATCAATTTTAAAATTCATTTTTGGTAGACCTTTTACGAAATCATTTTTAGAATGCTTGTTTATAGCTTTGAAGTTAATATGACAGAATCATTTGTGCCATAACCAAGGATCATTTTCTTTGGCTATTAAAAACATATTTGAATTATGATTTATTTTCATATTCAGAACATAGATATTTATGTCTTTATTTCCTTCAAAGATAAGATTTTGATTTTGATAAAAAATACTACATTTGTTTTCAGAAAAAGCGATTTTGAATGCTTTATCACACAATTGGCTGATACTAAGTAAATTATGTTTTAAATTTGTTACTAGTAAAACATTTGAAACAAGAGGTAAATTTGAAATACCGTTGTTGCTCATATCGCCTTTGCCGATGATATAGCCTTTGAAGTTGTCTCCAAATGTGACAGAGCCTCCATCTGAGTAAGTAATATTTGATAGCATATCTTTGTCTTCTGTCATATGTTTTGAGCAACCACTATCGAGATCCATTTTTCTCTTTTCTTGAGTGGGACCTACAAAAAATATAAGATAACATTGGTATCCACTTTTTAATAGGGTCCTAAGAAATAAGTCTTAGGAAACCAAACCCAAGAGGGTTTAGTATCCTATTTAAAAATGTAATCTTTATTTTTATGAACCGTTTCTAAAAAGGTGTTTATATATATTTTTCTAATCAAAACGTTATTTGGTTTAGGAATCCAAACTTTTTTGTTTTTCGGGTAAGTATTCCTTTTTGACTGATTTACAGTAGGATTAATATTTCTCCTAATTTTCTTTTTAGGTGGAGCTTTTGTTTTGTTAACATACCCTAATCCTTTCTTACTTGAAACAGATTGAGAACTATCAATAATTTTAGATAGGGTTTCTCTTCCTTTATCAAAATTTAAAACATTTTTGGTGATGCTATCTAACTTTTTTTTGAGACTAGTATTATCTAATTCTATCAATTTTACTTTTGTCTTTAATTCGTGATTTTCAGAAACAAGAGCGTCATTTTTTTCTTTTTGAGTTTCAATTTCTTGACTCATAAGAGTGAGTTGAGAAGTAATGTTAAAGGATGATTCTTGTAATTTTTCAAGTTCTTCCTCTAGTATTTTCTTCTCATCTTTGAGCATATCTCTTTCAAATTCTGCTTTGTTCTGATGTTCACGAGTCTCCTTATGTTTTCTTTTGAGTTTTTTAGAGTGTCAACTAGCTCTGAGTTTATCTCTATCATATCATCAAAAGTAAAATCACTAACTTAGTTTTCATTAGCCATAAAGAAAACATTAGCTTGCTCGTTTTCACTGTTACTGCTGCTATCTGATAAAGAGGTATCTGAATCATCCCATGTAACAGAGAATGCTTTCTTTTTCTTATCTTTTCTGCCCTTGTTGAAGTATTTTTTCTTTAGTTCTGGACGTTCTTTCTGCATATGAACTTTCTTATGACAATTAAAACATTCTAAAACTGAAGATGATGGTTTGCTTTAAAAGTTCCGTTTTCCATTGTTTCTGTTGTTTTTCCAGAATTTTAAGAACTTTTTGAAATTTTTGGCAATAAATGCTAGATCTTCTTCATATGAATCATCATCTTTTTCTTCTTCAGCATGGAAAGCTGTGTTCTTTTTGTCTTGTGCTTGTACTCGTTTTGCCTGCAAATTCACTTCATAGGGCGTTAGATTTCCTATTAACTCTTCAGGTTTTATGGTAGAGAGGTCATTAGCTTCTTCAATAGCCAAGACTTTTCTTTCCCATTCATCCGTTAAAGAGTTTAGGATTTTTGATACAATATCAAAATCAGTGTACTTTTCTCCTAATCCTAATAATGAATGATAGATATCTTGAAATCTAGAGTACATATCATTGATGGATTCATCTTGTTTCATTCTAAAGTTTTGAAACTAATTTTTGAGCATGGAGATTTTACTTTGTTTGACTTTGTTAGTTCCTTTATGAGTGATTTTAAGCGTTCTCCATATTTCATAAGCAGTTTGACACATACTAAACGATAAAATTCATTTCTATCTAGTGCATAAAATAACATGTTCATAGCTTTAGCATTAGCAGTAGCATCTAATTATTGTGTGTTTGTCCAAGTGGAGTATTCTCCAGTAGGAAGAGTGTATTCATTTTGTGTAATATTCCATGATTCGAAGCTATTTGATTGCATATAGATTCTCATATGAGTAGCCCAATAATTATAGTTCAAACCGTTCAAAAATGGATGTCGTGCAGTGGATTAACCTTCAATAAAACTAGTGTTAGTGACAGTGTTAGTGGTAGTGCTGGTGTTGTTTCCATATTAGCAAGATATCAGATAACTGTGTAACGGTTATAAGATGCATTGCTCTGATACCAAATGAAAGTCACTGGTGTAGCTAGCTATTACTTAGGGTCGTGTAATATGGAATATAATTAAACTTAAGTGCGGAAACAGATGATAATAGCAAACTAAATGAAAATAAGTAAAGTAAAACAAGCACACCAGGAATTTTTATACTGGTTCGAACTTTCCGTTCTACGTCCAGTCCCAGACTCCTTCTGGAATTTCAACTACAACAACCCTCACTTAATCCGGAGGAACGGGTTTACACTGCCTGAGCAAACGAATAGGACTTCACCCGCCTAAGAAACCGAATAGAACTTCAATACAAATAACAAATGTATATGACTGTAGTGTGTTCTTAAATAACACTGAAAAGTCAATTGAATACAATCTTCCTATAATCTTCTCCTTTATGATATATAGTGATGTGCTTTGAGAATTGTGGAAGATAAAGTGATCAATGATCAATGTATGTAAGCAATTTGAGTGCAATTTGAAAGTTTGAGAATAGATGAGAATTCAAGAATGCTAAAAGTGAATTCGATGAATTGTTTGTTGAATTCTGTAATCTATTTATAGTATATAAAGAGTTGCAACTATAGATGAAAAGTTACATTGAAAAGAACATGTGCAACCATTGATTTTGAAATCGTTTCTCTTCGGTGAAGAGAAGTGATTTTTTAAGAAAATAGCAGTTAGAGATATTCAGACGTCTGAATAAAATAATTCAGACTTCTGAATTGGATTAAAACGTAAACAGTAAGCTATTAGGCAATTTTTGACCATTTTCAGACGTCTGAATATTTTCATTCAGATGGCTGAATATTGTGAAAACAATATTCATGTTTTAGCATTCAGACGTCTGAATGAATGGTTTCAGACGTCTGAGTTTGCTCTTTTGTGCATGTATGAGCATGTGTGTGCATGTGTGTGTGTGTATATATATATATACACACACACCATTTCAGGAGAGATTTTAACAAATTTCTAAGTACAGACTCTAGACACACAATATACAGCTTTAAACATCTGAAGATGAATCTGCAATAAATCTCCTGCAAAGATGGTTAGTATACATATCACATTTTATATAGGTTGTCACAATCAAAATCGAGATTCCAACAGAGTGATGTTCATTAGAAGTTGAATTAGTTGCTTACACCACTTTTGTTACGAGGATAAATTCAAAGAAGCTATTATATGCTTGTTACTGAGTTCATTTAACAAAAATACAAGTACTTATGTTACTGAGGACAAATCAAAGCTTTCATGTCCAACCCACACACATAACACCCATTACCTTCAACTTGTTCTTTAAAAAGAATTAGCTTTACAATACCTTGCCTAGATGTATAAGCAACATCCTATGAGATAGGATCAAATATTACATATACACTTCTTTTTAGGTATGGTATATCGTCGATGAGATTTCTACTTATCCAAACAAAAACGAGTTACGCGAGAAGGTGTACTTCCATATTTAAGTTGTGTATGGTTGGTTTTGAGGTTGATATGTGATTTAAAATGTTATGCCAATGCTAACTGTATTTTATTTTTGTATTTTTTTGTCTGATGGGATTTTTTTTATTTGGTTGATCCATGCTATGTTAACATGTCTGAGTATTTGGTACTATAGAGAGGAGAAAGATATCATCGTAGTGATTATATAGGAGAAAATAACGCACCACTATCACTGAGGGAGCAGTATAATTTATGCATACTCATCTTCACTAAATATCCTTGAACGATGTTTTAGTGGGCTTAAAGTCTGTTTTTCCTATTTGAAAATAATGTCATGTTACAGTCTTCACATAATATCATGATAAGTGAATATGTAGTTCATAATTATATTATAGTTGCATATGTAATTCATAATAATATTATAAAACATACTTTGGATGATGAAAATTTTGCAGCATGTCAAGACAATAATCAAAATCCACATGGAGTCTGTTCAACTCAAGGAGAAATATACGACTCCAACAGCAAAATAGAACAAATCCATCGAATCATGATAACTGTTATCATTTTCCCTTATTGGACCGATATACTTTTAGGTTCGTGTTGTCTTTTCTATGTTGTCATTGTGATGCTTGACTTTTATGTACATAATTAATATGTATTTATTGTATGGTTTATTGCTTTTAACTCAAATCGGATGTTAGAGTTACTTTATTTATGAAGAACATGTAATCATGAATGTTTGAATTATCATGCACACGTGTTCAATTGTTTCAAATTCCAGTATAGAATCCAAAATATCATAAAAATGTGTGTTTATCCATATTGATTTTTCATTCTTTTGACTTATCAGCCATTAGCGTGCCAAAATTTTTGACTTTTAAAAGTAAAAGAATTTTGAAAATAAGAAAAAACACTTTTTCTTTGAGTTGCCAAAGGGGCCCTTAACCTTGTATCCTTGACCTTGTACCGATGAAAGAATATTCTTTATTATTATTGAGACATTCTTAAAGTAGTATGACAATACATGTTTATATGGAACAAAAAATAAACCTAAACCAATATGTTGATTGAAATTTCAACCAACTTCATGGTTAGGAGATTTAAATGGGTCTAAAACCAAATACGGGCTAAATATGTTGAAGTAGTCAAATTTGTGTCAAGCAATAGAAAATAACATGCAGCATTTTATATGGTTTGATCGATATGATCTACATCCACTGTAAATCTACTTTATCAACTCTATTGCTGGTCTTGTTTTTGTGGAGGAAGAGAGTAAAAAAATTCCTTTTTTTGTGCCATGGCCATGTAGTTGAAGACCTTTAAATAGATGCTTAAATTATAGCTTGGACGTCTTTGATGTAGCATGCCTTCGATATGATCTTGATGGCTAAGATTAAAGCGTTGCGTCCTAAGTATTGCTATGACTATTGATGCTAGTTGGATAGCTTAGGCACGCAATTTTAAACACTCTCTATTATGGATGTGTTGTGATAAAGGAGATATTGGAGAGCGATGTCCTTATGTCCTTGGCCATAACCTTAGGGTAGATGGTACAACTGCTTTTGTCGGTTGGAATGTCTCAAATGTTTCTTTTGTGAGACGTGCTTCGATAGCCTAAAATTTTAGGATCGAACCTTCAAAGATTGTTTGGCTTCATATGTGGTTAGATGAATTGCCACCGAAGTATCATGCGCTTAAAATATGCCTTGACAGATTATTCATGCTCCTGAAAATGTCGATTGTGGGTAGTGTTTTGGTATGGGGCAATGGTTTGTTGTAAACGAACTAATTATTTGTTGAAGATCAAGAGGATGATAACTCTTGAATGGGCTAGTGTCGTTGTGACTGTTATTTGTGCCGATGGTTTGGAATGATAGTTAGCGATCACCTTAATGCAGGCGAATGCTTGAACGGATGGTCGAATCGTTAGTACCTTCACTTGAGTGGATGCTCGATGAACTATCCAGTGAAGTGATGATGAACAAGATTATACTTGGGAGATTGTGAATATGATTAGAGAGTCTTATCTTGGGTTATGATGTAGGTTCTATATTGTTCTATAAACCGATGACTAGTAGTCATGCTAGTATTATTGTCGGACAATAAATTTTGAATTATCTCTTTATATGTATTTTTGGCTCAAGTCAGCCCAATAGGTTTTTAGTCGGTCAGTGAAAACTAATAGATTTATAATGCCTTGGAAAGACTATGTTGTTGAAGGAATCATTTATGAGATTAAGTAACTATTGGAATATGTGATCCTTTTGACCCTAGTGGATGATAGATTATTCATTCATTTAGACCAGTTATGCATGACATTTATGATATAATTTTGTTCTAATCATTTTGGTTGCAGGAGATGTTATGTTTGACATACTGTGTGATAAGATATTAATGAGGGAAAACCTGTTTCGCTTAGCAGTGTGGTCTCACTCAATGTACAATTTGATTTGAGATGGGTTAATTTATTCACATTAGACCTTTTATCTGATCCGAAATTTTTTATTCTCCCCTAAACTCTTAGGTACTCAACTAAAATTGGATAACGGAGAGTAAATTTTTTTTAGGTTAGACGAATAAACTTTCAAAAATGTGCAGGAGGGAAACTACTACTAGAGTTTATATCTGCCATGCAGTTTAAATGCTTTATTGTTGTTCGTTGTTATATGTAAAGAAAGTACCGTAACAAACAAGTAGTTAAGAATATGATCATCTAAGGTGTCATCTTCATATGTCACTCTTGAAATTATGTTTATATTTATTATATTTTATCTGAATGATGTAATCTTAGGGTTATGTAACTACAATGAGATGAATTTGCAAATTAATACAGAAAGTATTTCTTTAAAGTTTGTAAATTCTTGTACATTTGATGTTAATGATACAATAACTGATCTTATTTTATCTTTGAGAAATAATGATGATGAATGCAACATTAATAGTGTTTATTTTCGAACCTCAAAATGGGGATGGTACATGTGGTTTAAATGATTAAACCAATGTATCGAATTGGACTTGACCTCTTGGTAGAATTTAAAGATTTTGATGGGGTTTTGTAATTTTTATACTTAAAACTACTAAAGTACTAAGCGTATGAGTGTTTGAATATCATGTTCTTAGGTAATGAACCATTTTATCACCCTCGTATGTATAACGATACATATAATACGCATGTATTTATGAATATGTGTACCTTTTGTTTGAATTCATTGAAATTTTCAATTATTTTGCATGCTATCTATTCAATAATTATTTAAGTTATTCAAATGAATGTAATATGGGTTCAAACAGAACCAAAGCGAAACCGAATCGTATTGATTATAATTAACCATTTGATGTGCTGCAGAAATGGTTTGAACTCCAATTCGGAATGAACCGACCAATGCCCATACCAAAAAGTTGCTCACAGTAGTTTAGATATGCAATAATTGTTGATGTCCACTTCAAGTTTGCAAGTGAATCAAATGGTCGGTTCATTTCTAGATGACCAAATCTAGATTTTATCTCTTTTGAAATACATGCCAAGCTATATGGTAATTCACGTTGTTACATACCACGAATGCCACTACAGCGCTTCATCTCTAAGTTAGAAAGCATAAATTTGTATCCATTCACTACTTTCACCCTTACAACTGGTTCATGGTGAATGATAACTTGTTCAGCTTTTGTCAAACAAGTGAGTATGCTACTTTCACCATGTAGGTGTTCTTCATCATCATCATCAGTATGTAGGAAAGTATAGTACACTACTTTTACCATTGCAAATGGGAAATTCTTACTTTAGGGTATTGGTAAGTTGGGTGATATGATATGAGTGGGCGAACTAGGGATGGCTTGTTTTTCTAGAATATATTGGTGGTCTTCGAACGATGAAGGATGGTTGGAAATTTGGAATAAAAGGTTGGGGTTGACATGGAGGTAAATGAAGTTTTGTTGTTGGTGTTCGGAGGTTGATATGATGGTATACGTGAAGTTTGTTGTTTGTATGTAGGTGTTGATAATTCGATATGATGACAAAGATGTTGGTTGATTAGTGGTAATATGTGATTGATTTGATGACAGATATGGTGAATGAATAATGGTGGTAGGAAGTTGATGTGGACACTGTTGGAAATTGTTTTGAAAAAATAGGTTTATGAATTGTTTAAAAGTTAAAGATTTTGGAATATATGCATTTGTTTCTTGAGTCCCACACCATAGGGATTATTGAAATATATATATATATATATATATATATATAAGTTTCTTAGCTTCTAAATTGGCCCCTTCTGGTATCCAAATATTTCTTCTTGTTGAGAAGGGAGCGCATGCACGACCATCACATGCGCGTGGGCCGACCAACTCGACCAGGATTTGGGCTTGTTGTGGTGTAGTACTTATTTTTTTGGACAAAATTTGTTCTGTCTTTTCTGACCGTGATTTTATTTGAAACTTAAAATTTCAGGTTCGAATTTTGAGCCAATGTCACCCCACTATTCAGTAACACATTCGATTTGGTATTCTGTCGTTTTTGAGCCAAAGAATATCTTCTTCTTCAAAAAACTATCTTCTTAAAATCATAAAGCGAGTAGTCCTTTTTTAGTACAACTGAGTTATTTTTGCACGTGTAAGTGAATCGATACCAGATCAAAAAGAAGAGGTTGTTTTATACTAGAGGCGGTGACGTTAGTTAGACTGCTTTGCGCCCCTGAGCAAAATGCCAAAACATATTTACGACAATGACTTAGTACACGACTCAGCCGAAGATCATTTATTTTTAATAAATTGAAGACATCACCAACAACAATGACTTCTGCTGCAAATTTGGATGATGTTGCCCCAACATCAATGTTCCATGTCCCCATGATGTCCACTGCACCCTTCAAGTTCGAGGGCCTCCATTTCAAGCACTGGAGGCAGAAGATGGAGTTCTTTCTGACGATGAGGAAGGTGGTCGCTGTACTAATAATGGACAGACCGCAACTGCCAAGACCCAACAAAGCAGACGCAGATCAGATGAGAGCTTGGATAGAGAAATCAAAAGAGTTGCAGAACTGGACAAAACAGGTTTACTTGTGCAAGAATTTCATCCTCAATGACTCAGCGACGATTACTATGACTATTACAACTCTAACAAAATAGCAAGGGAGATATGGAAAGCGCTGCATAAAAAGTGCAACGAATCACCTTTCTGACCCCTAGGAACGACATTTAACACATCCTCGGTGTTCGTTTTCCGTTGCCTAAACATCGAAAAGATGAATCGTTGTGGGGTGAAATAAAGAACAGAATTGAAAACCTCACAACGAAACTGTTAAATATAACATAATGGTAAGTTGTACATCATCTTACTCCTTAACAAGGAGTTATTAGAGTTACACAAAAGTACTGCAAATCAGCCTAGGCAGTTACAACATCCCACCTTTACAAACGCTGAAACAAAATACACTTACAAAAACTAAATAGTACAACTGAATAGATAAATAAGAAGATGTAGAGCCTCCTACTTGGACGCTGTCTTCAAAAGAGCCCAGCAAAGACCTGCTACTCTCTGACTATTCAAATACAACGAGTACCCGAAGCTTTATGGAAACAAAAAACTCGGATCAGACAATATGTTTGGTATGATCAAAACTTTAAAAAAGGTATGTAATTAAACGCAAACATGTGAGATCATGCCGCTGATCACGGAATGGGTTTACTCTTACTTAAAACAACATCCAAACGTAAGGAATGAATAAATAATCAAACTCCTCGAAGAGTGGTCGATTCTTCATTATGCAACTAAGGAAATAAATTTGAAGGTTCAAATCAAGTAAGAAAAGCAAAATCTCCAACAAATGACTAGGAGGATGCATCCCCTTAAAAAATAAGTATACCTCTAGAAATATATTTAAACCTTGGGAACTCCAAGCCAGACCCCGTAATCCTTACCGAGAATCCGAGCATTTCACATTTAAATGCGCAGAACCGAATCTAATCTAGATGAGATATAAAAATACCCTAATCGAAGCAACCCCACATAACTTGGCTCCTAAAAACACGCTCTTTGTTTTAATCATATCCGACAAAGGATAACAAAGCTCAAAAGAGCAGCACATCGTCTTAGTGTGACAAAAAATAAAGAAGCAAAGTAACCGATAGCCGAGGAACCAACTATCGAGGTTATAAAACGATCGTATATGGAAAATAAGTATTGTATACTTATCACCATTCATTGAATTCAAACTTTTGCTTTTTCTTGGTTAACAACAATACCAGACAAGTCAAGGTAGTGTTACCTTGAAGACATATCCGACGATTATTCTTAACTTTTGAAATAGTTACAAGTTTACTTCTTCGATGTTTAGTGCTAATTATACAAATAAATCATTTCCATATAAGTGAATCGCTTTGTAAAAATTAACTCATTTCCATAAAAAATTCAAACCTTTTTCTTTTAAAAACCTAAATTCGTACTTGGCTTCACCTTACAAGTATTAGCTTTAAAACACTTTGTTCAAATAGTTCATGGTTTGTGAACCTAATTACAAAAAGGATTTATCCACTTAAAACATCCTCGTTATATTTACCGATCAACTTCAAACTTCATTAATTAAGTTTTATAAATTCACTTCAATGCCCTTTAATTTAAAAGGATAATTACCTATAAATCATCATCAATTAAATTTATAAATAATATAATTAATTAAATAAATTAAATATTAAATATAATTATTTAAAAGTGATTATTTAATTTAACTTTATTTAAGAAAATATATATTTAAGGTTAAATAGATTTATTAACCTTTAAAATTCGTTAATTTAAAGGGTTAATTAATTTTAAAATATGATTAATTAATTAATTAATCTTAATCCATCATAATCAAAAGATTAATTAATCTTAAAACATCATTGAATATAATGATTAATTAAAATTAAAACATAATTAACTAAGTAATTAGTTAAATTTAAAACACATCATTAATAAGTTAGTTAGTTAACTTTAATCCTTATTAATTAAATAATTAATTAAATTAAATAATCATTATTAAAATAATTAATTATTTCTGGAAACATAATTAGTCAAAACTTTCTTAACTTGTAAAATAATTCCAAGCACAGTAATGAAATCAAATGTTTTCGATAAAAGGTGATTTTTCGAAAGTGTAGATATAGCGACTATCGCTATGCGGCGATTCGGAATTCGAGCATATGACATTTGCAACACAACCATACATAACATAACCAAGATATGAGCATAAATACACTATGATTTATAATAACATAACATATATCAAGCGTTTAATAACAATGACATAAGTTTGACTACTAGATTTTCATATAACCAATGATTCGCTTACTAACTTTCAAATGCGACTATTTTTCAAGCAACAAACCAAATATCGCCCAAACCATCATTACAATTATATGATAAACATTCAATAGCTACAAGTATAGGCAGAGATATAGTTTAAACTTGGTGGTTCAAAGATGAAAGCTTTACTCACTGTAATGCTTACTAACTTGAATGGAAATCCCACTAACTCTTCGAAAATCACTAGGATAAGCTCTAACTTGATTTGGTGGACCTCTAATGGGATTTTGGGCTCGGCCTAGAGCACATGGGGCTCGACCATGGTGGATATGTGGGGTGTATATTAGGAAATCAAATCTGCGATTTCGATGACAATAATCATACAATGGAAATTGAATATGCATATATATTTCTATTTTACAGGTACTTGCTAGTGTAACATCTCTAGAAAGACAAGAACAAGGCATAAAGAACATTACAAGAGACTAAAAGTCGATTGGATCAAAGAAGCAACAAGAAAGATACACAAAAAATACATGCACAGTTTTCAGACGTCAGGATGTACTAGCCAGACATATGGTAAAACCCTCTAGAACAGCAAAATGGATAGGATCAGATGTCTTGTAGATGCAATCAAACGTCTGAAAGACTACTGTATACAAAAAATATATAGAGTCAGACGTCTGATAAAAATACCAAACGTCTGATTTTGAACTTGGAAATTAAATTTAAATTTCAATTGCGACATTTCAATAGACCTCTTCGCTTCTCTGCAATGCAACTCTTCATCATCATCAGAAGTAACTATAAAGCATTTGTTAATGGATACAACTACTCAAGGAATCTCTCTACTACTATATATATCATCAAGAATCAAAGAGAACACTTACCTTACTTACTTGCGCCCTTTACTTACATACTCTATTATATTCTTAATCTCTAGCAATCTATACTTGTATTTCACTCTTCTATATATTCAGTTCTTCTCAATCAATACTCTCTAGATATATATATTGGAAGAATTTGTATCAATATCTGTGTTACAGAACACATACTTGACAAGAATAAGTTATTGTAAGCAAGTTTATTCCTCCGGGCGAAGTGATGGTGTTTGATAGTCGAATTCTGAATGGGAGCTTCGGTACTACATGTAGGATGAGAGGTCCGAACTAGTATAAAATCCTGGTGTGCTTATTCTATATTTACCTAGATTTATATTGTTTTAGTTGCATCATATACTTTGTCACATATACTTGCGTATACACTACACGATCCGTCTGATAGACTTACAATTGGTATCAAAGCAAGGTTTGATCAAAATACCGTAACACATTTTTGAATCACTTTAATATGGCAAGTATTTTTCAAGAAGGACAATCCACAGCTTGACCCCCACTTTTTAATGGCTCTAACTATGCATATTGGTCAACACATATGAGAATTTTTATGGAGCTAATGGATTAGAAATTTGGTCAGCCACTCAAAATAAATATGAAGCACCTGACACTGCTATGAACACATGGACCAATGCACAAAAAAAGCAGCTTATAATAATGCCAAAGCTATGAATGTTTTATTTTGCTCACTAGATAAAAATGAATTTTCACGTGTCATGTTATGTAACACTGCATTTGATATTTGGCATACCTTAAAAGTTATGCACGGAGGCACAAACAAAGTCAAACAAACTAAGATTTCAATTTTAAAAAATCAATTTTCATCATTTAAAATGAAACAAAACGAATATATAGTAGACATGTACTCTAGATTCCAAACCATTCAACACGATTTAATGGCACTTGGAGTCAAATTCACAAATTTTGATTTAGTATCCTGAATACTCAATTCTTTAACTCCAGAGTGGGAAAGAAAAGTATTAGCTATCTAAAAGCTAATGATCTTTCAGCACTCCTAGTTGAAGAATTGATAGAAAATTTAACGTCCTATGAAGCTAATTTGCAAGCACGAAAAGAACTAAATTCCGAAAAGAACATAGCTTCCCAGCAACAATGAAGACTCCGACTTAGATGAAGAAGAAATCGTATTTATTACCAAAAACTACAACAAATTCAAGAAGTTTAGGAAAATGACTAAATTTCAGAAAGGAGGAAAATCAAGCTCAACAAATCAAACATCAATCAAATGCCATGAATGCGATCAATTTGGACATATGAAGAAAGATTGTCCCAAGCAAAATAATGATAAAAAGAAGAACAAATTTGAAAAATTCAAAAAGAGAAGGCTTTCAAAGTAACATAGGATGACTTGGATTCTCTATCATCAGATAGTGATGGCGATAGTGACGGAGAACAAACCAATGTGTGCTTTATGGCACAAATTGATAAGGTATGTCCCGAACTTAGTTATGACGAATTATTAGAACTTAGCATGAAATTACATGATAAATTTAGACAAATTAAAAAATTGAACAAAGAACATATTGCCAAATAAATAGATTAGAACTTGAAGTAGGAATGTTAAAAGATGAAAAAAAGATTTTAGAAGAAGAACTAGAATTATCTCAAGAAAGAATTAAAAATAATTTGGTCGAAAATAAGGCTGTTACTATTGATGTTGATAAAACTAAATTAGAAAAAGATAACTTGTTAAAAGAAAATGTCAACTTGAAGAGCAATATTGAAATATTGAAAATTGAAAATTTAGAATTAAAAGAAAAATTAGATAAAATTACAAATAATGTTTCAAAATTAAATAAAGGAAAACATAATTTGGAAAATCTTATCAAAACTTCAAAACCATCAGATAATAGAAATGGAATAGGATTTAAAAATACTCCTAAACAAAGAGAGAATGGTATTAAGAAATATAGTTGTATTTGTAAAATGACTAAAAGTTCACCTAAGTCTAATATGAATACCAAAAATATAAAATTGGGATTCCTAAGACAATTAATAATTTGATTAGACAAAAATATATTAATAATTTCTTAGAAAATGTAGTCTATAATAAGAATTATATTCATAAAGATACCAAACCTTCTTAGGTATGGCTACCTGCTTCTCCTAACATCTAGGACCCTGACAAAGTATATGGGCACTAACTAAAACACCTTTTATTGTGCAAGTACCCAAAATAAGAAATAAGGAGAAATGGATACTAGATAGCGGATGCTCAAGCATATAACCAAAAATTCAAAAATGTTGTCAAATATAACATACATCGATGGTGGAACGGTAACTTTTGGAGATAACACAAAAGGGTACATCGTGGGCATTGGAGAAGTCATTAATTCTGGTATTTCTAACTCTCCTATTATTACAAATGTTTTGTTAGTAGAAAATCTAAAACACAATCTACTGAGTATTGGTCAATTATGCGATAAAGGTTTTCAAATCAATTTCGAAAAAGGTATATGTAATATTTTCGATAATAACAAACAACTTATATTTAAGGGTTTTAGAAACAAAAATATTTATGTCTTAAACATGAATATAAATAAAAATTCAAATTTGTGCTTAACCACCTAACATGACGATCCATGTTTATGACATAAACGATTTTGTCATATAACTTTAAATATATTAGTAAATTAGCAAAATATGAGCTAGTTAGAGGTTTACCTAAAATAAATTACAAAGTAGAAAATTTATGTGAAGGTTGTCAAATTGGAAAACTAAAGAAAAGCTCTTTTATATCAAAAAATAATATTTCTACAAAACAACCATTAGAATTATTACATTTAGATTTATTTGGTCCAACGCAAGTACGATCTACAAAACACAACAAATATGTTTTTGTAATAGCTAATGATTTTTCAAGATATACACGGACTTTATTTTTAAAAATAAAAGTGACACCTTTGGTATGTTTAAAATATTTTCTAAAAGAATTAAAACACAAATGGATTTGAAAATAAAAAATATTCGAAGTGATCATGGTGGAGAATTCGAAAAGATCTTTTTACTAATTTTTGTAATAAAAAAAGGAATAAGTCATAATTTTTCTTTTCCCCATACACCTCAACAAAATGGTGTAGCAGAAAGAAAAAATCGTACGTTACAAGAATGTGCATGAATACTATTAAATAGTAGTGGTCTACCAAAATATTTTTGGGCTGAAGCTATTGCCACAGCTTGTTATGTTTTGAATCGAGTAACCATACGTCCTATGACTAAACAAACTTGTTCTGAATTATTTTTTGGAAGAAAACCTAAAGTATCATACTTTAAACTTTTGGATCAAAAATGTTTCATATTAAATACAAAAGATAATTTAGGAAAATTCGGTCCAAAGGCCGATGAAGGAATCTTTGTTGGATATTCGGATCGCAGCAAAGCATATAGAACTTTTAATAAACAAAATAACACTATTGAAGAAAGTCTACATGTTTCATTTGATGAAAATCTTCTTAATCATCACGCTAATGACGATGAAGAAATAATTCCAATAACAAATACAACAAGCTCTCTTAATAATGAGACAAATGTGCACAATAATACTTTAATATCATCTCCTAGAATTCTTAAGGATCATCCGAAAGATAATATCATTGGAGATCTTAATTCTAGAGTAACTAGAAATCAACTCAATCAAATAAGCCATATAGCATTGTGTCAAATTTTGAACTAAAAAATTATAAAGAAGCTTCAAATGATAACTTTTGGATAATAACTATGCAATAAGAATTAAATCAATTTGAACGTAATAATGTTTAGGAATTAGTACCAAGACCATTAGATAAATTGGTTATAGGAACAAAATCGGTATTTAAAAAAAAAAGATGAAAACGAAAATATTGTTAGAAATAAAGCACGTGTAGTTGCTCAAGGCTATAATCAAGAAGAAGGTATCGACTATCATGAAACCTTTGCTCCAGTAGCAAAACTAGAGGCCATACGTACATTACTCGCTTTTGCAAATCATTACAATTTCAAACTATTTTTAAATGGATGTCAAAAGTGCTTTTTAAATGGTATTATTAAAGAAAACGTATTGTTTGTTCATGAAAAATATCCCGACCATGTTTTTAAATTACAAAAAGCCTTATATGGTTTAAAACAAGCCCCCCGTGCATGGTATGAACATCTTAAAAATCATTTAATTACATCTGGTTTTCAAATAGGAAAAATCGATACAACTTTATTTATTAAACGAGAAAATAACGATATTTTAGTTGTAAAAATTTACGTAGACGATATTATTTTTGGTTCAACACTTCAACTAACGAAAATCTCTGTAATGAATTTTCAAATATTATGAAAAATGAATTTGAAATGTCTCGCATGGGAGAATTAAATTTCTTCTTAGGTTTACAAATAAAATAACTCGAAAATGGTATTTTTATTCATCAAGAAAAATATTGCAACGATCTATTACGTCATTTTGAAATGGATAAAAATTCAAGCAAACCAACACTGATGATGAGTACTAGCATTCACTTGGAAAAGGATGATAATGGAAAAGATTTCGATGAAAAATTATATCGTAGCATGGTTGGTTCCTTACTCTATTTGACGGCTAGTCGACTTGATATTAGATAAGTGTATGTCTTTGTGTCCAATTTCAAGCACAACCAAAAGAATCTCACCTAAGAGCTATCAAATGTATCTTACGATATCTATCTATAGAGATTATAGATTGTTTTACCCTAAACGATCATCGTTTGAACTAGTTTCATATAGTGATGCGGATTTTCGTGGATGTAAAACAGATCATAAGAGTACTAGTGGAACATGTCACTTTATCGGACAATCATCAGTTTCGTGGTTTAGCAAAAAGCAAAGTTGTGTCTCCTTATTTACTTGCGAAGCCGAATATATTTCAACTGCTCTAGCATGTGCACAAGTAATATACATGCAACAAACACGTACGGATTCCGACAAAGTTATCATTAAATCGCCAATATATTGTGATAACACAAGTGCGATAAATCTATTAAAAAACCATGTAAATCACTCGTGAGCTAAACATATAGATATACGACATCATTTTTTACGTGACAATGTAGAAAAAGGAATTATTTCATTAGAATAAGTAAATACCGAGAATCAAATAGCAGATAGTTTCACAAAACCACTAAATGAACAAACTTTTGTTAAACTGCGACGCGACTTAGGAATATGCTCTCTTAATGATCTTCTAAACTAATAACCACATTTTCATTTATTCTACGTGTAGCTAAAAAATTTCTATCCACAAATTAGAATTGATAACTCCTTCACCTTAAGTTTTTTAGTTGATTAATTTCTGAAAATTATCTATAAATAATTTTTAAAATTATATATAAATATTTATACAACAAGAAGAAAAAATATATATAAATTTCATATTTTTTTACAACAAAATGTAATCATGTCTTCTGAAAATTCTCATCTATCCTTCTCGACACCTACAAACCACACCAAATCAGAAACCAACGTATAGATGGTCTTCCTATCACACGGGTTCCACCCCCGATAACAAGAAGTCCAAACGAGCTCTATTTGTTTCTCCTAACACCAACGAGAAAATTGATGAGATACATCACTATCAAAAGCAACAAATAAATCTATAATGGGAATTATATTTTGAACAAAAAGTCACGGCGCGACGATTAAGTTTTGTGGAGAAAGTAGCGATAAAATTCTGTAATTCACGAAAGAAGGATGTACATGAACCACTTCCGATTCCTTGCAGTTCCTTGGATCCCTCTTCCTCGTATTGTACACCTTTGGACCCTTCACCAAGGCGATTCTCTGGTTCCGCGAGAACCCACGAACGTGGAAATATATGGTCTCCACTCAAGCCATAGAGGGATGACAAGTCAGATGATCGCAAAACTCCATCACCATCTAAATAGATAAAATTATTCTTTGAATTTGTATCTATGTATGCTTGTAATTCTGGTTCACAATAATAATACTACATTTTTTTCAAATAATAGAAGGTCAAGAAATAAACAACATCTTTTAGATGTAGGCTATTTTTAGAAAGATTTGTTATTTTAGATGTCTGGATATTGACCTCAGACGTCTGACACTCCGATATCCCATAAATTTTACATCATTGTGCATATATCAAACGTCTGATATAACTTTCCAGACATTTGAAAATTGTCTCTGGTTAATTAAAATAGATACTAGACTATTTCAGACGTCTGAACTATGAACCAGACGTCTGAAAGCCACTGCCACCTTATTATAAAAAGTCGATCTATTTCAGATATCTGATATCTAAACCAGACGTCTGAAAAATCTGCATGACAATCAAATTTTTAAAACTCGACCAAACCCAGACGTCTACCAATCAAACCAGACGTCTAAATTTATTTACTATGTTCAAATTAGGTTAAGTTAGACATCTGAATTACCTTTCGGACGTCTGAAATTCAATCGACACTTTAAAATAACTAGATAACGTCTATTTTTGTTAACCTATTCTCACTTCTATTTTAAATCATTTCTACTTCAAGAACGATTTTATTTATCAAAAACATCTTTTTTCACACTAGCTCGAATTCAATGCCTTCTAGAACTAAAAACCCTAAGATATTCAAGAGAAAACAAGACCAACCAACTTCCTTAAACCCTTAAGTTTGCTCAGATGATCAAATCGAACGATGGATGAATCGAGCACCACATTCACTCAACAGATATGAGGATATTCAGAAGAAGAAACTTCACACATGTCCATTTTATAACTTACTCAAGTTCTCAATGTATGATTTAGATGAAATATGTGAGAATGCCGGTTTAGAAACTTTGATATCTTTCAATCCCAATAACATCTAAATTGATCGGTTGGCTATATTTCTCTTTAACGCTAATTTGGATAGCACGACTATTTGGAACACTGAAAATGAAGATAATTGGCTATGGTCTAGAGTTTATGGCAACATAATTAGGCTCACTCCGGGAATCATAGGCAGAACTCTCGGACGTTCTGACACAGGCGAAGATTTATGTAATATTCCCGATATGTGTTTCAAACCAAGGGATAATATAACACATCAAATATGGGAGTATGAAATGCCTAAATTTGCATCCAAATATCTACGACCTAAGACGAGAGTTCGTACTCAAATGATCATCAACGCTATCATTCCTCGTCTAGGAAGTCATGAGCAGATAACGGAGTTAGAACACAAATCTTTATATGCTATATTCAACGGAACAAGAGTGAATTGGGCCAAATTTATATTTGATGAGCTTAAACATTTTTGGACTCGATCACGGCCATCGATTATCTACCCCACGTTCATCATGAGACTTCTACGTGCTCATAACATCCCCTCCTACTTATCCACTTTTGAAGAAATTTCTCCAAAATATGCTTCTACGAAGTTTTTCTCACTAATGCATCTACCAGAAATTCGTCCGAAGTTTATATCTTTTGAAGACTGGACGCAACATTGTCAATCCAAACAAGCTGGGCATCCACCTCAACCACACTATGAACCATCACAAGAGGAAGAACAACATCGAGAGACAACTCCCCCTCCTCCTGCAACATTTGATTATATGAGCCAGGATGAGATTTTGGAAACTCGAACAGAGACGAATCCAAATGAAAGTATTCATGATCTCACTCTTCAAAATCAACATATCTTGTCACGAAATCAAAAAGTTTTAGCTAAGCGTATTGACAGCTTTGAAACATCTTTTTCCACACGCTTAGCCACAATGAAACATCACTTTCAACTGTATTATCGGTTCTCAAAGAGGTTCTTCAAAGGGTTCATGGCCCTACACCCCCTTCCGAAGTTTGGACAACCCTAGTGCCTTCCCTTCCTTCAAAACATTCCAAACTTTTTGAGGAGAACGAACCTCTAAAACAAGCTCCGACTTCTCCTACAAAGCAATCTAGCTCTTCCCAGAAGAAGATAAAGGAGATAATCAAGAAAAGACTTCCCCGAAAGACTCATAGATTTTTAGGACTTCATCTTATGTACAATTGAAAGAAAAAAAAATCTATGAATGTACTCAATTACAATTATTGATGAAATTCTCTTTTAGTGTGTTATCTCTGTATATATCTTTAACAATTGGTTAATATATTAACATTTAAAGAGTTAGATATCCTTTTTGATAATGCCAAATGGGGAGAAATAAAAAAATAATAATAAGCATATATTAAGGGGGAGATTTATAAATTATATATAAGTACATTGTATAGTTGTCATCATCAAAAAAGGAGAGATTGTTAGGAAATCAAATCTACGGTTTCGATGACAACAACTATACAATGAAAATCGAATGTGCATATATATTTCTATTTTACAGGTACTTGCTAGAGTAACATCACTAGAAAGACAAGAACAAAGCTTAAAGAACATTACAAGAGACTACAAGTCGATTGGATCAAAGAAGAAACAAGAAAGATACACAAAGCAGACGTGCACAGTTTTCAGTCGTATGGATGCACTAGCCAGACATCTGAAAAAACCCTCTGGAATAACAAAACAGACAGGATCAGACATCTGGTAGATGCACTCAGACGTCTGAAAGACTACTGTATACAAAAAATATATAGAGTCGGACGTCTACTAAAAATACCAAACGTCTGATTTCAAACTCGTAATTTAAATTCAAATTTCAACTGCCATATTTGAATAGACATCTTTGCTTCTCTTCACTGCAACTCTTCATCATCATCAGAAGCAACTGTACAGCACCTGTTAATGGATGCAACTACTCAAGGAGTCTCTCTGTGAATATATATATATATATATATATATCATCAAGAATCAAAGAGAACACTCACATTACTTACTTGTGTTCTTTACTTACATACTATGTTATATGCTTGATCTCTAGCAATATATACTTGTATTTCACTCTTCCATATATTCAGTTCTTCTAAATCAATATACTTTATATATATATTGGAAGCATTTGTGCTTAGTAGTCAATACCCGTGTTATAGAATACATACTCGACAAGAACAAGTTATTGTAACCAAGCCTATTCCTCCGGACGAAGTAAGGGTGTTAGATAGTCGAATTCCAAGGGGAGCTTCGGGACTGGACGTAGGACAGAAGGTCCGAACCAGTATAAAATCATGGTGTGCTTATTCTATGTTTACCTAGATTAATATTGTTTTAGCTGTATCATATACTTTGTCACATATACTTGCATATACACTACACGATCCACCCTACAGACTTACAAATAGGGTCTTGTTTTGTAGAGAAGGGTTTTTTTTGGCAAGAGGAGGGGTTGTAGATGAATATGTGAAGTTTTGTTGTGAAGAAGTTATATTTTGTCAACTTAAAAAATGGACTTAGAAGCCATGGATGTACATGAACATGAAGAAGAGAGAAGTAGGTATGTAAATGAACGTATAAAGTGAGAACCAAGTGTGTATATGGGTATTTATAGGGCAAAGAGTATAGGATTAATTAAATTTAAATTAAAAATTAAAATACAATATATGTTATCATGAGAAATGGAGGCCATGCCTCACAATCCCCATAGGTGCACAAGCACCCTCTTGGGCCCCACCTTTTCACCATGATTTGTACTCTCCTTGCTAGCTTAGGTTATGGCAAATACACCTTTAGGTTACTTAGGTTTTATTTTATATTTTTTTAAAGCCTAATCTTGTTTTTATTTATTTCTAACATGGTTTATTAATTTTCACACTATCATTAACCTATTACATGACATATGTGCATGTGTGTGCATGTGAATATGGGTGATACAAAAATATGCACGACGTTTTCGACGACTTTCCGATGCCGAGAAGTCAAAATTTTGAAAAACGCTTTTTGGTCACATTTTCTCTTTTTATTTGAACTATTTATTTTTGTAACAAAATTTAAAAATAATTTTAACATCATTAATTAATAATTAAATTATTTTTATTTGGTTATTAAAATCCATTGTTTAAATATTTAAAAATTATTTAAATATTCAAATATTAAGCAATTAATTTACGGGTCGTTACAAAAAGTACCACAAGGAGAAAGCAAGAGCAAAAATGTATGCCGTCAATCGCTACCTTAAGTATTCAGATGATGGATGACAGGTCGGTAGAGATGCGGTCTTATAAGCTTTAGAAAATAGCTCATGAGATCATCTTCGAAGGTATGAGTTTGGATGAACAGTTTCAAGTACCAATTTTGATTGATAAACTGTCTTCTAGTTGGAAGGATTTTAAGAATAATCTTAGACATAAAACTAATGAATTTTCATTAGAAAGTCTGATAACTCATATCCGTCTTGAGGAGGAATCTCATAAACATGAGATGAAGGAAGAAGTGTTTGCAGTTTAAGGCAACACTAAGAAAGCTACAGTTTTGAAACCGAATCCCAAAGCTTTAAGAATTAGAACCGCAATCTTACTTAAAACCGCAACAAACAAAATTTGAACTCGCAAGGAAACCATAGAGGTCAACAGAAATCACCTCAAAAGAATGACACTGGACAGTTGTTTCTTTGTTACAACTGTGGAAAACCAGGTCATATGGAACACAAGTGTCGGAACAGGCCAAGCTCTACACCACAGGCTAACCTGACTAAAGAGCCTCACGGCAATGATTTCTGATGAGATTCACCTTGTTGAGGGATCAGAGGGTCGATGGGTAGATACTAGCACTACACATCACATCTGTTATAACCGTGCTATGTTCAAAACGTACACGGAGATTGAGGATAAAAAATTATTGTTGGAAGACTCTCACACCATTATTGTGGTTAGGATTGGAAGCGTAAAGCTAAAGTTTACCTCTAGAAAGACTGTCATTTTGAAAAATATCATGCACACTCCAAAGATGAGAAAGAATCTTATTTTTGGTTATCTTCTTAATAAGGCTAGGTTTACACATACTATTGGGGCTGATATGTACACCATCACTATGAATAGTATGTTTGTGGGCAGGGATTATGCAATTGATGAAATGTTTAAACTGAATGTTGAATGTAATAAAATGTCTGCTTATGCTTATATGTCGTGTGATTTTAATATCTGACACTCTAGACTATGTCATGTAAATAAACGAATAATAAAAAACATGAGTAGCTTAGGTATAATCCCTAATATGTCACTAAATGATTTTGAAAAAAATGTGATTTTTGTAGTCAAAAAAAACCCTACATAAATTTGTAATTAGAGAGTCAAAACCCTTAGACTTTATTCATTCTAATATATGTGAGCTTGATAGCACTCTGATTAGAAATGAACGCCGCTACTTTATCACTTTCATTGATGATTGCTCTGATTCTACTTATGTATACCATATGAAAAATAAAAGTGATGCATTTCAGATGTTTAAATCTTTCATAATTGAAATTGAAAATCAGTCTAATAAGAAAGTTAAAAGATTGCGTAGTGATAGAGGAATTAAATATAAATCAAGTTGTTTATTGAATTTTACAACTCGCATGGACTAATACATGAAAGAACTGCACCATATTCATCTGAAATGAATGGTTAAGCTGAAAGGAAAAATAGAACATTAACTGAATTAGTAATTGTTATTTTACTTAATTCTGATGCATCGTCACTTTGGTGGAGGGAATTTCATTGGCCGCGTGTTATGTTTTGAATAGGATCCCTAATTCAAAAGACAAAATTTCACCTTTTGAAATCTTAAGAAATTATAAACCAAATGTGTCTTATTTTAGAACTTGGGGACGTTTAGCATGTATTCATATACATAACCCTAAGAGAATAAAACTAGCAAGTAGAGCATAAGAATGTGTTTTTGTTGGCTATGCTATCAATAGCAAAGCATATAACTTTTATGATCTGTATACACACGATATGATATAATATAATATAATATAATATAATGATGCTGATTTTTATGAATTGAGATTTTCTTTTAAATTGAGGAATAATGGGGGACATCAAGCAACACTTAGCCTATTAGAACAGAACATAATGAATCTTCTGAAAAGAACCTAGAAGAAGTATAAGAACAAGAATTACAAAAGATTACGGTTTATATTTTTATACTTTTACTATAGAGGAAGATCCTTTAAACCTCCAAGAAGCCTTATCTTCTTTAGATGCCCATTTTTGGCAAGAGACTATAAATGATGAGATGAATTCTTTGCAATCCAATAAGACTTGGCATTTAGTAGATTTACCACCTGGCTGTAAGTCCATAGACTGTAAATGAGTACTCAAAAAGAAATAAAAACCTAATGACATGGTTGATAATATAAAGCCCGTTTAGTAGCTAAAGGATTTAAGCAGAGAGAAAATGTAGAACTTTTTGACACTTTTCACTTACAACTAGAATTACATCCATTCGAATACTAATTTCACTAGCATCTATTTATAATTTAATAATACACCAAATGGATGTTAAAACTATATTTTTCAAATGGTGAATTAGGAGAGGAAATTTATATGGACCAACCTGGAGGCATTGTAATTCATGGTTAAAACATAAAGTTTGCAAGTTAGATAAATCATTATATGATTTAAAACAAGCACCTAAGCAATGACATGAGAAATTTGATAACTTAATAATCTCACATGGTTTTAAAGTTAATGAAAGTGACAAATGTATTTAATATAAATCTGAGAATGACAGTTGTACTATTATATGTCTGTATGTAGATGATCTACTTATTTTTGGATCAAACATTCATGCCATAAACAACGTCAAATCTTTGTTAAGTGCCAACTTTGATATGAAAGAACTAGGTGAAGCAAGTGTAATCCTTGAAATTGAGATTACTAGGTCAAAAAAGGGTGGATCATTCTCATTACATTGAGAAGATACTAAAGAAATACAATTACTTTGACTGCAAACCTACATGTACACTATATGATCAGTGTAAAACTACTTAAGAACACTGGTGAAGGTGTAAGACAGTCTGATTATGCGAGCATCATTGGCAGACTTCGGTATGCCACTGATTATATTAGACCCAACATTGCCTATATCGTGGGATTATTATGCATGTTTACTAGTAGACCTAGCATAGAGCAGGGGCATGCTATCGAAACGGTCGTCAGATACCTAAAACAAACTATGAACCTTGGGAAGGATACACCGATGCAGACCGGAATACTTTATCTGATAATTCGAAAGCAACCGGTGGCTATATCTTTAGCATTGCTAGTAGAGCCGTTTCTAGAAAATCTAAGAAACGGACTATTTTGGCTCAGTCCACTATGGAGTCTGAGATTATAGCACTAGCCACAGCTAATGAAGAAGCAGATTACTTAAGAAATCTGCTTGCTGAGATTCCTTTATGGGAAAAACTGATACCAGCTATGTTGATCCATTGCGATAGTATCGTGGCTATCGCAAAAATACATAACCGTTATTGCAACAGTAAGGGACGACAGATACGTCATAAGCACAACATTGTTAGAGGGTTACTCTCTTTCGGAGCTGTTAGAGTGGATCGCATACGAAGTGATGAGGATTTGGATGATTCTTTGACGAAAGGAGCAGTCAGAGAGAAAGTCCTTAGAACTTCTAAAAGAATGAGACTATTGCTCTTAGATTGTTGGGTCATGCACAATGGTAACCCGACCTAATGACTGGAAATCTCAAGAACTAGGTTCAATGGGTAAGAACAAGTAGTGAAGTGATATGAGTTGAACATGCTATTTTTATATATTTAGAAGCATGTATTCCTGAAGTGACTAGAGAATGAATTAATAGAAACTCTTAATGAGATCTATACTCTATATAAAGTGGAGTACTTTTGATAGACTCGACTATGTAGATGTGGAAATGTAGCCGTTTCTATGGAATTTTGAGTAAAATTCTTATAGCATTCACCAAACTGTGATAAACGTGCATGGCCATGAATGCATGGGCTTATTTGATTGCACTCTAGAAAGATTATGCGGTTTGATGTTAGGAATAGAGTTCAATACTATGATCACTTTAGTAAAAAACTAAATTTTATTCACTATGCAAAGGTTCAAGTCGAAAGATACCTTTGTTTATGCACATTCTTATGTTTTCAGAAACTGCTCAAAAAATATTTTTAAAAATTCAAGTGGGGGATTGTTGGAAATTGTTTTGAAAAAAAAACGTTTACGAATTGTTTAAAAATTAAAAATCTTGGAATAAGTGCATTTATTGCTTGAGTCCTACACCGTAGAGATTATTGGAAGATATATATATATATATATATATACACACACACACACACACACACATATATATATATTTCTTAGCTTCTAAATTAGGTCCTTTGGGAACCGAAATGTTGCTTTAGTGTTGAGGAGAGAGCACATGCATGACCATCACACGCGCGCGCGCCGACCGACTCGACCCAACCTGACCCGTTCCGGCCTGGACTTGTTGTGGTGTAACATTTATATTTTTGGATGAAATTTGTTCTGCGTTTTCTGACCGTTATTTTATCTGAAACGGTAAAATTTCATATCGAAATTTTGAGCCAACGTCACCCCACTATTCAGTGACACGTTTGATTTTGTATTCCATTTATTTAGTTAGTTTTTACACGAGAACAAAGAAGAGCGACATTTTTTTTTACCGCTGCAAAATCCATATTCTTCTCCAAAAAACTATCTTCTTAAAATTATAAGGTGAACAGTTGTTTTTGAGTGCAACTGAGTCGTTTTTGTGTGTGTAAGCAAATCGATATCAAATTAGAAAGAAAATGTTGTTTTATCATAGAGGCAGCGGTATTAGTTAGACTGTTTTGCACCCCTGAGCAGAACATCGAAACGTATTCAAGACAGTGACCTAATACACGACTTAACCGAAGATCATTTGTTTTCAACAGAATGGTGTGTGATGCAACTGAGTTTGTCAATGGGGGATCATTAGCGCTATTACGTGGTTTGTTCTTTTGTTTGGATGGTGAAATCGTCAATTTTTGCCATCATAGCTTGAAATACATGCTTCATGTCATTTAAAATTTATCATTAATACAGTAGAATTGAAGTTATCATGTTGATTTTTCAATGCTTTAGTGGGTGTTCTTCATCATCATCATCAGTTGTTGGTTGATTATAATCCATAGCAAGCCCTGAATCTGATAGCATATGTGATGGGTCCAGTTGAGATATCTTCGTGGTTTTTAGGCATGTTTGGTGATAGATGAATGGGACGAGGAGAAAGCAAGAAAACATGAGAAAAGTGATGAACTTAATCAAGAAAATACAATAACTGCTGAAAAAAAAAAAAAAAAAAAACAGGTTTCATTGATTCTCTATCTGATAGGATTCTTACATATTTCACCAGTAGCTTCTCTTCCCACCTGGTGCATTAATATATAATCTGCTGCTCGCTTTTTAAGTGTGTGCATGTTGTGCACCATGCACACAATAGCTGGTGTCACCGCTTGTTCCATTGTTGCTGCCTCATGCAATTGTTAGCTTTCAAGTTCATCCCTAACCATCTGCACAACCATTTCTTCCAATAACAGTGTCTTCTGGTTAGCCATTTCATCTTGCACCTGTTCAGTTATTAACCTTTGTTTCATGGTCTGATCAATATTCATGGCTGCTTAAAGTTATGCAACATTTGTAGTGTAATAGTTCCTTAATAACAATTAAAACATCCATAAAGTCAGTATTTCTCTGTTCCATAATAAGATAGAATATCCATGTAGCATCGGATATCCAAGCAACATATAAATTTACCAAGCCTTAAATCAATCACCACTAAAGCCGACAGAAACCAACTATAATTTGAAGACAAAATGTTTGTCTTCTTTGACTTCATTCGCTTGTTTACATAATGCTACAACAACCACACCATAATACTACAACAATCATTATACATGACTGCAATAATTTGCAACACTAACATACTCGTTTACAAGTGTAAAATGCTTCTAAACATTGATGACATCTTAAAGTTCAATTTCTATGTTCCATAAATAAGACTTCTCTTTAGGAAGACCCAAATCGAATTTGAGCAGACCAGAGGCCTCCTCATACTCGAACTCTACAGTTTCCGCCTTGGCTTTAATTGATTTTGGTTTAACCGAAGAGTATGCACCAACTGTACCGCTTCCTCTGACTTTAAATTTTATCACTGATTTTGAATCTGTTTCATAGTTGAGCTCTTTTATAGCTCCACCAGAATTGAACATCTTGATCAGCCCAATAGGTGCAAAAGATGCTCCATTTGGCAGTTTCTTGACTGGTACCACAGTGAAAATTTCATGCTGCCGTGATTTTAGTGTAACGGGCATAGTGGCATTCTCTGGAAGGTATGTCACTTCTCCTGCAATAAAAAAAATTCACAAACATTGCCATAGTTGAGGCTTGATTCTATATTTCAAAATGATCATACTTCAGGGGGAGTGTTTTAAGCTATAACACAAGAAAACAATAACCAGCTCCTATCTGTGTAGAGATTCATAGTAGCAAACGGTTTAGAATTTAGAGCATAACTTTAGAATAAGGTTTTCAAAACAGGGTAAGTGATGAACTGTAAAGTTAAAGCTTTAAATTGAATCTAGTTTTAAATCATGGGTCTTAACTAAAATGGTTCTTATTTTAACAATTATAAGTGCCTTTGCTTTAAAGAATTTGCCATGCAAGGTTCTATATAAAATTTAAGTCTTAGAAATGATCATGTTGGGGTGTCTCGCATTGTGTATGGATAATAGACGCACATTGAAAAGAAAAAATAGTTCCACATCGTGAAAAATAATAAAGGTGATGTGATATATATATGAGTTTGATTGCATATAATAACAAAGATTCTTTTTGTTAAAGGGTGTTGGTCATACTCGTATGTTGTACCACGAATAAATCTGTAACTTAATTTTCCCTCTTATTTTATATTTATTTATAAAAAAAAAACAATAAGGTGAATTGAAGATTCAAAATAGTGAAAATTAAAATTATTTTAGCTCCAACGATAACTGAATTTATTCTACACTCGTAAGGCATTTTTATTTACCAAGAAAATATGCTGGTGAAAATAGTTTATGGTTTTTTTTTTTTCTTGAATCAAGGCCGCAGATCAAAAATTTTAGGTTGAAGGATAAAGTAATGATATATGCATATAACATTCACTTTAAATATCGTGTTTTTATTGTATATATAGTGCTAATTTAATTTAGCATTTAAACAGATAATACTATATTAATATAGCATGTGTTAATGTTTTTCCTTCAGACTCAAAAAAGGTCGGAGAATTGATTCAAAAAATTTCTCCAACGTTGTCCTTTTAACTAATTCACTCATTTATTAATTACTTCCAACACTAAATTAATATCGCACGTGTTAATGTTTTTCTGATCGTGCTATTTAAAAGAAATAAAAGTAGCGACTTGAAAATTAAAGTACATCTCTAAAATGTTCCCTCTAACCAAAAAACCTCATTCCAATAAATATTTAGATTTTTTTTATCTCAACGTGATTTAAATTATTTTTCTTAACTGCAATTTTAATTTAAGTTTTGCTTTGTAATTTGATGATCAAATCAAATTGCAAGATCAGTGCTTCAGACGACTAAATAAATACCTCCTAGATGCGAATATACAATTGCATCTCTATCCCATCCATCACCAGCGATTCTTGATATATACTCCACATCATATGTTCTAACATAGCTCGTTATAGTTCCAGGTTGATGATCATGAATCAAATTAGTCTTGCCAACTCTGCACCAACCAGCTCCTTGGCAATTAAACACTCCAATCACTCCAGTATGATCATTCAAATTCCATATCTTTAGAAGGCTTTTACCATCTCGAGCAGGGTCTGAGAACAAGCAATCTCTTGTTGGTCTACCAGGCAAGTTAGCCCTTAGTATAGATCCATCAGGAAGAACAAGCTTTCTCAGCAAATTAAAGTCATGGCACCCAGGTTTGTCGCTGTATTGTTTATTCGCAAGTCAATTAGAATACACTAACAAATAATTTATCAAAATAGATATGTTACGTGTTATTGGAGTACAATTTTGTCCAGAATATCTTATTGATCATTTCTCATTAAGGTTCTGTGAAAAAACCTAGCCGCCATAATAGGCATTTTAGAAAACTTATTTCAGAATAGAACTTTTATGCATATTTAAGGCATGCATATATGTGTTGGTTTAAAAGTCGGTCATAGGGTGAATGACATGCATGATTTCCTCTACTTTCTGCACATGCATCAATTGTACAATGAAATGCAAATCGTATGTGCGTATTCCGTAAGTGCACGTGTACAAATTTTGAACTAACACATGTGCAGCTGATAAATGTGCATGTGCCATTTTTAAGTTATGTAAATGATGAAGTCTATTTTCACAATGTCTCTAAACCAAACCTACTGTGGACAATAGTTATTTTAATAAATATGTGTATATGGAAAGGGAAAAAAAGGTCTTCCCTATTTTATTATGTATTGTCCAATAAAAATTGATGTTTTTTTTTTCAAAAAGTGTGAATAAAATATTGCACTCCTGTCATAGTCTTTAATGTTTATACCTGACATAAATCGCACAACCTCCAACTGCACGAGCTGCACCATGGTATTCAGCCATAGGATGAAGACTCTGATAAAAGACAGCATATAAGATTTCAAGATTGATATGATGAATAGAAAATCATGAATGTAAAGATACAATGCCATGCACTTACATGAAACATATCCCAATCAGGCTGCATAAACTCTCCAAGGAACACGGTATTATACGCAACTGAAGCAATGTGAATGGTATGTGAAGCAGGATCCCTGGGCCAAAAGTCATCAGAAGCTCTAATAACTGCAGTTCTTTTTGCACTGTAAAGTCCATCTGTATTATGACTCATGCAAGAAATAATCCCATTATCAGGAAAATTTCTTACAATCGAAGCCTCCAAAGCTTGATGATACTTGCGAGCTAACTGCACTCTTCCACCATGGCCAGCTCCTAAGGTTTCTAGAATATTCTGAACATCCACCTTCACTCCATCGATTCCTGAAGATGCAAGATAGGAGTGCAGTTCATCGTAAAAGCTAAATACTTTTTCAGGGTTGACTAGTCCAAGTCCATTTGTTGTTATGCTGCTAAGACATTCACAATGCTCATTGGATTGGACACCAGGAGATGAAACTGGATAAGATATTTTAGATTCATAGTGGTCCATTTCGGAAATTCCTGGTCTTACTCCTCCCCAGTAGCCTGTTATTGCATGCCATACGTATACATACCTGAAATTATGAATATTAGTATAAATCGCATGTACGTGCGTTAATAGTTAGATTACTTTTTATTTAATAAAAAATTAATGAAAGGATGTGTGTTATGAGTACAAAAGGTTCGGTGGTCACAATACTTTTATTTCAAGCAGTTTTGTTGGTGGTGTTAGTTGCAAATTGATAGTGAAATTCCGTTGATGGATGGTTGGGAAGGGGATGATGGTGGAGGTTGCAAACCGATGATGAGACTCTGTTGACGGGTATGTATAGAGTATTTTTGAAATTTTAAAAGGACACAACGGAAATTTTATTCATTAAATTCTTTTAGTAATAGTAGAGATGATGTCATGAATATCAAATAAAATATTACATTGAATATTATTGTGATCCAAAGTTTTCAGAAATCATGTTAGTGTCTTCAATAAATTTGATTTTAATATGTTGATTGCCAAAATATCAAAATAAGTACAAAAGAAAATGAGGGATATCTTGTAAATGGATCAATACACGAATCCTAGTTGTTTTTCATAAGTAGTGAATAAGCATAATATTTTAGCACTTCATGGTATTTATTTATACCATTTGTGTGTTTTAAGTGGTCTTTGTGAAGAACATCAATTTTCAAAATTACTTCATCCTTTTTCAAATTGTTTAGGAAATTCATATAATAATTTTTTATGATAATTGTCAACAGAAAAAAGTAGGGAATTAATAAAATAATAATACTGTTTGTATCTCTAATTGTTATTTTTGAACTTCAAATACGTCTTCATACTCGAAATTATTCAGTAAGTTTTTGAAATAATGGTACTGATATACTTTTTTTAAGTTGAATCTTCTAATCTTTATGCACATCACCTATTCTAAGATACTTTAGATTGCTAAATTGATCAAGCTATCATTTCGATTCGATATAAGCCCCAAGAATACTGTAAAGGTGAAAAAGATTTACTTGATATTATGCTTTTCCTTGATCTCTTTAACAATGTGAGAAATGCCCTTGGATGGATCTTCTTCACGGTGTCCTTCTTGTCCATCTTTCTGAAACTTGTGATTTTCTTTGAGATTTGTTAGCCGATTTGCAAAGCTAAATTAAAGAAAAATTCAAATTTCAATATTCTGTAACGGAAAAACAATGAAAAAACAAATGCAAAACAATTATCAACTAGTAAAAAAGTAATTATTTCAAACTTAAGAAAAATACTTTGCAGAATTATCAGCATCATTAGCAACTCCAGCTGGGTCCATACTCACAGATTGCCATCCGTCGTCGATAATAACAAATTTAGGAGGAATCCCACCTTTTTCTAAGCTGAAAGAATAAACAAACGATTAATGATTCTTATTCGATGACTACATCCGTAGAAAGTATTTCTTAAAGTGAACAACAAAGCACCTTTCTAATCCACTTTTAACACCGTCTGCAGTGACATTAGTATAAAATGCATCCCATGTACACCAACCAAACCAGTTTAACACATCTGGCATCTGTCATAAGAAGTTAATTGAGTATTTTATCTATAATCCGTATTTAAAAAATGAGGCAAGGAACACTTTATAGCATTTCATGTATACTCGGGCATATTTGCTTTTTGAAAGAAGAAAATGAACACACAAAAAATAATAATAAAAATAAAAAATAAAAAGAGAGAGAGAACCTTCTTCTTCTCTCGATGGGAAAATGTTTCCAAGTGTCTCTCTACTATCCTGTACAATTCAAAATACATAGAAACGAAGTTGTTAAAATAAGAATAAGAATTATATGAATATACAAATCGACATGTCATAGTGAAACTATTTTGCAGAAATATTGGTTTTGAGGTAAGAACTCTGAATAGAACCCAAAGAAAAATGTAGCTAAAGAACAGGTTCCGCTGGACACCCAAAGAGTCATCTTTGTCCCCTATAAAATCTTGTTGCAATTGGAGCAGCATAGTACCTCAAGATTTATCATAAGTAATTTCTGAATATAAAAAATAAATTGATTTCTGATGTGCACAAATAATAACAACTTGCACGGATAATCTTCATTGTACACGATAGTCACAACTTGGAAAAGCACATAATTCATCAAAAATTCTTTTAAGTAATTTCTACATAAAAAGCATCATCAGTTTATCGAAATATAACAATTTTTGATCAGTGCAACTGATAACAACCTGCTTTTCATTCAAAACTATGCGCTTTGGGAGGGAAAACATTTTCCATGTATAACAATCCACCCATGTCTTGTATGGGAAGATCCTAACTTATCTTAAACAACATAAACATGAATGAATAAAAAGGTAAACGATGCTCACTTTACTGCATTTGTTATGACATCAAATGGGTTCGGTCCGGCAGCCACAAAAGCCAGATGTGTTCCTTCAAATTTGTCCACTGTAGGATCACCTGTAACAAATTAAATTAATGAACATTAACAGCTATTTTTAACCATGATTTGATTAACAAGAAAATACAACAAAAGAACACGGAATACATTACCACTTTCCAAACAAATCTCAATATCATCATTTTCATTTCCTTGAAGAACAGCTCGAAAATCTCCTTCCAATATCGGTAAGAACACGGTATATATAACATCCTCAGCAAAACCAGACTCATCTTTTCCTTTAATTATGAGAAATTGTGTTTCAAATGGGATGTCTTTTCCACTTGATCCCATCCTTTGTGTCATCCACCATAACTTAAATCGGAAAGTACACATGAACTCTAAACCCCTACACCTCAATGACAACATATGATCGCAATCATTTGAAAAAACAATTTTAAATGTTCTTATACACGGATATACATATAAATGTTCTTATATTTAACCATAGCACAGACGAAGATGAAAAAACTTACTGAAGCTTTCCGATGGGAAATACACAACGACTTCCACCATGGTCTGTATTGACTCCAATGAATGCACCAGTCATTAAATTTTCGCCCATACATGGAGTTAAGATTATGTTTTGATGAACATTGTTTAATATTTTAGTGCCTTGAACATTCAAATTTCCCTCAGAAATGGAGACTCCAGCACCAACAGTCATTTTTATGAATCAAATATTGAGATTTTGAATTCAATCTAAGAGAAGAGCTGCAATGTTAGAGAATGATTGAAAAAAGTTAGCTTAAATATAGGTTACTGTTAAAAGATCTAGAAAACTCTAGGAAAAGGTAGAAATTTCAAAATCTAAATGAAGGCTAAAAATAGAAACTTTAGAATCTCAGCTACCAAAAAGAGGGGGGAAATGCATGAACTTGATAACGTAACTAATCTAATTACAAGCTCCAATGACTAAAAAATTGTGAATCCAACTTGTTTTAAGAGATTCAATGAATCATGAACAACGGTAAGGAGGATTTGAACCAAAATCAGGGAATATAAATAAATCAATGGATAAGAATAAAGAAGAGGGATTGATACAGCATACCAACAAAAGAGAGAGCAAATGCAATGAAGGATAAACAAGGATTTTCTGGGAGTTTATAAGAAATCGCAACTTGAGGTGCAAATGCAGAATATTTCGGTTCATGAGTCTGGTAATAGAAGCTATTATAGGTGCGAACTAACGGCTACTGTGGATTACGCCTTTACCAGAATAAATGGTTCCCACTTATGTCGAATGATTAGATGGTGGATTTGTGGGTATCGAGTAGTGCGGGTGAAATTAAATATTTGAAAAGCAAACGGACAAATTTAACTTACACTTGGTGGCGTGTAGGTTTAAAGTCAAGATGGTTTGGATTTTAAAAACGACACTTTAGAGGGTAGAAACGTTCTGTTTGACGTTTTATTGTTACCAAGACGTTGTCCCGTATAGTATGTCTATGTCACATAAAATTTTGCATTTGAGGAGTCATGACTTACAAATATTGTTGTTAGCGAAGAATAAACTGTTGTTGCAAAATTTATTGGGAAAATTTTCAAACATAAACTTGTTTGTGAAAACAATAACGCAAATAACCCTGTTTTGAAAATAATTACAAACATAGACCTGTTTCTGCCAGGTAGACGAAGGCGATTTTTGAAAATTCGCCTTCGTGCGAATTTTGAAAATTCGCCAACGGGCGACTTTTCAAAATGCGCACGAAGGCGAATTTTCAAAAATCGCCTTCGTTAAAACCCTGCACAAAACAAGACAGCAAGCAACCCTTCTTCCCACTTCCTCATTTCCCCAAAACAAAACAAAACCGAACCCAAAAGCCCCAAATTTCTCAAAACCTTCCTCCACTTCCATTTCTTCAATTTTTAGACAAATTCTTTCACAAATTAGTCAATGGCAAGCACGTCTGGTATAGAACAAGAAATAGGTACGAATCTATACCCATAATTTGGTATTTCTAATTTAGGGCATGAATTTGTTGCAAATTTACTTCGTGAACAAAAATTGTGCTTGTAAAGTAAAGCATTTGAATATCACCGTTGATAATTTGTACACTTTGAACTTGTTTGAACTAAGGTAGTTGTATGTGTACAAAATGCAATAGGTTACTTTGTAAAACATTTTAATATGTACAAAAAGTATGTTAAGCAATCGGTCGAGCATGAATTGTTTTTGCATAATTGTTTGGCTTCCACAACTTACTTCATTGTTTGTTTTCAAGCATATAGTTTGAGCATTTAATATTTTGAATATTGCATGTTTTGTTCTTTCATGCAAATAGTATTTATTTAATCACACAACTTACTTCATCATGATATGTGTGTGTGTGTGCGCGCGCGCTGTGTGGTTTTCTTCAAACCATGTTGCGATAGAGTGTACAAAATGCAATAGGTTACAACTAAGGTAGTTGTAGTTTATAAAAGGCATACTAAAAATCTATATGAACGACAAGGAGTTTACGTGCATTCATGCTACTTTGTGGGTTATGAAGTTGTCAATTTTTGGTTAGTGTATAATTTTTATCGAAATGAATTGATTTATAATATTTGTATCTTGTAGAGTATGTGGAGATGGAGCCCGGACCCGTTGATGGAAGGGTATTATTTCTTCAAGCACAGCATCGTACTTCTAACGATATATGGATGCAGGTGGTTTTTAAAAAAATATAATTTTGTGTTAGTTTATATAATTCCGGCTTTCTAATTATATATTTATCATTTGTTCAGCGCGACGATCCAGATACAACTATTGATCACTCCACATCGGTGAAGAAGGTGAGTTCAAGTCATCCAGGAGTATTGGCTGAGATTGAGAGGGCTGGTTTTTTACACATAATGAAGTTAGGATACATCCAGCTTGACCACTATCTTATCACTGCTTTGGTAGACAGATGGCGACCAGAGACCTCCACTTTTCATTTCCCTGTTGGTGAGATGACGATTACATTAGCAGATGTTGCCGTGTTGTTAGGTTTGCCTATTGAAGGCAATGCAGTGGCTTATGAAGGAGTGGCATATGACTATATGCAATTGTGTCATGATTTACTTGGTCTTGACCCACCCCCTGAACAAACAAGGGGCAATGAGTTTGTGGAAATCATGTGGTATAGACGTCAATTGTCGCACGATATTCCTGCTGATGCTACAGAGGCTCAGATTCAGCAGCGAGCACGTGCTATTATTTTGCACATCATTGTTTCTCGATTGATGTGCGATCATACAAAGACTCGGGTAGATCTGAAATGGCTACCGTATATTGCTGATTTAGGGGAGTGCGGTAAGTTTTCCTGGGGCAGTGCTGTGTTATCTTATACGTATATGGAGATGTCAAGACTCTCTCTTTTGGAGAATAAATCTATTGGTGGCTGTCTGACACTACTACAGGTTTGAAACAAACTCCAATAATTTACTGTTTTACATGATTTGTCTCATTTTTGGTCTTAACTTTTTCTTATGAATGCAGCTTTGGTCGTGGACTTATCTTCCAATCGGAAGATTGTTAGTAACAAACGTTGTTGTCGATCAGTCGATGCCGCTTGGGTCTCGGTATTTTTTTATCCTTTCAAATAAATTATACAGTGCAATTTCCATGTGTAATATATTCTAACATATTCTAACAGGTGGGTAGGACCAAAAAAAACGCGCCAAACTCCAAGACGGAGTGTGAAGTTCTATCGCAACGAGTTAGATGTGCTAGAGGATGACAAGGTTACTTGGACACCGTACACACAAGATGTGCTAGCACAGCTTCCAGCCATGTGTACAGCTGCTAGATACTTGTGGACTGCGAGAGTACCACTCCTATCTTACACCCAGGCTGCATTTCACTTACCCGACAGGGTTATGAGACAATTCGGCATGATGCAGCATATACCAGATGATGCGCCACCCTGCACGTCTACGTACAATGCAGAGGAGTATGTTGCCTACATTCAGTTGTGGAATGAGCGACATACAGCTACCCAGATTGAGAGGGAGCCCACCATCACGCTACAGCAGTACAAAAGGTGGTACTGGAACATAACACGACGATATGTTCTTACGGCGCCAGTGGAGGCAGTGTATAGAAGTCCGTACGTTCCCAGAGCACCACTTGAGAGAAACGTGGTAAGCTGATGTTGTAAGTAGTATATCAATTAGTTATGATAGTTGTGTCTCTAGCTAATTTCCATTCAACTTTACAGGCAGCTGGTATAAGCAGGGCTTGGGAAGAAGCTGAAAAGCTTCGCAGACGACAAACCGACGAGGAGGGGAGGAGGATGTGCATTAACATCCAAAGGATTCTAGATGTTGTATTGTGTAGGAATAAACTTGATAGGCCAAGACCTCCATCTCCACCTCAAGCGCTTGTGTACACCCGACGTCGGCCTAGAGGAGGTGCGGGTTCATCGTCACAGGGCACCTCGTCCCAAGGTGCACCGGTACACGAAGAATTTGTTCCTGGCCCATCTCAACCAACGCTCGCATTACCTTCGTCTTCCACTGCGCGCAGAGATCGGAGTAGCAGTAGCAGCAGCAGTAGCGGTTCTAGACCACTGGTAACGCGTCGGCGGAGAAGAAGCCCGCACGAATTTCATGATCTTCATGAGTAAATCCATATTGTTACTGGATGCGAGTAGTTAGAGGTTGTTTGGATTTGTAAAATTTGTGTTTGGATTTGTAATATCCGTACGAAGCAATATTGTTTGGCTTTGCAAAATGTTGTTTGGATTTGTAAAATTTGTGTTGTACCGTACGAAGTAATGTTGTTAGATGCATTTCGCTTAAATTTGAGATGTTGTATTTCATGAGCTGCATGTTAAATTTGTCCATTGAGCGACTGCTCTGTTGCCGTGTTGAATTTGAAAATTTTGAGATGTTGTACCTGCTGCTCTGTTTGCAGCAACAGGTTTGTTTGAGCGAATTTTGTGAATTCGCCCGTAGGCGAATTCTCAAAATTCGCCTGTAGGCGAAATTCGAAAATTCGCCTGAAGGCGATTTTCGAAATTTCGCCAATTCAACCCTGCACTGTAAAAACCAGTTGACCCTTCTTCCTTTGTCATTTCTTTTTGCTTCAAAATCGAACCAAAAACCTAAATTTGTGCAAAAGCAATCGCAGAAGTCACTAAGGTTAGTATTTTGTCATTTTTTTTCCTCTCTTCTAACAGATGGGTGTGTAGTACGCCAGTCTTCAATTTTGTTCAAATCGGAAAGGAATTCGACCCAAACCATGGTTGCAAATTTGACTAATTTTGGTATTTTCTTTAACTTTTATGTAGGCGAAAATGGATGATTGGGAGATCGATGATCAAACAATGATGGAAATATATGACGACTACGAACGGAATAAGGTTGCAGACGATGAGGTAGAATTTGTTCCGGAAACCCAAGTGGAAGATCTACCAACAGTGGGTGCTACAGAGACAAATGAAGAGACAAATGAAGAAGTAGAGAGTGAACTTGTTTGTGCTACGCGGGAAAATGTCGTACTCGAGAATCCCCAACCGGTTCAACAATCATTGCATACCAGGCTAATGACTGTACTTGCTCATCAAAACCCTAATACATCAAGTTCTAGCATCAGTGGACGTTCGGTACTTTGCTATTGCGGAGTTGAATGTAACATTGTTGTTTCCAAAAGTTAGAGGAATGCAGGACGTCGCTTTTACGGCTGTAAAGCGTATATCGATGCACAGATGCTTCAGGGGGTGAATAGTTGTAAATTTTTTGAATGGTTCGATCCTCCAATGACCAAAAGGGGGGTCCAATACGCGCTTGAGATGCAAGCTACGGTTAGTCGCTTGGAGAGGATGAATATTGCAATTCGCAATGAAATGCTTGCGGGGTGCTACCGGTTACCACGAGATTGACCGTATGTTTTGACGTAATGGTCGTAAAGTAGTATAATGTGGTTGTTGTTTGTGTATGCTTGTCTTTTATCATCTGTCCGTCCTGTATTTTCTATTGAGAGGTATCTTGTAGTTCAACAACGTAATAATCTGTTGAGTATTAGTGATTTCGGGTGTTTTCCTAGTGGCGACTTTTGTAAATTCGCCTTCAGGCGATTTCTCAAAATTCGCCTTAAGGCGGCTTTTGAAAATTCGCCTGAAGGCGACTTTTGAAAAGTCGCCTTCAAATATAAGTTTTTTATCTACTCAGCTTTTGCACTGGCCTCCTCATTTCCAAACACCAAGTTTTCAGATCTGAAGAACCCATTTTCTTTCAGCTTACAATTCCAAAAACCAAAACTCTATTTTCTTTCAATAATCAATTGGTTGTTGAAATAGAGTCCTTGCTAGTCTACGCAAACGTCTACGCTATATCTCTGTATACGAATTGGTAAGAAAATTACAAACCCTAGCTTTGTTACGTCCATTAAAATATTTTCATACAAATGTACAGAAATTGTTTGGTCAACTAGAAATTATTTGTATGTAGAATGGCTAGAAATCTCATTCCAACACTTTGCTACTACGACGGTGAATTGATCGTCGACGAACAAAAAAACGGAAAGTATGTCGGCGGTTTTTGTAAACCAGGGAGAGTACGCAAAGGTTGCACACTATTTGAGTTGAAAGAATCCGTATACAAAGCGACAAAAATAAGCGCAATCGAATTTGATATTGAGTTGGTGGTTAACTGGCCTACGGATTCAGGTTCAAAAGCAATAACACTCTCGGACGATGAGGATATTGAAGTTATGTTTTCTGCGGTTAAAAAGTCCTTAGAGTTGTATGTTGGAAAAGTTGCAAAAGAAAATCTGCAAGAACATGTACAATCTCCTATCGTTAGTACAGGATTAGGGCATTTTACAGAAATGTTGGAAACTGATAATCCTTCAGCAAGCTTAGGTTCTCCTACTTACAGTAATCCATATGTACATGCTGAGGGTCATGGTCATCCTCCCATAAACTATGGGTTCATGCATTACATGATGTCGCAACCAACTCCAGAACAGTACTTTCCATACTACACACCACCTACGACGCATCCAAGGTATTAAACTTAACATTGGAATTTATTTTTAAATTACAATTGCTAATACTTTCTTCTAACACATTCAGCTTCCAACAACAAATGCATCTACAAAATGTCTGTGCTGAACAACAAAATTTTCATTTGCCGCAACCGTTATATCCTACTCCATCAGAAATGTATGATATAAGTCAAAGGTTTGTTTAGCAATTTATTTGAGTAATGTTTCCTATCTACTCTAGCTTCGTACTAAAATACTGTTGTAAACAGATGCACAACTATTGAAGATACTGCTGTAGAATGTGGTGCCGGACCGTCACAACACTCGCATGATTCCAATATTGACACCGATATGCATGTTAATATAGATGGAGACACCGGTCATGTTCCTGCAATTGATAGTATGGCTGTTGCGACGAGGACTAACAATGATGCGTGTTGGGTAGAACGAATGCAGGTGAACAATGAATCGTTAAACTACGACTTTCCGATTGTAGATGATGTTGAAGGTGATGGTGAAGAAGCTCAAATGGAAGTGCCGTTGGATGATGATCTATGTACTGCCCAAATGATGGCAAGATCGGTCGTTGCTAATCTACAATTTTCTGGGGAAAAATTTTCAACCGCGTGCATACAAAATGGATTTGCTGTTGGAATGGTATTTGAAAGTAAGCAAAAAATGCTACACCAATTAACCGAATGGTCCATTCTACATGGAGTTTCATACAAGCCGATCAAGTCGAATAAAACTATATACACCGCTATCTGTAATGTTGACACCAACTGTCCATGGAGAATACATGCAATAGTCTCAAAGAAATCGCAGTCTGGCTGGTGGGAAATCAGAAAGTTACCTAGCGAACATACCTGTGTCAATCCTACAGTTAATTCCAACCACAAGCAAGCCACTTCTGATTTTCTTGTGTCAAAAATCATGTCATTTGTCAAGGCCGATTTGGATATCTCAGCAGGTACAGTCCAAGTGCTTGTAGACGATCAACTGTTCATCAAAATTAGTTACATGAAAGCTTGGCGGGCATTAAACAAAACAATAGAAAGAATTTATGGTGACTGGGCCGAATCGTACGCGACTTTGCCTCAGTATTTCGAGGAAATAAAAAGAAGTAATCCGGGGACTGTAGGCCATGTGACCCACAATGAAGTTGGCGTATTTGATCGTGCATTTTGGGCATTTGGCCCTTGCATTACAGGTTTTCTACACTGCCGACCATTGCTATGTATTGACGGGACACACTTGTATGGTAAATACAAAGGGACGTTGCTTGTTGCTACTGCTGTAGATGCGGATGACTGTCTGTTTCCATTAGCTTATGCAGTTGTCGAATCCGAGTCATATGATAGCTGGGGTTGGTTTTTTTCTTGCATGCGTGAATTCATTCACAGTGTTTGCAATCGTCGTATTACTTTCATATCGGATCGGATGAAAGGAATTCCGAAGGCTTTACAGGAGAGGTGGCGAGAACCACACAAACATAGGTTCTGTGCACGACATCTTAAAGCTAATCTTCAAACGGCGGGTTTTAGGGATAAACGACTCACATCTTTATTTTATTCCGCTGCATGTGCTTCAGAAGTGGTTGAGTACAACAAAATCAGAGAAGAAATTAAAGCTACAAATTCACGAGCTCATGAATGGATTGAAAGAAGTTTAGGGAATTTTGAAGAAAATTGGGCCCTGTGCAAAGACGATGGAGGACGCTTTCATGTTATGACCACCAATGCATCCGAAAGTTTTAATGGTGTACTAAAAGGTGCTCGATCATTACCTATAAAAGCGTTGGTTGCACGAACCTTCTTTCGATCGGTTGAATATTTCTGTAAGAGACGAGAGACGGCGGACGCTATTACAACACGTTTGACTCCAAAATGGGAAGCTAAAATAGCAGATCGAGCTATTGAAGCACGTCGTTGTAAACTAGTTCGCTTCAGTCGAACCGAATGGCAAGTGATTCACTGCTACGGCGATGAATTTAAAGTGTTAATTGATGGTCCTAACTGCTCATGTACATGCAACATCCCCTTACTGCAAAAATTACCATGTGCGCATGTAATGGCGGCTTGTTCGGCACAGGATTACGGTGCTAACAGAGCACATCATGAGTTTGCATCAGAGTGGTACTCTGTTCGTAGTTACAAAGCTTCATATCAGCCAGAGTTTCATCCCGTGCGTGATAAGAGATACTGGAGACCATACACCGGTCCGCATATATTGCCTCCACCTACAAGAAGACAACCTGGACGACCTAAATCTACAAGGATAAAAAATGTTATGGACGAGCTTCAAACGCCTAAAACAAACAGGTGCAGCAAATGTGGATCGCAGGGCCATAACAGAAAGCGATGTACTGCAGCGACCTAACCTTCCTTTATCAAATGTACTGCGGCGACCTAATTATGCTTTCGGTGTATTCAACTTTAAAGACATGTAATTTCTATGTATCAAACTACCTAGTCATGTATCAAACTTAAATGAACTTTGCAATTGTAAGATTTGCAAGCTGATATGTACAAAAGTTGTTAGATTTGAAATTATATATCTATACGATTGTGATGTACTCAAGATGATATGAACTTTGCTTGCTGTCTTGTTTTGTGCAGGGTTTTAACGAAGGCGATTTTTGAAAATTCGCCTTCGTGCGCATTTTGAAAAGTCGCCCGTTGGCGAATTTTCAAAATTCGCCCGAAGGCGAATTTTCAAAAATCGCCTACGTCTACCTGGCAAAAACAGGTCTACGTTTGTAATTATTTTCATAACAGGGTTATTTGCGTTATTGTTTTCAAAAACAAGTTTATGTTTGAAAATTTTCCAATTTATTGTGATTGGTTGGCCGGTTTCTTTTCCTTTTGAATTTTTGTTAAATACACGTCGTCCTTCGTGCAACAATCCACATTCACATACGGAAACGGTTGCTGCACGAGTGATAATAGACTGCCTCCAGCAATAAATTGGTAATCATATCATTACCATTTTGCAAAGAGACATTATTAATCCAAAATCATACATCTTAACGTTCCCATACTATCACTTTACAGTAAGGTGTCACCCGGTAAACGGTTAATTATTACGAGCGTTACAACACGTGATTTAGACATCTGAATTCTTTTTCTACAAACAGTATTGTTTAATATGTTCAAAAGAAAATGATTTTCACATTTATTTAGTTATGTTTTTATGTTGTATCGTATATAATTAATTTGAATTTTTATTTACAAGTTAAAATATCTAACCTTTTATTAGTTTAAATTTTTATTTATATTAATAATTAATAAAAAACGAACTTGTAAAGTAGTTTATTCGTTAAATCCTATTTTTTAAGTGATATTAAGACTTTGTAAATATTTGTGGAGGGAAGTTTGAATTTTAAAAGAAGCTTAATTGTCATATCATATTTTTAAGCGAGCTGAATTTTAATAATATCCGTATAGAGACATTTTGGTGTTTCTTGCTGACATCAAAAGAGTGTGACAACAAATATATTACAATTATTAATAAATAAATGCATATAAGGGTATTTTTGGAACTTGACGGTCAGATCAAAAAATTGCGTTTCTATTTCAACTATTAATAATAAAGATATGGATACCTGGTAATAACACTCGTAGATAGTTCTCGATCCAATGTAGAAGGTGGGCTATAGGAGAGTTTCATTACACCCCCCTTAGTCGCTATGGGCATGTGCGCCGCACGTGTATATAAAAAATCTTATAAAATTTAAAATTTTCATGTATAATTTTGATAAAAATAAATTTAAAGGGAACGACTATTTAGACATAAAATTGGACACAAATTAGGGCACAAATGATCTCGCCCGTTAGATATTTTTGTCCTTATATGAAAGATGAAAATCAAGAGGCGGTTCAATGGTAAAGATCCATTGTGTCACAATTGTATCTATATTTTGTGTATAAATAGATTTTTTCAAATTTAAAATATAAAGAAAAAATTATAGTTTTTTTGGGTACATAGTTTCGTATTTGTCACCTTATTAATTTTCAAATTTTACATTTGGAAATATATGTTAATAATTGTTCTCTCTAGGATTTGAATATCTAATCTTTAAGGATATCTTTGAAACTTCACGATCGGACCAAAAGATCGTGTTTCCATTCCAATTATTAATAAAGATAAAGATTATGTTTAATTTGAAACTTTGCAATTTGTAAATAAAATACAATTAACGTCGTATGGACTAAGATTCAAGTCTAAATATGATTGTTGGTTAGCTTCTCTAGAATGGTTTATATTAAAAAAGAAAAAACTAAAAGATATAAATAGGTTGATAAACTATCTTTATCGTTAGTTTTGAAAAAATAGTACCGATGAGTTACCTAAAAGATGGTAAATTTACAATTAACGTGTCGACTTAGCTCAAAAAATGTAACCGACCAATCTATATTGGTATAGCAACAGCAAAATCTTCGTTATCGTTACAACCAAATATATGATAGATTTTGATATAGGCTCAACTTGAAAATGCTTCTAGGTCTTTGTTTAACCCTCGCCTAGGCGATAGGCAAGGCTTATCGTCTAACCACCTGCCTAGGCAAGTCTTACAATTTCATCCAAATTCCAGACGAATACTCAGACGCTAGTTAGGCATTATCCGAGGTTTGATGCATTGTATAAACATCAATGTGCTAATTTTAGATGATTTAATTGCCTCCATAATTGCTTTAAAGATTATCCAAACATTCAAATTTTAATTTGCTAATACTAAACTAAATACTAAAATTTTGTCCAAAATACATAAGTAATCAAAAATGTCTAACGCCGATTAATTTCCATCTAAATGGTTAATCATTACTCCATACTTCGTCTCCTACCATCCATCCAACAATTTTTACAACCTTGGAGATACGTATTTATCAATTTTGATTAAAAAGAATTTTCATTTGTGATTTCTCAAGGCATGTTTAACACTCAAATTAGTTTTTATGCACACATGCACGTATACATGTACATGTACATACACATGAATACAGAATAGAGTCAAAACCATATTCATTCTTTTGCAACAACAATGAAAATCAAAATCGAACATTTATTTCACTTTGTATTTTCTATGACGTCGAAATACAGTATTTTTTGAAATGTTAAAGCACCTTCTTACCGATGGTGTAAGGACCTTGAATTTTTAACATTTCAAACAGGAATATTCAGTTTATTTAACTATTCGGATTTGATTCAAATTTAATTAACAATAAGAAAATCAATTTTTAATAAAAAAAAGCTCAATTTTTAATGGTGTATTTCTAATTCAATTTATAGTATTTTTCATAATTTTTAAATTGAAAATGTTTAAATTATCGTTTGACGTATTTTACGGCAAATGACGATATTTTTGTAATTTACAGAATAAGTTAAACAATATATATTACTATTATTTTGAGACTGTATCGCATTTTTATGCGTGATCGTATTTTTATTTTGTCGTTCGTGGTTTGTACATGAACGAAATCATGTGTAGCGACATGCCGGAAATCACAAAATAATCAAACACTACACATACTTTTCAACACACTCTGACTTTTCCCTCCAAGCATAAAATCAATATCTCTCTCATACGAGGTCCAATTTAGACACAGTTTTTTTATGCTGCGCTCGTCTGAGCAAATATCAACACGCTAAAACCGGTTTCGTCGAGTTTGAAGCAAGTAGAATTTTGAGCTAAAACTGAACGTCGTTCGATTTTAGATTAATATGAAACGCTTAAACGCCAATTAGTTAGGTGAGTTATCTTACCTCTGAATGACTATAATGATATATAGTACATATAAATTATTGCTTTATGTTTGGATTGGTTTGGTTTGGTTAAATTTCCACTTTATAAAGCGAATGACATTTAAAAGAAAAATACAGAGAATTTTATAGAGAAATTCGGATTTCTCACCGTTATGAATTTAAATTTCAGTTATATATCTGTTGATTTTAATTCCATTATATATCTGTTATATAAATTATTGAATGCTAAAAGTTGGTAGTTTGACCATATTGGATGTGACATTGATATATATTAAAAATTGAACCTTTTTAGTGTTAAAGATGATAATAGCATTGGTTAAGTGCTATGATGGCATTGCATCGTTATAGTATTTTGAAATACTATTAATTGATGTTTTGATTTGGAAATGATTTTGATTCGAACAAATGATTTTAGATCTTCTTTTCGAATTTCCGTGATATTTTGTTTTAAAAAAATGGATTTTGAACACCTCTATTTTACTTCGACCTTTTTAAATTCTTTTCTAAAATATATATAGATGTAATGTTTTAAAATTATGTTGGAAGGTATTTATTAGAAAAGCTATGACAATAATGAATATTGTTTTAAAAGAATATAAAGGAATTTATCTTTTATTTGAAGTGAATCTGTTTTAAAAAGAAGAGAGAAATATTTTGGATGGATGTTTGTGAAACGTTTTATATAAAATGTTGTATAAAACGAATATATTTAGAAATGATATTTTATAAATAAAAGAATAGTTTTATAAATGGTGTTTTTATACTAAAACAAATAATTCTATAAGTAATATTTTATAAAAGGAAAATGATATCATTTTTATAATTTGGTATAATCAATCACATTTATGGATTTATAGTAATATGTGAAATGATCGTTTTGTTTAAAGTATTTGGTTATATTTTGATAACTGAAAGTTTGTGATAAATTTGGAGATTTATCAAAAAAAAATTATAAATAGAAATGAATTTCTAAATGGATTTTATAAATATGAAATAATTGTTTAAAAAAGGATTTTATAAATATAAAAGGAGTTTTATAATTATATAAGGAGATTTACTAATGATATTTTATAAAAAGAGATTTATAAATAAAGTTTTATAAAGAAATTTTTAAATAGAATTTGTAAATACAAAGGAGATTTATAAAAAGGAATTTTATAAAGGAAAGGAGGTTTGATTTCTATAAATGTCATTTTAAGTTATGGTGGTATATGAAATATTCTTTTCAAACTTAACACCAAATTTCGATGTATGAAAACTCGAAACTTCTTGAAAATTAAGAATGAGGCAATGATATTTTCTAACTTGTCCGATTTCATTGTTAATTGAGAGATAATACCGTTTGAAAACAGAAAATGATGGTAAATATATTTGGTCTAGTTTTCATACGATTCTTTTGCTTACACCAAAAGGAAAGTGTTTTTGGGTTATTGTTACTAACGTTTTGAATGACATTTGTTTTAACCCACTTAGTATGGTTTTGGGGATGTAGTATTTTGTGAATATACTATATCATTGAGATAAGTATATGAGTACATTTTTTTAAGTATTGAGAATGTAACGTTTTGTGAATATACCTATACCGTTGATATAAGTAAATGAAAAGGTTTTATAAGTTTTGAAAGTGAAATGTTTTGTGAGTATACTTATACAGTTGAGATAAGTAAATCAAATTTTCAAGTATTAAAAAGAGTAGAAAAGGTTTGTGAATATATCTTTATAAAAGTATTTTGATACAAATGTTTGCAAAGTGATTTTAATTAATGAAAGGATTAATTAAAGAGGTTTAGTGGTTGCTTATGTGCTTAACCAATGTTGGTTTCCATATGAAATTAAATCTCTAATTTAATTGTTTGTTTATTTGATAGTTAAGTAATCTATTGTCAGATGTTGGCCAAATTTTAAAACTGTTGTTGTCGGTTCGAAGAGATCGGAATCAGATATATTATCCAAAAACCGCTTCGAACCGACATAAACGTTCGAATTAAAAACATCTTGAAGATGATAGAATCGAAACGCATATCTTTGGGGCTACTTGGTACTAATCTTAAGGGTAATCCCAAGATGTAGTATAAATAGTGTCTTCGGTTTGTTTGTTTCCTCAACAATTTATATGGATGAATGATGACATTGGATTGTTGTCTGGATGACAGTGTTAGCATTCCGATTGGGATTTACTAGAAAGGTAAATCGTAGCTTTTAGCCTCACACCTGGAGATGACTAAAACATGGAATATGCTTTAGGGCTATATGGGTCGAAACCATTAGGGTATGTTATCATCCCTCTAGGTCACTGTTTATGAATTTATGGGTTTGGTATATGCATGAGAGCTCTCGAGGTAAAGGTTGCAAAGCAGCCGAAGTGATGACATATTCAATACCATCCAACAAGGGGTAACATCTTTACATTTTCTAAAAATATACTATGGTAGACGGTACCCAGTAGCCTTGTCATTGTATGAAATTCATTCTCTACTAAGTGACTTTCGAATTTAGTTGTATACCTATTATATTGAAATGTAATTAATGTAACCATTTCGGTTATGGTTCAATATTTATTTTAAACCCTAGACATTGTTATAATATCATAAGATTTCCTATGAAATGGTTTGGCTATCGTAGGGTAAAAACCTGTCCGTATTTATGTGCGGTGTAGTCTTACGAGATATATTTATTCTGAAAGGTTTTATAACATTAAAACCCATTTGATGTATGTTTCTTGCGCTGGTTTACCAGACTGATTCGATGTTAAATTTTGGTGATACAAAATCACAAATGGAGGGAAAGAAATATGCAAAAGAAAGAAAGAGAAGATTTTGTTTCCTCTAATTATAGGCATATTGAGTATGTTTATTTCTTTCTCTAATTGGCTAATCAAATTATTTTTTGCCATCTAATGTTAACTTGGGCATTAAGTAATTGATTATATAAATAGAGACTAGAAGAGAGGGTAAAAGTATGGTGGAAAATCTATTTGCTAATTCCTTGTTCTCCATCTTTGTTCTTCTTCTTCAACAATTTTAGCCATATAGATATTTGCTCTCTTTCTCAATTTGGTTACTGATTTAATGGTATTTTGTTTATTTTAGCTTTGTTCTATTAATTGTAAACAAAAAATTTGGTGAATCGATAAAGTGGGTGGTTGGGTGGAATATCTTGTTTTATTTCTTTTAATTTCAATTCCGTCTTATTTTTAATCCAAGTTATCTCTTTGTGATTTGGGTGACAAAGATCCGTTGATATAAACTTCCGCAGAGCGCTGCCATTTTTTTCACAACAGATTAGTATCAGAGCACAGATTATCGCAAAGCTTAGAGTAATTTTGGATTGAAAAATTATTGATGTAGGATATGATTTCGTTTTCGAAAATGGCTATTTTGGATGGGAAGAATTGGGGTATTTGGAAGCCTAAGATGGAGGATGTTCTGTACCTCAATGATCTTCATGATCCGATTAATGGAGATGGAAAGAAGCCCTCTAATGTAGATGAGGGAAAACGGAAGAAGATGGATAAGAAGGCGATTGCTTTGATTCGCCAATATCTTGATGATTCAGTTTTCTACCATGTGGCTAGTTGTGAATCCGGAAAGGCTTTGTGGGATAAGTTGGTATCTTTATATGAGTCAAAGAGTGCTACTAGTAAGGCTTTTCTGGTTCGAAAGTTGATACAACTGAGATTAGATGAAGAGAAGTCGGTTGCAGAGCATTAGAATGAATTTCAGGATGTAATAAACCAATTGGCAAATATGAAGGTCAATTTTGACGATGAGTTACAGGCTCTTTTATTGATGAGTTCGCTTTCATAAAGTTGGAAAACTTTGATTGTTTCATTGGGTAATTCCAATGCTAATGGAACTATCTCTTTGGAAACTGTTTGAAGCAGTCTTTTGAATGAGGAGCTTAGAAGAAAAGGGTCAGGTATAAAATTAATTCAAAGTGAGGCTATGGTGGCAAGAGACTTGAAGAAAGATACAATTTGGAAGAAGAAGAAGGATGTTAATGGTAAAGGTGTTATCACTTGTCATTATTGTAATAAGAAAGGTCACATACGCAGCAAGTGTTATGCTTATAAAAGAGATCAGAAAAAGGCTGCGCACGGTGATACTAGTAGTGATGCACATGCAGCTTTTGCTGAAGGTACCGATAGTGATGCTTCTTATGATGTCCTCTTTAGTGAAAATAAGTCTTGGAAGATGGATTCGGGAGCCAGTTTTCACATTTGTAGAGATGTAAAATTGTTTTTCTTCTTATGAGAAGAGTGTCGATATGTTTAGGACAGCCAATGGAGAAGAGCTACCGATTTGTGGTATTGGATCTATCCGGTTTCGTATGCATGACGGTGTGGTTAGAGAAGTCTCTGGAGTGAGACATGTACCCACTTGTTCGCATAATCTTATTTCTCTCGGTCAGTTGGATCGCCGTGGTTGCACTTATGAGACTCAAGGTGGAGTTTTGAGAGTGAAGAAAGGTGGTCGTGTAAGGATGAGAGGAGTATTGGAAGAAGGAAACCTTTATAGCTTGGTTGGTTCTGTAATCGACTATGAAAAGCGAATGACGATTGAAGAACCTAGTCCACAACAAGGTGGAGAGGTTAATGTGGTCACTGCTTATGATTCGAGCATTGATGATCATATTTTAGACAGGGATCTTCATGTTGATGATGCTCGAGGGATCGATAGTGATCAAGTAATGAGCTCAGATCGAGTGATAGACAGGTGTCGAGTTGCAAAATCCACAAAGACAAGACGGAGATCTTTGTGGTATTACAAACGTTTTTGAGACCGAATTTTTGTAGTGCACCTCATGTGGGAGATGCATCACTTGCAGTCGGTGATAAAGGTTTGTAATTTGGTATGATTGAGATATAGTGAGTTGTGATAGATCTAGATATGACATGTTTGATATGTTGGAGATATGTGATTTTGCATCAAGGTGGAGTGTTAAATTTTGGTGATACAAAATCACAAATAGAGGGAAAGAAATATGCAAAAGAAAGAAAGAGAAGATTTTGTTTCCCCTAATTAATCGGCATGTTGAGTATGTTTATTTCTTTCTCTGATTATCTAATCAAATTATTTTTTGCCATCTAATGTTAACTTGGGCATTAAGTAATTGATTATATAAATAGAGACTAGAAGAGAGGGTAAAAGTATGGTGGAAAATATATTTGCTAATTCCCTGTTCTCCATCTTTGTTCTTCTTCTCCAACAATTTTAGCCATATAGATATCTGCTCTCTTTCTCAATTTGGTTATTGATTCAATGGTATTTTGTTTATTTTAGCTTTGTTCTATTAATTGTAAACAAAAATTTTGGTGAATCAATAAAGTGGGTGGTTGGGTGAAATATCTTGTCTTATTGCTTTTAATTTCAATTCCGTCTTATTTTTAATCCAAGTTATCTCTTTGTGATTTGGATGACAAAGATCCGTTGATATAAGCTTCCGCAAAGCGCTGCCTTTTTTTTTCACAACATCCGAACATTATTTCCTATACTGCTGGGAGCTTGAGAATGTTTTCCCAATTTAGTTCAAATTTTTCAAAGCTTCAAGAGATGAGCTAAATGTCTTCAAAACATATTTTAGTATATTTTTATTTTTCACTACATTTGTTGTTTTATATTTATCAGCACTTGTGAGAATATGTTGTTATAACTGTCAAGGCTGATGGTAGATATTTACTCTGATTGATGTATATATATATTACAGTTTTCTTCTGCAAAGGTCAATTTGATATTATATTATCCGTCACGATTTTAGATTTTGTTCCATCTCTTCTTTCTTTTCCCCCGATAATATATATTTCCAACACTTGAACGCTCGGTACGTGAATACTGTGTATGCATTAGCGTCGACTTTTAAGGATCGAAAAGGCGGATCATTACAGATGGTTATGTCTAAAGTTAAGCGCTACTTGGTCATCACATTTATTGGGTTATTAAAAAGGGTATTAAGGAATTTGTATTCAGTGGAACCCCTAAAATTTAAATTTATTATGTCGGGACCTAGACATTTAGGTTACGTTTTTGTGCGTCATGAAAGAGGAATGAGAAATGAGCATCTGAAAGGGGAAAGTTTGAAAAATGGAGAATATGTTATTGTTTATAGGAAAGAAGAATGAAAGAGGTATTTGAAAGGGGATTTAATTATTTTGTTATTATTACTAATGTTTGAGAATATTAATTATTGGAAAATTTTGGCATATGTACTTATAATATAAAAACTAGTTTTAGGTCTCTTTCAATTTACTTTTATAAAATACATCTCCATCCTTATTTTCAAATAATTAAGTCTAACTTAGGAGGGTATTTTTGGAATTTACCAACCTTAACACATGTTTATATATCATTCTTCATAACTCATACATACAATACACGTCTTGCTAGCTACTCTTAAATTTGAAAATAAGAAATGTAAAAGTGAATAGATTATAAAAAAAGGAATGTATAAAATAGCTTCCGAAAGGGAGGATATATAACAAATAAATTTTACAAAAAAGGATGTGTTCCTAATTTCCACTTAATACGTGTTAAAAGACGAGTAATGTTATACTAAAAAAGTATTTGTAAAGGGATTGAAACATTAATTAATTGTCATCAATTAATGTTTGTGTTTGATGCGTCGGATGACAGTAGATCAATTTATCCAATTCACTCCAATGGACCACAATTGTAGGTCCTATCGTTGATGTGTTGGATTTAGGGCTGTTAATTTTGTACGAGTGCTGATGTCCGTTCGTGTCCGTGGCCGAAATACGTCCGTCCGAATTCGTTCGATTTTCAATTAGGACCGAGCTAGGAAAACAAAAGTTATACGAGCAAAAAACTTGTTCGGTCCATGCTAGTTCAACTTCGTCCAAATTTCTTACAATTCAATATATCCTCAACGTTTCTCAAAACATATATGACAACTATTTGGTCGGTTAACGGAGTAGGGGTTCATAAAATGTTTGTACTTCAATACGCATTGATAAAAATAATATAACTGATGGAAATTCTATTAAACGACGTAAAATTTGATGTAAATAGCAATGTTAGTCCGTGTTCGTTCGAATTCGTGTCCGAAAAACGTATGTACGTGTCCATTCGATTTCATTTAGGACACGAGCTAGGACAATAAAAATTGTATGAATATAAATCTTGTTTTATATCCGTGTCCGATCCGATTTTATTTAGCATTCAAACTAAACGCATCTCCATTCGGTCCGGTCCGATCGATTTACATCCTTAGTTGGATTAGACACTAACACGATATTGTCGTTCTTTTCTATCTGAGTGCAAATTAAATAGATAATAAAATAGGTCTCTTGTAGCAGAAGACTATATTTGTATAATGAATTTGTTTATTAGGATCTAAGTTCCCTTTTATTTAATCCCCACTTCAATTAAACCTTTTGAATTAAAACACAATTTGTATATTGTTGATAATATGATATGTTAAGAGGGAGAAATAAATAAATACTTAAATTCAAACTTGTAACTGAAATTAACGAGCTAAAAGAGGGAGGGCAAAGTAAAAAGGAGTTTTGAACCTGACTCATATATGTATACAACATCTCTAGTTTGTATATAAGACCGCTTAGTTTTAAAATGAATTATGATGCAAGCAAATTATGATGCATTGAACCAAAATTTTGTATATTCTATTTGAAACACGCACTTTAGTTTTGAAACATGTATATAGCAGTTCTAATTTGAAATAAGACTACGTTCAGCTTTAAAATGATTTTTCATACGGTGATATTGATATTTATCAACTTTGATAATTTTACATGTGTCTATATTCATTCTTATTTTCTACGATGATTTAAATTATTTTCATTCGGTTAAAGTATATTCTTACCATAATAAAGGCAAACCTAAAATTGAACATTTTGTTAGTTATTGAGTCATTTATAGAGTATTAACGAACTTTTATTAATTTTGAAAGTTTATTATGACTATGTAAAAATAAATAAATTATAAAATCGACCATTTAACCAGAAGACTTCAAAATTTCCAAAATTAGAAGAACCGTTCTTAAGTAACCATTGACTCCGAAATAAATGATGTATAAAATTATAAAATTGAATAGAATTAACCCTTTAACTAAAAGATTCCAAATTTAACATGTAACCATCTAGAAACGGGCGTTGAAATGGAAATTAATTGATGGCGAATATTGGATTTTAGACTCGAAGAAAAACTTGAAGAAAAATTTAGTTTCAGACATAAGAAGTTTGCTTTTTGGGATGAAAGATAATTTTTAGTGTAAATCGCAAGATGATAGCTGCAACCATCATTTTCTTTTCACACTATAAAGTGTCATTCAGATTACAAAATAAACGCGATGTTTTTAAAATTAAATTTTTTTTGCAACTTCTTCTCAAGCCTATTTTCCTGTATTAACTATTTATCTAAACGTGTGATTGGTGAATGTGAACAAATTATTAATCCATGGCATTATAGTAGGTAATTATAATTAATTGATGTTGACGTTTGATGCATTTAAAACGTCAGATAGCCAACTTAATATTTTGTTCCGTACAATTAAAAACGGTGTATGCGTGGATCCTGCTTATTTACGTGTCAGACTGGCGAACTCAACTCAAATAGGGTAAATTTTGCCAACGAACCCACCTACCTTGCATTAGAAATTAGTGATCCGAGACCATTTACAGTGACGTTTTGTGTATTTATTTAGCGTAACCAACCTGCTTTGCAGTAGAAATCCAAAATAGATTGGCTGACATGGAGATGAGTCATCAAAATTACGTAAAATGACTGGTAGAAAGAAACACAAACCCATATTTTTAATTATAGTGCCGAGCTGTCGTAAGATTCACAGGGTGTTAAAATGGAAGAATTTAATAACTCTTATGACTTGTATAAAATCGACAAGATGACTGCTACCTTTCCGCGTATCAGCTGCAAAAAAGATTAGCCATCCTAATGGAAGAAAGTCGGTGGAGCAACCTGTCAAATCTGAATAGGTGAAACGTAACGTATTTAGTTCTGTTAAGGATAAACCCCACGTCGGATGGTTTCACATGCTAAATTTGATAGACATATAAAATATGCTTTAGTACCACATGCCTAACATCATTCGCGAACTCTATATTAACCCCACATTTTGTCCCTTTAATAAAAATGAAAAAAAATATCATTGCGTCCAATATATTGCTGAGGTTAAAAAACAAAAATAAATAAAAATAAAAATAAATACGCTTTCCACCATTGGAGTTTGATAGCAAACATCTCAGTCGCTCTTCTATGAGTTTTGAATTATGCTTCGGTTCATAAATCAATACAGAAAAATATGAATAACAAATTATTTCTTCTAATTCATTGTCTCCTACAAATTTCATTATCTTGATCATAAAATTGAAGATATTCGATATTTTATCCCAAACTTGAAGAGGGTTTGAAAGAAAAAGAAGAAATTTGACTGACAAGGAAGATGATACAAGAGTAATTTCGTTATATTTGGCCAATTCAAAGTTTTGTTGGATACAAATACACTTTGCCTATAAAATCTGTCATAATTTCTAATAGGAATTAAGCTGCTGCTAAGAGAATTGATTTCATATTTTCAGACGCATAGTCGAAAACCATCTATTAGCTAATGAATTTTCACGTGAGTTTAATGAAAAGAAAACAAAATGTGCAACAAAGTTGTGTCGGAAATTATCTTTTAAAACTTTTTTTTTGTTTCAAGGTTTTTATCCTTAGTCATGGAGGAAAACAATCATTCTCTCAAAAACCCTCCGTCACTGTCCAATTCAAACCTACGTAGACCACCTAATTACCCTCACATCAGAAATCCATCACAAAGATATACCTTCATCGATGAAGAAGGTTTTCAAACAGTTAAAACAAAAAACTGGCTGCTTATAACCATCAAAAACCTATTCAAGAGGAGTCGCCAGCGGATGTTAACAAGAAAAGGGGAATGTTGAGAAAAGAAGGGATTCAGGATTCCAAATCCTCCAAAACGATGCATCCAATAGAAGAGAAGTAACAGAGAATATCAGAAAGTCAGCTACCATCTCAGACATTGTTGCGGGACAACAACAAAATCAAGAAACCGATGATTCTTATCTGGAATTTATCCTCTCAATCAAAATCAAAGAAGAAATCTGCAAAAGAACCAAAGAGGGAGTGGAAAAATGTAGTTTTTGCTTATGTTGTTGGTGTCGACCCCTATCTTGTGTATTTTAAAGCATATATTCAAGAGTATGGAAACATGTAGGGGATTTTGAGATATATTCTAGAGAAAACGGTTTTTTCTTAAATAACTTTAAAGAATCATTAGATTGTGAAAGAATCCTCAAAGAAACTCATATTTCTATGATGGAAGACTCATCATAATGAGAAGATGATCTCATAGCATTAAATTAGACAGGGATTTATTGACAACTATGCCAATATGGATAAAACTGCCAAACGTTAATCTAAACTTATGGGATTTGAAGGCTTTCAACATCATAGCTAGTACCATCGAAAAACCAATTAAATGTGATGCAGCTACAACTAAGAAAACGAGATTGAGTTTTGCCCAAATCCTTATAATAGTGGCGGCAAATGAAGAACTTCCAGATGAAATCAATTTGACATTATACAATGGTGAAACAATAGTAAAGAAGGTGGAAAATGAATGAGTTCCACCCAAATGCGATATTTGTATATGCTTTGGCCACCACAAGAGCCAATGCAGTTCAAAGAAAGCATAGGTTCCTAATGAGAAAAATGTTTAAGAACATCAAGAAAGCAGCAATCAAGTCGAGGCGTCAGAGCAAAATCATAATTTTTACGAAGAACAAGCAATGAATCAAGAAAATGAAAAGAGTTGCCAAAACAATCAAGCGTTTGAAGAAACAGTTGAAAAATCAAAAAAGCAAGCAATGCTCGCAAGCAGGGAATATATTGTTGAAAACACAATTTTAGTCTTTCGATGATAACAACTATATGACAATGTTACTAATATAATTACCGACTTATTTCAAGTCAAAGAGTCATACGACGGGTGATAAAGTTTGTACAAGATATACTAAAGAATACAAAAGAGAAAAATGGTTCGAGTGGTATAATTGGAATACGGATGAGAAGAAAGTGAAAAATAAATGTAAAAAGAAAGCACACAAAGCAAGGGAAAATAAAAGTTGGAAAAAAACAAAAATACACAAAGCAAGGATTTGAATCTAGATCAACAACATAAAAAACTTCAAGTAAGCAACCACACCAAATACGCTTTTTTTTTCAAAGCTTAGACCAGTTTTATATATTGAGCACGGAAAAAGAAAGGAAAAACATGACAAGGCAACCAAGATGGAAGCACAAACAACAAGCCACTCTATCAACCACACTACAACCGCTCTCATTACAATGTGCTCAGCACATGTTATTATTAGGAAGCAAAAGCGGAACTACATTGCTCGAAATTAAGACGCGTTGGGGCTTGAACCCCAGCGGCATATGAGACAGTACGTGCTCCAACCAACATGCTACAAACATTTTTGAATCAAAATTGCTAACGGTTATATAGATTGGCATTTTAAAGGAGTTGTTAAAGTGACTATTTAAGCGTATTCTTCAAGCGTTGCGAAGTTCCAATGGATACATCTCTTCCAAACTGAATTGCTGAATGGTTGCTCTTGTTCAATGACATCTTATCACTTCTATATAAGCCTTCGACTATCCCCAAAGAAAGCATACAATCCTATTCTCTTAAACCACTTTCATATTGCTTCCAAAAACCCTAAGCACCATATTAATTCTAAAAGCAAATTTAGACCAGCGCTTTTTCACTCCACGATATTCAAGTCTGCTCCTAATCCACTTCCTAACCTCTGCACACTCATTATACATCATCTTTAAAGGTTATAAAAGTTGTACTATAATACGACTATTTAATGTATTAAAGGTACAACATATAGTCAAGTTATTTCTTTGTAAAAGAAAAAATTGAAGTCCGTTTGATTGCTCGGGCAAGTGTACAGAAATTCTATTCTGCTGCTCAGACGCCCATTCCTCTGGGCGAAGTGAGGGCGTTTGTTAGTTAATTGCAGAAGAAGTTTGAGACTGGACGTAGGATGTGAGGTCTGAACCAGTATAAAATCTCTAGTGCGATTACTTCTTGCTTTACTTTACTATTCCTGCTGTTATTATATTTATATTGCTATTGCTGTGATTACCATGCTTCAATTCTGTATCTATACATTTGACCATCATCGATCCCATGCATAGAGCTTTCTAAGTAATATTGACCGATGCCACACGACTAACATTTGGTATCGGAGCCTACAATACTATCGATCATCACAACATCATAGAATAACGGCCAAAAAAAGATTCGATCGAAGTATAGCAAGCGAAAAGCCCAGTACTATCAAAGCTACGACAAATGAGGATCATAAAATGGTACTTTCTGATTTACAAATTTTAGTAAAAGATAATGTTGAATTAGTTTTAAATGATAAGATATCTATTGTTATTTTAGAAAAGATTAAATCTGTCGAACTTGAAAATGAGAAACTGAAAAATGAGAAGTTATATTTAGAAAATCAACATGGTGTTTTGAAAAATAATTTTACGACTCTTAAAGATTTTCTTGATGAACCAAAAAAATATTTTTGAAAAAGAAATTTTTTCAAAAGAAAATTCAGATTTGGAAAGACAAAATGATTTGTTAGAAAAGTCTTTATATAATTCAGAATCTAGAATTTTTCTTCTCGAAAATAAGAACTGTATGCTAAAAAGGAGAATTCTAAATCAGAAAAAGAAATCGATATCTTGAAAAATGGTAATATTTCTTTTGAAATAATAATTGTGACTTCAGAACTAAATTAGAAAAACGTAGAAATGAATCCGTGAAATTTAATAAAGGTCAAAATAATTTATTTTACCTAATTCTATACCTTTACATGATAAAAGTGGTTTAGGATATGATAAAAATAATTGTAGAGATAGTACTAGATATGCTTTTATGTATGGTAAAAATATTAGTGCTAGTACTAGATTTCGAGAAAAATCGAAACAAATTTTTGACAAGTACTTCTGTTACCAATAATGTTTATAATATCTCTAGAAATACATAATCATCGATAGAAAATATAAATAAAAATTATCTAAGTATTTGGTTTCCCGTTAATTGAAAAAACAGAGAAAAATATATTGATGGTTATTTTGATACAATAGTTAATAAAAAAAAATTATTTTCAAAGGTTCCACCAAATCCTCTTGGGTATGGTTACCTTCAACTTAACCCCTTGGACCCTAACATAGGAAGTAGGTATTAAAATATAGAATTTACTTTTCGCAAGTACCCAAGAATGACAAAAGGATAAAATAGATGTGGAATATCAAAAGTTTCGTATATATGATGGAAAACGAGCATTTATGCATAATAGAACTGCAACAATTTGGTATATCTAACTCATTTTTTAAAATAGTTTGGGATTGGTAGAGTGTCACAAAGTAATATTTCTTCTTTTAAAAAATAAAATAAAATTAGATACTCTTTTATATATGATGTTGCTTTCAGAAGTGCTAAAAATATTTAAAAAAAATTCCATTATGTTAAACGAGTGTAAAAAATAATTCGAGAATTTTTTTTTTGAAAGTAACAAAATTTCTTTTTGAAAAGGTATATATGTTTAATATTGTATAAATCATTTTTTTATACATGACATCAGCTAATATTATGTCCATTTTGGTAAAATATTTTCGAAACTGGCTAATAATTGCAGTTTTTTTTTGAAAAAGTTTTAAAGGTAGAATTTATATTAAAAAATCGTATATAAAATAGTGCTAAAATATATAACAGCACATATTTAACATTATTCTTTCCTTGTACTATGCATTTTCAAAATTTTCAAGAATTATTTTGACTAAATTGATAAATGGCCCAAAAGCTATGATTTTCAACCTTTTTTTTGGATGACAAAGGGGGAGAAAATTGAACATATTTGTAAGGGGGGTATGTAAACTTAGGGGGAGAAAATATTAACGGCTAATGGGGAGATATATAATATAATATAATTATTTTAGAAAGGTGTATAGTTGTCATCATCAAAAGGGGAAGAATGTTAAGAACACAATTCTAGTGTTTTGATGATAACAACTATATGACAATGTTACTAATATAATTACCGAGTTATTTCTAGGTCAAAGAGTTACGCGATAGGTGATAAAGTTTGTACAGGATACACTAAAGAATACAAAAGAGAAAAATGGTTCATGTGGTGTAATTTGAATACGGATGAAAGGAGAAAGTGGAAAAATAAATGTTAAAAAAAGTACATAAAGCAAGGAAAACTAAATGTTGAAAAATAATAATAATACACAAAGCAAGGATTTGAACCAAGTTCAACAACATAAAAGAATTCAAGTAATCAGCCATACCATATGCGTTTTTTTAAAAGCTTAGTTTCCAGTTTTATATATCGATCACAAAAAAATAAAGTGGAAAACATGACAAGGCAGGAGTTGAACCAATGTGGTAGCACAAACAGCAAACCACTCTACCAACCGATCTCATTACAATATGCTCATCACATGCTATTATCAGGAAGCAAAAGTGGCTCGAAATTGCTCAAAAATGAGACGCGCTAGGATTCGAACCTAAGCGGCATAGGAAACAACACGTGCTCCAGTCAACATGCTACACACATTTTTGAATCAAAATTGCTAATGGTTATACAGATCACCATTATAAAAGAGTTGTTAAAGTGACTATTCAAGCCTATTCTTTAAGTGTTGCAAAGTTCCAATGGATGCATGTCTTCCAAACTAAAATGATGAAATGTTGCTCTTGTTCAATGGCGTCTTATCACTTCTATATAAGTCTTTCACCATCCCAAAAGAAAACATACAATATTATTCTCTTAAACTACTTTCATATTGCTTTTAAAATCCCTAAGCTCCATATTCATTCTGAAAGCAAATTTAGACCAGCGCTCTTTCACTCCACAACATTCAAATCTGGTCCTAATCCACTTTCTAACCTCTGCACACTCATTCTACATCATCTTTGAAGGTTATTATTAGTTGTACTCTAGTGCGACTATTTAGTGTATTGAAGGTACAATATACAATCATGTTATTTCTTTATAAAATAAAAGATTGAAGGCCAGTTCGACTGCTCAGGCAAATGTACTGAAATCCTATTCTGTTGTTCACGTGCCTATTCCTCCGGGCAAAGTAAGGATGTTTGTTAGTTAATTCCAGAAGGAGTCTGAGACTGGACATAGGACGGAAGGTCCGAACCAATATAAAATCTCTGATGTGATTCCTTCTTGCTTTACTTTAATATTCCCGTTGTTACTGTATTTATATTCTTGCTGCTGTGATTACTGTGCTTAAATTCTGTATTTATATATTTGACCATCATCGATCTAGTGCATAGTGATTTCTAAGTAATATTGATCGACGCCATGCGATTAACATATACAACTCAATGAGCATTCAACACATATCATTGTTGAAGTACCCCCTCAGATATCAAAGTAATCAAAAAGTACAGAAAGCAAAAATACATGGGGGGATAAAAATAATATGCAAGTCTTAGAATCTAAAATCCCCATGATTTCAGATCCTTGTTTAAAAACAAGCCAGTTACAATCAAGTATATATAATGATACAAGCTTGGAATTGGCATCAGATATGGCAATGGCAGAGTCAGAGGTGTTTATGAGGCAACTGCAATATTAAGTGATGCTAGAATATTCAGCACCAACAGTTATATGCCATGTAGCCTAGATCAACAAGCCATAGTGATGCTCTCAAAGAGTAATCATGGAGAGGTTAGAGGTAAAAGAAAAGAACCAGAAAGCTTCAAATAAAAGTATATATCTGATAATCCATGATGGGATGATCTAACCAGGAGTCTAAAGACTAGAGGAACATAATACAAAAAAAGAATTAAAGCAACAAATCCAAGTATGCAAACCAGGAACTCTTTATATCTTACTTTATAATGTCTATCATAGCATGGAGTAGCAGGGGCATGAATGCACCTATAAACAACTAGAAGTCCTTAATGTTATAAGGAAGTATAAAGTATCAGTAACAATAGTAGTAAACAATAAACTTGATAGTACCAGTTTTGATCAATTTTTCCAAAAAACCTCAAATAACTGGAAAGGTATTAATAATAATGTAACGACCCGGTATTTCGAGTCATTCGCATCCACACATGTAGGACTTGAATTTCTCAAAATATCAGATTGTTATAAATATTTGGCAAAACTTAGCATATACAGTAAATAAATAAATCACAGAATCACAGACACAGAGTAATATAAACATAAGCAGCGGAAAAGATAAATAGTAGTTCATGAAACTACTTTATAAACATCAGATTTGAAATAAAATACAACAGAATATCTCAAATACAATGTAGTCTCGAATACAAAGAGATGACAAGTTTGAACAAATCACTGGATAACTGAAAGCTGAATAGATACAGATGGTTCTCCAAATGAAGCTCCAACTCCAAAGGTGAGTCTCAAATGCAGTGACACTCAGTCTGACCCGAGCATAAAGCAAAACACAATACACTCGAGTCAGGATTAACATTCTTATATCAATAAATCCAACTCAAGTGAAACATCAACTGAAATACAAGTAACTTAAAGGATGTTTGGGATTTCCATCCTCTAAGGATCTGTGGAACTATCTACTATGTAATAATATACGCTATTATAATATGTCTACAGTAAAGTAAAAGTATTAAAATAGCGTTAAGGCGTTACCCATATCTCCATTAACATATTTTTATATATTCTCATAGTCTATACAGTACCGTAATCCCTCAATAATTTGAGGGCTATCAGAGGACACTCCATAGGTACGATACAAACCAAACTCATGAAAGGGGCGATAGGGCATGCGACAAGGCACTCGAGGCAAAGCCAGGGTAGATATACCATTTGCGGATTCGGACTGGCGGTAACGCATAGCAGCTACTACCGCCCACCTCGTAATACACTCCTAAATTAAAGGTGCACCCAATCAAATCACAAAAGCAATAGAATGGTATCGAAGAAATGTGTCCGATAGGAGGAATAACCTCACTTGGCCCTGCATGGCTCCTGTTTTAGCCGCATCAAGTTGACTTACGGGAGTCGGGGCTACGTAAATACCATATAGAATCGCCATCAAACCATCCTACTTAATTCTAGAATCTCCTCCACGTACACAGTTGTTAAAGTGGTTTTCGGTATTGGCAGAGAGTATGACAATATCCTATCCCGATCTCTTTAATAACCAAACGTTTATTTCACACCGTGGTCATTTCATTTCAAATAGTTCATACTTCATATCAAAATACCATATTCATTTCAAAAACATATGAATTCGATATCGTTATTCATTTGAATAATATTCATTTTCAAAAATCAAAACACTTTCAAATTTATAACACTTTGGAAACCATAACACTTTTGAATTCATAACACTTTCCACCTAAATAGTTTAGATGTTGAAAATAGTATATATAATAAATAGTTATAAATTAAAATAGTATATATATTAAAATAATTTATATATTAAAATAGTTTATATATATTAAAAACTTTATATAATAAAATTAGTTTCCTCCAATTTCACAAATCGATTCTAGCATCTTAAATTTCAAATTCTCAATTTAAATCAATTCCAGTTCAACCATTTCAATTTAAAGTTCCAAAAATTCAAGTTTAAATATTCAAACATCAATATAAATTTCATTTATATTTTGACATTTAACTTTAAATTTATTTGAATTGAAATCATTCCTTTAACCATTTTTATAACAATTTATTTAAATCCCAATTTATATATTTAAATCAATATTAAACATTCATTCTCAATTTTATTCAAAATAGAGAATATTCGTTAATCAGTATTTATCAAATCATGTTATAAATCAAGTTATAATCATATCTTTTCAAAATCTCAAAACTAATAAGTTTCAATTAATTCTTCCTTAAATTCAATTATTAACCAATTTAAATTCCAAGTCAACATTAGTTTATCTTTCCAACCTTTATTATTAAAGTTATAAATCTATTTTAAATTACTAACATAAATTTTTAAATAATTTTTTTAAACATATTATATAATATTTAAATTAAATTTTATTAAATTAAATCTTATTATTAAATTTATTTATGTAAAATCTTATTCTATACATGTTTGAAAATAATAGAATTTAAGTAAAATTTAATAATAAGATTTAATTTATAAATTCAAAACTAACTTATAAATTTAGATTTCCGAACATACTATTTTAGAAAATCAAAAATTTAGAAATATATAAAATAGAATTTATATATTATATTTTAAAAATCAATATCTGTTAAAAACCATATATTTCCTTTAAAAACTTCGAAAATCATTTTCAAAAATATAGACCAACGGTGTCCGTATATAATTTTCTATCCTATGGTCAAGTGATACAGATATTTAACATTTCAATCCGCAATTTAAATATCTACGGGTATATATCATTTCAACCCGCAATTCCAAAATTTAAAATCAATGAAAATCGCTTGGGTTTATCATTTCAACCTATAACGATTTACCCTTATTCTACAAAATCGTTCGGGTATGTATCATTTCAACCCATAGGAAATTCTATACTAACAGGGAACTTGTAGAGTGAAAATAGTTATGATAATAATATAACATATCAACAACAAGAATATATCATCAATAACCAATTAAATAAAATATAAACAATAGGATATGATGTCATATCCCACAGGTGAACAATTTCAGAAAATAACATATCATATATAGCAATTATAAAACTAAAATTTCAATTTAGCAGCATATTTCAATTGTCGTTTCAAGGGAAATCAAATTTAATAAATATAAGAATATTAATCGTGAGTGATTGCTCACCTTTCGAGGCTAAAGAAATTTGAAAATGAACTGAGTTATGAATCCAAGCACGAATTCCAAAGCACAACAAGATTGAACGTGAATATGACGAACAAAGCTGATAGATAGGAATCAATGAGAAAAATCAACCAGCTTGATAGAACCGAAGATATATATGTGCATATATATATATTATTTCCTTGAAATCAATAGTTTAATTTAAGACAAATATAAAAGTAAAATAAATATATATGTAAATAAAATCATTGTTTTAAATTAAAACACATATATTAAAATCAAACATATATAATATATTTTGAAATAATACTTATATATATACACACACACACAAAATAGATTCAAGATATACATGAAGACATATTCAATATACAACCTATTATTTTAAAATCAATCTTTAACTTACACACATTAAAATTAAATCATTATCTATCACTTATACAACTTTATATGTTAACATACTCTATCATATTTAAATGAACATATGCAGACTAGCAATATATTTAACTTGGCTGCCATAATAAATATACGACAAATTATATATATATATATATATATATATATAACTTGAAAATATTCATATAGATATAGAGAAATAATTGGTAAGCAATAGGTGTAAATAAAACTCAACAGACCAAACACACAACATATTTTTTTTTTTGGCAAAGCCAGCGGGGTTAACTGGTCCCCTACCAGTTTTATTGCAAACAACAATAAAAAGAACTACAGAGGTAAAAACAATAGGTAGAAAAAAAACTAGAAAATACACACATGAAAAAAAAACAACACAATCAAACCCAAACTTGAATCAAAGACTAGGAGAAATTGCAAGCACAGTTCCTCAAATGATTGTAGGTGCGGCACTTGACTTCATTCCATAATTCATTTTCATTTCTTCTTACATTTTCAAATACTCTGGAATTTCTCTCTCTCCATATCACTACCATATATATTTTCAAACAAACTGCCATTACTCTGCTTTTCTCTGATCTCCATCTCGTTGCTTTTTAATTATTCTCCACTGTATTATAGTTGTGCGACCAAAAAGTTTAGTACCTGTGAGACCACCTATCTTAATTAATATATTTTGCAATGCAGGACAATCAAAGTATAGATGCTCAGTAGTTTCTTCTTCAATTTCACAATACAAGCAATGAATAGGACAGGCCATCCCATACTTGTGCAACAGACTTCTAGTAAGTAAAGCATTGTTAAGCACCTTCCACATCATAAGATTATCCTGTGGAACAGAGTCACTTGTCCATATAACTTCATACCATTTAGCAGCTGGCAGGGGAACAATTTCAATGAGGGATTTGTATACTTCTTTGACAGTGTGTGGTTTGCTGTGCCATTGCACATTATTACTTTGCATATCACTGACAGAAACTTGTTGTATATCAGTCCATATTTGCTGTATAAATTGGTTACTACAGTGTGGTAACTGTATCTTACCATTGTGTAAGAACTCATTAGCATTAGCATTCATATGAATACCAGTTTGTATAATTTGCTCATAGGAACACAATTTTGATAAGATTAGGCCATTTCTAACCCATGGTTCATTCCAAAAGTTAACAGCAGGACTTGCATTGACTGGATATTGTATCATAGGTAGAAAGACTTCTCTGTACTTCAGCATGCTTCTCCACGTCCAGCTACTCAGTTGTGGGATTTCCATAATCCAGAATTGTCTGTTCTTGATGTTGTAATGCCATGTCCATTCAACCCATAAACTACTTCTTCTATTTATGATTGCATCAAACTGTTTACTAATAGCAGCAATGTTCCACTTCCTTACATTTAATACTCCCAGTCCTCCAGTTTTCAATGGTGCTTCAAATTTGGAAAAAGCACAAGGAACTAATTTTCTGTTGTGTATACTTCCCGTCCATGCTGATCTAACAAGTTGTAATAATTTAACTGGTAGAAGCATAGTTCTGGCCCAGTAAACAATAGAAGACAATACCACAGTTTTAATAAGAACTAGCCTGCCACTTTGTGTTAAGTACCTATTTTCCCAAGCTGACATTACAGAGGTAATTTTGTGGTATAATGGATAACAGTCAACCTTTGTTATTCTTTTAGTTATTAGTGGTAGACCAAGATACTTCATGTCATTTTCCATGCCAGAGAATCCAGACAGATGGTGGAGTTCAGTTGCATGACCAAGACTAATTCCAGAAACAAGCAAAGAAGATTTGTTTTGGTTAATAGATAGGCCAGTCATATTATACAATCTTACATTTAATAATATGTGCATGCTCCAACCAAATATGCAGACCAAGATATGCAACCAAACTATATATTTATATACATATATAGAATACTAAGAAAAGGACCCTATATTAAAATTTGTACAATAGAATGAAACGTATAACCCATATAAACATATTACATAAACAACTATATATATCACTACTACATATATTTAGCTGATGTGTATAACCCAACATACACATTATATCTTAAAAATCAATAACGGTTATAAAATCAATACCAACATATTACAATATATATATATATATATATATATATATATATATATATATATATAAAAGCTTGGCCATGAAAAGAGCTGCATCCTTTAAACTGAAATATATATACTTACACGATATCTATATTATATATAAAACAATATTTAAAATCAACATTTCTTACACTCATCAATTTCCTCTCAATATTCACAGCAAAACACATGTTGAAATAAAATCGTGATATATATATATATATATGTATATATATATATTTCAAAACAAAACACATATACAACCTCAAATATATATATATATATATATATATATATATATATATATACATACATACACACACTAAGCTAACATATGACTACAAATCAATATATAAATTCTATAAACACAATACACACACACACACCCCCCCTATACAAAGAGAATGAGCAGTAGGGAAGGAGGGCCGCTGTGCACGAGCTCAGTGCGGCAAGGAAGGGAAATAGAGACGACGCTCGGGTTTTAGGCTGTCGTTTTCTATACAGTGGTGGAAATAAGAGGATCTCGGCTAGCATGCGAGGTCGGTGAGGCTGAGAAAGAAAAGTATGGGAGGTGGAAGCACGACTGAACTGGTGGGTAGAGCACGGGGTGAGGCTGCAGGTAGATGGCAAAAAGGAGAGAAGGAGATTATTGTATAGTGTCTTATTAATAATAATTTTTTAACAAAACGAATAGAGGAGATAAGGTGGGAAGGAAATGAAAAGCTAGAAGATAATGCACTCAAGAGAACGAATAGTTTGATAGGAAGAAATTGGAGGACGAATGGAATGTTTCGTATATAAATAGACGTTGTTTTATATATATTTATTATCTTTCTTTTCTTCCATATTATGAACAGACGGCAGAGGAAAAGGTAGTGTACCATCATATAAAAACCATGGGAATGGAAATACTCAAAGTTGAGTTGAATTCAGGGAAATCATAAAACAAGTGGTTGTTTATTATTATAGGGTGGACAACAAAGGGACAGGAAACAAAAGGCTCGAATACGAAACCGGTACGACTGATCGATTTACCGATTTTGTCGTGTCTCGAACTACAAAATACATAAATGAATATACCATAGAGATTAGCATAACGAGAGGATCAAAACGGTATACAGATATCAACGATACGATCATTCTATCAAAACTCGATATTCGGTACTGAAAATGTTGCCAAAATGCCGGAATTAAGATAAACAGAGCAATAGCAGTCCAAATTTGGAGAAACGAAATATGACGCCTCACTCAGAAGATGATTTAAAAATTTATTATATAAAAATATTCAAGTTTCAATAATATTTTATTTACATCAATTTTAACTGATTTAAATTGAAATTGAAATTTTCACAATAGAATTTATTTTCCAATGAAAATTTTCCATTTTCTATGTCTAAATAGACGTAATACAAATATCGAATTTTCATTGCAAAATTTTATGGTTTTAAAATTTCAGTTAAATACATTATTAAAACCGTTAAAAGTTACAGGTCGTTACGCTCCCCCGCACTCAAAACTTTTCGTCCCCGAAAAGGAACGAGGTAGGAGAATAGAAACAACCGGAAAGAAAATAGATTTGAAATGTAAAATTAAACGATTAGTTCAAAACATATAAATTTGAATTAAATAAATTTATATTAAACAATTTGGTTTAATCTATTTTATTAAATCAATAATACTCATTCATATATATTTTCTTGATTTTCAATTCAAGCTATTTTGATTCAATTTGATTTGTTTTCAGTTTATATTAATATTCGTTACAAGATTTCTTTCAAAACCAAAATTTATTATATTTATCACATTTATTTAATCCATTTGATTTCACTTAAGTTAATTTTACTTATAATTCAATCTTAACTATTCCTAATTAATATTTATTTATTCATTATCTTATTATTCAATTTGTCTCAATTACCAATTTCTATAATCATAAATTAAGTATATAAACATTTATTATAATCGTATTTTATTCAACAAATAAATTCTTTTTATTATTTAATTCATTATCCAATTTATTATCTGTAAATTCCCTTAATAAGACACCATTTTTGCTATCCTATTATTTATATCATAGTGTATACTATCCAATTACATTCCAGTTACATTTAAACTTTTCTAGGTAAGTTATACTAACATTTTTAGGTGTTATTTAGCACTATATAAGTCCAACTTTTATTTAAATTTTCACTAAGCAAAGTTTTTGTTTCAACTTAAGTTTTTCTTGTAAAAATTTCAATTTCATATTAACATTCTAACTTTTGAATATTTCAGGTAAGTTATATATGTTTATTAGAATGTAATTGAGTATTATAAAAATAAATTTTTATCTCATTTCATCCGTTTCAAGTTATTTTAAATTCCAATTTAAATATTAAATACTTCAAATATTTCAAAATTTTGAATTATTTCAATAATTGAAAATCCTAACTTAACACAGAGTTTGTGAATTAAATTTCCGGTTTCACTTCCCACCATTTTGAAATAAGTACACACACACATATATAAGTTTTACATTTTGAAATAAGTATAAACATATATATATATATATATATGTTTTACATTAAATTATATTCAAGAAACTTAAATCAAATCAAAATTTTCCCACTCAAAAGTGTATTAAAGCTGCTAACGTGGTCTCTCCACTTCGAGACTCGAAAATGAATGTCGATGATGTTGCAGTCATCATCGAAATTATTTTCCAACGACAAAAGAGGAGAGTACTAACTTACTTCCTTTCAAAATTTATTCTTTGAAAAAAAAATCCATTCAAAAATACTTTCAAATAATATATATATATATATGTATATATATATATATATATATATGTATGTATACGTATACGTATATATATCAAAACTTTGAAACCCAAAATTTGAAAAGCACCGAAAATTAATTTCTCAAATTATTAATTTAAATTCATTTCAATTCCAAATCAATTTATAAACTATGTTTTATAAATTCATTTATTTATATTATGTGGCAATAGTCATTGGTTTACAAAACAATAAATGAAAATCAAGTATTATCATTTCGAACAACCAATTCATTTAACTATTTAATTTCAGAAAATTTATACTTATATATATAATGTAATCATACAATATTTATTTCATTTGGAAACAATGTTGTGTCAGTTTGCACTGTTTAAATGTTTTGGAATTCCTATCGATAACATTGATCAAACGAATCAATCGAAACCCAAATAGACCTGACCAACTCAAACAACACACTATAAAATATTTTTATATTAATTACAAATACACTTCCTCATTCGATGATATAAGAATGAATTTCAAAACAAGGATAGAGATTTAAATTCAGAGGGACCTTAATCAAGGAGAATTTTAACAAGGAAGATAGGCTTGAAAGGAAGATTTGATAATTACAAAGAGAGAAAAGAATGGATAGACTTATATAAATCGCGTGCGACCTTAACCGGGTCAACCTTGACTTCGAGAATTAGGTTGATCCAGAATTCTAAGGCAGTCGACATCCGATCATAAGAGATAGAATTTGGGCATATCAAGAGATAGCAGCATCCTAAAATGAGGATTAAGAAATTTCCGGTGAATCAATGCCTATTGTGAAGGAATTTCACCCCTTTACAAATCATACGGTGGAGCTATGGGATACTGCAGAATTAATAAGAACACGAATAGGAAGGATAATGATGAATTTCAGAATGAAGGGGAAAGTTTCAAAATTCAAAGGAAATCCAAATCAAAGAGGAAGAAATTCAAGTTCGAACGAAGGTGGTTTTGTCATTAAATTTTACTTTATATGCTAAGTTTTGCCTAAACCAGAGCTCTAATACCAACTGTAATGGCCTGGTATTTCGAGCCATTCGCATCCACACATATCGGACTTGAATTGCTGAAAATATCATATTGTTAATTTATATTTGGCAAAACTCAGCATATACAGTAAATAAATAGATCATAGAATCACAAACACAGAGTAATATGAACATAAGCAGCAGAAAAGATAAATAGTAGTTCATGAAACTACTATATAAACATCAGAGTTTGAAATAAAATACAACGGAATATCTCAAATACAATGTAGTCTTGAATACAAACAAATGACAAGTCTCAACAAACCACCGGATGGTTGAAAGCTGAATAGATACAGATGGTTTTCCAAATGAAGCTCCAACTCCAAAGGTGAGTCTTAAGTGCTGCGACACTCTGACCCGAGCGTAAAGCAAAACACAAAATACTCGAATCAAGATTAACATTCTTATCTCAATAAATCCAACTCAAGTGAAACATCAATTGAAATAAAAGTAACTTAAAGGATGTTAGGGATTTCCATCCTCTAAGGATCCACGAAACTATCTACTATGTAGTAATATATGCTATTATAATATGTCTATAGTAAAGTAAAAGTATTAAAATAGCATTAAGGCGTTACCCATATCTCCCTTAACACATTTTTGTATATTTCCATAGTCTATACAGTACCGTAATTCCTCCGTAAACTAAAGGGTTACCAGATGGCACTCCATAGGTATGATACAAACCAAACTCGTAGAAGGCGCGATATGGCATGCGACAAGGCACTCGAGGCAGTGCCAGGGTAGATATACCATTTGCGGATCCAGACTGGTGGTAACGCATAGCAGCTACTACCGTCCACCTCGTGACACACTCCCAAATCAAAGGTGCACCCAATCAAATCACAAAAGCAATAGAATTATATCGAAGAAATGTGTCCGATAGGACGAATGACCTTAATTGGCCTGGCATGGCTCCTGTTTTAGCCGCATCAAGCTGACTCACGGGAGTTAGGGTTACGTAAATACCATATAGAATAGCCACCAAACCATCCTACTTCATTCTGGAATCTCTGCCACGTACACAGTTGTTAAAGTGGTTTTCGGTATTGGCAGAGAGTATGACAATATCTGATCTCGGTCTCTTTAACAACCAAATGCTTATTTCACACCATGGTCATTTCATTTCAAATATTTCATACTTCATATCAAAATACTGAATTCATTTCAAAACCATATTAATTCGATATCATTATTCATTTGAATAATATTCATTTCCAAAAATCGTAACACTTTCAAATTTATAACACTTTGGAAATCATAACACTTTTGAAATCATAACACTTTCCACCTAAACAGTTTAGATGTTGAAATTAGTATATATAATAAATAGTTATAAATTAAAATAGTATATATATATTAAAATACTTTATATAATAAAATTAGTTTCCTCTAATTTCACAATTCGATTCAAATCATCTTAAATTTCAAAATTTCAATTTAAATCAATTCCAGTTCAACCATTTCAATTTAAAGTTCCAAAAATTCAAGTTTAAATGTTCGAACATTTACAATATAAATTTCATTTATATTTCGACATTTGACTTTAAAATTTCATTTATATATTTAAATCAATGTTAAATATTCAATCTCAATTTTATTCAAAATTGAGAATATTCGTTAATCACTTATTATTAAATCACGTTATAAATCAAGTTATAATCATATCTTTTCAAAATCTCAAAACTAATAAGTTTAAGTCAATTCTTCCTTAAATTCAATTATTAACCAATTTAAATTCCAAGTCAACAGTAGTTTATCTTTCCAACCTTTATTATTAAAGTTATAAATCTATATTAAATTTTTAATATAAATTTTTAAATAAATATTTTATACATATTATATACTATTTAAATTAAATTATTAAATTAAATCTTATTATTAAATTTATTTATGTAAAATATTATTTTATACATGTTTGAAAATAATAGAATTTAAGTAAAATTTAGTAACAAGATTTAATTTATAATTTCAAAACTAACTTATAAATTTAGCTTTCCAAACATACTATTTAGAAAATCAAAAGTTAGACATATATAAAATAGAATTTATATATTATATTTTGAAAATCAACATTTGTTAAAAACCATATATTTCCTTTCAAAACTTTGGAAATCATTTTCAAAAATATAGACCAATGACGTACGTATATAATTTTCTATCCTATGGTCAAATGATTCGGTTATTTATCATTTCAATCCGTAATTTAATATTTATGGGTATATATCATTTCATACCACAATCTTAAAATTTAAAATCAACGAAAATCGCTTGGGTTTGTCATTTCAACTCATAACGATTTTCTCTTATTCTATAAAATCGTTCGGGTACGTATCATTTCAACCCATATGGAATTCTATACTAACAGGGAACTTGCAGAGTGAAAATAGTTATGATAATAATATAACATATCAACAACATGCATATATTATCAGTAACCAATTAAATAAAATATTAACAATAGGATATGCTGTCATATCCCACAGGTGAACAATTTCAGATAAGAGCATATCATATATAGCAATTATAAAATTAACAATTCAATTTAGCAGCATATTTCAATTGTCGTTTCAAGTGAAATCAAATTTAATAAATATAAGAATATTAATCGTGAGTGATTGCTCACCTTTTGAGGCTAAAGAAATTTGAAAATGAACCGTGTTATGAATCCAAGCACGAATTCCAAAGCAAAGCAAGATTGAACGCGAATTTAACGAACAAAGCTGATAGATATGAATCAATGAGAAAAATCAATCAGTTTGATAGAACCGAAGATATATATATATATATATATATATATATATATATATATATATTATTTCCTTGAAATCAATGTTTCTATTTAAGACAAATATAAAAATAAAATAAATATATATGTAAATAAAATCATTTTTTTAAATTAAAACACACATATTAAAATCAAACATATATATGATATGTTTTGAAATAATACTTATGCACACACACACAAAAGATTCAAGATATGCATGCAGACATATTCAATATACAACCTATATTTTAAAATCAATCTTTAACTTACACATATTAAAATTAAATCATTATACATCACTTATACAACTTTATATGTGAACATATTTTATCATATTCAAATGAACATATACAGACTAGCAATATATTTAACTTGACTGCCATAATAGATATACAATAGATTATATATATATATATAACTTGAAAATATTCATATAGATATAGAGAAATAATTAGTAACCAACAGGTATAAATAAAACTCAACAGACCAGACACTCAACATATTATACAATCTTACATTTAATAATATGTGCATACTCCAACAAAATATGCAGAACAAGATATGCAACCAAACTATATTTATATACATATATATAGAATACTAAGAAAAGGACCCTATATTAAAATATGTACAACAGAATGAAATGTATAACCCATATAAACATATTACATAAACAACTATATATATTACTACTACAAATATTTAACTCATATGTATAACCCAACATACACATTATATCTTAAAAATCAATACCGATTATAAAATCAATAACATATTACAATATATATATATATATATATATATCTGTGTGTGTGTGTATGTATAAAAGCTTGGCCATAAAAAGAACTGCATCCTCCAAACTGAAATATATATACTTACACAGTATCTATATTATATATAAAACAATATTTAAAATCAATATTTCTTGTACTCATCAATTTCATCTCAATATTCACAGCAAAACACATGTTGAAATAAAAATCGTGATATATATTTCAAAATAAAAAACATATAACTTTTGCTTCAAATATATATACACTAAGCTAACATATGACTACAAATCAAAATATAAATTCTGTAAACACAAAATATACATACATACATATATATATACCTATACAAAGAGAAAGAGCGGCAGGGAAGGGTGGCTGCTATGCGTGAGCTCGGTGCCGCAAGGAGGGGAAATGGACACGGCGCTTGGTTTTTGGGCTGTCCTTTCCTGTACGGTGGTGGAAAGGAGAGGATCTCGGCTAGCACGTTAGGGTCGTTGAGGCTGAGAAAGCGAAGTATGGGAGGTTGAAGCACGACCGAGCTGGTGGGTAGAGCATGGGGTAAGGCTGCAGGTAGATGGAAAAAAGGAGAGAAGGAGGTTATTATATAATGTCTTATTAATAATAATTTTTTAGCAAAACGAATAGAGGAGATATGGTAGGAAGGAAATGAAAAGCTAGACGATAATGCACTCAAGGGAACGAACTGCTTGATAGGAAGAAAATTGAGGTGGATGGAACGTTTCATATATAAATAGACGATGTTTTATACATTTATCATCTTTCTTTTCTTCCAAATTATGAACAGACAACAGAGGAAAAGGTAGTGTACCATCATATATAAAACCATAGGAATGGCAATATTCGAAGTTGAGCTAAATTTAAGGAAATCATAAAACAAGTGGTTGTTTATTATTATAGGGTGGACAACAAAGGGACAGGAAACAAAAGGCTTGAATACGAAACCGGTACGACTGATCGGTTCATCGATTTTGTCGTGTCCCGATCTTCGAAATACACGAAAGAATATACCACAGAGATCAGCACGACAAGAAGATAAAAAAGGTATAAAAATATCAACGATACGATCATCCTATCAATACTCGATATTCGGTACCGAAAATACTGCCAAAACGCCGAATTAAGATAAACAGAGCAATAGCAGTCCAAATTTGGAGAAACGAAATATGACACCTCACTTGGAAGATGATTTATAAATTTATTATATAAAATATTCAGGTTTCAATAATATTTTATTTACATCAATTTCAACTCATTTAAATTGAAATTGAAATTTTCACAACAGAATTTACTTTCATATTTTCTAGTGAAAATTTTCTGTTTGCTATGTCTAAATAGATGTATTACAAATATCGAATTTTCATTGCCAAATTTTGTAGTTTTAAATTTCACAAAATTTCAGTTAAATACTTTATTAAAACCGTTAAAATTTACGAGTCGTTACAAATAATATAAGTGGGGGTAAAGGCAGAATCATGTTACTTTGGGATTCTGATATATGGAATGTTAAAGGTATAATTTTAGATTACCAGTTTATAAATTTTACATACTGGTGGTTTAACTATCGAAATAACAGGAATCTATGCTAGTAACTTCAAGGTACAGAGAGATATTCAATGGAAAAAATATAAAGAGTTTCATAAAAGAAAGTGTGATAATCCTTGAATTTTAACACTGTAATGAAATTTAGAGAGAAAAGTGGTGGTAATTCAATACCTTTCAAAAAATTGGAAAAAAATTAAAAAAAAATGTTGAAAAACGGTTTAATTGAACCTCTAGTAAATGGAAATAAATTCACGTGGAGATCAGGTGAATTTAGAAGTATCCAGTGTAAATTGGATACAGTGCTTATTAATACAGAATTTTTAAATAAATTTACAAATGTTTCATGTAAAACTGTTAAACAGAAAACAAGGGATCATTCACCTATTTTGATAAACTTAAAAGATATTAATAATAAAATTACTAGCAAACATTTTAGGTTTATAAATGGGTGGACTCAAGATGAGAGTTATAAAGAAATCATGAAAGGTTGTATTTCTTTTCAATGTCAGGGTATTAATCAATATAGGTTCAATATGTTTTTAAAACATACAAAGCATAAAGTCAAACATTGAAATAAAATAAACATCAAACAAGAAGATGTAATAAATGAAATAAAACAAGAGGAGAAGGAGCTATAGGACCTGTTAGATAGCACTCCTGAGAATAAGGAAGTTGCATCAAAAAGTTTCGCCAATCAAATTAACATGTCAAAAGAATTACAAATTAAACTCAGTAATCTAAAGCAAAAAAGCTAAAATTGATTGGTTAAGTCAAGGAGATTAAGCTACAAAAATTTTCTGTAACGACCCAGAATTTCTGTCATTTGAAATTCATATATTTGATTGATTTTAAATATTAACAAGTAAAATTTGTAAGTCGAATAAATTAAAATTTTGAATATCTGGATTTAATTGGATAATTAAATCGATAATTTAATATGTTAAATTACTAAAATAATTGGGAATTGGGTTTAAAATGATTAAAAATGATTCATAAAGTTATATTATATCATATTGAAGTTAGAATGATGTTATAGAACTTTTAAAATTGAATTAAAAGTTAAATTGCAGAAATTGAATATTTTAATATTTAATTGACGAGTTAAAATAGCCATTTTTCAAAAAGTCTCGGATTTTGACGAAAATAGTTTCATCGGATTCGTAATGTTATATTATTGTATGGTTTCAAATTTCATGTCAATCGGACTTACGGTTTGTCCGGGGTAAGCTAAAACGCGTAGAAATCGATTCGAGTGAATTTTGAATTTAAATAGTCGATTCAAAAACTTATCTTTCAAATTTGATCGAATTGTCTCCCGTTATATATTCCATTGCGTTTGGAATTGGGGTAAAACATTATAAACGCCAGGCGGCATGCTTCGTTTGGAGTTCGAAAAAAATTCGGGTAAATAGTGCACGCAAATTTTCTATAAAAGCCCCTCTAACATTTCATTTTGCTCAAAACCCTAACCTTAAAGCTTCAGCCGCCACTTACATCATTAATGGCCGAAAATTTCTTATCTTCTCCTTTTAATCTCTCTCAATCCGTAAAGAATTAGCAAATACTTTCAACTAGGAACTTGTAGAGGATCGTGAGAGCTACAAATCCATACGGTGATGATCGTGATCGACGCAACAATCGAGAGACTAGGGGGCCGCGTCCTCCTACAGTTCGTGCACGAAATTCAAGGTGAAGGGGGGCCGAGTTTGAACCTATGGTGGCCGAAGGTAGCTCTCGTCGTGGTCGTTCATGTGGTGCTACTTGATCGTCGTCGAACGAAGTGTGGTGGTTGCAAAAATTGATCAAAGGGTGGCGGCTAATGAGCTCAAACGGTCGCGTTTTTACTGGAAGGGGAAGAAATAGAAAGCAACGGCCTGGATCTTAGGGTTCAAGAATCTACGGCCCAGATTCATTAGGTTTATAAAAATTAAAAGAAATTGTAATTTAATTATATTATAATTCGTGTAAACTTTAAACTAGTGTAACTTTTTCATACGAGGTCGAAAACGCACGAAACGAATTGCATTGGATTCGTTTTGTCGAGCACTATGCAATGGAGCTGGATTGAAATCGTTTAGAGCTAGTGAAAATTTTAGGTAAAATTAAATGCGCGTTTAATTTTATTCGAAATAAAACGCTACCACTGTTATTGAAACCAAGGTGAGAACTTCTAACTCAATCGAAATTGTTTTGATTTAAATTTTAAATAGTTAAATTTAAAATTGCTTGATTGTATGTTTGAATGATAAATTATTATATGTTGTGTAGTAAATAGACCCTATACGCCGTATATTAAGCGGATGTTATTTATTAAAAACATATACCGCGATAATTCCAATTTGTATGGAATTGGTATTATATATGTACTTGGAGTTGATTTTCCCGCATTATATAGCGGATGAGACCCTATTGTGCCGCATAATGGCGGATAATATTTTATAAATCCTATATACCGCGATATTCCGTATTGGCACGGGATTGGTATTGTGCTAACATCTGTGAATGCAGGAAACAGGTTGGAGGGATCCAACTGGATTCCTCAACAATATTGATTTATTTACAGATATTGTGATATATTCTGTTATCATATGATATATGATGTTTTTGATGCCGTGATTGTTATATGTAGTGCTGTTGAAGCATTGGGCCTATTTTAGAAAATTTAAAAATGTTAAAGTAACGATTTTAAATTAAAGGATTTTAAAGTAATTTTTGAAAGTATACGTTTTATTAAATTTTGGAATTGATTCATTTTAAATAAATAAACGTTAAAAATTTAAATGTTATAAAAATTATGATTTTTGAGAAATATAGATAAAATGTGATTTTTAAAATATGGAGTTAATGAATTTTATAAAATAGTTTAAAATTGGGATTTTTGGATTATTATAAACGGTTTGTATAAAAGAATTATAAGATTGATATTTATGAATTAAAATATTGGAATTATAAAACGAGTTTTTATAAGTGTTAAAATGAAGTATTAATGGTTTTCATAAGTTAATGAAATTTATAGATTTAAAAACTGAGAAGTTATAAAATGAATAGATTTTGTAAAATAAAAGATTTATAAGTAATTATCTTATAAATTGGATTTTGGCATTTAAATGAGATATAAATAGAATTTGTAAATTAAGGGATTTTTATAACTTGAAGTTTTATAATATATAAACGTGAATTTATAAACATTGATTTATAAATTCAAAATTGATTGAATTTGATAAGTAAATAGGAAAGTTTATTTAAGGAATATATCCACGATTTTTGATGGTGGATAATCCTTTAAATTAAAAATATGTAGAAGTGTTGAATTTGGTTAACGATTTATAATCACGATTTTGAACAGTGAATAATATATATTAAAGAAATGTTTTGAGGAGTGATATTTAAATAGGAATTAAAACGATTTGAAGTTGTTTTTAAAATGTATAAGTGTCGAAACCATAGATTTCAACATTCATTGTTGAAATAGACGTTTTCGGGAAATAAGGAAATGGTGGACTATAACACTGTTGTTATAGTAAATGATTTTCGAAAGGAAATGTTTTTTATGTAGTATTGGGATTTATATGTATCTATCTTAATTCCGAATCCCTATACTAGTGATTTTGGGTTGTCGTAACGATGTTTTACGCAACATTCGTTTTGACTCAAATAAATGTGTTTAAGAGAATGTTTTCCTTAAAAGAATAAAATATATACTTAATCGTGTTTTAAGTATATCGAATATTTTCTAAGTATTGAAAATAAATGGATTTGTGAATTACTTATTGTTAAATAAGTATTTGGAAATGTTTTCCAATATAGAAATCGAAATGGTTTAGAGAATATATCTTTTCAAAGATAAATTGAAGTGAATATTTGGCAAGTTATTTAATTGATGGAAGATTGATAAAAAGGGCCTAGTGATTGTTATGGTGCTGAATATTTGTTGGTTTTCTTTGATAGTTAAACAACCGACTATCGATATTTACCTTTAAATGGGTATTTGTTGTGATTGCTTGAATTTGAATGCTACACTTATTTTAAAATAAGCGCTCGTTATTCGGTTTAGCCAAGAGAGGACCTTTGTGTCATGAATCCCATTTCGAATAGTGATACGACGTATATGGATAGCATTGAAGACCGGTGGTGAAGACCGAGTATTTTCGAGAACGAGAGGATAACTCGTTGATTGTCTCTGCACCGAGTCGCGCCGGTATAGAGATTCCCTAAGTAATGGGAAGTCCGATCGGGATTGTGAATACCCGGATTGCAAGGGCTTTTTTTGGAAGTGCCTTCGGTTCTGTTCGAACCCAGAATAGACTTGAATGAATTGTATGTTTGACATTACAATTGAGATATAAAGCAGATTTCTTTCAAATACATTTCTGTTGGTGGCGGAGAATTTATTCTTTTAGCTTAACACCCTTCTCAGAGACGTACGAGCTCAAAGGTTATGTAGTTGAAGGTTATCGGTGATATATTCCCAATTTGGTAGTGTGACATGCTGAGTGTTGCTGATCATTTGTTGATCGAAGCATGGCTTTGTAAAAAGCGTAGCTTTGTGAACGAGACTTCGTCGAACCTCACACCCCGAAATGGTCAAAAAAGGAAAGATGCGGCAAGGTTATTGGGAGTAGCGCCCTTTAGGGTATGTGCATTTCCTTCTGGATAGAAGTGGTATCATGGTATGGAGCCCAGATACTTAACTTATGTTGATACCGCAGATATATATATATATATATATATTACTTTGTGATTTGTTGCTGGGGCCCCGGATAAAGGTCGTTTACGATCGGGGGATGGCATACTCGTGTCAGTAGTTACCCGGTTAGGGGTAACCCGACCTTGTGTTGCAGAGATCTGGTTAGGTTCTCGGGGCGTCTTTCCAGAGGCGTTTCCATGTGGCAATGGGAAGTTCCTTGGCCTGACCATTTGTTGGAAATCCAAAGAAACAATATGAAACCCTGTACGACTTTAGTTGTAAAACCTGCCATTTACTTATGGTGGTCACCACTGTTTAGTTGGTAGCTATAGTGGGCATAGTTCGGAATGTCTATATTGGCTAAGATTTATATCATTACTTTCGAAATGTTTTCCTACACTTTGCACTTATAGTAAGAATATTAAAGAAAATTTCTCGTATCAAGCATGTTTGACTATCATAAGGAGAAATCTCCTTCGATTCTGCGTTTGCATTGTGTGTGTGTGTGGGAGGCCTTATGGTAGTCTCATTTTCTAAAAGCATTGCGAATCTATTTTAAAATACTTCTTTGTTTACTTTTAAAGATAAACTTTTTTAAGTTCTCACACCAGTCCCACGACTGACTTGGAGTTTATTGTTCTCTTCCTAAACTCTGGGTGCCCACCAATTTCTACACGAGCAATCTAGAGTCAGGTTATCTGGATATTCTGGAATTCAGGAGTTGCTGTTGAGATTTGGAGGCAAACTGGATGACATGGCGTATCAATTAGTATTAGTATTTCTTTTCCGCTGTTTGTTGTTGTAAACTCTGATAATGTAATGGAATTGTGATGTAATGTAATAACTGATATAGTTCTTTGTCTTTGTTTCTGTTGTTTTCTTCTTTCTTTCTTTCTTCTTCTATCTTCTACCTCTTCTTTAACCCTAAGGGCACGGTTTTCCGGCCTTCGATTGCTAGGCAGTTGATACAGTGGACGTATTGATTCGGCATTCGTGAGTTGAAGAATCGGTTCCTCATATTTTCTATGTCAGGATGTCTAATGGAAGGCATATTAACAATATAAACAACGCTTTTAAGGATAATGGAAGCTTTGTGAATAGTTTTGATAAAGTGGCTAAGGAAGCAATTGAGCTGTAGAAGGATCTTTTTAAATGTCATGATAAATATAAGGACATTGCTTATATTATTTGGAAGAAAAATAAGTCCAATTCCTTCTGAAATCTTACCAGAGAAAGTTAATGAAAAGGAAATTAAACAAATAATTTTTAACTCCAATGATAACAAAAGTCCAGTTCTAGACGGTTTTAATTCAAAATTTTACGAAACCCAATAGGAAAATACTAAAGGGGATATTCCAAACGTGGTTAATGAATTTTATGAAAGCGGTAAACTGTTTAAAAGTTTCAATCATACTTTGATTCCAAAAATTTAAAGCCCTAACAATATAAGAGATTTTAGACCAATTTCTTACTATAATTATATATACAAAATCATTGCAACTGTTCTCAGTAACTTATTAAATAAATTTATACCATATACTATTTTAGAAAATCATAGTGTTTTTGTACTAAAGAGGTTTAAATATGAAAATTCTTAGCTGGCTCACGAAATGGTAAGAAACTTTAATAAAAGATAGGCAACAATATGTCTATAAAGATATATTTACAAAAAGCCTATGACAAAGTAAATATAAATTTTATTTATAAATGATGACAGAAATGAGGTTTGACAAAAAAAATTGTGAATTAGAATGTGACTGTATTAATACAACTTTTTCTATACGGATTAAAGGTTATTAGTGGGTTTCATTAAAATTAACAGGGGTATTAGACGAGATGATCCTCTCACCCCCTATTTGTTCACTATTGTAATGGAATATTTTACCATTTTGATGGAGATAGAAGAAATTAAAAAAATACTATCCCAATTGACAGAATTAAGCCTAGCATAACTCATCTAATATATGCAGATGACCTTATGTTATTTATCAAGGCTAATATTTTTATTGCTAATGCTACTTAAAAAATCTTTGAGTTGTTGTGTAAGTTTGCAGGCCTATAGGTAAATGAATTCAAAATCAAAATCTACTTCAATAAACACTGCAACAACAAAGCAGACATATTAGAATGCTTACATATTGCTAAAGGAAGTTTGCCAATAAAATATCGAGGACTATCTTTTTCCGTAAATCAAATTAAAGACAATGATTGTAATGCTTTTCTAGATAAGATTAAAGAAAGAGTGAAACATGGTCATGTAAATTGATGAATATAGCAAAAAGAGTTGAACTTATAAAGACAGTGATATATGCAATAATTCTATACTAGATGCAAACTCATCAGAGTCCAGCAGCTACCATAAAAAATATTGAAAAAGTATGTACTAAATTTTTATGGAGGGGAGGATATCATAAAATGTCATGGAAAAAGTTATGCAGGCCTAAAAAACAGAGTGGCTTAGGCGTCAAGAATTTTAATGATCTCAATACAATTTGTGGTTTAAAGCTAGTACGGAGATTTATTGGTAGTGATTCTATGTAGGCCAAATGATTAAAAAAACATCAAAAATGGATCTGTTCGGAATACAGTGCAAAAGACAGATCGGTCAAGTTCTATGAAGAAAATGTTAAATCTTAGAGATATAACAAAGAAAATCATCAAATGAAATTTTAAAGATGGTTAGAATACAAGTTTATGGTTTAATCCATGACTTGATCAACATCCACTTATTAATGTATGAGAGGATGGAATAATTTACCTATAATGGGGAACGACAAAGCTACATTTGTAGAAATAATCAGTAATCATTAATGACAACAAGAACTACATGCAGCAACAAGCTCACTTAATAATATTAGCAAAGAATTATCTGTTGATGAAAATGCAGAAAGTGATGGGTGGGAATGACTGTTATCTAAAAATGAAAAATTCTCTTTCAAAAAACTTAAGAGTTCATCAGAGGAAAATAATCGGAAATGGAACGGACAGAAATCATTTGGAATAAAATTAATTGCTTAAAATGTCCTTTTGTTATTTTTTGCCATTACAGACAGACTGCCAACAAAAGCACAAATCAGCAGATGGGGAAAATTGGAAGATATAACATGTTTACTATGTCATTAAAAAATTGAAACAAGTAAACACCTATTTTTTCAGTGTAAATATGTTGGTTATTAATGGAATAAAGCCAAATCTCGGTTGGATATCAGTTTAGAAAGCTCTATGGTCTTAAGAGCAGAAGTACAAGTAATCAATAATCATTTTCATGGTAAATCCAAACAAAAAAGTCAAGCATATATATTATTAACTGCTATAATCTACCATGCATGGAAAGAGCGTGATAACAGAGTCCATAATAATAAGGAATTAACTAAAGAGCAGAGATGGATATGTATAAGCAAAGAAAATTCTATTATCTTATCGAAATCAACGAAGAAGAAGAAAGGTTACGCATCTACTAATTGTTTAAGTAGAGAAATCCATAATGTCGAAGACTATCTAAAGCTGCCTCGTCTTCTTAATCAAAATCTCATTCCTCATATCTAGAAGGACCATCGGCTGCTGCTATTTCAAAGACTCGCCGTGGTCATAACCCTAGAGATGCTTTGTTGAAGCCTCACAATGGGTCAGATCTTACATATATTCTAGATCTGGTACATAGTTGAGGTAATAAAGAGGTTTATCTACGAAAAAGAATGAATTCACTCCAGACAAAGGCAATGCCCCAATTTCTACAAGTTCAGCTATGTGAAATGACCTTGACCATGATTTATCCTACTGGAAGGGAGGAGAATCGAGTAGGAAATCACTAGAGGAAGAATAAGCGAGCTTATTATAGAAATCGCCATGAAAGGGGTAGAGTTTTCTTTCTTTTTGCTATTTTTTCCGAAGTTTGTAACAAGATAAGTTGCAGCATTAGGGTTAGAGAAGGTATAAAAGAGATGTGAAGTATTGTTGTGTGTATATATGTAACACCCTGCATTTTAGATAATAAAATAATCAAATAACAATGAATAGTGAAAATAATAATTTTTGGAATTGTCAGAATATGGCCTCAAAACTTATACCATTATGTTCGTGGCGATATTCAGATCAATATTCATATATAACTTGTCAAAATCCGAGTTAATATGAAAAGCCACGAGAGAATAAGAAATCAAAATTAATCGAAAAAAAGACCCTACCGGTCGACTAATATGTCGACCGGCAAAGCACAAGGGTCGACCCGCAAAAAACATAGGTCGACCTATAGGTCGACTCTCGTTTTTTCCTGGATGAGAAATCATCCAGGGACGTGCTGAAGTTATATTATTCGAATTTTGTTCGACCTGAAGCGTTGTTTTCTAGATCCTACGATTCACAGCGAGCCTGTGCCATGGTTGCACGAGATTCAATCCAAAAATCCAACAATCTGAGATCCCCAAACGCCACTGTAAATAGGACCCTAGGCCTAGCTATTTTCTCACAATCAGATTTTCTTCCAATTGGGTTCATTCCAAGGGCTGACCTTAAATAGAAAATATTTCTAGGGAGAATATCTTTTTAATAAAAATATTAGATGCCTTAGAAGGGAATCCAGAAAGGCCATGGAGTAAAGCTAAGGATGACAGGTGAGTGAATTTAAATTATATCTCTTTTATGTTTATGATATATAATATCATTAGATTTCCATTAAATATTTAATTCAGCATTTATTTCAACAATTAGTTATACTAATTTGTTATGTTGAAACTGTAAATTTTATAAGAGAAGTGTACTTATATTTAGATGTTATTTATATGGAAAAAGAAAGTAATCCAATTAAATATAAGTAATATTAGGCTTAAAAGTTGTACAGAATGACATAAGTAAAAATTGAGAAATTTACAGTAAATTATGTTAAAACACGAGAAATGAATTAAAAAGCAGAAAATATAATAACTTGATTTGGAAGTTAGTGATAGATTAGTTGGTTGATTTAGAAAAGGGAATACATTTCCATAGTTTAATATTGTAAGAATAATGATAAACATAACTGCAAGAATAAAAGCAAGAAAAATGGAATTAGTAAAAAATAGAATACTGTATTTTGCATTACCCAATAATTAAAGGAATAATAAAAGAAATATCTTGCAGTTACGAGTTATTGTTTATAACATTATTTAGTATTAAAATATGGAAATAGATTTTTAGCACAGTTTTTGTAACCTACCATATAGAATAGAACTACTTCCTAGAATAGTAGAGAATAACTAAAGCGTTAAAGAAATTAAAGAAGAGGAAATAATCAAGTTAATTATTTGACAAGACTAGAAACCATAAATAGAATATGTGACTAGATCTGCATTTACTACACATATAGCAGAATAAAAAGTAAAGCCGTTATTATGATAAGTAATTTGTGATAGTTGGACGTAGTCCCAAACCGAGACCGTCATATAATATAAGAGAACTAAAAAGAATTTAGTATCATAATAAAAGAAGATAGACTAGAATAGAAAAGAGACACTTGCAATTAAATTTATAACATGTTGGTTATAAAAGAAAGAAAAGAATATAAAAGTGATAATCGTAAGTATAATTGTAACACGTAATTATTCAAAAGAAAGAAATAGAAGAGGCTTATTTGATCAAATTTAGATCTTGGATTAAGTTAATAAGCAAAATAATTGAAGTGGCTCGTAGCCGCAACATTCCCTTTCAGGTCTAGGATTAATGGTCTCACACATAAGTGGGGATGAGCTTGCTGATTAGGGTAAATAAGTAGCCAAAAGAACAAGAAAAGTAAATTAAATGCATAATAAAAGATTAGACGTAGGATCTAATAAAATAGTAAGGTGCATTTGGAGCAGCCCAAAAGAGAATCCGGATAAAGGGCCTAACGAAGTAGTTCATCGCACATTTTTAGTATAGAAAAAGCACGTCCAACTTTGTTTTTTGGGCTAGAAGGAAGTACAAGACTTCCTCGGGACGTGAGGATACTCTAGGATGACCCTCCTGGGTAGGCCTAACGAAGCTGCATCCTCGGAGGTAGGTCTGTAGGTGTTCCATCAGGAGAGTATGCCTTGGCATCTTTTGCATTGCTAGCCTAATAAAGCGGACCTTTGTAGGAAGTCAAAAGGTTGATGATGGAGTAGGATATTTGTATGACACTACACTCTAATTTGTGAATAGTTTATAGTGGGCAGGACCCAAAAGGATAGTCGCATGCAGAGATCAAGCCATCATCCGTCAGAGCGAGTTTGGGAAAGACTAGAGCTAAACCAACAGGCCAATGATTCTTTCACTAAAGAGACATTGGATGAGGGGTACAACCAATTGGATGTTTATATTGTTTGCAGTAGAGCATAGCCACTTAGACTTGAAAGGTTTTTCGCTTAGTTGGAGGGAGGTGGGCTGCGTGGGGCCAACGCAACGATGAGAAAAGAGACAAACCAAGTATAATATCTGTATTGTAGGCCTAACGAAGCAGACCTTTACATATATAAAAATCCACGATTGAGTTTCGTGCAAGGTAGACCTTGTTGGCGGAATTCAGGGAGTAGATAGAACGATTATGTGTAGTCCTCAAGGTACGCACTGAATGGTACATTGTGGATGTTCGAGCACTAGTATAAGCTAGTGCAGAAGCAGTTTCATATTTTCATAGCAGACGATGGAACATCTGTATTGTAGGCCTCACGAAGCTGTCCTTTACAGATGTAGTTACAGTACGCTGTGGTAGCGAGGCGTTGGATTCCTTTTCGAGGAGGATACGGAAGGTACCATGGGTAGCACCTAGGATCGATGTGGTCTTTGGGCATGTAGCTACATATATATATATATATATATATATATATATATATATTGATTATTAGGTCTTAATCTACCAGGGAGTAGTTGGGTATGATTCACGCACAGAGGTGAGAGTATTATGAACCCAATAAACCCAATATAGCAGAAAATGGAAATTGTTATATGTAGAATTATGCTTAGAAGTGTATAATTTGTCCATTCACCAGAACTTTAGTTCTAACCCCCTCCTCATAACATCCCATAGGTTAGATAGGTGGCGGGGATTTTCCAGCTTTGAGACACTTGCTTAGAAAGTGTTATTACTTTGGTGAGTATTTACTTACTATTATATTTTAGTCTGTTCCACTGTGAGATGTTTGTTAGGCTCTGATATATCTATCTTTTCTTATTTGCAGGATACTAAATACCCAATTTGGGCTTCAATGGGCTTGGATTTTAGCATTTATGCGAAAAATCCACACCCACTGGAATTCAGAATGTTACATTTGGTATTAAAGCTAGGTTAGTAGATCCTAAGTAAATTAGGAAATATGAGTGAACGTATTTGTATGCTTGAATAAAATATAAATATATTATATAGTAAAATCCAATAGTCCCAAATTGTAGATTTTAATATATGGAACATTTTTAGAAGTATATTTGTGCATAGTTTGCTAGTTGGGTTTGGGATGACCTAAAGATGTTGAGGCCTATGTTATTGCTGATTTCTAGTGTATAATAAGCTATGTTTTGAGAGAAGGTTGGTATCCAAACATTATAGAAAGTAGGAAAGTTCCCTAGGGACAGTAAGGAGAGTATTTTTATTTTTGAAGGAATAAGAGATTTTAGCAAGGAAATGAGATTTTCAAGGTTTACGAAGGGTATTCCTAGGGTAGTAAGAAGAAGATCCACTTTATGTCTAGCCCAATAAAATGAAACTTTTGGAATTCAAAAGTTGAATATTTTAATTGTTAATATGTTTAAGGAAGTAATATTGGGTTTTTTTTAAAATAAAGTGATATGAAATTTAAATTGGTTCGATGTAAACTTTGTTAAAAGTGAAATTCTTTTTGAAGAATTATAGAGCATGTATAGCTCGTTAGTTTCTTTGTAGGAAAACAAAGATTTTAAATATAAAAACCTAGAGTGTGTTAAGTATCGAAATGTAGGTTGCAATATTTATTTTTGTAATAGACGTTTTCGTGAAAAATAAAGGAAACATAGACTATGACACTATTGTTATAGTAGGTGACTCCCAAAGGAAATGTTTTTACATAGAATATGGGATTCATTAATATTTATTTTAATTGAATCCACATACTAGTATTTTTGGGTTATTGTAACAGTATTTTACTCCATTTCTATTTTGACACAAATAAAAATGTGTTTTGAAGATAATTTCTAAGTATAGAAATAAAGTGGTCTGTAAGTATACTTATTATTTAAATAAGTATATGGAAATGTTTTCTAGTCATGAAAATTTTTTAAAAAAAATTGAAAATGAGTTCTTCTAAAAAAAAGAAGACGTAAGTTAAATATTAGGAAATTAATAAATTTCATACGAAATGTCTATTGTAAGTGATTATAGATTAAACATACTTTAATCTAATTGAATGAAATGAATAATAATATAATTTTCTATGAAACCAAATCGCAAATAAAGATGTTTTTTGCAAGTTATAAGGAATACGTGAAAGTGATGTACAAGGTATGGAAAGCACCATATTTTGTATAGCCTATTTTAATAAAATATAAAATAAGTTCCTTGTAATTTCACATAAACATGAAATCCTTTTTTAAAGGATTCATAATAGGTTTTAGCGTTAATGGTTTCTCATAAGAAAACGTAGTTCCCATATATTACGGTATAAAACAATTAGGAATAATAAGAAGTGTAATAGTTATAGACAATGTTAGTTTGGAGGGATATTATAGAAAGCCTTAGTAGGAAAGATAAGCAATGGAAATTCATATTTTTCCATTGATTATACGCATTTTTTGCTTGCCTTTATAGAAAGTCCCCATTTGTAGTAATTTACAAACTCCTCCATGGTTAGGTAATTGGAAGAGTGAGAAAGTTAAGGGATTTTTGATAAAATAATTGTTCCTACCTATTCTAGTTTTTGTAAATTTGAAAATTTATGAAAAGAAGATGTTTTGAAAACATGTGAGAACATTTTTGGAAGTAAAAAAATGTTTTAAGGACAAGCAAGGCATGTTTTAAAGAAACATGGTTTGGTGAAAAAGTAAACAAATTTTTGGAAGAGAAAAACTTAATAAACGGTTAAATTTAAAAATACATTTTTTTATGGAAAGCTGTAAAGGTCTTTAGATGGAAAAGAGGAATAAGTTTTGAACTTATGATTTGTAACTTTTCCACTCTAGGTTTGAGAAATAATTTAAATTCAAAGAGCTACAACGAGGAAAATCTAGAAAGATAAAATGTTAAGTAACCAAGAACCTTTGCATTTAATAGGAACTTTAAAGTAACACTTTTAAAGGGAAGAATTTTGGAATTTGTCGTTTAAAAAATTTAGAAGCTTTAATTTTTGAAATGAAATGATAAATGCCAAACCAAACTTTTAAATATGTAATAGATAGAAATCATTTCCTAGGTGTGACGAAAAAAGTGTAAGGCTGTATAGGAGATAGTATTGATTACTTTTAGTAGTAATAATAAAAGTTCCCGTAAAGTGTATAGGACACTAGTGAGAACCTAGGAATGTTGCTACATGTGTGTAGACTATAGAAGAATAGTGAAGTGATATTAGTAAGATAATAAGACACACGTGGTTGAGATAGGTAGACCTTAGTTGGGGGAAAAAATGAAGGTAAAGGTGAAGAGAAAATTTCCTCAAGCTTAGTTGCTTTTTTTAAATAGAGACCGCATGGGTTGAAATCAATATTCGTTATAGTAAATGAGACTTGGTTATTCCATTTTGAGTATGGAATGGAAGAGATGAATAGATCTTATTCATCATGAGTAATACAACGTAAGTTAGTAACGAGTAATAGGCGATAGGGGGAGCATATGAGTTACTTGGATTCCTAGAGTAGGACCTTTCTATGTTAGGGTGGACATGGTCCTAGGCCTCCTAGCCTTAGATGATAGCTGTGTTTAGCTGCTATATTTACCTATCTAGTATCGCTTTGTAGTAGGACTTGTTTGCTCCTTTAGTTATGAGACTGTACTCCCATGTAAGCATTTAGTTCCTATTGTAGTAAATCAGTGATGAATAACATGATGCTTTTTCTCTGTGTTTTTGTGATGTTCACAAGAAGAGAATAAGAACATAGGACGTAAAAATAAAAGAAAAAGTGAAAGCAAATAAAAGTAACCAAAAGAAAAACGGTAAAGTTTAAAGAAAGCGACAGAAACGTCTATAGAAAAATTTGAAAGAAAAAATTTCTTATGTGAACTGTGCTTAGAAAAGAAAATAAAGATTTTATAGAATAGTGGCACAAATTTCAAGTATTGAGAAAGAGGCGAGCAAAAGTAAAACGGGATAATGTAAGGTTTTTACATTTTCTACCTTCTTTCTAACATAGGAGATCGAGTTTGGATAATTAGATTTTTCTGAAATTCGAATATTAAAAGTTGTGTGGTATGATTTGAATGTAAAATTCGTTGAATTACGCCCCTATTCAGTAGTAGTGTGGGAAAAATTGGATGAAAAACGTTTTAAATTATCAAATGATTGCATTTGTATAAAAATTGCAAGTATATTTAAGACGTGTGCATCATATTTTAAAAAGGAGTTTTTAAAGAAGAAAAGCATTAATATATGAGGTACCACTTAGAAATTCATGTACATGCATATATTTTATATTAAATGACCTTTGCACAATGACACAGATGGTTGAAAAAATTGGACGTACATAAAATGGATGTGATGATGCGGAGAATTACATAGTTTTACCCTTATCGAATTTCGGTGATGAAATTTCCTAAAGGGTGGGAGAATGTAACACCCTGCATTTTTAGATAATTAAATAATCAAATAACAATAAATAATGAAAATAAGCATTTTCGGAATTGCCTGAATATGGCCTCGAAAATTATACCATTACGCTCGTGGGATTTTCTGATCAATTTTCATGTATAACTTGTCGAAATCCAAGTTAATATAAAGAAGTTACGAGAGAATAAGAAATTAGAATTAATAAAAAAAAGACCCTATCGGTCGACCAACAAAGCACAAGGGTCGACCTATAGGTCGACCCGCAAAACACACAAATCGACCTATAGGTCGACTCGCGTTTTTCCTTGGACAAGAAATCATCCAGGGACGTGCCGAAGTTATATAATTTGATTTTTGTGCGATCTGAAGCATTGATTTCTGGATCCAACAATTCACGACGAGCCTGTGACATGGATGCACCAGATTCAGTCCAAAAATCCAACGGTCTGCGATCCCCAAACACTACTATAAATAGGACCCTAAGCCTAGCTATTTTCTCACAATCAGATTTTCTCCCAATTGGGTTCATTGCCCGAGGCAGAACCCGAAATAGAAAACATTTGTAGGGAGAATATCTTTTTAATAAAAATATTAGACGCCTTAGAAGGGGATTCAAGAAGGCCATGGAGTAAAGCTAAGGAAGACATGTGAGTGGATTTAAATTATATCTCTTTTATGTTTATGATATATAATATCATTAGATTTCCGTTAAATATTTAATTCAATATTTATTTCAGTAATTAGTTCTACTAATAAGTTATGTTGAAACTGTAAATTTTATAAGAGAAGTGTACTCATATAAAAATGTTATTTATCTGAAAAAAGAAAGAACTGCAATTAAATATAAGTAATATTAAGTTTAAAAGTTGTAGAGAAAGGCATAAGCCTAAAAGTGAGAAATTTACTGTAAATTATATTAAAACGGGAGAAATTAATTAAAAAGGAGAAAATCCAATAACTTGATTTGGAAGTTAGTGATAGATTAATTGGTTGGTTTAGAAAAGGTTATACATTTTCATAGTTTAAAATTGTAAGAATAACGATAAACATAACTGCAAGAATAAAAGCAAGAAAAATGAAGTTAGTACAAAACAGCGACATCACTATATTTTGCATTACCCAATAATTAAAGAAACAATAAAACAAATATCTTGCAGTTACGAGTTATTTTTTATAGCATTATTTAGTATTAAAATATGGAAATAGATTTTCAACACAGTTTTTGTAACAAACCAAATAGAATAGAACTACTTCGTAGAATAAAAGAGAATAACGTAAAGTGTTAAAGAAATTAAAGAAGAGGAAATAATCAAGTTAATTATTTGACAAGCTAGAAACCATAAACAGAATATATGACTAGATCTGCATTTACTGCGTAGATAGTAGAATAAAAATTAAAGCGGTTATTATGATAACTAATTTTTGATAGTTGGACATAGTCCCAAGCTAAGACTGTCATATAATATAAGAGAACTAAAGAGAATTTAGTATCATAATAAAAGAAGACAGACTAGAATAGAAAAGAGATACTTGCAATTATATTTATAACATTTAGGTTATAAAAGAAAGAAAAGAATATAAAAGTGATAATTGCAAGTATAATTGTAACACGTAGGTTATAATTAAAAAGAAAGAAATAAAAGCGGCTTATTTGATCAAACTTAGATCTTGGATTAAGTTAATAAGAAAAATAATAGAAGTGGCCCGTATCGACAGCATTCCATTTCAGGTCTAGGACTGATGGTCTCATACATAGGTGAGACTGGGCATGCTGATTAGGTAAATAAGTAGCCAACAGAACAAGAAAAGTAAACTAAAAGCATAATAAAAGATTAAATGTAGGGTCTAATAAAATGGTAAGGTGCGTTTGGAGCAGCCCGAAGGAGAATCTGGATAAGGAGCCCAACGAAGCAGTTCATCGCAGATTTTTAGTATAGAAAGAGCATGTCCAACTTAATTATTTTGCGCTAGAAGGATGTAGGAGACTTCAACGGGACGTGAGGATACTTTAGGATAGCCATCCGGGTTAGGCCAAACGAAGTTGCACCTCCGGAGGCAGGTCTATAGGTGTTCCATCAAGAGAGTATGCATTGACTGCTTTTGCACTGTAGGCCTAACGAAGCGGACCTTTGTAGGCAGTCAGAAGGTTGATGATGGAGTAGGATATTCGTATGACACCATACTCTAGTTTGCGAGTAGTTTATAGTTAGGAGGACCCAAAAGGATAGTTGCATGCGGAGATCAAGCCATCATCAATCAGAGCGAGTTCGAGAAAGACTAGAGCTAAACCAATAGGCCAAGGATTCTTTCACTATCGAGACATTAGACGACGGGTACAACCAATTGGATATTTAGATTGTTTGCAGTAGGGCACAACCACTTAGCTCTTGAAAGGTTTTCGATTAATTGAGGGGGAGGTACTGCGTGGGGCCATAACCACGATGAGAAAAGAGACAGATGGACCTTTATAGATATTGAAAATCCCCGACTGAGTTCTGTACAAGATAGACCTTGTTGGAGGAATTAAGGGAGTAGACAGAATGTACGTGTAGTCCTCAAGGTACGCACTGGGTGGTACATTGTGGATATCCGAGCACTAGTATAAGCTAATGCGGATGTAGTTTCACATTTTCATTGTAGATGAAGGAACATCTTTATTGTAGACATCACGAAGTTGTCCTTTACAAATGTTGTTACTGTACGCTCTGTTAGCGAGACGATGGAGTCTTTTTCGAGGAGGATACGGAAGGTACCATGGGTAGTACCTAGGACCGATGCGGTCTTTTGGCATACATATATATTGGCTATTATGTCTTAATCTACTAGGGAGTAGATGGGTATGATTCACGCACAGAGTCGAGAGTATTATAAACCCAATAAACCTAATATACTAGAAAATGAAAATAGAATGATATATGTAAAATTATGCTTAGAAATGTATAATTTGTCCATTCACCAGAACTTTAGTTCTGACTCCCTTTTCATAACATCCCACAGGGTTGGATAGATAGCAGAGATTTTCAAGCTTTGAGACTTGCTTAGAAAGTGTTATTATCTTGGTGAGTATTTACTTACTATTATATTTTAGTCAGTTCCGCTGTGAGATATTTGTTTGAACTCCGTTATTTTTATCTTTGCCTATTTGCAGGATACCAGATACCTAAATCGGGCTTCAGTAGGCTAGGATTTTAGCATTTATGTGAAAAATCCAGAACCATTGGAATTCGGGTTGTTACAATATACCCGACCAGTTATTGTTTGCGGGTTGGACTTCTTTTTGCAAAGTTTCAGGAAAAAAGTTGATTTGAAAATAAACTTACAACGCGAACATATATTTTATAACTACATGCTTGACCAAATAGGTTTCCCATCAAAAATATGTTCTCTCATAAAATATTGTATCAAGAGAGCTACATTCTCCATATAAATTCAAGGGCCTTCTCTAAGGTATTTCAATAGCAATAAAGAAATATGCTAAGGATCCGCTTTTCCCTTTAGCTCTTTGCCTGCTATTTCTATGAAATACTATCCAATCAACATGAAATTAAAGAATGTGAGATGAAAGATAAGATACTCATAATACCAAATACATTATAACTTATCATATCTGTCCCAAACTATAAATACGATAACAAAGACAACGATTGCTATTCAAGGCAAATTGATTTTCTCCTTATTTGTGGTCTATGAATGAATGGGATTATAATAAAAGCCAATTTCAATAAAGTGCATTAATAGCGAAAAGAAGATGAATGTTCTCCAAACTTTACATATTATGAAGGTAAAATTGACTATTAAGTACCTTGACTTTAATATTAACTCTACTCAAATTGATGTCAAAAAGTGCAGTATTCTTCCTAAATGTAAAAAGAATGATTGTCATAATTTAGCTTCATATCAATGGCCGAAAGAATAGTGCTCTTTCATATAGTGATATTAACTAGTGTTCTCGATTAGTTGTATACCCATCAAGTCCGGATAGTTCCCATTTGAAAGAATTGAAAAGCTGTAAACTTTATTTAGCATGGTTATTAGGCCGAAAAGAGTTGAGAGAAAAGTGAAAACCCAAAAAGGAGATGGTATTAGGCCATTTTTTATAGAGAATTAAGCATACAGAAGTCTAGCAATAATCGCTTATAAAGTAGTTGTTATAGTACTTGCTTTGTTGTTAGTTGGCCTATCGATAATGGTTAATCTGTATGCATTTTCTAATTTCTACATAAGTACAAGCCAAATGGACAAGTAATATTGTTAGCGCATCTCTTATATAGAAATGGTTGTAACATTGTCCGACATCACACTTTTTAGTGTAAATGCAAACTTTTCAAATGTAGTTAGTACACAGAAATGTGGTCATGGGTTCAAATCCCACATCCAACATAATTTATTGTACTTATCTTTTTTTTCCAGAATATACGAATGAGGTTAAGTGTTAGAATACCAATCCCATGAAAAAGTTGGTTGTTGTTATTTTTATTGTTTATGTTAGCTATATCCTCAAAAGAAATGCATACTTTAGTAAGATATTCTTCTTTCCAGTTTACTTTCAACCATACAGTTGGTACTCTAAATTAAACTTTGATTCTCAATTTCATTATTATTATTTTATTAAAAATAATATGAAAAATTTAATCTGATTATGTGAAAGAATATATCTTTTAATAGGGTATCCTTATGTGCATTTCCATCTAACATGCCAGATTACCAGTCTCTTGTAAAGAGCTATAATAGCAGTTTCTTCATTTACCTCCTTTAGTTTCTCTTAAGGCTTTGGTACTGAGTTTTGTAGTAGCAATTAGGTTTGTTTTTAGGAAGTATCGATAATACGATAAACGAGAGAATTTAGTAAGTTTTTATGAAGGGTATTATGGGTGAATTTCCGTATGACTGTATGCTAATGTAAACATAAATAAATCATTGAGGTGGAATATATTTGTTAATTTATTTTATATGATGCCCTAGAATGATTTATGAATAATAGTAGATGTCTCGTCCAAATCAAAGTCTAAATATTGGTTCAAAAAACATCTTAATTTTTAAGACCCAAAAATGAACATCGATGATGTTGTAGTCATCACCAAAAATTTTAAGCGAAAAATGGTAAGTAAACATGGCAGTTGAATAAACTCCATCAAGTACAAATGTCTTCGCATTTTCATAAACCCAAAATGTGCTCATATTATGGTAAAAATAATTAAACATAAATATTAGTATCGTGCTCAACATATGAAGATGCTGATAAGAACACTTAACTAGTTACATTACCTGGTTTTAGAACAACGGAACTTTAAAATGTAACTTTTGTTATCTACCAAGCCTCCAGCTTTGTCTTCAAAAAAATTATTCGTCTTTCAAAAGCAACATGTCTAAACCATAAACTTGGCCTGCTCGAATAACACCTACGAGTTTATGGCGAAAACAATAATAAAAACATGCATAAAGCTTAGTATGAGTAATATTGTGCTCTAACACAAAGCAAAGTTAGACCAACTGCCTAAAAAAACAATTTTCCCCACACTAAGCCAAAATCATCAAAAAATTCATATCAAACAAATTGAATATCATAATCATAAAACATCTTTTCAACAATAAGCGTGCTCTATACTTAGCGTCAAACCGTGATTAGGTTTTATAGTTGTTTCTTATAGGTTACCACTCAAGCCTTGAATCATCATTCCCTACTAATGTTGTTATGTTATGAAATATAGTTTGCCATACAGGCCCTATATCTTCACTTTCAAAAAAATATGTGATAGATGTTTAGACTACAACTTATGCCTTGCACCTACACTTATGTATAATGTCATGAACAAATATTTTAGATACCATATAGGACTTGCACCTACGCTTTTTTATATTGTCATGAACAAATATTTGCGATGCCACATAGGCCTTGCACCCATGCTTCTACAATTAATATTGTGTTTAGCATTATGGTTTGCCACACATGCCTTGCTTCCCCTAACACTATTTTGAGCTTAGATCAACATCTTTCCAATTTGTTAACAAATCATTTTTATCTTTCTCTTTAAATGACACACTTATCATTTCTTAGCTTCTCTAAGTTTATTCCTTTTCTTATTTACACATAAGCTATTCCATTTTAACTTATTTTTTCATTCCATAATTTAGTCTTTATGAAATTCAAATTAAAATCTTGAAAACTGTCTTTCAAAATGCTATCCAAAATCTACACATTTAAATAAGGATTTTTTTTGTCAACTGCTATCGCATATATATAGCTATCCACCTTCTAAATCCATGTTACCGCATACCTATCTATCACATGTCAATAGCTTTCATAAGTATGATGCTAGCGCGTGTAAAAATGTCTATCGAGATTATATGGCTATTGCACCTTTAAACTAGCTATTGGACTTTTAAATAGTTATCACACATATAGCTATCACACTCTAAAATAGTTATTACATGTATAGGTATCACACTTTTAAATAGTATCGTGGGTATAAACTGAAGTGCTATCACACTTCTCACTAAAGGGCTATCACACTTCTAACCTAAGTGCTATCGGAAGTCCCACCTAAAGACTATCATAATGTCGACTAAAAAATTAGCCAACATCGAAATTAGACTAATGCGTGTGTATTAGCAAAGATTACTTACTAATATTAGGCTTAAAATGTAAAATGAGGAGTAAAGCAAGCAAATAATGTAAATGACACAAGATGTAGAGCGGTTCAACAGAGATTTGTCTACGTCCACTATGAAGATCTCTTACTATATTTTTATCTTACAATTACAGAGAGTTACAAGAGAGTAATAAGAAATTTGGCACCTAAGTTTACACTGATACCAAACTTCAGAGCTTGAGAGAAGCTTCTTGCTATAAGAGAGTAATTCTATATTAAGAAATAACAATAATTCAACACAATTTCAACCCTTTTGATGTCGTATAGCAAGGGGTATTTATAGCGGTTGTTATAGGCATTGGATGCTTGAGGCTACACTATAAATAGGAGGAAATTGCTCTTGGCTGTTGATATGGTCGCTTAGATGGATAGAAGATAGTTGGAAAGGTAGTTGGAATATGTGCCTAAGAAGCAAGCCAGTTGTAATTTCTTACGGGGCACGTGCTTTGTGCTGAGAAAGGTGATATGCTATAGGAGTTGTAGTAGGCCTACTAAATCATAGTAAGCAATATTTTCGATATCTAGGATAATTCTCTAGGAAGAAAGATAGAAAAAAGCTTCTTGCATAATGATAGCCGGTTACTTGTTACCGAAGCTTACTGAGAATAAAGTTGAAAATGCTTAGGCTGGAGCATGAAGGGATGAACCAAGACATAGTGATGAGATGGGCTTCTTGGGACCGATCATATGAGGGCGGAGAGAGTCGAGCCAATGGCGGGTCGCTTTCAGCTGGGTCAAGTCATATGAGATGGCCATGATGAATCATGTTGGGCAGGGCCGGGCATAGGAATCCAGGCTAGCCTATCTGTGACTTACTTGTTGAGTTTGCTTGGATGGAGTAAGGTTGAATGTGGGCCAATTAGAACTGGGCAGAGCTGAGTGCTAGCTGACTTGAATTTGGGTCGAGCCTTGATTTGCTAGCCAGTTTAATCTTACTCGTGAGAAATTTGAGAAATGTTTTTCCCTCCAAGACTATCACCATGAGCAGAGGTAATGTTACAGCTCAGAATTTTGAACACTTTATATTTAAAAATCCAAACTATATAAATATTTGAATCTTAGTTTAATGTGATTAAATTGATTTTATAACCTTATTTACCGTATTGTGCTTAATAACTAATGAAAGTAAACTTGTTTTTTAAAATATGTTTGCAAAAATAAGTAGTTCGAAGAATTATCGATATTGTGATCGAAAATTGTTTTATTGATAAACGATATTTTACTCGATATAATTTGTTCGAGTTTTTTGGGCTTCCTTAGAATATTAATGTGTAATTAATTAGCAAATAAAAATATTTTAGTAGATTATGGCTTATTAATCTCTTGAGTGATGTCATGGGTGATGTCACAAAAAGATATTTTAAGAGGAGATATTTGTAGAAGATATTTGGAAGGGTATAAAGTAAAAAGCGAGCACATGGAGGGGGGAGTGGGTTTGGCCGGCCATATGGAGTAGAAGGTGAGTGGTGACCTCTTGGGAAGCCTATTTAAATCCCCTTAAAGCCTTGAAAATTGGTTTGCTAACTCATTTAACATTGAAAGAAACACCCTTCATCCTCTTCACTTTACACTCAAATGTTCTAAAAACACAAAAGAACTTCACTAAACTCAAGCTATAGGCCTCACAAAACATAATAATAAATAATAAAAACTCATAGCTTGGGAGCATACAACCCAAACCAACCCTTGACTGTGAGCAAAAGAAGGCATTCCTTGCCTAGGCTGTGAGCATTTGTGAAGGTAAGTTGGACTTTGGGCTTGTTGTGGTTGAGGTAGGAAGTAACATTGAGGTAGAGGCATGTGCTTTCTTGTAGACTTGAAAAACAATGAGTTAACTCACCACTTGGTAGTAGATGAAGTTGTATAATATGCTATCTAAACTATAGTAAATACATTAACTAATTAAAGTTGTATATTTGGACCATACTTGCTTTTGAAAGCAAATGACAACTCTATATTGCATATCATCACTTCTATTACTGTCTATGGCATATGTTTTAGTCTTGACATTGTGTATATATTGTTGGTTGGGTAGGATTTCGTTTAGAATTGAATGTGGAATGGTTTTTATAGCAAAAATTCGCTATAGAAGGTCTTTGAAATCCCTTGTTTTGGTAAATTTCTATAATATTTTGTAAAAACATCCTCATGGGTTTCTTGGCATGGTAATAGTACACTATGAGAATATTACTTACTGTAAAAAAAGTTGGACTTTAAATCGATTAATAGCATGTTGAAAACTAGTCGAACTTTGAAGGGTTTAAAACTGTTTTTGTGGCAAAAGCATGAAACTACAACACTTTATGAAACACTTTCTGGGCATTTCAGAACCATTGAAATCACTTCTCTAAATGCTGTTGTTTGCTATTTGAAACTTTAAATGGTTTAAAAATGGCATTTAAACAAAGTATTTTCTACGATCTTTTTAGGAATGTTTAGTAGCATTGATTAGACTTTTTTAAAAGTGGTTTTAAGTGTAAATATATGTTTCATAATTAATTATAAAATTTTAAAGTAAAGGGCTTATTTATATTTAAAACATGCTTTTTATAAGTTTTTTACAAATGTTAAATTAGTTATTCGTAAGTAATATTTTAAATGGATATTTAAAACATATTTATAAATACTTTTAAAGTATTTATATATATATAGAAGTTTTGGAAAAGTAAGTTTAAGTATTTTATAAAAGGATAAAGTGGTTTTGAGAAGTTAATTAAAAGAATATTACTTTGTTAAAGAAGTGTAGACATACTTAGGTCTTTAAAAAGAAATGTTTAAATATAACGAAAGGTATGAAATGGTTTTGGGTTTATAGTAACGATGTTTAAGCGACATTTGTTTTTAACCCACTTTAATATACTTTTAAAAATGTAAAACCTTGTCAAGGGATTTGTGAATATCATTAAACCTTTGGGATAAGAACATGAATACATTTCTAAGAATATAATGAGTAGAAATGATTAATGAAATAGCAATATACATGTATATATCTTTTATAAATGTTTTTAAATACACACACAAAAAAAGTAATTGCAAAAGAGTATAACTTGATGAAATAAATTTTATTTAGAAAATAACTAATTATATTAAAAAGGAGATTAGAAGTCGCTTCTGTGACTTAATCATTTTTGTGTGTTTACTCGTTCATGGAAAATTTCTAATCCTTGGCACTAAAAGCTAGCACAGTAGGCTCATTCTATCTGTGAGAGTTAAGAATGTTGTTCGAGTATGGCTTGGAAGAAATAGTGGTTTAACCTACCGGTTTCACTATTGATCAAGGGATAAAGTAAGTTGAGAAGGTCAGATTAGTCAACTATCAAATTTGATTTCCATATGCGATTGTTTTCATTTCATACTAGGCAGTCGATTAGTCAACTATCAAATTTGACCAACTAACTTAGAAAGTATATAAAATCTTCAAGGCTTCATATAGTTTTTGTAACACCTCGTAAAAATTAATAAGAAATTAATTAATTAATAATATGGTTAAAAATGGATATTTTGTAAATATGGAAATCTGACCATGAAAGTTATACCATTGCGTTCGTGGCGATTTTTGATCAACTTTCATATATATAAAGTTTTGTAATCGTAGCTCGAAACAAGAAGTTATTGAGGTTTGAAGTTTTTGAATTTAAAATAATTGGAATGAATTCAAATTTAAAAATTTAATTAATGTTAACATTGATGGATGCTTAGGGTTTAAGCAACGTTAATGTTAAAAATAAATAAGGAAAGAAATTAATTAAAAACGATGATAATTGTTATTGCTAAATTCAATAGGCCGATCGATCGCCTCCCACGGACTGTTCGACTGGCTAGAGAGGAGTGATCGACCAGTGTAGTGGAGGTGGTGAGGGTTTTTTAGGCGTGAACGATCAAGATTTTATTATTTTGTACCGACTTAAATACTACGGTCCGAATGCCTTCTAACCACTATAAATAAGAGGCTATCCCCCTCACTTTTATTCACAAAAATATTTGAAATGCTAGCGAAGAGCTATCAGTCTTCTTCCCTGGCTAGATTCAAGAATGCAAAATCAAGGGAAAATGGCAATAAGTTTTTATATATATATATATTCATTCTTCTATTTTATCCTTCTCCGGTCCCTAAATTCTGAATCTAATTTATGTACAATACAATTGTTGTATATTTCAAAAAGAATAAGTCTGAAGGAGAAACTAGGAGTGGACGTGAATCAAATCCAAAGGAAGGCAGGAAAATTATCTGTAAGTGGAATTCTTACTTTTTCATATTTTTAGTATTTGTGTAGTAGAAGTTTGGATTTATGCCTTAGGAATTTTTTCACAAAAACACTAAAACTAAAACCCTAAAATTCCCCCAAAACAAAATGTCAATTCCTATGTTTATTGGAATCTCAATTATTTTATATAAAAATAGTAGAATTTGTTTTGTTATTTCAATTTGAATATTTTATATTCTATTCCACTTCTAACTTTTCTCTATTGTTATGTTAAGGAGTTTTAAAAAGGAAACGAGGGTGGAAATGGTGTGTAAAGGACGATCCTATTCGTAGTTTGCACTGCCTATTTCCGTAATTTAATATGAATCCCTTTTTCATTTTATATGCAAAAGTTAAATAAAATATAATAGGTTTATATTGTATTTTGTATTTAATTCTATTTTATTAATGCAAGTCTTTTATTTTGCTAAAGATATTAGCTAATTTGTAAGTTATTGTATGGTGTTAGACTTGCATGAATTGGAAGTTGATATTTAAAATGATTAGTCAAGGAAGCAAGATCTTCACATACTTAGAAATATTTAGTTAGCCTAAATTATGTACATATAAATATATTAGCATATAAATATATTATTATCGTATAATTAATGACTTATTAATTGCGTAGTATAAATACATTAGTAATTAGCATTAAACCACATAGGAAGGAAGCAAGAATAAGTATGGAAATTAATTCATAATTAACGGCGTAATAAGGAGTTTTCCTTATATTGCCATAATGCAAAATGCAGTGCGGTATGTATATGGTAATTTGTCAGGAGATTGGAATTATAACTAAGTCATAAGGATGCGAGATCAGTCAAAAGCACATAGAAGTCTGCCTAGCTAATCTGGCTACTAGTAGTGTGACTCTGGACTGATGTAGGACACTAGTATTGTGATCCATGGAGGACGCAAGGTTAGCCTCAATTCTATAGCATAAATCTTCTTAGATAATCTGGCTACCAACCTCTATGAATAGTTGGACTAATGTCAAACGTTATAGTTTGGGCTATGGATCATATTACATAGGATCTGCTTCTAGGTCGGGGGTATTAAGTGTCTATCGATGGATCGAGCTCCTTCCCACATAAGAAATATTAAATGGTCGAGATTATCGTTTAGGAGCGATAGTAGGGAATCTTTGGAGGGGTCCACTTTGAGATCAAGGTTTTAAGTGGCCATTGTAGGGTCTGCCTCTTTCCATAAAGAAGTGTTAAGTGGCCTGATGAGATTTCATGCAATGTCAATTAGGGATTACCAAAGAAGGGTCTGCTTTAGGTTAGATATTAAATGGCAGGGATATTAAATAGTTAGAGTCTGCCTAATTCCCATTAAAGAGATATTAAATGGCTCGGCTACTTTCTCCCACATTGTTAGGATATGATTGATAATAGTTACATAGGACCGGGAAGAGCCTTTGGCCTAAAGTTGAAGGTATGTTATGGAGTTGGACTGGAAGAGCCATCATGCTTACTGTTGAGGTCTTCTTGGTAGGACATAGTCTAGGATATGTAAGAGATAAAGGGAGATATTAATAACCCAAACACTAATTCTTTTGATAAATCTCTTTTATTTTATAAATAAATTTCTCCTTTATAACTTTCTAAACAAATTTATAAAATATTTTATAAGTTTCCAATCTATTTATAAGTACTCCTTTATAAATCTTAAACCTTTGATAAAACTTCCATTTTCAAACCACTAAACCACATTTATAAACCTACTTTCTAAAATCATTTGAAACTAACTTCTTCTAACTTGAAAACTCTTCCAAATTTATAAACATTCATAAATTCTTTAATAAATATCCATAACCAATTATAAAAATCTTCCTATATTTAAATAAACTTATTTAATAGACTCTTTAAGTCAGTAAGGTTCGCTTGATAAACTATAAATTATTTAAAATAACATTATTAATAAGTTATTATTTAAAAACCCTTCTATGTGATTATCTTTAATCCTCATTCAAAATAATAACTTTAGAATTTCATTAATAATATATTAAATTAATTTTAAACATGATTATTGTATTAACAAGTTTACTAAAAAATAATAATTAGTCCACGAGTGCGACGCAGTGGAAAGGAGGCTTGGGTTCTGGTAAAAAGACACAGGTTCGATTCCTACCATGCGCTTCCCTATCCTATATAAATTTACCCAAGGGTGTGGGGGATTGGATCAGTGGATGGCTTTACTATACCCTCCTCAGGAGTTTACCGGTCCGTCGGCTTCTCCTAGGTTTCAAAAATAATAATAATAATTAATTAGCTTTAAAATAATGTTAATACAGTAATCAATTAACTTTTAATTAATATTAATACGATAATCAATTAACCTATAAATATAATTAAATAACTTAAATCAATATTATTAAACGACTTTAATTAAAAATTAATGTATCATTAAATCATGTTAAATAAATAATTAAATTAAAAAAAATCTTAAAACAATAATTAGATAACTTAAATCAGTATAATTAAATAACTTTAATTAGAAATTAAAGTATGGTTAAGTCAATTTAACAAAATAATTAAATTGAAACATCTTATAACAATAATTATATAACTTTTAAAATAATAAATAAATATTCTTAGATAACTTTAGTAATCGTATTAATAAAATTATTAACTTAAATCACTATTAAAAACAATTTTAAATTATCTTTTAAACATTATCAATAAACAATTATTACTTTTAAAACTCTTATTACTAGATAATAATTATTCTTAAAATAATTTTCAAAGCAAAATATAACTTTTTAAATTTGAAGGAGGCTTAACGATCACTATGGTACTTAAACAAGCTACCATCTCATTCAATTTAACTTTCTAAGTCAATTTATAAGTGACATATCAATTTATGATATATTATCGATGTCCAAAAACTATAAAATAGCAAAACGCAGATTTATTCTGCTAATTAAGATGTCAAATTTTTATAATTAGAAGAACCGTGTTTTATCCTGCTAGACAAATATCCAATTGCCATATTCAATCCAATTTAACTCAACAGTAATTTATTTGACCGAATAAATATCAATAATTAAGGTATATAAATTTGGACTACGTTATTATTAAAATAACATGATTTATATTCAATTCGTTTCCATATGTCATAATTTTTTAGACATCTCAAAACTACTAACAAATTATGCTGCAATGTTATACTCATCAATACGAGTAATGCAAAAAATCCATGAGCAAAACGGACCACGGATGACCAAGTTAGCTTGGCTTGAGCATAATATATACTAATTTGATAATTAAATCATTTTCAAAACATTTCTCACAGGAAAAGATAACGAGCCCAGCCCACTAGCTTGCAAACCCAACTCGACTTCTCCTTTCCCCCTTCCTCTTCTTCTTCCCTAATCCATTCACATTTCCTAAATCCAACATCAATGTGCACGTCCACGTGCACTCTCCTACGTGCCACCATCCATCAATCCAAACATATCAGCAAGGTCTCCTTCTCGATCGAACGCACCACTGCACTCAAGTTCCGGCCTCCCCCATTGAAGACCAATCGAACTAACCTAAATCAACTACTACTGTTCGTACCGTAGACTTACGACACTTTCGAATGCCAATCTCCACCAAAATTCGAATCGAGGTACGTCTCTACATGCTGAACCCAAAACCGAGATCCATCTCATATATCGCTGCCTAGAACTCTAATGATCTCTAAACCTAGATTTCGACGATCGTCCATGACCATCATTGCCAAACCTTTACCATAAATACTGCATTTCGATGCGAACTCGACGGTGCTAGCAGCGTCAACGATTCGACCCGGATCAAGAGATATGAATTTTTGAACTTTGAGAACATTTATTCCTTCTTACTTATATGATGATTTCTCGCTCGATTCTTGACGAAATAAAACGCGATCAATTTTAAAAAAGCTAGAGAGGATGGCGATCAACTTCTTAGTTGAAAGCTGATGCTTAAAGTGGATGGTTTGCGAGCTTTTGATTTTGGAATGAGAGGAATTGCTTTTTTTCATAGGAAAAAATAAAAGAATAGAGGAAGAAGAGAGCAATGTCAGAAGGCAGAGCAAGGAAGCTTAATCACGCACATATATATAGACTAATGTAGTTAAGCACTCAAAGTTATTGAAGACATACGCTAAGTGAAAGTGCAAGTATAGGGGACAAAGGAACACAACGACGACATGGTGATGGTGGATAAAGAAACCATGGAGGAAAAGGAGAACAGGAAGTTGGCTGCTGGATAAAAGAGAAGGTTGCACTGTACAATGTGTGCTCTTGTATACTATATATGCATATTTTGTTTTGAAATTGAATAGATTACAGTATCCACTACACACCATATCGCGTCCGCATACAAGCCACGAACGATAGAAAATGAAATATGATCATGTACAAAATTGCGATAGGATCATAAAACAATAATAAAGTAGACAAGCTATCAAGTTCTGTGAAATTTCCAAAATTGGAAACCATTACCGTAAAATATGATAATCTGGAATTTATTTATTTTTCAAATTAAAAACTATGGAAAAATCCTAAAAATTAGATTAAAAATACATCATTAAATATCAAGCCATTATTTGGAACATAGATTTTATTACATTTTAAACAGAACCCCGAATCGAAATTTAAAACTAATCAAATATTCCAAAAATCATTGTGATAAAATACCAGGTAGTTACATTCTCCCCCTAAAAGAATTTCATCCTTGAAATTTCACCACATGAACAACTAACACTGTTCATAAGCCCGCATGATGTTCATAGATAAGTCATATACTAAATCTGATTTGATAACTACTCGAATACATAACTCCACTTTCAAACTAGTATTGCTTGCTCGATTTCCTAATGCGGACTTTGATCAGGGTTCTTAATTAGAAACCTCAGTTCTCCTTACACATATGCACTTCCATTATGTTTTCAAACCAGATTATATAATTCTCATTTAATTCAAATTTAAACTTACATCGATATCGTATGTCGATGTGTGTCTATATATCATTTATATATGCATTATTTTCAATACCAATCAACATAAACCAAATAAAATTGTATAATTAATATTTCATAAATATTAATTTATTTAATTATATTATCAGAACTATAATTTAATTAAATCAGGTGGTAGTCAGAGTATTCAATATTTCGGTTGTATGACTCTTAGGTATAAATTAGATCAGCGATTAATACCAAGCATTTTGAATATTAACATTCACACGTCACCTTAGCTAGTAGTGTGACATTATGGTCAAATTTACCGCTTACTTAGATTCGGTAAAATCTAATTTTACTTATTTAAAGCGGTCCCCGATAGTGACAATTATTTGCACCAATTCACTTTGTCAAAACTATATCACCTGGGGCTTATGGAATTTGGTAATAGTCAAAATTCCAGTATCGTCCACATTCAACTTGCATAGTCCAAACACAAAGTTCTTGGTTTAATAATAACCATTATTATTAACTAAACTGCTCTAGCCAAAGACTTTGACTTTGAGTTGACTTCGATTGACTATGATATTAACCTTGTATAACCCAGGAGACGAAATCTCTATTGAATAGTGTTTCACTTTTAATGCTTTAACTAGACCTAGCTATAGTCATTCGATAGACATTATGGCACAACTTAACTACAATCAAAGTAAATTTTCCACACTGAAGCTCGACAGTGTTCTCAAATCAAGAGAATTGTGTAATATTTTGACATCGATATTGTCTATTTGATCTTAGTTATATTAAACAACATAAAACTATCGAATGAGTTATTCCATAATTATTCAATAGCTATCTGTATAAAATCCCTTCATGCCCTCGGCAGCCATAAGCAATACACCATTCAATATATAGAGAGTGTTACCTACTCTATTCTCAATGGATATATCGATATCCAATCTCGATACATCTTGACTAGGAATATTTAAAATTATGTGTTTATTTTCGTTATGATAAATTTCTCATGATTATAATATATGGTAATTACTATCATAAAAAGGTATTATTGTGGATTTTCTATTAAATATACATAATTAAATAATTAATTAATATAACACATTATGTCAATTGTATAATAGAAAGAAAAACACATTTTATTTCAAATGAGATTTTATTATAGAGTTAATAATTTACAGTAATTTACATAATTTCCCTATCACATACTCCTAACTCTAACACCTACTTAACTAACATCTGACATACATAGGCCTGAAATGGTACATCTTTCAAAGTTCTAACTTTTGAAGTTCTAACCTTTTCTCACTATTTTAAATTTCAAAATAACACATTTATTGGCTGCGCTTACCTATTAAATGCCTCTTTATTCATCATATCTCATTCATTCTTCGTTCAAACATCACATTATTTCAAAATTCAAAAACTAACACCATTTTTATTCTTTTTTCTCTACACAAAAGGGCTTTACATCAAGCTTAATCTTCTCAAACATCTAGACTCTCCTCAATAGAAATTGGCTCTATAATGATGAAGAATCAATGAAAGCATTCATAGACTACAAAGAGTATGTAGACGCACTTTCTGGTTATTTTGTAAAATTTGATGGTTTCCCTTCTTATGATTTTCTTTTTATGTCTATTGAAATATAACTTTTATCTTGGTTGATTTTTCACAAAATGACTTTCTTTATTATCCCAATCTTGTGAAAATGTTTTATGCAAATTTAAATGGTAAATTTTACAAGGAAATGATGATCAAATTTTGAGTAATGTGAAACCACTATTATTGTTTTAGATGCAAATTTGTGAAATTTTAGCATGTAAAAACAGAAGCAATGTTCTTTTGAAAGCAGAAATAAGTTATGATAACCATGAAGTTTTACATTATTTGATTGAAAATGAATTTGAAGTAGAATTTAAAGGGAAATATCTTCGACCAAAAGCAAGGCTCATGAACCTAATTTTGGAACAAAGTGCAACTCATTGAACCGAGAATTATTATAATCCTACCACAATGACACATAAAGCTTTGTTTTCAATTGGTGCTAAAAATATTAAAAATTGGGTTCAAGTCATTCTTTCCGACTTTGTAACAAAATGATTTCAAAACATGAACATACACTTTATCATGGAGCGCATTTGGCAAGAATCATTACTTATTTTGGAATTAATTTAAAAGAGAACCCCCTTCCATAAAACCTTCTTAATAAGAAGAACATTCTTGTGACACCCTCATTTTTAATAATCAAATAATGATGAACAGTGAAAATAAACATTTTTGGAATTGTCAAAATATGGCCTCCAACTTATATCATTGTGTCCGTGGCGATTTTCTGATCAATTTTCATATATAACTTGTCAAAATCTGAGTCAATATAAAGAAGTTGCGGGAGAAACGAGAGACGGGAAATAATCGAAAAAAAACAAATATAGGTCCCTAGGTCGACCGCTAGGTCGACCCGAGGGAAGCACGGGTCGAGTCTAGGGTTGACCCGCATTACTACTTAGACGTAGTTTCATCCAGGAATCTTCCAAACCAATTAAAATTCGATTTTTCCACAATCTAAGCCATACGTTGATTTATCTGATGGCTCCGAACGACCCTCTGACGTGGTGGCTCCAGATTCAATCCAAGAATCAACGATCTGAGATCTCCAAACTCTGCTATAAATAGAACCCAAGGCCTAGCTATTTTTCCACAATTAGATTTTCTCCCAATGGGTTCATTGCTTGAGGCTGGACCCTAAATAGAAAATATTTCTCTGCGTTCATTGCTTGAGGCTGGACCCTAAAAAGAAAATATTTCTAAGGAGGAGGTCTTCTCAATAAAAATATTATACACCTTAGAAGGGGATCTGAAGGACCATGGAGACAAGCTGAGCACAAGCAAAGCTAAGGACGACAGTTGAGTGGATTTAATTATATATCTTTTACGTTTATGATGTATTATCATTAGATTCTCGTTAAATAATTTTATTGAGTGTTTATTTCAGTAATTAATTATGTTAATTAGTTATGCTGAGACGGTAAAGTGTATAAGAGAGCTTATATGTAATTATTATTTATATGGAAAATAGTAATCAAATTAAATATGAATAATATTAGGCTTGACAGTTAGGAAAGGCGTAAGCCTAAAAATAAGAAATTTACAGTTATTTACATCTATTTTAAAAGTTGAAATTTAGCCTGTAAATATTAGTTTCTTTTTATTTCTTTTAATGCAAATAAAATAGTAAAGAGAAGAATTCGCAAATACAGACTAAAATAAAAGAACATTAGACTTACAGAAATTGGATGCAAATAAGAAAAGCTGAAATAAAAGGTGAAAAATAGAATTTTGCGGTAAATTATGCTAAAACAGGGAAAAATAAATTAAAAGGGAAAATCTAAACTTAATTTGAAAGTAAGTGATAGATTAATTGGTTAGTTTAGAAAAAAAACACATTTCCATAGTTTAATATTTAAAAGATAACGATAAACGTAATTGTAGGAATAGAAGAAAGAAAAAGGAAATTAGTGCAAAATAGAGAAACTATTGTATTTTGCACTATCCAAAAAGTAAAAGAAATAATAAAAGAAATATCTTGCAGTTACGGGTTATTGTTTATAGCATTGTTTAGTATTAAAACATGGAAATGGAATTTTAGCATAGTTTTTGTAACCAACCAAATAGAATAGAACTGCTTCCTACAATATAAGAAAATAAAGTGAAGAATTACATGAAGTATAGAAGAAATCAAGTTAATTATTAGACAAGACTAGAAGCAATTAATAGAAATATACCTAGATCTGCAATTACTGCACAGATAATAGAATAAAGGCAAAGTAGTTATTATGATAAGTCAATTTGTGACAGTCGGACATAATCCCAAACCAAAATTGTCATATAATAAAATAATTAAAGAGAATTCAATATTATAATAAAAGAAGACATACTAGAATAGAAAAGAGATGCTTGTAATTATATTTATAATATATAGATTATAAAAGAATACATTAGTGACAATTGCAAGTAAAATTATAACATATGTTATAATTAAGTAGAAAGAACAGAAAGGGCTTATTTAAGACCTAAATTAAGTTAATACGCAAATACAGCAAAATAATTGAAGAGGATTAATTTAATAAACTTAAGACCTAATTAAATTAATAAGCAATATAATTGAAGTGGCCCATACCAACAACATTTCCTTTCAGTCAGGAACTGATGGTCTCACGATAGTTAGGTGAGGCTGGGATAAGATTATGCTAATTAGGGTAAATAAGTAGCCAACGGAATAAGAAAAGTAAACTAAACGCAAAATAAAAGATGACTTAGGGTCTAATAAAAGAGCGAGATGCATTTAAAGCAGCCCAAAGGATGAAGAGCCTAACAAAGCAGTTCATCATAGATTTCAGCATAGAAGAAGCACGTCCTAGTTATTTTAGGGTAGAAGGAAGTACAAGATTTCAACGGGATATGAGGGTACTCTAGGATGGCTCTCTGGGGTAGGCGTAGCAGAGCAGTCCTCCAGAGCCAGGCTTGTAGGTGTTCTATCAAAAGAGTATACCTTGCCTTCTTTTTGCATGACAGGACCATTGTAGACGGTTAAAAGGGATTGATGTTTGGAGTATGATATTTGTATGTCCTAGTACTTGCAAGTAAGTTTTAGTGGGCATGACCCAAAAGGATAGTCGCATGCGGATATCGGGCCAACATCAAAACCAAGAAGCGAGTTCGAAAAAGACTAGAGTTAAACCAACAGTCCAATGAACCTTTCACTTTCGAGACATTGGATGAGGAGCGTAGCCAATTGGATGTTTAGATTGTTTGCAGTAGGGCACAACCACTTAGCACTTTTGAGGTCTTTGGATTAGTTGAGGGGTGGCTGTGTAGGAGCATAGCCATGATAAGAAAAGAGACATACCAAATAGAATATCTGTATTGCAGGCCTAACAGGTTTGTCCTTTACAGAAATAGAAAATCCCCGACTGAGTTCCATACAAGGTAGACCTTGTTAAGCGGAATTCAAGGAGTAGACAGAACGATTATGTATAGTCCTCAAGGTATGCATTGGGTGGTACATTGTGGATGTACAAGCATTAGTATAGTGCGGACACAGTTTTATGTTTTCATAGTAGAAGATGAAACATCTTTATTGTAGGCTTATGGGGCTGTCCTTTATAAATGTAGTCGTAGAACGCCATAGTAGCAAGATGACGGAATCCTTTGCGAGGAGGATACGGAAGGTACTATGGGTAGTAGCTAGGACCGATGCGGTCAAGGGGCATATAGCTATATTTATCAGTTATTAGGTTTTATTGTACTAGGGAGTAAATGGGCATGATTCATGCACTAAGGCGAGAGTATTATAAACCCAATAAACCTAATATAACAGTAAATGAAAATAAAACGGTATATGTAAAATTAAGCTTAGAAGTGTATAATTTATCCATTCACCAGAACTTTAGTTCTGACCCCCTCCTCATAACATCCTACAGGTTTGGTAGATAGCAGAGACATTCCAGCTTTGAGACACTTGTTTAGAAAGTGTTGTGTTATTGGTGAGTATTTACATACTATTATATATTAGTCAGTTCTGCTGTGAGATATTTATTGAACTCTGATATATTTATCTTTGCCTATTTTGCAGGATACCAGATACCTAACTCGGGTTTTAATGGGCTTGGATTTTAGCATTTTTGCGAAAATCCAGACTCACTGGGATTCGGGTTGTTACATTTGGTATCAAAGCCTAGGTTTAGGATTCCTAGGTAGATAGTGAGTGGTCATATTTGTATTTTTGAATAAAATATAAATATATTATGTACCAAAATCCAAATAGTCCCTAATTATAGATTTTAACATATGGAAAGGTTTTAAGAAGTATATTTGTGCATAGTTTGCTTGTTGGGTTTGGGATGTCCCAAGTATGTTAAGCCTTATGTTATTACCGATTTATAACATTCAAATAAGCCATGTTTTGAGAGAAGATTGGTATCCATATGTTATAGGAAGTAGGAAAGTTCCCTAGGGATAGTAGGGAGAGTGTTTTTATTTTGGAAGGAATAAGAGGTTTTAGTAAGAAGAAAATTCACTTTATGTCTAGCCTAATACAATGAAACTTTTGAAATTGAAAAGTTGAAAAATATAATTGATTTGTGGAAGTAAATATTGGGTTTTTGAAAAAAAAAAGTGGTATAAAATTATAATTGGTTTTTATATGATGTAAATTTTGCTAAAAATGAATTCTATTTCAAGAATTATAGAGCGCTATAGCTCGCTAGTTTCTTTTAGGTAAACAAAGATTTTAAATATAAAAACCTACAGTGTGTTAAATATCGAAAACGTAGGTTACAACATTTATTGTTGTAATAGATGTTTTCGTGAAAAATAAGGGAAACATAGACTATGACACTTTGTTATAGTAGGTGACTCCCAAAGGAAATGTTTTTACATAGCAGATGAGGTTTATTAATTTTTATTTTAATTGAATCCATATATTAGTATTTTTAGATTGTAGTAACGTTGTTTTTATGTGACATCTATTTTGACCCAAATAAGTATTGGAGATAATTTCTAAAGTGGTTAGTATGTACTCTTAACATTTAAATAAGTATATGAAAATATTTTCTAGTTATGAAAATATTAAAGCAGTTTTGAAAAATGAGTTCTTTTGAAAAATAATATACGTTAAATTAATGAATTTATTAGGAAATATCTTACGTAAGTGAATAGAGAGTAAACATACTTTAATCTATTGGAATGAAATGAATAATGATATAATTTTCTATGAATCACAAATAAAGATGTTTTGTGCAAGTTATAAGGAATATGTGAAAGAGATGTACAAGGTATGGAAAGCACCATATTTTGTATAGCCTATTTCGATAAAATATAATCCTTATAATTTCACATAAACATGAAATACTCCTTTAAAGGATTCATTGAAGGTTTTAGCGTTAATGGTTTCTCATAAGTGAAAGTACTTCCAATACATTAAGGTATAAAACCATTACGTGTAGTAGGTCAAAAACTCCTCTAAGGTTAATTAATTGGAAGAGTAGAAAAGTTAAGGGATTTGATAATATAATTGTTCTTATCTACTCCAGTTTTAGTAAATTTGAAAATCTATGAAAAGAAGATATTATGAAAACATGCGAGGACTTTTTTTTGAAGCCGAGAAAAAATATGTTTTAAGAACAAGCAAGACATGTTTTGAAGAAAAATGGTTTGGTGGAAAGTAAATAAGTTTTTGGAAAGATAAAATTTTAAGTAATCAAGTACCTTTGAATTTAACAGAAAATTCAAAATAACATTTTCAAATGAAAGAATTTTGAGATTTAACGTTTCAAAAATTTAGAAGCTTTAATTTTTGAAGTAAAATGATAAATACCAAACCAAACCAGACTTTTAAATATAGAGTAGATAGAAATCATTTCCTAGGTGTAACGGGAAAGCGTAAGGCTATAGCAGTGATAACTCCTGGTAGTAATAGTAAAAGTTCCCGTAAAGTGTATATGATACTAATGAAAACCTAGGAATGTTGCTCCATGTGTGTGGACTATAGAAGAATAGTGAAGTAGTATTAGTGAGACAGTAAGACACACATGGTTGGGAAAAATAGACCTTAGTTGGGGAAAATAAAAGGTAAAGAGAAATTTTCCCTAAGCTTAGTTGTCTTTTTAGATAGAGACTTCATAGATTGAGATTCTTATCCAATGCGGTAAATGAGACTTAATTATTCCTTTTTGAGCATGGAATGGAAGAGATGAGTAGATTTGATTCATCATGAGTAATACACCATAAGTTGGTAAAAAGTAAAAGGATATATGAGGAGCATATGAGTTACTTAGATTCCTAGAGTGGGACCATTCTATGTCAGAGTGGACATGGTCCTAAACCTCCTAGCCCAAGATGATAGCTATGTTTAGTTACTATATTAAAAGTAGAGTAAAAGCAGATAAAAAGTGTAACTAAAATAAAAATAATATGATCTAAAGAAAGCAACAGAGATGTCAATAGAAATAAATGAGAACTGCAAAAGAAAAATACATATTTCCCATAAATTAAGCTCGAGAAAAAGTTTGAAAAGAAAAATCTTTCTTATGTAAACCGTGCTTGGAAAGAAAATAGAGATTTTATAGGATAGCGGCATAAGTTTCAAGTACGGGGAGAGAGGTACGCAAAATTAAAATGGAGAAATGTGAAATTTTTTCATTTTCTACCTTCTTTATAACATAAGAAATCGAATTTGAAAATTTTGAATTTCTAAAAATTAAAAGTTGTGCGTTAGAATTTGGATGAAAAATTCGTTGAACTGCAACCCTATTGAGTAGGAGTGTAGGAAAAATTGGATGAAAAATGTTTTTAAAAGATTGCATTCATATAGAAATTGCAAGTATATTTAGGATGTGTGCATCATGTTTTATAAGGAGTTTCTAAAAGAAAAGGCATTCATAGAGGAGGTACCGCTTAGAAATTCTTGTACATGCATATATTTTATGATGTATTGCACTTTGCACAATGACACAGATGGTTGAAAAATTGGATGTACACAAAATGGTTGTAATTAATGCAAGGAATTACATAATTTTAACCTTGTCTAATTTTGGGGACGAAATTTTCTAAAGGGGGGGAGAATGTAACACCCTGCATTTTTAATAATTAAATAATCAAATAACGATGAATAGTGAGAATAAACATTTTTTGGAATTGTAAGAATATGGCCTCGAAACTTATACCATTGTGTCCGTGGCGATTTTTTAATCAATTTCCATATATAACTTGTCAAAATCCAAGTCAATGTGAAGAAGTTATGGGAGAAACGAGAGATGGGAAAATGGGAGAAACGAGAGACGGGAAATAATCGAAAGAAAAAAACAAATATGGATCGACCTATGACCCAACACATCCCTAGACCGACCGCCAGGTCAACCCGAGGGAAGCATAGGTCGACCCGAGGGAAGCACTGGTCAACCCGCGTTACTACATGGACGTAGTTTCATCCAGGTATGTGCCGAACCAACTACAATTCGATTTTTCCGCAATCTGAGCCATACGTTGATTTATCTGATGACTTCGAATGAACCTATGACGTGGTGGCTCCAAATTCAATCCAAGAATCCAACGGTCTGAGATCCTCAAATTCCACTATAAATAAAACCTTAGGCCTAGCTATTTTCTCACAATCAGATTTTCTTCCAATGGGTTCATTGCCTAAGGCTGGACCCTAAATAGAAAATATTTCTTTGGGTTCATTGCCTGAGGTCGGACCATAAAATGAAAATATTTCTAAGCAAGAGGACATCTCAATAAAAATATTATACACCTTATAAGGGGATCCAGAAGGACCATGGAGCCAAGCTGAGCACAATCAAAGATAGGGACGACTGGTGAGTGGATTTAATTATATATCTTTTACGTTTATGATGTATTATCATTAGATTCTCATTAAATAATTTTATTCGTTATTTATTTCAGTAATTAATTATGTTAATTAGTTATGCTGAGACGGTAAATTATATAAAAGAGCTTATATGTAATTATTATTTACATGGAAAATAGTAATCAAATTAAATATGAATAATATTAGGCTTGATAGTTAGAGAAAGGCATAAGCCTAAAAATAAGAAATTTACAATTATTTACATCTATTTTAAAAGTTGAAATTTAGCCTGTAAATGTTAGTTTCTTTTTATTCCTTTTAATGCAAATAAAATAGTAAAGAGAAGAATTCGCAAATATGGACTAAAATAGGAGAACACTAGACTTACAAAAATTGGATGTAAATAAGAAAAGCTGAAATAAAAAGTGAAAAATAGAATTTTGCAGTAAATTATACTAAAACGGGGAAAAATAAATTAAAAGGGAAAATCTAAACTTGATTTGGAAGTAAATGATAGATTAATTGGTTGGTTTAGAAAAGAGAATACATTTCCATAGTTTAGTATTTAAAAGATAACGATAAACTCAATTGTAAGAATAAAAGAAAGAAAAAGGGAATTAGTGTAAAATAGAGAAACTATTGTATTTTACACTATCCAAAAAGTAAAAGAAATAATAAAAAAATATCTCGCAGTTACGGGTTATTGTTTATAGCATTGTTTAGTATTAAAACTGGAAATGGAATTTTAGCATAGTTTTTGTAACCAATCAAATAGAATAGAACTACTTCCTAGAATATAAGAAAATAAAGTGAAGAATTACATGAAGTAAAGAAGAAATCAAGTTAATTATTAGACAAGACTAGAAGCAGTTAAAAGAAATATATCTAGATCTGCAATTACTGTGCAGATAATAATAGAATAAAGGCAAAGCGGTTATTATGGACAGTCAATTTGTGACAACCGGACATAATCCCAAGCCAAGATTGTCATATAATAAAAGAATTAAAGAGAATTCAATATTATAATAAAATAAGACAGACTAGAATAGAAAAGAGATGCTTGTAATTATATTTATAATATATAGATTATAAAAGAATACAGTAGTGACAATTGCAAGTAAATTATAACATAGGTTATAATTAAGTAGAAAGAACAGAAAAGGCTTATTTAAGACCTAAATTAAGTTAATAAGAAAATAGAGAAAAATAATAGAAAAGGCTCAATTTAATAAACTTAAGACCTAAATTAAGTTAATAAGCAAGATAATATAAGTGGCCCATACCAACAGCATTCCCTTTCAGTCAGGAACTGATGGTCTCATAATAATTAGGTGAGGCTGGGATAAGATTATGCTAATTAGGGTAAATAAGTAGCCAACAGAATAAGAAAAGTAAACTAAACGCAAAATAAAAGATTAGACGTACTGTCTAATAAAAGAGCGAGATGCGTTTGAAGCGGCCCAAAGGATGAAGAGCCAAACAAAGCAGTTCATCATAGATTTCAGTATAGAAGAAGCATGTCCAACTTAGTTATTTTGGGCTAGAAGGAAGTACGAGACTTCAACGGGATGTGAGGGTACTCTTGGATGGCTCTCTGGGATAGGCGTAGCAGAGCAGCCCTCCAGAGGTAGGTTTGCAGGTGTTCTATCAAAAGAGTATGTCTTGACTACTTTTTGCATGACAGGACCATTGTAGACAGTCAAAAGGGATTGGTGTTTGAAGTAGGATATTTATATGTCCTAGTACTTGCAAGTAAATTTTAGTGGACAGGACCCAAAAGGATAGTTGCATGCGGATATCGGGCCAGCATCAAAACCAAGAAGCGAGTTCGAAAAAGACTAGAGTGAAACAAACAGTTCAATGAACCTTTCACTATCGAGACATTAGATGAGGGTCATAGCCAATTGGATGTTTAGATTGTTTATAGTAGGGCACAACCACTAGCTCTTTAGAGGTCTTTCGATTAGTTGATGGGTGGCTGCGTGGGGCCATAGCCATGATAAGAAAAGAGATGGACCAAATAGAATATTTGTATTGTAGGCCTAACAGGACAGTCCTTTATAGAAATAGAAAATCCCCGACTGTGTTCCGTACAAGGTAGACCTTGTTAAGCGGGATTCAAGGAGTAGATAGAACGATTACATATAGTCCTCAAGGTACGCACTGGGTGGTACATTGTGCATGTCCGAGCATTGGTATTGACTTATGGGGTCGTAGTTTTACGTTTTCATAGTAGACGGTAGAACATCTGTATTGTAGGCCTTATGGGGCAGTCCTTTATAGCTGTAGTCACGGAATGCCATAGTAGCAAGACGGTGGAGTCCTTTGCGAGGAGGATAAGGAAGGTATTATGGGTAGTAGTTAGGACCGATGCGGTCAAGGGGCATATGGCTATATATATATATATATATATATATATATATATATATATATATATATATATATATATATATATCAGTTATTAGGTTTTAATCTGCTAGGGAGTAGATGGGCACGATTCACACACTGAGGCAAGAGTATTATAAACCCAATAAACCTATTATAATGGTAAATGGAAATAAAACGGTATATGTAGAATTAAGCTTAAAAGTGTATAGCTTGTCCGATCACCGGAACTTTAGTTCCGACCCTCTCCTAATAACATCCTACAGGATAGGTAGATGGCAGAGACTTTCCAGCTTTGAGACACTTATTTATAAAGTATTATTTTATTGGTGAGTATTTACTTACTATTATATTTTAGTCAGTTTCGCTGTGAGATATTTATCTGAGCTCTAATATATTAATCTTTGCCTATTTTGCCTTGGATTTTCGCATTTTTGCAAAAAAATCCGGACTCACTGAGATTTGGGTTGTTACAATTCTCCTATGCATATTTCATATGAATTTATACCATATGAAACTCTTGCCAAAAAAGAACAAAGATTGGCTATGGAAGATATTATGGAGGAAAGAGTGGAAGAAAATGAAGAACATGACATGAAAATTGAAGAGGAAGAAGAAGAGGAAGAAGAGGAGGAGGAGGAAGACACCTCTTGAAAGAAATGAGAAAAAGAGTAGTCCAAGCAACATAGACCTATAAAGAAAGCATAAAAAGCTTCTCAAAAAGCAAAAGAAGCTTAACAGATCCTTTAGCAAAAAGTTTCCAAAGCTAAAAAGGAAGACGGGTGACTTCTTTGGAAAAATCATAAGCAAACTCGATGGCCACTCACCATCTTTATCTACATCTATCTAAAACTTTGTATCTTGTTTGCTTCTACTAATTTGTATTTTTCTTTCTCTTTGATTATTACTTTGTTCCCAGTTAATGTAATCATTTGAATTATCAAATGTATAAAAAAATTATGCATCTTATATTCTCCACAAATATATAAAATGAAAATAAAAATTAAGAATATTTATATAAACCAAAACTGAAAATAAAAAAATTCAAAATGTCCGAAATATTTGTATGTCAACATACACAAACTATATCTCGACCTACTAGTAACAAGTGACCATATGTCGACATATACAAAGGACTATGTCAACATACAATGGTAAAATCTTTTTTTTTAATTCAAATTAAATTTAGTTACTTAATATATAAAGGGAACAGATATAAACGAATTTTAATGCTATAAATACAATATTTTAAACAAGAAAAATAAATCATCTTCTTCTCTAAATAACCAAATTCATTTCTTAGAAGAAGAAAAATGAATAAAGAAAAGAAGAATTCTAATGATTATATGAGTGAAAATTTAAAGAAAACTTTGAACTACTTCAACTGAGAGAATTACATAATCTTAAGAAACTAGAAATACTAGGAAATGAATCAAAAGCATATAATGTATGAAAAAGAAAGGGAACTCGCATCTCTTCACTGCTTTATCACTTACTTCGATGGAAATATTGCTTATGTTCCTGAAGATGTTGGAAATGGGAGCATAGCAGATGAAGACATGGATATTGATAAAGAGTTTCTTAAAGAATGGGAAGTGATCTTAATCGATCACATCTTTGGCCCTAATAATGGATGGTTTAAAGATCCTTTGAGGAAGTCTTAAAAATCGAAAAATACCCAAAAACTGTCTTTATTTATGTTTTTTCCCTTTATATTTGTTTATATTTATTTTGTTCATGTATAGTTTAGTAATTTATGTATAAACTAATTTGTTTAATATAAATATCTTATGTATTGTAGTTAGTCTGATATAGATAAAACTGTTAAAGTTTGTCTAATACAAAGTCTATGCTTATTATGAAGTTCATAGTTACTATAATCAACACCCCATCACCCTATTAGTATTAAATAAATTTTATAAAGATGATCTTAAACTCGTATTTGACCATTTTTGAATTAAAAAATTTATAACTAACATGACTATAAACTCATGACTCACTCAAAGAATTTTCTAACACCCATCACTCTATTAATGTTCTTTAAAGTCTGAATATAAGATAAATTTATCCTAGGAAAAGGGGGAGAGAAAAAAGTATAAAATATAATGGTCAAAAAGATAGATGGACATCAACATAGGTGGAGTTTATTGATTCATGGGGAGTTGGATTTGAATTAATCTTATCTTTTATTCAAGAATATATAAATGGTTGTCATCATTAGAAAATGGAGACTGTTAGAGCCATAAGTATTGGTTTTGTAATGACCCGATATTTTCAACCATTCGCATCCGCACATGCCGGACTTGAATTGCTTAAAATACCGCGTTGTTAATTTAAATTTGGCAAACTTAGCATAAACAATAAATAAATCAATCACAGTATCACATATACAGAGTAGTACAAAAAAAATACACAGCGGAATAGATAAAGTATAGTAGTTCATGAAGCTACTATATACTTCAGATTTAGAAATAAAGTACATTAGGATATCTCAAATATAGTGAAGTCTTCAGTACGAGCCGATGACTTCTCTGACTAAATCAACTGGAAAATATGAAAGGGTAGATAGCTGGATCTTCAAGCAAAGGTCCAACTTCGAAGGTGGGTCTCAAATGCTGTATCACTCGTCTGACCCGAGCATAAAGCAAAACACAAAACGCTCGAGTCAGGATTAACATTCTTATATAAATAAATCCAACTCAAGTGAAATATCAACTGAAATACATATGACTTAAAGGATGTTTGGGATAACCATCCTCTAAGGGTCTGTAGAACTATCTACAAGGTAGAAATATACACTATAACACCGTGGCCATCTCAACTTATTTTATACCTCAAACTAAATATCATTTTCACTTATATTTCCCAAAATAGTATTTTTATACTAAATAATTTATACAGTAAAGTATTTCAATTCCCTCAACTTAACAAAGTCATCAACCCGACCTTCCCATTTAAATTAACTTCAACCTCAATTTCTAATCTAACCACTTAAATTTTATCGATTTCAATTTCGGATTTGAAATCACAAAATACTCTTTTTATATTTTCAATATTTCAAAACTTTGCATAATAAACGTTTCAAACTAAATTTTTATTTCAATTTAGTTTTCTATATAAAAGATTCAACTTATATTGATTCAAATACAGATCTGAAACACAATTTAAAACCAAATAAATTCTAGTATAATTCAAAGCTTTAATATTCTACATTTCAAAGTTCAATTTAATAATTTCATAAAGATTTCGATTTAAACAAATATTTTTAGCCTTGAAATATTCCCTCATTTGATTCAATATCATTTAAGTAACCTGAAATTGCACTTTACTCAATATTTCTTTAATTTCGTGAAATATTAATTAAATCACTTAAATCAAAATCTAGTTACAAAATCATACCTTTAAATTTCCCATTCAATAATTTCAATTGATTTAATTCAATAAATCTTTATTTAAATACCATTTTTAATAAACCCAATTTATCTCCCAATCTTAAATATTCAAATTCTTTAAAATGGTAAATTTTGAAATATAAATCTTCAATAATACTTAAACATATTATATGGATTAAATCAATCCCAATAATATAATCATTAAATCTATATATAGAATTTCCATTTATATATAATAATTTAAGAACCAATATTTATTAAATCTCATATATTTCCTTTCAAATTTGAAATTATTTCGAATTGTTTATATGGACCAACGATGCCTGTATATATTTCCTATCATAAAATCAAGTGTTACGGATATTTATCATTTCAATCCGTACACTAAATATATACGGGTAGATATCATTTCAACCCGTAATCCCAAATTTAATTAATTGAAAATCGCTTGGGTTTATCATTTCAACCCATAACGCTTTTTTTTATACTAACAGGGAACTTGCAGAGTGATGACAGATATGAAAAATAATAACAACAGGCATATATCATCAAAATGAATATAAACAATATGATATGGTGTCATATCCCATAAGTGAACAGTTACAGATACTAGCATATATAAAAATTTAAATAACTACAGCCTCATATTTCAATTGTCGTTTCAATTGAAATCAAATTTAATAAATAAAAGAAAGTTAATCGTGAGTGATTGCTCACCTTTCGAGGCTAGAGAAAACAGATAGTGACACGGATACGCACACTGATACGGATACTGCAATTGAATTTTCAAATCCAAGCTAGGCAAAATCGACATGAATTCAACGATCGAGACCGATTGGCACGAATCCAATGGACAAGCTGATAGATAAGAAATCGATGAGGACGAATAGAATAAATTTTATATTATAGAAAATATATACATTATTAAGATATTAATTCTCCCAAAACCGTTATTTAATTAAAATGTATAATAAAATCCATATATACCCATATGTGATTTTAAACTTACATTTCTTTTTTTTTCCAAATAAAACTATTGTATTATATTTGACTCTTTTCAAAATGTTAAATATGTGCGTTGTTTTGTTTTATAGTAGAGGGGAAATTTTGCAACTCCACATCACATATTAGTCAACAAGTTTATGCAGACTCTCTATTATCTAATGAATGTAAATTGTGTACATATTTTAAACTATGACTATATGCGGATCATTTAAATAACTAACGCCTACAAACTACTGTGTACAAAACCCAGACACCGAGCCAAAATTTTATGCCAGTTTACTATATATCCAATTCATACATATATCACCGCCCAACTAATATCCTACATGTATGCCAAGTACAGCCACCTACATATCAACCCATATATGAGACAGGAGCAGGCTATGGGCAATTATTACGTAACTTTTAAAACCATATATTATATAATATACTTAACTACTATATATACATTTTAAAACTTCAACTTACATAACTGACCGTGTATATGAATCCTAAAGTAAATATTCATATATATACCTTAGAGTACAGGAAATAGAGAAAATTTGGTACAGAGAGATAAAGGTAAAAGAGGAGGACGCACAAACTAAAATAATAAAATATACAATACCTAGTATAAATCACGGTGGACACATGAAGAGGGCTCGGTCTCCTGTGCTGGATGATGGGCAGCGGCGGAGATGGCGAATGTTGACGAAGTGATGATGGTGCTCGGGTCCGGTTTGGCGCTACAGGCGTGGTCGAGATGAAAAAAATGAAGAGGCGGAGGAGGTTCGGATCTTGGTGAGGCCGGAGGGTCGGTGGCCGCGCGTGTGGTGAAGCGGCATGGCTGAGGTTGTCGTGGGGAGGAGATGAGTGGCGAAGGCTGGGCATAAGGAGATCTTGGCCGAGCTAGGGAGGAGGGGTACGACCAGGCGCGGAAAGCTACACCCATGCTGGAGTGGTCTTCGGGTGGAGGCTCGGCATGGGTTCAGGCAACTCGTACTGACATTGGGGATGGGGTGGAGAGGTTGGTGACACAAGAACGCGTTCGGGTCTCGTGGTGAAGAGGAGAGAAGGAAGTGGAGATGTTGATGGTACGATGAGCTTGGAAAAGGCTGTTGCTTTGGGTTGAGGCGTTGGAGGAGTTGCTCGTTCATGAATTTATGAAGAAGGAAGAGAGTGGACGCAAAAACCTGGGTAGAGTAAGAAAAGGAATGCCGATCTAAATAGGCTAGTGAATATTTTATACTGGCGAAGAAAAAGGCAGAATGATTTTAAAGAAATCAATTGATGTGGCTAGCGGTTCAAACTTTAAAAGCAAGCGAATAAAATAAAAGGAATGGTGACGGTCTATTCCCTTGATTTCAGCTGAGCAATTTATTACTAAATTTTTGTCCAGCACGTTTCAAACTTTTAATTGTAAAAGAAACGTAAGTAAAATTGCCTATTGATTCATCAACGTGATTTAAGCCAATAAAAGGAAATGAAGAGAGTTATAAGGTCAAGAGGGGCCGTTAAAATTTTATTAAATGCATGTATAAAATTCTCATATATCGAACAGATGGAACGATTGAATGGACAGGGGGAAAAAGGTAATAAATGAATGCGTAAATAAACGTATAGAATTTTATAGTTTCAAACTTTGAAATGGCATGGAACGCCAACAGCTGTACACTGATTGAGAAGCTATTAAAGCAATTTATCTCATTGCTTGGGATTCACGTTGAAGTTTGAAAAGCAAAGCAAAGTTAACGGTCAATATTTAAGGTACCGTTACAACGAATATTTTATTGGTTCAGTCGCGTACCGGACCTCAAAACACAGAAATAAATATACTATTGAGATCAGCACGACGAGACGATTACAACGGTATACAGATATCAGCGGTACGATCATCCGATCAAAAGTCGATGATCGGTACCAAAATGCTGCTAATTTGTCAGAAACGGAGCAGTAGACGTCCAAATTTGGAAAAACGAAAGATGATGTCTTACTCCGAAAAGGATTTAGAAATTTTCTATAGAAAAATATTCAGACTTGAAAATAAATTTATTATCATCAATTATTAGCTAGCTTGAATTTAATAGAATTTCACGATGAAATAAACCTTGATAAAATAAATTGAATTTTTAAAATCTGCTATGTTTAATCGGACGTAATCCAAATAATAAATTTTTATTTCAAAATTATTATCATAAAAATTCCTCAAAAATCCAAATAAATACGTTATAAAATTAATTAAAAATCATAAAATTTTATGGGTCGTTACACTCTCCCCCACTCAAAACTTTCCGTCCCCGAAAAGGAAGGAGGTAGGAGAATAGAACAACCAGGAACAAAAGTAGATTTGAAAGTCAAGGGTAAATAATTAATTTAAAGCGGTATAAATTTTACCTGAAATTTGAAAACTTCATTTGCAATTAATTATCTTTAATACTTTAAAACTTTTCAAAACCTATTTGTAAAATTTTCTGCTTCCTTCATAAATAACACTTATGGTTACATAACACCTTTATAAATATGTGAAACTCTTTGAAACAATTATTTGCATCATTAGTTATATTTGCAAAAAGCTATTGAAACATAAAATCCATAATCCTCAATTTATAGATTTAATTTAGAATACTTTTCAGATGTTATAAATAAATCAATAATTATTTACTTTATATATGTTTTTATTAAATTAATACTTCTAAAATATTTATAACACCAAAAATTTATGATTAAATCATGCAGTAAATAAATAAACAATATTTTAAAAGGATATATTCAAAAAGGAAAGAAGGTAGATTCCGGAAAAAGAATATAGGTGAATAAATAAACTGAGCAGATAAGATAGATTCAAAAGAATAGAATCGGACACGAATAATTTATTTCAAACCATAAGAATTTAAATTTTAAATATTAATACGAAATTTCTTTGTTGTAAAATACTTTTATAATGAAATAAATATTTTTCCAAAATATTTTCATAACTCGATGTTTCAACAAGTTTATCCTTGTCCTTGCAGACTCTGGTCATGCGTTGATCAGGCGCAAAGCTAGAATTTCTTCAAGTACTTAGTAGACTTGTTCCAACACCTAGTGAAAATACTTGAAAAAACTTTAAAAATAGATATGGAAAGTACAATCCAAACAAATCAACCAAACCAAAACCTTTGTCCGATCATGGTTCGCAGATACACAATGGTTACGCCTGGATCCCCCAGGAAACAATCCATATCCGTAAGCTTTCTCAGCCCTGCGAGTTACGCCATGATGACTAGTAGGGTGCAGGATACACAATGGTTACGCCTGGATCCCCCAGGAAATAATCCGTACCCCTAGGCAAGACTCAGCCAGGCACTTGCGCTACTATTCGCGACCTACACAGATTGCAGGATACACAATGGTTACGCCTGGATCCCCCAGGAAACAATCCGTACCCCTAGGCAAGACTCAGCCAGGCAATTTCGCTGTGCATTGACGAGAGAAAAAAAACCATGGGTTACGCCACGGTGGGAACACTCGAGTATTACATCCGGAAAACCAAAATCAGAGAGAATAATATCGATAGAATGAATCCACGCTGTGGCCACAAAGCGGATATCAAGTAGAAGGCACTTTCCATATCTTTACTTGGAAAATGTATATCATATAGTACCTTTTCAAATACTTCCAAATATCATACTTATATAAAGTCCATTATATATAGGATTCCTTTTTCAAATCGAATACTTTCCAAATCAATAGTATATCAAATCATACTTATATAGACTTCGATTATGTAAAATTCTCTTTCCAAATTTGAGTACCTTTCAAATCAATTTCAAATCAACTTCATACTTATACAAATCCATTTTATATAAGTTCGACCACTCCCAAATCAAGTGCTTAATAATATAAGGTTCTCAATTTCAAATCATTTCAATATCAATTCTGTTTCAAAACCATATGATTTCACCAAATTTTCTTCCAAGTTAAATATTTAAATTTCGGAGTTCCCAAAATAACAGGTTTAGAAAATTATCCCAGTTTCTAAATTGAAATAATTCAAGTCAAACAAATTCACTTCCAAAATCACCATATAAGTACTGGTTTTTAATTTCAATTAAATTTCAAAAGCATATATTTTCTCAAAATCAATTATACTCAAAAATGGTTTCCAAATTTACCATTTAAACTATTTATTTCTATTTGAAATATCCAATTTACCTATTTATTTAAAAAAAAATCAATACATTTCAAAATTTTAATTCCATATTAGTATAATTCAAAATAGTCATATTCATTTACTTAACAAAAGATTTCAAACTTGGACATACAAAACTAAACTTATATTCTTGATCAAATATTTTATACTCTTCAAAATTTCTTAGCTTTAAAATTTTTAAACCTTGATTTGGAAGTGTTCGAACCTTCAAAATAGTCGGTGAAATCAAATTTCAAATCCAAGAGTTGAAAATCAATAATAAATCAATTTCAATAGATAGGATTATACCAAATCAAATCAAAAACTCGAGGACTGAACACCAGTCTCTCTTTAAATTGTTTCAAATATATACATATATCTTTCGAAAATATCAAATTACTTCAGAATTTGAAAACAAAAACGGATTTACAAAATCACTCGCATAGCGAAGCTATTAAAGTGGCCTCTCCCTCACTCGGAAACTCGAAAATCAATGTCGATGATGCATGCACTCATCACCGAAATTATTTCCCAGCGACAAAATGAGTTCTGGACTTCTATTTTCTTGAAAACTTCTTTGAAATTTCTTCAAAATTATTGGAATTCATTTGAACTCATTTGAAACATTTCTTATTCGGACAAATACTTTTAAATCGTATTATTTTTATATATTTTCAAAAATCTTAAAACCAATTTCAAAATACCGGAATTCGATTCTCGAATTTCAAATTTAACTCTTCAGTTATAAATCATTTTTATATAAATCAATTTCTCATAAAAAATTTCAAAATTTCAAATCCTTTCAAAACCTTTTCACCTTATATATATATAATAAAATCATAGTTATCAAAATAAAAATTTCGATATATAAAATAATTTCAAAAATGCAAATATACTCGATTTTCAAAGAATAATTTTAAAAATGGATTTCAAAACAAAGATAGAGATTTGAATTAGAGGAACTTCAATCAATAGAATTCTGATTCGAAGATAGACTCGATCAAAGATGAGATAATTAAATTACAAAATAGAAGATGGATATACTTCTATAAATCGCGGGCGACCTTAACCGGGTCAACCGTGACTTCAGGGATATGATCGATGCGGAATTCTAAAACAAATCGACATTCTATTGCCAGAGATGGAATTCGGCATATCAAGATATAGCAGCATCGTAAACCGAGGATACAAAAATCTTCGGTGAATCGATGCCAATTGTAAAGGTGTTTTCACCCCCCTTTACAAAACATTCGGTGGAGTTATGGGATACTCCAGAATCAAACGAATATAAATAGGAAGAGACAAGAATGAATTTCGAAACCGAGGGACATTCCAAAAGTCAAAGGAAATTGAGTCAAAAAGGAAGAGATTCAACTCGAACGAAAGTGATTCTGTAAATAAATTTACCATATATGCTAAGTTTTGCCTAGAGCCAAAGCTCTGATACAAACTGTAACGACCCGATATTTTCAACCATTCGCATCCGCACATGCCGGACTTGAATTGCTCAAAATACCGCGTTGTTAATTTAAATTTGGCAAACTTAGCATAAACAGTAAATAAATCAATCACAGAATCATAGATACAGAGTAGTACAAAAAAAACACAGCGGAATAGATAAAGTATAGTAGTTCATGAAGCTACTATATACTTCAGATTTAGAAATAGAGTACATCAGGATATCTCAAATATAGTGAAGTCTTCAGTACGAGCCGATGACTTCTCTGACTAAATCAACTGGAAAATCTGAAAGGGTAGATAGCTGGATCTTCAAGCAAAGCTCCAACTTCGAAGGTGGGTCTCAAATGCTGTATCACTCGGTCTGACCCGAGCGTAAAGCAAACCACAAAACACTCAAGTCAGGATTAACATTCTTATATAGATAAATCCAACTCAAGTGAAATATCAACTGAAATACATATGACTTAAAGGATGTTTGGGATAACCATCCTCTAAGGGTCCGTAGAACTATCTACAAGGTAGAAATATACACTATAACACCGTGGCCATCTCAACTTATTTTATACCTCAAACTAAATATCATTTTCACTTATATTTCCCAAAATAGTATTTTTATACTAAATAATTTATACAGTAAAGTATTCCAATTCCCTCAACTTAACAAAGTCATCAACCCGACCTTCCCATTTAAATTAACTTCAACCTCAATTTCTAATCTAACCACTTAAATTTTATCGATTTCAATTTCGGTTTTGAAATCACAAAATACTCTTTTTATATTTTCAATATTTCAAAACTTTACATAATAAACGTTTCAAACTAAATTTTTATTTCAATTTAGTTTTCTATATAAAAGATTCAACTTATATTGATTCAAATACAGATCTGAAACACAATTTAAAACCAAATAAATTCTAGTATAATTCAAAGCTTTAATATTCTACATTTCAAAGTTCAATTTAATAATTTCATAAAGGTTTTGATTTAAACAAATATTTTTAGCCTTGAAATATTCCCTCATTTGATTCAATATCATTTAAATAACCTGAAATTGCACTTTACTCAATATTTCTTTAATTTCGTGAAATATTAATTAAATCACTTAAATCAAAATCTAGTTACAAAATCATACCTTTAAATTTCCCATTCAATAATTTCAATTGATTTAATTCAATAAATCTTTATTTAAATACCATTTTTAATAAACCCAATTTATCTCCCAATCTTAAATATTCAAATTCTTTAAAATGGTAAATTTTGAAATATAAATCTTCAATAATACTTAAACATATTATATGGATTAAATCAATCCCAATAATATAATCATTAAATCTATATATAGAATTTCCATTTATATATAATAATTTAAGAACCAATATTTATTAAATCTCATATATTTCCTTTCAAATTTGAAATTATTTCGAATTGTTTATATGGCCCAACGGTGCTTGTATATATTTCCTATCATAAAATCAAGTGTTACGGATATTTATCATTTCAATCCGTACACTAAATATATAAGGGTGGATATCATTTCAACCCGTAATCCCAAATTTAATTAACTGAAAATCGCTTGGGTTTATCATTTCAACCCATAACGCTTTTTTTAATACTAACAGGGAACTTGCAGAGTGATGACAGATATGAAAAACAATAACAACATGCATATATCATCAAAATGAATATAAACAATAGGATATGGTGTCATATCCCATAAGTGAATAGTTACAGATACTAGCATATATAACAATTTAAATAACTACAGCCTCATATTTCAATTGTCGTTTCAATTGAAATCAAATTTAATAAATAAAAGAAAGTTAATCGTGAGTGATTGCTCACCTTTCGAGGCTAGAGAAAACAGATAGTGACACGGATACGCACACTGACACGGATACTGCAATTGAATTTTCAAATCCAAGCTAGGCAAAATCGACATGAATTCAACGATCGAGACCGATTGGCATAATCCAATGGACAAGCTGATAGATAAGAAATCGATGAGGACGAATAGAATAAATTTTATATTATAGAAAATATATACATTATTAAGATATTAATTCTCCCAAAACTTCGAAGGTGGGTCTCAAATGCTGTATCACTCGGTCTGACCCGAGCGTAAAGCAAAACACAAAACACTCGAGTCAGGATTAACATTCTTATATAAATAAATCCAACTCAAGTGAAATATCAACTGAAATACATATGACTTAAAGGATGTTTGGGATAATCATCCTCTAAGGGTCCGTAGAACTATCTACAAGGTAGAAATATACACTATAACACCGTGGCCATCTCAACTTATTTTATACCTCAAACTAAATATCATTTTCACTTATATTTCCCAAAATAGTATTTTTATACTAAATAATTTATACAGTAAAGTATTTCAATTCCCTCAGCTTAACAAAGTCATCAACCCGACCTTCCCATTTAAATTAACTTCAACCTCAATTTCTAATCTAACCACTTAAATTTTATCGATTTCAATTTCGGATTTGAAATCACAAAATACTCTTTTTATATTTTCAATATTTCAAAACTTTACATAATAAACGTTTCAAACTAAATTTTTATTTCAATTTAGTTTTCTATATAAAAGATTCAACTTATATTGATTCAAATACAGATCTGAAACACAATTTAAAACCAAATAAATTCTGGTATAATTCAAAGCTTTAATATTCTACATTTCAAAGTTCAATTTAATAATTTCATAAAGATTTTGATTTAAACAAATATTTTTAGCCATGAAATATTCCCTCATTTGATTCAATATCATTTAAGTAACCTGAAATGGCACTTTACTCAATATTTCTTTAATTTCGTGAAATATTAATTAAATCGCTTAAATCAAAATCTAGTTACAAAATCATACCTTTAAATTTCCCATTCAATAATTTCAATTGATTTAATTCAATAAATCTTTATTTAAATACCATTTTTAATAAACCCAATTTATCTCCCAATCTTAAATATTCAAATTCTTTAAAATGGTAAATTTTGAAATATAAATCTTCAATAATACTTAAACATATTATATGGATTAAATCAATCCCAATAATATAATCATTAAATCTATATATAGAATTTCCATTTATACATAATAATTTAAGAACCAATATTTATTAAATCTCATATATTTCCTTTCAAATTTGAAATTATTTCGAATTGTTCATATGGACCAACGGTGCTTGTATATATTTCCTATCATAAAATCAAGTGTTACGGATATTTATTATTTCAATCCGTACACTAAATATATACGGGTGGATATCATTTCAACTCGTAATCCCAAATTTAATTAACTGAAAATCGCTTGGGTTTACCATTTCAACCCATAACGCTTTTTTTTATACTAACAAGGAACTTGCAGAGTGATGGCAGATATGAAAAATAATAACAACAGGCATATATCATCAAAATGAATATAAACAATAGGATATGGTGTCATATCCCATAAGTGAACAGTTACAGATACTAGCATATATAACAATTTAAATAACTACAGCCTCATATTTCAATTGTCGTTTCAATTGAAATCAAATTTAATAAATAAAAGAAAGTTAATCGTGAGTGATTGCTCACCTTTCGAGGCTAGAGAAAACAGATAGTGACACGGATACGCACACTGATACGGATACTGCAATTGAATTTTCAAATCCAAGCTAGGCAAAATCGACATGAATTCAACGATCGAGACCGATTGGCACGTATCCAATGGACAAGCTGATAGATAAGAAATCGATGAGGACGAATAGAATAAATTTTATATTATAGAAAATATATACATTATTAAGATATTAATTCTCCCAAAACTTCGAAGGTGGGTCTCAAATGCTGTATCACTCGGTCTGACCCGAGCGTAAAGCAAAACACAAAACACTCGAGTCAGGATTAACATTCTTATATAAATAAATCCAACTCAAGTGAAATATCAACTGAAATACATATGACTTAAAGGATGTTTGGGATAACCATCCTCTAAGGGTCCGTAGAACTATCTACAAGGTAGAAATATACACTATAACACCGTGGCCATCTCAACTTATTTTATACCTCAAACTAAATATCATTTTCACTTATATTTCCCAAAATAGTAATTTTATACTAAATAATTTATACAGTAAAGTATTTCAATTCCCTCAACTTAACAAAGTCATCAACCCGACCTTCCCATTTAAATTAACTTCAACCTCAATTTCTAATCTAACCACTTAAATTTTATCGATTTCAATTTCGGATTTGAAATCACAAAATACTCTTTTTATATTTTCAATATTTCAAAACTTTACATAATAAACGTTTCAAACTAAATTTTATTTCAATTTAGTTTTCTATATAAAAGATTCAGCTTATATTGATTCAAATACAGATCTGAAACACAATTTAAAACCAAATAAATTCTAGTATAATTCAAAGCTTTAATATTCTACATTTTAAAGTTCAATTTAATAATTTCATAAAGATTTTGATTTAAACAAATATTTTTAGCCTTGAAATATTCCCTCATTTGATTCAATATCATTTAAGTAACCTGAAATTGCACTTTACTCAATATTTCTTTAATTTCGTGAAATATTAATTAAATCACTTAAATCAAAATCTAGTTACAAAATCATACCTTTAAATTTCCCATTCAATAATTTCAATTGATTTAATTCAATAAATCTTTATTTAAATACCATTTTTAATAAACCTAATTTTTCTCCCAATCTTAAATATTCAAATTCTTTAAAATGGTAAATTTTGAAATATAAATCTTCAATAATACTTAAACATATTATATGGATTAAATCAATCCCAATAATATAATCATTAAATCTATATATAGAATTTCCATTTATATATAATAATTTAAGAACCAATATTTATTAAATCTCATATATTTCCTTTCAAATTTGAAATTATTTCGAATTGTTTATATGGACCAACGGTGCCTGTATATATTTCCTATCATAAAATCAAGTGTTACGGATATTTATCATTTCAATCCGTACACTAAATATATACGGGTGGATATCATTTCAACCCGTAATCCCAAATTTAATTAACTGAAAATCGCTTGGGTTTATCATTTCAACCCATAACGCTTTTTTTTATACTAACAGGGAACTTGCAGAGTGATGACAGATATGAAAAATAATAACAACAGGCATATATCATCAAAATTAATATGAACAATAGGATATGGTGTCATATCCCATAAGTGAACAGTTACAGATACTAGCATATATAACAATTTAAATAACTACAGCCTCATATTTCAATTGTCGTTTCAATTGAAATCAAATTTAATAAATAAAAGAAAGTTAATCGTGAGTGATTGCTCACCTTTCGAGGCTAGAGAAAACAGATAGTGACACGGATACGCACACTGATACGGATACTGCAATTGAATTTTCAAATCCAAGCTAGGCAAAATCGACATGAATTCAACGATCGAGACCGATTGGCACGAATCCAATGGACAAGCTGATAGATAAGAAATCGATGAGGACGAATAGAATAAATTTTATATTATAGAAAATATATACATTATTAAGATATTAATTCTCCCAAAACCGTTATTTGATTAAAATGTATAATAAAATCCATATATACCCATATGTGATTTTAAACTTACATTTCTTTTTTTTTTCCAAATAAAACTATTGTATTATATTTGACTCTTTTCAAAATGTTAAATATGTGCGTCGTTTTGTTTTATAGTAGAGGGGAAATTTTGCAACTCCACATCACATATTAGTCAACAAGTTTATGCAGACTCTCTATTATCTAACGAATGTAAATTGTGTACATATTTTAAACCATGACTATATGCGGATCATTTAAATAACTAACGCCTACAAACTACTGTGTACAAAACCCAGACACCGAGCCAAAATTTTATGCCAGCTTACTATATATCCAATTCATACATATATCACCGCCCAACTAATATCCTACATGTATGCCAAGTACAGCCACCTACATATCAACCCATATATGAGACAGGAGCAGGCTATGGGCAATTATTACGTAACTTTTAAAACCACATATTATATAATATACTTAACTACTATATATACATTTTAAAACTTCAACTTACATAACTGACCGTGTATATGAATCCTAAAGTAAATATTCATATATATACCTTAGAGTACAGGAAATAGAGAAAATTTGGTACAGAGAGATAAAGGTAAAAGTGGAGGACGCACAAACTAAAATAATAAAATATATAATACCTAGTATAAATCACGGTGGACACATGAAGAGGGCTCGGTCTCCTGTGCTGGATGATGGGCAGCGGCGGAGATGGCGAATGTTGACGAAGTGATGATGGTGCTCGGGTCCGGTTTGGCGCTACAGGCGTGGTCGAGATGAAAAATATGAAGAGGCGGAGGAGGTTCGGATCTTGGTGAGGCCAGAGGGTCGGTGGCCGTGCATGTGGTGAAGCGGCATGGCTGAGGTTGTCGTGGGGAGGAGATGAGTGGCGAAGGCTGGGCATAAGGAGATCTTGGCCGAGCTAGGGAGGAGGGGTACGACCAGGCGCGGAAAGCTACACCCATGCTGGGGTGGTCTTCGGGTGGAGGCTCGGCATGGGTTCAGGCAACTCGTACTGACATTGGGGATGGGGTGGAGAGGTTGGTGACACAGGAACGCGTTCGGGTCTCGTGGTGAAGAGGAGAGAAGGAAGTGGAGATGTTGATGGTATAGTGAGGTTGGCAAAGGCTGTTGCTTTGGGTTGAGGCGCTGGAGGAGTTGCTCGTTCATGAATTTATGAAGAAGGAAGAGAGTGGACGCAAAAACCTGGGTAGAGTGAGAAAAGGAATGCCGATCTAAATAGGCTACTGAATATTTTATACTGGTGAAGAAAAAGGCAGAAAGATTTTAAAGAAATCAATTGATGTGGCTAGGGTTCAAACTTTAAAAGCAAGCGAATAAAATAAAAGGAATGGTGACGGTCTATTCCCTTGATTTCAGCTGAGCAATTTATTATTAAATTTTTGTCCAGCACGTTTCAAACTTTTAATTGTAAAAGAAACGTAAGTAAAATTGCCTATTGATTTATCAACGTGATTTAAGCCAATAAAAGGAAATGAAGAGAGTTATAAGGTCAAGAGGAGCCGTTAAAATTTTATTAAATGCATGTATAAAATTCTCATATATCGAAAGATGGAACGATTGAATGGACAGGGGGAAAAAGGTAATAAATGAATGCGTAAATAAACGTATAGAATTTTGTACTTTCAAACTTTGAAATGGCATGGAACGCCAACAGCTGTACACTGATTGAGAAGCTATTAAAGCAATTTATCTCATTGCTTGGGATTCACGTTGAAGTTTGAAAAGCAAAGCAAAGTTAACGGTCAACATTTAAGGTACCGTTACAACGAATATTTTATTGGTTCAGTCGCGTACCGGACCTCAAAACACAGAAATAAATATACTATTGAGATCAGCACGACGAGACGATTACAACGGTACACAGATATCAGTGGTACGATCATCCGATCAAAAGTCGATGATCGGTACCAAAATGCTGCTAATTTGTCAGAAACGGAGCAGTAGACGTCCAAATTTGAAAAAACGAAAGATGATGTCTTACTCCGAAAAGGATTTAGAAATTTTCTATAGAAAAATATCCAGACTTGAAAATAAATTTATTATCAGCAATTATTAGCTAGCTTGAATTTAATAGAATTTCACGATGAAATAAACCTTGATAAAATAAATTGAATTTTTAAAATCTGCTATGTTTAATTGGACGTAATCCAAATAATAAATTTTTATTTCAAAATTATTATCATAAAAATTCCTCAAAAATCCAAATAAATACGTTATAAAACCAATTAAAAATCATAAAAAATTTATGGGTCGTTACAGGTTTTGATGATAACAATCTGATAGATATTATTACTAATGATTTTCCAAGCTCATGTATGATATGGTATAGGAAATATAGAAATCCATCATCATATCTTGCATGATAATCAAGTAGGGATACAGTTTACATATTAAGGTGGATTAAGACAGGAATTCAAGTACAAGAACATGTAGATCAAGAGGAATCAAGATCAAGGAAATAAGAACAAGAATGAAGAAAAAAGAAGATTCAAAGGAAGGGTAGGAGAACATAGGAGACTCAAGGAACAAAGAGTGGAATAGTATAGGACATCGGTCAATCAGTTTTAAAGTATATCGAGTCATAGATTTAATTGTTAAAGATCTATAACAATTCTTTAAATTTTCTCTTTAAAAACTCTTTATGTTATTTTCCATAATTATTTCATAAAAGTTTAATTTTGGTGTTAAAAAAGAGTAAAAATAATTTCTATAAAGAGAGCGTCATTGTACACTAGGATATGTCGGCATACTAGCCGTTGGATGCAACTTTTCAAATTAAAAAAATGGATACTTCCTTTTTCCAGTTCATGAAAAGTAACTTATCTTTATCTTATATTTAAAGGCTTTGGATAGCGAATTTTTCAAGCAGTGATCTCTCATTTCTCTCACTCTATACACTCTTACATTTTGCAAAAAGTCCTATTACTCACATATACTTATAGTTTACAAATACACTCTCTTTCTCTCTATTTCTTCATGGATTTGCTATCTATTCAAAAGTTAAAGTGTCTACACATAATTCTATATCATTTACTCGCTAATCTAATTCTATTTCTAAAAGAAATAAAAGTTGTATTGCTATTGGAGGTCTATTGGAAGTTATATTGAAGACTACTTGATACTATGATCGAAAGATTCAACTTCTTGTGCATATTATTCTACTATTTGTCTGTTAACATCTATCCTATCATCTATAGAAAGTCAGGATTGTATAGGTTATCTTGGCCCCTCGTGAAAAGTCAAAAGGTCGAGTCTTCTTGCCACACGTAGAAGTGCAAGAGGTTAGCTGTGTCCTACTGTCAGTGGAAAGTTAAGATAGGTGTTGCTTGCCATCTGATTTAAAGTCAAGTTTAAAGGCATGCTTGCCGCTCATGGAATTGCAAGTTTTTTATAATGGAAATTTCTTATGCGATACAAGACCGGGTGTAGGATTGGAAATCCGAAGCGATATAAATATTCATGGTGTCTTATCCTTACTTTTACTACATCTACTTCTTGAATTTACTATAGCATTGGTTGTGAATTTGATTTTGGTTTGATGATTTTGATGATCACAATATAATTTAGTAATAATTTAAAAACACTATTTACCCCTCTAGTGTTACATTAGCCTTAAGATCCATTCCATATAGTATTAGGATGGTGCATAAATATCCTCACAGTCCCTACATCCACTATTGAGAAGTCTCTTTGTTACTTTGTTGATTGATCCGTGAATGGCCGTACAAAGCCTAGTTGGCACTGCCCCTTTTAATGATCTTTATGGATAAAACTAAAGTTCTAGAAAATTAAAATGATTGTGAAATGATTATGGCAGCATGTTGTCGATCTTTTAGAGTTTGAATCTTTATGGGGATTTTTTCTTTGTATTTATAAGTAACTTAACCCGCTTAGTCATTTTTGCAGAGCTTTTATCTTGGATTGCCGACTTGAACCATTTATAAGGCTAATATTTGGACATATATCATCATCTGGTTGCCTTGTAGATTAACACAAATTGATGATGTAGCATATCTATATATTGTTTTAGGTGTTGTATCCCATATACTTTATATTATCTTTAGGCTATTTTAGCCGTTGACGTAAATGAAGGTACCTTAGCTGTTGATCTTGGTTTTGTATTGAGGCGCTTTGGTCCTTGAGTAGAAATGGCTTTGACTTTGTATGTTGAACTAGGCGCTTTTGGCATGTTTTAAAGCAAGATTTCCTAGATTTTAATGACGACAACTTCATGTGCTAGTATAAGTAGAAAAACCAAAGATAGGTCATCGCAGAGTGCAAAATGAATAAAATACTACGCATTACATCTTCAGAGAATCGTTAAAATAAAGAACACTTGAAGACCTTGTCCATAGGAGTCATTTTATCTTAGAAATATATTGTTAAAACTCACAAGAATCGTACACTACCACCCAGAGCCTTAAAATATTAAATATGATTTTTAATAATTTTCTTAAGGTTTTTTATAAATATTATTCGAAGGTTTTCTTACCTTTAAATCTTGAAAAAGATTCATCCATCGGTGGATCAGTGGGAGGCCTCTGGTGCACCGATGCACGCATCTGTTTCAAATTTCTAAAGCGCGTTTAAAAACTTCTCTTCATCCCTAACAGTCGTGTTTCTTCCTTTTTCTCCAAACGCAACTCTCTCGTAAACATCATATCCCTTCTTTGTAGCTTTTCAATCCTATAATAGTTGCGATTTTAAGAGGACTGACCACTTAACTTGCATTTTGAATCTCAACTCTATTTTATAAAACCCTAGTTTACCATACTACATTCACATCAATGATCATTTAATTATTACTATCAGCCTTCTCATTCCAAACATCCTATACTCCTACACATTTAATACAAAGTGATTCTTGTGAGTTATAAGAGCACTGTACTATATATGGCGTATTAGTGGATTCAAACACATCTATTTCCAAAGACTGTTTTGTATTGAGTTTGTGAAAAGTCTTGTTTATTAGCTCAGGCATTTTATAGATCCATTGCTATGAATGAAGTAGAGGTATTTAGTGAGTAAAAAAACCTTTAGTGAGTAAAAAACTAAAAAAGAGATTTTGAGACTAGACGTAAGAAGTGGTCTGAACCAGTATAGAACTTCCGGTGTGCACATTCTTGTTACTTTGCTTTACTTTATCTCCAATTAACTTAGTATTTTATACACTTATATTAGTAGCTTAGCCATAAGTATACTCGATCCGTTACACTTTCATTTTCTCCCTTTTTGATAATGATAACTCAAAAGAATGTTATAGTGATGGTTATACGAATGCAATACTCCTCCTGAATATGTGCATGATATGTTTTGTAACTCCTCCTGAATGTATGCATATGCTTAAATATTTCTCCCTTTTTTCATCATAAAAAGGAGAAAAATAAAGTATAATACTCCACAATGCATATAACAAAATGGACATCACATATTAAAAATCAAAGAATTCACAACGTAGAACAACACAGAATGAATAACACAGAACAACACAGAATGAATATCATAGTACAACGTAGAATATGAACATCATAGAATGAACTCAAAGTCACAAACTGCATACTAAGTACCAATTCAAAGTCACAAGTCACAGAATGTCGCAACAGAAATGCAAATCTGAAAGTCAACACAAATAAATGCAAAGATAGAAAAATAAACAAACTAGATGTCCATAAAAGATACCAATAGAGAGGAGCTATAAACTAAGACCGGTCATGGTATCCCTTGGGAGTAGTAGTGTCAGACTCCTATGATGCCTGGCTAGTGCAAAATGACAAACTAGAGAACCTAAAGCATGAGTGATAGTAGCATGCAGTCTAGGTCATTTTCCTTTGGAGCCCATTCTGGTAGGTCCAGTATGTTGTGTGATGGTCCCGCTACTCCAGTGCCATGTGCTCCTATCTGGAAGTCATATACCAAAGGCTGAGATACAATGGGCGGCTGAGGAGCACTGACCTTACTATTAGTCCCTACTCCACTATATATGGTGCGAACAAAGCCACATAGACGTGTAAGTAGAGAACGAATAATGCCTATCTTCCTCTTTTGCTCCTGTTGCTCTTCCCGAATTTTTTGTATCAACTGCTCCTGTCTATCAAGCATCGCAATAATCTAGTCCTCTCTAAATAGAGAGGCAGTATGTGGGGAAGCATGATGCTAACAAGAAGAGGGTAAATCTTGCTCTTCTAACTGAATTACATGAGTCTCAATATGAATCTCATCTACAATCGTAAGAATCTTCACCTCTTTCAACACTTTGTCAACAAATATAAACAAATACCGACGTCTGAGATGAGTCTCATCATCCAAAGGAACACAAGTTGATGCAGTATGATAGAAATTGATTACCATATGGATTATACCTATGCTTCTCTCCTGATCTATTTTCGATCATATTGTCCATGATCGAGTGTCCTCGGTTCACTGTAATATTACCGATAATAGCGTAAGTAGCCTTTCGGACCAAGGGATAAATTTCACCTAAACTGCTTATTTTGGGAACTAGATTATTTTGAAGAATTCTAACAACTATGCATGCGAAATGAGTTAAGTTTGAAGTTTCCCAATTAACATTTTATCTTTCAATTATTAGTCGCATAATATACTCATTATCCATAGCCAGATGAAAGCCAAATCATCTAAAGTTACCCCATTCGGACAAAATTCTCAAAATTTCTCCTAACATTTGTTCATTAAATTCAATTTCAACTCGTTTGACATTTAAATATAGCACTAATTCATTGTCGTCTTGACCAACTTCTAGATTAGCATAAAAAGGCGCAATACATCAAGGTGAATTTCAATCTCAAGTCCATTCATATTTATGAAATTCATTAATTGTGCCCCAGTGAATAGATTTCGAGTATTGTATAAGTAAAGTGTATTTAAATTTATCGGACGCCTCTTGAGTGATTCATTTATCTTCACCGCTTTGAATCTCTTGATATTTTCCTTTTTGTTTTTGAGCTACATTTGGATTTCCTCTGTAAGAATTTCATCGATAGATTCAAAGCATGCTATAAAGGTTGGCCTCTTTCCTCTTTATATGATAAAAGGTATTGCTTTTTATTGAGAAAAAATTGAAGGACTTGAAGTTTTTAGGCTAGTGCTTATGGTGAAAGGGGGTAAAAATCGAGTAGAACAAACAGAAATAAGGAGAGGTGTGAAATCTGGGTTAAAAGCATGTTGCGGATCTAAATATCGACACCGGTGCACCAGTGGGCTAAAATTTTGTAATATTCGACCTGTTTTTAGTTGGCTAGGAAGATATATATTTCATTTTTTATATTTAAAGTTTTGATCGGGATAAACTTAAGTATACAAGATAGTTTTATTATTCTAAAACTTTAATAAGCTTTTTATTTAAAATGAATAGATTTAAAAAGAATATTATTATCATTTTACTTGAATAAAATTTAACCTTGGATTAATATTTAAAATGTTAGATTAAATATGTTAACGAACAAATTCCTAATTCTCGACGTAGTTTAATATAAGTATTTTCATTTAATGGTTTAATAAATATATCTGTAATTTGATTTTAAGTATTTAAAATTCTAAAAAATATTTTCATTTTCAGAATGGTCACATAGAAAATGGTGTCTTATATCATTATGTTTAGTTTTAGAATGATTTATTGGATTTTTGGTTAAATTAATTGCATTAGTTTTATCGTAGTATATAGGCGATTTTCTTAAATTTACACCAAAATCCTAAAGTGTTTGTTGCATATAAATAATCAGAGCGCAAACTAAAACAGGTGAAATATATTTTGCTTCATGAGTAGGTAAAGAAACCCGATTTTATTTTTTACTGAACCATGAAAGTATAGATTAACCGATAAAATGATATGTGCCGCTAGTACTAAAGATTAAAGTGACTTATTGGATCGCCTAGCACATTACTAAACAAAAATCAACCTTCACTTGTTTGCCTCTTTGGAATCATCAAAATCGAAGAAATCATAGGTGAGGTCAGTGCAAATAGAAGATAAAACAAGGGAAATGATATCAAAAGGAAAAAAAAAATTACTTCCAATGGAGCAAAAGAACAGTGTGGTGCACTACACCGGCCGTAATAGTTTTGCACGATCGTCAACCATCAAACTATGATTGACGGTCGTGCAAAAATGTTTTGACTGGTGGTTGACGATCGTACAAAAAGAAACATGTTATGGTAACCCTTGAAAAATCCGGTAGTAGGAAGAATGTAGAATAAACATATTAATATTTTTTTAGCAATGGTATTAGTGAGCACTTTTTACAGTGCCCCTTAACACCACACAAGAATAAAACCGTATAATATGGCAAATGGCTAAGGTTTCTATTTAGAGAGAAGCAATACAGTAGATGAGCCACAGAAGCAGCAAATAGTTTTATCCACAGCAGCCCTCTGATGCCCTTTAGGAAGAAAAGAAACTTTTACCGTAACCCTTTTTATATAATATTAAGGGTAACGTTACTCCTGATAAAAGATTTGTATTAAAAGCACATAGCTCGAGAGTAAGCATGTCAGACGACATGCTAGTATAATCATAATTTGATCCAAGTGCGCAAGGTATTTCAAAGTCATTCTCCAAAATTCAATCTCTTGGGATTTTAACGGGATAAAAAAACCATATATATATAACTTGAATTGTGGATTCTAATACTTTTTGCTCATAATGTTTTGAAATTTTTGCTCAAACATGCTTTCCAAATAAATTGAATAGTGAAGCCAAGTTCACAAATAAAAGATGAAAACATCTACGCTCAAGCAAAAATTGTAAACGAAAATGTACATTCATATTTTTAGCAATATAGACGATTAAACATCGAATCGAGTACAAATCTGATTGGGTAGTGATTAAACCATACCAAATCCTAATACTAATGGAAAAGGATCCGGTCCAGACTTGAATTGTCAAAGCTAAACTCATACTTGTGTTAATAGGATATGTACCGAATTCGAACCAAACCAACATAAATAAATGAGTAGTTAAAACAAATTATAAGTTGCTTATTATTATTGCTACCGGTATGTTTTTTAAATACTAAAATGCAAATGAAATTAGTAGTTTATGGATTGACAAGGCAAAACCAAAAAATACTGGTACAAATTATATGTCCGTGCATCTTATTGGTAAATGTATTTATTTTTTATTTAATGAAATTTAATCAGGGATGTATCGATAAGTGCAAAAGTTATGGCGATAATTGCACTTTTATTTGTAACAATCTTGTTAGTAGAGGGGCATGCAATTCGACAATGAAATTCGATTAATAAATGGTCTAGAATGAATGGTCGAGAACAGGATGGTGGTAGTAGCAAACTGATGCTGAGATTATGTTGATGGATGATGGTAGTAGCTGCAAACTGATTTTGAAATTTTATTAATGAATATCTTGAATGGATGCTATATAGGGTATTTTCAAAATATCAAGAAAAAAAATAGACTGTGCAAATCATATTAATTGAATTGTAATTATTAATAATGGAAATTTGGTCTTATTTTAAGTTTGACAACTTAATTTTATTACAATTTCAGCTTGCTTATTTATCCTAGTGCCTTTACCAAGTAAACACTATTACTATTCAGAACTATTTTTAATGCTAATGGGAAAAAAGAAATAAGCTACTTCCCGGTAGGTTTGTCAATTATATGGGTTTCGGTCCGAATCCAGCCTGAACCCGTCATGTTTATACAGGTACAGATTTTGTCTTTTACTATTCAAGTCCAACTCAAGTCCGATCCTAATCGAGTATGGATTTATCAAAACCCAACTCGATTAGGACTCGACTCAACTATTAGTTTTTTGTCATATCAAAACATGAGTGCATGCTATTTATTTATCATTTTGTTTGTTTACATTAAATAATTTTGCATACTTTTGCTATGAGCTTAACTACATCATCGTCCAATTTATATGTTAACGTTTTCTGTATACAAATTTTACCAAAGTTGCGGTTTTAAAATATAGTTTTAACATAAATATTTTGGTTTAGGTATACATTTATTATCTAGAGGTTTCAAAAAGCCCGACGGACCGGACTCGGATATTGGATTGAAATACCCTGCGGGTTCGGACCGGGTTCAAGTTTAAATTATTGTAATTGGATTCGGGTCTAGGTAGGTCTAGGTTTTATAATACCTGGATCTGACGAACCCTACACATTGACAGTCCTACTTCCAGGTAGTCTCTTTGAGCCCGAATTTTGATAACAAGTGTGTTGAAATTTACTGGCAGAACCAAGTGCGGAAGTAATCGCACCATCAGCAACAACCTTAACGGCAACAAATGGATTTGTACGTTAAACATGCGAAAAAGGGTTTCTAAGAGAACAAAACCTCACATTCCACTGTAGAGGCCACAACTTACCTTCAACTTAAGTTAGAAAGCAGGTCTTCATTTGACCCAAGCATTTCTGTGTGCACCATAAAATCCTGTTCGACCTCAAGACATAGCTCAACATAGGTTGGATTATAATATATTCCACCAAAAAAACAAGGAACGGTTTTACAAATATACACACTCGCTTTTTTTTTCTTTGGTCCACCAACAAGTAAGTCATAGTGGTAATACGGCTAATTTTAGTAGCAAGACGTACTGTATTTCATCCAAGCATGCATAATAATGAGTAGCGTAAAAATAAATAAAAGGTAAATTATATGTACATTTTAAAACTATTACACTTGGAATACATTTATTACGGTTGGGAATTATATTTGAATTCTTTTCCACTTGTAATCATCGCTCCCTTCGAGAAAACCGATTTTGTATTAACCAAGATACCCCTATCAATTATGACTTCGGATATTCAACTCGCCCCTGTTATCCCTGTTATTTTAGGGAAAAATTAAATCTAATTCATTACTTCAACCATCATTCGACTACCTACAGCACTATGGCACTAAAATTTAGAGAGAACATGAAAATTCATTTTCTTTTTAGAGCGAAATATGATTCTAACTATTGATTAAAGTACATATTATGGTTAAGGAAAAGAGTAAGAAATATATAAACGATTCTACAAAAGTCCTTAGGACTAATAAAAGAAGAGTGTCTAAAAGAATTTTTTTCGAATTTCTTTTGAATTTTCAAGAGACATAATTTACTTGCAATTTAATTCCCTTTAAAAGTTTATCGTTCCATCGGATTCTCCTGAGACTCCACCTGATAGTTTTGCAATATCAATTATGAGAGCTTTTGAAAGCGACAATTTTGACCATCAATGATCGTACCGGTTTTGATTGGTTTACATAAAATGCTGATATAACCTATCAATCATTGCTTGATAGTTTAATACATACCGGCTTTGAGAATTTTCCGCTAAACTAACATTACATATATATCATTATATTTATTCTCTAGTTTTGTGAAGCTTAATTCTACAGTATAATTAATATGATGTAATTGGATTATAACCACTCAAAACATCGTAATTTGAAGTGTTAAAAATTGAAATCAAAATTACACTACCAATTTTCACCGATTTTATAACAACCAACAACTGAGTATCAAAAAAAAACTTACAAACAACTGTTATGATAACACCTAAAATACTGAACCATCCATAACTGCTCCACTATATTCAAATAAAAAAAAATCTCCGGCGAGTATATTCAAATAAAAAAAAATTATTACTTGCAGTTTTCTTTTCCCACTCCACTATGAATAAGATGCCAAATACTACAATTCAAGGTGAAAGCTATTCGACATGTCATTGGCGCATCAAATCCCAAGCTATCAGCAATTTTATTACAACAATTATAACTAGTACACATGTAAAACAATTTTTTACCAAGTTATTTGAAAGCTACTTTACGATTTCGAAAATGTTAAATGAACACCCATAGTACCTTTACTGCATTATTATGAAGCAAATGATAAGATCGTATACAGCATTCAAACTTCAAAATAGAAAACATTTCAAAAAAGCACAGATGTAGGAGACAATTTATGGATCGCTTTCATGGTAGAGAAAGCAACCCTTCTATTAGACTTCTCCCCATTACACATACACAGATGATAAGGGTGCACTTCATAAACGGATCTTGTACAATTAAAGCACAACAGAGGAACGCATACATCTACCGAACAGAATACAAACTATCATTCAAAAAAAAAAAAACATATTGAAGATGGTACCCATGGAATATATCAGAGTACATCGAGGGAAGGTTTTACAAAATCGCTATTTGAACAGATTAAACAATTCTATTACAGGTTATTGCCTTGCGACCATAAACAGCAGTTAGTCTCACCAAAAGAAAAAGAATTGAGAACAAAAGAAAATATAATTCCGAAATTTACATAGCAATAAAGATCTACCTACATTTTACAATAGCAGCATATTTGAAAATAATAGTGGTGATAAATTCAATGGATATACTATCTTTAAGCCTCTTCTTAATCCTCCAATGGGTGATGTGGAAATCGCTATCTTTTTTTCTATTTAACTCGAGAACTCTTTTTATCTTTGGAACGAGATTTTGGTTGTTTTTTTGGCTTTATGTCGCTGCTTAATGGACCAGACCAAGTGGGTACGTGCTTTCCTTTCTCGAATGGGAATACAGTAGAGAATGATGAAGGTTCCGGATGTTCAAACGAGGTGTCAATATGGTGGTTAGATAAGCCAAGAGGGTAGCCCAAAGATCCATCTTGGTGTGGCGGGGGAAATTTCTCGCTCTTGCTTTTGGCATTTGCATGTGTTATTAGACGCCGTCTCTGTTTATAACCGATTAAAAAAAAAGTGGAATCACATATATGCGGTATTATCAATATTTAAACATGTTTGTCGAAAACTCTATACTTCTGTTTCTAAGCATATTGGTTTGCATCCATTGCACGCTGACACTAGCATATCTCCTTTTACCCAAGTCAAATTGACTTACAAATCTTCAGCAGTACAGCTAAATATTTATATTTACAGAAGCTTGAGAAAAATGTGCACTGCTAACTGAATTAAATGATTCCTCGCAATAAAAAATTCTTAATAATAACATAAAGCTTTGCATAACTTACATCAATATTTAGTTGAAGTTCTGCATTAGCTTCAGGGGCAGGGGCTGCCCTATTTTCTCGGTTGTGTACACGTTTTTTCTTTGTACCATCTCCATTGGCTTTACCAGCTGCTCTCAGTCTACCATAGACAGTATTTGTATTAGTACACAACAAATAAAATCAGACAAATGGGTATAACTTGCATGTAGAGCCAGCACACAGATGTTTTGACTGGAAGACAATAAGGGTCCAACTTACAAACTAGCGAACTGGATACATATGTATTTTCTATCAGGTCACCTTATGTTATATGACATCTAAAAGAATCCGCTTCAAGCATTGATCAGTGCTATCCGTCATACATTCACCTAACACTTGTAGTTACTCAAGAACCGTTGCAGGGGTGTGATTAATTTCAGTGTATGTATCTCAAAAAAATTGACTAATGCACCGATGTAGGTTAAGTAAAACCATGGGGCTTATTCATGTATATTTAACCTACATTAAAATGAACTTGTATCTGGCAAACTGGAATAACAGGGGAGCACAGCACTTTGTTAAGTACATTCATTTCATTGGTATGATTTCAGTTAACAACGGGGATGGAATAAACAGCATGCTTTACAGATTTTAACATTGACAACTGACAAGCGAATTCCATAAGAACACCTTCAAGGAAGAAAAAAAATTCAAATTCCATGATTAAGAAACAAAGAATATTGAACAGACCTTCTAGTCTCTTCATCCCTTAGCTTAGCATCCATTTCTTTGCTTGGAGGATACTGCGGAAGACTTGAAGGATCACATGCATAGGGTGGGGTCGTAAAGAACTATAAAGCAAAAAAATATGGCATTCAGGTTAAAGAGCTAGTAACTTATAGAGCTATGTTATAATAAGCTGCAACTTTTGCACTATCTAAGCACGCTTAATTGATCATTTTTTTCTTCTTCAAAACTCGGTCGTTTAAAATGAATAGCGCTTAGGCTATGTGGTGTCTAGTTGCACCTCACCTAAATACCAAGGCGATATTTAAGCAAAATTTCTTATTAGATTGTGCAAAAAAGGAGCTATTTGAAAAATGACCCACTGCCCTAAAATCAGTAGTCACTGCTAAGAAAAATCATCACTGCTTAGAAAACAAATCTTGCTGTTCTTCCAAAACGGTGACGCAAAAATCAATTTCCTCTTGCCAAATCACTGTGCATCCACCTGGTCTTCAACTGGTTTTGATTCATCTTCACTCTGATTTCCAGCTTCAAAGTTTTGTCCAGAAAAGAGCCTAGGTAATTTTCAGTTTTTTCCCTCTTTTAATAATTTCCGCCAACAGTTCGGATTATTTTTGTAGTAAAAGGAAGTGAATCTTTTGTATTCAACTTCAATCAAAATTTAGCCCAAAGAAATAAAGTGGCACTTAAGCATCATTAAATGAGGCAACAGCATTGCCGCCTCGTCTAAAGTAGTGCTTAATATATAAAATAGCTTTTGCACAAAGATTAAAGAGCTCTACCGAGAGAAAAAATGAAGTTACAACTTTTTAAAGGTTGAAGAACCTCTTCCTACAGCACTACTACAAAATTGGAAGACTAATTGACTAGCAAACCAACAAAACTTCGGAATATTTTTTCTTACTCCTTTCCATGTGTTATAAATTTGATAGCCAGCACATTTTTCCACCTATACAGCATTGTATGGAAGAAAATGACACTTAGGCCATGTTACTACACTGAACTTGACACTGATAACGCCAATGATATAGCATAATCACATTTGAAAAGGAAAAAGGCCTTACTTCGCTCTTTAATGCAGCAGAAGCTGTTTTGCGCTCAGCTGGGTCAATTGCAAGAAGAGTTTCAATTAAAGGCATTGAAGAGGATGGAAAGTCTTTAAATGTCTCTGCTATGCGACGCTTGTATTGCTGTTGAGGCTTAAATATTGTTGCATGTGGCAGTTTTGACTTCTTCCAGTACTCATCAGAAGGTGAACCACATAGCTTAAAGATCTTGTGTATCTGCTCAACCTACTAAACAAGTATATGGTTACAAATAATCGTATCAGTTGATGAATCGCAAATGCATGTGTTATCTCTCATATATTGTTTGTCGGCAAATAGTAAAAAATATAACATAATATCAATAAGACTTTATTTTGGCATTTTGTTTGCATTTTTCTTCCACTATGCACTGCAATGAGTATAACATATGACATCATATGCTTATCCTAAACCGACCCCATTCATCTCAACTACCACAGTTTCACCATTGCACTTAATGGATACAATCATCAATTCCAATGCCTATAGCCAAACTCATCTGGGTTTAATACATACATACATATATTTACATATACATATGTATGTATGCATGTATATGTGTGTGTATGTATATGTATATCCATGCATGTATATAAACCAGTTTGCTGTGCTGTGAGTCGAATAGCTCAATTTGTGGCTAATATTTGAACATGACCCCTTGTGAAAATATAAAGTTTGTCTGATCTCTCATATTATCAGCTAGATAGAATTATGTCTGACAACTATAAGATCTTTTTTGTAACTTATATTTGAACAAGGTTCACTTTAATCTCTTTCTTATGATTAACCAAATATTAAGTAAGCGTGCTATGTTCATAGTAGTTAAGGAGACGCAAGCCTTGAGCCTTAGGCTTTTTTGAACCTTGGGTCTTTTTATGTGCTTTTTATACAAGTTTGATATACCGTTTCACTAACTACAAATTAAACTTTAAAGCATATTTTATAGTTCATTCAACTATGAAATCATGGTGAGAGATGTGTCTAGGAGCGAAAAATTTTCCATATGAGGAGATTTTAACGGCCATGTTGGTACAACTGGTGTGGGGTTTGAGAGAGTGCATGGCGGCTTTGGATATGGCGATAGGAACTAAGAAGAAGAAGAAATATTGAATTCCGTTACTGCTTATGATTTCATGATAGCTAATACGTTCTTTAGAAATAGACAATCGCATTTTGTTACCTTTAGTAGTGACCAACACTCTAGCTATATTGACTTTGTCCTCACTAAAAGAGATGACAAACGAGCTTGTGTAGATTGTAAAGTCATATCTGGAGAATGTGTTGTCTCACAACATCAGCTTTTGATATCCGAGTTTCGTCTTCAGATACGTGTTCGACGGGATAAAGAAGCCAAGATTAGTAGGACGAAATGTTGAAAGATCAAAGGAGGTGCTTTGCGGGTGTTTAAGGATAAAGTGATGAGAGAAAGAGCATGGAATATGAAAGGAGAAGCAAATGACATGTGGAATGAGATGACAACGCGTATTCGAAAAGTGACTACTGAGGTGTTTGAAATAACAAAAGAAAATAAACATGAATCTAAAGATTCATGATGGTGGAACAGTAATGTGCAAATGGCTATTAAAGAGAATGAATGCTACAAATGCTTGCATCATCACAGGAGCGATGACAACATGCAAAAATACAAAACGGTAAAAAAGAAAGCAATGATAGCATTGAGTGAAGGAGTTGTGCGTATGAAGATCTATATCAAAAGCTAACGTCTGTATGATAGCTTTCACGAGAGGAAGACGAAAAGCTTCAACCAAGTTAAACGCATCAAGAATGATAATAATGAATGACGATGAGATAAAAAATAGATGGAGAGAATACTTCGATAAGTTATTCAATGAAGAAGATGATAGCACTAGATCAAGCTGGACGACTCTTTTGATAACACCAGCAGACTTCTGTTTGGAGGATTCAAGAGTCCGAGATAAAGAAGACGCTAAAACGGATGAAAGCAAGCAAAGTGTTGGAGCCTGATAACATCACATTGAGGTGTGGAGATGTAGGGACATGCGTTTTAAAAAATCAATTTGATTACATGTCTGGAAAATCGACCACGGAGGCAATTTTTTTGATAAGACAACTTAGGAAGAGATTTATGAAGCAAAAGAGGGATCTACACATATTATTTATCGATTTGGAAAAAGCTTATGACAAAGTACCGAGATATATTATGTTGTGAGCTTTGAAAAAAAAGAAAGTTCCAACAAAGTACGTTACTCTTATCAAGGATATGTACGATGATGTTGTGACTAGTGTTAGAGCATGCGATAGTGAAACCAGTGATTTTTCCATTAACATAGGACTACATCAAAGATCAGTTTTAAGCCCTTACATTTTTGCCCTAGTGATGGATGAGGTTACGAAAGGTATATAAGTAGAGATTCATTGGTATATGATCTTTGTTGATGATGTAGTATTGATTGACGAAAGTAAGATATGGATGAATAGACAACTGAAGTTGTGGAAGCAGATTTTATAATCAAAGGTTTTAAAGTTTAGAACTAAAACAGAGTATATGAAGTGCGAGTTCAGCGGTGTCAGATCAGAGGATGGGGATGTCATTCTGGTCAGACAAGTAGTGCCCAAGGAGGAATGATTTCGATATTTTTGGTCAATGTTGCAATATGATGGTGAGATTGATGAAGATGTTAGTTTAAGAATTCGAACGGGATGGATGAAATGGCGACTAGCGTCTGACATTTCTGTGACAAGAAAGTCCCACAAAAGCTTAAAGGAAAGTTCCACCGAGCGGCAATTAGGAATGCAATGTTGTATGGTGCAGAATGTTAGTCTACTAGAAAAAGACAACACGTCCAGAAGATAAATGTAGCAGAGATGCGTATGCTGCGATGGAGCTGTGGTCATACAAAACAAGACCAATTAGGATGATGATATATGTGACAAATTTGGAGTAGCAACAATTGAAGAGAAGCTAGTCTAACACTACTTAACATGGTTTGGACATCTCCAACGGAGGCCTCCCGAGGCACCTATGCACGTTGGAATTATAGGTCGTATCAAATGTTTAAGTAGAGGTCGACCAAGGTTGACATGGAGAAAGTAGTAAAAAAAGACTTAAAGAATTGAAATTTATCCGAAGAGCTGGTGTCGGACAAGAGCACGTGAAAATTAACGATTCACGTACAGAAACCATTAGCTATGAGTTTTTTTTACTTAGGGTTAGTTTAGGGGCAGTGTTATAAGTTCTAGATTATAGAACTAGTGAATAGGAACCAAAGACATAGTATTTGGTCTTCGGTCCCTGTTACTATTAGTACCATTATTACTATTAGTATATATATATATATATTATTATCATGGTTTTTTAATCTATTTTTATTTTATTTTATTTACTATTAGTTTAATTAATTATTTTACTTTATTTTATTTTTATCTTTATTTCTATTTTCACCTTTTATTTATATATACATATAATATTGTTATTATTACTTTTAAATTGACTTTGTCATTTAATATTAGGTTCTATCTCTAGTCGACCCGACTTGTTTGGAAATAATGGCTTAATTGTTGTTGTAGTAGCATTCAACTATTTAAATATTTTATTATCTAAATTTCAAATTTTAAACCATATTTTATAATTCATTTGACTATTTAATTTTTTTTATTTAACTATTTGTAAATTTACGTTTTGCAAAAAGACGCCTCAAGCTGCAAAAATGTGCACTCTAACTGCAAAAGGACGCACTCAAACTGCGCCTAAGCCTTTTTTGAGCCTAGACGTGCGTCTTGATAACTATGGCTATGTTTGGAATGGAAATGTTTGTTTCTGGCTTTAGATTGGAACAGTGTTCCCCTCTTTTGTTTGTATAGGAATATCATTTAGGACTTTGAAAACTTCTACGGTACCTAGTCTTTGAATATAGAAAATGATTAAGCAACCATGAATGTGGGAGTTGATAATCGTATTAGAAATCTGTTAGAAGTTTAAAGAAGTTTTGCAATCAGAAGGGATTAGCATTCTGATGAAACATCAGTAGCAAAAATAGATATTTTTAAATAGAAAATAGGGATGGGAACTACTACAAAATCAAGGATTTTCATGTACTATTTGCTAAAACCAGATATTCCCACATTCCCGCTACATATAATTGCACATTTTGATGATCTGTTTGATAGACAACGAGGAACCCAATCAATTGCATGGTCACAATGCACAGAACTAAGACAATGAGCAAGCCTAATGATCACAATTGCCAAATTATTAGATGCATTAGGCTTCAAGCGTAGATAATTCAAAAATAATTTTCTGTCACCTAAAGCATGCAAAAAGGATCAATTTTTTTTTGGAAACGCAGTTATATAAAGAGAACAATTTTTATGTCTTGGATCATGGAAAAAGAACAAAAACAGAATCAAAAGAAAAAAAAGAAAAAAAAAGAAAAAAAAGGTCAAAAATAAATAAGAAAAGGTTTTTGCACCACGTGGCTACGTGTGCATTTTGTGCCATTTGTGCCACTTAACGCGCGCACTTTCACATTTCTCGCGTCTTATAAACAAAAGGCGCATGTCGCATCATGCATCATGGTGAGCCTTTCACAACTATGATATGTACCAACAGACATTTGATAAGAATAATCATACGAATTATTTGTGATCACAAAACATTGTGAATTTTCATTTGAGGAGTTACCTGAACATAAAAAGTTCAGGCAACTAGTGTTACTATTTTGCAGTGCTTCCACCAGCATGGGGAGCATGGCGAAAGCAAACCTCATCACATCAGGCTTGCTTCCATTGGTGCACATCAACGGTTGGGAATGTCCTGAGCTTCAATGTGTGAAGTTGGAGCAAGGTTAACGAAGTTACACAAAGTCAATTGCTGATTGATGTATATATGAGAACAATGATTTTGTAATGAAAATTAAAGAACAAAAAACCTAAAGAAGGTCAAAAATGTGAAAACAAGGGGTTATTGGACTACATGTACAGAGGTATTGGGTGTTGAAACCGTTACATATGTATCATGTGTCTTCTTCATGGTATTTTCTTCTATAAAAGCATACTACATGTTTATGTTGTTATAGTTGTAAAATAGAAATAAAATGCAGTTTTCTCAGATGTACCCTACCTGTATTATTAAAGCGCTCGCCTAGGCGCCCAAAAGCCCTAGGCGCCCAAAAGCCCTAGGCGCCGGCGATGCGCAAGGCGGTGAAAAAGCGCTTCAAGAGCTGAAGTGCCAAAACATCGATATGTCGTTAGAAACGCGCTTAGTTGTTCGTTGAAAATTTAAGCCTTCAGCCCATAATCAAGACCGATTGTGGCATATTTTGGCATTGTCGAACAAATTAGGGCATCAATTTCTCGATAGCATAAAAATAAATCTCGATCTTGACCGGTGTTCTGCCACCGTCGCCGTTGTCGCGGACCAAGATCCCCCGCCGCTGATCGACGACCCTGCCCAGCCTGCTGCCTTCACCTCTGTCGAATGACAACTTCAAATCAATATCTAGTCGAGGTATGCTTTTCTTTTCTTTTTAACTCTGAAGTCTGAAATATGAAATATAAAGTTACAAAATGATTTATGTTTTAAATTTAAGTTAGCTTAAAGTTTAGTTTAAAGTTTTGAATTTTAACTTGGTTTAAATTTAAGTCTATAATTTAAATTTAAAGTTTAGTTTTAAGTTTAGTTTAGTTTAAAGTTCAAATTTTAAATTTAGATTATAAAGTCTAAATTTTAACATAAAATTATTTTAAAGTAAGTTTATAGTTAAATTTGTAACTTTATAGTTTAGTTTAGTTTAGATTAAATTTAAATTTTAAGTTTAATTACAGAGTTTAAAGTTTTAATTTTAAACTGAATTTACAGTTTTAAGTTTTAGTTTTAAATTAAAATTGGTTTTTAAAGTCCAAAGTTTTCAGTTTCGGTTTTAAATTGAATTTTAATTTTTGAGTTTAAAGTTGTAGGTTAAAATTTTAAATTGAATGTAAAGTTTAAAGTTTTAATTTTAAAGTTAAATTGATTTTAAGTTTAAAATTCGAAGTTTTAAAGTTTAAAGTTAAAATTTTAAATTGAATTTGAAGTTTTAAGTTTTAATTTTAAGTTGAACTTTGAGTTTAAAGTTCAAAGTTTTAAGTTAATTTTTTTTATTGAATTTAAAGTTTTAAGTTTGAATTTTAAAATGAATTTAATGAGTAATAATCAAAGCGAAATGAATTTATTCAAAGTTTTAAATTGATTTAACTTATTGTCGTTTAAATTATAATTGAATTAATACTCACCTTTCGATTTTTCTTTCCAGGTCATGGGTACATACTAATGCTAATGTTGGGGATTCTTCTTCTATCATGGCTAGAAATAGAAATCGCAGAGGAGAAATTGAAGTGCAGTGATTTCTTTTTTGCTGAAATCGGAAAAAACGATGCTCAAGACGCCCTAAAAAGCCCTAGGTGCAAAAAAGCGCTAGGCGTCAGCCTAGGGCTTTCTGAGGCTTTTTTGCCTTGACAACTTTGTACCCTACACATTTATGTGATTATTAAGGTAAACAAATGAAATCCCAACCCTCTAAAGATGGGTGCTGAAACCCTGCAGAAAACTGTTGGTTTGCAGGAACGACTTAAATGGACGACTCCCAGTGGGTTCTACTACACAAGCCAGCCTTCCAAAATATGACCTACAGTATCCACAGGTCAAGTTCTAAAGATATCGGTAGAGCAAAGATCAGTAGTTTACCAAACAATTAAACAAAATTATTAATAACAAAAATGATCTGTTCCAACATATTAAACATTTGAGTCTAAATTCAAGTCAATCAACAGTATTATATTAGGAAAAAGAAATCATAGCTTATTTTCTCTGAATGCTTTTTCTTATCCATAAAAAAGTAAAGGATAAACTTTAAGATGTAAGAAAGACATAAAACAATATAACCACCGAAATCTCCATAATTTAACGTCTCTATGACTCCATCAAGCCTGCCTCTAAGATTTTGTTTCTTTAGCCGTATTTATCTGGCAATTATCAATAAGACCATCAATCGATTTAGACAAAGGGACTATCAAAAATATCTCCTCAAAATTGATAAGGCGTAATCATTTTTTTAGTTAATTTACACTGTAATTGGTCAATGGCATTAAAAAAATTAAGGATGTAGGAACTTGATTTTTTTTCCCCCCTCGTTGCTAATTTTTGCCTCTTAAGTCTCAGTTAGCTGTTCCACTCGCCTTAGCTTAATTTGTGTGAAACTGTTTCGGATTAAATAAATGGTCTAATCCTTCAAAAGGTATAATTCCCAGATGCTATCGTATATCCTTTGATGATCCATCTGCAGTCAGTATTACAATTACATAATGCCACTGTGATATAATCTGATTGTGATATTCTGTTGCACTTAAGCAATGCAATTAATAAGGACTTGGAGATGAAACAAGAGGAATGGGGGCAAAAACAAGCAAACAGTTTCAAAGTAAAAGGTGCAATAATAGACAGGCAGGAACATAATCACCTCGGTTCGACCAGGCATAATAGGTTTCCCTGCCAAAAGTTCTGCTAATATACACCCAGCACTCCAAAGATCAATACTGGGACCATAATCAGTGGCACCTAGTAATAGTTCGGGGGGTCGATACCAGAGCGTAACTACCCGACTGGTCATTGGTTGCTTATGATTAGGATCAAAGAATGTTGCTAAGCCGAAGTCAGCAATCTTAAGCATACCACTATTATCTAATAGAAGGTTAGATCCCTTTATGTCCCTATGCAGCACTCCATTATTATGACAATGCTCGAGACCAGATAACAACTGATGCATGTAACACTTGACCTGTTCAAAGGTAGATTAACACATTATCATAATTTGCAAATCCCTGGAGAAAATATGTTTCAGACATGGGTTATTGAACTTGCAAACCAGTTCCTTATGTGCCACTTAAGTTACAATTGAACAGTTTTTTAATTCCTTAACCCAAATATAATAATTGCAGCTTTAAACCTGTCCCTCGCCGTTACTTAAGAAAACTTCAGACTTATTTGCTAGAGTAGACGTAGTGGAGTGCAAGAAGTATATTGATGTGGACACATAAACACTATTGACAAGCAACATGCTTCTCAAGCTACTTACATGCACTTATATCAAACCCTTTTTTTGTATCAAAATGAAAATAAAAGGTGTTTTTATTCAGCAAATACTGAGACGCACCTGGGGCTCAGTAAACTTGATTTCTGGGCTAGCTGCAAGACCAGCAAGATCATGCTCCATGTATTCAAATACTAAATATAAACTGCATGACATTCTTGAAGTAACTAAGCCTTCTAATTTCACTACATTTGGATGATCCAAGCGCCTAATGATGAGAATCTCCCGCGCCATGAATTTCACACTTTCTGGCTCCAGATTATCAAATCTGACCTTTTTTAATGCTACAATTTTCCCTGTTAATGTATCCCTTGCTTTGTAAACATTACTATAAGTTCCTTGCCCTATCTGGAAGGTAGAAACACAATATTTTCAGATGTAATTAAGACAAACTTGATTTTTATTCAGAAATGAATTACATACATTGGTATTTTAGATTACAAAGCGGACTACACATCTTGTTATTTAGGATGTATTTAAAACAACCTGACTTTCTATATTTACAAATATCACAAAAATGCATTGACTTCATTTAAAACTGTGCTTTGAAAATCATGTGTCACTTTTTAGCATATTGAGAAGCAAAAGTTGCTGACTTAAATGTAGATTCCAAACACTCTATAAACTTAGAGTTACCTCTTTGCAGCTTGCATACTTAAAATGGCAAAAAAAATAACTTTGTAAACAGAGCTAAAACATGGTAATGCACAAAAATTTCAGCAAACAAAGAAAGAACCTTGTCAATCTTTTCAAAAGTATCAGCCCTACGCGGGATCCAACCGTTTATCGCCTCCCCGGCTACCGCAGACAACCACGCTGGCCATCCCGCCGCCACCTGTTCCGCTCTTCTGCTCCCTGAAATGCTCCCAGGCCTCGACGTTCTCCTCCTCCTCGGCTTCTCCTTCTCCTTCTCCTCCGCAACCACCTCCGCCGCAACGTCAGTTACGGAAATTTCCGTCACTGGAAGCTGGGATCTCCGGCTCGATGCGACGTCGCCGTCGCTCGGCTGTTTGGTTGCTGACACTGACTTCTGCGCCTTCGGCGGGTTTGCCTTTCCTTGGACGCATCCCATCGCGATACGTACGGATTAGAATTGCGAATTCATTGAAATTTGAAACAAGTTTAGGGTTTTATTACGATTTGATTGAGTTTCCTTTTCAAGTTTTTTTTTTGTTTATTGGAGATGAGCTGAGTGGAGTTGATTGGAGGAGCGGGTGAGATTGCACCCGATGTTTCACTCGCAGCTTGGAGAAGGGCCCACTTTATGCTAAGTGGTGAAAAGAAGGTGGGTGTGGAGTTGGTAAAGTTAGCCTAGTAAGTTTTGGTCAAACTAAATGATGCGAAAATTCGTGCGTCTAAACATCGAAAAAACTTAATAAATTATGTATTTTAACTCGTGCTGGATCGTTAAATTTACCATCATATCCCATTATCAGTCAATTGGTTAGCATTTCAAAGTAAAATCGGTATACCAGCATAATCGGTATGTTAACGGTAAATTTACAATTTTTTATGATAAAACATCGGTAATATTTTTTCCAAAACCAACGATAACGGTAATTTACCAGTCCATTCATAATACATTGATATTCATGTAAGATTTATTATGGGCATTTAGAAGCTAGAAAACGGTTCAATTTATTTCAGTAATTCAACTCAAATGATGATAAATACACTTCTTTTTCATGTCCTTTATTAAGTGACCCGATGAGATATATAATGAATCATCATTCAGTGTAAAAATATATCCACTTATTATTTTTCTAGACAAACGGTAATTTATCATTATCAGTGTAACGGTTACCAGTTTATTGGTATAACAGTCACCGATATACTAGTCAATCGGTAACGGTAACGGTAAACAATTTTAGTTTACCAGTAAAAACGGTACGGTAAGAGTATTTACAAAATGGTAACGGAAACCATTACCATAACAGCCCTAATTTTAGTACTGCATTATTTTTTGTGCTAGAACTGGAACTGGAACGGACTTTTTAATAATCTTTGCACAAGAGTGCGATCACTAAAGTCCGACCTGAGGAGGGACTTTAATAATAGTTGCACGTTTTTTAGTACGTGAAGTACCAAAAATGTCCATAATATCAAATCTTAATATCACTTGAAAATAGAATCTAACAGTTAAATTTCTTTAACAAATTCATAACGTTCATCTACAAATATTATCTAATCTTAATATTACTTGAAAATGGAATCTAACAATTAATAATATAAATAAAATTTCAAACTTAAAATTTTTTGATGTTTTAACTTAGAAATAAAATTTAAACTAAAAAAAATGATTTCAACACAAAAATATAATTAAATATTTCTATATTATTTTCTCTTGAATGTGTTAAACATATACAATTTGCGGCAAACAATTCATGCGCGAAACGCGTGTCATAATGCTCGTTTATGTATGTGTACACGTACGTAATTATTATAAAAAAGTAGGCCGAGAATCAAACTTATTAACGTTTTTGGACTGAAGGACATAGATTTTACTTTTTAACTGTAAGAATGCGGGCTTTTCTTTTTCACCTCAAGGAAAAGCATTAATAAAAATTTAAACTTCCCCTTCTTCCATCTCAACGTCGTCGATTTTTCCTTCTCAACTTAGAATCTTCTCTGTTTTCTCAGCGTGAAATCTTCTGTAGCAAAATTAACTGGTTTAACGATTTCGATTTACTGCAACATCCTTTTAATTTGCAGGTACTTCGGTTCGCTTCAACGATTTCGATTTAGTTGATCGGCTTCGTCGATTTTGATTTAGTTGATCAACTTCGTCGATTTCGATTTTACATCCATCTCAACCATCTTAATGCCTTCGGATTTATTTTAGGTTTTCTTATTTTTGTTTTGATATACGTTTATTGTTACATTACTTTTTACATATGTTCTATTTTATTAAGTTTAGTTTTGTTGATCTTTCATTGTCGGGTATTTTTTATTTGTTGATGATTGATTTGGGTTCAAACAATAGCAGAGATATTTCTAGGTTTGCTTCTATATGTAATGCTATATTAAACTATCATTTTGAATTACTAATTCATTTGCACAAAATGCTCTATTTATCTTTCATTACGTGTTAGTAAATTGTATTATATATTCTGCTTATTTTATATGTTTATTTGTTTTTATTTTGCTTTGCTAATTTTTTTCCTTCTTGTTTTGTAGTAACAATAGTCCTACTGTTGAGCCAAATAGCTTGTTAGTTATTTTTAACATAATAAGAGTTTTGTTCTACTCATATCACCAAGGATTTTTCTTTTTTGATGTTAAGAGTGAAATTTCCGAAGTTAACTTGGTCACATCTTAATCTTTTTTATTGAGATATCTTATGTTCTTGAAAATAAGGTTACTATCCTTGATACCGATTCTGATTTGCTTGGTGCTGTGTGTTTTCTATTGTTTAAGAGAAGCCAATATTGTAAGTTAACCATTAAGTTAAATGTTTATGCATTGGAAATGAATATTGACGGCAATGTCTTGGGTACTTTTAGTATCCAAAGTACTTCGGTTAGTAGTAGCTTTACGGGAAACAATGATTCACATGCTAATTTGTCTTGTTATTAAAAAGATATGTTGAAGAAAGGTTCCCCAAAAACTCTTATGGATTTTATTAGTTTTTGTTTTAATGGAGCTGAAGATTTTAGGGAGTTGTTAATGGCTTATCAAATTAGAAATTGATATGACTTAGCTTTTGTTAGAAATTTTTTCGGAAAGAATTTCAGTTATTTGTCCTTGGTCTAAAAATGGTTGTAAGATTTACGTTAATGCTTCTTTGGATCCTGGACGGCTTTCTCGTTTTTATATAAGAACTTATAATTTTGATCATTCATGCGGTGCTAGTCTTGGAGATGTTAATAAAGTTCATATTTCAAGTAGATTCGTGAAATCATTAACTATTGATCAAATTCAAAACGCTCCAATGAAGAATCGAAAGATGTTATGAAAGAGTTTAGAAGAGAGTATAATTTTAGTTTGTCATATTATTAACAGTGGAAAGCGATTGGCATTGAAAGAACGAGATGATGCTGTCATACAATGAATTAAATTGGTATTTAGAAGCTTTGCAAAAATATAATTCTGGTAGTTATGTAACTATGGATATTAATTCTTCAAGTAGTCAATTAAGTGTTTGTCTTGGTTTAGTGCTTGTTTACTTAGATTCAAGCATTGTCGACCATTGATTTTTTAGATGTAGCTTCTTTAAAGGGAAGGTCCGGTATTTTGTTAGCTGCTACTTCTAAAAATGGTAACCAATATATGAGTATCATTTTAATTATTGTTTTTGCTTTTTTATCTTTACTGATATATGTAGGTAGCCTTTTTGTGTTTGCTGTGTAATTCAATTTGACAGTGGTTAGAATATTTTGTATTTGATGTTGAATGTTGTTCTGCTTAGTTTCAGGGTGTTCATTTATTTTATATATAGTAATGCTAGTCAAACATAGCATTGCCAATTCCTACTAGTACAGTTTTTAAATATAGTGCTATGTTTATATAACAGTATGTATTACTAACATATGTTGCTGGACTTTGAAAAATAAAAATGCTCCGTTTATCTATCATTTTACATGTACTTTGTAAACAAAAATGCTATGAAAAATAAAAATCATCAAAGTCACATGTTTTTTATCTTCAAAATTGTTTATGTAGTTTTAATCAATGGGGAGTTGCTTGTTTTTCATGAGCTCATGCGAATAAGTGCATAGTAGTTTAAGGTTATCTATTTACGATTATGTGGAGTGTTATTTTACCGTTAACGCTTTTCGGTCTTCACATGCTGAAGCTGTCAATCTTATTTCTGATTTCGATAAGCCAATTGTGGCCTTCATACGCTTTACCTATTGATTCTATTACTTATTATTAGAATGATGTTTTAAAGAAATTTTGCTTACCACTTGTTGAGCTTGTTTAAAACTTGGGTTAATCTTGTTTTTGGCCTATTTGAGTCAAAATGACTCCATTGCATTATCACGTGGTCTAAAGTTAGCAACATCCAGTGGTTTATACGATGCAAAGGGAATAAAATTGTTTTTGTAGGTTCATTTGTGATGCTAGATTGTATTGGAGCTTCTTGCATAGAGTGAATGAAGAAAAGCCCCACATTGGCAAAAATAATGGGGTTTTCATATTTATATACCATTCCCATCAACCTATATTGGTATTTTGGGTTAGGTAATTTTGTGCGAGGGGGAGTAGCTATATGGCCATGGTTTAACACACGCGCGTGTAAGCACGCCGTCGACCCGTCCCGTACCGAACCGGGACGGGTCGGACGCTGGTCTATTAAGACTATACTATATTTTATTTTTGTTGCATGAAATAAATAGATTTTCGCTGTTTAAAATCAAACAGTATGACTGCTTGAATGGACGCAACTATTCCCAACATAATCATTGCAAATGACCATTGGCCGTTACAAACAACTACCTTGACTCAAACGAACACACACAACCTTCTGAACGGACGCGACTGTTGAAGGCTATAAATAGAGAGGAACACCGATCATATTCCAATCCTTTTTTCCTACTTCCTTCTCCTCTTTCTTCTGTTCTCAAATCAAAGCAGATTCATCTCACAAAGCAGTCATACACATCACAATCTCGAACAGATCATCATATGTTGTATCCTGGAATACTTGAAATAAATATTTTAGGAAATTGTCATGACAAACCTCAAATGAAGTTTCCTTCTAATCTCAGTTAGATTATTGTATTTTAGTAATTCTGCATTATATTTTGTCCTACGGTTTTCAATTCATCTTCTCTTTCTACTACATTGTTATCCTTGCACTTTTGTGCAGTGTTTGTGCATCCATATGCACGAAATCTTTGCATTTCTATGCACCAGTTCTCGTTATTATTTACTGTTTCTGTAATTAAGGTCCTACATCTTAATACTTTCCAGTTATTAACTGAAAAAGAAATAGCAGCGATTGAGTTATTAGCAAAATTTGCTACTTACAGTAGCCCTTATTCGTTCAAAGGAGATGGTGATGACTTGCAGACATGGAAAAGTCGAATGCTATTCTATTTGACTACGTTGGGTTTGTAAAGGTATCTTGAAAAGAAGGAACCTGTGCCAAAACCAGGAGAAACTAGAGAAACACATAAAGGTTAGTTTTTGGCTATTAATACATGCAAACATCTAGATTTTCTATGCAATTATATTCTGAACTTTCTGGACAAGATATTGTACAAAGTGCATCAACTTTATTAGACAGCAAAATCTCTTTGGATTGCACTCATAAACAAGAACAAAACCTGAAATGCTAGTCTGAAGAAGTTCACAGACTACAAGACGGTAGATACCAAGATCGGTGACTACTCAAGGGTAAGAACTTCAGCTTATCATTCATGAACTTGAATCAGAAGGACGTAAAGTTGGAGGGTCATTCCTTATTAAAGCAATAATCAAAAAGTTGCCTCCATCATGGAAAGACTACCGCAATTATCTAATACACAAGAAGAAGGAGAATTTTTCTTAGAATATATCATTATCGGATCGAAGATTGAGGTGGATGATCGCGGAATGACACAACCGAAAAGCGAAGAGACATTTGTTACAGAAGGGTCAAATAGGAAAGGACACCTCAACAACAGAAAGAAGAAATTTCAAAATAAGAGGAAAGCATCAGAAACAAACCCAGAGAAAATAGGCATGCTAAAAAGTTCAATGGTTAGTGTTGGTTTTGTGAAAAGACGGGACTGCTGCTAAGAATTGTAGACATAAAAATGACAATAATTCAGAAGCAAATATGGTAGAAAACATGGATATTGATCATCCAAATTTATCTAGAGTTGTAACAGAATGCTGCTTGGTTCAGAACTCTATGGATTGGTGGGCAGACACAAAAGCTACTTGTCATGTTGGTTCTTACAGATCCGTGTTCTCCACTTATAATAAATACGATCAAGAAGAAAAACTCTACATAGGTAATTCTGTAGTTTTCATGATTGAAGGAAGCGACATCATCATCCTTGGATTTACTTTTAGAAAAACTATTGCAGTGAATGATGTGCTTCATGTTTCAGATATCCACAAAAACCTAATCTCTAGACAGGTGCTTCTAGAAAGGATTCTGAATGGTCTTTGAGTCAGACAAAATGGTTCTGTTTAAGGCTGAAACTTATATAGGAAAGAGATATTTATGTAATGGTCCATTTAAGGCAAATGTAGCCATAATCAGTAATAATACTATATATCTTGGTTGCTTAATGAATAAAAATAAAGTTTCCTATTTGGTGCATGAAACTCTATTAAGGAGCGATAGATTAAGACACATAAATTTTCGAAAAACGAAAAACTTACAAACTTAGGATTAATTTCAAAATTTCAAGCAGATAAAAACTACAATTGTAAGACATGTGTAGAAGCAAAAATTGTAGGAAAAACCATTTCATACTATTGATTATAATACTGAAGCATTAGGGATGGTTCATATCAACTTATGTGATTTCAAGTCATTATCTACAAGAAGTGGACTTATCACGTTTATTGACGATCATACACAATATTGTTACGTATATCTTCGAAATAGTGAAGATGATGTAATTACATCATTTAAATACACGACTGAACTAGAAAATCAACTTAACAAAAAGATAAGATATTGAGATCAGATTGAGGTGGAGAATATAAATCACTGTTTGAACAAATATGTGTAGAAAATGGTATAAACAGCCTCATATTCACCACAACAAGTGGTATTGCCAAAAGAAAGAATAGAAATTTAAAAGACACGATTAACGCTATGCTTTTAACTTTAGGCCTACCAACAAACTGTAGGGGGATGCCCTAAGTATGTCTAATCACATACTAAATATGGTTCCTCGCAACAAAATAATACAATTCCATATGAATTACGGAAATGACACTTACCAAGTTTCAAATACCTCAAAGTGTGGGGGTACTTGGCAAAAGTTCCAGTTCCACCTCCCAAGAAGGTCAAACTTGGACCAAAAACTATAAACTATCACTATATAGGGCCCACCGAAAATAGTAGTGCCTGCAGATTTTTAGTCTTCAAGTTGGTATAAATGACATCAACATAAATACAATCATGGAGTCAAGAGATGCCTCATTCTTTGAAGATGTGTTTCCACACGAAAAGAATGATGGAACTTATGTCCTTAAAAGGACAAGAGAAGAAAGGGATGAAGCACATGAAGTTGAAACTTATCGTGATAAAGATGCATTGAACCTGGAAGAAATGTGAAGGCAAGAACTTCCAACTCATTTGGTTTGGAATTTCTAACATATATGTTAGAAAACGAACCTTAAATGTACAAGAAGCAATATCATCTCATGAATCTTACTATTGGAAAGAAGCAATCAAAAGTGAAATTGATTCAATTCTAAGGATTAAAACTTAGGAAATAGTTGAAATCCCACCTAGGATAAAACCAATTGGTTGTAAATGGTTCTTCAAGAAGAAGATGAAACCATAGGGTATTATTGAAAATATAAAGCCAGATTGGTAACCAAAGGATATCTTCAAAAAAAGGTGTAGACTTCTTTGAAATTTATTCACTGGTTACATGAATAACCTCTATAAGATGTTTATAGCAATTGCATCCATGTATAATCTAAAAATTCATTAAATGGATGTAAAGATAACATTCTTAAATAGAGATCTCGATAAGGAGATATGTATGGAGCAACCTGAAGGTTTTATTTCCAAGGGAAATGAGAACACAATCTGTAGATTAGTAAAATCATTATAGGACTTAGACAAGTTCCAAAACAATAGCACACAAAATTTGATAGTGTCATGATGAAAAATGTTTTCATATAAATGAATGTGGTAAATATATTTATTACAAACAAGTTAGTCAATCATATATGATGATTTTTCTATATGCGGACGATATGCTAATCTTTGGTCCCAACATTAAGGTTATAGAGACCATAAAGAAAATGTTAATTAACATTTTCATGAAAAACTTAGGAGTAGCAGATGTTATTTTGAGAATCAAAATAATAAAAACACACAATGAAATTGAATTATATCAATCACACTACGTAGACAAAGCGATTCAAAAATTCAAAGACTATGGAATCAAAGAGGTAAGAACACCTTTTAATCCATCGGTCGGAAAACACTGATGAGTGTAATGTGACTTGAATATTCTCATGTAATAGGATACCTAATGTATCTCATGAATTGCACATGACCGTATATAACTTATGCAATAAGTTGATTGAGCATATATACAAGTATACCATGGAAGGAACACAAGAAATCACTAACGAGAGTGATGGGATATTTAGGGAATATCGCAAACTTTTCCTTACATTATGGAAAATATCCTGCCATCTTAGAAGGATATAGCGATGCAAATTGGATTTCTGATTCAGAAGAATCTAAATCAACAAATAATTATTCTTTACCCTAGCAGGAGCAGTAGTGTCATGAAAATCAACTAAATAAACATGCATAGCTCGATCCACTATGGAATATGAGTTCATCACTTTAGATAAAGCAGGTGTAGAAGCAGAATGACTTCTCAGTTTGTAGAAGATATTCCATCTTGGCACAAACCTATACCGGCCATATATATTCACTACGATAATGAAGCAGTGTTATGTAGAGCGCAAAATTTTGTGTATAATGGAAAGTCACGACAAATTCATCAATGCCACAACACAGTAAGGCAGTTACTTTCAAATGCAACTATTTCCATTGATTATGTAAGAACAAATGATAACCAAGCCGATCCATTTACTAAAGGTTTATCGGGAGAGAAAATTGACTGCATATTGAGAGAAATGGGTCTAAAAGCTTAAACCAGCAAGAGTTACTTTATATGAAAACCAACCCTAGCGACTGAAAATCCAACGGACTAGGATCAATAGGCAACCCACTTCTATGTAACTCAAGAAGTAATGCATTTATTTAGACATAGTCCTACTCCATTTCCATGGTGCATAAAAAAGTGCATTTCTATAGAAGTATTAAAAAGGTAAAGCTATGCTTTTAATGATGTCCATATCTTGAAAACGTCAAATGAAGTATACGTAAGATACTCTTTATCGATGCAATCACCTATATAAGTGCGAGCTAGGTTCGCTCGATGAGAACATTAAGGCTTAAATTCTCTAAATACACTCGTACAACCAAGTTTGTTCAGGACCAAAATAAACACAACTAAGAGATTTAATGTATAGTGAAACAATGTTTTATAAAGCTTATTGTCTGGTTATATACCAACGGCTGACGGTTTAAGATGAAATAATTCACCAATTAGCCAAGTATATCAGATAAGTTTTAACTAGTGAAAGTTCGAAGTAAAATATCCGCTTATCCTCGATATTGCAATTTTTTCCCATATGTGCTCTGTCATATTCCCATTTGTGTGGGGGAGACATATACCGTCATTCATGTGGGGGGTCGTTAGAGATCCTTGCATAGAGTGAATGAAGATATGTCCTACACTAGTAGAAATAGAGGAGTTTTCACGTTTATATAATCTTTCCCATCAACCTATATTGGCCCTTAGGTTCGAGTAATTTTGTGCGAGGGGGAGGAACTATATGGCCATGGTTTAACATTTACACGCGTGCGCCGCTCACCCGTCCCGTACCGAGCTAGGCCAGGCCAGGCACGAGTGCAGGTGCGGATCCAATAAGACTGGACTATATCATATTTTTGTTGAATGAAATAAATAGTTTTTTGCTGTCTAAATTCAAACGGTATGACTATTTGAATGAATGCAACTATTTTCAAATGACATAATCGTTGCAAATGACCATTGGCAGTTGGAAACAACTATCTTAATTCAAACAAATATAAACAACATTTTGAACGGACGCGACCATTGAAGGCTATAAAAGGAGAGGAATACTGATCACATTCCTACCTTTTTTTCATACTTGTAACATTCTCCACTTTGATATCCAAAACTAAGTTCTACAAATGCTCTAGTCATTCATAGTATTAATTTCCGTTGACAAAATGCAGATATTCTAGTCATATTAATAAGCAGAAGTACATTATATGGAAAAAATTAAACACAATTTCATGACAAACTTTCGCATTTCATTTCATAAATAATATTCTATATTCATTACATAATCCCATTTGCAATCCCATATTTAGAGAAGATATAATATTTCAATATACTTCAAGTGCAACATTTGAAAATCTTCCGTTGGTTGATCATAGTTTAATACTTGGCAATTATATAACTTTGCCATTGCATCCAAATAGATAAAATTAATAGCGCAGAGGCTTAGATAAGAGCTCCTAAATAGCAAGATTTCCTTATGCACGTCTACGAAGCTTATTCGTCTTACTGAAACCTGAAATCCCTTACTTCTAACCTACTCAAATGAGTAGTCGAGAGTTTAAGGGAAAAAACAAAAACTTCGAATCAAACAAACACTCTAGTGAGAATAATAACCTATCATCTCGAACCAAAAATAGATATCTAGTTAGACCACGCTGCTAAGTGGAACGGGTTTTCCCCTCACTAGTATCTTGATCAAAAGACATTAACCGTATATTGTGCTCATACATCCATGATGATTAGAACAAAGAAATAAGTATCTACAGTCAAACAAAATATATTGGACTACACATTCCAATTTATTAGACTATCAGTCTTAATTCCCATCTGACCATCTGTCTTAATTACAATTGATTATCCATCTTATATTTATGTGGACTGCCCATCTCACATGTAACGACCCGCCTTTTTGACCTTTGGAAGTTGACATAATACACCCATGGTATCCACATGCTGAGCATTCGAGTGTCGAAAAGATAGTTCATTGGGGAAAAGAAAAGGAAAGACAGAACAGAATCTCACAACGCAACGAATAATCTATAATATTGAATGATATTTATACAAGAAAAGTTTTATATGCACAATAAGAGCAAACTGTCCTTCAATCACCATGGACAGTTATAATTCTCTATCCTTACAAATGCTGAAAACTACAGCCAAATGATGCAGTGGAAATAAAAAGAAATGTACGTGAGAAATCTCTTGGCGTCCAGCTCGTCTCCTAAGCTCCAAAGCATCCAAAGCAAAATCTAGAAACATGCTCGGTCTGACCTGAGCATTATAAAAAACAACGTCCAGATTAGTCAAGTAAAACCAGCATGAGAAACACAATCATATGGATTATTAATGTTGTGAAAACTTTTGAAAATAAAGGTATCTTATAAGACTACGCCGTGCATAAACACGGATGAGTTTTTACCTTACGATAACCAAAACATTTCTATAGAAAATCGAGTGATATAATAATAGTGTCTAGAGTTTAAAGTAAATATTGAATCATAGCCAAAACTGTTACATTAATTAAATTCCAACATAATAAGTATCCAACTAAGTCTGAAGGCACTTATTGGAGAATGGATTCCATCGACGATAGGGCAATTGGGGTACCACCCATCATAGTACATCTCTAGATAAAATGCACCGAAGGCCTCGCATGGATTCCTTACATGGCAAGACCAACCTAACCCTTACTGGATAGTACCAAATATTTCATCATCCTAGTTGTTTTACAACCTTTTTCGAGAACTTTCATGCACAACCAAATTCATAAATAATTATCAAGGGTGATGACAATACCCTAATGGATGCGGCCCATTTAACCTTGCAACATATCCCATGTTTTAGTCATTCCACTACACCAAAAAGGTGTATTTGTAACGAATATAGTCGTTACAAATGAAATTTATAACAGATATAGTCGTGAGCGGTACAGACGTGAGGAATGTCGTTACAAATATTTATAACGGTTTCTACCCGTTATTAGATATATCACTTACCAACGGACTTTGTCGTTAGAAATCTAAATTTTTGTAACGAAAAAGTTTGTTATAAGTTGCGTCGGTTTGTAACGGGTATTTTCCGTTACTTAGTTTCCTTTTTTATGGTAGAAGAAGGGGTTGTCATTCTAAATTATCACGACCTTGTCCGTTACAAATTTCATCATTAGTAACGCACTTGTTCGTTACAAATTTCATCAATAGTAACGACTATGCTCGTTATAAATTTCGTCTTTAGTAACGAATATGTTCGTTATAGATACCAAACCATGTAGAGCTGCATTTTTGCTAGCATTTACACTACATAATTGTCTATTATAATACAGTAGGTACATACATATCAAAAATTACAGAATTTCGATAACAATAAGAAATTACGCATCCAAACATACAACTTAAATTGCACAAATATTTGACAACAAAATAAAGGAAAATTCAAAATTTCACAAGTTCATCATACATAACTAAAGAGTATGAAATCAAAATTCAACAACTCCTCCACATGCCCACTCTGCAATCAGACATTCCACCAGCCAACCATCAACACCTCAACATTCAACATTCATCTTCCTTGACCACTAGTCCCCTGACCACTTCTTTCACACCATACATCAACATCCCCTATTACTGCACATCACCATTTCATCTCTTCAACCTTACCACATTCATTTCATAAAAAGCAGAGAATATCACTGATCATCACAAACTCTCATCTCCACACAACACACGTCATTTGCTCTTCCACCTCTGTTACATCCTCATTCCCAAACTGCTGCTCACTCCCAAACTCCTCACAACCAAATCGCCAATTCATCAACTACCACACATCAAACGCACTACATTTTCAAGCAATAACACACTCCACATCCCTAAAGTTCACCATAGCCACTGCCATATTACAAACCCCTTACCACTGCTATCCTCATCCTCCATCAAACAACCTGACCACTGCTTCATTACTCCATTACAAGTTGTTGTTCACTCATCAAAAATCCCCTAATCTTATCTCCAACCAAACATCACAGTGCCTTCACAAAACAAACCTTCGACCTCATCTTCCCACTTACAAACCCAACAACTTCACATTCGAACAAAACAGCATCACATCATCACACTGCCACCAAATCCTCCCACCTCTGCCTACCATCACAAATCCAACTTGCCTCGACCACGACTTCAACCAGCTCCAACCAACTCAGAACCACGATCATCAAACAACAGCAGTTCCATCATCTGTCCACTCTTGCTCACTACAACTCTTTCCCCATTCATCACCTCTCTATGGTGGCATACTGGTTGATAGAAAATGATGAACATGTGAATACTGTAAAAAAAAATTCCTTTCAAATTATGAATACTGTAAAACAAAATATGGAGGAGATAAACTATAATGCATAAGATAAACTATAAAAGCAAGTTCGATCATATAAACAACTTTTTTCTATGGGAATATGAACTATAGTGGTATGTTGCCATTATTTAATTAAGGCTTAAACTGCCTGAGCTTGCGAAAGTCGTAAGCTTGAGCTTGCGTATATATTATTATTATTATTTTGCATCAAATAGACTCATATATTTCTACTGTTGCTAATCATGTAAACTCAGTTATATATTAATTATTTTTTGGAATTTTGTTTTCTAGCTAACTCCTTCACAGCACATGATAATTCAAGTAACGAAGGTCCCAGTCATGCTAAAGGTGTGAATGTTGTTGATTGTTAGCTTTTGTGATTCTCTATTAGAAAGTCATAACTATATTGATCGCCAACAACTTTTTACACAACTCCTGTTACCATAGTTCACATTATGGCTTTAACATATACAGCAATTTGCGTGTCATAGTAGATTACTCAATTTTAGAACGATGTGTTGATTTTCAAGTGTTACAGGAAATATAATAAACTTAACTGGATTTTAACGACAACTTTTTTCAGTTTTTCCTTCTTTTTTGTTACCGTTTAATTTCACTTTGGCGTTCTTGTTTTAATATACACACATTACAACCTAATTTTAAGAAAATGCTACCCACACTGCTCTAAGTTATATCTTCCATTAAACGTATTATCTCATTATAAGCTATTGAATAGCATTGCTATTGATTTCCTACCTATCAAATATCAACATTGATTCATTCTATAAATAATCATATTATTTCAATATATCTTAAATTGGATATATGGAACTTATTCAGCTTTGGATATCAACTTGAATCTATTTGAAGGTGGGACTATTGGTCATTTTGGGGAATTGAGTAAGATACTAGGTTTAAACGAAAATAGATGGAGCATCTTTATTTGTTTCTTGATGTTGCTTAAGAGTTCAGTTCTCTATCTTGTTTTGCCTGTTTTCTCTTCTGATGAATTAGCTGGCAAAAATTTATTGTCATTTAGCTAGATTGATATTATTCTATGTTTTCCACTATGAGTATGGATATGTATAGTTTCTTAATTACCACATATCATACATCAGGTTTCCGTATTCCCTGTAGATACACAAAAAGCATGCATATATATATATATGTAGTGGGGTGAAGGTTGAAAACATACCTATATGGTTACATTTCCTTTACAATTCGGTTTGATTAGATTAAGCTGGCTTTCGGTCTTTTCAGAATAAGTCCAACCTGATAAATGATGAGGGGTATGATCAAAAATTGCAAGTCTAAAACTTATAAATAACAACAATGAAGTATCGTACCTGTTGGTCTAAATTCCAAGCAGCTGGATGCAATTCCTCTAATCACCTATTTCTATTATTCAAAAATCAAATCTCACAAACATAGCTAGGCAGAAGTGTGTAAGAAGGCTGAAGGAGTTATTACAAGCAAATGCATTAAAGCTGCTTTGGAAGTAAACATCTAGCGATTTAAAAAACCTTCCATGATCGAAATGAATTAAGAAAAACATATAAAAGATAGAATAAAGGTCATGAATGAAAATCAAACATGTGCTATATGCTATTAAAACTGGTTATCTTTGCTACTTCGTGTGTTAAATTAATTTTATTTGTAAAATCAAACACGTTGTTAAGACCAAAAATAAGAGAAAATTATAGCTTATATAGCTGGTAAGTATCTTTGAAATGAACCTGGATATGTTGTTCAAACATGTCCTCATTTCACAACCTGGATATGTTGTTCATAAACACATTGTATAATTATCGGTACTGGTATGAAAATTATACATTATATACTGCCTAGTCCTCGTTCATTGTACAGTAACTGATACCAAAATAGTTAGTTATATTTATGGGCAACAAAGAACTATCTCATGTTCTTACATATTAGCTTGCTTAGTATGATAATGATGATTTATGCTTAAATTTTATCTGTTGTTATTCTTTTAACCATTGTAGGTTGCAACCGCTCAGATTGCAAGTACCAGAATAGTTGCACTAAGTTCGGTGCAGATGATGTTTGATACATGGTAAAGCAATAACCTTAAAAAAACCATTTTGAAGCAAAAAGCTATTGATTTCAATGTCAGTTGCATGTATGTCATTTGTCCGTAAACAAAACCACAAAAGAGGCTATTGTGCAAATAAAATAGAGGGCAGAGCATTGATATGAAGATAGTATAAACTTGATCCTGTAAATCTAGTGAAAAACCTTTCATTCAAATGTTGGAGAAGAGAGTACAAGGTGATTTATCTAATGAATCGATTTATAAGCAACATCAAAGCAATGGCCACAACACTAACAAACTATATGTATTGCGGTTAAAAGGGTGCAAGGGTACTACAAAGCAAAAACTACATAGCAGTAGAATTTTGACAGATTGCTGATAAGATGGTCAATATGATTATAAATTGGGAACAAAAATGGAATAAAAAGTTAAATTTATTACCAAACCAAACATAAATTTACATGAAGTACAGAAACAGAAAATCAGACACAAATTTGAATTCATAACAACAGTATGAACCGAGTTAAACAATGCGCAAATTAATAAACATGGTGTGGCTAAGCTACAGCGAGTATGTTGAAGCTTATCTGTTAGTTGTTGTGACATAGTAGGTAGCGTCACTTTGAACACCCCAAAACATTCTTCTTTCGATGTTTATTGGTTTGCTTGATGTTGTTACAACTTAAAGTCAGTGCTTGCTTCAGCTTCTTTAACATCCTGTAGTTGGTATACCAATACATGTTTTGAAGTAGAATAGGAAAGTACATATGTAGTAAATGGATAAATATACATGTATATATTTTTAAACGACATTGTGATACTTACGTCAATCACAATACCTCAGTCTTCCACCTTTCCGTCCGCCTGGTATCGGGGGTTGAAACTTCACTTTTTCCTCGTTACCATAAATTTACTCGTCCTGATATATGATTAATTGTAAGAAAAGAAGCTATATGATTATCCTTAGATGTTGTACTTTGAGCAATCAATCCAGTGATCTATAAACAAAGCAATAATATTTCTAGTGCGCATGGAATCAACAACGCAAGTTTATTGTTGTTATCATACGCAAGTACAATTTGACATAGATAAACATAATTTGCCTCAATAAGTACAGCCGACGCTATGGAACTCCCTCTTTTTTCAGTTATCCTTCTTGCAGTCAAGAATGCATCAGAATTATTGATTTCATAGTTGCTTGGACGGAATTCAAACATTGCATCCACTCCAACTAACTTTTGAAACATGTTATCAACTTTCAATGCTCCATTTTCCTGAACAATGCCAAATTTTTAATTCAGTCAAAAGTACATAAGTACCGTTGGGTCAACTATATAAAGGTTAATGTCTCAGTTGCAGATAAGAAATAAAATCAAAATACAACCATTTTGTATATGGTGAGCATCCGTCAACATCATGTCTGATAAGTCCTTCAGCTTCGTTATCAAAAGCAGTGATAGTGGTTGACATAGTTGCATCCAAAATGTCTATAGTTAGTCGGTACCTGAAAATGATTAATTTGTGAGCTCATGGCAAAAACATCATTCTGATATTAAATATCAAGTTGTATACCTATTTACAGCACTGGTAGATATCATGGGACATTTAGCGTAGATATTGTTTGAACCATCTCATCGAAACTCATGGCACAAGATAGATAACTCCAAGGGGAAGATGTGCACAACTTGGTGATAGTAGCAGAAATAAAGTACCTTTTACCCTGCATACGGTAGTTATATCAGTTAAAAGTGACAGAACGAATTAAGAAATATTTTTATAATCAGTCTGAAAAAAGGTTGAAATGTGACAGTGGTAAAAAATTGAAAAACTGAAGCATACAGGTAAAACCAATAAACTATTATACATATTGTAGAGTTTCTACCCGACAGTCGGCCTGTCTTAGATCGTGTAGCAAGTTCTTGACTGTTGACTTAATGCTTACAGCAGTAGCACCGCCTTGACCATCCGAGATGTCGGTGGTCAGAGCAATATTTGATGACGGTGTTGCAAGGGGTCTGCAATATATAAAGACAAACATGTTAAATGAATTATATTGATGATATGTGTAACAAAATAATTAGGCCATTTGGGATTGCATGTAAATGTAGCAAAATAATCGGGAGACCCTGCCCATCTACAAATTGTCATTGCATCTTGATAATTTTGCACCAAATACCTAAGACCCCCAATGAGTGAAGCTGGTTCAACATTCTAGGCAACATCCTATCCAATTATTACGAGCAAAAGGGAGAGCATCCTCGATCTGATGTGGCCTTTCAATTGTTTTTCTTTCACTGGAACGAAATCAACATATTTGATTTAAGAAGGAAGGGGAGTTGTGATTTTTTAACAGCTGAAGAAGGAAATCACTTTGCGAGCCAATTTTTGAAGAAGAGGAAGTTACTGTTGGTAATTTTGGATCTGACCGGACTTTGGCCGAAGATCGGCGGCATCAACCCTTGTAGCTTGGGAAGAAAGTTTGAATGAGTTGGGGAGTGGCAATTCAAGGGAGCGGTTGGTTCTGAGGGAAATAGGGGAAAAGTGTTAGAATTTAGGGTTGAAGATGAAATTACTATGCCATCCACTGTAGTTTGATGTATTTACAGTATTACCTCATTGTTGTAACGATAATAAGCGTTGCAACGACTTATAACGATAATAACCGTTAGTGATTTATAACGGATATAACTGTTACAAATCTAAAAGGAAAAAATGTTACAAAATGGACTATTTGGTGTAGTGTTCCCGGTTGGTGAGGCTGGGTTTTACCTTTTATAAAGCAATCCCACACAAAATGCTAACACCGCCTTTCAGGCAATCATGCAATGCCAACATTCATGCATACAAGTTGTTCAGGATATGAGCAAACTAAAGGCACTACTTCTACTACATCCATTTTGGAATCACCCTCGGGATTAGTAGCGAGTAGCCCTTGCACTTCAAAGAGCTTCGTATTTGATCCCATCATCTTCAAGATGCTTCCTATTTGAAAGTTCAAGTTGGTTCGAAGTGATTTTTGGATAATTCATACTTATCTGATCCTAGTCTGTAAAAATCAACATTCGATAATTTTTGGTAAACTAAACTACGGTTCTTTGGGAAATAAACTAACAAGATAAGAGCGAGGATCACTGTTGAATATGCTAGCATATGACTTTTGTTTGATGATAATAAACATATATATATATATATATATATTCATTTAAATGTATTTGTTATTGTACTATTTTATTTTCACATAATTAAATAGAAATTTGCTAAATAAAATAAGTAACACAGAATTTAAATTCAAACGGATATTTTATTCAAACAAATATTTTATTAAAATTTTGAATAGTACAAATTTGAGCTCTCACTATATTTATATGCAACTTCTGATTACAACACAATTTCGATTACATAACAATTTTTAAGTTACATTTGCACCTCACTACATATCACTCATTCACTCATATTTTATCCTCAACTCTGCTCCAGCCTGAATCCAACATCTGAGTAATCTGAAAAGTAAAAAATGACGCATTAAAATTGAAAATGAAATATTTTTTCAGTGTAAAATAAAATATGTTTTTGAAAATGTTATTTTCCTTAGTTATTTGTATTGTTAGTCATCATTTCGAATTCATCGTACACGAACAACTTATGACATGCAAAGTGTATCATTATACATGCCATAAGGCCGTGCGCACTGATATAAACTTGATAAAATTGCAGGGACAAGTGAGCACAAGTTCAAACCCAATTAAAGGCCGGGTTCAACTCAAGTGAAATACAAATAAAGTCATGATATTAGCACAAGGTCAAAACCGAGCTATAAGCTGGATTTAACACAAGTGCAATCCAAATGTACAAGTTCAATAAAATGGTTAAGACAACTAAAACGTCTCAACAATGGAGCCATGAAACAATGTACACCAGAATAATGAACCAACAGACCATCACGACCACAACTGAATGCACATAGTTATGCAACAAGAAGATGAAATTAGTGGATGTATACATATGCATTTAACATACATGCAGTCACAAGTCAAGGCAGCACCACAACCAGATTAGTTTCCAAAGTCTGTCCAGAATCAAGATAACAGTGACACAGTGCAAAAATGATGAACAACACACAAATGGAAGCAGTTCAATATGTAGCAACCAGACTATATGAAGTCTAACTGACTCAAGACTGCAAATACCAACATCAATGGAACATGTTCAATGAATTGGTTAGAGCAACCTATACCAGACTTGTATACCACATATGCCAGTAAAGAATGAATGCAACAAAACCAAAATGAACAAAGCCTCAATTGTGCATCTCAATGCAAAATACCTACCAGTGAAACAAAGGCTCGAAGCATGTATATGCTCAAGCACAAGTTGAGAAAATGGAGTCATGAATGCAAAGCTTCAACCAGACTCGAGTACACATGAAGACATCATCAACCCAAATTAATAAAGTGAAAACTCCAGACTGCAAATTCCAAAATCATTAATGAACTAAAACACAACCAGTGAAACAAAAGTGCACAACAACTATACATGAAGACCGACAGAAGTGTAGACACATGAAGACTGAAATAAAATGATGTATATATGAAGTCCCAAATCAACAACAGTTTAACATACTCATATGTACATAGTGTCATGAAACATTCTCAACCAAGACCACTTCTAGTAACAGTGGTAACTAAACAAGAAGGTCGCAAGCATAAAAATTATAAGCATGGATGATATAAGCAGTGAAACGGTGAATGGTGATCTGCAAAGTAAACAAAAACCAGCACACATGAACTCAAGAAACAATGAAGCAGCAACTAGAGCTACAGTTTCAAGTCCACAACAACATCGAGTATGCCAGACCTCATATATATTATACACATGAATCAAAAGCACAAATCCAGACAACATGAAGAACATGAATACAATGGTAGCAGTTCAAATCCATTAGGGGATTTTAGAATAACCTATGCTAAAGAATATAGTGTTGAACATGCGAGCATATTATTTTTGTTCGATGATAATAAACATATATATTCATTCAAATGTATTTGTTAATATACTATTTTATTTTCACAGATTAAATAAATATTTGATGAATAAAATAAATAACACAGATTTTGAATTCAAATGGATATTTTATTCAAATAAATATTTATTACAATTTTTGAATAGTACAAATTTCAAGCTCTCGGTATATATATATATATATATATATATATATATATATATAATTTCAATTACAGTACAATTTTGATTACATCACGATTCACATTTACATTTGACCTCACTACATATCACTCATCCACTCAACTCCTATTTTATCTTCAACTTCACTCCAAATTGAATCTAGCATTTGAGCAATCTGCAAAAATAAATATTGACGTAGTAAAATTGAAAAGGAAATATTTTTGCAGTATAAAATAAAATGTGGATTCCGAAAATAATATTTTCCTCGGTTATTTGGATTGTTCGTCATCATTTAAATTCGAATTCATCATACACGAACAACTTGTGACATGCACAGTGTATCACTGTACATGCCACAAGGCCGTGCACACCGATATATACACTTGACAAAATTACAGGGATAGGTGAGCACAAGGTCAAACCCAAATTAAAGTCGGGTTCAACTCAAGTGAAATCACAAACGAGCACAAGGTCAAACTCGAGCTTTAAAGCTGGATTCAATATAGGTGTAATTCCAAAAATCAAGATGAAGTTCAAGTAAAATCAAAATGAAAAGTGACGCGCACAAGCACAAGAACATGTCAGAGAAGCAAGTGAACCACAAACCAAACAAGGGCAAAACTGCAAACAAATACAAACCGCCTCGATGCATACATAGGGCCAAGCGATGCATCACTGAGACAATGCACAAATATATATATATATATATATATATATATATATATATATATATATATATAAACACACACATACATATGTATATACACATGTATACATATATGTAGTGACAGCAAAACTCAAACCAGCCATGATCAGAGAGAAGCAAAAGCAAGTGAATGAAGTGCACATGAATGCACAGTGCAAACTACTGCACCAAGTAAATGGCAACAAAGTGAAACTACATAGTCAAACTGCATCATATCAGTTCATACATGCATGATAAGCTACTAATGGATGCAACTCGAGCTCCAGACCACTACAAGTCCATAACTCAAGGCAGCATCTAACCAAAGCAAATATACATCACACATATGAGTGCATGACGACCAGACTGCACAATGAACTAGCAGGAAAGAAAAAGGCAGTGAAACAGGACACTAGGCTAGCATAAACAAGATAACAGCTACAATACATGGAAATGGTCAGGCAATATGCATACAACCAAAATTCAAGCCAGAGAAGAATGCACAGACTAGAATGAAACTGTGATACCAGAAACTTGTACAAGTATAGTCTCAGCAAAAATATGCAGTGCGCAAATATCATGAACCAGACTTCGAATCAAGCAATGCAGACAACAGGGGATTGAACACACATGTACAAAGTCAATGACAATGTCAAATGTTATCACCATAGCTGAAGTCATCAGAATTTCATGGAACGGCAAAGAAAAATTGAATAGGTCAAGTATGCTACAGGGAGTAACAAAATCAAGATCATCAGGGAAGGAACTAAATGCCGGAAGCAAATAATCTCACAAATCAAAGTGGCCAAAGTCAACCACGACAGCAGTCAAAAATTCAACTGGTTAAAGCAAATATCAGAGCCGTGATGAACAAGGTGTCGAACAAAGGAACAAATCAAACAAGCTGTGGTGGCCAAGAAATTAATCAACACCGTGTCAATCAGGTAAACAAAATTATTTGATATGAATAAGTCAGAAATCATCACCAGCATCGAAAAAAAAATCGAACGGCCGGAACAAAGAAATTGACGAACTCAAACAAATACATATGAACGAAATTATAAGGGATTAAACCCTATAAACCCTATCATCATCGGCCGTAAATCCATTGAGTTCAAGTACGATAAATCAAAAAAAGTAAAAAGGCAAAAATTACATACCGAAGCAAGATCGGACTCGATCTTTGAAGGAGCCGTGAGCCAAGTGAAGAGACGATCGATCAATAGAGAAAGAGAGCGAAATCCCAATTCGATCGATCAATTTAAAGCCGACATTTCAAAGCAATAATTTTTAATCAGAGAGGAACGAACGAGACAACCATTGTTAAACAAAGGAACGGACCGACATAGAGATAAAAGAAAAAGGGGTTTAAGTTTATCACTTGTGGGCCGGCCTGATTATTGGGCTCAATTTTAATTAAGGTTTTGTTTCTTTTGTTTTAAATTTTGTTTCAAATTGTATTTTCCATTTTAATCCATTGTAATTTCTAGTCGTGTGACTAGGAGACAAACTACGTGGCTTAGTTTGATAATTTGCAACTCAGTGGCTGAGTTGTGGCAGGGTTTTGAGCGTAGAGTTAAGGCTAGTCGATAGCGGGTGTCGCGAGTTTACGTGTGTAAGCGTCTGACTGCTTAGTTTCTAGTAGAAACATTGGGAGCAGCACGTAGGCAGGGTTTTGCCGAAGCTGGGTAAATTCTGTGTCGTTCTATTTCTGCATTTATTATTCTGCGATTATCTGTGCTGCTATAATTCTGATATATCTGTGTTGAAATAATTTTATATAAACTTCCACAGTTAATTTTTATAATTAATAGTATCACCCTATTCACCCCCCTCCAGGGTAAATTCGATCCTACATATAGAAGTGCACACCACGCTCAAAAGTTCACAAAATTCAAGTATATGTGTAATAAAACTCAAGTGCAAAGCATATATGCACTGACAACACTACATCAAGACTTCAGGACCACATTCATATGAAAACATGGTCAAGTACATATATGTAATAGATCAAAGTTTCGATTGCAACAAGACTCAAGTAAAATCAAGGACAATATGCAACAAAAATGAAGCACACAACATACATAGATGCATGTGTGTGTATGTATGTGTGTATATGATGTATGTGTAGTGATAACCGGTACAACATGTCGAATGAGCAAGTGCAGACTCAAACATTAATTGCACCAATGCAGTACACAAAAAGACAACGATCAAACAAGAAACAAGTCAAAATCAAAACCAGTTCAATTAAGAATCAAAGATGCAGCTTCAAACCAAGTCAAATGCCAAAGAATCAAGCCATGGGTCAAGAACCAGTCAAAGACGGCTCACTAACAGGTAATACACAATCGAACAAGTCGAAGCAAAAAATATTATCACAAAATCAAGTGACCGAAGTCAACATAAATTCGAAGTACCAAAGAATCAAAACTGTGGTGGCCAAGGAAGTCGAACAAATCAAAAATCAAACCCACTATTACCAAGTAATCAGAAAGTATACGAATTGAACTAGTCAAGGTCAATCACAAGCCACCAAATGAGAATCAACGGTCGAGCCAAAGTAACTGAAGAATTCAAACAATATAATATGAACGAAAATTAAGGGAATTAAACCCTATAACCCATATCATCATCGGCATGGAAAAATCAATTGAGTTCAAGTAAGTTAACAGAAAAGCAAAAAGTAAAATACATACCAATTCATATCGAACTCGACAAATTGAAGCAGCCGTGTGCGAATCGTAGAAACGATCGATTGACGAAGCAATCAACACTAATCATTCATTCAACTGATCAAATAGTATCGACGACTTCAATTTCCCACGAAGCCTTAATTTTTCAGAACAAAAATGAATAAAGAGGAACATACGAAAAAAGGAAGTAGCCATTTTTTTTAACGCAAAGGAAAGAAGGCTGAAGGAATAAAAAGAAAAGGGGCCGACATTTTTTAGCGATAATTTTATTTTGGGCCAGCTTTATATTTACATTGGTCTTTTGTTATAAAATTTAGGGTTTCTTGTTTTTATATTGTTTTCATTTTGTAATTTACTTTTAATCATTTGTAATTTTCTAGTCGTGTGACTAGGGAACGAACTACGGTGGTGTAGTTCGAGAATTCGAAACTCACTGGCTGAGTTGTAGTAGGGTTCTAAGCGTAGAGTTAGGTTAGTCGATAGGAGGTGTCACGAGTTTACGTGTGTAAGCGTCTGACTACTTAATTTCTAGTAGAAACCTTGGGGGCAGCACGTAGGCAGGGTTTTGCCAAAGCTGGGTAAATCTGTGTTGTTCTATTTCTGCTTTTATTATTATCCGTGCCGCTATTCTGTTATATCTGTGTTGCAATTATTTTATATACTACCATATTAAATTTTTATAATTAATAGTATCACCCTATTCACCACTCTATAGGGAGAAATCGATCCTACAAGTGGTATCGGAGCTAGGAACAAAACCAATTTTGTTTTAAAAAGGTTGATTTTTAAAAAACAAACTTTCATTTTACAAATTTGAAATTTTAAATTGGATTCTTTTAATAATGTTTTTGTTGAGAGTCTGTCCAGCATTATTCCTCCTATTTATGAAGGAACAGATTTTTTAAATTGGAAATCAAAAATGGAATTTTATTTAAAATCTGTTAATTCTAAATGTTGGGATATTACTGAAAATGGATGTGATATAATAGATGAGAAAAATACTTTGATTAATGCTCTTGCTATGCATATACTATATTCTCATATTAATCAAGACAATTTTAACTTTATCTCTCATTATGAAAATGCATAGGAAATCTGGAATATTTTTAATGCAATATATGGTGCAAAAGTCAACAATGATGAGAAATCCTCCACAATTGACTGAGTTAAAGAAACGTGCTTAACTAGATTGGCAAGAGATAGTATGATGAAGATTCAATAGCCGATGAGATAAGAGATTTTTCATTCAATGGTTTAGTTCTCTTAAGCTGAAATAATTGAAAATAATAAAGCACTTGAGTTGAAAAATAATAAGTTGGAAAGAGAACAAGCTAAACTTAATCAGAAAAATAATAATTTGGAAAATGAGCTTAAAAATATTAAGAAAAGTAAAAGTTTTCACAGCAAAAGGTGTTTGAACCATGAAAAAGAATTTTCCCATTTTCATGAAAACTTTCAAAAGATAGAAAACGAAATTCTAATGCAGGAGAAAAACAAAACCGAGTTGATTTGTAAAAATAACATTTTGCAAAAAGAGTTGGATTGCTTTAAGAAGCCAGAAATTTCGAAATGTATGATTTTTGAAAAGAAATTAAATGTGATCAACGAAAATTTCAAAACCCTTGAAAAAGAAAACGTGATTTTGAGCAAATTTGAAATTATTCGATTAAATCACGAGTTTGAAAAGGAAATTGAAAAAATCAAGGATTTTGAAAAAAATGAATTTAAATAACTCCAACTTTTTGAAACTGGGATGCTAGAAATTGAGAATTAAATAAGAGATGTTCGAAATGAAAATATGCGATTAAAAATGAATAGTTTTGAAAAGAGAGATAGTTCCATTAGTTGTTGTCCGAAGCTAATAAATGAAAATAAAATTTTAAAATCCAAAGTTAATAGACTTCAGTTTGTTACTCGAAAAATTTTCACTGGAGATAAATCATTTAATATACTCTTAGAAAATCAACTCTTCGAGAATAAAAGGAATGCATTTGGATTTGCAAAAGTGTCAAAATATGAACAAACAACTAATAACACTATTAGAAGAAAAAATGTGATACCCATACACGTGAACCATGTCAATTGGGTTCCAAAAGGCATGAATATAAAATCCCTTAAAGTCAAACAAATCTGGGTGCCAAATGGAACTAATATAATTGGGTAAACATATTTTTCAAAATCATTTTCCACTAATAACCATGGACCTATAAAAACCAGTATGTCACAAAAATATTTTCTCATGTAGGTATGGTGGAAAGCTAAGGAACAACAACGGTGTTATCTGGATTCTGGCTGTTCCATGTACACTATGTGGGACAAATCAAAGTTTCTTAGCCTAGTACAAAGGTGACATAATCACAATGGGCAACAAATAAAAATTATCACAAAGATAAAATAGGTAAAGGTACATCTAACTTGAACGTTATTAAATGTGAAAATCTGCACCATAATCTGAGTTAAATTAGCTAGTTATGTAATGAAGAAATGAATATTGATTTTGATGCTGACTTATTCAAAATTGTTGGACAAATAAATTTTTATGCCGAGAAGACTATAATGATTTCTAGAGACTTTGAATTAGTTCATATAGATGTTTTTTGGACTAATGATGGTGTTTTATTGATTGATGATTACTCAATGTACACGTGGATATATTTATTTTTAGATTTGACACTATGTTCACTGTTTGTTTATTTGCACGGTTTTAATTCAAATTCATAATAATTTCATTTAAAAGATCTATAAAGATTTTAACGTATGTGTTGCAACTTCACGTCAGGTTTATAACATCCAGCTAATGATAATCTTGAGTCAAAGGGAAATTTAGATGTAGTTTACACTGGAAATCTAGTTGATAGAAAAATTCCCAATGGAACGAGTCTTATGAAGAGACATTCATTTGTTACATCATTTTCAAAGAAAATATCTGCATATTTTTCATTTCAACTGATTTTAAAAGCAAACATTTTTTATTTTATGAAACCCCTTCCAGAAAATAGTTTTTGTTGACCTTGTTTCAGATTAGTCATTTAGAAAATTTGATTTTATAATTATTTTTGGATTTGAGCTTAAATGATTACATTAATTAATCCGGCTCCCTACTAATTATCGAAAAGATAAATAGTGATTGAAAAGTGATGATTGTTGACATAATCATATATTATAACTTGAGACAGTATATTTAGTAAATTTCTTAAAAATTTAAAAAAGATTTATAATAATTTTCGATGGGTAAAAATTCCATGACCATATCTACTTCTATCATATTTCTAATGACCATTACCCATTAAAGTCCAGTATAGTATGTCAATATGTGGTATTTTAAATGGGAAATTATTCGTTTTTCATTTTATTATATTTTTAGCAATAAAAACATCCAAAGTATTCACTCTCATTTAAAAGTCCTCGCGGTTAAACATGGGTGAATTACTTGGAAATTTTGATTATGTGCTTTAATGCTCATTTAAAAGTCCTCACGGTTATGTATGTATGAAACGCATATCAAAATTGATTAATTAAATAGACAAGTTGCTTCTAATCTCATTTAAAAGTCCTCACGATTATGCATGTATGGAACGCATATCAAAATTGATTAATTAAATAGATAAGTTGATTCTAATCTCATTTAAAAGTCCTCACGGGTTAGAAGATACTTGAATTCATTTTTATTTTTTGGAATACTACTAATCTTATTTAAAAGTTCTAACAGTTATGCATGGTTGGTAGATATTCAAATTTTTGATATAAATTTATCATAAATAGACACAGCTGTATGGTTTTGCACCATCCCTATCATTCTGAAGTAGAATATGCGCATAACAGAGTACTTATGATTTTTTTTGATTTTTTACTGAAATTTAGTATTCATACTCGATTGGGTATTAATGTTGCATTAATGTCTATCACTTTATCTCTATTGTTCTAACACTATTACTCTTTTGCTGATAATAAAAGGAGGAGACAAAAGTTAAGATTTTGACAAATAAAGCTCAAATATTTTATTTGTATTTTCTATTTGCATCTAGGCACATTTGCATATTTTTATTTATTTTCATGCATATATGAAGAGAGATTTTTGTTGTACAGAGAAAGCATTCAAATATGGGGAGGAAATTGAACGATCATACATTTAATAAATTCAAAATCTGAAATATATGTTTGTTATCATCAAAATGGGAAGATTGTTGAATATGCTAGTATATGATTTTTTTTGATGATAATAAACATATATATATATATATTCATTTAAATGTATTTGTTATTGTACTATTTTATTTTCACATAATTAAATAAATATTTACTGAATAAAATAAGCAACACGGAATTTAAATTTAAACAGATATTTATTCAAATAAATATTTTATTATAATTTTTAATAGTACAAATTTGAGCTCTCACTTTATATATACAACTTCTGATTATAATATAATTTCGATTACATCATAATTTTTAAGTTACATTTGCACCTCACTACATATCACTCATTCACTCGTATTTTATCTTCAACTCTGCTCCAGCCTGAATCCAGCGCCTGAGTTATCTGAAAAGTAAACACTGACGTAGTATAATTAAAATGAAATATCTTTACAGTGTAAAATAAAATGTGTTTTTGAAAAATGTTATTTGCCTTAGTTATTTGGGTTGTTCATCATCGTTTTGAATTCATCATATACGAACAACTTGTGATATGAAAGTGTATCACTGTACATGCTAGAAGGCCATGTGCACTGATATACACTTGATAAAATTGCAGGGACAAGTGAGCACAAGGTCAAACCCAATCAAAAACCGGGTTCAACTCAAGTGAAATACAAATAAAGTCATGATATTAGCATAAGGTCAAACCTGAGCTACATGCTAGATTCGACACAGGTGCAATCCAAATGTCCAAGTTCAATAAAATGGTCAAGACGACTAAAATAGGCTCGACAGTGGAGCCATGAAACGATGTGAACCAGAATAATGAACCAACAGACCATCACGACCACAACTGAATGCATATAGTAATGCAACATGAAGATGAAGTCAGTGGATGTATACATATGCATTTAACATATATACAGTCACAAGTCAAGGCAGCACCACAACCAGATCAGTTTCCAAAGTCAGTCCAGAATCAAGATAACAATGACACAGTGCAAAAGTGATGAACAACACACAAATGGAAGCAGTTCAATATGCAGCCACCAGACTACATGAAGTCTAACTGACTCAAGACTGCAAATACCAACATCAATGGAACATGTTCATTGAACTGGTCAGAGCAACCTATGTCAGACTTGTATACCCCACATGCCAGTAAAGAATGAATGCAACAAAACCGAAATGAACAAAGCCTCAACTGTAAAGCTCAATGCAAAAAAACTACCAGTGAAACAGAGGCTCGAAGCACGTATATGGTCAGGCACAAGTCAAGACAGTGGAGTCATGAATGCAAAGCTCAACCAGACTCAAGTACACATGAAGACATCATCAACCCAAATCAATAAAGTGAAAATTCCAGACTGCAAATTCCAAAATCATCAATGAACTAAAACACAAGCCAGTGAAACAAAAGTGCACATCAATTATACATGAAGACCAACAGAAGTGCAGACATATGAAGACTGAAATAAAATGATGTATATAGGAAGTCCCAAATCAACAATAGTTTAACATGCTCATATGTACAAAGTGAAGTCAAGAAACATTCTCAACCAAGACCGCTTCTAGTAACAGTGGTAACTAAACAAGACGGCCGCAGGCACAAGAATTGTGAGAATGGATGATATAAACAGTGAAATAGTGAATGGTGATCCACAAAATATACAGGAACCAACACACATGAACTCAAGAAACAATGAAGCAGCAACCAGAGCTACAGTTTCAAGTCCACTACAACATCGAGTATGCCAGACCGCATATATACTATAAAGTGACCGAAGTCAACATAAATTCAAAGTACCAAAGAATCAAAACCATGGTGGCCAAGGAAGTCGAACAAATCAGAAATCAAAGTCGTGATAACCAAGCAATTAGAAAATATACGAATTGAACTAGTCAGGGTCAATTACAAGCCACCAAATGAAAATCAACGGCTGAGCTAAAGTAACCGAAGAATTCAAATAATATCATACGAATGAAAATTAAGGGATTAAACCCTATATAACCCATATCATCATCGGCATGGAAAAATCAATCGAGTTCAAGTAAATTAACCAAAAAAGCAAAAAGGAAAATACAAACCAACTCATATCGAACTCGACAAATTGAAGCAACCGTGTGCGAATCGAAGAAACGATCGCTTGAAGAAGCAATCAACACTAATCATTCATTCAACTGATCAACTAGTATCGGCGACTTCAATTTCCCATGAAGCCCTAACTTTTCAGAACAAAAAGGAATAAAGAGGAACGAATGAAAAAAGGAAGCAACCATTTTTTTAACACAAAGAAAAGAAAGCCGAAGGAATAAAAAGAAAAAGGACTGGCATTTTTTAGTGATAATTTTATTTTGGGTCGGCTTTATATTCTACATTGGGATTTATTTTAAAATTTAGGGTTTCTTGTTTTTATGTGGTTTTCATTTTGTAATTTACTTTTAATTGTTTGTAATTTTCTATTCGTGTGACTAGGAGACGAACTACGGTGGTGTAGTTCGAGAATTCGCAACTCAGTGGCTGAGTTATGGCAGGCTTTTGAGCGTAGAGTTAGGTTAGTCGATAGTGGGTGTCGCGAGTTTACGTGTGTAAGCATCTGACTACTTAATTTCTAGTAGAAACCTTAGGGGCTGCACGTAGGCATGGTTTTTCCGAAGCTGGGTAAATCTGTGTTGTTCTATTTCTGCTTTTATTATTATCTGTGCTGCTATTCTACTATATTTGCGTTGCAACTATTTTATATACTTTCTCATTAAATTTTTATAATTAATAGTATCACACTATTTACCTCCCCCTCTAGGGTGAAATCGATTCTACACCAGCTATCCGTTTAAGTGAACGGATCTCTTTATCGCTTGTCCTAGAAGAATATGACGAGTTTTATATGTACAGTGGTATCATCTAAGATAACTGTACGCTAGATCCCCATGTTTCCTCAAGGTATTTCCAAAGTTAAAAACTAGCCAAGATTTGATATTTGGTTATTTAACTATGAAATTAACACACATCAACCACATATTCAATTTCCCATGGAAACCACTAAGCCTCATTTAATTAATCTCTAATTAACTAAATCTCTTTAACTATTTACAAAATATTTATATACATAAATCATCGGTATAAGTATATTCACATACCCATTTAGAGGATTTCTTATTCCAAATTCATTTTAAACGAATCAAAACATGTCTTTGAAAACATAGCACATTATGAATCCCAAACAACTAATCCTTCAGTGTTAAGCAATGAAATGTTTTCCTACCACCAAAATTAAGAAGGACCGCATATTTATTTGATTCGTAACTTGATTGATATAAATGATCCAATCAAAACTTTATAAACCCTATCGTTCTTTCCAAAATCCAAGATCTCTTTCCAAAATATAACTCTTTTACATAGTTCTTTTTACTAAGTAAAACCCCTTTTATAAAACAAATTTATTTGCTTTAAATCCCTTTTATAAACAATATACAATTAATAAAATGATTAATTAAGTTTAAACATCATTATTAAATAATTAATTAACTTTAGACAATCCTTACTTAAATTGAAAATCAGCTTAATTACTACTAACTGAAATAATAATTAACTGGAAACAATTATTAATTAAATAATAACTACTTAAGCATTTATTACTTAAATAATAATAAACCTTAAACATTGTTAATTCAAAATAACAATTAACTTGAAACCTTTTTAATTAAATTCACTTAAACACAATATTAATTTAAATTAACTTTAAACATTGCTAATAAAATTAACAATTAAACATTTTAACAAATTTAACAATTTACTTAAATTGTTATAAAAATTTAAATTGATTTTAATTCCTTAACTTGTCTAATTTGAAAAGAGGTTTAACACATCTCAATGGTACTTAAACAAGCCGTCATAATGTTTCAGATGACATTTAAGTCATAACACAGGTATTTATATAAACAATATATATGTAAATGAAATTCATAATAACAATCGATAGATAACTACTTAATATAATTCAAATATCATATAAATAAAGATCCAAACTAACACACTAGCATAATAGTGATTTATTCTACTAAATAAATATCCCAATATAATACATTCAGCTTAAATATAGCAGAACGGTGTTTTTATTCTGCTAACAAGATGTCGGGGCATAATTATAATTACTAAACAACGTAATTATACACAACCATTATTAATTTACTCTTAATGTATACTTCAACATATGGGTCACATCATTTCGTAGGTGTGTTCTGTAAGTCAATACGAATCCAACGTTGGAAACTGCGGGTCAAAGGATTTCGAACAAAGGAGATATGATTTTTTTAAGTTTAAGTTTTAAAAAGAAATCTTTTTTAATATACTAACACCCATATGGTCCAAGGTGCAAACAAACTCTTACTCGATCCAAACCCGCCACTAAAGTAGCATCTTTCCTTCCTCGCTCTAGTATACAAATCGCGTCTCCTAAAACCTAACTCGACAACGTCCATTCCCTCACTGCCACCACTATGATCGACAACAGCCACTGCCGCCTTGACATCACCACTGCCACCCTGAGCGCCACCTCCATGCCAATGCAACCTCGTGCAACTTTCCCTAACATCGTTGATGCACTGATTTCCGAGCTCAATCAAAACAAGCCTCAAAACTCTAATCGAGCTCGTCCACCTAACTCTGGCCATCAAAGCTCATGTGACCACTGCCAGAGCTCCGCCTTATCTCCACGCTCATTCCAATACCCTCTATTGCTCGCCTCGACCACCATTTCATTGGTTAATCGTCGATCGCGAATCGACGAACGACCTTTGCAATCATGTTTGCCACTGCGAAACACGATTCTTAAAATGAACTATGGATCAAAATAAACAACTTTGTAGTTGGCAATAAGAGTTAAATCAAAACAGTTTATGAGATATGGATTTTAGAAGGCGTGCATGAGCTTATGATTTTAAATATACATGAAGCTGTAAATGTTTTTATTAGTGTACAGTAAGCTTCCTCTTTATTTCAAATGCAAGTTCGACTAAAGGTATGATCTTTATATACCTATTACTTAAACATGAATATCCAATACCCTCTCAAGCCAATAAATAAAATTTCATCATGTTTATTCCACTAAAACCTTAAAACAAGGTTTTTTTAAAAAAACTCACCATTATTCTCCAAGCTTTTGAAATTGCTAAACCAAACCTTTTAAGCCTTAATCCCTTTGGGAAATTAACCATTTTTTAGTTTAAAAAAAAGATTTTTTTTTAAAAGAAGTAGAGAATGATGAAAAAAAGAATAAGAGAATGAAGTCTAAAATGGAATGTAGAATGAAAAATGTGTGTGTATAAAAGAAAATTTGAAAGACATTGGTTGGTAAATCACTTCTAAACACCAAAAAGAACTTGCATTAGTAAACACATTGGTTAACAAGGTGTTTCCATGTACCTTAGTTGAAATTTACACATAACGCTTCATTTCATGTCACATCCATCTTTTATTTGAATTTTAATACTTACTATTATTTTAACCTTATAAATAAAAGTGTTTTTAACATCTTATTTTTTTAAAAACGAAATCAATGATATTATAACTGATAATAACTTGTTGTTCGATAAAAAGTTGAAAATCCGAAAATTGCATTTCGGTCACATTTCCAATTTCCTGTCGAACTATCTATTTATGTAAACAGAATTTAAAAATAAATTTTCTATTATTAATTAAAAATTAAAATTGGGTTATTAGATTAATAAAAATAATTAACTGAATATTTAAATTGAATTAAATATTCTCCAATTAAAATGATAAAGTTCTGGGTCGTTACATCACATGTAATTATTTAGATTACCCATCCTCTACCGTATAGACTACCCATCACATATGATTTCATTATCAAAGTTACATGGACTATCCATCCCATATAAATACATTTTTATGGATTATATATCCCCTTCAATATGGATTGCCCATCACATGTGGTTGCATTTATTTAAAACGATGTGGACTATCCATCAAATATCCCGTAGTTTTCCTAGGATGACTATGAATCCTTCCATACCATATGGAGACTATCCATCTCCGGCATGATGTGGACTGTCCATCACACATCTCATAGTTTTTCTAGGATAACCATGAACCCATCACTTGTCAACTTAGTTCATATTTAACCCCAAATGTTCGACCTATGTCAGTTGGTGTCCCCAATTAGGTTTTATGGCCCTTAACTTATAACATCTCAAAATAATGCATATTGGCATTCCCATTGATCTATGTCAAAGTTATAGAATAAGATACATTGGTATCCCTAATGGTTAATGTCAAAATTCATGAAATATAATTTATTTGTATCCCCAGTGATCAATGTCACATTCATAAAATATGAGATGCACTGGTATCCCCAATAGCCAATCGTTGAATTGCTAAAGTATATAACACGTCGAAGTTAATCTATGTCGGTATACCCAATGAATGCCGAAACAAACATGTGGCTTCCCGCCGATAATATAGAAGATATAGGACATCCATGTCGCACTATAAAACACCAAACCTCTATCTAAGATTAGGAACAAAAATTAAAAAAAAATTAAGTATAAAATTTTATGTCGGAAATGAGGTTGTCGACATACATACGATATAGGCTATCCACCCTCTTAAAACCAAACTTTTGTTAACATATACACAAGGCAATAAGGCCTATAAAGCCTCAGTGGCGATATAGAAGAAATGTGGCACCAACACCGCTCGACAAAGTTGTCGAAAATAAAGGATTATAGGATGCCGATGCCGATGAATAGCGGCATTATTACTTTATGTCAAAATACTTACTTTCGACATTGTTAAAATAATAGGGAAAGCATGGTACTTCGGCTATTATGCCGCAAAACATATAATGTTGACACTGATGACATACGCACCAAAGATTCCCACAACCCTGAGATGAGCTATTCCCATAACGACGATGCCGCACGCATGGCCCAACGCATCCCATACTTATGATATAAGTATCCCATGCGTTATTCCACGTCGATGCCGCTTTTCATTACCAACGTCAAACAACATAAGAACGCCGCATATCATTGGCATAGTTGCAGTTATCATAAAAGTTGTCTTTTCCTTCTAAAATTTTTTTTACCTACTCCCTATTCTTGTCAAAATATAATTAGTCTACAACAAAATTTTTACATTTTCTTTTCAAATTTTCCGAAACAAAGCTCACTTTTCCAAAACATTCATCTACTTAATTAATTATTGATTAAAAACGCTTTTCTAGCATAATAAATCCATAGTAATTACTTAACACTTGGGAAAAATCCCTAAAAATCATAGAAATTCAGAGTTATCATATTCTTTACAATATAAAAATTTCGGGACCAAAAACATTTTTTAATTATTTTTAAAAATTAAACCCAAAATAAACAATTTCCACCTTCAGAAAGTCATAAATTATTTGTTTTAACCTGGAAGATTATGAAATTGAAAATCGATATCTCTAAAATATGATTTTGCACAACATATCAGAACATTAAAGTAGTTGGAGATTTAAAAACTTAGGTTTTTTTTCCCTTAGACCTATTCAAATAATTTCATAAAAATTCCATAAATCATTATTCTATCTAAACAATGATTATATATCCATAACTTGGCAAAAACTATCAAAAAAATTCAGGCACTACCTATAGCTGAATTCAAGAACGAGAAATAGAGATGCTACTTATTATTCACCTTAGATTTGATGTTGGAGTTGAGATTCGATAAAACCTTTAATTCCCTTCGTTTCCCATTTGATTTTCCTTAGTTTTCCTCTTCTAGTTTCCCTAGTAATGACTGCTTCTTCCCATGGGTTTTAGATTGTTTGATGTTGTAAAATGAGAATGAATGAGAGGGCGAGGGTTTTAGAGACAAAAGGTAGTAGTATACTCCTCTCATTTATTCCTCCGTAGATTAAGTTCAAATAATCTTGCTTAATTGATTAATGATGGTCAACCTTATAAATTTTCGAATCTCATCTCCATGTCCCAACTATATTATTATATTTAGCATATCCAATTAAATTTCCTAAGTAATGTTAAACTAAAATCAGGGATGTACAGGCTCCTCTTCTTAAATAATTTCGTCCTCAAAAGTCAGTAAGGACTATATAACAAGCATATCTAACATACAAATAATGCTAGTATATCCTACCAGCTACTAAGTCTATATACAAAAAATATAGAACATACCATAATAATAGCTCGGAATAAGTATCTATAAACATGTCCTCTGTCTCCTAAGTACAGTCTGTCTCATTAACACCCCACTAGACTTTCACTAATTTGATAGTCTTGTTCCTTACCCTCTTCTCATCTTTGGCCATAACACAAACTCTTTATTCCACAAAAGTCAAATTCAGTTCCACCACTAAATCTCTCAATGCAGTCGGAGCAATAGTAATCTCTAGATCATGCACGTACTTTCTAAGATAAGAAACGTGAAAAACATTATGGACTCCTGCTAAACTACTCGGTAACTCTACTCGATACGCGAGTTCCCTAATTCTCTATATAATAGGGAACAGTCCAACATATCTCGGTCCAATTTCCTTGACTTTCCAAATCGTGCCACACCCTTCACCAGTGATACCTGAATGAAACCGTGATCTCCAATCAAGAACTCTAAATATTTACACCTCTTATCGGCATAACTTTTCTGCCTAGACTGATCTTCACTCATCCTAGCTCGGATTAAATTTCCATGGCTTCTCTCACCATATTTGGACCAAGGAGCAATCTGTCTCTGGTCTCCGACCAACATGTTATTGATTTGCACGGCCTTTCAAAAAAGCTTCGACAGCCACCGTTTCTATACAAGTCTAATAACTATTGTTATAGGAAAACTTAACTATGTGAAAATAGTCGTTCCATGACCCACCGAAATCTAGTACACAAGCTCTCAACAACTCTTTAATTAGCTTATTGACTCCCTTCGTCGACCTACCTATCTATAGGAAGATAACCGATACTCATTTTAAGCTTGGCACCTAACACTTCTTGTACACTCCTCTAGAATTCACTAGTGAATAAAGCATCTCTACCACTGACTATACTACTAGGAATCTCATGCAGTCTAATAGTATTCTTTATAAACAACTTAGCCAATATAGGTGCAATCCTAGTTAACTTAACTGGAATGAAATGTGCACTCTTAGACAATCTATCCACTATGACCCAAATACTTTCATTTCCCCTATTTGACCATGGTAACTTGTTAATATAATTTATGGATATCGAATCCCACTTCCAGACTGGTAATCTAAAGGGTGAGACAACTCACTTGGGTTCTGAGGTTCAAGTTTTACTTGTTGGGGACTCATACATTGCCTCACTCATAAGCCTACGTCTCTTTTCGTACCTTCCCAGAAAAAACTTCTTTTCATATTCTAATAAATCTTAGTTCCTTCAAGATATATAGTAAACTTCAATCGATGAAACTCCTTAAGGAATTCCTTCCTTGGGTCCCCAACATTTGGAATACATAATGGTCCTTTCTTCCTTAACCATCCTCTCTGGTCAAGACTAAAATCTTTCAAATCTTCACTCTCGGTTCAACTTTCCAATATTCTAACATTTTCGGCTAATAATGGATCATCTCTCTGCTTATAAGCAATCCTCTCGATCAATACTAGTCTAATTTCCAAGCAAGAGAATATGGCAATACTTTAACTAGAACTAGCAGTCGTTCTTAATCACACAATAAAAGTAGTCAACGCCTCTAAATCCTTTGATTTTGCCAACATAGCTAACACCACATTTTGATATTTTCTACAAAGTTCATCTGCCACTTTGTTTCCTTTCCTCGGCATATACCCAATACCAAAATCATAAGCTACTAAAAAATTCTAACTACTTTTGCTATTTCATATTCAAATCTTTCTAAGAGAATAAATACCTCAAAGTCTTATGATCCATATGCAACTCGAATCTTTCTCCTAAGAGGTAGTGTCTCCATACTTTAAATGCAAAAATCACTGCCACTAACTCTAACTCATGAGTCAGATATCTAACTTCATGTGGTATGAGCTGTCGAGAAGCATAGGCAATTACTTTACCCCTTTGCATCAACACAGCTCCCAATCATTTTCTACATGCATCTGTATACACCACCAAATCCTGATTCCCATTCGGAACAACTAACATGGATGTATTGATCAACAAATGCTTTAATTTAAGGAATGCTTCCTCACATTTATCGAACTAAATAAACTTTACATCCTTCTTGGTTAGTTTAGTCAAGGGTGCTGCTATCCGTGAAAAATCTTTGATAAATCTCCGGCAATAGCCAGCTAATCCTAGAAAACTCATTATCTCGATAACCGTCTCATGTCTCTTCCAACCATTTACGCTTCAATCTTAGCTGGATCCACTGACAACCCTTTTTTTGAAACTATATGCCCAAGAAGCTTCACTTCTTTCTTACAAAAGTGACATTTTGAAAACTTTGCCTTTTCTTGATGTTGCCTTAACATCTTTAGCACTATTCTAAAATAAATCCCATGATCTCCATCATCCTTACAATACATCTAAATGTCATCAATGAATACTAACATGAACCTATCCAAGTGCTTTCGGAAAATTTAGTTCATCAAGTCCACAAAGAAAGGATGTGCATTAGTGAATCTGAATGGCATTACTATCCATTCGTGCAAAGCATATCTCGTTCAAAACGCCGTTAAAGGTACACTGTCCACCGCCCTCAATTGATTGAACCCTATCGATAAATCTTACTAAGAAAAATACTTTGGCTCCACTCAACTGATCAAAGAAATCATCGATTCTCGGCAAAGGATATATATTCTTTATCATCTTCTCATTCAGCTTCAATACACAATCTCAACGATCCATCTGGTTTCTTCACGAACACCGTGTGCAGCCTCTCCCTAAGGCAAACTACTTGGTTTAATAAAACTCTTTCCCTCTAAAATGACTAGTTGTATGTTTAAATCTTTCATCCTAGCAGGTGTCATCTTGTTAGGGGGTCTACTTACGGATTCAGCTCTAGGCACAAGATCTATTCAGAACTCAATAGCTCGTTTCAGTTGTAGTCCTATAATAGGCTCAAAAATATCTGTAAATTCTTTTAAAAGATAAACTCGATTTAACTCATCTTCCAGTTCTGTGACACCCAATAAGGCAAAAATTCTGAACCTGAATTCTTAATTGAGTATATGATTCGGTCACTACTATAGGGTGATACAATGATATTTACCCATCTTGGCAAAATATCCTAGCATCGTATTTGTTCAACAAATCGATAACCAAAATGTATTATCCTCCATTTGAAAGCCCAAAACTAACCATTACGGATAATACAATCATCCATAGTTATTAATTTTCAGTTATTAAATGCGGTAATGTTAGATACATTGATATACTAGAAACATAAGAATATGAATTTTTTTATACTCAATTTAAAACAAATTTCTCATTTCAGATTCATTACATAATCCCAACGTAAGCCACGTTTAGAGAAATTATAAATTATTACAAAATACGCCAAGAGCGACACATGAAGATGCCCCCTTAATTGATCAGAGTCTGAATATAGGCACTCAACAACTTTGCCATTGCATCCAACAACACAGCGGAATCAAATAGAAAGAACTTCTAATAGCTAGCTTGCCTCTTGCACGTCTTCGGAAACTTATTCGGCTAAAGGAGAACCTGAAAACCTTAACTCTCAAACTACTCAAAATCAATTGAGCACCCAAGAGTTTAAGGGGAAAACATAAACTTTGAATCAGATAAAAAGTCTGGTGTGAATAATAACCTACCATCTCGAACAATATAAATATCTAGTGAGGCTACGCCGCTTAGCGAAATGGGTTTTCCACTCACTAGCATTTTAACACAATTTATAATAATCATATGCTGTGCACCTGCATCTATAATGGTAAGATATAACATATTAAATGTATCATGATGATATGCAAACATGCAATATGCTCTGAATTTCCCATCTCCGTTTACCCGACTATCTGTCTTAAGTTATAGTTTCAAGGGTCACTATTAACCTATTAGTTTTCATGGGCTGACTAATAACCTATTCCAAGCTTATGGACTATCTATTCAATTACATAGTATTCATGAGAACACTAAGAACCTATTGGTATCTACCAACAACATTATCCAACCATAGTTTTCATGGGCTAACTATGAACCTATTAATCTCTATCAATAACTTTTTCCGAACATAGTTTTCATGGGATCACCAAGAACCTATTGGCACCTGCCAATAACAATTTCCATAACATAGTTTTTATGGGCTTACTAATAAACCTATCTAAACCAATGATCTTTGATCAGCTTTGGGAATCTATATTCCGGTCCATCTGACCTCCTAGATGCAATTCTACTCACAAAGGAGTTAACGCATATTCACTATTAGGTCAACCTAGCATGTTATTCTGCTCTCAACACCCTAAAATGCAGTTATGGGTCAATTATGAAGTGAATATTATTATAGAAGCATACATGATAACTGATCAAAATATAACAATATGAACAACCATGATTAAATTCCTTGTAATCATTTTTCTAATAAAATATGGTTAATTCCTTAACCCAATATCAAGGAAAGCTTCCTCTAAAATTCTATAGTTAAATGTCATTTCAAAACTCTTTTACATTGCCATGGGTTTGTTTTTTTAAAATGAGATTGAGTTTTTCTATTTGAAAGCTAAGGCTTTCGACTAGATCCTTTGAATCATTGTAACATCATGAGTTACCCTTCATCACTCTCTCTTTCGAAAGCATTACTAAAATCTTAGACATTCTCTTTTAAGACCATTAAAAACACACCTTTCGAAAGCATTGGAAACCTTCCTTCCAAAACACTGAAAAACATGCATTTCGGGACACTTAAAACATACTTTTCGAAGGCATTTGGTTCAAGTAAGAATTTATGGAAGTATAGTTTTGAAACCATTTAAAAGAATCTCTTTCGAAATCACTGGGATTAACATTAAATATAACTATCGGGTCAAAGAGAACAGAAGAGAAAGTACCTCTTTCGAAAGCATTGATCTCAAGTAAAAGAATTGGAAAAAAGGATAGCTTCGAAACCAACCTTTCAAAACCATTGCCTCCAAAAGAGGTACTTTTTACCTAACTTGCCTAATTTGTCAAAATATGATTAGTTGCCAATTCTTTATAGAAATTCTCTTCTAAAAGGCTGTCGAATTCAACAGTTAACAAATAAAATCATTTTAACAAATAAGCACTTCCCCATAACAAAACAATTAAAACATTTAGTCCTCTAACTTAAATAATTTAATAACTATAGTAAAACAATTACGAAAAATCCCCATAATCCATATTAAATATGCTTTCTAACATACATAAATTTCAGACCCGAAATAAGTATTTCCTTAAATTAATTAAAACCCAAAATACCCATTTCTTTCGCTCAAAAATTCATAATAACTTATCCATAGCTTGGAATATTATGAAAAATTAAACCCATGTTCAAAATAATGTTTTACATAACATATTCAAAAATCATGGCACTTAGAAATCATTTTGCATGATTTTAGCCTTAAAATCAAACTAGATTACTCTACAAAATCCTTGTTTAAAACTATAACATGACATATAAATTTAAACATATCATCATTCGTCCAATCATATGGTTTAAACCTCGAACCCAAATTTAAAACATTCAAGATCACTTATATGAGATGGTTTAGTTCATTATTCACCTTATTTGGATAAGAAACTTGAGACTTGTTCTTGCTTTAATTTTCCTAGTTTGAATCTTAGCTTCTAATTTTTGCTCTTCTTCTTCTTGGGGTTATAGCCGGCCTTGTTTTTCTTTTGTTTATGTTTTTGTAATAATGTAATGAGAATGAGAAGATTGAAAGGGTTTTAGAGGTTATGGGGTTTGGCTATTTCCAAATTACCCTTACCTTGTTCTCATAGGTATTTAACTTATAAACCATTTTTATAAATCCATTTAGTTAAGGCACGACCTTAATTAGGTCTTATATCTCAATTCCTTTATCGGTCTAGCCTTTATATTATTCTATTTAATTTATCTAATTAAATCTCCTGAATAATGCTATTTAAAATTAGGGGTGTTGCAGACTCTCCTTCTAAAGAATTTCATCCTCGAAATTCAGCAAGGACTAAATACTAATCATAGCGATCATATGTAACATCATCTAACTACCATACTAGCCTACCCGACTAGCAAACAATCTACATGTATATCAAATATATAACATACCCTTATAGTAGATCAGGATAAGTATGTCTTCTATCTCCCAAGTACATTCCTTCTCGTTTTCGCTCCACTGAACTTTCACCAACTTGACTATCTTGTTTCTTAACCTCTTCTCATCTTTTGCTACAACCCGAATTGGTTGCCTAGCAAAGGTCGACAGTTCTACTATTAAGTTTTCTAATGCAGTTAGAGGGATAGTAGTCTCTGGATCATGTAGATATTTATGAAGATGAGACACATGAAACACATTATGGACACCTACCAAACTGCTCGGCAACTCTACTCGGTATGCGGGCTTTCCGATCTCGAGTTGTGAATTCTCGAACTATGCCATGTAGTTCGTAACCTAGTTAAAACTAGAGTTTTTACAAAGTTAAGAAAGGAAAAGTACAAATGTAATCAAAAACCCTAAATTATAATATAGCCCAAAGCAAATATAATATCGGGCCAAATAAAAAATATGCGATCTAAAGAAAAACGATGCCCTTATTCTTTTTGTACATTCAGGCCGATATTCCTCTTTCACTTTTGTCTTCAATTTATGGTTTGATGAATTTGAGAAGCTGCTTGAAAATAGCAGTTCGAATCGTTCTCCTCCTTCACAGTTGCTTGTGAATTTCGATATGCAGTGCTTGATTTGTGTGGTTTCCTTCGTGAGTCGAGTTGAATGTTGCTTTGAATTGGTACGTGATTTGCCCCTTTTCTATTTTTGATTATGCTCGACTTTGATTCGAGTTTTGGATTTGTTTGTGATTTGATCTAAGTGACCTCTTTGAATTTTTATCTCGAACTCTAATGATCTGTCGATGATGATAATAGATTAATTTTTAGGGATTGAAACCCTATTATTTCGTTCGTATATTTTGGTTTGAATGGTTCAATATTCTAGTTCATGCGTTGATTTGTAATCGAATGGTTTGTCGAAGTATGACATGTTCATTGGTTCCATTCTTTGGTGGCATTATTCAATTTTATGAAAAATTCAATGGTGTTTTTCGTTTGCCCATTACTTTTTGAAACAATTCCTTACTGATTCATGGTGTGATATATTTCCTTGGCATGACCCATGGTTGCTTCACTGTTTTTGCTATATTATAGTTTGGTTTGGGTTCCTTTATGTTGCCTTCATACCTGAACTGATATGTGTATACATACATACATATACATACACACACACACACACACACACACACACACATATATATATATGCATATATGCATACATGTGTGAATGTACAGATCATTGTTGCATGCTCATGTTGCCTTTGCGAATTTTGAAGTCTAGTTGCATGTGTGTTCATGCCTGAACCATGCCTGAATGCCAAAATGTATTGCTTGAACATATTGCTATTGTTTTCACGTGCTTGTTAGTCTTGCTTATATTTGGTTCGCTTGCATTCATGCAAGTTGACTGGTCTAGTTGAACTGCACTGTGATTCCTCATGAGTCTTCATGTATGTTGACTGGTTTAGTTGAGTTGCATTTCCTTGTACCATTTGAAGTCTAGTACACTTGTATTCTCTGTCCTTGTGCACTTGTATTCTCTAAGCTATTGAAACTGAACTTGATTGAAACATATTCAAGTGCTTGGACATTTTGCTGGGTTGATTGGTTGGTCTTCATATGTACATTTGAGCACCTGTCTTGGTTGAGGCTTCACTTGCATGCTCCACTTTGTACATATGCATTACATGTTGATATTTTCTTTGTTCTTGGCCCTTGTGCCATATTCATTGTCATTTGTGTTCAATGTGCCTTTGTACATTTTATGGTCTGGTTCCATATAAATGATTTGGTCTGTGTTGTATCCCTTATGTTCACAACTGCTTGATTGGTCCATATTTGTCTCACTAACTTGTTGAGTTGCCATGTTCTGTGTAGTTCTCTCTTCTTGGTTAGTTTTGGTTTGTGTTTGCATTACATCTGAGTTGAATCCAGTCTTGGCTTAGGTTTGACCTTGTGCTCACCTGTCCCTGCAATTTGAACAAGCAAGTGTATATCGGTGTGCATGACCTTGTGGCATGTACAGTGATACACTTTTCATATTACAAGTTATTCATGTAAGATGAATTAAAAAAATGATGGTGAACAACCCAAATAACCGAGGCAAATAATATTTTCAAAACACACACTTCATTGTGCACTGCAGAATATTTCTTTTTCAATTTTACTACGTTAATGTTTATTTTGTAGATAGTTCAGATACTGGATACAGGTTGGAACAGAGTTGAAGATCAAATACGAGTGATGAGTGAATTATGTAGTGAGGTAAAACATGTATATAAAATTGTAAAGTGAAAATTGTGTTGTAATTGAGACGTACATTTGGAATATAGCGAGAGCTTAAATTTGTACTATTTGAATTTTTAATAAAATATTTGTTTGAATAAAATATTTGTTTAAATAAGGATTTCGAGTTATTTATTTAATTATGTGGAAAAATAAAATAGTACAATAACAAATATATTTAAAACGAATATATATATGTGTGTGTGTGTTTATTATCATCAAACAAAAATCATATACTAGTATATTCAACATTATGATCTATGTATAACTCAAATATCTCTCCTAAGAGATAGTGTCTCCATATTTTCAATGCGAAGATCACCGCTGCCAACTCCAGATCATGAGTAGGATATCTCACTTCATGCGGTCTAAACCATCATGAAGCGTAGGCAATTACTTTACCTTTCTACATCTGCACGGCCCCTAGTCCAGTTCCACATGCTTTGGTGTACACTACCAATCCTTGATTTCCATCTAGAACTATTAACACAGGTGCATTGGTCAACAAGTGCTATAACTTAAGGAATGCTTTCTCACATTTGTCAGACCAAATAAACTTTACATCCTTCGTGGTTAACTTAGTCAAAAGTGCTGCTATCCACGAGAAATCATTAATAAACCTCTTGTAGTAACCAGCAAGCCCAAGAAATCTTTCGATCTCAGTCACCTTCTCAAGTCTCTTCCAGTTGTTAACAACCTCTATCTTATTCGGATCAACAGACAAATCCTTCTCTCAAACCACGTGACCAAGAAACTTAACATCTTTCTTCCAGATGAACTTCATGCTCTCTTTCGTCCTTAGAGTATATTAAAATGTCATCTATGAATACCAATACGAACCTATCCAAGTGCTCTCGAAAAACTCGATTCATCAAATCCACGACGAAAGCTGGCGCATTCGTTAACCCGATTGGCAACACTAACCATTCGTTGAAACCATACCTAGTTCGTAATGTCGTCCAATGGAATACTGTCATCTGCCACTCTTAGCTGATAGAAACCAATCGCCAAATCCAATTAGAAAAATACTCTGGCTCCACTCAACTGATCAAATAAATCATCGATTCTCGGTAAAGAATACTTATTCTTGATCGTCTTCTCGTTCAACTTACGATAGTCGATACACATCCTTAACGACCCATCTGGTTTCTTCATGAACACTGCGGCCGCTCCCTAAGACGGACTACTCGGTCTAATAAAATTATTTCCTTCTAAATCCAATAATTGAACCTTCAATTCCTTCATCTCGGTAGGTGTCACCCTGCTAAGTGGTCAACTTATAGATTCTGCTTCTGGCACCGGATCTATCTGAAACTCAATAGCTCGCTTTGTTGGTAGTCCTACAACTAACTCAAAAACATCTACAAACTCTCTTGCTACCAAACCGGATTTAACTCTTCTGCCACTTCCATTGCATTCAGCAAAGCCCAAGCACTTGAGTTTGACTTCCCTATTGAATATAAAATTTGGTCATGATCATTAGGGTGTCCTAGCGATATTTCCCTATCTTGGTAAAATATCATAGCATTACACTTATCTAACTAACCTATACCCCAAATTATCCCCAAGCCTAAAAAATCAAAAACATACAAACTGCATGCAAATTTATGATCTAACAATTCATGCACTAACTAGTCACATCTCATCCCCAGAGTTGCATACCAGCCTATCGGATTCACAACCCTTGAGGAAGTAACAAGGTGTGAGGGTTTTAAACGTAACTTATCTACCAAACACTGAGATATAAATGAATGTGATGCATCGGTATCAAAATAGTACCCTAACTGGTATACTATGAATCAAAAGCGTACCTTCTATCACAGTCTTTCCCTTCTAAATAACAGTTGGTCTAGAAGATGTTGGTAGGTCTGTCAACGGATGCTTTCGGATGGGGATAGTAACATATCTGCGTCCGCATCCGAAATCATTTTCGAATATCGGATATCCGCGTCCACGGATACGGACGGATAATTATTCTATCTGCTAACGATCGATAAATCAAGAAATATAAATATAAAATTTTAGTTTAACATAAACTTTTTTCAATCTCATTGATTATTACGATGTTAAAAATAAACAAATATAACAATAGTAAATAGTTTTGAGCAATTAATATGCATTTAATGCGTGCAATATAACTTCTAACTTAATAAAACCATAAATAAATATCTTTCACTGTACTAAAATTCTCGTAATATAACTATAATCTTGAAAAATGATGGACATAAAATTTTCGGATGCGTATGTCTTCATATCCGCATCCGCATTCTTTTTTTCGAATATCGGATATTTATTCGCTTTTCGAAGGCGGATGCACGGGTCGATTTTAGATTTTTCGGGTATCCATTGACAGCCCTAGATGTTGGTTTCAAAGCAAAATCCTATCCCTTGTCTACTCTGACTGGTTCCAGACACTAATTCTTGTAGTGTCCAATTTGGTAAAAGTTGAAGCACTTCACTCCTTTCTTATCTGCAACCTTTTTCCTTTTTCCAGTTCGAATAAACTTCTCATTCCCTTTGATGATTGTGTCAATGGTAGCATATCCATATTTGGACAGCTCATCAAACTTTGTAGCATACTGAATTACCAACATCTCACCTTGCACTAAGTCCATGAATTTTTTAGCAATACTGACTTGGCAACTTTAGACAAGAATCTCTCTTCGAATCTCCTTTGAAACTCTGCCCAAGTCAACTCTTCCTCAAGAGCTCTTAAGGTAACATCATTCCACCAATAAAGTACTGCTCCCTACAGCTGTCTAGAAGCAAGTCTTCTCTTCTTCTCATCATCTAATCCCAATTTGGAAAATATTCTTTCACGGTGCAATAACCACTTTTCTACTTCAATAGCATCCTCTGTTCCTAAAAACGGCTTCCCACCAAGACTGGTATAATCCCTGCTCAGCTTGGCATAGTTATTGCCAACTGGGGCCTTAGGATTAGCTCCTCCAATATTCACAGCATTACCCCCAGCTACTTCTGCAGCTGCTCCAGCTTTCTTCATATTGACAAGAATTGTACATCATCCCCGTATCTACAGGCGGGGTTGCAACACCTACATTGGCATATGCATTTGGACTAGCATTTGCCTATCGATCCGGATTCCTTCTAGTATTGGGTCGAGCATTTCCATTAGTTGTGGTGCTTCCTCAATCAAGATTTCCGTTTCCTGCCTCCATATCTTCCTTTCTCGTAAATCTGCATAAGAGCCTTACTAAGATAAAAAAGAACAGTTTAAGTATGGGGAATATGTACTTATATATATATATATATATATATATATATATATATATATATATATATATATATAACAAATACAAGTACATTACTATAGCATTAACCCAAACCCTGGTCTCGTTTTCCGATTCATTATATAATGTTTTGAAAATCTTTTAGGTTCAAATTTCTTTTACATTTACATAAACCTATGCTCTGATACTAACTAGTGGCATTTCCCATTTGAAGGCCCAAAACTAACTGCTACGGGTGCTGTAGTCATCCATACTTATTAACTCTCGATGACCAAATACGGTAATGTTAGATACATTGATATACCAGAAACACATGAATATGAAAAAAATTTAAACTCAATTTACAACAAATTTCTCGTTTCATTTCAGATTCATTACATAATCTCATACGTAAGCCACACTCAGAGAAATTATAATTTATCACAAAGTACGCCAAGAGCGACATATAAAGAAACCTCTTGGTTGATTAAAGTCTAAATATAGGCACTAAACAACTTTGCCATTGCATCCAATAACACAACGAAATCAAACAGAAAAATTCCTAATAGCTAGCTTGCTTCTTGCACATCTCAAGAAGCTTATTCGTCTAAAGGAGAACCTGGAAACCTTAACTCTCAAACTACTCAAAATCAATTGAGTACCTGAGAGTTTAAGGGGAAAAATATAAACTTCGAGTCAAATAAAAGTCTAGTGTGAATAGGAACCAACCATCTCATACCATATAAGATATCTAGTGAGACTGTGTCGCTTAGCGAATTAGGTTTTCCCCTCGCTGGTATCTTAACCCAATTTATAATAACCATATACTGTGTCCACAATGGTTAAGACATAACATAATAAAATGTATCATGATGATATGCAAACATGCAATATGCTATGGATTACCCATCCCCATTTACCAGACCATCTGTCTCAAGTTATAATTTCATGGGTCACTATGAACCAATTTGTTTTCATGGCCAACTAATAACCTATTCCAAGCTTGCAGACTATCTGTCCGGTTATATAGTTTTCATGGGATTACTAAGAATCTATTGGTATCTACCAATAATATTATCCATCTATAGTTTTCATGGGCTTATTATGAAGTTATTGGATTCTCCAATAACTTCTCGCATGTCATAGTTTTCATGGGCCAACTATGAACCTATTGATCTCTATCAATAACTTGCTCTGGACATAGTTTTCATGGGATTGCTAAGAAACAATTGGCCCTTGACAATAACAATTTTCATAACATAGTCTTTATGGGCTTATTAAGAACCTGTCTTAACCGATGATCTTTGATCAGATTTGGGCATCATATATTATGGTCCATCCGACCTCCTAGATGTAATTCTACTCACATAAGACTTAATTCAAGGTATATTCACTACTAGGTCAACCTAGCCGGTTATTCTGCCCTTAAAACCCCAAATTGTAATTATGGGTTTGAAGTGAATATGATTACAGAAGCATACATGGTAACTGATCAAAACATAACAATATAAACATCCAAGATTAAATTCCCTATAATCATTTTTCTAATGAAATATGGTTGATACCCTTAACCTAGTATCTTTATCAAGGTAAGCTTCCTCTAAAATTCCATAGTTAAATGCTATTTCAAAACTCTTTTACATTGCCATGGATTTTCTTACTAAAATGAGATTAGGTTTTCTTATTTGAAAGCTAAGGCTTTCGACTAGATCCTTTTGATAATTGTGGCATCATGAGTTACCTTCCGCCACTCTCCCTTTCAATAGCATTACTTAAAATCTTAGACCTTCACTTTTGAGACCATTAAAACATACATTTCGAAAGCATTGAAAACCTTCCTTTCAAAATACTAAAAAACATGTCTTTCGAAATACTTAAAACATACCTTTCGAAGGAATTCAGTTCAAGTAAGAATTCATGGAAGCATAGCTTTGAAACCGTTTGAAAGTATCTCTTTCGAAATCATTAGGTTTAACATTCAATATAACTACTAGGTCAAAGAGAACATAAGCGAAAGTACCCCTTTCGAAAGCATTGATCTCAAGTAAAAGAATTGGGAAAAGGATAGCTTCAAAACCAACCTTTCAGAACCATTGCCTTCAAAATCTTATTCAAAGTGGTTAAAATAACCCTTTTGAAAGCATTGAGGAAGTGGCTTTAAAATTCGAAAGGACGAAAGCTTCCCTTTCGAACACTATAAAGAAAAGCGAACTCTGACTGATTCGAAATGTATAAATGCGGCAACTGGGTATCGAATGAGTTCAAAATGCGGCGTGTATGTTGAGATCTGTAGAAGGCTCGTTGTTTGTATAATGCGGTTTTTAGATTCCCATACATAGACTAATGTTTAATCTCAGCAAATACTATAACTTCTATTGCAAGATAAACCAAAGTCATGATGTGATAAATTATATTGTTTCCTGTTTGTGAATTTAAATTAATATTACAATTGAATATCATTCCTAGTCGAATACCCTGATATGCGATAATTGATAATTATTGTGATATGCGTTTAACTAAGTTGATTTAAATTTTATTGCATATGCAAACCCATTATATGGTAACAATCGATGACATTATGGTTATATGTATGTTAGACCATTGATTGTGATATACACCTATTACAACCCTGCTAAGTTATTGAAGTTATATTAATTATCATATGGATAATTTAAACATTGAATAGTAGTATAAAATTTGGACATCTTATATTGATATGTGGCAAAAATTAGAATATATTGTTGTATTGTTTTGGCCATAATGTGATTTTGACAAATAAACTACCATTTTGTCCTTATTTGAAATTTTTTCACACTTGAATGTGTTTAATTCTGAAAATTTTACCTATAATAATAAATGAAATTTGGAATAAGATAGTCTAAAATTAGATAGGTAGTTTACGTGTAGATGTTTTAGAATAAATATTTAATTATATATGAATAAGCAAGTGATTTGTAAAAAAGTGTCATTTTAACTTGAAAATTTTGATTTAACTCCATTACGTAAAAATAAAAATATTTTGTAAAGAAACTAATATTTAATTTGGTCATCTATGTGTTTTTATAATATTTTTTAAAAGAAAATAGCTTTATGATAAAAATGAATATTTTATAATAATAATTATTTTGACATGAAACTTTTTCTGTAGCTCCAGCATTTTATTTGGAGAATATTTAATGAAGTGACCTATATTTATTTTGTTCATTTAATAATTTTAATGATTTAATCTTTGAAATTAGCTGTTTAAAATTTAGGAAAATTATTAAATCAATTCGAAAAATCTAAAACTTTACTTGAAATACTAAATATTTTTTTAAGAACTCTGAAATTTATTGTGGAATTTTTCTGCAAATTTTTAAGTTTTTATAATTTAACCAGTGCGAAATCTTATGTATTTTGTCTACGTAATATAATAAACAATTATGGAAATTTCTAAAACTTTTTCTACGAATTCCTCAAGTAAAATGAAGAACTTTTTATGTTGAATGCTTTTTGAAATTATGTTCGGAATTTACCGTAACAATTTAAAATGGACAAAACGATATACTTTTATAAAATGAACGATGTTATTAAAGAGACTGGTGCTGGATATTGACATACTCTCTGCCAATTCCAGAACCACTTTAATACCTATGTACATGATGGATGTTATCTAGAATGTAGTGGTTGAGTTAGTGAATGTTTACTGGAATGAAGTAAGAGAATGATAATGGATGACCCCGACACTTGTATCAATTTGAAATGACTAAAATAGGAACCTACGTCTGGCCACTAGGTTGGCTACCTTTAACGAACGTCTTTCTCTCGAATTACTATCTTACTTTTGAACTCGATGGGTGCACCTTGATCTGGGATTCATGGACGTGGTCAGCCGTTAAGGGTTATGACCAGGCAGAAAGGGTAAATAGTAGATTCCTACCTTAGGCATTGCCTCATGTGCCTTACTATATGATTATCCCTATACAAGACCACTACTACTTTGTTTTAGTATTGTACCTATAGGGTACTCACTGGCTACCTAAGTTACTAGTTGTGTTACATGACCTGCATAGAGTACATGCTTTAAAATGTGTCAAAGGGGATTAGTATAAAGCTTTAACGCTATTTTAATATTTACTTTACCGATAGACATTACATATGCATCGTATTTTTTGTGTGTGGATAGTTTAACGGATCGTTAGAAGATGGGAAATCCCGTAACATCTCTTAGGTTATTATTACTCATATTTCACATTATATTTAATTAACTTACATAAGAATTTTTAATTCTGTCTCGAGTATGTGTTTTTTTATTATGCTTGGGTCAGCCTGAGTATTTCAGTGTTTCGAAGATGTTTATTTCTTGAAGATGAAGACGGAGTTTGGTAGATTGTATTTACTAGTATTATTTCACTTCATTATTTTGTTATGTATGTTAAATGTATAACTCTAATTATATTGTAAAATGAAATCAAATGTATAATGTAAAACAGCTTCATGGACTGTTTATGTTATTATTATATTTTGTCATTCCATTATATGATTATGTGTATTAGTTACTTCTGCATCTTATTTCTTAAATAAAAGCCCATTGATAATCTGTCTTTTGAACAGTTTGAGTTGTTCAAATGGAAGGTCGTCACACAAAGTTACCAAGCTTCTGGCACTCAACAATTAACAATCAATAGTTAACACATTCTTTACCCAATATTAATTAATCCGCATATTAATTAACTTCAAAAATCATCATTTAACTTTGCAAGCATGGAACATGGATTTATTCTACTCAATAGACGCCCAAAATAATCTATTCAATTTAATTATAGCAGAATGGTGTTTTATTCAGCCAAATAGATATCACAAGCGAAGTATACTTAATTTAACTATGTTATTATTTAAATTGTACGTAATTATATTCAATCGCTATTATTTTATCATAAATTTGCACTTCATTAAAACCATTAACTATTTGTACCATAGTGCTATACTCCTCAATCGAGTCTAATGGAAAAATCCATGGGTTAATCGAATTTAAAATTAACAAGATATGGCATTTTAAATTCAACATACTTAGTTTATAATTTAAACAAATAAATTAAAATTGATTCTCACCGACTCTCATAGCCCAAAGCCCATCATTCCTACCCAACCCATTTGCAATGGTGTCCTTCCCTCCCAATTTCAAATCGTTCCCAGGCATTTTAAAAGAGCACGGTCGTGCTCCTTCTCCTACCACCTTGGGCACAACCAGTCACCAATACCCCCATCGTTCGCCACTGTCCCACTTACCTCCAACCAAGCCCGCATCAAGTTCGACACCGTCAATCACCGACTGTAAAATGATTTTCAAACCCAAACAAAATAGCATCTTAAACCCTAGTTTGAGCTCGATCAAGCTCCTCAGAACACCATGCCTTCTCCAACCATCGTCGTTGTTCCACCATGACACAAACTCCCTTCCAGCACTGCCATTGCTCCTACGACCACCATATTATCAGAATTTGTAAGATAAATGAAAGTTTTTCATCTACCTCCATATGACAATTCCAACCACTAAAAACCCTATGACCAACACCAAAAATCTCATCTTGCCCCCAAGAATACAATCCCACTGTTCGAACTCCATTTCATATTCATCGAAAAATGACTAATATTGGATCACCACTATTATCGGACGATTCCCACCGCCATACTTAACGACATTACGAGCAACTATTTTTAGAAAATACCAGGGATGATAACAAGCAACTTTCATGTTGGAAGTTTTTGTGAAAGTGAATAGGTTGCGAGATATTGATTTTCGAAGTGAGGATGAAGGTATTCTTTCATGTTATAGCAAACAAAAATGAAGAAGAAGCAAAGAAATAATGTACTTGTGTATGAATACATATATGTAAACAAGTTCACTTCAAAGCTAAGTGAACTAAGTCAATTAAGTAAGGGTAAAGAAAACCCAAAATCCAAAACTCAAGACACATATCACATCAAAATCAAATCAAAATTATGGCTTTGACTTGTTCTATGTACCTCGCTGCACAACATCATGTTGTACATGCTATGAATGGCAGAAATAAAAATACAATCGTGCACAACAATGTGACACGATCACAAAACAACAACAAAATACATTGTTATCAAATTTTGTTATGTTTTCAAAAATATCAATATTTATCGCAAAATAGGTCAAATTATAATTTAAATATATATCAAATTCAAAATAATGAAAACATCCTATAAATTCACTTAAAATACGTCATTAATATCAGGTCGTTATATCAAAAATTAATTTTCTTATTATTTAATATATTCGAATAAAATTTGAATATTTAAGTAAACTAAATATTCTCATTCAAAACATTAAAAATTCTAGGTCGTTACATTTACTTTATGAATCTAGAAAATAAGGGACAACTTAATCTATGAACTCTCCTTAAAATTTCCAAATCAACACTCGGTCTTTATACGAGATGGGTCAACCACGTAGCTTTTAATATTATTTGATGTTTTGAATATATTTTGGAGTTGTGTATGTCAAAAAAGGGAGAATGGATTTTTTTCCATGGATATAAAAGGAGAGAAGAAAGAAAACAACTAAAAGAAATTAAATCAGGAGATTGTTTTAGTGGAGAGAATGGAAACTTTCCTGTTCTTTTAATTAAAAATTCCCTAACTAATTCCCCTTTAGTTTCAATTGCTCCATCCATTTTGCCATATCCCGGAATTTATGGCAATTTAAATTTAATAATCTCTGATTAAAATTTAAATTAATTTGATAATTTTTGTTAATAAATTTGATTTGATTTAATAATCTTCTTTTATTAAATAATTAATTAGAGAATTTATTTTAATAAGCTAATAAATCTGTTTTCTATTTAATATATATATATATATATATATATATTTTAAATAGATAAGTTTGGTTTTAAATTTAATTAGTGTATCATATTTTCTAATTTTAATATTTTGAAATTTGGAAATTGTGATTTATTATTGAATTAAGCTTTTTAAAACTATTTAATAAAATAACGAAATGATTTTAAATATGCAAGATAAATGTTTTATTGGTTTAAAATATTTTGATTTAAGTTTGAATATTAAATTAAGGATTTAAAATGTTTGTTTATTCTTTTTAAATCATTGATTGATAATTATGATTTGTAAATTAAATATGAAAATTTAAAATACAATTTAAAATATGAAACATGTATTCATTTAAGTTACAACCTCTTTTATAAATTTATTTTAATTGTTTAAAAAGTGTCTTGGTCAAATGATTTATTTGTGTTTAGTTTTTATTTATAATAATACTTGGTTTATTCTTTAGAAATTATTTATATACATAACTAAAACTAATTAACTAAGTTTAAACATTCATTAACACTTAATTAAAATAACAAATCATTTAAAATGACATGTGTAAGTAATTTAAGACATGAATTAACACGTGTTAAGTGATCTAATAAGTAAATTAACAATTGTTAAATCCAAGCCATGTGTTAAAATTTTAGTTTTGATTTTTCTTTAATTTTATTTTTAATCAAAAATATTGTTATAAACTTGCATTTACTCATTCCTTTCCTCTTTCTCATTTTTCATTCTAAATAAAGAAATCTGAAATCGCTCTTCATACCCATAATCCAAACACAAATCATCCTCAAATCATATTTAACCTGCAAAAATCAAAAATCTGTTCAATTGCATCTTGTATCCAGATTTTTCTAAAAATCTGGAAATTCTGCAAATAAAACCTGCATGCAACCATGAAGCAAGAGGTCTGCATTTCTTTTCAAATCTGGAAGCAAGGGCCTGCTTGCAACAAATAAAATCAGAAAACTCAACTTTTAAAAGCATTTAACAATTGAAGCTCACGTTTAAAGGCATTCAAAACATTTGCAAAGTTCAAGCAGGATTTGAAAAGAAAATTTAGAAGCTTTCAAAACAGAGCTCTGTCGGCATAATAAAAAGGTGAGTAACTTAAAAAAAATTTAAAAATTTTAAGTATAAAAGATGGTTGCTTGATCTATTCATGAAAATAAGTAGGCCTATACTTATACTGTTAAATACATTGTTGTGTATATATTTGAGTATGATGCATGTTTGTATACTTATGTTTCTGACCATTTACAGTATATGTTCAAGTTGATTTAAAAGTTATTCTTTTGATCTGTTGCTGTTGTGATTTAGTATTTGAATGAAACCTTATTATTTCATGGTAAAGTAAGTTTTAAAAAACTTTATATAAGTTAAATAAGTTCTGTTTATCCGAGAGTAAGTATAACAGAGCAAAATTTATATAATGTGGAAATTCAAACTATAGGAATTCATGTTTCAGGTTTATAAATAAAACATCAAACAAATTCATTAATTTTAAATCGAATATTACAATTTATAGTGTTTTAAACAAAGTACAGTTTTAAATTTACTGTATTATACACATTGGATAAGCACAGTTGATGTTTGCATTTGATTTGGTTGAATTTGCTTCTTATGATGGCGCAGCTATCAGAGATTATATGAAAATTTTTAGTTTGAGTTGAAATTCATTTTTGATGTTGTAATTTGGGATTTAAGGTTGTGAACCCTAATTTTACTGAGTAACTTTTCTTCTTGAATCCGACCTCCTTTGATATTCGAGTCGCTTAAGATTTTAAGGAATGGAGGTTAGTGGTTTGTTGAAGTTATCGTCGGAGTTGCAGAGTGATCTATGGCGGGTGGCGCGTGGGAATGGTGTTGACAGGTTGGGGATGAGTGTGCTGTCCGCAGTTCCAGGTTTTGATCTCAAACTCGAATTTGAATTCGAGTTGAATTCTGAAGGATCAGATGTTTGAAGGGAGATGTGGGATTGCTAGCCGATGGGAGATGACCGTTGATGGTGGCCAGTGATGGCCGGAGTTGATGAATGGGTGCACAGTGAGGTGGATATTGATGATGGTGTTGTTTTGTTGTAGGTTTTAGTAGCCTTGGGAATTTCGAGTTTTAACTCGAAGTTAATGGGAATATGACTCGAAGTAGTTTTTAGATTAGCTCGAGTTACCTGATTGTTTCAGGTTTTTGGAATTTGCAGAGTCTTGTCCAGTTTTAATTTTTTTTTAAAGTAAGATTTTAAAAGGTAAACTTAAATCTGAACTACGTTTAAATTTAAATTGAATTTAGATATGAATTCAACTAGTTTAAATTTGTGTCTTTGAAATAATTTGAACTTTTAAAATTTTAGTTTGATTTCAAATACAAACAGAAACTGTTTCTGTTTTTAAATTTAAAAGTAAAGTTTAAATGCAGGTTGAAATTTAAACTGGGTTTTTAAAATCTGAAATTTGAATATGTATTCAAATTAGATTGTCTGGGACTTAAAATCATTTGTGTTTTTAAATTTAAATTTGATTTCAAACTCATAAGTGTAAAAGCATATGTGTGCTTTGGGTTTGAATTGGAAGTTTAAATTTTTTTGGGTTTTAAATCTGCAAATAAAGCTTAAACTTCAGTTTAAAATCAAATAAGTTTAAATCTAAATTGTTTAATCACATTGAAAAGGTTAAATGATTTGAATTTTTTTAAAAAGAAGTTGTAAAATGCACATAAGTCTTAAAGATTTAAGTTAGATCTGGAATAAGGTTCAAACTGTACTTCAGTTGAAGTTAAAAAGTAAATTTTAAATTGAATTTGTTAAAGTGAGTTTTTAAAATTGATTTGAATTTAAATTAAATTGGGATTTAAATTCTTTTAAACTTATTTATGGAGTAGATGTTTCTTTTAACATATTTGATAAAAATTTTGAATTGTTTTAAAATCTTGTTTAAGATCAATTTGTATCTTAAGTTTAAAATGAAGCTAAATGGAATTTGAAGTAAATTTAAAAACAATTTGTTTTAAATGATTAATTAAGTAAGGAATGTTTATCTTAAAGATAAATAAAATTTTAATGATTCGTATTCATTTAAATTATTAAGTTAATTTAAAATGAATGATTAATTAATAACGTGGATGGTTAATTAAATAATTAAGAATTTTTAATTGATTAATTAGACTTAAGGTTAACCAATTAAGGTAAATTAATCTATAATTAAGAAATGTTAATTAAATTTTAATTAATGATTAAGATTTATTAATCAAGTGATTAAAGATTAATTAAGATTGTAATTAACACTTAATTAATCTATAATTAGAGATTAATTAAATTGTAATTAAATATTAATTAATTTGTAATTAATAATGATTAATATAAGTTAATTTCTTAATTAAGTGATTAAGAAGTGTTAATGAAGGTCATTAACTTAAGATTATTTAAACAATTAATTAATATGATTAATTTTAAATAATTAATTAGATTAATTAATTAATAATAATCAATTGTTTAAGTTTAATTACTTAATGAAAGTAATTAATGAATTAATTACTTAGTGTAATTAATTTGATTAATGTGATTAGTTTAGATTAATTAAGTTTAATTAATTTAAACATTTGTGGATTGATTAATAATTACTTTATGTAATTAATGGGGTTGTAATTACTTAGGGAAGTAATTAATAATTACTGAATGTAATTAAAGATATTTATTATAGAAGTAATTTAGATTTAAATTACTTTGAAATTAATCAAGGGATTAATGGAGATAATTAATTAAGAATAATTGATTTATGAGATGGGTAATTAAGGATAGTTAATTACTGGATTTGTTATTAATCAATGGTGATTAATAAATATATGGTTTAGTTGCAGATTAATTACTTATGTAATTAATTTATATAGAGAGACTGATTTAAATGTAATTAGAAATCATTAATTAATAAAATTAATGATGTAATTTGGAATTGATTAATTAAGAAATAATCAATAAATAAAGTAATTAATTAATAAAGGATTATTATAATTAACTTTAGTAATTAATTGATTAAGTAATTAAAGGTTAGTTATTAAGTATAATTAACTTGTGTAATTAATTTATAAGCTAATTACTTATTGTAATTAGGAATTGTTAATATGAAATGATTAATTGGAAGAATAATGAGATGATGATTTATTAATTGATTTGTAATCATCTGATGACTAAGATAAGCAGGATTAATGATTAAGTAATTAATTTAATTTATTTTAAATTAATTAGAGATTAAGCAATTAATTTAATTCATTTTAAATCAATTATAAATGGTGTGATCATTAGATCATTGCTTATGTTTTGATGGATGATATTGGTTGCCATGTATGGTTTGTAATCTCAGTAATGAGATGAGTAATGTTGTATGATATGGATGCATTGGTTGTATTGTGATGAAGATATGGATTGTCTGTTGATAATAATATGGATTATCTGTGAATGATAATGTTGATTATCTATTATGTTGTGAATTATCTATCTGTGTGTATATAGATAATGAATTGAATTGTTTTAAACTCTAAAACAACTTGGCCTTAAAAGACACGTTTTGGATTTCGATGAGACCGGGATCGGGTTTCCGTATTTGGATATCCGAAAACCACATCGATCCAAAGTAACGTTAGGTCGTGAATCTGAAGTGAGGATGAAGATTCAGAGTGCAAGGGTTATCATCGTTAACTCTGAGGGTGATTCCAAAATGAGTGTAATGAGATAATGCCTTCGGTTTCGTTCGAACCCAGAACGAACTTTTATGGATTGAATGCTTTCAGAACATCGTCAGGTGGACGATGAGCATTCTAAGTGATATGTCCTATAAAGGTAATCGTAGCCTCAAGCCTCATCAATCGGGAATGGCTAAAACAGGGGAGGTGCAGCAAGGCTTCGTGGGTAGCCCCCACTTGAGAGCGAGATTTACCCCTGTCTAGATGTCCCTTTATTTCGGCTTAGTGGTGCGGTTGCTGATCACAACTGTGGGGTGGTCTTGTTCGGAACTATTCAGTAAGGAATGGTTCCGGCTTTGTGTTGCAGGGGAGCAGGCGTACTCCTCGGTACGGTGATCTAGGCCACGTACTGTGACGGGCAGTACCCCAGTAGCCCTGCCATTGATGCAATCCAAAATCCAATAAGTGCATGTATTAGTTGTGCCCAACTATGTTGGAACGTGAGATGTAAGCATTCCAGCTATTTTTGTATTTTACTTGAAAACCCTAGACACTATTATAATATCATTGGATTTCCTATCAAATGTTTTGGTTAGTGTAAGGTAAAACTTTTTCCATGTTTATGTGTGGGAAGTCTTATGTGATACCTTTTCTTTTCATAGGTTTTTCAAAGTTAAGAAACTTTAACCTGTTACTCACACCAGACCCATGTCTTACCCGGAGTTATTTTTGTTTTTCTTTAACTCTTGGGTACTCAAATTTTTATGAGTAGCCAAGGGATTCAGGTTAGGTTTCAGGTTAGCTTCGACGAATTGTGGAGGAGCAATGGAGCAGGAGGCTTCTGCAAATAGTTATATAGTTTTCCGCTGTGTTGGTATCTCTGAGTGTCTTCTGTATTGTGATTGAGTTGTAATAACTAGACCGGTGTTTATAACTGTCTAGTACGTGTTGTAATGTCTGTGTAACTCTAATAATTGATGTATACTTTGTAATACTTATGTTATTAATATAATTTATTCGTTCCGCTGTTGAAATTCTAGTGTTGTTTCTTCTTTCTCTTCTTTCTTTTCTCTTTTCTATCCCTTTCTTTCTTAAGGATGATACAACTTTTTATGGAGAAAAAGTCGGGTCGTCTCAGTTGGTATCAGAGCGCTAGGTTGAGCAAATACCTAGTCTCTGGAGTGGTGTCTATCTTGAGAGAGCGTATTTGTATTTTTAATATATATATATATATATATATATTTATGTTTCTACCTATTTGTTGGGTTACCTGTTTAGGTTTTCCAATATAAGTTATAAAGGTAGATGAGGTAGTGGTGTGTGTAACACAACTACCATTGGTTAGAGTTTGATTTCTTGAGGTTGGAAGTGTATTTGTCGAGACTGTAGACCTAATACCGTCTCGAGTGAGTTTTTCTTGGTGTAAGGACTTCATCGACCTCTGAAGGAAACCTGTTAAGGTTCGGAGTTCATCTTTGAGGTGCAGAGTTGGATGAGTTGAGTTTGGATCTGTCGGTTGGGCAGAAGCAAGTGAATGATGGTACCTTGATATCTTAGGAAGTAGTAGTTGTGTGATGAGATGCAGTGACTATGGATGTTTTCGAAGATGTTTCTTTGGAAAAAGAATAAGGAAGTGAATCTGCTCGGTGATGTGGCTGAGTCCAGCAGAATGTTCAGTTTGCTTTGAGGTCCGAGTTTCTCGAAAAACTTTGGATTTAGAATTCTTTAGCTTTGGTGTTAGCAGTGCAGCTCGGATTGTTCTGTGTTGGTAGGAAATCTTCTAGCTGTGTAGTTTTTCTGAAGTGGAGTTCTGAAGCAACAGTGTAAATTCTTTTCTTCGGTGAATTGGCTAGGCTAGCATAAGCTGTTCTGATTGGTAAAGAGAGAGCGGTTTTCTTTGGATTTAGGCTGAGTTGATCGCAAAAGTGACTTGCGATAATTGAGTGCGCTCTTGAGTTGTTGGGAATTGTCCGGATGTCTTCAAGGAAGTCAGAGTTTGTCTGCATCTGAAGATCGAGTTTTCTTTCCAGGATTGGTACAGGTAGTTCAGTTAGTAGATAGAGGGTTCCTTGAGATAGAAGTGGGTGAAGCAACTCAGGCTTCGGAGAAATTTCTGAGTTTTCTTTATCGATCTATAGAACCATATTTCTATGCCGGGTTGTCAAGTCTGTGCTTGTGCTCTTCGTCAGCATTTTCTTCTACTTCGGATCAAAGTTGTGTAATGGAAGCAGTTTGGGAGTGTTTCTGTTTTTTTTTTCGGATAAGGAGAAGTTTGTTCTGTCTTCTGTTGTTGAGGAGTAGAGTGTGTGTTCTTGGTTTTGGATTGTTCTTGAGTAGATCATTGTGATGGATTGGATTGGTCTAGTCAGTTTCTAGAAGCATCAGCACGAGTGAGCTGATCAGGAAGGATGTTGGTGGCCCTGGATAGTCGAAAGAATTTTTATAGATAAGAGACAAAGAAATTTGATTCTGGAGTCGGAGATTGGGTTTTGGTTAAGTTTTTCTCTGATCCATGGAGCTATAAGTTTTGGCAAGTCTATGAAGCTAGCTCCGAGGTGTTTTGGATTTCTTCAGTGTTTTGGTAAGATCAGTGTTTGGTTTTCTAGAGTTGAATTGCCAGTTTGGATAACTGGGATTCAGGGTGTTTCACGTATCTCTGAGGGAGTACGTGTTTGATATTTCTGGTTGTAGAACCAGCAGTTCAGGAGTATTTGGTTGTTGAGTTAGACTAATCTTTAGTCTGTTATCTTGTTTAGAGTTGTTGATAGGAGCTCTATAGCTTAGTAATTGTAATTGTTTGTATTCTATAGAGCGAGTATCCCGGTATATATATATACCGGGGAAACTCGTGAAAGTTTTATCCAAAATCCTTTTGGATAATTAGATTTGTCCTGATTGTGTGAATTGGTTGCTATGGTTACCAGCATATGATTAACATATGTTGTATTTTAAAATAAAATCTTTAATAGATTATTAAATTACCTTTGTTTTAAATTTCGGGGACGAAATTCTTTTAAGGGGGGAGGATTGTAATATCCCGGAATTTATGGCAATTTAAATTTAATAATCTCTGTTTAAAATTTAAATTAATTTGATAATTTTTGTTAATAAATTTGATTTGATTTAATAATCTTCTTTTATTAAATAATTAACTAGAGAATTTATTTTAATAGGCTAACAAATCCGTTTTCTATTTAAAATGCATATATATTTTAAATAGATAAATTTGGTTTTAAATTTAATTAGTGTATCATATTTTCTAATTTTAATATTTTGAAATTGGGATATTGTGATTTATTTTTGAATTAAGCTTTTCAATACTATTTAATAAAATAACTAAATGATTTTAAATATGTAAGATAAATGTTTTATTGGTTTAAAATATTTTGACTTAAGTTTGAATATTAAAATAAGGATATAAAATGTTTGTTTTATTCTTTTTAAATTATTGATTGATAATTATGATTTGTAAATTAAATATGAAAATTTAAAATACAATTTAAAATATGCAACATGTATTCATTTAAGTTACAACCTATTTTATAAATTTATTTTAATTATTTAAAAAGTATCTTTATCAAATGATTTATTTGTATATGGTTTTTATTTATAATAATACTTGGTTTATTCTTTAGAAATTATTTATATACATAACTAAAACTAATTAACTAAGTTTAAACATTCATTAACACTTAATTAAAATAGCAAATCATTTAAAATGACATGTGTAAGTAATTTAAGGCATGAATTAACATGTGTTAAGTGATCTAATAAGTAAATTAACAAGTGTTAAATCCAAGCCATGTGCCAAAATTTTAGTTTTGATTTTTCTTTGATTTTAATTTTAATCAAAAATATTGTTATAACCTTGCATTTACTCATTCCTTTCCTCTTTCTCATTTTTCATTCTAAATAAAGAAATCTGAAATCACTCTTCATACCCATAATCCAAACATAAATCATCCTCAAATCATATTCAACCTGCAAAAATCAAAAATCTGTTCAATTGCATCTTGTATCCAAATTTTTCTAAAAATCTGGAAATTCTGCAAATAAAACCTGCATGCAACCATGAAGCAAGAGGTCGGCATTTCTTTTCAAATCTGGAAGCAAGGGCCTGCATGCAACAAATAAAATCAGAAAATTCAACTTTTAAAAGCATTTAACAATTAAAGCTCAAGTTTAAAGGCATTCAAAACATTTGCAAAGTTCAAGCAGGATTTAAAAATAAAATTTAGAAGCTTTCAAAACAGAGCTCTGTCTACATAATAAAAAGGTGAGTAACTTAATTTTTTTTTAAATTTTAAGTATAAAAGATGGTTGCTCGATCTATTCATGAAAATAAGTAGGCCTATACTTATACTGTTAAATACATTGTTGTGTATATATTTGAATGTGATGCATGTTTGTATACTTATGTTTCTGACCATTTACAGTATATGTTCAAGTTGATTTAAAAGTTATTCTTTTGATCTGTTACTATTATGATTTAGTATTTGAATGAAATCTGTTTATTTCATGGTAAAGTAAGTTTTAAAAAACTTTATATAAGTTAAATAAGTTCTGTTTATCTAAGAGTAAGTATAACAGAGTAAAATTTATATAATGTGGAAATTCAAACTATAGGAATTCATGTTTCAGGTTTATAAATAAAAATATCAAACAAATTCCTGAATTTTAAATCAAATATTACGATTTATAGTGTTTTAAACAAAGTACAGTTTTAAATTTACTGTATTATACACATTGGATAAGCACAGTTGATGTTTGCATTCGATTTGGTTGAATTTGCTTCTGTTGATGGTGTAGCTATCAGAGATTAGAGGAAAAAATTTAGTTTGAGTTGAAATTCATTTTTGATGTTGTAATTTGGGATTTAAGGTTGTGAACCCTAATTTTACTGGGTAACTTTTCTTCTTAAATCCGACCTCCTCTGACGTTCGAGTCGCTTAAGATTTTAAGGAATGGAGGTTAGTGGTTTGTTGAAGTTATCGCCGGACTTGCAGAGTGATCTATGTCGGGTGGCGCGTGGGAATGGTGTTGACAAGTTGGGGATGAGTGTCCTGTCTGCAGTTCCAGGTTTTGATCTCCAACTCGAATTTGAATTCGAGTTGAATTTTGAAGGATCTGATGTTTGAAGGGAGATGTAGGGTTGCTGGCCGATAGGAGATGACCGTTGATGGTCGCCAGTGATGGCCGAAGTTGATGAATGGGTGCACAGTGAGGTCGATATTGACGATGGTGTTGTTGTGTTGTAGGTTTTAGTAGCCTCGGGAATTTCGAGTTTTAACTCGAAGTTAATGGGAATATGACTCGAAGTAGTTTTTAGGTTAGCTCGAGTTACCTGATTGTTTCAGGTTTTAGGAATTTGCAGAGTCTTATTTCCAGTTTTATTTTTTTTAAAAGTAAGATTTTAAAATGTAAACTTAAATCTGAACTAAGTTTAAATTTAAATTGAATTTGGATATGAATTCAATTATTTTAAATTTGGGTCTTTGAAATAATTTGAACTTTTAAAATTTTAGTTTGATTTCAAATAAAAACAGAAACTATTTCTGTTTTTAAATTTAAAAGTAAAAATGCAGGTTGAAATTTAAACTGGGTTTTTAAAATCTGAAATTTGAATATGTATTCATATTAGATTGTCTGGGACTTAAAATCATTTGTGTTTTTAAATTTAAATTTGATTTCAAACTCATAAGTGTAAAAGCATATGTTTGTTTGGGTTTGAATTGGAAGTTTAAATTTTAAATTAGAAATTTAAAATGAGTTTAAATCTGGGTTTTAAATCTGGAAATAAAACTTAAACTTCAGTTTAAAATCAAATAAGTTTAAATCTAAATTGTTTAATTACATTGAAAAGGTTAAGTGATTTGAATTTTTTTTTAAAGAAGTTGTAAAATGTACATAAGTCTTAAAGGTTTAAGTTAGATCTGGAATAAGGTTCGAACTGTATTTTAGTTGAAGTTAAAAAGTAAATTTTAAATTGAATTTGTTTAAGTGAGTTTTTAAATTTGATTTGAATTTAAATTAAATTGGGATTTAAATTCTTTTAAACTTATTTATAGAGTAGATGTTTCTTTTAACATATTTGATAAAAGTTTTGAATTGTTTTAAAATCTTGTTTGAGATAAATTTGTATCTTAAGTTTAAAATGAATCTAAAAGGAATTTGAAGTAAATTTAAAAACAATTTGTTTTAAATGATTAATTAAGTAAGGAATGTTTATCTTAAAGATAAATAAATTTTTAATGATTTGTATTTATTTAAATTATTAAGTTAATTTAAAATGAATGATTAATTAATAACGTGGATGGTTAATTAAATAATTAAGAATTTTTAATTGATTAATTAGACTTAAGATTAACGAATTAAGGTCAATTAATCTATAATTAAGGAATGTTAATTAAATTTTAATTAATGATTAAGATTTATTAATCAAGTGATTAAAGATTAATTAAGATTGTAATTAACACTTAATTAATCTATAATTAGAGATTAATTAAATTGTAATTAAATATTAATTAATTTGTAATTAATATTGATTAATATAAGTTAATTTCTTAATTAAGTGATTAAGAAGTGTTAATGAAGGTCATTAACTTAAGATTATTTAAACAATTAATTAATGTGATTAATTTTAAATAATTAATTAGATTAATTAATTAATAATAATCAATTGTTTAAGTTTAATTACTTGATGAAAGTAATTAATGAATTAATTACTTACTGTAATTAATTTGATTAATGTGATTAGTTTAGATTAATAAAGTTTAATTAATTTAAACATTTGTGGATTGATGAATAATTACTTTATGTAATTAATGAGGTTGTAATTACTTAGGGAAGTAATTAATAATTACTGAATGTAATTAAAGATATTTATATAGAAGTAATTTAGATTTAAATTACTTTGAAATTAATCAAGGGATTAATGGAGATAATTAATTAAGAATAATTAATTTATGAGATGAGTAATTAAGGATAGTTAATTACTGGATTTGTTATTACTCAAGAGTGATTAATATATATGTGGTTTAGTTGCAGATTAATTACTTATGTGATTAATTTATATAGAGAGATTGATTAAATGTAATTAGAAATCATTAATTAATAAAATTAATGATATAATTTAGAATTGATTAATTAAGAAATAATCAATAAATAAAGTAATTAATTAATAAAGGATTATTATAATTAATTTAGTAATTAATTGATTAAGTAATTAAAGGTTAGTTATTAAGTATAATTAACTTGTGTAATTAATTTATAAGCTAATTACTTATTGTAATTAGGAATTGTTAATATGAAATGATTAATTGGAAGAATAATGAGATGATGATTTATTAATTGATTTGTAATCATCTGATGATTAAGATAAGCAGGATTAATGATGAAGTAATTAATTTAATTTATTTTAAATTAATTAGAGATTAAGCAATTAATTTAATTCATTTTAAATCAATTATAAATGGTGTGATCATTAGATCATTGCTTATGTTTGATGGATGATATTGGTTGCCATGTATGGTTTGTAATCTCAGTAATGAGATGAGTAATGTTGTATGATATGGATGCATTGGTTGTATTGTGATGAAGATATGGATTGTCTGTTGATAATGATATGGATTATCTGTGAATGATAATGTTGATTATCTATTGTGTTGTGAATGATCTATCTGTGTGTATATAGATAATGAATTGAATTGTTTTAAACTCTAAAAAAACTTGGCCTTAAAAGACACGTTTTGGATTTCGATGAGACTGGGATCGGGTTTCCATATTTGGATATCCGAAAACCACATCGATCCAAAGTAACGTTAGGTCGTGAATCTGAAGTGAGGATGAAGATTCAGAGTGCAAGGGTTATCGTCGTTAACTTTGAGGGTGATTCAAAAATGAGTGTAACAAGATAATGCCTTCGGTTTCGTTCGAACCCGGAATGAACTTGTATGGATTGAAATCTTTCAGACCATCGTCATGTGGAGATGAGCATTCTAAGTGATATGTCCTATAAAGGTAACCGTAGCCTCAAGCCTCATCAACCGAGAATGGCTAAAATAGAGGAGGTGCAACAAGGCTTCGTGGGTATCCCCCACGTGAGAGCAAGATTTACCCCTGTCTAGATGTCCATTTATTTCGGCTTACTGGTGCAGTTGCTGATCACAACTGCGGGGTGGTCTTATTCAGAATTGTTCAGCAAGGAATGGTTCCGGCTTTGTGTTGCAGAGGAGCGGGCGTACTCCTCGGTACGGTGATCTAGGCCACGTACTGTGATGGGCGGTACCCCAGTAGCCCTGCCATTGATGGAATCCAAAATCCAATAAGTCCCGTATGTATTAGTTGTGTCCAACTATGTTGGAACGTGAGATGTAAGCACTCCAGCCATTTTTGTATTTTACTTGAAAACCATAGACACTATTATATTATCACTGGATTTCCTATCAAATGTTTTGGTTAGCGTAAGGTAAAAACTTTTCCATGTTTATGTGTGGGAAGTCTTACGTGATACCTTTTCTTTTCAAAGGTTTTTCAAAGTTAAGCAACTTTAACCTGTTACTCACACCAGACCCATGTCTGACCGGAGTTATTTCTGTTTTTCTTTAACTCTTGGGTACTCAAATTTTTATGTGTAGCCAAGGGATTCAGGTTAGCTTTGACGAATTGTGGAGGAGCAATGGAGCAGGAGGCTTCTGCGAATAGTTATATAGTTTTCCACTGTATTAGTATCTCTGAGTGTCTTTTGTATTGTGATTGAGTTGTAATAACTAGACAGGTGTTTATAATTGTCTAGTACGTGTTGAAATGTCTGTGTAACTCTGATAATTGATGTATACTTTGTAATACTTATGTTATTAATATAATTTATTCGTTCCGCCGTTGAGATTTTAGTGTTGTTTCTTCTTTCTCTTCTTTCTTTTCCTTTTCTATCCCTTTCTTTCTTAAGGATGATACGACTTTTTGTGGAGAAAAAGTCGGGTCGTCTCACATTTATCTCCCCTTGTATGGTCAACCTATGTTGCAATCTATATGGTGCAAAATTTCCAAAACTTTTTAAGTAGTTACTTCCCATCTAAACCCTATTCAAAAGTTTACTGGTATGGTATATCTATACCTGCAAACATATCTTTTATATATTCATTTAAATAATTACTAAAACACCCAAGCATCAAATAAATTAATAATAATCAATATTTCATAAATATTAATTAATTTAGTCAATTTATAACATTTTATAAATTAATAACCTTGTGTGGTTTTCTGGAGAACTCGCAAATACAGTCGTAAGACTTAGAGGTGTTAATTTAGTCATCGATCAATTTAAACAATCCAAATACTAACTTTCATACATCACCTTTGCTAGTGGTGTGGTAGTTTGGTTGAATTCATCGCTTGCATATCTTTTTAGTAAAGTCTAATTTCACATTTTCTTAAGCGGTACCTTTAGTAACAATAGTTTGCAAACATTTTCTTCGTCAAAATTACATCACTTTAAGATATATAGAATTTGGTAATAGTTAAGGTCCCAATATTATCCCCATTCAACTTAGTTAGTTCAAAAAAAAAGTCATGTTTTAATAGTAATATTTATTATTAATCATACTATTCAAGAGAGATATTTTTACTTTAAGTTGACTAAAGTTAACCGTGATGCTAACCTCATACAATCAAGGAGATGAATCTCTATTGAATAGTGCCTTACTCCAAATGCTTTAGCTGAGACTCAACTATAGTCCCTCAATTGTTCGTTATGCCATGATTTGACTATAAACAAAGTAGAGTACTAAAATTAAAGTTCCATAGTATCCCTAAGTCAAGAGAACTGCATAGCATTATCACATTGAGATTTCCTATTTGGCCGTGTTTTTATCAACCAATCAGAAACACTTAAATGAATCATTCCATATTTATTCAATTGCTATAAGTAACTAACCTATTGATATCCCCAGTAGTCATAAGTAACACATTGCCCTACATTCACAGAGTGTTACGCACTTTGGTTCCAGTGAATGAATCGATATCCTTTTCACAAAAGATCTTGACTAGGAATATTCAAAATGAAATATCATTTTATTTTGTGATTAATTACTCATGATTGCCACTATTTGAAACTACAATCACAAACATTTTGTTTAATAATTTTCTTATTATATACTTTAAATAATTACTTAACTAAGTAAATCATAATATAACAAAGTATATAAAGGAAAAGAAACACCATTACTACGAGAAAGATAGACTACGGATTTAGGTATGTAACAAACCACATAATTTCCTCTAGGGCATACCACCAACTTTTTTAGAGATTAACTTTAACAACCCTATATTCGAAGCGTTAAAATTATATAAATTTAATTAAAATAAAGGTATTCAAATTTGATCTTGATAATTTTCATTTTTGGAATTTACTTATTCATTTAAAGTCTATTTATGAAGGATTTGTTAGAAAACGCTCACATTTCAGGATTGGCGATTTTTGAGGCTATGACTTCGAGGTACGTATGGTTGACATCGAAGTTGATGAAGAGGGTGGAATGCGGGGAATGGAAATGTCGCAAGAAATGGTAGCCGAGGACCGAAGAAAGCTTGTGCATGATCTTCCTACCGGCAGTGGTGGTGGTTCGCACATGATTGGGTTGCTGACTCATAGAGATGGTGTAGTGTGGTCTAGGGTTTGGTGCAGTGCTGTTGTAAAAAGGGCAGTGAAGATTATAGCTGCAAGTTCTAGCATGATGAGTGACGGTTAGTGCGATGTGCTTGCATATGTCATTGGCTGGTAAGAAGCTTAGGAATGTAATTGGTTAAGGTGAGTTATCCTATTAACTCACACATCTATATCTATATAATTATATCCTTTTTGTATGCCTTGTTTGGGTTAAATTATTGGTAGCGATTGAATGAAATTGTTGAAATTTGCATGCTATGGATTCAATTGGTTGCATGTTGTGATTATCTAATTTGTCGAATGATATAAATTAGATTTATTTGATTGGTGTTATATCGATTGTATGTGGATTGAGAAGGCTAATTTATAAATGGAATTACGTTCATTTGCAAATTACATTCTTCTAACTTATATTTAAGTACATACATTATTTGTGTGACCGTAGTTGTCGAAAAGCAATTCGGGTCACTAAATAATTCCATATTATGGAATTATATTTTATAGAGCGATGTTGGCTCTAGATGTTGAATTTTCGTTGGGTTTATTGTTTGAATTGTTTAAATGTTTTTGAAAATAATTCAAAAATGATTTTTTTTTTCCATTTTGATCCTCACTGGAATTTAGTTTATAAAAATAGTTAAATTACATTATTATTATTAACCCAAAAAATAAATCAACATCTGGAATCAAAATGAAAGCACGATTTCAAATTAAATAGACAGAAAAGCTGTAGAAAAGTAAAAAACACACAAAACTTTTATAGTGGTACGGCGTAATCTCCGGCCTATGTCCACTTTAATCTTTTATTAGTTGCTTCCTCTTTGGATTACAACTAGTTTCGTTTGATCTGACCAATTTTCAGTGGCCCTCAATTAACAATAATGTTTTAAAATGTTTGTAAGTCACTACTAATAAGAATTTGCTGATCCGAGTCCTAGCGCAGCAAATAGATGCTTCCTAGGTGAATTTAATGGAGGAAAGATGAGACGTGAAGAAGTACGAGAGTCTCCATGGTTAGAGAATTCAACCCCTGTTTTGGTTGCTCTATGGTTTTTATTTATAGGAGTAGCAGTCATATTGGGCCAAATAGAGAGTTGGAGCTGAACTAAGAAGAAAGCCCGAGATAATGCCTGAAGTTGTGAACATCTGGATTAACACCACTTTTTGGTACCACAACCTCTAAAGTCGGTGCCGACATATGTGATTAAACCTAAATAGATAGATTCCTTTTGCATGCTTTATCACTCGATTTCAAGGTGTCTCATTTTGTTTCCATCGATCGTTGGTCATCCAAAACAAGTCATCATCTATTTCTCTCCAAAACTGCCCAATATCAGCTTTTTTGCCTAAGAGGTCAGTGGTGACTTTTTTCCATAGCTCGGAATGACTTGTAATCTTTACAGTAGGTGTCCCAAGTAGTCACAACCCTAATGGAGTTAATATGAGAAGTCGGTACCTATATGAGAGGTCGGTATCGACATCTCTCTTTGATGAATTTGACTTCAAATTTCTTGAGCTTAATTCCCTAGTGATTTTAGGTGTGCCCCATGTTTTCAAGTTGTTTGGTCCTCGTTTGAATCTTCTAAGTCTAGGTGAAATCTGCTTTGCTAAAAAGCGGGTTACCACTTGCCCCTCAAAGTACGCTGTTCAATATAAGGTGTGTTTTGCTCAAGAACAAGTTCCCGAAATCAGTCTTCCATTGTCGAGCTCTCTGACTACTTCAATCTTGATGAATCATGCTATTTCTTTGGATTCTCTTGTCAATCATGAGTCATTCTAAACCTGTTACAGCCTAAGACTCTAGACTCCGCCTAAGTGTACAATACCTAAGGATTTTTTTCTATCTTAAAAGGTCGAACTACTAATTGAACCTCACACTAACGATTGGCCAAAGTGGGAAATACTCTCCCATTATATTTATCATCACCTGAAGTGGGAGAACGCCATAATACAAACTTACATAGTGACTCATCGTATGCACCCATATTCATATCTCGATCGTAGTCGCGAAATGCCTCTTATCGTACTATGCTGGTGTCCACCTTAGGAACTCCCGTTAGTACCGAGCCCTAATTAACTTTATAGCCTCCTACCGTGTTGCACCATGATGCATTAAAATTATGCGCATATGGATCTCCCGTTAGCACCAGACTCACTCAGATAGTTTCTCCGCCCATGCTGCACGCACTCGCATGGAACGCCCCTAAGCCTCTGCAAAATACATCACCCTAATCAACTCCATGTTTGCAAAATACATCGCCTTGATAAACATCCATGTTTGCAGAATGCATCACCTACTCAACTCTGATAGGGAACTGATTTTTCAACTTCCTCAATCATGAGTACTTAGCCCAAAATAGGCTCAAACAAACAGTTCATTATTTATATAATTTATTACTGAATTTATAATTTTTATTATTAAGTTGGGCCTTAGGCCGAGGTTCAATCTAGCAATTTTCTTTAGGAACGATTGACGGTCGTTCCTCTACAGTCGACCACTAGGGTTTTAGGGTCGACCGATCATGTAGTAAAATTAGCGTTTCCATAGTTTTTCAATTGTCGGTTGTTTATCTGGTTAATTTCAATTGTTAACAATGTTTAACCAACCCTAATTTACTAACGACCCATTTATAAATATCAATTTTGGGTTTGCTATTTAGGATTTGCAAGTTGATGATAGAATAAGTGTCTAAGCAAATATTTTTAGGTTAATATTTAATGTAATCCAAATCTTAGGGTTTTAGATTCAAACTTAGGGTTTAACATATTAATTTTGGATTTAGCATATTCAATACAGAGTTTCTTACATCCTAATCGATTAAAATAGATTAAAACTAATTACAATAATCAGCTTATCAAAATTGTGCTATAACGATCCGTAATTTTCGATAATTAAATTTTGTTAATATAATAAGTTTTAGTAATTTAACTCGGAAAGAAAATAAACAAATCTATAATTTAATAATGAAATCACTAAAATAAAGGTAATAACGTTAATACAAGTTAATAAATAACTAATTTAGTGCAAACCAAATTAATTAAACCAATTAAGATTTTAACTGATTGTAATTAATAAATTGGGAAATAAGTTCAAAGTATATTAATTGATGAAATAATACGTAATAAACTGTAATTTGATAAAATCAATGTTAGTGTAAATTAAGGAAATTGATGAATGAATCAACGTTAACTTGACATCTGAATTTGTTTAAATTACTATAATCATTTAAGAAATTAAAAATGATAAGAATTGTCAATTATAGAATTGAAATTGAAAGTTTGATTTAATTAATTAATTATCAATTTATTTAATTAACTGGAAAAATAGCCATTTTGGCCACTGACTCGGATTTCGACGAAACCAATTTCATCGTATCCGTAACGGTGAATTATTGCAAGATTTCAAGTTTCGTATCGATCGGACTTGTCGTTTGATCGTACGGACTCAAACCGCCTAGAAATCAATTAAATTGAAATCAATTGAAATCAATTTGAAATAACATGATTTTAGCATAACTTCTTCATACGATGGAATTTGGACTTGAAACCTATTCCATTGCGTTTAAAATATTTAAAAACCTATATTTTGATTTATGGGTTGACCCATTTTCGTTCCGGAGTCGAAACGGCCTTTTTCAGGCCGTGTAGCGTTCAACTTTCAAACTGATTCGATCCAATTGTTCTATTTTATGATCCACTTATAAATATATCGTTATAAACCCTAATAGCCTTTCTGTTTCTCATTTCTGTACGTATAGAAACTACTTTTGCTCTTCTTCCTCAATGGCTATTAACCCTAAATTATCCAATTCATTTTCAATTTAAAAATCAACTTCAAAAATTCAAACTCCTCAAAAAAATTCAAAAAATATATATATCGAAGATCTCATCGATACGAATCTACGCTTAGTTTCTGTTTTTGCAATCGATGCTCGAATTAACCAGGAATCTCGGTCAAAGCTCAAATTCACGGATCCTAAAACGTCGATTTGGGGATTTTCAATTTTGGCCTCGATTTGCGAAATTGGAATATGGGTTTCGTCGTGCTTGGCTATAGGATCACGGCAGTGGTGGTCGTGTGGGTTAATTTTGGTCAGATGCGCCTGTATTTGGGGTTTGGGTTTCGAAACCCAAGTCTAGGGGTGGCGTCGCAGTGGCCTCGGGCTAGGACATGAGGTGCGGCTTACCTGGACGAGCGTGGCGGTGATGGTGGCGTGGCAAACGGTGGTTGGAGGACACGTAAATTCATGGTCAAAGATGATGGGCGTGCGTGGGTTAGCGGCTATAAGGTCGCGTACGCTTGGGCTTCGAACGAGAAGAAGGTGACGTGTCCTTTTTTTATTTTGTTTTATTTTAATTTCAAATTCAAATGTTCTAATCGCAATGACTTTCGCATACGAGGTCCGTTTCACGCGCAGTTTTCTCCACTAGGTTCTTATTGGAATTCTAGATATTTTGACGCTGGTTTGGATGGATTATGAGACTGTTCAAATTTTGGGTTTAAATTGAATTTAAATTCAAATTAAATTCAAAAGGTGAGTGTTTTAATCCGCTCACAACTTCTAAAATTTCTTATGTTTGTTTAATTGATTTATGATGTGATTATAAATTTATTTATGACTCTTTGGCATATTTTAATCATCATCTCGGTTAAATGGAATGTATTTGAATTAAATTGTTATTTAATTTATTATTGCATATAAACTGTCAGTTAATTTTTATTTAATTTATTATTGAATATAAACTGCCAGTAAATACATGTTATTTATTATCTGTCTATGTTGATGTTATTGGTTGAATTGGATGATGATTGTGTATAATGGTTGATGATTGAAATTGGATGAATGGATGTTGTATTTTATACTGTTATAAACTGCAAGTTGTTATGGATTTTATTTCATTTGGGATTGCGGTTTGAAATGATATATAACCGTATTTATATTTTAAATTACAGATCGAAATGATAAATATCCGTATCACTTGACCATAGGATAGAAAACTATATACAGACACCGCAGTCTATATATAAAAATATTTTGAAATGATTTCTATGGTTTTGTAAAGAAAATATGGGTTATATAAATATTGATTGTAGATGTTATATAAATGTTATTTTATTTTTGATTTGTAGCTATGTATAAATTTGTTTTGAAATATAAAATAAGTTAAAAAATAAAGTTGATTGTTTTATAAAATATGGTTAAGTATTTGTCAAATTATATTGTATATAGAGTTTATAACAACTTAAAAAAAATTGAGATTTTGAAGGGTGTGGTTTTTTAACTTGATTTTAGTTTAGAGTGATTTAAGTGAATATCATATTGATTTAAATGAATATATCAAGTTAAATAAATTGAAAGAATATCCAGTTATTCGAAGTTTAAAAGTTTTACTTAAATGATATTGGATTTATTAAGTAAACATTTCAAATCTTAATAATAGTAATTGAATTTGATATATATGGAATCATCAAAGAATTAGTTTTGAAATGGTTGAATATTTGAAGCTTTGAAATATATGGAAATTGAAATGGTTTATTTGGCGGTTCAAATCTGTATTTGGAATTGATTTGTGAAATTGAATAAGCTATTTGATTATATAAAGTATTTAAATATGTAACCATTTAAGTGTGGAAGTTATGTTTCCAAGTTATGGGTTTCAAAGTATTTTGATTTGGAAGTGTTATATTTTAAGTGTTTGATTTCGAAGGGTTATAACGTTGAAAGGGCTATGATTTTGAAAAAGAATATATTTGAAATAAAAAGGATATTTTATTGATTTGGGCTTAAATAAAAATGTATTATATTGATTTAGCTTTTAAAACGGAAATGATATCTAAATTATATGGTTTTGAAATGGATATTATATTCTGGTTTTGAAGTATAAACTATTTGAAATGACCGCGGTGTCATGATAACGTTGGTTGTTAAAGAGACCGAGATCGGAAGTCTTCATACTCTCTGCCAACTCCGAAAACCACTTTAACAACCGTGCACGCGGTGGAGATTCCAGAAGGAAGTAGGATGGCGGCGGCGTTCCTTTGAGGTACATACATGGACCCGACTCCCGTAAGTTGGCATAAGGTGGCTAAAACAGGAGCGATTCCGGGCCAGTGAGGTAGCTCCTCTTATCGGACACACTCCTTCAATACCATTCCATTATACTCTGATTTTGAGATTTATTCGATGACCACTTTTAATTTTTGATTTTGGGGGTGTGGCTCGAGGTGGGCGGTAGCTGCGCCCTATGCGTCACCACCAGTCCGGATAGTAATTGGTATATCTATCCTGTCATTTCCTTGTGTGCCGTGTCACCTACCCTAGTGCGCTTTGTATGAGTTTGGTTTTCTCCCGTAGCCCATAGAGTATTTAGGGTAGTCTCCCGATCTGGAGATACGCTGATACTGGATGGACTACTGGGACTATTAGGTGTTAAGGGGAATATTGGGTCACTCCTTAATGCTACTTAAAAGTAAGTTTATTTTACTATAGACATTATTATAATAGTGAAATATTAATACATAGTAAATAGTTTAACGGATCCTTAGGAGATGTGAATCCCAAGCATCTCTTAAGTTACTTCACTCGCGTTAGACACTGGGTAGGGGATGTCAAATCCCGTAAACATCTATGACGCCGTTCCACTCATATATATTTTTACTGTTGATTTAACTTATATAAGATCTTTTAGTTCTAACTCGAGTGTTTTGTCTCTTCGATTCGCTCGGGTCAGTTTGAGCATTACAGGATTTGAAGACCTTATTTCTAGAGGACAAAGACGAAGATTATATTATTACTATTAATAACTACATTGTTCTGCTGCATTATTTTATTTTTCTCTGGTATGTGTAACTCTGATATGTATTGTATAAGTATAATCAAACGTTTTGTAAATAGCTTCATGAACTGTTTTTTTGATTATTATATTTTATCGTTCCGCTGCAAGATTCTATTTTGTTTTTTCTTTCTCTTCTTTTTCTTATTCACCCCATAACAATCCGCCCTTCTGTATGGTTTAAGTCTGGCGTGTGTGGTTTATCATCGATTTAAAGCATACAAAAAGGCAGGATGTTACATGTGCCCACTCACCTTAAGCATAAGCTCTTCCTACCGCCCTTTCCTAAAAATCTCCCCTCGCTCTCTTGCTATGCTTGCTCCGCCTTAGTTCCAATGCTTGTTTTCTCCTAGGTTTCTTTTATTTAATTTTTAAGAAAATTTTAAAGTGAGAGAAGAGAGAAAATTTTGGCAGAGTTTTAGTTGTAGTATAGAGTTATGTGAGAATTATGGTTTGCTTAGGGTGGTATTGGTAGAGTTTCGAGTTAAATTGGGGTGTTAGATTAGCTTAGAGAATATTACCATAACACCAGTTCCGCTAATCATAGCCTTCATTCCCAAGCAATTGATCGAAAACGTCCAAACACGTCAATGGAAATTGAGAATGCTTGAGTTTACTCGAGCTCAAGATCGACCGCTTCTGTCCCAGGATTTGCCGCTACTAATGGCTACGCAAACTTTTATTTTATTTTTAACTTTTATTTTCATTCTAACACCCATAACTCTTCCATACTAACTCCAATTATGATATGTTATATATGAAAATATTCTAGAAAACCCTACGAACACAATGGTGCAATTTCGTAACCAAATCAGACATCTATGAAGATTTCCTTTCCGGTCCTTGTTTCAATTGAATTTACTTTTTCTGATTAAATTTTCATTTTAATCACTGATTAATTATTTCTGAATTTTACGTTAATTTCTAGGTTATTACATTCTCCCTCCTTAAAAGGATTTCATCCTCGAGATCTTAAAGGATGGAGAAATGTAACTTAGACATACAACAACCAATAACTACAACCATCTGCTCATATATCATCCATGATAACATTGTCCTTAAAAAATTTATAATGCGTTATATACATATATATGCAATGTGAAATGCATGTAAACCTATACTAATGCAAAAAAGTGGGCAGTCTACTAATCCAGTCGACCTCATGTCATGCAAATGCTTATGCCTTGCATCCAAATGCATGCAACATCCTAAGTAAGTAAACTTGAAATTCTACCTATACGCACAACTATTTAATTTATATGCAACACCCATATGCACAATACTCAATAAGATAAACAACAATCAAACAACTATATGTATCATATTTAACAAGCTAGAAAATAAGTAAGAGATAACATGAATGTGTGTACTACCTAGAGAATATATTGTCCTAGACGTGTAAGCAAATACAATCCAAACAATATATTTAGATACATCCATTAGCATCCATCATCAATAACATGTCCTACTGACATGTTGCAACGATTCCTATCATCCAATGGTCTCTACCTAACTAAAACCAAAATACAAAGGCAAACTATGCTTCCCAACTAAAATCGCTTGACAATGGTAGTTGCACAACATAGACACTTCTACAAGTACCTAATAACGGCTTCTAATAATTAAGTCGTATTCTATTTTTCCTTGAGAATTTTCTACTTTTCTGTTATTTATTATGGACTCAACTCCATGGTCTTTATGTAGACTCGGTTCCACGGACTACATTATGTGTCTCCTGACAGCAGTTGCTTTTGGCCTATCTAATGCATTCCTTGTCTTCATATGAATCACTCCCAACTATCGTGAGCAACTTTCACCACTAGCATAGAGTTTCAATTCAATTATATGTGCATCTGTAACCTTCAACAATCCTTGCTACTAACTCAAATGGTGTCGTCTTGCATCATGCTAAATAACTTGAGCATAAGTATGCTCTCGCTGACCGTAGCTCCATACAATTCCCAATGCACAACAAATCATCGTAATTCTTCCAGTGGTATATCTAATCACTTCAACTCCTAGATACAAAGTAGGATAACTTAATTATAGACTATACTTCTTTCTATGGTACTTCTTACCTAGCTCTTTACTGTACCTCCACTTTCTTCATGGCTATCCAAACTAGTGATTTCTCCAATATTAAAAATAACATAACTTCTTTTTTGCTTCGACCTAAGTTAAGTCGTTTCTTTTTACATTTGGACCATTTTAAAATAATGGCACTTAGTATCATGTTTACGGTCTACATGGATCTATCTCAAGTTATACAAGTGAAAGTTTATTATACCTTCCCATTTAACCTTAACAGTAGAAGTCCTCAATTTAATTGGAGTTATAATCTAAAATTGTTCCAATAAAAAATAATAACCACTTAAGGGGTACTTTATTCGCGTGTTGTTGCTATGCATACGACTATGTGTTCTATGTTAGTATTACATGAATTTCCTTAAGAAAATAATCTTCCTCCAATTCGAGTGATGTTTTAGAAAATTCTTTTCATCTCTTCCTTCAAAGCTTACCAAAAATTTCTCAATCTTCTTTTTCTTTGAAAATCGCTAGCTCATTCTCAATGCATGTTAATAACCATATCTTTTTCTTGACAGAGATACTAATTCTTGAAATTCCAATTCATTGGAAAACTTAGACTAAATTTTTATCTAGGATACATTTTGTAATTTGAAATTTCAAATTATTTTTGATTTCCTTGATGTCATCCCATGAATGGGATTTTTCTTCAAAGATAACCTCTTACCATTTTATTCCAATTATCTAATGGCTGAGACAACTCAATATAAAGTAGTACCCTGCCATTTAATCCAATTAACATAATGACCAGTATTTGGGTTTATACTTAGGGATTTATATATTTTAATGCATTGAACTATAATTTCCTAAAAGGAACGTAAACGCTATAACTTTCCATCAATTATCTAAAAGAGGATTTACGTTAAGTTTGAAATTACAAGGAATTATCTCTTCTGTTTATTATTAAAATAGATAGTACAAATGGTAACCCTCTATATTTTGTACATCTCTTTCATTTGGGTATATTCCATGTTATTGCAAATGATATACTTTTATACTGAAACTGAATAATTTATTGAAACTTACATTATCTTATACTTCATTCCAATGAATTAAAATACCGCTCAAACCATACTCCATTTATAACAATCTCCAAATTGGTGTTTACAGATCCATATCAATTACTCAAAAATATACTACGATGACCAATTCCATGTTTTTACTTGCATAAGTGTTCTGAGTCCGCCAATCTAGAGCTATTGCATAATCTACAAGTTTCAAAAACTATTGCTGCCTATTATTTTCCCTACTCAAGTGTGTGCAACATTCAGTCCTACATTTCCAAGATCCACATCGAAGCATCCATGTAACACGGCTACTATAGTATAAATTTAATAAAATGGATAAAATATATAATTCCCGTTCTTGCCCACCTGGTCTACCCATAGTCTTTAGGGAACAACAAAATAACCGAACTATCTATAGCCTACAAGTCTCTTATTCTCATCTATATGGTACCAACTAATGTTTTGTTGCTATAGTGCTAAGCTTATACTAACTGTTTTGAATTAAGATTGCCTAATGTAACCAAAGAAATGCCTATTTGTTACTTGACACTTTTATTACGGATTAAAGTTGACCCTACTTATCCCTTTAACACATCAAATCAAAAAAATTATTGCATCCATAGTATTCTTTAATACAACTAAAACATCCCGATTCGCTCTTTCCTTATTCTAAAATAGGTTTACAAAAACCATACTCTACAACCTTCCTTACATAATATATTCTACAATTCCAGCCACACTTGGGTGGAGGAACATAATTTGGTGTTCATTTTACACTATTATAGGAACTTTGACCTAGTATTCTATCCTTCTAATTAAACCATTTATTGATAAGGTTGCTAAATTCCTATGTTACTACTTATCTCTATCCCAACCATTTCAATGCTTCCAAATCCATAGTTAATTCTCTCTTCCTAGTAGGTTGTTTAATCCTACTTATCTAACTTCAACCTATTTCCTATCTTTTTTTTAAGTTTTTAGGTCATAATATTTTCATTTTACCATTTAAATCAAAACTTTTGATTTTTACATAACTAAAAAACTAGTAAGTTTTAAAAACTTCTAAACAATTCATTCATTTAAATAACTATTTCCTATTTCTACAGTCATAACAATTTCTTTATTTAGATTATCAAAAATGATTAACCTAACTTAGTAAAAATGTACATAGAAGCACATTTTCCAAAATCTTCTTTTATAAACAAGAAATTTTCACAAAAACATAATTTATATTATATATGTATATATTCAAAAATTCTATTGTTAAAAGAAAATGCCTATTAAGATAAGTAGAACAACGTGCCTAAAAGACAAAAGCTTTAGAACGATTATGAAAATAACTTTCCACCGAATTCTCTCAATTTTACTTTTTAAACAAACCCCATAAAATTTATTTGACTATTTAATATAAAGTCATAAAACAAAAAAATTCTGTTTAACGTATCTGATATCTACTGTCTCTAACTTTTTAGAAATAATTTTTATTTGTTCATCACTTAAATTGGAGTAGATAATAGTAACCTAATTAAGCCCACCTATACCTAACATCGCTTTAAGTGCAATAAAGTTTTGTCTTTCTTTCAAAGATAATTACTTAAGTTTATTTTCCTATTATAGTGTTCAACTTTAATTTAGAATAACCTACCCATACCTTTAAGTAAATACGAGTCCTTGCCACTACTAGCAATATGGTTTCGATTTTAATGGGGAAATTAGTCTTACGGTGTAAAGTCCTCTTGGATGTTCCCTTCTTTGCTTTGTTGGTATTTTACTCTTATTATATGGTTCTCCTGGTACTAATTTTCTTCATTCACCTTAATTTCATAATTTATTAGGTCTGCTAGTTGGTATTTGAAACATTTACAAGCCTCCTTTATGAGGTAAAGCACAATAAACATGAAAATATTATCTTCCTCCTTAACTGTTATAACATTAATATTCACCTAAACCCCTAATTTTTTGCTTATGTAAGGAATATGCCAAAAACTACCTTAATTATATGCCCACATGTATAGGGTGTTGTGTACTAATGCACATACCATAAAATCATAATTAGCTTTCCTAGTCAGACTTAGCTTATCCTATTTCCTTAAAGTTGTACTTATTCTCACCATTTGTGTTCGAGAATTATTTTCAACTTTCCCATAGATAGTATGGGCACAAATAAAAGGAATTTCGATACATACATACATACATACATATATATAGATAAAATATTTGGAAATATTTTTGAAACTTCTATCTGTATGATATATATATATATATATATATATATATATATCTGTGTGTGTAAATTTTCAAAACCCTTTTTTTGATTTTCCAAAAAGATTTTGGAAAATCAATTGAAAAACCAATTTTTTTAGAAACCTTTCAAGTATGTTTTCTCAATACATGCTAAAATCCTAGGGAATCCTAAATCTTGTACCAAATATAACAGTCCGCACTTCCCGACACACCAATCCAAAGCTCATTGTGGCTTTAGGCCCCGTGTCATGCCGAGAAATATAAGTTATAGGAATTTTAAAATATCATAGAGCATAGTTATAAGGGCAAGTACTAAGACATTTTACACTTCCAGATATGACAACGGAAGGAATTATAAATATAAGTACACAAAACAGTCATCTCAGAAAATAATTTCCAAAATACTTGTTTTTCGTATACATTATTTTCAAAGTTACATTGTAAGTTTTAAAACTTCTTAATACAATAAGTGACTATAAGAAAAACAATAGATAATATGAGACCTCCATCGTAGAGCTCCTTTCTCCTCTATACCTTGTTTAGTCATTGCTAACCTAATCATCCTGTGATGAGGGAAAAATGAAAAGAAGGGCGTGGTTAGACAAAAATCTGGTGAATGGGTACAAGTTTAATATGCGATGATCATATGTAGTTAAGTTTATTGCTACTCAAAGTGGTATAGGGCATGCAGACATGCTAACCTAAGCAATTCATTCATTTTAATAAGTATTTCCTATTTCTACAGTCATAACAATTTCTTTAACTATATTATCAAAAATGATTAACCTAACTTACTAAAAATGTACATAAAAGCACACTTTTCCAAAATCTTCTTTTATAAATAAGAAATTTTCACAAAAACGTAATTTATATTATATATGTATATATTCAAAAATTCTATTGTTAAAAGAAAATGCCTATTAAGATAAGTAGAACAACATGCCTAAAAGACAAAAGCTTTAGAACGGTTATGAAAATAACTTTCCACCGAATTCTCTCAATTTTACTTTTTAAACAAACCCCATAAAGTTTATTTGACTATTTTATATAAAGTCATAAAACAAAAATTTTCTATTTAACGTATCTGATATCTACTGTATCTAACTTTTTAGAAATAATTTTTATTTGTTCATCACTTAAATTGGAGTAGATAATAGTAACCTAATTAAGCCCACCTATACCTAACATCGCTTTAAGTGCAATAAAGTTTCGTCTTTCTTTCAAAGATAGTTACTTAAGTTTATTTTCCTATTATAGTATCCAATTTTAATATAGAATAATCTAGCCATACCTTTAAGTAAATATGAGTCCTTGCCACTACTAGCAATATGGTTTCTATTTTAATGGGGAAATTAGTCTTAAGGTGTAAAGTCCTCTTCGTTGTTCCCTTCTTCGCTTTGTTCGTATTTTACTCTTATTATATGGTTCTCCTGGTACTAATTTTCTTCTTTCACCCTTAATTTCATAATTTATTAGGTTTGCTAGTTGGTGTTTGAAACATTTGCTAGCCTCCTTTATGAGGTAAAGCACAATAAACATGAAAAGATTATCTTCCTCCTTAACTGTTATAACATTAATATTCACCTAAACCCTTAATTTTTTGCTTATGTAAGGAATATTCCAAAAACTACCTTAATTATATGCTCACATGTATAGGGTGTTCGTACTAATGCACATACCAGAAAATCATAATTAGCTTTCCTAGTCAGACTTAGCTTATCCTGTTTCCTTATTCCTTAAAGTTGTACTAATTCTCACCATATGTGTTTGAGAATTATTTTCAACTTTCCCATAGATAGTATGGGCACAAATAAAAGGAATTTCGATACATACATACATACATACATACATACATATATATATATAATATTTGGAAATATTTTTGAAACTTCTATCTATATTATATATATATATGTGTGTGTACATTTTCAAAACCCTTTTTTTGAAATTTTCCGAAAATATTTTGGAAAATCAATTGAAAAACCACTTTTTTAGAAACCTTTCAAGTATGTTTTCTCAATACATGCTAAAATCCTAGGGAATCCTAAACCTAAGATCTTGTACCAAATATAACGGTCTGCCCTTCCCGACACACCAATCCAAAGCTCATTGTGGCTTTAGGCCCCGTGTCATGCCGAGAAATATAAGTTATAGGAATTTTAAAATATTATAAAGCATAATTATAAGGGAAAGTTCTAAGACATTTTACACTTCCAGATATGGAAACGGAAGGAATTATAAATATAAGTGCACAAAACAGTCATCTCAGAAAATAATTTCCAAAATACTTGTTTTACGTATACATTATTTTCAAAGTTGCACTGTAAGTTTTAAAACTTCTTAATACAATAAGTGACTATAAGAGAAACAATAGATAATATAAGACCTCCATCGTTGAGCTCCTTTCTCCTCTATACCTTGTTTAGTCATTGCTAACCTAATCATCCTATGGTGAGGGAAAAATGAAAAGAAGGGCGTAGGTTAGACAAAAATCTGGTGAATGAGTATGAGTTTAATATGCGATGATCATATGTAGTTAAGTTTATTGCTACTCAAAGTGATATATGGCATGCTATGACATGCTACAAGTGTCTGTGAACTCTTTAGGTCCAATACCTAAGGATTCTTATTTATCTCAAAAGGAACGAGCTACTAATCGAATCTCACACTAACGATAGGCAAAAGAAGAAACTACTCTTCATCATATCTATCATCAACACTACGTATGGACAAGAGAACACTGTAATGCAAACTCACATAGTGACTTATCATATGCACTCATGTTCACCTCTCTATCGTAGTGGCAAAATGCCTTTTATCATATTTCTTCGGTGTCCACCTTAGGAACTCCCATTAGTAACGGGCCTTAATTTAGTCTATAGCCTCTTATCATGCTGCGCCGGCATCCACCGGCATCACGATGAAATCATGCATACATGGATCTCCCGTTAGCACTAGGCTCACTCAAGTAGTGCCTCCCCCAGTGTTGTGCCCACCCATATAGAACGCCCTTAGTCTCTACTAAATAAATCGCCCTAATCAACTCAGTGTTTGCGAAACATATCACCCTGATCAGCATCCATGTTTGTGAAATACATCACCTTAGCCAACTCTGATAGGGAGCTAATTTCCTTACTTCCTTAAGCGGTTGACTTCACCTAAAATAAGCTCAAAAAAATAGTTCATCATCTATATAGTTTCTTACTAAATTATATAATTTTTGTTATTTAACTTGGGCCTTGGGCCAAGGTTCAATCTGGCAATTTTCTTCACGAATAGCAAACCGATGTTCCTCCACGGTTGGCTTCTATTGTTTATCTGGCTAATTTTTGTTGTTAGCAATGTTTAATTAACCTAATTTACCAAGTGGCCAATTTATATATAATTTTAGGGTTTTCTTTATAAGGTTTGCAATATTATGATAGAATAAGTGCTTAAGTACAACAATCCTAATTTTGATTAACATTATTGAGGACATTTAATTAGTTAAATTAAATGAAATAATGTAAATGGTTAAGGGATTGAGATCTGTATAATAAAGAGGAGCCATGCTTAGTTGAACTAATGAAATAAATCAAATTCAAAATTAAATAGTTTGGGGAATTAGATAAGGGGCAAAATACGAATTATTTTTATTCTTATACCTTAAACCCTCATTCCACTTAATTTTACACCTTGACAATCAAAAAAAACATAGAGAGGCCGACCACCATTAAGGGAAAACAAGAAGAAGATAATCAAGAATCTAAGGAAGAATCTTAATCAACTTAATTCAAGATCAAATTTCAACTCCCTAACAACAAAGCTAAAGTGATAATAGTTTACATCTCATATTTCGATGATTTCGGTTCTAGATTAGATCTGTATGTTTTTTAAAAGTTTATTGCCATGTTTTGAATGATAAGTAGATATATATGCTTATTGATGGATTATGTTTGTTATATATATATATATATATATATATATATTATGATAAGTTTTGATTTGAAAAGCTTATCTAATGACATCCAAATGCCTTGCGATTTTAATAATGGCCAGAAATGATATTTACAGATGGGTTTCAAGTTTCATAAATTTCTAAATTAATATGGATTCATTATTAATTTCTAGTGAAGAAAATAGGTATTTAGGTTTAAAATTGACTATGCTATTTCATATAAGCTATGGGTCAGAAATTTATATATGTTGGAAAACATAATAAAAGTGATTTATTGGAATTTTCGAAGAAATTTGCTAAGTGTTTTAATAAGTATATAAAACTATTTAAGGTATGGGACTTAAATGTTTTATATATTTATAAAAGGAGGAGGGGCATTTTGTAAAAATTTTAAATTATTTACTTCTGAAATTTTGGCAGCGCTTTTAGAAATGAAATAAGCAACCAAACATATGTTGACAAACAAAACCAGGTTTGTTGAAGAGGAATTACATTTTAAAGTTAAAAATTAGTTTTGTTATGTTTTTCTTATTTTTCCACTTTTGGCACCAACCTTTCGACTAGGTACCTTCTCCCTCATCTCTGTCGAAACTAATACAAATGGTATCAAAGCCTTGGTAAGTAGTGGATTGGACATAAGCGAAAGGTATAGAGTCGAAATAGGGGTTCCGAAGGGGTCAAAGCCTTGTTTTGCCTTTAAAAGAAAACGTGCCTGCTTTGCTTTCGAAAAGAATGCTTTCGGCTTAGGTAGCTTTCGACTGGGTCAAATGGTTTTAAGGAATGGTTTCAAAAGAAATTGCGCCTTTGTTTTAAGATATTGCTTTCGAAGGGGGTCGAAATCTTAATTTGTCGCCTTTTACCTTTCAAAACTGTGCCTTCAAAAGGGTTCCATTGTTTTAAAATTAGAGCCGCTTCTCCAATGCTTTCGAAGGGGTTGGTTTCGACACCATCCACTTACTTTACTTACGAAATTTCTTTCCAAAGAGTTGCTCTCGACTTAGTTGTTTTGAGACCCTTTTGGTGTCTTGAATGTTAAACCCAAAAATTTCAAAAGGAATGAATTCGGATGGTTTTGAAATGTTGTTCCACATATTTTAACTTAAACCCAGTGCTCTCGAAAGGTTTGTTTTAAGTAGTGTACTTTAATGATTTCGAAAGGTACATGATAAAGGTTTCGAAGAGGCGATTCTCCAATGTTTTTGAAAGGTTTACCTTAGTGTTTAAATGGAAGGTTTTTAATGTTTTTGAAGGGCGTGTTTAATGTATTTTAAAAGAGGATGTCTAAGGTTTATAAAGCATTTGAAAGAGGTGTTTGCAATGTTTTCTAAAAGGACTATGGAAAAAGGTTTAGGAAGGTATGTTTTGGCCTTTTGACCTAAGATTATAGTAAAGTAGTTACTAATATCGAAAGGGGTACTTTCAATGGTTTTGAAAGATATTGTTTAAAAATTTAAACAAAGGTTTCGAATGTATTTTGAGTAAAGCATATATCATGGCAAAGAGATTTGAGTAAAGCAAATAGTATGTTTTCCTTGTTTAAGATGACTTAAAGAGTTAAATCAATTTGGAAAGGTTTTCAAGGAAAATTTAAAGGGTAGTTAACCGTTGGTAAATGACTCAGATTTTTGGATACCAGATGGGATTGGTATAGGGCCCGTGCCTTATACATTAGTTATAGCCCCTAGCTAATTTAGTCCAAAATTCCGGTGTGTAGGACTTAGTCACAAGTAAGACTCAAATGATGGTTACACATAGAAAGGAATATGTACAAAGGAGAATGATAGGTTATTGGTGAGCCAGAAAAACCATTAGGATCAGGTGACCATTGAAGAAGTACGTTAGGGACAGAACGTCCAGAAGTTTGTCTAACAGTTGTTAGACTATTTGTTTATTTTGTCCGATATACCCAAAAGTTAGCCAATGGTTAGTAGTTAGCGAAACAAAACTATATCTTTCAAACAGATGGTCCATTTGTTACCTTTTTATAAGCATAAATGATATTGCTATTATTGTTAGTTTGATTAATCATTTGATTATAGGATTTTAAATTGGAAAAAGATATGTTATAAAGGGATATTAGTGAGGGGAAACCCGTTCCACTAAGTGGCATGATCTAACTTGATATCAGTAAACCGAGATGTAATAGTGTTATTCGCACCAGACTTTACGTTTGACTCGAAGTTTATGTTTTTACCTCCTAAATTCTGATGCCCAAAGTTAATTTGAGTAGGTCGAGAGTTGATGATTTACATGTTTTAGTAGGTGGACGAATAAATCTTTCGGAGATGGTCAGGAGGCTGATGCTAGCTATATTTAGGAGTTGTTTTGTTTTATTTCCGTTGTGTTGTATTAAGTCTGTTATGTCTATTTAGTACTACAATCACCCAACGAGGCATCTTTATATGTCGCTCTTGGCGTATTTTATCGTATTTAATCAAAACCTTGGAATTGATTATGGAATTATGTAAATTAAATATGAAATATTGCTTTGAAATGTAACCGAAAAAGTTGTTTTAATTTGTGATGATTTTATTTCATATTCATGTGATTATGCTACTATGGATACCATTAACCTCACCGCATTTTGTCACCAAAAGTTAATATTATGGATGATTGCAGCATCTGTACCGATTAGCTTCAGGCCTCAAGATAGGGGATGTTACAATTAGAAAATATTTTTAGGTTAACAACTTACTGTAATTCAAATTCGAGGGTTTTAGATTCAAACTTAGGGTTTAACATATTAATTTTGGATTTATCATATTCAATTTAGGGTTTTCTAACATTCTAATCAATTAAAATAGTCTAAATACAATAATCAACTTATTAAAATTGTGCCCACTCACCTCAAACGTAAGCTCTTCCTATTACTCTTGCTTGAGAATTGCCCCTTAACCCGCTTGCTCCGCCTTGACTCCAATGCATGTTTTCTCCTAGGTTGCTTTTATTCAGATTTTAAGACATTTTTAAAGTGAGTGAAAAGAAAAAAAATTGATAGTTTTATTACAGTATAGAGTTATGTGAGAATTAGGGTTTGCTTAGGTTGGTATTTATAGGGTTTCAAGTTAATTTGAGTTGTTAGATTAGCTTAGAGAATATTTCTATAACATCAGGTTTGCTCATCATAGCCTTCGTTCCTAAGAAATCGATCATACAGGTCCAAATACATCATTAGAAATTGAGAACGCTCAGTTTCACTTGAGCTTAGGTCGACCGCTCCCCACCCATGATCGACCGCTACCGGTCGACCGGTGGGTATGCAAATTTTTGATATTTACATTTTTAATTTTTATTTTCATTCTAACTCCCATAACTTCTCCATACTAACTCCGATTAGGTATGTTATATAAAAAAATCATCTAGAAAATCACTACGAATGCAGTGGTGCAAGTTTCGTAGCCAAATTTGAAAGTCCGTGAAAATTTCCTTTTAGTCCTTATTTTAATTGAATTTACTTATTCTTATTAAATTTCCATTTAAATTTTTATTAAATTCTTGTTAAATTTTACATATTCATGCTATTAAATTTCGTTAAATAAATAATTAATATAACACATTATATCAAGTATATAGTAGAAAGAAAACACCTTTTATTTTGAACAAGATTGGTTATTGAGCTATATATATATAACAAATTACATAATTGCCCCTAAGGCATACCACTAACTCTATCAATCTCCCACCTATACCAGGGGTCAATTATGGAATCTTATTCCAACTTCATTAATCGATTTTCTAAAGAATTTTTTTGGGTTAGTCCATCTAAGAATGGTTATGGTATGTTGTTTTAATTATCTACTTTGCCATAAACTCTCTCTGATGCTGATACACTGCTTTCATCATATAGAACTATCAAAGTATGTCGCTTGACTTTTGTGGGATCTAAGTTCTTTTCGAACTGTATCGTGAAATAGTTATCATATAATAATGCTATGGGATTTTCAACATTTGAAATCACCCTTTCCTCAGTTATAAATTTGTGCATTTTTTATACGTCTTATATTGTAATAGTCTTTGTTGAATTAGCTACTACTTTTTTTCGAAACTATTCCAACTTAAAGTTTTAACATAAATATAGGAATAATATATTATACCTCGATATTACTAATGAAGATCGAGTCCGCGCACTCCTTCATAAGGAGTTTGTTATTTCTATAAAAAATTGTCTAGTATTTCATAAATACTTGAGAACACTCAAAATATATAGTAATCTTAATTTGTATTTGATGCTTTTTCTATGAATCAAATACATAAGAAAAGCTTAATATTGTAGACAATATGGCTTGTATGATAATTCACATTGCCAGTGCACAAGCAATCCATCTTACATACTCGATACTAAACAATTTAATCATTGTTTTAGGGTATTCCTAACACCTTTTATAATGATTATTAACGATATCACTTTTGACTCCAATATCGAGTACTAAACAACCAAACTAACATGATTGTAACTCAAATGCATCGTCAACAATCATAAGTTTGTAATATAGTTTTAGAAATATTTTGTACATATTAATACTCTTTCCTACAGACACACATTTCCTCTGCATTTTTATCCAAATTCAAATTATTTGATTTCTCAATAAAAATACTTACTTAACTCTAATGCTTATGGAATTACACTTTCGTATCATTTCTTAGATCAAATCCAGTACCCAAAGAATCAGTTATTGCTTCCACTAACTTTGAGACATTTTGGTTGTTATGTGTAACGGTCTATTTTAAATCATAATCAAAAAAATTTGCTTCAACATATATGCACTAAAACTCAAATTCATACTAATAGATAAATTTTATGAGTAAAATCCGAATTAACTATGGCACGTCGAATGACAAAACTGTTACATTGATTTCAATAATTCAAATTTAAGATGTTATTCTTAGCAACGTGGCTTATATTCCTACTGCATTGATCTTCTTGTTGAAGATATTTTTACAACCGATGGAGCACATCATTTTGTGTAATAATTTCAAACTCACATTTGGATAACATAGTTGAAATCCATTCTAGATTTATGATTATGCCACATGATAGAGTCAATATTCTTAACGGCTTACTTAAGACTGAGAAAGCTCTTTTGTCAACATTAATAAAATTCATAATTTCTCTTTGATGTGCGAGATAATCATTTGACATTCGAATGTGCCATGTCTAGGTTGGCTAATTTTATTTTATCCCTCGTAATTAGTTTCATCTTTGGATCATATTCAAATCCATTTTACTACCACTCTAGGAAAAACTCCTTCACTACGAAGTTGGTATTTCTTGAAACAACAATTACTTCTTAGTGTATTCGAATAGATATCCATAAAATTTATGAATTGCCTTCCATAAAACTAACTTGGTTTTAATTTACTACAATTAAGTTCAAAAGATAGATGTCGATCATTTTCACACTCTTTTAGGGCGATTCATACATGGACCCTCACATACAATTACTACGTGTAGTTTTTCAACTCACACAACCTGCCAACTTCTTGACCTAGGATATGTTGGGGTTTCACATAAAACATTATCTTGTATAATTTTCTAAACAATTCTCTAGATGAAATTAATTCTAACCTTGTGTACTACTCTTAAATACACAACCTTAGAGAAAGAAGTTAGCTCAACTTACCTAATCATTAATCGTACCTAGTTCAACAAAGTTTGATTACACCTTATCAAAACATAATTATGTATCATAAAAAGAAGTGACTTCTGAGATTGAATATTTATTAAAAAATATATTTTTAGGTTTGTTCGGTACTCTTTCCAATGTGCTTACTTATTCGATCAAATTGAATCATTTCTATTACATTTAATTTTAGTTATTTTCATTTTATATTTTGTGAACTTATCATAGACATAATACATATGTGGCATAACAGTTGTATGTTTGTGATAACCTGTCAGTGAATACAACGAAGTATGTTGGAACCTTTTTGGTATTAATAGACTTTTGATTGTATACATTTGTATGCATGGTCTTTCATACAAAGCTTCAAAAGGTGTCATCCCTATACTAGTCTGAAAACTTTTGCTATACGAAAACTCGACTAAGTGTAGATGGTCTTCTCACGATCCTCTGAAATCTAGCATACAAGCTCTTAACAAATCCTCTATGACTTTGTTAGTTCTCTATATTGGCCTATCTATTTGCGGATGGTAAGCGATACTCATATTGATTTGGTACCTAAAGTATCCTGTAGACTCTTCCAGAATTCACAAGTAAATAAGGAATCTCTATTATTTACTATACTACTAGAAATTTCATACTGTCTAACTATATTCTTTATGAACAACTTAGCTAAATCTAGTGTTGTCCTTGTCAATTTAATGGGTATAAAGTGTGCACTCTTGGTCAATCTGTCCACCATAACCCAGATACTCTCATTTCCTCTATTTGAGCTTGAAAACCCGCCTATGAAATCCATTGAGATAGAATCTCATTTCCAGACTGGAACATTCAAAGGTAGAAGTAACTCACTCGGATGTTTAGATTTTATCTATTGACAATTCAAACACTGCATCACCCACAAGCCTACATCTCTCTTCATACCTTTCCAAAAGAAACCCATTTTCATATCCAGATATACCTTAGTTCCTCTCGGATGAATAGTGAACTTTGAATGATGGCATTCTCTAGGGACCTCCTTAGGTTTTCCACATTTGGGAGACACAATCTTCCCTTCTTTCTCAACCACCCTCTCTGGTCAAGACTAAAACCCTTTAGGTCATCAATCTCAATTCCAGCCTCTATCCCTTTAACCTACTCAGTTAACACTGGGTCGTCATTCTGATTAGATGCAATCCTTTCAATCATCACCGGTTGAACTTCTAAACATAATAGCATGGCAGTTTCTTGACTAGAACTAGCCTCAAATCTCCATTGTATTCTGCATGTAGTCGGTGCTTCTAAATCTCTTCACTCGACCATCATTTTCAATACTGCATTTGATGTTTTCTGCTAAGTCCATCTGTAACCTTATTTCCTTTTCCTGGTGTGTACTCGATACCAAAGTCATATGCAGCTATGAACTCTAAACATCACTGTTGTCCCATATTTCCTTTTCCTGGTGTATACTCATCGGCTTTTAGTGCCAAATATAGGACTACTTACTTTCCATAAATAACCCATTTAAATCATTATATAAATTTTGAAGCTCCTTTAAAATACTTTAAACAAAGATTTAAAAGTTCCATTCAAATCATAACTTAAACCCATCATCTTTAAAGGAGAATACGACCAAAAGGGGTGAAGCTCCCTCTTAATCAAATGAGAGAGCTAAAAGGGGTGTTATTTCCTTTTAACCAAAAAGTCGGTAAATGTCAATCCTAATTTAAAAGGTGGTATAAATTCCCTTTTAACTAAAAATCAAAGTTATTGCTCATAAACTGGCCGAGCACAACTCAAACAACCAAACAATAATAATAACAGACTCATTATCATTAACAATTTACAAGCAATAGTTGACACAACATTTATTAAAATGTGAATGAGTTAAAGGAAATAGATTAAGATTAAACTCACTGTAAAAAAATTAAATTATACCCATAGAATAAGTTATACCCACTAAACTATGAAAACAAGGAATATACTCGCATCTTATTTGCTCTGCTGAAGACTTGGAATACTTTGCCTTTGGTAATGAAATTTAATTCTTTTCTTTAGTTTGTGAATGAATTAAAATAAGATATGGACTTGGCTTTTATAGGTGAAGAGAAGGGTACTTTAGTAATTTCCTATAGCCTAACCTGATTCGGCCAGATTTTGGTCCATTAGAAACCAGCTTTATCGCCTAATTTGATTCAATCATATTTTGGTCCAATAGAAAACATCCTTATGGCTTAATTTAATTCGACCATATTTTGGTCCAACAGGAATCCTCCTTATCCACTATGGCCTAACTTGATTCGACCAGATTATGGTCAAATAGCAACCATCCACTTGGCATAACCTAATTCGACCAGATTTTGGTCCAATGACAACTATATGTATGGAATATAATAATCATTATGCTATTTTGTTTATTAGGCAAGTAATTATACTATTTTGTTTTATTAGGTAAGGTCGATAATTCTTCCTTGTTTTACTAGGTAAGTAATTATACTATTCTGTTTCACTAGGCAAGTAATTATACTACTCCGTTTTATTAGGAAAATTCTTTTCTTAAGTAATCATTCTCATTTGGTTTATTAGGCAAACTTATTCTTAAATAAATAGGTACCCCTAACCGCCTTATAACTCGAACCATCTTTAAACTAACATTTTACATCAGTTTAAAAATCCATTCGAGGCATTTTCTCCAAAATTTTATTTTAGATATAAAATCCATTATTTAATCATTTAAACACATCTTAACTATTCAAGTTCAAAGTGATTAAATTATGGGTCGTTACATCCTCCCCTCCTTAAAGGAAGTTTCATCCTTGAAATTAATCGAATAAACTCAAGATATCAAAGAAACCTAAATGACACACAAAGATATAAGGAAAGTGCCCACAATACAACTGGTGAGTACACTAAAAAGAAACAACAAAATACAAATGACAACTACATCAACTCGGGTTAAGAATCCCTAATATAGTCCTCAGTTTCCCAAGTACAATCTCTAACAACTCCACTCCAGTGAACCTTAACAAGATTCACAACCTTCTTCCTTAATCGCTTTAAATCTCAAGCGACAATACGAATAGGCCGCCTAAGAATGGTTAGGGTAGGCTGAACCTCCAAATCAACTTATTGTCCCGGTTCTACTATCATCGAAGGGTCGTGTACATACTTACGTAAATAAGACATGTGAAATATGTTGTGCACATCTGATAGTCGATCTGGTAACTCAAATTTATATGCAAGTTTACTAATCCGGTGCAGTATGAGAAAAGGGTCAATATATCAAGGGGCTAACTTCTCTGTCTTCCCAAACCTCACGACACTTTTCAAAGGAGAGAATTTTAAAAATAACAAGTCCCCGACTAAGAACTCTATATCCCAATGCCTTGGATCTAGCTTCCTTCATCTTTCTTCTAATATCAACTACCTTCCAATTGTCTTTTAAGATTATGTTAGGTCCAAGAAAAAGTCTATCTCTAGATCTGACCCAACACGAAGGAGAACGACATGGACGATCATAAAGAGCTTCGAAAGGGGCATACCAATGCTTGCTTGATAACTGTTGTTGTAAGTGAATTCGACTAAGAGTAAATGATCTTCCCAAGAACCCCTGAAGTCTAGAATGCATGCTCGCAATAAATCTTCCAAGATCCGGTTCACTCTCTCGTCAGCCCATCTGTTTGAGGATGGTAATTTGTACTTAAACTTAGCTCAGCCCTTAAAGCAGTCTGCAGTCCTTCCTAGAACCCATTAGTGAATATCAAGTCTTTGTCACTTACAATACTACGAGGAATCCCATGGAGTCTCACAATCTCCTTCACGTACAAACTTGCCAGACTCGTAGCAGTCATCGTTAGCTTAACAGGAATGAATGAGCACTCTTGGTCAGTCGATCGACTATAACCCAAACGCTATCATTACCTCTTCTTGACCCAAGAGCCCATCAATAAAGTCCATAGAGATCTGCTCCCACTTCCACTTTGGGATCTCAAGTGGCTAAAGAAGTCAGCTGTCTTTTGATGGTCACACTTAATCTGTTGGTGGTATGCACAATGACTCACAAAGTTTGAAATATCTCACTTCTTTCCCTTCCACCAAAGTACCCTCTTCATATGGGTGAACATCTTGCTCACTCCTGGATGAAAAGATAACTTTGAATGGTGGCATTCGACTAACACTTCTTGCCTAATTCCATCAAAGTTTGGAACACAAATACGACCATTCATTTTCGATATCCCTCGGAGTCAATCTCAAAGTTAGAAACAACACCTTCTTTAACATCCTTCTTAACTCGAGCCCAAATAGGATCTGCCTCTTGACTAGATGCAATTCTATCTAACACTATTGGCTTAACTTCTAGATTTGCTACCATTGCTATACTCAATGGATCAACAACGACATTTGCATTTCCAGGGGTATAAAGAAACTTTAGATCATAAGAAGTGAGAAACTCCAGCCATCACCGTTGCGTCAAATTCAAATCTTTCTGGTTAAAAAGGCATTTTAAGGATTTACGGTCCGTGTATAATTCGAACCTTCCACCCAAAATGTAATGCCTCCACATCTTTAGTGCGAAGACAACAGCCAAAAGCTCCAAATTACGCATAGCATAATTTTTCTCATATGGCTTTAGCTATCGACTCGCATAGGCAATAACTTTCCCATGCTGCATCATAACTGCTCCCAATCCGGTTCTACAAGCATCTATATACACGGCTAAACCTTCGCTCCCATCTGGAATGGTTAAAACAGGAGTGCTAGTCAACTTCTCTTTCAATTCATTGAACGCTTGATCACACTTAGAAGTCCAAACGAACTTAACATCTTTCTTTGTTAACTTCGTCAGATAAGAAGTAATCTTCTAAAAGTCCTTGATAACCTACAGTAAAAACTAGCCGATCCCAAGAAAATTCTAACTTCCGTTGCACTTTCGGGCTTCTTCTAGTCTAGAAGCGCCATAACTTTAGCTGGGTCCACCGATATGCATTCTCCCGAAATAACATGCCCAAGAAACCTAACTTCGAAATCCCAGAAATGACACTTGAAAAACTTAGCCTTCAACACATGGCTTTTTAAGGTACGGAGTATGACACGGAGATGATATTTGTGTTCCTCCTTTGTCTTTGAATAGATAAGAATGTCATCAATAAAGACGAGAACAAATTTATTACGAATGTCTTGAAATACTCTATTCATTAAGTCCACAAAATAAGCGGGTGCATTAGTCAATCCAAATGGCATAACTAACCATTCGTAGAAATTTTATGGAGTCTGAAAAGCTGTTAAGTGAACACTCTCCTCTGCTACTCTCAATTAGTAGAAATCGATGGCAAGATTTAATTAAGAAAATACCAGAGTACCATGGAGTTGTACAAACATATCATCGATCCTTGGAAAAGGATATTTATTCTTGATAGTCCTTTTATTCAACTCCCGATAGTCTATGCATAACCTTAGAGAACCGTCCACCTTTGTAACAAAGACGACCAGCGATCCCCAACTCGAGGTACTACGTCGGATCAAGCCATTCTATAACAAGTAATAAGTCTTCCCTTCTAGCTCCCTCTTCTCTTTTGGAGCCATCCTTCGTAAGGGTTGCACAATAGGTCTAGCGCTTGGAACCAGATCAATACGGAACTCAAATTTACGGTAAGGAGGTAAACCTTGCACCTCATCAAAAATATCTATGAATTTCGAACAACTGGCACATCTCCTAGCTCCGCTTTAGCCACTTCAAGTGAATAGAGAAAACTGCTGATTAACTTATTAGGCTCTTCACAACTAATATCAACACCAACATCTCCAACATCACTAAATCTGATGAGCCTATTACCACAATCCAAGATAGCTTTAAACTTAGATAACCAATCCATTCCTAGTAACACTCCAAAACCCATAAACCCAAGAACAAAGAATTCAAAAGGAAAGAGATGATTTCAACAAGAAATAGGTACATTTAGACACATAGTGTCAAGGTTTGTCGGACCTCCAATTAGGTTTGACGCACAAAAAAGATTACTTATGATAACATACATGAGGTATAATTTGTTCATTAGATCATAAGAAATAAAACTATGGAAAGCTCCTGTATCAAGTAACACCCTTACAGGAATATCATATATGGATAATGTACGTTGCAACACTTGCTTCCCTTTTGATTCGAAGAAGTGTAAGATATCTCTTCAATGGTAAAAATCTGTCCTTGAGATCCCTTTTTAGGAAAAGGGAACTCATTCTTCATATGTCCTGGTTAGCCGCAATTAAAACATGCGGAAGTTAGGCAATGATTTGCACAGTGGCCAATCTTATTGCACTTGAAACAAAGAATGTTGGCCAAGTTGGTCTGCTTCTTCTGTGCTGGAACATCATCTTCGGGCTTCTTCCCTACATCTTGCATCTTTCCCTTAAACTTATGTTTGAAATTTGGCTTTCCTTCAACTGGTATAATTGATAAAGGCTTGGCACTTACTACTGGTACTACACCCTTCTGGACTCCTTCCTTAATATCAAGAACCTCAAACCTCAAAGCCATGCTAATAATGTTGGTGAATGTACTCATAAGATGATTGGTCATTTCACGATGGAAGTCTGGTCGCATTCCATTCATAAACATCTCATTTTTCTTGAGCGGTGTGTCTATCAATCCAAGTCTAGAACGGGACAAGCATTGAACTTATGCTCATACTGCGATACCGTCATATCACGCCGCTTTAAGTCAATGAAATTTCTAAACAACTGAGTTCTTCTGACTTCTGGAATAAACTGTGCTTCAAAAACTTCATTGAACTGGGACCAAGAAAACTCCCCCTCTGGAGTACTAGCTGTTTCTGAGTCCCACCAATCTATCGTCGACTTTTGAAATTGTCGCGATGCCAACAGTCGTTTCTCCGCATCCTCCAACCAAAGATCTTCAAATATTCTTTCACAAGTTCGAAGCCACATCTGCACTCCAAGAATATCTTCAATCCCATAGAATGCTTTCCCGCCTAAAGTGGTAAAATTCTTACACAAAGCTACAAAGTTCATAGGGGTCTGAACTTGCACTACCATTTCCTCTACCGGATCTACAACTAACATAGTAGCATTTCTAGGCACCCTGCCATTGATAGTCGTGCTAGTTCCAGATCCTCTCCTACCTCTCCTTTTGTATTCATTTCCTATTATCTGAACAAATAACCGTATCTTTAGAATAAAAAATAGGATTAAAATGGTTTAAGGAAATAACACCAAAGGATCTAAAGTAAGACTTCAGAGGATAAATATTATTACTATAAAAATTACAAATACGCTCTCTCAAAATTAACTCATTCTAAGGCATCACTTACCCTATCTCTAATGAGTTGTGCCCTAATCAGGCTAAGATGTTCGCTCAACCGAAGCTCTGATACCAACTATGACGACCCACCTTTTTGACCTCTGAGAACGACACTTAATACATCCATAGTATTCATGTGTCGTTGCTCAAGTATCTGAAAGACAAGTTGTCATGGGGTAAATATAAGAACAGAAAAATAATCTCACAATGGAATGAATAAATATATAACATAAAATAAGATAGTACATAAGGTTACTCCCCAAGATGGAGTTATCAAAGTTACAACAAAAGTACTACTATCCGTCTAGGTAGTTATAACAACCTACCTTCAAATATACATGCATAGAGCCAACATCTCATAACAATAGAAATTAATAGCAAGATAGATAAGGAGCCTCCTACTCGTATACCGTCTTCAAAAGAGCCCAAAGAAATCTGTCATTTTCGGACCACTCAAATATAAATGTGTAGCCGAGAGGTTAGGGAAAACAAACAATTTAGATCGAAAAATAAGTCTGGTATGAATAAACTCCAAATAAAAAAATAGAACACACAAAATAACCGGTGAGACCACGTCGCAAAAACGCAGAATGAGTTTCCCCTCACAACGACAACATCCAAGCATAGAAGAATGGACACAAATAATTAAACATCGCGAAGAGCGCAAGATGCTTTCCAATGCAATTAAGAAAGAATCAATCCAAAGATTTGAATCAAAAATAAGGAAAATGAACTTTTCCAACAATGACTAGGAGGGTGTGCCCCCCTTACTGAAAGTATACCTCTAGAAAATATACTTGAGAACTACGATGGCTCTTGGAAACCTCCAAGCCGGACCCCGCTAACCTTACCGAATATCCGAGTATTTCACATCTCCGTGCAAATAAAACCAAAACCAATCTAGAGTAGATGCGACAATACCCTAGTGGAAGCAACCCCACATAGCTTGGCCCCCACTTAATCTTTATTTAGTCGTTTTCGATAAAGGATATCAACGCTTTAAATGAGCATCAAATCGTCTTAGATTAATGAAAAAAACAAAAGGAAGAAGGGTATCGAAATCGATAATTGAGACATCAACTACCGGGGATAACAAAACGATCGTATGTGGAAATTATATCTTAAACTCTTGCATTGCTTGGAAAATATCCATGTATTTATCTCATCGGTATAATATATTCACAAAACAATTAAGACGATTTCATATTTCAAAAGCATACTAAAATGGGTCAAAAACAATTGTCTACAAGAAATGCAAATGTTTTCCATTATAATTATAAAGTTCATTTATAGAAATCAAATCTCCTACACTTATCATGTTTTAGATATTCTCGACTTACTCTATCCCTCGCCCAGAAGCAAAGCTAGGTAAATCAGGATACTGGTTGCTCGCCTTGCCTAGACACTTCGATTTCAGATCTCACGGATAGAGGATCAATCTACTCATCGACTTTTAGTGCCAAGTATAGGACTACTTACTTTCCACTAATAACCCATTTGAATCGTTATATAAATTTTGAAGCTCCTTTAGAACACTTTAAACAAAGATTTAAAGCTTCCATTCAAATCATGAGTTAAACCCATCATCTTTAAAGGAGAATACGACCAAGAGGGGTGAAGCTCCCTCTTTATCAAATGAGATAGCTAGAAGGGGTGTTATTTCCTTTTAAACAAAAAGTCACTAAATGTCAATCCTAAGTTAAAAGGTGGTATAAGTTCCCTTTAACTAAACATCAAAGTTATTGCTCATAAACTGGCTGAGCACAAATCAAACAACCAAGCAAGAATAATAACTGACTCATTATTATTAACAATTTACAATCAACGGTTAACACAACATTTATTAAAATGTGAATGAGTTAAAGGAAATAGATTAAGATTAAACTCATTGTAAAATAATTAAATTATACTCATAGAATAAGTTATACCCACTAAACTATGAAACCAAGGAATAGACTCACATCTTATTTGCTTTGCTGGAGAATTAGAATGCTTTGCCTTTAGTGATGAAATTTAGTTCTTTTCTTTAGTTTGTGAATGAATTAAAATGAGATATGGACTTGGCTATTTGTAGGTGAAGAGAATGGTACTTTAGTAATTTCCTATAGCCTAACCTAATTCGACCAGATTTTGGTCCAATAGAAACCGGCCTTATGACCTAATTTGATTCGACCACATTTTGGTCCAATAGAAAACATCATTATGGCTTAATTTGATTCGACCATATTTTGAACCAACAGTAATCCTCTTTATCAACTATGGCCCAACCTGATTCAACCATTTTTTGTTCCAATGGCAACCATCTGTATGGCATAACCCGATTCGACCAGATTTATTCCAATGGAAACCATCCATGTGGAATATAATAATCACTATGCTATTTTGTTTTATTAGGAAAGTAATTATACTATTTTGTTTTATTAGGCAAGGTAAATAATTCTTTCTTGTTTTACTAGTCAAGTAATTATACTATTCTGTTTTACTAGGTAAGTAATTATACAATTCTATTTTATTAGGTTAATTCTTTTATTAAGTAATCATTCTCATTTAGTTTATTAGGCGAACTTATTCTTAAATAAATTGGTACCCCTAACCGCCTTATAACTCGAACCATCTTTAAACTAACATTTTACATCAGTTTTAAAAATCCACTCGAGACGTTTTGCCCAAAAATTTATTTTATACATAAAATTCATTATTTAATTATTTAAAAACATATTAGCTATTCAAGTTCAAAGTGATTAAATTATGGGTTGTTATACTACATGATCAAGAAACTTCACTTCCTTCTTACAAAAGTGACACTTCAAAAACTTTGCCTTCAACTGGTGCTGGCTCAGTGTCTCAAGCACTTCCTAAGATGAACTTCATGATCTCTTTCATCCTTGGAATATATCAATAGTACTTCTATGAATACTAATACAAATCTGTCTAGATGTTCTCGGAAGATTCTGTTCATTAAGTCCATGAAGAATGCTGGTGCGTTTTTTAGTCCAAACAACATCACTAACCATTCGATCGATTCATATTTGGTCCTAAACGCCGTCAAAGAAATGCTATCCTCTTCTACTCCAATCTGATGGAACCCCATCGCCAAATCAATTGAGAAAATACTTTAGCTCCACTCAACTGGTCGAACAAATTGTCAATCCTAGGTAACGGATATTGGCGCTTTATCATCTTCTCATTCGGCTTACGATAATCGATATACAACCTCAACGATCCATCCGATTTCTTAACAAATACCGTGGCTGCTCCCTAAGGCGAACTGATCTGATAAAATTCTTATGTTCTAAATCCACCAACTTCTCCTTTAGCTCCTTCATCTCGGCGGTGTCATTCTTCTTGGTGGTCTACCCACAAGTTCAGATCCTAATACTAAACCTATCCAAAACTCAATGGCTCATTTCGGTACTAGTCCTGTGACTGCCTCAAAGAAATATGCAAATTCTCTAACAACGAAAACTCAACTCAACTCGTCTTCTTCGTCCATAACACCCAACAAAGTGCAATAATCTAATTTTGGGTTTTCTAAGAAGTATATAATGTGATCACTACAAATAGGGTATCTAAGTGAAATTTTCCTATCATGGAAAAATATCCTAGCATCGTATTTACTTAACCAATCCATACCCAAGCATCATGTACCCTCCTATTCTGATTTGCAACCCTTAAGGATGTAACTAGGTATGAAGGTTCTAGGTTAAGCTTATCTATCAAATAATGAGAGTATAAAAGAATGTGATGCACTACTGTCAAATAGAACTCTAACTGACACACCATGAATCAAAAGCATACCTCCCAACAAAACTTTTCCTTTCTCCTCTACTGTTGGTCTAGAGGTAGCTAGTTCTAATGCAAACACTTTGCCCTTTTCTTCCTTGGCCGGTTCTTTGCGCTGGTTTTTATAATGTCCAATCTGATCACAGTAGAAGCATTTCACTCCTTTTTTGTCAGCAATCTTCTTTGCTTTGCCTGTCTGACACTCATGAGCAAAATGTCCCTTCTTATCACAGTTGCAGCAAACTGCTTCTATCTTTTCTTTCTTGGCAACTCCACTGTTCTGAGCTCCTTTCTTATGGAAAAATTTCTCTTCTGGTTCCGTCCATCTTGAGTTTCTACTGCTTTGTTACCACTAAAAAATCAAGCATCTCCTCATTTCTTAAAGTCATCTCAACACCTACATCGCACGGATCCCTAATATGTGGTAAAGTTGCTTTAGCAAGCTTGGGTCTCAAGCCACGGATGAACTTCTCGTTCCTTTTGATAATCATATCAACCGTAGCATATCCATATCTAGATAATTCCTCAAATCTGATACAATATTCAAGTACTGTCATTTCTTCCTGTACTAACTCCACAAACTTCCTAAGCAGGGTTGACTTGACAATCTCTAACATAAATCTTTCCTCTAACCTCCTTCCGAATTCTACCCAAGTCATAGCCTCTTCAGGTACTCCTACAGTAACATTGTTTCACCAGTACAGTGCTGCTACTTGCAACTATTTGGAAGCCAATCTCCTTTTCTGCTCATTGTTAAGTCCCAGATCAACAAAATCCTTTCACAATGAAGTAACCAATTCTCTACTTCAATTGCCTCCTCGGTGCCGATAAATGGCTTTTCTCCAAGCCTAGCATAGTCTCTACTCAATACTGCATAGTTATTGACCTTCGAAGCTTCCTGATTTCCTCTTCCAACATTTCCTCTAACTAATCCCGTGGTAGCTCCAGCTTGCATCATGTTGACGAAGAACCGATACATAGCTCCCATATCAACTTGCAGCACTCCACCACCCACATTAGTAGCTTATGCCCGACCTGGATTCCTTCTAGTGTTGTGGTGCTTCGTCCACCAAGGTTAACTCTTCCATTCCTAGCATCCATATCTTACTTCTTTAAAATCTACATTCGAGTCAATGTAAGATACAGAAGAATAACCTAAGAGACATGGAAGAATAGAGATAAAGCGTATACTTATATGTAACATATACAAGTACGTTACTATAACGTTATCCCATACCCCAATCTTTTGCCTAATTTTTTAGGATTATGTTTTCAAAAATCATTCTAAGTTCAAAATTTCTTATAAGTTTTCATAAACCTATGTTTTGATACCAAGTTGTAACGTCCCGTATTTTAAAGACCGAAGCTAAGCACTATAAATGTTACGGTCATCTACAGTGTTAACTTTCAGTGACAAAATACAGTAATGTTAATGGTATCCATAATATTTAAATACCATGAATATGAAATAAAATCAACATTGAATTTCAGAAACAGCTTTTTTGATTACATTTCAAATCAATATTTCATATCGAATTACATAATCCAAAAGCGATTCGTAGGTTTTGACCAAATATAATTATTACAAATTACACTAAGGGCGACGTATGAAGATGCCCCTTGGATGATCAGAGTACTGGATTGGTAGACATTATAACATCCCTCTACTTGGAGGCCCAAAACTAACGACTATGGATGCTGCAGTCATCCATAGTTATTAATCTTCGATGACCAAATACGGTGATATTAGATACATTGATACACAAAAACATAAGAATATGGAAAAAAATTAAACAGCTAATAAACTCCACATTCCATTTCAAATTGATTACATAATCCCAGTTCGCAGACTACGTTCAAATAACATATAACTATTACAAAATACGCCAAGAGCGACATATGAAGATGCCCCCTTGATAGATCGGAGTATACAGATAGGCAAGAAAACAATTTGCATTTACAAACAAAATACACAACGGAAATAAGAGAACTCTAATAACGAGCTTACCTTCTGCATGACCTCAGAAGCTTTATTCGTCTAAAGGAACACTTGGAAACCCTAACTCTCAACCTACTCAAATTCAATTGAGTACCCGAGAGTTTAAGGGGAAAATAAATACTTCGTGTCAGACATAAAGCCTGGTATGAATAATAATTTACCATCTCAAACCATTTAGATATCTATTGAGACCACCCAGCTTAGCGAAACGGGTTTTCCCCTCACTGGTATTCTTACACATTTATAAAACCATATATTGTGCTCATGCATCTGTTGAATCATGAGTTTTGATTCATGATAAAAAGCTTAAATGATCAGTGATGAGACTATACAATCAAGCGACAAAAAGAGAATGAGATATGAAAGCTAATAAATTACAATGGAGATGAGACTACAAATCTAAGTATAATATGTTTATTTAGTCTTAAATATGGTTAATAATTGTTAAAATCTATCCTCAAGTAGTTTACACATACTCAAAGTTGTTTTAGAGTTCAAATTTTTTAAAATATGTGCAAACTGTGCACTGACAACCAGACGACTAAACCTGTTCAGTACTCAGATATGCACCGTTTTACACTGTTTTTGAATATTCAGTTAACTGGTCGATTTTGCTTAGTTGACTAACCAGTTCTAACGGCTATTTTCTGAAGAGACACTTCTAATTGCGAAGAGTTTCAATCCAAATTGAAGAGATATAGCTGCACCTTTTGATTGAAACTTTTTGTGAATAGTTGTAACTATTTTTTTCTATATAAACACATTAGAATCTCTTCTCAAAACACTAAATTTCATTTTGATTTCTTGCTATACTCTCTACTATCTATCTCTATAATCTAAAAGCAATCACAATCTATATATTGCTTGAATCTTCGAATTAATTAATATATTCTTCTATTCTAAGCAATATCTTCCTTTCATATCTTCACATACATAATACGTACTTGAGGATTAAATAATAGGAAGGGTGTACTATCAAAAGACATATCCGTGTTATTCAGAATACAAGTGTCAATTGTTTTCTTGTATCAGTAGAAGTCCTGTTCGGCTGTTCAGACGGTAAAAGTCCTCTTCAGCTGTTTGAGGCAGAAAAATCCTATTCGGCCGCTCAAGTGTTGAATACATATTCCTCCGTGTTAAGAGAGGGGATATTGGTTTTAAATCTAGAGTGTAGTCTGGGACTAGACGTAGAACAGGAAGTTCGAACCGGTATAAAAAGTTTTGGTGTGCTTATTTCATTTTCTTTATTACTATTATCTATCATCTAGTATATATTTCCGCACTAATATAATATTCCATATCACACGATCCTAATTGTTAACTAGCCACACAGCTTACACACTTGCATTTGGTATCAGAGCAAGTTATCCTATAACCGTAACACAGTTATTTGATATATTTAGTAATATGAAAAATAACACTAACTCTAGCATTAACACTAACACTAGTTTCACTGAAAAACAGTCAACTGCACGACCACCACCGTTTAATGGACTTAACTATAATTACTGGTCTACTAGAATAAGAATATATATGCAAGCTAATGATTTTGAAACCTAGAATATTACCTAAAAAGATTATACTATGCCAACAGAAGAATTTTCAACTTGGACTATTGCATAAAAAACCGATGCTACTTCAAATGCTAAAGCTATAAACATGTTATTCTTTACATTAGATAAAAATGAGTTTGATAGGGTCAATATGTATATAACTGCTTACTATATATGGAGAACTCTAAAAGTAACTCAGGAAGGAACTAACAAAGTCAAACAAAGCAAAATCTCTATGTTGAAAAATCAATTCTAGAATTTTAAAATGAAACCAAATGAAACTATAAATGACATGTACTATAGCTTTCAAGATATATATCACTCACTATTGGCACCAGATCAATTTTTTTGATTTTGATATTGTTACAAAAATCCTCAATCCTTTAATGGACAATTAGGAACGAAAAGTCTTAGCAATTGAAGAAGCTAATGATTTATCAACCATGAAACCAAAAGAATTGATAGAAAATCTAATGTCATATGAGGTGAAGTTGTAGGTAAAGAAAGTATAGGCACAAGACAAGAAAAATCTAGCATTTCAAGCAGAAAAAGATGATTCAGATTCAGATGAAGAGGATATGGAACTTAATGCTAAAATTTCAAATTTTTTTTTGAAATTCATAAAGAATAACAAGTTCAAAAGCTACAATAATAACTCCAACAACAACAATAATAGCAGCAAACCATCATCCTCTGCCATGGAATGTTATGAATGTCATAAAAAGGATCATATGAAAAAAATTGTCCAGAAAAAAGAAAAATAAATTCAAGAAGGAAAAATTTAAGAAGAAAGCATTTTCAGCAACATGGGATAGTTCAGATTCTTCTTCATCATCAGATAGTGACAGTGACACAAAGCAAGCAAATGCATGCTTCATAGCTATAAATGATGATGTACCACTTAAAAAGAGAGGAAAATAAATCTTAGATAGCGGTTACTCAAAACACATGACTGGTAATAAGGACATGTTAAACATTGTCTACACAAATGGAGGATTAGTCATTTTTGGAGATAATCAAAAGGTTATATCATCGGAAAAGTTGACGGATGAATTTTGGCCAGTCGACTGAATCAAGATACATAATGTTTTGGGTAAATCGATCAGTCGACTGACAAAATTCGACCAGTCGACTAACCTGACTATCTGGGCCTACTAACTCCTTTTTCACCCACTTTTTAACCATATATTCTATCTTCTTCACTTTTACTTCACACTTTTACTTTCCACCATCAAAATTTCAAAACCATAGACCTTCAAAATTTCAAATTCCATTACTCAATTACTCATTCTAATGGATCCAAGACAACCAAAACGCTCTACAAAAGCTTCATCCTTAGCCTTTGAACATATAGACACCCAAATATCTCAATTGATTTATGATGCCACTGCTATTCAAAGATGGAATAAGATGAAGGAAGCTTGCTTTCTAGAAGTATCATTTGTTGTATTTCCTAACTTCACAGTATATAGAATTCAAGATCTTGCTAGAATAAGTCGTCTAGAATCTTTCCTTGACTAAAACCGAAAAAATCTCAAGATAAATCATACAATGCTAAAACTCTTTTACGCTAAATTGAATTTGGGTCATCAAAATCCAATAAACAGTGACAACTACGTGTGGAGTTTAGTTTGTGGTCAACAAGTCTTCTTGTCGTTAAATAGAATTGGACACATTCTTCAAACACCAAAAAACAGTATTCCACTAGAAAATTTGAATGTTGTTTTAGGAGAACGAGATGAAATAAGTCATAGGTTTTTGGAAGAGGACATGACAGAATTAAAATCTATCGCCTTACATCCCACAGCCCGAATTATGCATCGAGCCTTAATGTGCATAATCCTTCCTCGTACCGGGTCTTACGAGCTTGTCTACCAAAATAATTATAGAGATTTATATGCAATTTGGGATGATGTTCAAATTATTTGGCCTAAGCTTATACTTGACGAATTCCTAGCCTTTAACCAAAGACAGATGAGCATCATTTTCTATGGCGGGAATATTATGCGACTTCTAATGAATCTACAAGCTCCAGTTTCAGAAACTGACACCTCTACAGTTAAAACATTAAATAGTTGCACAATTAGTTTGATGAAATTACCTCTGATACCACTCACTGTCATGTCATTCCAAGATTGGCAATCAATGCCTCGCCAAAAAACTGCTACTCCACAACAACAAAGAGATGAAATACGCACCACCATCTCATCCCAAAGCACCCGAGAATCCATTGATCTCATTGCACGTAATCAAGTAATTTTGGATTCTCACATTAAGAATCTCGACAAGAAGACTGAAAGGAAATTTGATAAGGTCAAATGATTTTTCGGGATTCTATGGGATGCAATTTCTTATTCCTCCTCGACCACTGTAGAACCTTCACATCATGATCCGAAAAAACTCCTGGCACCTCATTTTACTTGGTCTACATCCGAAGAACATACAAGTTCTGACACTAGTGGAAATGGTGGCAGTAGACAATATGTGGAAAGCACTTCACGAGGAAAAGAACCAGCACGCGAAGAAGAGGAAGTAAAAACAAATTCAGACTCACATGAGCGATGGCGGTAATTCATGACGGCGGTAATATAATTTAATTTCTTTGACGTGGATGGGCTTGTATAAATAGCTCGGTAGAATTTGAAACATTATGTTTGTTTATGATCAATGCTTATGTGATAACATATTATATGGTTGTTTATTTCCTTTTTGTCGATGACAACGAAAGAGAAATTTGTGTGACTAACCAATTTTTTGAAGGATTAGATATGTCGCCACATATTCAGGGAGGGAATATATAACTTTCGGCATATAATTATTAATATATAGCATCATCAAAAATAGATTGTCATCAATCAAAAAGGGAGAGAATGTTCATTCATGAGTTTTGGTTCATGACAAGAAGCTTAAACGATTAGTGACGAGACTATACGATTAAGAGAAAAAAAGAGAATGAGATATGCATGCTATTAAACTACAAAGGAAATGAGACTACAAATCTGAGTATGGTATGTTTATTTTGTCTTAGATATGGTTATTAATTGTTAAAATCTATCCTCAAGTAGTTTGCACATACTCAAAGTTGTTTTAAAGTTCAATTTTTTTTTAAATATAAGCAAACTATGCATTGACAACCAGGTCAGTTGACTGACCGAAAACTACCAGTCGACTGAACCTGTTCAATACCCAGATAGGCACTGTTTTACATTGTTTTTGAATATTCAGTTGACTGATCGATTTTTCTCAGTCGACTGACCGGATCTAACGGCTATTTTTCCTGAAGAGACACTTCTAATTGCGAAGAGTTTCAATCCAAATTGAAGAGATATGGATGCACCTTTTGATTGAAACTTTTTGTGAATAGTTGTAACTATTTGTTTTCTATATAAACACGTTAGAATCTCTTCTCAAAACACTGAATTTCATTTTGATTTCTCGTTATACTCTCTACTATCTATCTCTGCAATCTAAAAGCAATCACATTCTATATATTTCTTGAACATCCGAGTTAATTAATAATTCTTCGATTCTAAGCAATATCTTCCGTTCATATCTTCACACACAATACATACTTGAGGATTAAATTATAGGAAGGGTTTACTATCAAAAGACATATCCATGTTATTCAGAACACAAGAGCCAACTGTTTTCTTGTACTGATAGAAGTCCTATTCGGTTGCTCAGGCGGTAGAAGTCTTCTTCGGCTATTTGAGGCAGAAAAATCCTGTTCGGCTACTCAGGTGTTGTATACTTATTCCTTCGAGTTAAGAGAGGGGATATTGGTTTTAAATCCAGAGTGTAGTCTGTGACTGGACGTAGAACGGGAAGTTCGAATCAGTATAAAAAGTTCTTCTGTGCTTATTTCATTTTCTTTATTACTATTATCTATTATCTAGTTTATATTTCCGCATTAATATAATATTCCATATTACACGATCCTAAGTGTTAACTAGCCACACAGCTTACACACTTTCAGCATCCACAATGGTTAAAACATAGTGTTTCAAAATATTACGATGATATACAAAACAAATAAATCAATACTTGATTACCCATCCACATATGTTCTGACAATCTTTATTAATTATAGTTTCTAGGGTTACTATTAACCTATTAAATGTTTATGGACTATCTGTCCAATTACTTAGTTTTCATGGGATCACAAAGAACCTATTGGTAACTCCAATATCTTATTTCTTATTCTAGTTTTCATGGGCTAACAAGGAACCTATTGGCTGATTGCCAATATCTTAATCCAAATAAATTTTTCATGGGCTAACTACAAACCTACTAGCCCCTGCCAGTATCAAATAATAGATGTCATGGGCCAACTAAGAACCTATTAGCCCTTGCCAATATCATACAGTTTTCATGGGCTTATTGTAAACCTATGACCCCTGTCAATATCTTTAATGAAGATTTTAACGTCTGTTAAGTTATATTCACTACTGGGTCAGCCTAATCGGTTATTCTGCCCTTTCCCCAAAATACAGTTATGCATTAATAACAATATGAATATTATTTTCAAAATCTTTATTTATGCCATGGTTTTTCCTTTAAAAATGAGAATGGGTCAATTTGTTTTGAAACTTTAAAACATCACTTTCGAAACCTCTGGATGACCTCCTTTGAAAGCATAGAAAACCTCTTTTCAAAACTTTAAGTATATACCTTTCGAAACCAATGATACCTTTCGATGGTATCAAGAAACATTCTTTAAAACATAGCTTCAAAACAAGAGTAGTACTCTTCCGGAAGCATTGGGTTTACACTTTAAAATCATTTGGATAAAAATGGTTATATACGAAAGCATCTCTTTTGAAACCAACAAAAATAAATTTGGGGAAAAGTTGATGGTGTCAGAACCATCTAGTCAAAAGCAAGAACCTTTAAAAACAAAAACTTTAAAGGACAGAGTCGAAACCCCCTTTCGACTCCATCACCTTCGAAACCCTCAACCCTTTCGAAAGCAATTAGGAAAGAGGCTTAGTTTAGGGTAAAAATAAGGATAACCTTTCGAAAGCATTACAAGTCAATATAGTCGAAAGGTAGAGTAGCGGCTAGGTTTCGAGTAGGTCGAAACCTACTCTTTCGAAAGCAATTATTTAAAGGAAAAGGGTACTCCTTCGAGAGCAAATACTTTAACACAACATGACAACCTTCTTTGAAAGATAATTATAAAACCTTCTTGAAAGCATATATTTTGACTATGTCAAATGCTTTAGGTAAAACAAGGTAAGAATATTAACTCATGAAAACAAAGCAGGGTTTCAACTCCATCGAAAGCTACCCTTTCAACAGCAAGGCTTCCGCCTTCCTACCAATCCACTGCATACCGTATAAGTGACATCTTGTGCATTGGTTTCGAATGCATGGGTTTCGACTATGTTGTTTCGACTGGGATGAGGCGGAATTAATAAAGTCGAAAGGCGCTTACTAATAAAGGCGGAACACATTTTTCTAATTTAAAGGCTGAAATATAGCAACTTTAGTAATTTCTTTTTAACAACTTGCTTATTTATAAAACATTGATTGGCTGCCATAAAACTTTTCAAATATTTTACATTTAAAACTGCTACATTTATTCATATCCAAATTAAATGATTTATTTGATGTTAAAACCTTGACATATAACAAAACCGACATGTGCAAAAATGCCCTTCTTTTAAAATAATTTATTTTCCCTTGTAATTCAATTGAAAAAAATCTCCAAAAATCATAGAAATTCGATTTCTTCATGTAATCAAACATATTAAAAATTTAGACCCAATTTCTTTTTGAAATATTCAAAATAAATTTTAAACCCGAATATTTCATGTTTTCCATTAAAAATTCATTATAAAGTTTCCATAGCTTGGAAAATTCTGAAAATTAAAACCCTTCTCCAAAATTATTTTATACTTAACATAAAAATATTCCATAGCAATCTAAAATCATAGATTCTCGATTTTATGTCAAAACCGTGCAAATTCATATGCGTATGAATTAAAACAAATCATCATAATATAACTCAAGAATATCATCATCCATTTTATCATAAAAAAATAATAAATTTAAATCATAAATCCGAAACCATATAATCATAGAATAAAAATAGAGATGGTATGATATTATTATTCACCTTAGTTTGATAAAGAACTCTAGATTTGTTGTTGCCTAATCCTTCCTAGCTTTGATATTGTCTTTTGATTGAAATTTCCTCTTTTCCTTCCTTGTCAATGGCCGACTCTAATTTTTGTTTTTGATTTGCGTTTTTTTGAGAAATAAAAATGAACGTGAATGGACAAAGGGAATGTATAGCCATGAATAGAAAGTGCGACTATTTTTACTAATAAGGTCTTATGTAAGTTAATTATCCTATAAATTAATTTTAAGCCCATTTATTTTATGGTTAAGCACGGCCGTATATATATAATTTACCCAAATCTCAATCTCCTTATCATCATTATTCTATTTAACTTATCTAATTAAATTTCCTGAATAATGTTATCAAAAATTAAGGATGTTACAAATATATCAGTCGTAAATACATCACGGTGGAAATAATACTAAATAAACTCCAACATAGCTAGCTTCTCCTCCTGCACGTCTTCAGAAGCTTATTCTTTCAACCTACTAAACTTGAAAAGTCCTTAACTCTTAATCTACTCAATTCAAACTTTAAGCACCCTAGAGTTTAAAGGAAAAACACATAAACTTCGACTAAGACATAAAGCTTGGTGTGAATAATTCTATTACATCTCGGTTTACTAATATTAAGGCAACTATTTCATGCGGTTCGGAGAGGACTCAGTTGTCAGTACCCCCTTGGTTTCAGGGTGGACCCTTTCATTGTACATGCTTAGCGAAATGAATGTTTTTCGAAAGATCTAGGACATGGATTCTAAATGAACCAATGGATCCTGACAAGTCATTACTACTAGCAATGACTTCCTCTTTTATTACTTCATCCTTTCTAGGCCACACCGCTTAGCGGAACGAGTTTCCCCTCACTAATATCCTTTTAAAATAATATCTTTTGCAAATCAAAATCCCACAATCAACCTAGTAATAACAACAATAACATATCTGCATATAAATCAGCTATTGAATGGACTATCTATTCGAATGATATGCACGTAAATGTGCATATATTTACATCCATATTTTATCTCTTTTTATTTAAATAAACATCATATTTGGGCATTTTAACATGTTTAAAACCAAAATTCAATTATTTTCAAATCACCATATTTTCATCTTCATTCAGGGGTAAAATGGTCATTTTTATGCATATGTCAATTTGAAAATTTTTACTTGGACAATTTTTATAATTTTTATAGGATATTTTGATGCATATGGAAAAGGGATTCATGATGATATATGCATGAATAAGAAAATACAAAGGAATGAAGAGGAAATAATTTTAAGTTCAAAAACATGGAGAACCCCACCCACTTACCTAAATCTGCAATTAGAAGCTAATGGACAACTAAGTGGAGGTTAAAGCTTCATGCACATTAAATGATGGATTAATTAGTGGCTAATGGTTACTTGATGACCACACTTCCTAAATGGCATTTTAAGAAGCACCTTAAAAACTGAATTAGGCTTTTATGCATGTATAATAGCCCTTTTATGTACATGTAAATATCTTACACTCTTTGATAAAAAAATGCATATTGTAAGCTCTACGTTTCATGAAATAAAAATGGCTTCCTAGCCTCTTTCTCTTCTCTTGTCTACTTGTGTTTCTTTACTTTTATGCTCATTTTTAATCTTATGCTTTCTTTCATTTCATGTTCATAGTTAGATTTACATTTATGCACTAGTTTAGTTCATTTTCTTCTAGTACTTAATCTTCTTTTCCTTTGTTTATTTTCTACTTTATTTTATTTTCAATGTTGAAATCTCTATGTATTGAAATGATAACACAAATGAGAAGCTAAATCCCTATAATTTAGGGGTAATGAAGCTTTCTTTTATAATGTAGATTCAACATAATTTTTTGTGTATGATCTCTTTTGTGCTTCATAGAAATGGATGTTTATGTTTGTTTGTATTTTATGTTGAATTTGATAGCCTACTTTGTTCATAACAAATAGGTTATGCATATCTCATTAATCAAAAATTGTCTCTTCATCTAAAATATGACCATGGCAATAAAGTGAATTTTTAATCAAAATTTGATGATCTATGTTACTAATTAATAGTAAATAGATCATGCTTAAATTAGATTTTGGTTTCATTATCTATGCCTTATTTCATGAGAATTGAAAAAGTAGGATTAGAATTGTATTATAGTTTGATGGTTTGATTTGTGTTAATTAATAACTCAAATAGGTCATGCTTATGTTAAATACATAACCAATCCTATTTAGATAAAAAAGAGATCATCACTTGCTTTTATGTCGATTTATGTGAAAAATATAAGAAAGTGAATTTGCCTCTAAATTGAATTTTAATCACATAGTTTTTAATCTCAACATTTGCTTAGCTTTCTAGTTTTCAACACAATTTCCACTCTTGGTTTAATTTGATTGATTAGCAAAGTTTAAAATCTTAAAAATTCCCTATGAATTGACCCGTACTCGCCACATACTAAAATTGTATGCCGTGCGCTTGCGGTAAAATTTAATTTGAAAAATTTCGACTATTTTTTAAACCGATAGAAAACTAGCTAATTAACATCGAACAATATAGTTTTATCAAGCTGACTATTAACCTTTGGCTAACTCAGGCCTACTAGACATAATAAATATTCTTACTTTTGTTAGATACAATACCGGATGCTCGGTCCTTAACTTACTTCTTCAAAGGTCAACTGATCCTAATGGTTTTGTAGGCTCACCAATAACACCTCTACTCTGTGTGTTCCTTTCTGTGTGCAACATCAATTTAGTCTTACCGGTTACAAAGCTCCATACACTAGAATTTTGGACTTATATTAGGTAGGGGATACTAGCTAAAGTATAGGGCGCAACCCCATACCAGTCCCGTCTAGTCTTCTAATATTCGAGTCATACTCTTAGGGTGAACTACCCTATTCAATTTTCCATGAAAACATTTCTTTCAATTTGATTTAACCCTTTTAAATCATACTTAAACAAGAAAAATATAATCTTTGTTTTACTCAAAATACTTATACCATGATATATGCTTTTTACATAAAACAATGTTGATGAAAACTTAAAATCGGTGGGGTTATCTATCCCTTCAAAACAAGATAAATACCTTAACCATGAAAACATTAGGCTGAAAGGCCAAAACCTTCCTTTCGAATGTATTAGAAATAGACCTTTCTAAACCATTACTTAAAACCTTAGACATTCTCTTTCGAAATCATTAAACATATCTTTCGAAAGCATTGAAAGCATTCCTTTAGAAACACTAAAACATACCTTTTGAAACACTTAAAATATACCTTTCGAAAGCATTTAAAACATCCCTTTCGACATACTTAAAACATGCTTTTCGAAACACTTAAAACATGCCTTTCGAAACACTTAAAACATACCTTTCGAAAGTATTGGGTTCAAGTAAAAACTAGTGGAAACATAGTTTTGAAACCATTTAAAAGTATTTCTTTCGAAATCATTGGGTTTAACACTTAATATAACTGTAGTGTCAAAGACAACAAAAGTGAAAGCATCACTTTCGAAAGCATTGATCTCAAGTAAAAGGGAGGAAGAGAGCACTTCGAAACTACCCTTTCGAAACCATTGCCTCCGAAACTATTAGTAAAAGCGGCTAAGATACCCCTTTCAAAAACATTGGGAAGACGGGTTCAATATTAAGAAGACGAAAGCCATCCTTTTGAATACATTATTTTAAGATTAAAAAGAAAAACGGCCTTTAACTAATCCGAAAGGTATAAAGGTGGTTGCTAGGGTGTCGAAGGGGTTCAAAAGTAGCAACCCTTTCGAAAGCTTCTTTTAAAAACAAAGGCAATTTAATGGATTTGAAAGCTAATAAAAGTGGCTTCAACCGTTTCGAAAGCATATTTTTGACACCGCCCTTTCCTTCCGCCTTTCTCCAATACACTACGTATCAATTGCTTGATACCATATTCATTGGTTTCGAATGTGTACGAAAGGTTTACTGAGTATGGTGATGGAAGCAAACAATGGAAGTGGCGAAGTTGAAATTCGAAACAAAACTGATTTTACGCATTTTAAAGTAATTTCTTTTCACCTAACTTGCATCATTTGCCAAAATATGATTGGTTACCAATTCTTTACCAAAATTCTTTTCAAAAAAGTTGTCGAACTCAGTATTTAACAATTGAAACATTTTAAACAAATAAAACATTTTCCTTAATAAAACATTTAAACATTTAAGTACTCTAACTTATATAATTTAACAACCATAGTAAAAAAACTTAAGAAAAATCTTTATAATCTCAATAATTTCCTTTAAATATGTTGTTAACATATAAACATTTCAGACCCAAAAACATTATTTAATTGCCTTAAATAATTTAAATCCAAAATTAACTATTTTCTCTTATAGAAAATTCATAATAAATCCACAATCATTTAGAAAATTATGAACTTGAAACGTACTTCTAAAATAATGTTTTTAACCATATATAAACAAACGCAACTCATTTGGATGTTATTTGGTAGGTTTTCTAATACAAACATATCATAAAATGTAAATTAAATCTCCATAAATCATCAACTTATAGCATATAATCATTTAATCACTATAATACTGCATATACTTTTAAAAGAAAACAAGTTTTCCTTTAAACCGAAATCATTCATCAAAAATAGAGATGTAAACTAATTATTCACCTTGGTTTTGTGTTAAAAAGTTTGAGATTTGCCTTTAGATTGATTTGCTTAAGTTTTCTACTTGAATTCTAGCATTTCTTTCCTTTAGATCTTCTTAATGACGGCCGACCGAGTTCCTTTAGGTTTTCAGTTTTGTTTATAATAGTTAAAATGAATAAGGAATGAAGAATAAAAGGTTTTAGGATGTTGGAATGAGGGCTATCCCTATTTTACCATTACCATATTCCTCCTACTTACTTATTTGTAGTTCTCTTTTACCAATATATTCATTAAGGCACGACTCCTTAATTAATAAATCTTGATCCCTTAATTATCTACATTGCTTCATTTAATTTATCCAATTAAATGTTCTAAATTATGTTAGTTAAAATTAGGGTCATTACACAATATACTCTCAACATACCTCGAGTTTGAGGCATAATAATTTACTATTGTTTTTAGGCCAGTGCTCAAACCCATGCTCTTTTACTTGTATTCATAGATCTACAAGTGCTTAATTTTAGGTTTTTTCTTTATTTCTATGTATGCCATCGGAGGAAGGCTATTTTTCTCCTTTTTGTTGTTACATGGCGCTGTTTTCTTCTTGTTCAAATCGGGACAATGGAAGGTTTATGCGAGGTAGACTCTTTTAGTTATATATGTATAGGCTCTACCAAATGACAACTCACCAAGTCCTTGGTCTAGGACAGTTCATTGAATTGCAGACAACAAATTGAATTTCTTTTTAATACTTGTTTACATAAAAATTGTATACAAAACAATGCTAGGCAATATGTGGTTTTGTGGTACGATTATTGGAGTGAATGCTACCGACCAAGTTCAAAGCTGGCGACAAGCAATAATTTGTTTTTTCTCTTTGAATTTCTTTCAAAAATGTGTATAAGGGTTTGGGCAACCAATTTTTTTTGGACCGACCCAGTATATGTATATGTGTATGTGTTCATGTATGCATATGTATATGTATACACACATGTATACTTATTCATGTATTTTTATAAATACACACAAATATATTAATGAGATATTCTTTATTAATTGCCTATTTTATGACAATAAATCAAAATGGTGTGTGTGTGCATGTGTATGTGTCTATATATATATATATACATATATATATATATATATATATACATACATACATACATACATACATATATATATGTATATATACACACACGTACATTCATATGCACACTTAGGAAAATTAATCCCTTTATTCTAAAATAAGCATGGTGAATAGTTAAATAAGGTGAATAAACAAACAGAATTTGGATCCAATGATCCAATTTAGCTCTTATTATGTTGGTAATGACTGAATCCCGAAGGAAGTATTGAACCGTTATTTTAGGTTGCACGTGGAATGAAGTTGGGTTTCATAAGTCCACAAGGCAAGTGGTAATAATAAGAAATGGAGCGACCCAAGCATTGAATTTGCAACTAGAAAGTTAATGTCACCGCACAACAATGAGGTTGCTACCTAACACTATTTAACTCCCATTTATTTAACCGAATCCGTCACAATTTTCACATTTACGTTCTTTCCTTGTTTTGCATTTTTTAAGTATCCAAGTCTTCCACTACAAATGCCAACAGGACTCATTCTTTAAATGCAGATTCCACGACTTGTCACCTTTGATTAATGTAATTTTTGTCTGTGAATTTTGGTCTGGCGCATCTTAAATCATTTTCTTTAGTAATGGTTTTGGTAAAAATGGTTGAAGCAATTGCCTTACGGTATGCGATTGCTCTGTTTAAATATAAAAAGGTACCCACTTGCGTTTCAAAAGATGATTTAGAAAGAATTTTTTTTTTTTGAAAATTAGCCAATCCCAATCAACCACATGGCGGCCAAGAGTGGCATATCTCCCTTAATATCTGTTAAATAATAGTTCTTGCAAATCAGTAGAATAATTCTCAAAGCTCCATATCCCACAAGTGTACTTCACGGATTTCAATTTCAACCATATGTTTTTCTTTTTTTGAAAATTCATTGGATAACTTTGACGGTATGTATATCGTAGATAGTTTGCTACGTTTATCTTCTAATCTAAATGGAGTTGCTTATTTCTGGTAGTTGAAACAGGATCATTTTCACCGTTAATTACAAATTTATAAGCTCTCTAACAGTACAATTGTTAGTGCATGACAATCGAACTTCTAAAATTTATGATAATGTTTCGTTTAGAAACAAATTTTTGTATTTTTAGTTTTCAATATCTATCTCATTTATAAGAAGAATGAAAGGACGACGGAAGTAAACGTTAGATGAAAGGACGAAGGGAATAGAGGGACGACAGAAAAACGGATCGTTTCACGTGTTTATGTTATTTCCCAAAACGCGAAAAATAAAAAAATGTTTTCTATTTTGTATATTAATTTCGTTTTCTAAATTGGTCGTTTTCGACAATATGTGCATTTTTATATGAAAGAAAACTCAAAGCTAAAAATAGCAAACCAAACATTACCTAATTTTTTAATAATATTCTTAAGTTAATCGGACTAAGCTGATAAAATATTATGCAAATGATGAAATTTACCTACATCGAACAATTCAATTACAACTGCATTATAAAAATACCTTTTCACTACATGGGTCGGTGCAAATAACTTATGTGTTTGCATCCTTAATTTTTTTTTTTGAAATGGTACTTTATATACAATAAATCATTGGGACAACATATCCCATGTCAATAAACGTTCGAAAGAAAGTTTCGAACTTGTGACCTCTTACACCAAAGCCGAATCACTTAACCACTTGGACAATGGTGCTTGTCTTTGCATCCTTAATTTTTGCATCTTAGTTTTACTTATATTTAACTTTTTTAGAATATGGTTGACTATTACTGGTATATACTTTTCTCTCCCTATTCTCAGTAATAAGTTTTACTTTTTTAAAGTATTTCTTTAATATCTTCCCCAAATTGATGTATCTCATTGATCTTTAAAAATAATAGCTATAATTTTCTATTGGAAACATTAGTCTGGTCTGATGGTTAAGTCACGTACATCGTTGCTTCCTTTAAGACGTTTCGCTGCTCCGCCAAAAAGCGTGCAAGGCAGGCCATAAACAGCGCCGCCTTCAGAGTAAAACAGTCAAATAGTATTTAACAAACCTATACACAAAGGTTGTTGATTAGAATTGCACCCTCGGGTTTGCGTAATATTGCTCGGTTTTGTTTTTTAAGAGTATTGGCATCCTAGAAGATGGCTGAGGAAGAGCGGTCAGATGTAGTTCTTTGTATCTTGTCCACTTATCGGTTAAATAGGTGGAAAACCGAAAAGAACATTATTAGTGTGGAGATTAAGAAACAAGCGGGTCTTAAAAATAAAATAAAAATCTAAACGGTTCTCAATTGAACATTATAAAACGTTTTCTAAAATAAACGGATCTTGATCGTCTCATAATCGTTTAAAAAAAACGTTAAAAAATCTTGTACCAAAAATATAAGTGCTACATCACAATAACCCAACCCGATCCAGGTCAAGTTGAATTGAGTCGAGTCGGTCGGTCAGCACGCGCATGTATGTGGTGGTCATGCATGCGTTTCCTACCCATAACAAAAACAAAACTATATGCCCAAAAGGTCCAATACGGAAGCTAAGAAAATCATATAAATATGAGTGTCTCTCAATCATCCCTACAATGTGGGTATCAAACAATAAATGCACTTATTCAAACTATTTTCATTTTTAAATAATTCAAAACAATTTTTTTCAAACAATTCTCCACTTGAATTTCTAAAAATATTTTTCAAGCAATTTCCAAAAAAAATATAAGATAGCAAATAAACAAGGGTATGTTTCGATTTGAACCTTTGCATAGTGAGCAAGATTCAGATTATGTTAAAGTGAATCGTAGTCTTAAACTCTATTTTGACATCAAACCACATACAAGCTTCCTAGGGTAGAATCTAAAAGCCTGTGGGTTTATGGCCATACATGTCTTTTCGGTATAGTGAACGCTCTAGAAATTTCGACTCAAAATCTCCATAGGGAACGATCTCGTTTCAACGTTCACATATGTGAGTCTATCAAGAGTACTCATGTGGTACTCCACTCCACATAGAGTATATAACGCATTAAGAGTTGCTACCAACTGACTCACTTCAGGAATACATGATTTTGTTCAACTCGTATTACTTTCACAATTTATTATTACCCATTAAACCTAGTTCTTGAATCTCCAGTCTTAAGGTTAGTTTACCATTAAGAGCGACTCCTCATTCTAAGGGCAATAGTCTCATTGCTTTTGAAGCTTTATGGACTTTCCTTCTAGCCAATCCTTTCGTCAAAGGATCGGTCAATTTATCTTTAATGCATACATGATCCACTTTAATAGCTTTTGAAGAGAGTAATTCTCTAACAATAACGTGCTTACAACATATTTGTCGTTTGTAATGACCCGATATTTTCAACCATTCGCATCCGCACATGTCGGACTTGAATTGGTCAAAATACCGCGTTGTAAATAAAATTTAGCAAATCTCAGAATATACAGTAAATAAATAATCACAGATCACAGACACAGAGTGTTTAATAATGCAACGGAAGTAAAAGAGATAGTAGTTCATGAAACTACTACATACATATAAGATTCATCAGAGTTAAACAAGATACAACAGAAGAGTAACAAGATACATCATGTACAAATCAGAATACATCAGTGGAGTCACTGGATACAGAAAGTAATGTAGATGGCTGGATCTTCAAGCAAAGCTCCAACTCAGAAGGTGAGTCTTGAATGCCGAGTCACTCAATCTGACTCGAGCGTAAAGCAAAACACAAAACACTCGAGTCAGGACATAAATACTTATGAACTGTAAATCAACTCAAGTGAATAGTAAAAAATGCATCGGTAACTTAAAGGATGCTTGGAATCGTCCATCCTTTAAGGATCCGTTAAACTATTTACTATGTAGTAATATTGCTCTATTATAATAGTGTCCACAGTAAATTAAACTTACTTTAAAATATCGTTAAGGGGTTACCCATATAGCCCTTAACACATAATAGTGCCAATAGTCCATACAGTACCTGCATATCTCCTGATCGAGAGACTATGAGAAGATACTCCATAAGTACGACACAAATAGAAACTCATAGTAAGGCTCGCTATGGTAGGTGACACGGCACACAAGGCAATGCCAGGTAGATATACCAATTACGCACACGGGCTGACGGTAACGTAGCAGCCACTACGCCCACCTCGGAACACACTCCCAATCAAAATCAGAGGATGACCATCAAATCAACCACAAATAAGAGTATAGTATCGAAGAAGTGCGCCCGACCAGAGTAGCTACCCCTTTTGGCCCAAGATCGCTCCTATTTTAGCCACCTTAAACCAATTCACAGGAGTCAGGCCCACGTTCATACCTCAATAGAATCGTCTCCACCATCCTACTTTATTCTGGAATCTCCACCGCGTACAAGATTGTTAAAGTGGTTTTCGGAGTTGACAAAGAGTATGACAACTTCCGATCCCAGTCTCTTTAACAACCAAACGTTATTGTAATGCCGTGGTCATTTCATAATAGTTTATACTTCAAAAATCAAATCATTTCATTTCAAAACTATATTCCTTTCAAGATAGTTTTATACTTCGAAACCAAAACCATTTTTATTTCAAAACTATATCCAAATCAATAAGATATCATTTCCATTTCAAACACATATTCACCTTTCAAAAATCATAATACTTTCAAAGTTATAACTCTTTCGAAACCAAAATACTTAAAATCATTACAGTTTGAAAATCGTAACATTTCAAAATCATACATTTTAAATCATGGTACCTTCCTTTAATACTTTACATTTTACAAACTTATCCAGTTAAACCCAAATTTCAAATTTCAAATTTAATTTAATTCAAACCATCAGTTTCAATTCAATTTAGTTTCCCCACAAACCATTTCAAATCCTATCAATTTCAAATACAGAATTAATCCACAAAAATAAACTATTCAATTTTGATATATTTCAAAGCTTCAGTATCCCACATTTCAAAACTAAATTTTATAATTTAATATATCTCAAATTTAACTTCATTATTACTTAGTTTTGAAATATTCATTTCATTTCATAAATCCAATATTTTAAATAACTCAAATTACAAGTAAACCAAATATCCTTTCATACTAATATAAACTTTGAATATTCATTTATCGAATAAATCAAAATCAAATATCATTCCAAATTCATATTCTTTATCAAAATAAAGATTATGTCATTTAAAAATAATTTCAAAATCATTTCCTTTCAAATCCTTTATCAATTCATTATTATTCAAGATCAAATATTCAAATTTAAATACTTTTTTAAAATCAATCATGTCATTCATTTATTATTTCAAATATCATTACAAAAATACGTTTCAAAATTTCATTCAAAATTCATTTATCTCGTTACATTTCATTCAAATTAACACATAACCAAGTAAACCTTATTTAAATTATTTAAATTCCTCAAAAATTCAAATTTAAATATAGAAATATATTCAAAACTCCTTAAATTTCACAAATAATCAATTCCAAAAGTTAAATCATTTAACACTTTAAAATATAACTCAAATAGTATTAAAATCTATAATATTTCAAAACATCATCAAATTATAGCCATAACAGCATTTCTAAAGTGTTATCGTAGCTTATAGTTTCCAAAAAGTTTAGTTCAGGGATAACGGCATTTATAAAATGCCATAATAGATATTTAGTTATTTCAAACATAGCTAAATTCAAAACAACATCATTTATAAAATGCAACTAATAAAATTCCAGATTTTTATTATAACTTCAGAAACATTAACACTCCAATTTTTTTGTCATTTTAAACTTATAAATCATATTTCTAAACTTCCAAATTTCACATTTAAATAATTTTAACATATGATTTGTCATAATAAAATTTTATAATTAAATATCCAATTTTAAACTCAATTCATTTGTTAAGTCAAAATTTCACTATTTTCTTAACTTATAAATTTAATAAAACTTAACATTTTACTTCAAATATCATTTCAAAACTTAAAATTTTATTTCCATTATTTACTTATATTTTAAAAATATAAATTTAAAGTCAAAAATCACATTTTCTTTAAATTTACATACTTAAATTCACAAATTTAAAACTTAATATTTAGTTTTCTCAAAACCATAAAATATATATATTTAAATCCAAATTTCATACTTTAAAAATACACATCTATATAAAATCATTTAAAAATATACCACGGGGTTTGTATATAATTTTCTAACACAAGTCAAGTGATACAGATATGTATCATTTCAATCTGCAGTTTAAAAAGAAAAAACAGGTTTTATCATTTCAAACCCGCAATTCCAAGTCAAATAAAAATATAATAAAAATCACTTGAGCCTATCATTTCAGCTCATAATGATTTTTCCCTATTCTAATAACCGTTCAGGTATTTATGATTTTAACCCATAGTGATTTTATTCTAACAGGGAACTTGCAGTGTGAACATATGCATAAACAATATAAACAATTATACTAACATGTCAATGTCTCAATATATTGTCGTTTATCATACGTCAGGTGATAATTAACAAAGTTAACATGGTAATAACATGAAATAACATATCATATAGTCATCATTAACTTGCATAAACATTTTATTTACTATTCACTTGTCATCCATTTACCATTTCATAAGTAAAAATGTGAAAGTGAGAAGGACTCGCCTTTATCCAAGTTAGGGACCACTACGACACACAAGAACGATTCCAAAGGCACGACAAGCATAATACAACACGACTTTTGATTTGAATGAATGGAGAGCCTTAATATTGATCTTGTAGACAACATATAAACAAGACAATATAACACATGAATATTCAACACAAAAACAATATTGAACAAATGAAAATAAGAAGCAACAAAACAAGATAGCTCGACCTTGCTTTAACCATTCAAGTGCTCGGCCTAGGGTTCCATGTGCTCGGCCATGTCATCAATTTGGCTCGACTATAATGATGCTATAGACTCGGGTATGCATCACATATGCACGGCTACAAGGAGATGAAGGGGTTTTTGAGTTACTAGTGAAGGAAGGTCAAAGGCAAGGCAAAATAGGAAGTTTTGGTGCACCACTTGGCACGGTTGTGGGTCAATTGGGCTCGGCCATATCAGGTATAGGTCTGGTCATATTTGAAGTGATGGACTGAGGTGCAATAAGCAGGTGGTGGTGGAGCTAGGGTGGTGGCCGAGGTGATAAGTGAAGGGTAGGGTGAAGTATTGGTCGGCTAGGCATGTTTTGGTGGAGTTTTTGCAACTTTTTGTGATGATGGCTCATATGGAAGTCACGGCCACTATTGGTCAGAGGAGGAGGTGGTGGTTGCTATGGCTGGTGGGGGTGGAGAGGATGGTGGTAATGATGGGTGGTAGAGCCGAGCATAGCTTGAAGAGGAGCTAGGCAAAAATCATTGAAAATGAGAAGAAAAGAAAGATAAAGATGCCATGAAACCAACAAAATTTTCTCCCAAGATGACACAGCCGTGAGTTGAAATGAAGAGGAATGTTTTTTTCCATGTGAATCAGAAGGAAAACACATGGCTATGCAAGAAAATGTATAGCCAAAAGAAAGAAAAATGAAGAGGCAAAAGAAAATGAAAAGACAAAGGTTAATGGAAAAACACAAGTAATATGAAAAGCTTTTGTCTCTTCACATTTCAAATTCTTTTAAATCAGAATAAACAAAATAAAATCAGTAAATAAAAGAAAAGAAAAATAAAGTGAAAAAGAAATAAATAAATAATTTTAGGAAAAATAGAAGATAAATAAGAATAGCTTATTAAATTGAAACTAGCATTTAAAATTGTGAACAAAATAAAATAAACATTTGAAAGTTATAACTACACTTTTAAAATGTTTTAAAAATAAAATTATATACATAGCATGTCATGTTACATATATATACACAAATTAGAACATGATATGACAAACAAAAATATTATTTATATAAATTAAAATAACAATTTTGTTATATAAACAATTTACACACAATATTGTAAAAAGCAATATTTTCGCAATATTAATCGGATTTCAACGAAACAAAAAGTAGTATACTTGAAATGTTATTTATTTTCGTAATAAAAGATAAAATTAAAAAATTCAAAATTTTAAATTTTTAAATTTTAAAAATTCAAAATTTTAAATTTTAAATTTAAAAGTCAAAGTTTGACCATATTGACCAAAATTCACTTTTTTGGAAAATATTCTACTTATTCATGTTTGGAATTCTAATTTACATCAAAATCAAAATCTATATTTAAAACAATAAAATTTATCCATTTTAATAAATAAAAATAAAGTGTTTAAAATCAGGAATTTCAATCAAAATAATCAAAATAAATAATTAAAATAATCATAAAATACAGGGTTGTTACACTCTCCTCCACTCAAAACTTTTCGTCCCCGAAAAAGAATGAGGTACGGGAAAACACAAAAAAGATAGAATGAAATAGGATAAAGACAAAAGGACAAGAAGATTGAAATCATACCTGATAACTTTTGTTATAGGTAAGTTTAACAAGGTAGAGATGATCTTCCCAAGATCCTCCAGAATCAAGAACACAAGCACGAAAAAGATCCTCGAGAATCTTATTCACTCTTTTCACTTGACCGACGGTCTGTGCATGGCAAGCAGTGCTCAGATTCAAAATGAGCACCAAAGATTATAGAAAGGTTTCTAAACAGACTGGTATAAGCAATAGCCTTCCCATTCTGTAACAAGATAAGGGAAATAAGGACAAGTAAAAGATAATTTGAAAAATAAAATAAGATAATAGATTTGAAACCCTGGAAATTTCAACTTAAACTGAAAATTACTTTTACATAAGTTAAATAAATCTTAATCATCTCTAATTTCGTTATCTTATCATCAAATTATCTTAAATAAACAATCTTCAAAATTATAGATTTGAAAAATCTTTCATTATACTCATAATGTACTCAATAAAATTAATTCTTCTTTATTCCTAATTATAATTAAATTTATTCCTCTCAATATATTTTTATCACCTATATTATGTATATATTTATACTTATTATAACTGCTTTAATTTATTCTTAGTTCCTTTAACATCATTTTATATTGTAAATTATTCCATTACCCCTTTTTTCTCTCTATTTACCTCTGTTAATCTTTTTATTTCTAAAATTTAAGTGTATAGCATTTATTATAACCACTCAAATTTTATTTATAAAATCCTTTTTATATTGTATATTGTTCAATTACATATTCAACTTCTATATAATTTAGGTAAGTTATATTGGAATGAAATTGTGTATTATACAAATAAAACTTTCTAATTTAATCATTTCAAGCTTGAATATTTATTCAAATCTTGAAATTATCCTTAAAAATTATCTTTCAAGATAAAATTTAGGAATTAAATCTCCGATAAATTCCAAACTATTTAGAGATAAATAAATGCACATATACTATATATGTATATGTTCAAATTTAAATCATATATCAGCATATTTTATAAATCCAGTCTTATTTTTAGAAATTCAAATCAATTAAATTTCCCAAAAAAAATCTGCAGTAAGACTATAGAACGGTCTCTTCACTTCGAAACTCGAAAATGAATGTCGATGATGCTGTAGTCATCACCGAAGTTATTTTCCAGCGACAAAGAGAACAACACTAATTTTAAACTTTAAAATTCTTTGGAAACAAATTTCTATTCGAAAATACTTTAAATAGTATATCCTTTTAAAACTTTAAATACTAGGTTTGAAGCCATCGAAAATTAAATTCTCAAATTCTTGTTTTAAATTCATTTTAAAATTTCAAATAAATTTATAATCATGTTTTCTAGTTCAATTATTTATATATGAAACAAGAGATGATGATATATAAAATCAAATATTATTTCTTAACAACAATTAAATAAAAAAATCAATTAAAGATTTGTAATACAGTTACAAAATTTATTTCATTACTAAATTTGAAAAAAAAAACCATATTGTGTCAGTTTGCTCTGTTCAAGTGTTTTGGAAATCTTGTCGATAACGTTGATCAAACGAATCGATAGGAAACCCAAATCAACATCAACAACTCAAACAACACAATATATAAAACATTTTAAATATTAGTTTACAAATACACTTCAAGAATGATTTGAAGATAAGTTGGAAACAAATATGAGATGATTAAATAACAGAATAGGAAGATGGATAAACTTATATAAATCGCGGGCAACCTTAACCGGGTCAACCATGACTTAAAGAATAAGATCGATGTGCATTTTTGGGGTAAACCAACATTCGATCTTAAGATATAGAGTTCAGAATTATAAGAGATACCAACATCTAAACCGAGGATGTAAATCTTTGGTGAATCAATGATGTTATAAAGGAGTTTCACCCCTTTACAAATCAATTTGAGATTGGCGGGACCACCGACTCATTATAAAGATCATTTGAAGTAGAATTATGGGATACTCCAGAATCAAAAGAAGATGAATAGCAAAGGACACGAATGGATTTTGGAACATAGGGAACGTTCCAAAATTCAAAGGAATCGAGACAAAGAGGAAGAGATTCAAACTCGAATGAAAGTGATTCTGTAAACACATTTACCATATATACTGAGTTTTGCCTAGAGCCACCAAAGCTCTGATACCACATATAACGACCCGACATTTTCAACCATCGCATCCGCACATGTCGAACTTGAATTGCTCAAAATACCGCATTGTAAATAAAATTTGGCAAATCTCAGAATATACAGTAAATAAATAATCACAGATCACAGACATAGAGTATTTAATAATGCAGCGGAAGTAAAAGAGATAGTAGTTCATGAAACTGCTACATACATATAAGATTCATCAGAGTTAAACAAGATACAACAGAAAAGTAACAAGATACATCAGGTACAAATTAGAATACATCAGTGGAGTCACTGGATATCGAAAGCAAAGTAGATAGCTGGATCTTCAAGCAAAGCTCCAACTCTGAAGGTGAGTCTTGAATGCTGAATCACTCAGTCTGACTCGAGCGTAAAGCAAAACACAAAACACTCGAGTCAGGACATAAATAATTATGAACTGTAAATCAACTCAAGTGAACAGTAACAAAATGCATCAGTAACTTAAAGGATGCTTGGGATCGCCTATCTTTAAGGATCCGTTAAACTATTTACTATGTAGTAATATTGCACTATTATAAATAAAAGTGTCTACAGTAAAATAAACATACTTTAAAATAGCGTTAAGGGGTTACCCATATAGCCCTTAACACATAATAGTGCCAATAGTCTATACAGTACCTGCTTATCTCCTGATCGGGAGACTATGAGAAGATACTCCTTAGGTACGACACAAATAGAAATTCGTAGTAAGGCTCGCTATGGTAGGTGACAGACACACACGACAATGCCAGGGTAGATATACCAATTACGCACACGGGCTGGCAGTAACGTAGCAGCCACTACGCTCACCTCCGAACACACTCCCAATCAAAATAAGAGGATGGCCATCAAATCAACCACAAGTAAGAGTATAGTCTCGAAGAAGTGCGTCCGACCAGAGGAGCTACCCATTTTGGCCCGAGATCGCTCCTGTTTTAGCCACCTTAAGCCAACTTACGGGAGTCTGGTCCATGTTCATACCTCAGTAGGATCGTCGCCACCATCCTACTTCATTCTGGAATCTCCACTACGTACGCGGTTGTTAAAGTGGTTTTCGGAGTAGGCAGAGAGTATGACAACTTTCGATCCCGGTCTCTTTAACAACCAAACGTTATTATAACGTCGTGGTCAATTCATAATAGTTTATACTTCAAAAATCAAATCATTTCATTTCAAAACCATATTCCTTTCAAGATAGTTTATACTTCGAAAGCAAAACCATTTTTATTTCAAAACTATATCCAAACCAATACGATATCATTTCCATTTCAAACATATATTCACCTTTCAAAAATCATTATACTTTCGAAGTTATAACTCTTTCAAAACCAAAATACTCGAAATCATTACACTTTGAAAATCATAACATTTCAAAATCATACATTTGAAATCATGGTACCTTCCTTTAATACTTTACATTTTACAAGCTTATCCAATTAAACCCAAATTTCAAATTTCCAATTTAATTCAATTCAAACCATTAGTTTCAATTCAATTCAGTTTCCCCACAAACCATTTCAAATCCTGTCAATTTCAAAAACAGATTTAATCCACAAAAATAAACTATTCAATTTTAATATATTTCAAAGCTTTAATGTCCCACATTTCAAAACTTAATTTTATAATTTCATATATCTCAAATTTAACTTGATTATTACTTAGTTTTGAAATATTCATTTCATAAATCCAGTATTAATTAAATAACTCAAACTACAAGTAAACCAAATACCATTTCATACTAATATAAACTTTGAATATTCATTTATCGAATAAATCGAATAAATCAAAATCAGACATAATTCCAAATTCACATTCTTTATCAAAATAAAGATTATGTCATTCAAAAACCATTTCAAAATCATTTCCTTTCAAATCCTTTATCAATTCATTATCATTCAAGATCACATATTCAAATTTAAATACCTTTTTAAAAATCAATTATGTCATTCATTTATTATTTCAAATACCATTACAAAAATACATTTCAAAATTTCATTCAAAATTCATTTATCTCCTTACATTTCATTCAAATTAACACATAACCAAGTAAACCTTATTTAAATTCAAGTTCAATTTAAATTCCTTAAAAATTCAAATTTAAATATAGAAATATATTCAAAACTCCTTGAATTTCACCAATAATCAATTTCAAAAGTTAAATCATTTAACACTTTAAAATATAACTCAAATAGTGTTAAAATCTATAATATTTTAAAACATTGTCAAATTATAGCAAAAACAGCTTTTATAACGTGCTATCGTAGGTAATAGTTTCCAAAATAGTTTAGTTCAGGGATAAGGGCATTTATAAAATGTCGTAATAGATATTTAGTCATTTCAAACATAGCTAAATTCGAAACAACAGCACCTAAAAATGCTATTAATAAAATTCCAGATTTTTATTATTACTTCAGAAACATTAACACTCCATTTTTTTTGTTATTTTAAACTTATAAATCATATTTCTAAACTTTAAAATTTCACATTTAAATAATTTTAACATATGATTTATCACAATAAATTTTATAATTAAATATCCAATTTTAAACTCAATTCATTTGTCAAGTCAAAATTTCACTGTTTTCTTAACTTATAAATTTAATAAAACTTAACATTTTACTTCAATTACCATTTCAGAACTTTAAATTTTATTTCCATTATTTATTTACATTTTAAAAATATAAATTTAAAGTCAAAAATCACATTTTCTTTAAATTTACATACTTAAATTCACAAATTCAAAACTTAATATTTAGTTTTCTCAAAACCATAAAATATATATTTTTAAATCAAATTTCATACTTTAAAAATACACACCTATATAAAATAATTTAAAAATATACCACGGGGTCTGTGTATAATATTCTAACCTAGGTCAAGTGATACGGATATGTATCATTTCAATCCGCAATTTTAAAAAGAAAAAACGGGTTCTATCATTTCAAACCCGCAATCCCAAGTCAAATAAAAATACAATAAAAATCACTTGAGCTATCATTTCAGCTCATAATTATTTTTCCCTATTTTAATGTCCGTTCAGGTATGTATCATTTCAACCCATAGTGATTCTATTCTAACAGGGAACTTGCAGTGTGAACATATGCATAAATAATATAAACAATTATACTAACAGGTCAATGTCTCAATATACTATCATTTATCATATGTCAGGTGATAATTAACAAAGTTAACATGGTAATAACATATCATATAGTCATCATTAACTTGCATAAACATTTTAATTACTAATCACTTGTTATCCATTTACCATTTCATAAGTAAAAATGTCAGAGTGAGAAGGACTCACCTTTATCCAAGCTAGAGACCACTACGACACACAAGAATGATTCCAAAGGCACGACAAGCATAATACAGCACGAGTTTTGATTTGAATAAATGGAGAGCCTTGATATTGATCTTGTAGACAACATATAAACAAGACAATATAACACATTAATATTCAACACAAAAACAATATTGAACAAATGAAAATAAGAAGCAATAAAACAAGATAGCTCGACCTTGCTTTAGCCATTCAAGTGCTCGGCCTAGGGTTCCATGTGCTCGGCCATGTCATCAATTTGGCTCGACCATAATGATGCTATAGACCGGGTATGCATCACATATGCACGGCTACAAGGAGATGAAGGGGTTTTTGAGTTACTAGTGAAGGAAGGTCAAAGGCAAGGCAAAACAGGAAGTTTTGGTGCACCACTTGGCTCGGTTGTGGGTCAATTGGGTTTGGCCATATCAGGTATAGGTCTGGCCAGATCTGAAGTGATGGCCAGAGGTGCAATAAGCAGGTGGTGGTGGAGCTAGGGTGGTGGCCGAGGTGATAAGTGAAGGGTAGGGTGAAGTATTGGTCGGCTAGGCATGTTTTGGAGTTTTTGCAACTTTTTGTGGTGATGGCTCATATAGAAGTCACGGCCACTATTGGTCAGAGGAGGAGGTGGTCGTTGCTGTGGATGGTGGTGGTGGAGAAGATGGTGGTGATGATGGGTGGTAGAGCCGAGCATAGCTTGAAGAGGAGCAAGGCAAAAATCATTGAAAATGAGAAGAAAAAGTAAGATAAAGATGCCATGAAACCAACAAAATTTTCTCTCAGGATGAGATAGCCGTGAGTTGAAATGAAGAGGAATGTTTTTTTCCACGTGAATGAGAAGGAAAACACATGGCTATGCAAGAAAATGTACAGCCAAAAGAAAGAAAAATGAAGAGGCAAAAGAAAATGAAAAGACACAAGTAATATGAAAAGCTTTTGTCTCTTCACATTTTAAATTCTTTTAAATCAAAATAAACAAAATAAAATCAGTAAATAAAATAAAAGACAAACAAAAATAAATTGAAAAAGAAATAAGTAAATAAGTTTAGGAAAAATAGAAGATAAATAAGAAAATAGCTTATTAAATTGAAACTAGAATTTAAAATTGTAAACAAAATAAAATAAACATTTGAAAGTTATAACTACACTTTTAAAATGTTTTAAAAATAAAATTATATACATAGAATGTCATGCTACACGTATATATACAAAGTAGAACATGATATGACAAACAAAAATATTATTTATATAAATTAAAATAACAATTTTGTTAAATAAACAATTTACATACAATATTGTAAAACGCATAACTTTCACAATATTAATCGGATTTCAACGAAACGAAAAGCAGTATATTTGAAATTTTATTTATTTTAATAATAAAAGATAAAATTCAAAAATTCAAAATTTTAAATTTCTAAATTTAAAAGTCAAAGTTTCACCATATTGACCAAAGTTCATATTTCTGGAAAATATTCTATTTATTCATGTTTGGAATTCTAATTTACATCAAATCAAAATTTATATTACAAATAACAAAATTTATTCATTTTAATAGATAAAAGTAAAGTTTTAAAACTAGGAATTTCAATTAAAATAATCAAAATAAATAATTAAAATAATCATAAAATACAGGGTTGTTACACTCTCCCCCACTCAAAACTTTTCGTCGCCGAAAAAGAATGAGGTCTGGAAAAACACAGAAAAAATAGAATGAAATAGGATTGAGACAATATGACAAGAAGATTGAAATCATACCTGATAACTGTTGTTACAGGTAAGTTTAATAAGGTGGAGATTATCTTCCCAAGATCTTCCAAAATCAAGAACACAAGCTCGAAAAAGATCCTCGAGAATCTGATTCACACTTTTCACTTGACCGACGGTCCATGGATGACAAGCAGTGCTCAGATTCAAAATGAGTACCAAAGATTATAGAAAGATTTTTAAACAGACTGGTATAAACAATACCCTTCCTATTCTGTAACTAGACAAGGGAAATAAGGATAACTAAAGATAATTTGGAAAACAAAATAAGATAATAGATTTGAAACCCTGAAAATTTCAAATTAAATTGAAAATTACTTTTACAGAAGTTAAATAAATCTTAATCATCTCTAATTTCATTATCTTATCATTAAATTATCTTAAATAAACAATCTCTAAAATCATGGATTTGAAAAATATTTCATTATACTCACAATGTACTCAATAAAATTAATTCTTCTTTATTCCTAATTATAATTAAATTTATTCCTCTCAATATATTTTTATCACCTATATTATGTGTACTTTTATACTTATCATAACTGCTGTAATTTATTCTTAATTCCTTTAATATCATTTTATATTGTAAATTATTATATTACCCCTTTTTTCTCTCTATTTACCTCTGTTAATATTTTTATTTCTAAAATTTAAGTATATGACATTTATTATAACCACTCAAATTTTATTTATAAAGTCCTTTTTATATTGTATTTATTCAATTACATATTCAACTTCTGTATAATTTAGGTAAGTTATATTTGAATGAAATTGTGTATTATACAAATAATACTTTCTAATTTATCATTTCAAGCATGAATATTTATTCAAATCTTGAAATTATCCTTAAAAATTATCTTTCAAGATAAAATTTAGGAATTAAATCTTCGATAAATTCCAAACTATTTACAGATAAATAAGTGAACATATACTATATATGTATCCATCCAAATTTAAATCATATATCAACATATGTTATAAATCCAGTCTTATTTTTAGAAATTCATATCAATTAAATTTCCCAAAACAAAACTGTAGCAAGACTACAGAACAGTCTCTTCACTTCGAAACTCGAAAATGAATGTCGATGATGCTGTAGTCATCACCGAAGTTATTTTCCAACGACAAAGAGAAGAGCACTAATTTTAAACTTTAAAATTCTTTGGAAACAAATTTCTATTCGAAAATACTTTAAATAGTATATCCTTTTTAAACTTTAAATACAAGATTTGAAACCATCGAAAATTAAATTCTCAAATTCTTGCTTTAAATTCATTTTAAATTTCTAAATAAATTTATAACCATGTTTTATAGTTCAATTATTTATATATGAAATAAGAGATAATAATATATAAAATCAAATATTATTTCTTAACAACCAATTAAATAAAAAATATCTAAAAAAAGATTTATAACATAGTTACAAAATTTATTTCATTGCTAAATTTGAAAAAAAAAACATATCGTGTCAGTTTGCTCTGTTCAAGTGTTTTGGAAATCTTATCGATAGCGTTGATCGGACGAATCGATCGGAAACCCAAATCAACATCAACAACTCAAACAACACAATATATAAAACATTTTAAATATTAGTTTATAAATACACTTCAAGAATGATTTGAAGATAAGTTGGAAACAAATATGAGATGACTAAATAACAGAATAGGAAGATGGATAAACTTATATAATTGCGGGCAACCTTAACCGGGTCAACCGTGACTTAAAGAATAAGATCGATGTGGATTTATGGAGTAAATCAACATTCGATCTCAAGATATAGAGTTCGGAATTATAAGAGATACCAGCATCTAAACCGAGGATATAAAATCTTTGGTGAATCAATGCTGTTGTAAAGGAGTTTTGCCCCTTTACAAATCAATTTGAGATTGGCGGGACCGCCGACTCATTATAAAGATCATTTGAAGTGGAGTTATGGGATACTCTAGAATCAAAAGAAGATGAATAGTGAGGGACATGAATGGATTTTGGAACTGTAGGGAACGTTCCAAAATTCAAAGGAATTGAGTCAAAGAGGAAGAGATTCAAACTCGAATGAAAGTGATTCTGTAAATGCATTTACCATATATACTGAGTTTTGCCTAGAGCCACCAAAGCTCTTATACCACATGTAACGACCCGATATTTTCAACCATTCGCATCCGCACATGTCGGACTTGAATTGCTCAAAATACCATGTTGTAAATAAAATTTGGAAAATCTCAGAATATACAGTAAATAAATAATCACAGATCATAGAGTATTTAATAATGCAGCGGAAGTAAATGAGATAATGCACATTTGACTCTGAATGTTTATCTAATCTCTGCTGTGAATATTAAGATTACAACTCTCTGTATATATTTTGATCACTTTAATTAGTTTTAATGACTCCTTTGCAACGTGACAATGTCCACAAAATACGAGTACCATACGATGTCATGCTTTAATATTTTATATCTTTCTGTTTCAAACTTGAAACTTGACATTACCATATTCATTATAAGTGATTGCTGAGTTGTAGTTTGTGGCATGCGGGGGGACTGAAGTACATATCTTGGGATGGTAATTAAGTATTCAAATTTGACTAGGATCACACTGGAAATGCATGCATATTAAAGCCAATTAGATTAGTGATGTGGAGCGCACTAATAAAAGTAAGTTTTGAATATAACACAATCATTATCTTACAAAGTCTTGATAACAACATGCTTCAGTTAATATGCCATTTGCATATAAATTTTATTTTTCTTTTATTTTTAATTATACTAGTTAGAGTGGTTGATTTAGAAAACTTACGTACACTAAACAACCCATTCAAATTTGAATAAAGACGAGCGAATGAGGGAAAATACCCTTATATGGACTATTTACACTAAACATTCGTTAAGAATACTTAATTGAAGCCTCTAAAGTAAATATCAATATAGAGAGTTGCTCCTTGTGGTGCACTTTGATTTCTTGATGCAAGACTATCGTCTAAATTATTTCACTTCATATATATATATATATATATATATATATATATATTTCTTCTTGTTTATAAATTCTATAGACCATAGAAAGTTCTGCAAGAGAGTTTGTGGGTAAGAATACTTTCAGCACTCTTGTGCTACTGTGGTATGACATGTTAAATTATATAATAAGTAAATTTCAGACTTACGATTCATTATCATTGATGTATGAACGTGAAAAAAACTAAACATAATTATAAACCACAATTTAATTTTTGATTTGGCTGGGAGTGAACGTGCATCTCAAGCATTAACAGCCGGTTCAAAGCTAAAGGAGGGCTGCCATATTAATCAAAGTCTGCTTACTCTACATCGCAAGCTAAGGTTTATTATGAACTTATTTGCAGATTGAGAAATTATCAGCCAAAACTCATGTTTCAAATAGAACGTGCCAATGTTATTTGTAATTTTTTGTTTTTGTGATGCAATAAAGGAAGAACTGGACATATACCTTATAGAGATTCAAAACTTATACGCATATTGCAGTCAACAATAGGAGGAAATGCACGAACTACCATCATATGTACAATAAGCTTAGGGCTGTTAATTTTGTATGATTTTCCGATGTCCGTTCATGTCCGTAACCGAAATATGTCAGTCCGAATCCATTTGATTCTCTTTTAGGACACGAGCTAGGACAACAAAATTTATATGAGCATAAATATTGTCTGGTCCGAGTTCATTCAAATTTGTCCGAATTTCTTATAATTCAGTATATCTGATGTAAATTCTATTAAATAACATAAAATTTGATGTAAATAGCAATGTCCGTCCGTGTCCGTTTGAGTCTGTGTCTAAAAAATGTATGCACGAGTTCGTCCGATTTCATTTAAGACACGAGCTAGGACAACAAATTTTGTACAAACATAAATCTCGTCCGGTATATGTCCGGTCCGATTTTACTTAGGACATAAACTAAACACACTTCCGTCCTTTCTGGTCTAGTCTGACCGATTTACACCCCTAAATAAGCCCAGCACGATGTCACATAGAGCTATATAGAAATAAACTACAATTTGTCATTTGTGCTAAAGCAGTGGCAACAAGTGCACAAGTTAACGTGATCATGTCGGATAAGGCATTGGTCAAACATTTACAAAGGAATTGAAATGGAAATAAATAAGGGATGACAAGGGGGATTGATACAGTTTTCCTTTTGATAAACTTAATTAATACAACATATTAATGATAATCAATAGGTACCATAATGTAAGAATATGGAAGGTAAACAATGAATTGTATGTATACATTATTGTGTTGATTAGAAAAAGAGATGATTTCATACTACGATAACATATGTAAAGAAAAATAAATTTTATATGAACACATACAAGTAGATCCATATATATATATATATATATATATATATATATATATATATATATATATATATATATGGAATCTAATCAAAGCTTTCTAATAATATAAATTAGATAGTTATTACAGTCAATTTTAAAACTTTGATTTGTTGCTAAAATTCCTTCTATTCAAATATCTAATGCAATAAAAAGTGCAAGTAATACATGCAAACATACATACATGTATCAAAATACAAAACTAAAATTACACTGTTATGAAAGATTAAAACATAGATCTACAATTGTAACATTGTATTGATTCCATATTAATTTCATTTTTAACTTTAAATATAATTCAATCGATCAACATGGAAACGTAAATTTCCAGATTTCAAGATCCACTTTAAATATAATTCATTTTTAACTTTAAATATAATTAGAATGTTTAAAAATATAGATCTATACTCAAATGTAGTTTTAAAATATTTTTTTTTAATTTTGATCTATCAAATGAAATACAATCATATCATTCGACAAATAATTTCAATTTTTCATAAATAATTTTTTAATTAAGCAAGACAGTAATGCATCATACAAATTATGAAAGTCAAATTAAATTTCCATCAGACAGTACAAAATCACTATCTATATACAAAACCTTACTACCCAATCCTTAAAACACACACTGTTGATGTTGCCTTTGATTTGCACCTTGAACGAAGAATGCTTCTAGATTTGATTGAATTAACTTAGGATGTTGCCTAGAATCACACTTTGAATGATGACATCTCCTCAGATCTTCAAGATCAGCATTCTATCCTTACAAGAGATGGATGAACCAGTTTTGTTTTATTTTATCTGATTTTTTATTTGGAATTGAAAGATTCTAGAAATTCCTTTTCTTTGTTTTGTTTCTTCCATGAAAAGTTAGGAGTAGAGAAAGAGAAAGAATGAATAAGAAAGAAAATGATTGTACGTACAGAATGAATTAGAGAATATATTTTTTCAAAAGAATAAAACTTTTCTCATTCTTTAATTAAAACTTCCCTAATTAATTTCTTGATTGTTTCTCTCCCTCCAATCCTTTCTTTACACGCATCTCATCAAATAGCATAAAATTTCCATAAATCATGTCATCAAATGACATAAAATTTCCTTAAATCATGTCATCAAATGACATAAAAATTTTCATAAATCATTTCATGCAATTATCTTTAAATTACATCGATATCGGATATCAATGCATGCAAATATAACTTTTATAAATGTATTAAAATAGTTACAAAAAAACTTGCAAACATCAAATAAATAATAATTAATATTTCTCAAATATCAATTAATTCAATCAATTTACAATATTTTATAAATTAATTAAATCATGTGGTTTTTCAGAGAATTCATCATTACGGTTGTGTGTATAGATGTAAATTAAGTCAACGATTAATATCGAACTATTCAAATATTAACGTTCACACGTCACTTAGCAGGCGGTGTGTCATTTTGGTTGAATTTATCGCTTACACATCTTTTGGTTAAATCCAATTTTACTTATTATAAGCGGTTTCTAACAGTGACAATTATTTACACTAATTCTCTTCGTCAAAACTACATCACTTTAGATTTATGGAATTTGGTAATGTTCAAAATTTCAATATCATTTACATTCAACTTTATGGTCCAAATACAAAGTCTTTAGTTCAATAATAACAATTATTATTAACCGAAATGCTCTGGCTAGAGATTTTAACTTTGAGTTGACTTCAGTTGACCGTGATACTAACCTCATATAACTGACGAGACGGATCCTCTCTTGGATAGTGTTTCACTTCCAATGCTTCCACTCGACCCAACTATAGTCGTTCGATGGATGCCATGTCATGATTTAACTATAATCAAAGTGGAGCTTCCACATTGAAGTTCGACAGTATTCTCAAGTCGAGAGAACTGTATAAATTAGTCACATCGATATTCTCCGCTTGACCTTAGTTATATTAACCAACAGAAAATTATCTAGTGAGCCATTCCATAGTTATCCAATAACTATCAGTATGTAACCCCTTGGTACCCCCAAAGTCATGAGTAATACACTACCCAACAGTTTGGAGAGCGTTTACTCTAGTCTCAATGGATACATCGATATCCAGTCTCGATACATCTTGACTAGAAACATTTAAAATGATATATTTGTTTCATTGCGACAAATTACTCATGGTTACAAAACTTTGTAACTACTATCGCAAAACATACCATTTGTGGATTTTCTATTAGATATGCTTTTAATTAAATTGATTAATTAATAAAACACATTATATCAAGTATATAATAGAAAGAAATACTTTATTTCGAATAAGATTAGTCAACGAGTTAGATATATATATTAAATTACATAATTGCCCTTAGGACGTACCCCTAACTCTATCATGTGATAGATTTTGTATTCAAATAATTAATTACTCTACTTGATCATTTAGCTTTTAGAAAAATACCAACTCATTTTAATGGAGGATGAGTCCGTCTTAGACGCATGAGTGGATGAACCAGCAACATCAACAGCTAGAATAAGATTATCACTCCGAACAGAAGGAGACATGATGTGATCATCATGCTCATTTGAGTGGAATCCACCATTATCCGAGTGGGATCTACCACGGCTATGTCTCTGACCTCGACTAGGCATATTTACTATAATAATACATATACAAACATGTATACAATGCAATAATGGATATAACTTGAACATAAGAATTACATATATTGGTAATTATTAGCAAATACAATGAACCATATATTAATGACAACAGAGAAAAATAAAATAACGTATATATAAAAATAGTCTTATAATCAATTATACATATACTACTAATTTTCAACATCATTATCACTATCATCATTTACATCATCATCATCATACTTATGTTCATTAAGTTCGATATCATCATCATTATCAACTACGAAATTACCTTCATCAACCTTGACATATTCGTCAAATTCAACTCCGTTAAAAACTTCATTGTTAAGCGGTCCTACATCGTTGGTATCTTATGTTATTTTGAGTAGTTTATTGTCCCCTACTTTATTTTGGTATGACTGATTATCGGTTCATTGTGTATTCTTGACTTTAAGTAGTTGAATTCGAGAAAAATTCATTTGAGAATATCAATAGATATCTAACATCTATCACTACAATCATAAGTAAAATTAAAAGCCTACCCAACATTTAATTAGTTAAGAAGCCTTCAAGAATTGTTTTAACTCACTAAAAGTAAAATGCGTAAGAATAACTAAAATTAAAGTACTTCAATATGATATTTTGGTTTAGTGATGACCTTAAATGTAGTCTATTATTCGATCCACTTTCAATGCAACCACTTATGGATTGCGGGTTGTCTCGTCATATCTCACCCGATTCAGTATGTCCTTGGTTCTCAACAATTTCCCATCCTCTTCATGGTCCCAACGTCCAATGAACTAACTCTGTCCATCTTTTCAACTAGGCATATGAGAGTAAGGTGGCAAGAGGTGCAACTAGATATACCTACTCCAGGGAAGAAGCATGTTCCATTTCTCAAGCATTCCGCCACGATACAAATGCATTGAATGCAAAGGCAGAGCATACCTATGGTATAGTTCTACTATTGGCCTTCATCCTAGACAGACTTTCCTTTCATTTAGCCTCCTCCCTCCCATCATGTCCGTTCAACTAGATCAACGATCAAGAGCGCTTTCGCCCTATTTTACCGTACAATCTCAACTATCAAAGCATTGCAACATCAAGGAAAAAGGGAGAGAAAGGAAGAGAAGAAAACGGAGAAGTGTTCAGTTCTGACCCCAGCGTCATGCTGGTGGCTAGTTTTTGGTCAGCAAACAAATAGCCACTTCACAAAGGTGGGAAACAACAAGAATTTTGGGTAACGAACGCAACCCAGAGTCCTTCACATAGCAAACCTTTAAGATTAGCTGCTTCATTAATCTTAAATATGTTATTTCTCTTGTTCTTTTCTTATTATTCCCTTGTAGTTCTTTTTATTGGTAAGGACCCATATAGTAAGAAAACTTCACAATGAACGTAGGCAGCTCTGCCGAACTATTCCGTTTTTGTGTCGTTTAACTTTAAATGCTCGCTTTCCTATATTTTTTCACTCTTAAGCTTGGTGATTAGCATGTGACGTTTGCTCCTCATGACGCATCATAATAATTTCAGGGTTGACGAAAAATATAGTGAATAATTGTTAATCAGCTGCATGTAGAGAGTTTTGTTCCTTTCTCTAATGTTGTCACAACACTTTGCAACACCTAACTTGTTCTGGTTCCATCTCTTTAATTCTTCCTTTATTTGCTTTAGTTTAGATTTGAACTTGAAGAGAGGACTGTCTTCAAAGTAGTTTGAGATTTGCCTTGGAATTGCCTCACCATAACCTGCTTATAAATGCCAAGAGTTGTATTTAAAAGGTCTTTGTTGTGTATAACTATGGTAGAGAGTAAATTAATTAGAATTACAGAATGGTCATTGGTAGAGTGACTTAACATAGTGGCTTGGATTTGGCTGAATTTACTTGCTAATTCAAAATTGCTATTATCAATTTTACTATTTAGACTAAAATTTATTTTGGTTATTTTATCGTGTGCTGGACGCTTTTTGTATGGTTTCTTTTATTATTTTTGTATTCTTTTATCTTTGCATATATTATTATATCACGGTTGTGGTAGTCTTTGATGAATATTGTTGTTTATGTAATACTCCAGAGAAATAGACGTATCTATGTGTTTTTTGTTGTGTAGACAAAACATGTAGAACAAACAATACAATTAACAGTAGATACTGTGATGGAATAACTGCTGAGGATTATTGATTAGAATAGAATGTTTCCACATCAGTGATGATTCTTAAGAAATTGCAACAAAATATTTTTATTTAATCATTTTATTCAATTTTTATTAGAACTTCTATAGTAAATCCATGAAAAGTCTTGGTAAATCGATCGCTAATTTACAACAGTAGTTTGTCAATGTGCAATTTTGTTCACATGAATGTTATAATAACATCGGTGTGATTGGTGGAATTCAAAAGTTGTATGAAATTAAACATATGTAACCTATGAATTTAAGGAATCACTTTTAGCGCTGTAGGGGTCAGAATTATAGTTGTAGTTTGAAATATAATTCTTTTTCCATATATTATGATTTTTATCCTTTTCAAAAAATAATATTTCATATCAAATTCCCTTTCTTCTCAGCTCTTGCCATTCTCCCTCTTCCGTTTACTCATCTGGAGGCCTTTTTGATATTTTGATTAGTATCAGTTGGAGAACAATTTAATTAATATGGTTAGAGGTAGCGGTATAACAATGGACACATTACCGTGTAGTACAACTATTTTTCTTACAGATATTAAATAAATAAGAAAAATTGATTGATTTGAGATGGACGGATACGATTGATTGAGGCCCAAGGACGCAGAAGATCCGCTCCCATTAAAACAAGAACTACAAAATTTCATAAAATGAAGACAAATTTTGAATATGGTTGCTTGTGAAATAAACATGACAACCCCCTATTAAATCTTGGCAAGATCAACCACCTTTCTTGGCGTAGACAAACCCCACTCTTCATAAATTCCCACGGGGCCCATAATTACATCCCACATTGATTATTTTAACATCCATCTTAATTCAGTAAAGAACCAAATTGCTATTTATAACTGTACCCGGCCTCCTCTACCCAACTCACATTGGCATTCACAAAATGGAATCTCAACACAAGGCTGCCAAAACTCCAGAGCCTGAATTCTCCAACAGTGCAAGAATCAGCAACATAATCTTAAGAGTGGTAGCCCTAGCAGCCACTTTCACCGCAGCAATTGTTCTAGGCGTGGCAAAACAAGTAACCACAGTTGAATTTGAGGTTACTCCTTTGCTGCGCCTGCCTGTTCCAGTCACCGCAAAAACCAGCTACTCTTCCGCCTTCGAGTAAGCTTATACATATATATCTATATCTATATACATATATAAACCATGAACAATAGGATGATGACAGTTTGTACATATATGTATGTGTACAGATACAGTGTTGTGGCAAACTCTATAGCATGCTTCTACACATTGGTAGCACTTGTTCTCTTTGTTATGGTAGATAAATGGAAGAAGAGAAGCAATTTGGTAGCGCTGGTGATATCGATGGCGGACGTGGTGATCCTTGTTGTGCTGTTTACTGGAAACGCTGCAGCTGCTGCAATAGGGATGGTAGGAGAGAAGGGAATAGAAGAAGTGCACTGGCCCAAGGTGTGCAACGTTGTGCCTAAGTTTTGTGCAAGTATCGTCACTTCTTTGGCTGTTAATTTCGTTGCTTGTATGGCTTACTTGTTTCTTGTTATGATCGCACTTGTTGAGGGGAGTAAAAGAAGAGCTTGATTCGGTGTGTCATTTGTTGGAATTAATAGGTTTGTAATATCGTGGTGTTTGAATTGGTTTGTCTTTGTTTATTTCCCTTTCTTTTTTAGTCAAAACAAATAGGTGATGTCATACACAAATCTTAGTATGAATCCTTTCAATATCTTTGGAATTTTTTAGCCAAATATAATACGGACTGCTAATGTATTTGAATTTGTTTGTATTGGGTTTAATAGGTTAAACATAAGTTATATTTGATCATATTGAGATCTCAATGATTACAGAGACAATTTTGTATGGTCTTATAACTGGTTAGCGTAACGGCAACCACGACGAGGAAAGTATTTTTGAGAGAGAAAAATGCATACTAGTTTAAACCAATGGAAGACTTTGTATGAATGTAGTAATTTAGTAAATAATACTATATAAACAAAATTTATAACCATAAATGATTTCATGGGTGCATTTCATAAATTAGTAAAAATAAATAATAATACACGTTGTTATAACTACTGTGTACAAAGTACGAATGCTTACTGATTGAAAAATTAAAAGACAACCACAATTGATAGTGAGAACTAACAACTTTAATGTTTTGAAAAATAGAAATCTATGTTGGTGTGTACATAATTGGAATAGCTGTACCTGTAAGTTTTGAAAAATAGAAATCTATATTGGTGTGTACATAATTGGAAAATCTGTACCTATAATTCAAGTAAACCAGACCCACTGGACCCTGATCCGACCCAGCAGTACTCGGTTAAATTTGACGGATCAGGTTTTGTCACGTTGAAACTGCACATTAAAACCCAGACCCGACCCAACTCGAACCTTTGTTTGAGTCAGATCAGCTCGGCTTCGATTGGGAAGTAAAACTAAAAATTTAGATATTTCAGTGTTTTTTTATCGGATTCAAATCGGTTCAATCCAGGTTTTTGTTGGAATTTTGTGGTATTTTTCATCATCGGACTCCGACCCGAAACTAATTAGATTCAATTCGGATTATTATCTTCTCAGATGAGTTTGGTTCGACTTTGCGGTTCTCTAACTTATTTACAGTCCTAAATGCAATCTTCTTTGAATGGCTTTTATCTGTAAATATTAGAACTGGATTCAGTTCGATACTAAAAATTTACATTCAAAACCATTATCTTACGATTTTTATTTTAATAGAAAAATCATGCTATCACCAGCCCAAAATAATCGAAAAGTCAATTTTTCGATTCAATAATGGTTGCTAGAGATTGGTAATAAACTTTTACCATTTACATGTTGTGTAATGGCGATCGAATCGAGCACCCCATCTCCAACACGTACCATACGCCTATGAGCTAGCATACACTTTATTGTAACAAAAGAAATCTCTTATATTATGCGTCTACCAACTCATATTTATACATTGTTATGTAATATCATTGTTATGTAATACCGGTCAAACCAAGCTCCTCATCTCAATCACGTGGCGTACGCATATGAGTTGGCACATATTTTATTGTAACAAAAGGAATCTCTGAAGTTACGTGTAGGGCTGTCAACGGATGCTTTCGGATACGGATAGTGGCATATCCGTATCCGTATCCGAAATCATTTTCGGATATCGGATATCCGTATCCGTTTAATTTTCGGATATCGGATATCCGTATCCGCTTACTTTTCCGGACGGATATCGGATATTTATCCGCTCCGCCAATAATTGATAAATTTAAAGGTATAAAGGAAAAAGTTTAGGTGAACATAAAACATTTTTTGTACTATTGTTTATAAAAAAACAAAGAAATAAAAAATATGGTGATAAAACATTGTTTTATACTAATATATGTATGTGTATCCAAAAATATTCAAAAGTTAAACACTCATAGCCCTATTTTCCTATTTTAAATTATATAAATACGCATCAGTTAACCGGACGAATATTTTTCGGATATGGATACCACTATAATCATATCCGTATCCGCTTTTCGGATAATGGATATTTTTCATATTTTCGGATACTGATTCGGACGGATATCGGATTTTTCGGGTACCCATTGACAGCCCTAGTTACGTGCCTACCAACTCATATTCAAACTCCACTTCTCCAAGTTATTTAACGATGTGAGACTTTTCAAATTCAAACCGTCGTTCCTCCTTTGCAACATGCGAGGCAATCTTAACAGTCTCTCTCTTGACTCCCATCCTCTTGGAGTAACTTTTGAGAGTGTTGTTTTGTCTGCATGACACAGGTCACAACCTTCGGCTCCGTTACCAATTGTTATGTAACAATGGTCAGACCAAGCTGCCTATATACAACACGTGGGATATGCATATGGGTTGACACATATTTTATTGTAACAAGAAGAATCTCTTATGTTACGTGCATACCAACTCATATTTATACTCCACATTTTCAAGTTATTTAGCGATGCGAGACTTACCAAATCCAAACCGTCGTTCCTCCTTTACAACATGCGAGACAATCTAACATTACACATATGACATTTGTTTGCATTATTTCATGTTAAATAAGTAAATATTAAGAGTTGTGGTTTATCAATTGCATTTTCTGCTGTCAAACATACACGGAAACGCTGTCGAAGAAGCTAATTTTTTTTTTTTTAAATTTATAATATCATATTAATTTTTAAAATACACAATAAAAATTGCATTCAGTCTAATATCATAATAGCATTTTGCTAATTCTATTAAATTATTGCACATTAGATGTTGATGCTACATAATAAAAATATATAATTTAAATAAAAGAATATATATATATATGTATGTATGCATGTGTGTTTGTGCGCGCGCGCTAAGATAAGTAGCCTTGTAGGCATGTTAATTACTATTATTAATAACTAGTTAATTACCATTACCGTACCACATATTTTCATGTGCGGTAAACCGTACCAATCAAATCGGTTTTCTTTTTTTGGATACCATTTTAGTTGGTAGATATTGGTAATAGTTGGTAGGTGGTAGGCATAATAGTTACTATTATTAGTCGTTAATTACTATTACTGTACCATATATTTTCATGTGGTTCGAAGTACCGTACCAACCAAATCAATTAACATTTTTGGTATTATTTTAATTAGTAGCGGTTGGTAACGATTGGTCAGTAACAATTGGTAAGTGGCAATAAGATAAAAATGTCCGGTATCATTAAACATAAAAATCTTGCTCCTTCCCATTTTAATAATTCATGGTTAAACTGGCATTCGTGTTGTGTTAAAATGTGGATGTTAAATTTTGTTGAATGCATAGAAATGCAACATAGTCATTTATTGTAAACTTAAGTAGGAAATTGTTGAGGAAATATTACTTCTCAATGGGAAACTATGTATACACCTAGGACATTGATTGTTCCCTACTTACATTTCCTCACCTTAATGCAAATTATAAATCAATAATTTAATATAGTATCTTACTTTATTATTTAGCAGTATTGTTATGATTTCCATTAAAAACATTTCATGTATTGTATCATATGTAACAAAAGACAGATAACGGAGAATTTCAAGTCATTTGGAAAACTTGTGTTGGTGCGTAAAACTAAGAAAGAAAAATTATGACCCACAAGTCATAATTCTTGTGCAGGAACTATGTCGTGCTGGGGGTTTTACCGCCATACGTTGGTAACATACTACGTGCACGCTTCAGGAATAATTTTTTTTTCCATGAGAAGTCATCGTGTTAGTTCGGCATTTTAATTTTTAAAAAACAAGAAACTAAGGAGAAGAAAATATTCGATCGTAATTTTGAACGAATAACATTAAGTTTTAAAATTTAGTCTGAAGAACAGTGAATGTAATATTTAATATTGCATCAGATAAGACAGATGTTATATGAACTATGAAAACAAATGCAATGTGAACGTAACATTATATATGTGTAATACTATATGAATTCAACATATGTGTAATGATATGTTAATATGGTACTTTTTTAAGCGTGAAAATAAATTTGTTGCATAATTTTTTGTTATTATCAATTATTTTAACTATTTTATTAGTAAATTAGTATTAATAATTATTAATTAGTACTGATATTTTTAACAATAATATTATTAATTATTATTAATTTTTAACTAGTAATAATATTGATAAATATTAATTTCGTTATTATCAATTATTTTTACTTATTATTAATTTTTAGTTTTAATAATATTGATAAATATTATTGATTATTAATTTAATACTAATAAATAATTGCTAAAAATAACTAATTAAATTAAGAAAAACCAACATTCAAAATCTAACTTATTGCTCAATTTTCTCGCAAGTAATAAGCAAGCCGATTAAATCCTAGCGTGACACAATCAAAACCGACCCAGCTAATCTTCGATCAATCAACTCATATTGACCCAAAATTAAGCTGGTCCAAACCAACCTACTCACTCAGTAGTATTTCTTATCGATAGCTGGTCAGCTCACCCCAAGCAGCTTCAACAGCCAACCATTTAACAAGGACTGACAAATAAGCACTTCCCATCTCGATTCACCCACAATCGGCCTTCTCATGTCGGCTCACACTCGGTATGACTCTACTCAACCCACCCACTCAACATCACAAGTTAATTGCTAGCCAGCTCATTAGACAAGGTCGTCTCAAGCATGAACCGTCTTTGGTCCGACTTTATCACAACCGCCTTCGACCGGTCTTAAACAGCTCGTCCCATCATCTCATAGCCAGTCTGACACATCTCTTGCAACTTGGTCCTTAGCAACACTCAACATCACAAGTTAATTGCTAGCCAGCTCATTAGACAAGGTCGTCTCAAGCATGAACCGTCTTTGGTCCGACTTTATCACAGCCGCCTTCGACCGGTCTTAAACAGCTCGTCCCATCATCTCATAGCCAGTCTGACACATCTCTTGCAACTTGGTCCTTAGCAACACTCAACTCATCAAACTTAGGATCTAATCAACCGGCCCACTCATGGCGGTCCGCGTCCAATCTGGCTTCAAAACAGCCCATCAGAATCGGCTCCATCTCCGGCCTACACCACTCAACATGGTTTTAACAGCCAACTCATCATTCAAGACTGACTTAAGGATGACCTATCTCTGGCCCGGCCTCACTATAACCCGTCTCGTCATATCATAGTCGGTCTGGCACATTCTTTGCACCTTGATTCTTAGTTACATTGAACTTTCATTATCATCTACAGCTTGATCTGAGTCACTCATCTGCCTTGCCATATGAGTATGTAAAATTAAACGGCAGGTCGTACAACCATCTGTACAAGGTACTATAGCAAAGCGGCCAGAAGCTTACCTACTCCTATAGCAAGTCGTTGGCATTTAATGTGCATTAAATTCAAAGTCTGTGCTTAGTACAGAAGGACAATTGGCATGCTTCTCAACCACTCATTCATTTCTGCTTTTACAGCTGTCTCCCATCAGCCCATGCGACTAGATCAACGGCCAAGCATACTTTCTGCTTGTTTTACCGTGCAATCTCAGTCATTCATCATCCATTTCAGCCATTATAAATACCTCATGCTTTGCCACTGCAAAGGGATTGAATTTTATTAGAATTCGAGTTGTATCTCCTTTCTAAAGCTCATCACACACCAAATCAAAGCCCTAAGCCCTGAGATTAGCTACCTCTTAGTCCTAATTGCTTTGTTTATTATTATTCTCTTATAAGTCCTTGTAATTGTAAGAGAAAAATATAATAAGAGTTTTTCGTATTGAATGTAGGTAAGCTTACCGAACCACTCTATGTCATTTATTTTGCTTTGCTTGCTTTTATCCTCATTTTACATTTTTAAGCAGTGTGATTAACAAGTTACCTTTGCTTTCACAATGTCTTAGACTAATTTCGAGGATAGCTAAATCTTTAGTCAACATTTTGGCACTAAAAGGAGAGTCTCCCCCTAAAGATCTTCTCTTTCATCACTTTTGTGACGAACCGAGATTTTCAAGCATTTAAAATCGGAATATTTAATTAATTTTAAATATTCAATAGAGTAATTTTAACTTGAATTGCGGATATCACTATTTATTTGATAATTAAATTATTGGATTGAATAAGTGAAGTTGGGTAAAACATTGAATCTGAAATTTTGAAGCCTGTTAAATGATTTGAAGGCTTATAAAATTTATATTGATAACACTAAGGATAATAGAAGTTTTAAAATTGAATTTAACAGTGAATTGTTCAGTTTTGAAAATTTTATTGTTTAAATTGAATTTAAAAATAGCCTTCCGAGGCACAGTCTCGGAATTTGACGAAACCAATTCCATTGGATCCGTATATTGTATTATTATCGGATTTCAATTTTTGTAGTGATCGGAGTTGTTGTGTGCTTATACGTTAAGTACACGCGTTGAAAATCTAATCGAGATTTATATATATATAAATTTGTTTTTTTTAATTAAATCAGTAGCCAAGCTTCTTCTGCACGCTTTCTTTCTTTCAAATCACGTCACCCCTTCCTTTTTTTTTTCAGCCGAAAGCATCTCAAATCTTAATCAAGCAGAAAGAAGAAAAGGATTATTATAACGTGCCTTATCTTCCTTTATAATAAAGGGCCGAATCACCTTTTCAATCAATTTCCCCGTTCGAAATATCAAAATAATTTGGCCGAAGCCTCTTCTTCGAAATCGGTTACGCAGTAAAAAAAAAAGAGAAAAAAAAGTCGCGCGTGACTTGATTCACGATTGGAGGCAATGTCGCGAAGCTTTGGCGCACGAATTCGAACTGCCGCGCGAAGGGAATCGAGGCGAGGCGTGGCGACGAGCCTTTTTAGGGTTTGGGACCTCGCGATTCAAGGGTTGCTGCATTCGAAAGGGGATTGATTTTTGGGTTTAATGGTGGCCGAGGACAGTGAGGAGTGTCGCGAAACTCGCAAGGGCGGGGAGGAGGTCGCGTCATCGCGAATCAGGAACTCACGATCGAATTAATCGAGACCGGTGATTGGCGAAGCTAGAGTTTGGACAGGCACGGCAGAAGGGAATCACGAGTAAGGTGGCGGTGGTCACGAGTAAGGTGCAGCGATTTCTCGTCCTATTCTGATAATTTAATTTACCCAATTTATTGTTTTCAAATCCAGATGTAGTTCAGGAAAATTTGACAGTAAGTTAAAATTTTAACATCTTGATTTAAATTATCTTAGCTGTTATAGTTGTTGATTTAAAATTTATAACACATCTATGTGAGTATGTATATAGGCACTAACAGGAAATAAAAATAAAAATAATAATGCAGTAAGTTTATAAAGCAATTTATTTCTTCAAATTGTAGGTCTATTCAGTAAAGTATTATTTCAGTAATTAGAAAATATTTTTTTAAAGGGAGTTAACTTAAAACTAATTATTAGTTAAATGAAAGGAAGAAATTGTGGGTTAATTCAAGTATTAATAAAACATATAAATTGTTTATTCAAGGTCAGAATCATGAAGGACCGAGCCGTTTGGAATGGATTGCAAATATAATGCAAAGGTGGGTTCATCTCACTCAGTTGAAATTTTAATTTAAATGATTAAATTTAAACAATTGATTGTATGGTTGGATTGATTGATGTGATAGAGTATAGTATAATTTGAATTTGGCATATTATGTAATGCTAACGTCTGTGGATGCAGGGAAAACAGGTTGGAGGGATCCAACTTGATCCCTCAACATTTATTTAAATTATTTAGATTACCCTGTTATGATGATTTGATATTTTATGATGGATTATGTTGAAATATTAAATGCTATGGTTTGATTGGATAATTGGGTATAATGAATTTCCAGAAAAATATATAACTTGGATGTTGGAAAGAAAAGAAAGGAAGTGAATTTGTAAGTAAAATAATTATGGAAATATGAATAAAGTGAAGAATGAAATAAAAATAAAATAAAGTGACATAAGAATTCTAATTAATAAATCTTGAAATATAGAAAGGAGATTTAGAATTAATAGAAAGTTGATGACTTGTAAACTCCAATGCCAATATCTAAAAGAACAGAACATTTATTTTAAATTTAAGATTTTTTTAATTTTGAAAGGAATAAAGAAGAAAATGGGAAAAGCCTGAAATTTGTATATTTCAGTTAAAAGATTTAAAATCAAACAAAAAAATAATAATAAAAAAATAAAGTCCATAAGTAATGAATTTTGAAATGAACCGAGCAAGTAAAGAAATTTATTTCAAATCGAATGAATTGGAAATCAATTCGGGAAATTGTTTTAAGAGCTTGAAGTTGGAATTCTCTCTGGAAGGCTAAGTACACGTTTTTAAAAGTAAATTTGTAAATATAAATTAAATGTTTTAAAGTTGTTTTTAAAGAAAACAAGTCCTGTAAAATTTATTATTTCTAATATTTAATTTCTAAAGCAAGTATTTCCTTTTGATATATTAGAGCATTAATTATTTAAAAGTGATTTAGTATTTGTTTTTAAAGTGAAAACCTGATTTTATATTTTATAAAGTAACCTTATTTTCTCAAATTCATATAGTATGTATTTTTAACAAATTATTTAAGTAGTTTTATCCTAAATGTTTTAAAGTATATATTTCAAAGTAAAGTGTTATAAATTATTTTAAAAATCTATTTTGTGCTTGGTGATTTCAGAGGAGACAGAAAAATATTTGGGAAAGTTAGTTCTGAAAAGAAAGATGGTTTTGAAACTGTTTTCAAAGGGTTGAAAATAGAAATATATCTTGTGAAGATATTTTGAGGTTAATAAATAATTTGGGAAATTATTTATTGTTTGATGGTTGTTTGTGAATACTAATTGATAGTTAAATAACCGACTATCAATATTGGTCAATGCGTTGATCGTTTCGAAGAGACCGGGATCGAGATTTATTTCTCGAAAACCACTTCGATCCGGTTTGAACGTTTCGTGAAAACGATTTTTGATTCGAAGATGGAGCAGTGAAGTGCAATGGCTAATCGCTACTAATCCTGAGGATATTTCCAAAATGGATGTAGTAGGAATAGTGCCTTCGGTTCCGTTTGAACCCGGGATGGAATTGTATGGATGAATGCTTGCGAAACATCATCAGGTGGACGATGGGCATTCTAAGGGATATGTTCTAAAAAGGTAACGCTTAGCCTCAAGCCTCATCAAATGGGAATGACTGAAAACCAGAGGATATGCAGCAAGACTAGGTGGGTAGCACCCAAGCAGGGTGAGGTCATTCCAGTCTAGATGTCCCTTTTTATTTTCGGCTTAGTGGGCGGTTGCTGATCCCAACTGCGGGGTGATCTCACTCGGAACTGTCCAGTAAGGGATGGTCCCGACCTTGTGTTGTAGGGGAGCGGTCGTACTCCTCGGTACGGTGATCTAGGCCCCGTACTGTGACAGGTGGTACCCCAATGCCTAGTCATTAGTTGGAAATCCATTCTTCCTACGAGCCTTGTACGAGTTTTGTTTGTATTACCCACTCTGTGGCTAGTAGCTGGAATTTAATAGATGTAACAATTTCGGCTATTTTATAAGTATTTGTATATAGAACCTATTATAATATCAGAGGATTTCTATAAAAATTGTTTTAGCTATCGTAAGGTAAAAACCCGACATGTTTATTTGTGGCGTGGTCTTACGAGATGCTTTTGTTTTCAAAGGATTTTTGAAACTTTAATAATCAATTGGGTGTGATTTTCTCACTCTGGTAATCCAGACTGACTCGGGTATTATTTAACTGTAATGCTCGGGTCAGACCGAGTATTATAGGATACAGGATTTGATGCTATGGAGCTCAGGAGACGAGCTGGATGACGACACGTACTCTCGTACTTGTTTATATATATATTCCGCTGTATTGAGTTGCTATGTATTCATTTGTATGATATTGATGTGGAGCTGTGATTGATGTACTCAGATGATGTATTATATAAACAATGATATTTGAATGGAGTAAAGATTATTTATTATCTATTATATTTTCTCCCGCTGCGATGGTTAGATTCTGATGTATTCTGTTTTCTCTCCTTCTACCTCTTCTTCTTTGACCTAATGGTTCGTATTTCTATGTAACTTGAGTTGATTGTTGTAGAATAGTGTTGACTCAAGGGGTACGGATTTGCGGGTCGTTACACTTGGTATCAGAGCTTAGGTTGGAGATAACCTTGGCTTTGGTGGGAACTACTCATTTCAAATAGAGTCTATAGTACTCTAAAATGAGTTTGAGCGTATTAATAGATATGAGTGCGTATTTGTTAGTGAATATAAATTGTTTTAATATTGTATTGATTGATTTATTGAGTGGCATATGAACCTTCGTCGACACAGTCTGCGCAACTATATTGAAAGGGTTTCTAAACACTTGAATAGAACAATTGACACGATATTGTTTTAAATATGGGTAAATGAAATAATTTTACCCAAAAATATATTTTTGATATAAAGAAAGTTTTTGTAAACTATTTTAGCTAATATATGGTTGCTTGGATGTTAGGAATGATAATATTAAAGTATTATCATCGTTAAGTGAAAATTTAACTAGAAATTGAAATATAACTAAATTTAGGGAATAAATTCATTATAGAATGAAATTTATAAATATGAATTATAGTTGTAAATTATAAATTGAAATAAAATGAATTGGAATAAGAATTCAATTGAATTAATGAATGGAATTAAATTCTTACCTGAATAAATAGAAAAGAAATTGAATAAGGAATGGAATTGAAATAAATAAATAAGAATAACGTGTAAAAGAATTATAGTACATGGAATAAAATATGCTTGGGTTATAAATAAGCATAAGGCTTGAGTTAAAAATAAAAGATGAACATATTTAAGCCTAAAATGAATGGAATTGTGTAAATAATAAGTTGTGACTTATAAAATTGGAAATGGAATACAAAGCCCAAATTTAATATTTTGACGAATTGGAAAATGAAAAGAAAATCCAAACTTGAATTATAAAGTATATTGGACTTAAGAAAATGAAATGAGGTGGTATTTGGAAAAAAATAATAATAATTAAGTATTGAATTATAAATAGGAGAGAACTAATTTTATAGTAAATTAGCGGATAAAATGTGTAAATGGGAATGTAATGTAGCTTAATAAAAGCTGAATTGGTGAGTTAATATTGAAGTTTGGAAATAAAACTCAAGTTATAAATCAAATTCGACCTGGATCGATAGTGAAGTAAATGTAATTAAATTGTGGTTAATAAATTGGGTGGTAAATTGAAAATGGATAGTGGATTTAAAACTTGAGTTATAAATTGAAAATTTAGCTTGAAGTGTTAGCAAATTAAATATAATTGATATGTATCGAATAAAAATGAAATTGGATTAAAATAGAAATGGTAATGAATTGCAAATAAAATCCAAATAAGAGAAGATAACTTGGAAAATAGCCAGGAATAAATTGAATGAGTTAAACCTGGAAAGTTAAATTTTATAATAACTAATCAAAGAAATTGTAGGTTGAAATGAGATTTGGTTGAGATAGAATTAAGTTGAATAGAAAGAAAAACAATTTTTCTCGTAAGATGAAATGAGCTTAAATATAAAATTGAAGAAATCAACTTAAGCTAAATAAATGGAAGGGAGTTGAATTGAATTCAACTTAAACTAAGTTTAATAATATTGGATTGGATTTAAATCAAGTGAACGAAATAAAATTCGGTGAGTTATAAATAATATTAATGGAATGAAATTCTAGAATAAATAATTTTAAACCATTGAAAATCATTAAGGGATTGAAATAACTTGAGACAATAAGGAAAATAGAATGTTTCGAGTTTATTAGAATGGTTTAAGTGAATGTGGATAAACTAATTATATTGAATAACTAAATGATGGAATAAATAAGTATCAAATGCAAGGTGGTTTAAATAGGTTGAGAAATGGTTATGGAATGAAATAGCTTGGATTGTTTCCGAGCTAAATAAAATAGTTTGGAATAAACTAACATGGAATGAAATGTAAATAAATGGATTGTAAATGAAATTTAAATGGAATGTGTCAAGTTAAATAAATGATTGTGAATGAATTAAAATAAAAGGGAAATTTAGTTGGCAATTAAGATGAACCTAGGTTGTAAATGGTTTGAATGAACTAGTTGATTAATAAATAAAATGCAAGTGAATGTATTCAAATTTGATATGCAATGAAATGAGAATATATAGATTGTGGATTAATTTGAAAATGGAATAGAATTAAGTATTAATCGACTTGAAATCCATTTAAATTGGTTATAAAACATAAATATTTGTTTGTTCACATAGATCTTGTCAAATTTGCATAGAATAAATATCATTGGATGTAAATGGAGGTAATTAAAATTCTGTGAATTAATAGGAGTGAAATAAATTGATTTTGAAAGCAATGGAATTAAATTGAATTGAGTTTGCTTAAGAATAAATTAAATGTAAGCGATTGAGTTGAAAACCATTCAGAATTGGATGAAAATAGTTATAAATTACTTGAAAGCAGTTGAATCAGCATGGAAACTATAAAAATTTCTTACGGAAAATATTTGATGTGCATTTCTTTTAGAATTCATATGTTTTAACTATTGTAAATAAGTGAAATGTTATTAAACTTCATATATCTGGCACTTACATGCTTAAATTGAGTAAGTACAGGTACCTGGAAGTCGTGTGGCTGGATTTGCTCGTGCTATTTGCTAAAAATAATAAGCCGCTTGCTTAAAATGCTAAATAAGGTACGCCTACGTAACAAAAATAGGAAATATGAACTGTTTTTGGTTTTTCCGACCGTGTGGATCGATGTATATATATTTATCTCTTTTGTCAAATTGCAAAAGCTCCTCCGTACGAAGGGGACTCTGCCAAAAATTTTGGGAGTTGGAAAATTTTTGAAAATTTTGGAATTTTTTATTTTTGTTAAAGACAAACAAATTCAAATTGGAAACTAAAATAAATTAGTAAAGGAACCCAACTTAAGGTAATGATATGAATCAGTTATTAATGGGAAATAAAGTTTAAAAATTTAGAGTTAAAGATAAATTGAATTCATATGAAAATGAAAGAATCAATTTGAATGAAAATAAATATAAGACACATATAAAATACTTATACTAACTTAAGAAAGGGATGGTGAATTCTTGATTGGAAATTTATACTACAAATATAATCTGAAATAGTATTGAAATGACTAAATACTGACATTTTGTAAGGAGGTTGATATGATGTTTTTGAGTATTGTGATTGAATATTATTGCTAAGTAAGACATGCAGGTGTTATAAAGAAAAATGAGAATTGGATTTGATTTCAAAAAGGATAAAGGTTGAAATGCTCGACAAAAAGGTATGTATTTAAATTTGGTATGAAATTTGACAGGGATTTGGATTGAGCCACTTGGCTTTTGTTTTCTTTTTGAATTTGGAAGGCCGTATAGCCATTTTGTAGTTGTACCGAGCTAGCCGTGCAAAGGAGACACTGGCGAAATTTTTCGGAAATTTAGAGAGTTAGAATTTTTTTGAGAAAAGTTTGATAATTCAAAATTTGGATTTAAATTAAATTTGAATAGTTGAATAAGTAAAGTTATTTGGAAACTAAGGAAAAGTTGGGAAGTTAGTAAGAAAGATAATGGGTCTTTTATATAAAAGATCGTTGGTAAGATGTTGAACTATTAGTTTTGAGGAAAGATAAACGGGTATTAGACCATTCTTCCTAATTAGTAATTTCGGGGACGAAATTCTTTTAAGGGGGAAGGAATGTGACGACCCGGGATTTTCAAGCATTTAAAATCGGAATATTTAGTTAATTTTAAATATTCAATAGAGTAATTTTAACTTGAATTGCGGATATCACTATTTATTTGATAATTAAATTATTGGATTGAATAAGTGAAGTTGGGTAAAACGTTGAATCTGAAATTTTAAAGCCTGTTTAAATGATTTGAAGGCTTATAAAATTTATATTGATAACACTAAGGATAATAGAAGTTTTAAAATTGAATTTAACAGTGAATTGTTCAGTTTTGAAAATTTTATTGTTTAAATTGAATTTAAAAATAGCCTTCCGAGGCACAGTCTCGGAATTTGACGAAACCAGTTCCATTGGATCCGTAATATTGTATTATTATCGGATTTCAATTTTTGTAATGATCGGAGTTGTTGTGTGCTTATACGTTAAGTAAACGCGTTGAAAATCTAATCGATATATATATATATATATATATATATAAATTTGTTTTTTTTAATTAAATCAGTAGCCAAGCTTCTACTGCACGCTTTCTTTCTTTCAAATCACGTCACCCCTTCCTTTTTTTTCAGCCGAAAGCATCTCAAATCTTAATCAAGCAGAAAGAAGAAAAGGATTATTATAACGTGCCTTATCTTCCTTTATAATAAAGGGCCGAATCACCTTTTCAATCAATTTCCCCGTTCGAAAAATCAAAATAATTTGGCCAAAGACTCTTCTTCGAAATCGGTTACGCAGTAAAAAAAAAAGAGAAAAAAAAGTCGCGCGTGACTTGATTCACGATTGGAGGCAATGTCACGAAGCTTTGGTGCACGAATTCGAACTGCCGCGCGAAGGGAATCGAGGTGAGGCGTGGCGACGAGCCTTTTTAGGGTTTGGGACCTCGCGATTCAAGGGTTGCTGCATTCGAAAGGGGATTGATTTTTGGGTTTAATGGTGGCCGAGGACAGTGAGGAGGGTCGCGAAACTCGCAAGGGCGGGGAGGAGATCGCGTCATCGCGAATTAGGAACTCGCGATCGAATTAATCGAGACCGGTGATTGGCGAAGCTAGAGTTTGGACAGGCACGGCAGAAGGGAATCACGAGTAAGGTGGCGGTGGTCACGAGTAAGGTGCAACGATTTCTCGTCCTATTCTGATAATTTAATTTACCCAATTTATTGTTTTCAAATCCAGATGTAGTTCAGGAAAATTTTGACAGTAAGTTAAAATTTTAACATCTTGATTTAAATTATCTTAGCTGTTATAGTTGTTGATTTAAAATTTATAACACATCTATGTGAGTATGTATATAGGCACTAACAGGAAATAAAAATAAAAATAATAATGCAGTAAGTTTATAAAGCAATTTATTTCTTCAAATTGTAGGTCTATTCAGTAAAGTATTATTTCAGTAATTAGAAAATATTTTTTTAAAGGGAGTTAACTTAAAACTAATTATTAGTTAAATGAAAGGAAGAAATTGTGGGTTAATTCAAGTATTAATAAAACATATAAATTGTTTATTCAAGGTCAGAATCATGAAGAACCGAGCCGTTTGGAATGGATTGCAAATATAATGCAAAGGTGAGTTAATCTCACTCAGTTGAAATTTTAATTTAAATGATTAAATTTAAATAATTGATTGTATGGTTGGATTGATTGATGTGATAGAGTATAGTATAATTTGAATTTGGCATATTATGTAATGCTAACGTCTGTGGATGCAGGGAAAACAGGTTGGAAGGATCCAATTGGATCCCTCAACATTTATTTAAATTATTTAGATTACCCTGTTATGATGATTTGATATTTTATGATGGATTATGTTGAAATATTAAATGCTATAGTTTGATTGGATAATTGGGTATAATGAATTTTCAGAAAAATATATAACTTGGATGTTGGAAAGAAAAGAAAGGAACTGAATTTGTAAGTAAAATAATTATGGAAATTTGAATAAAGTTAAGAATGAAATAAAAATAAAATAAAGTGACATAAGAATTCTAATTAATAAATCTTGAAATATAGAAAGGAGATTTTGAATTAATAGAAAGTTAATGACTTGTAAACTCCAATGCCAATATCTAAAAGAACAGAACATTTATTTTAAATTTAAGATTTTTTTAAATTTGAAAGGAATAAAGAAGAAAATGGGAAAAGCCTGAAATTTGTATATTTCAGTTAAAAGATTTAAAATCAAACAAACAAATAATAATAAAAATAAAGTCCATAAGTAATGAATTTTGAAATGAACCGAGTAAATAAAGAAATTTATTTCAAATCGAATGAATTGGAAATCAATTCGGGAAATTGTTTTAAGTGCTTGAAGTTGGAATTCTCTCTGGAAGGCTAAGTACACGTTTTTAAAAGTAAATTTGTAAATATAAATTAAATGTTTTAAAGTTGTTTTTAAAGAAAACAAGTCCTGTAAAATTTATTATTTCTAATATTTAATTTCTAAAGCAAGTATTTCCTTTTAATATATTAGAGCATTAATTATTTAAAAGTGATTTAGTATTTGTTTTTAAAGTGAAAACCTGATTTTATATTTTATAAAGTAACCTTATTTTCTCAAATTCATATAGTATGTATTTTTAACAAATTATTTAAGTAGTTTTATCCTAAATGTTTTAAAGTATATATTTCAAAGTAAAGGGTTATAAATTATTTTAAAAATCTATTTTGTGCTTGGTGATTTCAGAGGAGATAGAAAAATATTTGGGAAAGTTAGTTCTGAAAAGAAAGATGGTTTTGAAACTGTTTTCAAAGGGTTGAAAATAGAAATATATCTTGTGAACATATTTTGAGGCTAATAAATAATTTGGGAAATTATTTATTGTTTGATGGTTGTTTGTGAATACTAATTGATAGTTAAATAACCGACTATCAATATTGGACAATGCGTTGATCGTTTCGAAGAGACCGGAATCGAGATTTATTTCTCGAAAACCACTTCGATCCGGTTTGAACGTTCTGTGAAAACGATTTTGGATTCGAAGATGGAGTAGTGAAGTGCAAGGACTAATCGCTACTAATCCTGAGGATATTTCCAAAATGGATGTAGTAGGAATAGTGCCTTCGGTTCCGTTCGAACCAGGGATGGACTTGTATGGATGAATGCTTGCGAAACATCGTCAGGTGGACGATGGGCATTCTAAGGGATATGTTCTAAAAAGGTAATGCTTAGCCTCAAGCCTCATCAAATGGGAATGACTGAAAATCAGGGGATATGCAGCAAGGCTAGGTGGGTAGCACCCAAGCAGGGTAAGGTCATTCCAGTCTAGATGTCCCTTTTTATTTTCGGCTTAGTGGGCGGTTGCTGATCCCAACCGCGGGGTGATCTCACTCAGAACTGTCCAGTAAGGGATGGTTCCGGCCTTGTGTTGCAGGGGAGCGGGCGTACTCCTCGGTACGGTGATCTAGGCCTCGTACTGTGACAGGTGGTACCCCAGTGCCTAGTCATTAGTTGGAAATCCATTCTCCCTACGAGCCTTGTACGAGTTTTGTTTGTATTACCCACTCTGTGGCTAGTAGCTGGAATTTAATAGATGTAACCATTTCGGCTATTTTATAAGTATTTGTATATAGACCCTATTATAATATCAGAGGATTTCTATAAAAATTGTTTTAGCTATCGTAAGGTAAAAACCCGACATGTTTATTTGTGGCGTGGTCTTACGAGATGCTTTTGTTTTCAAAGGATTTTTGAAACTTTAATAATCAATTGGGTGTGATTTTCTCACTCTGGTAATCCAGACTGACTCGGGTATTATTTAACTGTAATGCTCGGGTCAGACCGAGTATTATAGGATACAGGATTTGATGCCATGGAGCTCAGGAGACGAGCTGGATGACGACACGTACTCTCGTACTTGTTTATATATATATATTCCGCTGTATTGAGTTGCTATGTATTCATTTGTATGATATTGATGTGGAGCTGTGATTGATGTACTCTGATGATGTAATATATAAACAATGATATTTGAATGGAGTAAAGATTATTTATTATCTATTATATTTTCTCCCGCTGCGATGGTTAGATTCTGATGTTGTATTCTGTTTTCTCTCCTTCTACCTCTTCTTCTTTAACCTAATGGTTCGTATTTCTGTGCAACTTGAGTTGATTGTTGTAGAATAGTGTTGACTCAAGGGGTACGGATTTGCGGGTCGTTACAACTTTTCTCATCCATAAAAATCCGATCCGACTTGTTACCATGGACCTAGTTCTTGAGCATGAAGGTAACAACTCCAATAAGCATGGAACGAATGGCGATACCACCGCGAGTGATGCATTCCCTCATTCCTGGGCTTTGTAATGATATGTGGCGTATTGTATTGCAACAGTTAACAAATGTGGGCACTTTGGCCCATGAAGTGCAAAGTCCAAGGACACAGTTAGACGTCCAAGCTACTGTAAACTATGTCCCATCGGATCCTCCTGTAGTCGACCTTGTTGACCCGCTTGTTCACTAACCTACCCTTCTAGGTGCCTATGACCTTATGAACACTACTAAGGATTAGGATAGAGTAGTGCTTGAAACCCTACTTATAAATGTTCATGCTCATCCAAGAAGGTATGTTGCACACGTGCCAAGCCATGATGATATTGCTCCAGATGTGGTAGTGCCCAGAGAGCCAAGACATCGTTGTTCCCTTTTAACAGAACGACCATCTACATTTGAGCGTTTGCAGACGTCAGCTTTTGAACATCTCAACTGTAATCCCCCAGCCATCGGTAGGGAGCATATGGCTTCCACGTCACACTCTATATCTCAATGAGGTATGGCCAGGAATAGATCAAGGGAAGGGGAGTCTGGTCACGCACGATTGCCCGGGAGAGGTCTCCCACTCCAGCTTATCATCATCATCATCGTTCTCCTTCCCATCATCGATCTCCCTCTCTACAAAGACGCCGATTGAGCCCATTGTCACTAGTTTGTCAAATTATCCCGCAACAAGCAGATACTGGCCTTAGGGAGGAAATGAACACCCTTTGCTGGCATCTCAACAGAATGCAAGCCTGAAGTACTAAGGGTGAAGCATTTTCTAATGATGAGAAGGGCAAGCCATTTTCTAAGGAAATCTTTAATACTTACATTCACATGTGCTATGCATTAACGTTCATTGACAAGTATGATGAGAGTTTTAACCTATCTGATCACATCATTGCATTCAACCGCATCACCCATGCTGGTCAGCTTTCCGGTCTAACAAAATGTCCACTCTTTCCATTACTCTAACAGAAGCGGTCTCCTACTGGTTCTTGCATCTGCAACTGGGCAACATTAGTTCTTGGGCCTAGTAATGTGCAGATTTCAAGACTAGGTTCTTCACTTCTAAGACTAATGTTATGATGGCTAATGCTCTAGGTAACATCAGACATCTGCCAACTAAAATTCCACAGTCGTATGTCAATCTATTCAATAAAGAATCCACATGGTCTAAGGGTGCTGACATGAATGGCCATGGCCCTCTGTTCTAGGGTTAGATATAAGTCTTGAATGTGGAAAGAGCTTTAAAAACAACAAACTGCATCCCTGATTGACTTCTATCAACTGGCGAATGACATAATGAGAATGGAAGCTGTTGATTTTTTTGATAGTGGCACTTAAACCCGGCGTATCTCCCAGCTCAGTCCTCACAATAACACTGACCATCGACCTAATGTTCGACAAAAAAACTTCAAAAGATGAGTTAAAGTCGACACTTAGTAGAGGCCTAGGTACGCTAACTATGCTAATTTGAAAAGGTATATGGAAACAATATATCTCGCGACCCGAGACCAGGCACAATTTCAAAGACCAAACAGGACTAGGCACAATTTTAAAGACGAAACACCACCAGAGATGGAAGAGGGAAAGTGTAACGACCTGACATTTCAAACCATTCAAATCGAAAATCATCCACACATGTCAGAATTGAACTGCTCAAAATAACATATTGTTAATTTATATTTGGCAAAATTTAGCATATACAGTAAATAAATTAATCACTGAATCACAGACATAGAGTAATACAAGAATAAGCAGCGGAATAAATAAATAGTAGTTTATGAAGCTACTATATAAACAATGGAGTCTTAAACAAAATACAATAGATATCCAATACATAGAAGTATCGATATAAAAGAAAATGACAAGTCTGCACAAACATCTGGAAACAATTGAAAAGCTGAATAGGTAACTCCAAGTAGATCTCCAAGCTCCAAAAGTGAGTCAAATGCTGTGACACTCAGTCTGACCCGAGCATAAAGCAAAACACAAAATACTCGAGTCGGGATTAACATTCTTATACTAGTAAATCAACTCATGTGAAATGTCCAAGTGATATACAATATAACTTAAAGGATGTTTGGGATTTCCATCCTCTAAGGATCCGTGGAACTATCTACTATGTAGTAATATATGCTATTATAATATGTCTATCAGTAAAGTAAAGTATTAGAATGGCGTTAAAGCGTTACCCATATCTCCCTTAACACATTTATATATTTCCATAGTCTATACAGTACCGTAAGCTCCACCGAACCGGTGGTTTACCCAAAGGGCACTCCATAGGTATGGTACAAAACAAAGTCGTAGAGGGAGCGATAAAGCATGCGACAAGGCACGTGAGACAATGCCCAGGGTAGGATTCTACCGTTTTGCGGATCCGGACTGGTGGTAACGCATAGCAGCTACTCCCGTCCACCTCGAGACACACTCCTAAATCAAAGGTGCACCCAATCAAATCACAGATAATAGAATGGAATCGAAGAAATGTGCCTGATCGGAGGTGCGACCTCACTTGGCCGTACATAGCTTCTGTTTTGGCCACATCAAGCTTATCGCAGGAGTCAGGGCTGCGTTAATACCTCATACAGAATCGTCCCCAAACCATTCTACTTTGTTCTGAAATCTCCACCACGTACTCAGTTGTTAAAATGATTTTGCGTATTGGCAGAGAGTATGGCAATATCCGATCTCGGTCTCTTTAACAACCAAATGCTTATTTCACACCGTGGTCGTTTTCATTTCAAATAGTTCATACTTTTATATCAAAATGTCATATCCATTTCAAAATCATATCACTTTCGAAATCATTAATGACTTCCAAAATCATATCCATAAATAGTTAAAACCATCATATCAAAATAGTCGCATTTAAATCCATTAAATCTAAATCTTAGCAGTTCCAACTTAAACAGTTTAAATATTGAAATAGTTTATATATATTTAAATAGTTATAATATTTTTTATTATTAAAAACAAGTTATAGATTTAAAATAGTTTACTTTAAAATAGTATATATATTAAAAAGAGTTTATATCGAAAATAGTTCCAAAGTAGAATTATTCAATTTTAATCAATCTCATTTCGACAATTTCAAATTCTCGTTATAACTATTTAAATTTATATCGATTTCAAATCTAGATTTGAACTACAAATTTAAACCATTTCAATTTCAATAGGTTCAAAGTTAAATATTCAAACATTTGCAAAAACTCAATTTGCTAAATTTCATTTATGTTTCCAAATTCAACATTTAATTTTATTTAAATTTTAAATTATTCGCTAAATCATTTTTAATAGCATTTAAATAAATCTCAAATTACAAATTTAAATAAAATCAATATATCAAATATCTAACTTCAATTATTTATAAAATTCTAAAATATTTACCTAGTCACCTTTCATAAGCATTTAAATAAAATTTGCAATTACAAACTTAAACCAAAGTTTAATATTCAACTTTATTTAAATTTTACAATATTCATTTTATCACGTTTAATTAAATCAAGTTGTAAAAATCATACCTTTCAAAATCTCAAAATAAGTTTCTAATCAAATCTTAATTATTTTAAATTCCTAAAGAAATTAAATCACAGATTAACTTAATTTATCTTCCAACCTTTATTTTATTAAAATTAATACCAAATATATTTTCAAAATATTAATATAAGTTGCAAATAAATGTTAAAACATATTTTATATCTATTAGTTGAATTAATTTCTTATTAAATTTATTATATTAATTATTATTATATTAAATCTTATTATTATCAAATCTATTTTAAATCTTATTTATATATTTAAAAATAATAAAATCATAAGTAAAATTTTAAAATTTATATTTTTCAAAATTTAACATATAAATTTAAAATTTCCAAAACATATAATTTTAGAAATCTAACTTTTACACATATATTAAAATTAAAATCTTTATATTATTTTTAAAAATCAATATTTATTAAAACCCATATATTTCCTTTCAAACTTTGGAAATCATTTTTAAAAATAGACCAATGGTGTCCGTATATAATTTTCTATCCTATGGTCAAGTGATACAGATATTTATCATTTCAATCCGTAATATTTTAATATTTACAAGTATATATCATTTCAGCCCGCAATCCCAAAATTTCAAAATCAATGAAAATCGCTTGGGTTTATCATTTCAACCCATAACGATTTTCTCCTAATCTATAGTATCGTTCGGTTATGTATCATTTCAACCCATAGGGATTTCCTAACTAACAGGGAACTTGCAGAGTGAGAACAATAAAATAATAATATAAATGATGTACATATCAATGGTAGGCATATATTATCATTAACAATTTAAATATAATATATATATTCTATAGGTTATTGTGTCCTATATCAATTACTTAACACTGGTGAACTAATGCATATAATAACAGATCATATTTAACAATTTAGTAACTAACAATTTAAATTTAACCACATATTTCAATTGTCATTTCATGTGAATTTCATTTACTAAATATATGAATGTTAATCGTGAGTGATTGCTCACCTATCGAGGCTAGAGAGATAATAAGAACAAGACGCGATGAATCCAAGCACAAATCCCAAAGCAAAGCACGATGGACCCAAATTGAAGAATTAAAAAAAAAAAAAATCAAAACTAGCCTGATATAAACGGAAAATGTACATATTATTATTATTCTTTCTTAAATCAATATTTAGTTAAAACACATATTTAAAATAAAATCTCCATATTGAATTTTGAAAATTTACATTTCCTAAAACATTTTTTTTAAAATTGAAATATTTATATATTATATTTTTAATGATCTATATATATTTCTCTATATTTAATCTAATCAAAATCTCTATATCATTATGTTTTAAAAATCAAGTTCAATATCCCTTTTTCTTTACAAACAAAATTTATAAATATATAGTGTTTATGTGTATATATTATATTTAAAACCAATATTATATCCTTAAACACATGTTAAAATAAAAATCTTTGTATATATCTTTCAAAACCAAAACACATATTAAAATTAAAATCTATATATATCTTTCAAAATCAAAGACACATATTAAAATTTTAAAATAAAACCTTTATACATACTTTTCTTTTAAAATAAAATACATACTTTTGTTTATATATATAAGCGGAAGTAGCGAAGTGTTGAAAAGGTGGCGAGCAACATAAAGGTGGTCGAGTTTGCAACCACAAATCTATATATATATGAATGTACAGGTGTACAAAGCTTTCACTTTTTCTCCTTTTTTTATGAAGAGGCTCAGATCTTAAGTGGATGCTATCGTGGGTCGGTGGAGATAGAGCGGCTATGCTTAGAGGGGTGGAAGGCTCAGGTGAGGCTGCTAGGGAAGGTGTTGGAGATTGGTTTGCATGGGTGGGCTATTGACATGGCTGCTCTGGACGTGTTTCGGTCAGTGATCCGAGGGAAGCAACTGGACTGCCCGAAGGAGCAAGTGAGTGGTGGAGTGGAAGGGAATATATCGGTGTTCGAAGGTAATGGTGCGCTGGGGTTGTCATGGAGGGAGGTTGACTGTTGATGGTGGGTGTTGATGGGAGAAGAAAGGGGCATGGTGGGTTCTTGGCAGTGGTGGAGATGCTGATAGGTGAAGGTGGAAGGCGTTGAAAGGTGGATGGGAATAGGCAGTGGCTGTTCGAGGTGGAGCAAGTGGGAGAGGATGGATGACTTGTATGGATAGTCGGTAGTTCTGGCACAAGGCATGGTAGAGGCTGTGTCAGGGATAAGGCGGAGCGGGCTCGGCTTTGAAGTCTGTGCTTGGTTGGAAGGGAAAAACAAGTTAGGCTGAAGCGATGTTTGATGGTGTAAAGCAGACGGTGGCTGTGGATTATGACGTGGAGAAGCTTCGGCTAGCTGGGAGGTTTGCGTGAAGGCATGGCGGAGAAGATGTGGTAGCTTGGTGGCGATGAGTTTGAAGGAGGTGCTGGGATGGCGGTTGTGGATGGAGGGGGTGTCGGAGAAGAATGCGTCGGTAATGGAAATAAAAAGGCACGAAGACGAATGGCCGTTTCACAAAATATAGCAAACTTTATAATATTATATTTTATGTTTATAAGAATGAAAAATGAAAAGAGGCAGAAAAAGGCCAGATAAATAAAATGAACCAGCCAATAAATTTTGACGTTGGGAATAGAAAAAGTCAAACATTGAGGAAATAATAAAAGCCGATGGCTATTTGTTACAGCTGAGGGACAATGAATGGACATATTAAAACCGAAACGGGTACCGATACGACTAATCATTTCACAGATTTCGATGTGCACCGGACGCCGAAACACACAAATGAATATATTACGGAGATTAGCATGACGAGATGAACAGAATGATATATAGATATCAATGATATGACCCTATTATCGAAAGTTGATACTCACTGCCAAACTGCTGCTATTTTGCTGAAAATAAGACAAACAGGGATAGAGAAGTCCAAATTCGACGAAACGAAATACGATGTCTCACTCAAAAAATGTTTCACGAATTTATTAAATAAAAATATTTAGACTTTGAAACATTTTATTTCATCAAATTAACCGATTTTAAATTGAAATTGAAAATTATATAATATAATTAACTTTCATATTTTCTGATGAAAACCTGTCATTTGCTATGTTTAAATAGACGCATTTCAAATATCAAATTTTCATAACCAAATTCAATTACATAAAGAATTTAGTTAATTACGTTATTTAAAAAGCGTTAAAATTTCCGGGTCGTTACAGGAAGGTCCTGGCAGCAATAATGAATACTACCGGTTCCACCAAATCAACAGCTACGTCACCAATGAGTGTTGGGTGCTCAAAGTTGAAATTGAAAGACTTATCCAAGAAGGAATCCTTCTAGAGTTTGTTCATAATAAAGTAGAATAAATAAACAATAGTGACAACCAGTTGGCTCCACCCGAGCAACGCAACAATAATGTCAGAGCAATCACCGACGTCTTGACCTTATGTGAAGGCTCGCATATGGCTAACAATAGCTTAGGAGCACAATCCCATTACCAGAGGGAAGTGGGCTTAGCCAGGTATATTCCTTAGAGCTTCGAGCATCCAAAGCATACAGGTTGCAACAAGATCAACCCATCACTTTCACCGCTGAGGACCAGGAGGCAACCTAATACCCTCTTCACGATCGTATGGTCATCACTCTAGCAATGGAACTCAAATGTGCATCAAGCCTTCATGGGTGGGGGCAGCTTAGTCAACATCAATGTTCAGACATGTTTTCAAAGCTCTCGAGCTTCCTGTCTCCAGCCTCACCCATGCACCTTGTCAATTTATGGTTTTAGGGGTGTAGGCATTGTTCCGATGGGCACCACCTCGCTTATGACAACCTTTAGCTAAGAACAAGTAAATATTATAATTGGTGATTGCCCTTTTACTTACAATCTTTTGACATGACAAATGACACTTGCCGAATTAGACGCCATCATCTCCTACAACTCTCTTGTCATGAAATTTCTTGCACATGGTAGGATCGGCGAGATTTGAGGCGAACCTCTCTCAAACAAGCAAAGATGGGTGTTCTCATGCTTCAACAAGAGCTAGCAACTCTCAACGGCAGATCACTTGAGAAAACCATCACATACCCACATGTCATTCAAATCTACAAATTTGGAACTATCACATGATCTATAAGGTCAAGGACTCCTACTACCCAACATTTTCCCGATTCAAATATGTGCAAATTTATGACCATGAAATTCATAGGCATATTTGGAACATATCAACAATGATGGAACACAATAATGTAACACCGCCCGTAGGCTATTGTGGAAACCAGTTTTCACTAATACCACCGCATAATGCTATTGTGGGGATCACTCTCCCACTAATTCGACTTCTCACTCATTTCATCCTAGTCAGCCTGTAGCCTCCAATGAAACAACATAATACCTAAATCGTTCGTAGCCTACAAGTATCCTATCCTTATATATATGTGGCATAGACCAATACTCGGATCGCCCCTTTGTCACTTAACTTATTATATAAGAATTGAAGTAGACCCTACCAGGCCCTTTTTTTACACCTCAAACCGAATAAAACTCCTTGCATATAGCATCCCTTGACAATAACCATCTTGGTCCACTCTTTCCTAATTCGAAGATACGTTTTACCCAAATCATACTTTCCAAATTTCCTCGCACAGATTCTACGATTTAAACCATACTTGGGTAAAAAATTACAAGGCGGAGCTCACCCTTCACTGCTACGGAAAGCTTGACCTGGTACTCTGTCCTTCCAATTCAGCCATTGACTGAAAAGCCACTAAATTCCCATGTTTCCTTTTTATCTTTGTCCTAACCATGTTAAGGCTTCCAATTCATAGTCAATTTTTTCCTAGTGGGCTATTTAATCCTATTTATCTAACTTCGATCCATTTCTTTCCTTTTTTAATTTTAAGTGCTGGTCATACAATTTTCACTTTACCAGTTTAAATCAAAACCTTTGATTTTTTTAACTAACGAGTAAGTTTTAAAATTGTAAAACTCACTTTTCATTTTTAACAAGCATTTCCTTCTTACTAAGATTGTGATATTTTTCTTTAATTAAATTATCAAAAATGGTTGAGCTTAACTTAGCAAAATGTACATAAAAACCATTTAAAAAATTTCTTTGATAAATAAGAACTTTTCCAAAAAAAGTAATTTTAACTTATTACTATTATTATTTTAGAGTTTGACAAAAACATTGATAAAAGACATTTTTAAACACTAACAATTTCTCATTTATAAATGGAGTTCAAAAGTTAGATCTTACATACTTCTCAATTTTTATTTTTCAAAAGATCTACTCTTAAAAGCAAAGTGCATATTGAAGGTCAACGTAACATTGTGTCCAAAAGACAAACCAAGCTTTAAAACAGTTATCGAAAAATTACTTTTTATCAAATTCTCATCTTTAACTTTTTAAACCATTTTCATAAGTTTGTCTGATTAGTTTATATAAAATCAAAAACGAACTTTCCCTTTCTATTTAAAATATCAAATATCTACAGTTTCTATCTTTTAGAAATATTTTCATTTGTTTATAACTTAAATCAGAGTGGACAGTGTTGGAACCTTGGTTTTATGTTTTAATGATGACAACTATATCTCTGTATATATCTAATATACAATATTATGCAGGTATAAGGCGCAATTATATCAGATAATTAGCAAGAGAGCAAGGCAGATCTCTACATTTCAAAAGCTATAAAAATATGGATCGTCAAGTCAAATGTATGTATTTGGCCCTAGATACATCTGTAAAATCTTCTTGATAGTTCATATGCACACCCACACACACCTACATACAAATGTTATTAATTATCAAAGAGTTAAACAAGTCTTAAAAAGCAATTATATTTCAAAACTATTTTACATAGTTCAATCGACTAATAATATTTTCAATCGAGTGAGGGCAGTCGACTGAAAATATTCCTAATCAACTATACTCTTATGTTTTATTTTATAAACTTGTTTTTGAATTTTGCTTCGTAATTTAATGTTCTTATTTAGTGGAATGACTTTTTATACTAGCCAACCATTTACCATGTGGCTATTTTCTGAAAAGTCATCTCCAATAGTAGCGGTCATTTGTGAGTATCTCTGCGAATGGTAATGGCTATGATTGGACAATTACAACTATTCAACATAACTCTTTGATATCTATATATAGAGATCAACATCCAAAATCATTTTTATCTTTTCACAATTTACTTTCTTGATCATTAATCCCCCTTAAGCACTCTTGAAATATTGCATTCAAATCTTATTCTTTACTCAAGAATCACTTGCTACACTTCCATAATCACAAAGAACATATCTTGAATCATCAAGGAGATTATAGAAAGTCCTGTACTATAATTGATTGTATTTGAGTGATCAAGAACTCATCAAAAGTCAGATGCTTATTCTTGTTTTATGAAGTCATGTTGGAGATCTTCAGGCAAAGGTGGAAGTCTTATTCAGATTCTTAGGCATTTTGTAAGGTACATGTTCCTTTGAATTAAGTGAAGGTTAGTTAATTAATTTCAAAAGGAATCTAGGATTGGACGTAGGATTGAAGCTCCGAACCAGTATAAAAATCCTAATGTGGTTTCTTTTATTTACTTTGTTTTACAACACTCTGCTAGTTAGTATCTATTCACTAGTCTACATGTGTGAGAATCTTTATGCAAGCTAATGGTCTTGAAGTCTAGCAAGCTATTTGAACTAGGTATGAAGTTCCTGCTAATAAAATGAGTACTTGGATAGACACTCAAAATACCGCAATGGTCAACAACGCTAAAGCTATGAATGTCTTATTCTGTTCCCATAATAAAATTGAGTTCTTAAGAGTTATGCTTTGTAAAATTGTTTATGATATCCGGCGTACACTACAAGTCATTCATGAAGGCACGAATAAAGTAAAACAAGTTAAAATATCTATTTTACAGAATTAGTTCGATTCATTCAAAATGAAAGAAAATGAGAATACCATTGACATGTATGCCGGATTTCAAACAATTCAACAAGATCTCATGGCACCAGGAGTCACTTTTATAAATTTTGATCCAATCACACACATTTCAAGCTCTTTAACTGTTGAATGGGATAGAAAAGTTTTAGCTATTAAAGAAGCTAATGATCTTTCTCAACTCAAAGTTGAAGAATTAATAGGAAATTTGATATCGTATATTTGCCTTCATATAAACGGTCAAGATCATATAATATCCATACTATCGATTTACTTACACCAACAATGGAGTTTGAGTTTATAACAAATAATGTTTTTAAACGACATTTTTTGGCCTATTTAAGTATGCATTTCAAATATGAAATATTTCATAGATGTTTTGTGATTATGCTTATACCATTGAGATAAGTATATAGTTATATTTTCAAAGTATTAAAAGTGTACTGTTTTGTGAATATACTTAAACCGATGAAATAACTAGATGGATTTTTTTTCCAAGCATTGTAAGAGTATAAATGAATAGTGAATGAGCTGTATATATATGTATATCTTTGTAGAAGTATTTTCATACAAGTATTTACAAAGTGATTTTAATAAATGAAAGGATTAATTAAAGAGGCTTAGTGGTTGCTTACGTGCTTAATCATGTTTGGTTTCCATGAAATTTAACCTTTGATTGGATTGTTTATTTGATGGTTAAATAACCAAAAAATCTTGGCTAGTTTTGAAGTTATCATTATCGGTTTGGAGAGACCGGGATCGGATAAGCATGAGTTATCTAAAAAAATACTTTGTACCGACATAAGCGTTGGAATGTGAGACATCTTAAAGACGATTGAATTGAATACGAAGTCTTTTAGTACAAGAGCTACTTTCTACTAATCTTGAGGAGGATTCCAAAATGGAAGTTATAGAAGTAGTGCCTTTGGTTTGTTCATATCCTGAACAACATGTATGGTTGAATGTAGGCATTGTATTGTTGCCTGGAGGACAGTACTATCATTTTAAGTGGGATTTGGTAAAATGTAGCCTCAAGCCTCATACCCTGCTAATGACTAAAATATAAGATATGCTTCGTGGCTATGTGATTCGCTACCATTCGGGTATGGTCATCACTCGATCTAGATCGATATTTATGCATTTATGTATGCTTTAGGCACAGTACGGTTTGTTAAGTTGGAAACCTGGGTGATGACATATTCGGCACTATCCAGGATGGGGTAGGCCGGTCCTGATTCGTCGGGGGTCAATGTGAGGCCCTCGGTTCATTTTTCTATAGGTGTACTGTGGCAAGCGGTACTCCAGTAACATTGTCATTGTATGGAATCTGTGACGACCCGCCTTCCATTCCATAGAAAGAAGTATCATCATTAAGAAAGAAATAGGTAGAAAAAGAATAGATAGAAGAAAGAAACTACAATCATCAGAATCTCACTGTGGAAAAAGAACAAAATATAATATTTCATATAGATAGTACATAGTCATTACATCAGAGTTACAGTTATACAACATCATCACATTAGACAGTTGTAAAGACCTGTCTATCCAGTACATCCTAAAATACAACAGACAAATGACACTACACAACGGAAAGATACATAGAGCTATGCCAAGACTCCTGCTCCAAGATTTTCCCAAAAATTCATCAAGCAAAACCTCATCACTTGGCTACTCATTAAAATTTGAGTACCCAAGAGTTTAAGAAAAACAAAATAAACTTCGGGTTAGACATGAGTCTGGTGTGAGTAAACGTATCTTGTAAGACTCTCTGCAAATAAATGCGGACAAGTTTTTCCCTTACGATAACTAAAACATTTGATAGGAAATCTAGTTATATTATAATAGCGCCTAGGGTTTTCAAATAAATATTCATATAGCCGAAATTGTTACATTCATTAGATTCCAGCATACTAGCCACAAAGTGAGTTCTACAATCAAAACCGTAAAGGCACGTAGGAAGAATGGATTCCATACAATGACAGGGCTACTAGGGTACCGTCCATCACAGTACGTAGTCTAGATCATCGTACCAAGGATCCACCCTGATCCCCTTCATCACAAAGCCGGAGCTACCCCTTAATGGATAGTCCGAATAAGACAACCCCGCGGTTGTGGCCAACAACCGTCCACATAGCCGAATAAAAGGGACCTCTAGACAGTGGAAAAACTTATCCTACTTGGGTGCTATCCACTTAGCCTTGTGTGCACCTCCCTTATTTTAGCCATTCCCAGTTGATGAGGCTTGAGGCTAAGATTACCTTTTAAGAACACATCTTGGAATGCTCATCGTCCTCCATTGACGATAGTCTGATAGCATTCATCCATACAAGTTCGTTCCGGGTTCGAACGAAACCGAAGGCATTATCTCGTTACACTCATTTTAGAATCACCCTCAGAGTTAACGACAATAACCCTTGTACTCTGAAACTTCATCTCGATCTTTTCTTGAGATTTCATAACCTATCATTTAACTTGGATCGATGTGATTTTCAGATAATCAAATCTGATATCCGATCCCGGTCTCATCGAAATCCAAACGTTTCTTAAAGGTCAAATTGTTTGAGGTTAAACAATTCAATTCAATACTTTGAATTGACACAGCATTCATCACAGATTAATATTACACATTTATCACAGCTATATTCAATACCACATCACAAAATACCATAGATTATCAAACTATAGATATCAATCAATCCAGACATTCTACTCAACAATCATCCATAAGCAAGACTTATCAATCCATACTATAATTAATTTAATTAACTCAAATTAAATTAATTACTTAAGAATTAATTACCCAATCATACTTAATCAATCATTATTTAATTACAACCATATGAATTAATTAATCATTCTTTAATTACCTTATTAATCAATTAATTAATCTTTGATTACTGATTAATTATACTTAACTATTAATTAATAAACCTTAGTTATTAATTAAAAACCCTTAATTACTAGTTTATTAATCCTTAATTATCAATTAATTAATCTCCAATTACTTAATTAATTAATGCTTAACAACTTAATGAATCTTTAATTTCTTAATTAATTAATCTCTAGTTATAAATTAATTAATCTTAATTACTAAATTAATTAATTCTTAACTATCAATTAATTAATATCTAATTAATTAATTATACCCTTAATTAAAAAATAATTAATCCTAATCATTAATTAAATTAATTACCCTTTAATTACTTTATTAATTTAATTAATCATTAATCATCAAAAACTTTAATTAACTTTAACATAAATCATTATCTTTATTAATTACCTAATTATGATTAATACATATATTAAAAACATTTTATCCTTTTGATTAACACTTAATTACATTTATAAATTAAGTTTTAAAATAACTTAAGCATTTAACTTACAAATTTAAGTTAAACAAATTTATATAACTTTCTTTGAACAATTATTTAAAAACATTTATCATATAATAGTTGAAACTAGATTCATTTTAAATTTTAAAACTTACTTATTTTTAAATTTAAAAACTGTTAAAATTTTACTTCGGGTTCGACCCGATCCTCACCCGAGTCATATCCCGAGTATTCCTCCTTTCTTTCCTTCTTTTTGAAAAAAAATTAGTTAGTTTAAAATTTTAAACCTGTAAACATGATTAAAACTCTCACGTCCCTACTCGATAACTTACCCGAGCAATCTTCTCCTTTTCTCGAGTTCCCACCTGAGAATACTTCTCCTCCTCCACGAACACAACATCACTGACACCACCAAACACATGTGCATATGCATAGATCAACGATGACGCTCTGATCACCCATGCTACTGCCACCGAGTCGACGATGACCTTCCACTTCGATTTTGACCACCCAATGTTCAACTCGAACCCTAAATCGAAATCGAACTACCAGATCAAAACTGGAACAAAAACCGACCACGTAAAACTTCCTCGTCCCAACGACGCCGACCACCGGCATCCTTGAAACTCCAGCCACACCCTCTCCGGCCTTCCACGCTTCTATCCTCCCAAGTCTGATGAATCCCGATGCTAGAGAGACGACACATCAACCCAGTTCCAAGCCACGACCGAACTTAGGGTTTAAACCCTGCTCCGACCAAATGTCGCCGCCACGATGGGTAATGAAACCACCTAACAATTTTCCCGAGCTCGTCTTCACCATGGCTACATCCAGCAGAGACCTCGACCACCACAAGTTCCTCGACCACCAGAAATCACTCAAAATCCATTCTATGATCAACTTCGAATATCTCTCTCGATCCCAATCTTTAAATTGTGATTTAACTTCTAAAATTCATGAATTTCAAAGATGATTCAGATTATATGCCTGAATTAGAGAATCACAATGTTTGTATTTAACATCTTTAAGTTTTTGTCTATCCTTTTCTATTTTCCAGCTAACATTAATACTTATTATACTCAAAAATATTTTTAAAACCTAGTTTATGTTTAAACCAACAAAATTTGTTTGGAAACCAAACCTATCATAGAATGGATGAAGAGATTTGGAATTTTTATCAAATTTAAACTCTATAACTTTGAAACAGAGATGAACAGACATGCACACTTCTAACACTTTTATATACATAGGAATCACACTTATATGTATACATGCAAAGCATTATCCATTCCAGGAATTCACATGCAACAGATTATCATTTACCTAAGCTTTAAGAAGGATGTTTACTCACCTGTTATGATGTTTAATAGAGAAGATTGGAAGCAATTTTGATTTTTGAAACAAACTTGAATTCTTTGATCTTTGAAACTTGTTGTTTGAACTGGAAATCCTTTTAAATCTGAAGCTTAGTTGTAATGATCTTGCTTTTTAATTGAAATGAAGTTGCTTTGAAACTGGATCTTTGTTGTTGAGATGATCAAGGCTTTTGATTTAGTTGTATTTGCTTGATGAATCAGGTAGTTGATTGTTTATGAATTTTTGGTTTGAGTTGTACACAGGCTTTTGTTTTTGAGTTTTTTTTCTTTGTGTTTTGAAATAAAGATAGAAAAAAGAAATGGAAGAGAAGGATAGATGCATATATAGACTTAATTATGATTTTTAAAAAAATATGAAGAAAAGAAAATAAATTGGTGACACTTGTTAAATTTTCTAACATTTTTCATTAGCTTGTTAATCACTATACACTTGTTATTAACATGATTTAATTTATTTACACTTGTAATTATGCATGTGTATATTAATTTTAAATGTTTTATAAAACCGTTATATTTAATTTACTATTTATCAAATACTTTTCTTAATTTACATAAATAAAATCTTTTTAAAGAAAAAATATAAAACAAATTATATACTAATAAAAATTATGTATAATATATTTTTAAAACCAAATTTATGTTAAGATAATTATCTTTTGAATTTTCAATTCAAATTCAAATTCAATTTAAAATCCACTCACTCACACACACACACACATATATATATATACACATTTAAAAAACACATAATTTATTTGTTTGAAAAATAATAATTCCATTTAAAATCTACTTATATTTATATATATATATACAATCCATTATTATTTGTTTTAAAAGAATAATTTGCAAATTTTAAATAATTTATAAAAGAGAATATCACATTTTAATTGCTTGAAATTTCCGGGATATCACATTCCTCCCCCCTTAAAAGAATTTCGACCCCGAAATTTAAAAGCAAAAGATAATCCAAAAACTTTTATTTCAAACAATCCAATCATGCATATCAGTCATACACTAACAACCAAACAAAAAATTCATTCAAACAGACATTACTAGCTATCCGGACACAATTCCGGATAGGCTTTCCTAATACTATTTAGAGTTTCCCAGGTACAATCTCAGGGATCCTCGCTCCACTGCACTTTGATCAGCTTCACCACCTTGTTTATGAGCTGCTTCTCGTCTTGGTCAACTATCTGGATTGGATGCCTGACAACAGATAAGTCCGGTTCGATCTCTAAATCATCTTCCACTGCTGGCCCCATAATTAGAGATGGGTCATGCACGTATTTCCTCAGTTGAGAGATGTGAAAAACATTGTGAATTTTAGCCGTCCGGACTGGCAATTCAATTCTGTAGGCCACAACACCAATTCTCTCAAGCACTCGGAACAGACCAATATACCTTGGGGCAAGCTTTCTCGTCTTTCCAAATTTGATCGCTCCTTTAATCGGGGAAACTTTGATAAAGACCAAATCTCCGACTTCGAATTCCAATTGTCTTCGTCTCTTATCCGCATAACTCGTTTTGCGATCCTGCGCTGCTTTCATTCTCTTCTTGACAAGCTCCACCTTTGCAGTTGCCTCTCGGATCAAATCTGGACAAAGAACAAGACGATCCCTCGACTCTACCCAATATGATGGTGATCTACAACGTCTTCCATATAAAGCTTCATAGGGTGCCATCTTGATATTCGCCTGATAACTATTATTGTACGAGAATTTCACTAAATGTAAAGGTCCTCCCAAGACCCACCAAAATCCAAAACACAATCCCTCAACATATCTTCTAGAATACGATTCAACCTTTCCGTTTGTCCATCGGTCTGGGGATGATAGGCTGTACTCAAACTCAATCTCATACCCAAAACTGTCTGCAAAGCCTCTAAAAATTTACTGGTGAAGATTGGGTCACGGTCACTTACTATGCTGACTGGAACACCAAGGAGTCTAACAATCTCCTTCAAGAAAATCTCTACCAAAGACGTTGCAGATCTGGTCGCCTTAACCCAAAAAAATGGGCGCTCTTGGTCAGTCGGTCTACAATTACCCATATTCCTTCATTTCCCTTTCTGGTCCTTGGAAAACCATCGACAAAATCCATAGATATCATTTCCCACTTCCACTTAGGAACTTCCAGAGGCTACAACAATCCTACGGTCTTCAGTTGATCACTTTTCACCTGGTGACAGATCGCACATCCATTGACGAAATCAGCAATATCCTTCTTCATGCCCGACCACCGAAGATTTTCTTCATATCCGTATACATCTTTGATATTCCAGGATGGATACTCAGCTTGGAGCAATGAATCTTTGATAAAACTTCTTTCTTTAAATCCTTGAAATTCGGAACACAAATCCTTCCGTTGATCCTCAAAGTTCCCTGGTCATCAATCTCAAAACTGGAACACTGACCATTCTTGACTCTCCTGATGATTCCTCTTAATCTTCTATCCGATCCTTTCTTGCTCGAAATCCTTTCCAGAAGAGACGGAACAACCTCCAATATAGACAGAACTGCATTCCTACTCAGAGCATCCGCCACAACATACACTTTCCCCGGAGTATACAGGATATTCAAATCATAAGATGCTAAAAATTCTACCCACTTCTGCTGCCTCAAATTCAGATCCTTTTGGAAGAAAAGGTACTTCAAAGGTTTATGATCCGTGAAAAGCTCGAACTTCTCTCCCAATAGATAGTTCCTCCAGATCTTCAAAGCAAAGACGATGACCAACAATTCCAGATCGTGCGTAGCGTAGTTCTTTTCATGAGTCTTCAATTGCCTGCTTGCACACGCAATCACTTTCCCATTCTGCATCATCACTGCATCCAGCCCAACTCCACAAGCATCCGTGTAGACTTCGAACTTGCCCTTACCATCAGGAATAGCTAGTACAGGTGCACTGGTCAGCCTTGCCTTCAAATCTAGGAATGCCTCTTCACACTTGGGGGTCCACTTAAACTTTGCTTCTTTCCGAGTCAACTTGGTTAAGTGCGAAGAAATCTTAGAATAGTCCCTCATAAATTTCCTGTAGTACCCTGCCAAACCCAGAAAACTGCAAACTTTCGTGGGAGTCTAGGGTTGCTTCAACTCCTGAATAGTTGCTACCTTGGCCAGATCTATAGAAATACCTTCTCCAGAAACAACATGCCCCAAAAATCTGACTTCCGATTTCCAAAAATGACACTTCGAAAACTTAGCCTTCAGAACATGCCTTCTCAAAGTCTCCAACACTATTCCCAAATGTTGCTTATGCTCCTCTTCAAACTTGGAGTAGACAAGAATGTCGTCGATGAACACGAGAACGAACTTATTTAGCACATCCTCAAAAACTCGGTTCATCAGATCCACAAAATAGGCAGGAGCATTGGTTAACCAAAAAGGATAACCAACCACTCATAAACAATTGGGTCCTCTGAACGCAGTCAAGGGTATACTGTCCTCAGCTACCCTTAACTGGTGGGAACCCGAAGCTAAATTTAGCTGGGAGAAAACAGAAGCTCCATGGAGTTGATCAAAAAGATCGTCTATATGGGGCAATGGATACTTATTCTTACTAGTAACCTTATTCAACTCTCGGTAATCCACACAGAATCTCAATGACCCATCTGATTTGTTCACAAAGACTACCGCAGAACCCCAACTGGAAAAACTAGACCGAATCAAACCTTTCTCTAAGAAATCTTGGGTCTACTTCACCAACTCTTCTCTCTCTCTCGACGCCATCATTCTACTAGGCTGAACAACAGGTATTGCACCCGAAACCAAATTGATCCGAAACTCTATCTCCCGATGCGGGGGAAAACCTTTAATTTCCTCGAAGACATTCGGAAAATCTCTGACCACTTCGATGTGACTTAACGCCTACTGGAGATGCCTTGATTTCATGCAAAAGATTATTCAAATAAACTCCAAAATTATCGCAAGTGACTTTTGCGGTCCTTTCCAACTCAGTTTCCTAAGTTACAGTTCTCTCTTCACAAATCAAAACAGCCTTATATTTATCCAACCAATCCATACCCAGAATAAGGTCAAACCCTTACAAATGGGTCGCAAGAAAAACTATGAAACAGATAAGAAATCCTTAGGCCTCTACAGATCATATCTAACTTGGTTACTCCCCCTATAGGATTAGATACAAAAATAGGGCGGTCTACTAAACTAGGGGAAAGAAGAAACTTCTCTACTGAATCCAAAGAAACAAAACTAAGAGATGCACCAGAATAAAAAAGGACTCTAATAAAATTGTCATCTAAAAGCAAAGTACCTTCCAAAACGCCTTTGCCTTTAGAAGAAGAAGATGGACCACCTTCAAGAGCAAACACCTTGTTCTCCTAGGACTTTCGAAGAAGCGGACAAGCCTTCACCATGTACCCCGGCTGATGACAGTTGAAACACAAGGATTTCTGAACCAATGCTGAACCCGGTCCACTCTGACGCTGCTGCTGCTGAGATCTACCCCTGGGACACTGCTTAGCCAAGTGACCCTCTTGCTGACACATATAGCACTTACGAGGTCCATTGTTGCCTTCCTGCTTCCCTTTGCCTTGCTTCTTCCAATTTGGGTTGAATTTCCTTTTATTTGGATTGGAAGAAGTTCCACTTGATGCTGTTGTAGATGCCAACGGTTTCTTGTTCATAAGCTCCTCATACCTTAATGCCATGTCGATCAACTCCATGAAAGATCCTTTAAGATGAGTCGTCATCTTCTCATGGAATTCAGGCCCCATTCCTTGCATAAACATCTCATTCTTCTTGAGGGGCATGCCGATCAAACCATGTCCATAGCGAGATAATTCATTGAACTAATTCTCATATTTTGAAACCGATATACTTGCTTGCTTCAGATCCAGAAAATTTCTATATAGACGAGTCCTCCTAGCTGTCGGCATGAATTGTTCCTCAAACAATTCCTTAATCTACTCCAAGAAATATCGTCCTCTGAAATATTTTCTATAACTGCATCCCACCAAGCTACAGCTCCTTCTTGAAGTTTTCACGATGCGATCACTCTGTTTTGCTCGTCGGATAGATCCAAACTCTTAAAAATGCGCTCGCATGAGCGTAACTAAGCTTGAACTTCTATAATGGACTCTGGTCCTTTAAAAGGTCTTCCTCCCAGATTGGTGAAATCTTACACAAAGCAGCAAAACTTACTCAAGGCGGTGTTGGATTCACAGCGTCGCTAGCAGTCGGACCTCTTCCACTATCGGTCGTCGTGCTGCCTACAACCCTGCCTCTCCTTCCTCTTGAACTCATGTTGGCAACCTGGACAGGTAACCCAACAAATTTAGATAGGCATATAGTTATATAAAAAATTTATAAATACACGCACTCAAGATAGATACTATTTCAAAGCCTAAATATTATCTCAACCAAGCACTCTGATACCTACTATAACGACCCACCTTCCGTTCCACAGAAAGACGTATCATCATTAAGAAAGAAATAGATAGAAAAAGAATAGATAGAAGAAAGAATTAACAGTCATCAGAATCTCACAGTGGAAACAGAACAAAATATAATATTTCACATAGATATTACATAGTCATTACATCAGAGTTACACAGTTATACAACGTCATCACATTAGACAGTCGTAAAGACCTGTCTATCCATTACATCCCAAAATACAACAGACAAATGACACTGCACAGCGGAAAGATATATAGAGCTACGCCAAGACTCGTGCTCCAAGCTTTTCCCAAAAATTCATCAAGCAAAACCTGATCACTTGGCTACTCATAAAAATTTGGGTACCCAAGAGTTTAAGAAAAACAAAATAAACTCCGGATCAGACATGGGTCCGGTGTAAGCAAACGGTTAAGTTGTTTAACTTGAAAAAAACCTTTGAAATAAAAGGTATCTCGTACGACTCTCCGCAAATAAACACAGACAAGTTTTTCGATAGCCAAAACATTTGATAGGAAATCCAGTTATATTATAATAGTGCCTAGGGTTTTCAAATAAATATTCATATAGCCGAATTTGTTACATTCATTAAATTCCAGCATACTAGCGACAAAGTGGGTTCTACAATCAAAACCGTAAAGGCACGTAGGAAGAATGGATTCCGTACAATGGCAAGGCTACTGGGGTATCGCCCATCATAGTACGTGGTCTAGATCACCATATCGAGGATCCACCCTGATCCGCCGCATCACAAAGCCAGAGCTACCCCTTACTGGATAGTCCGAATAAGACAACCCCGCGGTTGAGGCTAACAACCGCTCACACAGCCGAATTAAAGGGACCTCTTGACAGAGGAATATCTTATCCTACTTGGGTGCTACCCACTTAGCCTCGTGTGCACCTTCCCTATTTTAGCCATTCCCAGATGATGAGGCTTGAGGCTACGATTACCTTTTAAGAACACATCTTGGAATTCTCATCGTCCTCCATTGACGATGATCTGATAACATTCATCCATTCAAGTTTTTTCAGGGTTCGAACGAAACCGAAGGCATTATCTCATTGCACTCATTTTGGAATCACCCTCAGAGTTAACGACAATAACCCTTGCACTCTAAAACTTCATCTCGACCTTCTCTTGAGATTTCTCAACCTATCGTTTAACTTGGATCGATGTGGTTTTTGGATATCAAATCTGATATCCGATCCCGGTTTCATCGAAATCCAATCGTTTCTTAAAGGTTAAGTTGTTTGAGGTTGAACAATTCAATTCAATACTTTGAATTCACACAGCATTCATCACAGATAAATATTATACATTTATCACAGCTACATCCAATATCACATCACAAAATATCATAGATTATCAAACTATAGATATCAATCAATCCAGACATTCTACTCAATCAATCATCCACAAGCAAGACTTATTAATCCATACTATAATTAATTTGATTAACTCAAATTAAATAAATTTCTTAAGAATTAATTATCTAACCTTACTTAATTAATCATTAATTAATTACACCCATTTGAATTAATTAATCTTTAATTACTGATTAATTATACTTAATTATTAATTAATAAACCTTAATTATTAATTAATAACCATTAATTACTAATTTATTAAACCTTAATTATCATTTAATCAATACTTAATTATCAATTAATTAATCCATAATTACTTAATTAATTAATGCTTAATTACAACTTAATTAATCTTTAATTTCTTAATTAATTAATCTCTAATTACAAATTAATTAATCTTAATTACTTAACTAATTAATTCTTAGTTATCAATTAATTAATCTCTAATTAAATAACTACACCCTTAATTACAAAATAATTAATCCTTAATCGTTAATTAATTAATTAAATTAATTGCTCTTTAATTTCTTTATTAATTTAATTAATCATTAATGATCAAAAACCTTAATTAACTTTAAGATAAATTATTATCTTTATTAATTACCTAGTTATGATTAACACATATATTTAAAACATTTTATCCTTTTAATTAACACTTAATCACATTTATAAATTAAGTTTTAAAATAACTTAAGCATTTAACTTACAAACTTAAGTTAAATAAATTTATTTAACTTTCTTTAAACAATTATTTAAAAACATTTATCATATAATAGTTTAAACTAGATTCATTTTAAATTTTAATACTTACTTATTTTTAAATTTAAAAACTGTTAAATTTTTACTTCGGGTTCGACCCGATCCTCACTCGAGTCCTACCCCGAGTATTCCTCCTTTCTTTCCTTTTTTTCGAAAAAAATTTAGTTAGTTAAAAATTTTAAACCTGTAAACATGATTAGTGGTAGACGGATTCATGGAAGATAGAGGACTAGACCTAATTTTTTTGGATTAGGGGTAGTAGATGGAGAAGCCGAATTAGTGCTAGCTAGATAGCCAATCAAGACAAAATTTTGTTGTTGGAGCCAAAAATTTTTTAGAGTTGGAGCCAAAAGTTTTGCATTGTTGGAGCCAAAACTTTTGCACCTGAGGAAAATTAATTTGTTTGAAGCCAAAATTTTCAATGTTTACAGCCAAAAAAGAACATGTATATGTCAAAGAAAATAGTTATAAAAGAAAACCCTTAAATGAGTATAGATGCAACACTTTGCAATGTACTGTTTATACTTTTAACTTTGAAGTTTTGATAACATTTTCAAATTTTTTGAAATTTTAAACATTTTATAAAATTTTAAAATTATTCACAATTATAGTTTTTGAATTTTTGAATTTGATGGAAACTTAAAAAAAGTAATAAATTTAATAAATAACTTCAATTTTTTTTTTTGAAAATTTCAAAATTTAAATATATTCTAATTTGATAAATTTCATAAATAAATTTTTTAGTAATAAATATAAATATATTCATCAAATTTTGTTTTTAAATTTGATGAATATATTTATATTTATTACAAAAAAATTATTTATGAATTTTATCAAAATTTAAAAATTTAATTTTCAAAATTTATGAATATTAAATACAAAATAATAAATATTAATTCTAAATTATTAAAGATTACTTATTAATTATTTTTTAAGTATTATTTGTTTGATAACTATTTTTTATTAATTTTATTATTAATCATTATTATCTAATTTTAATTATTAATTTTAGTTCTTATTTAATATTAATTTTTAATTTTTAATTATTTTTATTTAATTAGTTATTATTATAAAATATTAATATTAATTATTAGTATTTTTATTTAAGAGTTATTATTATTTGTAAATTATTTATTATTAGTTAATTAATTAATTATTGTTGATTATTAATTTATTAATTATTAATTATTAATCACTAGTTTTTAATAGGAATTATTTCATATTTCAAATTAATTCTTAATTATTATTTAATAGTAGTTAGTAATTATTATGTATTAATATTTAATTATTTTTTAGGTATTATTTATTTAATTATTATATATGGTTAATTTTTTTATTAATCGTTAATCATTATTTAATTATTAACTTTTTTTATTATTTAATATTAAGTTTAAACTATTAATTATTATTTTTAATTATTTATTATGTATTGATTACTATTATTTAACAATAATCGCTATTTATAAATTATTAATTTTCAATTAAAATTTTATTTATTTATTGTTGATTATTAATTATTAATTACTAATTATTAATAGGAATTATTTCATATTATAAATTAATTATTAATTATTATTTAATAGTTATTATTACTTGTTATATATTAATATTTAATTATTACTAGTTAAGTATTATTTATTATTAATTTATTATTAACTATTAATTATTATTATTTAATGCTAATTATTAATTATTACGTATTTATTTTCACTATAATAGGCAAAACCATAGAGGTTGTAACAAGTATCTATTACGAATAGCTCAAAAAAAGAGTTGTTGAAATTAACATCTATTACAACTTGCAAAAAAAATGGTTGTGGTAGAGATATATTACAATTGGCAAAAAAAATTATTGAAATTAAGTTTAGTATAACTTTACGAAACAAAATGTTGAGAAAAGCCTTTAGTACAAGTGGCATATTTTGACTGTTGTAAAAATCCAGTTGCAATAGAGTCTTTTTATTGTAGTGTATGTAGACGATCTACTTATTTTTGATTCAAATATTTATGCCACTGATACGGTTAAGCCTCTTTTAAGTTCCAGTTTTGATATGAAAGACCTAGTAGAAGCGAGTATAATCCTTGGTATTGAGATCATTGGTCTAAAAAGGAATTTCTTTGAACCAATCTTATTATATTGAGAAAATATTGAAGAAATACAATTACTTTGACTGTAAACCTGCTTATACACCTATGATCCAAGTGTAAAACTATTTAATAACACTGGTGAAGGTGTAAGACAGTTTGACTATACGAGCATTATTGACAGCTTTCGGTAGGCCACTGATTGTACTAGACCCTACATACCATATATCGTGAGATTATTATGCATGCTTATTAGTAGACCTAGTATTGAGCATTGACATGCTATTGAAAGGATCGTAAGATATCTAAAACGAACCAAGAACTTTGGATTATATTATGGAAAGTTTCTAGATGTACTAGAAGGATACACCGATGCAAAATATGAATACTTTATCCGATGTTCTGAAGGAACAATCGGCTATATTTTTAGCATAGCTGGTGGGGTTGTTTCTGGAAAAGCCAAAAAAGACTATTTTTGTTTAGTCCAATATGGAGTCTGAGATGATAGCACTAGCAATATCTAGTGAAGAAGAAGATTACATATGAAATTTTCTACTTGAGATTCCTTTATGAAAAAACCGATACCGGCTGTGTTGATCCATTGCGATAGTACCGCAGCTATTGCAAAAGTTCAAAACTGTTATTATAACGGTAAAGGACGACAAATATGTCGTAAGCACAACACCGTAAGAGAGTTACTCTCTTTAGGTGCTGTTAGAGTGGATCATGGTCGCACTGATGAAAATTTGGGAGATCTTTTGAGAAAAGGATTGGCCGGAGAGAAAGTCCACAAACCATCCAAAAGGATGAGACTGTTGCTCTTAGACACTCACAATGGAAACCTAATCTATATGATTGGAGATCGAAAGAACTAGGTTCAATGAGTAAACAACGAGTTGTGAAGTGATATGAAGTGAACATGCTATACTACAAAATGTTTAGAAGCATGTATTCCTGTAGCGATTAGAGGATGAGGCAATAGAAACTCTTAATGAGATCTATACTCTATGTAGAGTGGGTACTTAGTTACAGGAGTACTCCTAATAGACTCACCTATGTGAATGTGGGAATGCGACCGTTTTCTATGAAAACTATGGAGGCATAAGTTTTCTAGAGCGTTCATTAAACCGGGAAAGATGTGCATGGCCATTAACGCACAGACTAGTTGAAAGCACTTTAGAAAGGATGTATGTGGTTTGATGTCAGAGATAGAGTTCAAGACTATATATCACTTTAGTATGTTCTGAATCTTACTTACATGCAAAGGTTCAAATCCAAAGATACCCTTGTTTATGTACAATCCCATATTTTCATAAATAGCTTGGAAATGTTTTTGAATAATTCAAGGGGGGATTGTTGGAATTTGAAGTGAATTATTTAAAATAAATTAATGGTAATAAAATTTGTAAAAAATGACGTTGTACAATGGTAATATATTTATGAGCTATTATTATTGAGTTGTTGCAAAAATTAATGGTAAAAATTCATAATGAATGATGTTGTATAATAGCAATATATTTATGGGTTATTATTATGGGGTTTTTAGGCACGAGGAAGAAATCGTAAAAAAAATTTAGTCTCAGGGACAGCGAATTTGTTTTTTGGTCTGAAGGACACTTTATTGTGTAAATCACAGAATGATAGTTGAACTATCGTTCTGTGATTTACACTATAAAGTGTCCTTCAGACCAAAAAACAAATTTGCTGTCCTTGAGACTAAATTTTTTTAGAACTTTTTCCCTGTGCCTATTTTCCTGTATTATTATTGAGCCGTCTCAAAAATTAATGGTAATAAATTATGTAGTGAATGACAATAAGTTCACCGTTGATAATTCCTCATCTCAGTAACGCAAACAATTTCCACTCTGTTTACGAGTATTACGGCATGCGCTTCACGCATGAATTATTTTTCTACAATTATGTGTTTAACACCTTCAAGACGAATGATTTACTTAAATATTTATTCATGTTTTTGCGATGAAATCAGGTGTAGTTAGTTTGAATTTTTATTCTACGCTTCAACATCTAATTTTTAGTTAGTCTGAATTTTTATTTTTATTAATAATTAATAAACATCGAATCTATAAAAAAAGTTCATTTGTTAGATCTATTTTTTAAGTGATATTAAGATTTGAATTTTAAATTGGTAAAGAAAGTTTATTTATTAGATCCAATTTTTAAGTGTTGTGAGATTTTGTAATATTTATAAAAGAGCATTTTGAATTGGTAAATGAAGTATATCTAGTAGATCGTATGTTTAGGTGATATTAAGATTTCGTAATATGTAAAGGGCGTTTTTGGTAGTTCACGCTAACACTAGAAAAGTTTGATACCAAACGTATTACAACTATTATTAAAGATTTAAATGATATATAAGTAGAAGAAAAAATATATATAAGGCAGTAAACAATTTTTTTCTCCTTCTCCCTTTGTCATATCTTTCTCTATACAATTCTTTCAAGCAATTAAATTAGAAAACGCTAAATTCAAAATGATTTACTGTTGTGCAAACAGCAAATAAATTGTATATGCTGTTTTATCCTGAGAACGAAGCGGTTGATAGTTAGCCTTACATCTTGGGACTAAGCAGCAAATGATTTTAAAGAAAACAACGAAATGTGCAACTCTGCCATTTTCAACAAGTAGATCCAAAATATCACCATCTTCAAATTTTCAATTTAAGCAACAGACTAAAATGAGACTGAAATGACCCAGAACCAAATTTATTTGCCTCTGATAAATTTAATTGCGAAAAACTAATATATAAAAATTGCCACCTACACTATTATTTACATATACATATTTGTCTACACTCATGCATAGTCATTTGCCCACCCACATTCATATATATGTACATTTATTAAACCAGTACCAAAAGTCAGCTTAAAAAAATACCTATGATTCAAAGCCTCCTCGTCCGATAAATTAAAAACGATATTTGGGAATTTCTCGTAAACATAACGCATGTATTTATTAGTTTGACAAACATAGTTCGACTACCATTCCCCAGCTAAAAAATTATAGGGTTCACTTGGGTGGAATTAAATTTCACGAGATTATATGATTTGAACTCAACAAATCTCTTTGCCATTGATTCACCTCACTCTAGTATTTTCTTACCTTACTTTAACTGAATCGATTCAGGGCAACTCCAATGGTTACTTTACTTGCTGAATATGATGAAAATAATTGTCCAGTCGTTGAATTAAGCTTCAAAATTCAGTTGAATGTTCAGGATCCAATTCAGGATCCTGAAATGGGCTTGGATGCCCATTTAATGGGAGCCCAAGCCCTGGCGCTCATTTAATGGGCGCCAGGCTTCTAGCGCAGGCTTCCATTTAATGGGAGCCTGGCGTCAGGCGCCTGACCCCTGGAATACTCGGCCCACTTCAAGGCTGAATATTTAGCTCTGAATGGACTGGAGATGCCCTAAGTAAGAACTACGTTGTACAAAATTAGAATCAATGTGCAAATTATAGGATAGATCAGACTGTGGTGACTTGTACTTTTTTTTTATTCCTTTTAATAAGTTCGTCTAATTTCTGTACTTTTACACGCATGCCCCGCTACGTGCCATTTGATATATACTCCAATATTTAATCTTGTCCGTTATTTTGCTTTTATTCAGTGTATTAAATCCCTAATCCAATTTTGGTTCAAGATTAACTTTCTACCTTAAAGCGCTACGACTTTGAAAATGAAATAACCTTGCGTGTGTATGAACTCACGGTATAACCTTAAGACTCTAAAAAACATATAAATCGACCTTTTTTAACCCTATGTTTCTTCATATTTGAGGAAAATTTATCGATTCATTCTTTATTTTTTTCACATAATTAATTTAACAAATAAGTTCATAACCTTAGACACTACATTATTGGTTTATCTTATCGAATATTGAAAATAATAATACATTATTAGTGTATATTTTATGAATTATCGTTAAACTGAACTTTTTTCATCTTAAAAAATAAGAAAATTTCCAATTTTACGCTAAAAAAAGTGTCATAGAATTATTCCAATTAATGTTTGGTATGAAATGTCTAAAAATAATTATTTTAAATTTCAATATATTAATTATAATTGATTAAATTTTAATGTTAATTGAAATAATTTACATTTAAATCAATAAAATAAAACTTAATTCTGCAAAGATATAGGTTTTTTTTCCTGTTTCTTTTCTACAAAGAGATATTATGAAGCAAATTCAAATTTATTATAAAGTTACTCAAATAAAGTGATCAATAATTTTATTGTTTTTGCTTATTATAGATCTTACTGTTGGTAATTTATTTTAAAAAGATCAACAAATGAGAATTTTAACTTTTAACAAACAAATATGTGTCTAATTGTTTAGGTGTAGAATTCATTCCCTTTATACTCAAAAAGAGCCCAGACATTTATTAAGGGGAATTTAAGTCACCCCTTGTTTCTTGTGTAAGGTTTTTCCTCATTCGTCCTTGTACTTTTAGCCTTTTTTTCCCTTTTAACTTGATTTGGCTCAACATGTTATTCTATGCATCATTACATTTTTCGGGTGTATTGATTTGAACTCAAAAGGCACTTCATATTGTCTTGTTGTCTTACTGCTTTTCTGTCTTTGTTTTGATTTAGCTCGAATTGATATCAATTTTCACATTACTACTGCAAAATAATTTGTATCATTAACACGCCTATTAATGTTTTTAAGTATTATTTGTTTGATAACTATTTGTTATTAATTTTATTATTAATCATTATTATTTAATTTTAATTATTAATTTTAGTTCTTATTTAATATTAATTTTTAATCTTTAATTATTTTTATTTAATTAGTTATTATTATAAAAAATTAATATTAATTATTAGTTATTGTTATTTAATAGTAATTATTATTTATAAATTATTTATCATTAATTAATTAATTAATTATTATTGATTATTAATTTATTAATTATTAATTATTGATTACTAATTCTTAATAGGAATTATTTCATATTTCAAATTAATTCTTAATTATTATTTAATAGTAGTTAGTAAATATTATGTATTAATATTTAATTATTTTTTTAAGTATTATTTATTTAATTATTATTTATGATTAATTTTTTTATTAATCTTTAATCAATATTTAATCATTAATTTTTGTTATTATTTAACATTAAGTTTAAACTATTAATTATTATTATTTAATTATTTATTATAAATTATTTATTATTAATTATTGATTGCGATTATTTAATAATAATCGTTATTTATAAATTATGAATTTTCAATTAAATATTTATTTATTCATTGTTGATTATTAATTATTAATTACTAATTATTAATAGGAATTATTTCATATTTTAGATTAATTATTAATTATTATTTAATAGTTGTTATTACTTGTTATATATTAATATTTAATTATTACTAGTTAAGTATTATTTATTATTAATTTTTTATTAACTATTAATTATTGTTATTTAATTGTAATTATTAATTATTACTTATTAATTATTCACTATAGTAGGCAAAACCACAGAGGTTGTAACAAGTAACTATTATGAATAACTCAAAAAAAGAGTTGTTGAAATTAACATCTATTACAACTTGCAAAAGAAAATGGTTGTGGTGGACATATATTACAATTGGCAAAAAAATTTATTGAAATTAAGTTTGTATAAGTTTACGAAACAAAATGTTGTAAAAAGCCTTTAGTACAAGTGACATATTATGACTGTTGTAAAAATCCAGTTGCGATAGAGTCTTTTTATTGTAGTGTATGTAGATGATCTAATTATTTTTGATTCAAATATTTATGCCACTGATACGGTTAAGCCTCTTTTAAGTGCCAGTTTTGATATGAAAGACCTAGAAGAAGCGAGTATAATCCTTGGTATTGAGATCATAGGTCTATCAAAGGAATTTCTTTGAACCAATCTTATTATATTGAGAAAATATTAAAGAAATACAATTACTTTAACTGTAAACCTGCTTATATACCTATGATCCAAGTGTAAAACTATTTAAGAACACCGGTGAAGGTGTAAGACAGTCTGACTATACGAGCATTATTGACAGCTTTCGGTAGGCCACTGATTGTACTAGACCCTACATACCATATATCGTGAGATTATTATGCATGCTTACTAGTAGACCTAGTATTGAGCATTGACATGCTATTGAAAGGGTCGTAAGATATCTAAAATGAACCAAGAACTTTGGATTACATTACTGAAAGTTTCTAGATGTACTAGAATGATACACCGATGCAAAATATGAATACTTTATCCGATGATTCTGAAGCAACAATCGGCTATATTTTTAGCATAGCTGGTGGGGTTGTTTCTTGAAAAGCCAAAAAAGACTATTTTTGTTTAGTCCATTATGGAGTCTGAGATGATAACACTAGCAACATCTAGTGAAGAAGAAGATTACATATGAAATTTGCTTTGAGATTCATTTATGAAAAAACCAATACCGGCTGTGTTGATACATTGCGATAGTATCGCAGCTATTGCAAAAGTTCAAAACTATTATTATAACGGTAAGGGACGACAAATATGTCGTAAGCACAACACCGTAAGAGAGTTACTCTCTTTAGGTATTGTTAGAGTGGATCATGGTCACATTGATGAAAATTTGGGAGATCTTTTGAGAAAAGGATTGGCCGGAGAGAAAGTCCACAAACCATCCAAAAGGATGAGACTGTTGCTCTTAGACACTCACAATGGCAACCCAATCTATATGACTGGAGATCGCAAAAACTAGGTTCAATGAGTAAACAACGAGTTGTGAAGTGATATGAAGTGAATATGTTATACTACAAAATGTTTAGAAGCATGTATTCCTGTAGCGATTAGAGAGTGAGGTAATAGAAACTCTTAATGAGATCTATACTCTATGTGGAGTGGGTACTTAGTTACAGGAGTACTCCTAATAGACTCACCTATGTGAATGTGGGAATGCGACCGTTTTCTGTGAAAACTTTGGAGGCATAAGTTTTCTAGAGCGTTCACTAAACCGGGAAAGATGTGCATGGCCATTAACGCACAGACTAGTTGAAAGCACTTTAGAAAGGATGTATGTGGTTTGATGTCAGAGATAGAGTTCAAGACTATGTGTCACTTTAGTATGTTCTGAATCTTACTTACATGCAAAGGTTCAAATCCAAAGATACCCTTGTTTATGTACAATCCCATATTTTCAAAAATAGCTTGGAAATTTTTTTTTTAATAATTCAAGGGGAATTGTTGGAGTTTGAAGTGAATTATTTAAAATAAATTAATGGTAATAAAATTTGTAAAAAATGATGTTGTACAATGGTAATATATTTAGAGTTATCATTATTGAGTCGTTGCAAAAATTAATGGTAAAAATTCATAATGAATGATGTTGTATTACAGCAATATATTTATGGGTTGTTATTATTGAGTTGTTTCAAAAATTAATGGTAATAAATTATGTAGTGAATGACAATAAGTTCACCGTTGATAATTCCTCATTTCAGTAACGCTTAAAATTTCCATTCTGTTTACGAGTGTTACGGCACGCGCTTCACGCGTGAATTATATTTCTACAATTATATATGTTTAACATCTTCAAGACGAATGATTTACTTAAATATTTATTCATATTTTTGCGATGAAATCAGTTGTAGTTAGTTTGAATTTTTATTCAACATCTAATTTTTAGTTAGTTTGAATTTTTATTTTTATTAATAATTAATAAACATCGAATCTATAAAAAAAGTTCATTTGTTAGATCTATTCTTTAAGTGATATTAAGATTCGAATTTTAAATTGGTAAAGAAAGTTTATTTATTAGATCATATTTTTAAGTGTTATGAGATTTTGTAATATTTATAAAATAGCATTTTGAATTGGTAAATGAAGTTTATCTAGTAGATCATATATTACATGATATTAAGATTTCGTAATATGTAAAGGGCGTTTTTGGTAGTTCACGCTAACACCAGAAAAGTTTGACACCAAACGTATTGAAAGTTCGGTGTGTATACAATTATAAGTGCTAATATAGTATACACGGATCGTGTAATATGGACTACAATATAAATGCGGAAATAGATGATAATAGCATAGTAAATAAAAAATAGAAAAAATCACACCAGAGATTTTTATACTGGTTCGGAGCACCGTCCTACGTCCAGTCCCAGACTTCTATCTGGATTTTCACTATTAACTACCTCGCTTCACCCGGAGGAACAGGTTTACAACACCCGAACAACCGAACGGGATTTCACGCCTCTAATACACTGAGGACTTCAACACTTGCCTCTTACAACACAGAGGACTTCAACAAAAGAACAAATACAATTGTTGTTGACAACTTGTGCTCTTGAAAACACGGATTTGTCACTAGCAGTACACCCTTCCTATAATCTTATCCTCAAAGTATGCGAAATGTTGTTTTGAAAAGATTAAGGAAAGTATATTACTTATTGAATCAAAGGATATGAAATAGTTTCAATGATTCAATAAATAATTAAGAGCTTTTAGAATGCAGGAGTATGTATAAAGTAAGATCAGAGATTAGATTAAAAAGAATATGAAATCATGTGTTTTTAATCAACGAATTAGATGAGTTTATATAGATAAGAATGGTTGTAACTCTTTGTGAGCAGTTGCCATTAAGAGATATGATATTTGGTGAAAGGTAAGAGATGCAACCTTTGGAGAAGAGAAGTGTCTTTTGGAAAAATTGCTTTCTGTTTAAAACGGTCGACAGGTTAAAAAGTGACCAGTAGACAGGAATTTAAATATATATACGTTATGTGTATGTGTGCACGTTCAGTGTGCAAATTATGCAGGAACGGTCGACCGCCTATATTGTGACCGGTCGACCGGTCCCTGTAAAGTTGCACACTGAATGTGCAACTATATTCCAATTGTGTATATATATTAATTTTCTTGAAAATGCATGATTATTTGAGGATAGATTTTAACAAGTTTATCACTAATATAATATCAAATAATCAATCTACAATCTATAGTAACATATGTAGCTCTAATGACCTTGTTTTGTTGATCGCCTTTAGTTATTTGTCAGAAATCAAAACTTTCATAAAACTTGTGACTCAACATTCTCCCCCTTTTTGATTGATGACAATATATATCTGCAAATCTGAATCTCCCCCTGAGTATGTGATCTCTTGAATTCTTATATATGTATGTTCCTGCAAGCAATTGTTAGCCCTTTCTCCCCCTTTGTCATCGACAAAAAGGAGTAACAGATACTAGAATAGTAAAATGAATATGATATGCATAGCAAAATAAATCATTAACACATCCAAAACATAACAGAGTATACTACAGATCATAATGTCAAATGAAAAACAAGAATAACGACACTATTTAGTACAAGTGTCGATGAATGTTTTTAAAGTGCTAAACCATAATAGAATCTAGGATGAAGCAGATCGTATCTCCTCTTCTTCATCATCATCGTCGTCATCATCATCATCTTCTTCTTCTTCCTCATCATTGTTTCCTCTAGATGATTCTTCATGTCCATGTCCACTCATACCTGTAGACTCGTCAGATGATGTCCAGGTGAAAACAGGAGCAGCAGGACGTTTTCCTGGGTCTTGTGCTTGAACAGAGGTGGATGTGGAACATGATATAGCATCCCATAGCATTCCAAAGAATGACTTGACCTTATTGAAGCGCTTATCAATTTTAGAGTCCATGCGCTTGAGACGTGATTCAAGCAAAAATTGGTTACGCGCAATCGTTTCAAGTGATTCTTTTGTGGATGACTTTGATTTTAATAGTTTTACTTCATCGGAACGAGGACGAGAGGAAGTTGCTCGTTGTTTTCTTGGTCCTCTTTGTTGCCATTCTTCAAAAGGCATAATCTCAAGATAAGGTGGAGGAAGCTTCATTCGTTTGATGGTTATGGAGTCAATGCATTTTGGTTTTGAGGTTGCAGAATCAGGAGGATTGACCCCACAAGCTAACAAAAGTCGCATGATATATTCATTGTAGAAGAAATGAGGCCGTGTTGAGTTATTTACCTTGAGAATTTCATCAAAAAGCATGTGTACCCAATTGATTTGGATTTCACCATAAATAGCATAGAGTGCTTTGAAGTTTTCTTTATATACTGCATCATAATTTCCAAGTCTAGGAAAAAGAGAATGCATCAAAACACGATGAAGTAGTCTGGCTGTCGGTCGAAGTCCAATAGACTTAGTGCCATCACTATTGTCTTCTATGAACTGATGACTGGTACTATTTCGAGTGAAGACTTCGCAGAAGGTAGATGAAAACTCTTCGCCTCGATTTGGTATACCAAGTATAGAGGCAATTCTAGCATGAGTAAGAAAAATTTGCTTGCCACAGACCACAGACCAGATGACGCCGTTTGGATTATCAGGTTGATACTCATCAAGATTCATATTGGCGTAAAACAATTTGATCATCAAATGATTTATCTCCACACTATTTTCTGAAAAATCTATTAATGGAGTAATGTTGGAATTATTGGCTAACCTCCGAACTCCATAAGCCGTGAAATCATCAAATTTGATGAAAGAGCCTGGATGAAACTTGTAATTTGTCATCTGATTCCATCTTGTTACAGCAATTGGACTTTGAAGCCATTTTTTGACGGAGATGGTAAGAGATGAAGTTTCAGAGGTTGCTCCTTTCTTGGATTTCTTTTGAGGAGGAGCCATTGTTGGAGGATTTGAGATTTGAGAATTGAAAATAGGAAACTAGGGTTTGTGATTTTGGGTAAAAGAACAGCTTGAGTAAAAAGTGAAAGAGGGTAGAGGGAAAAAATGACGCATAAGTATATATAAAAACTGAAAATACGTCAACCGGTCGACCTATGAAATATGGCCGGTCGACCGTTTTCAACCAGAGAGCAAACGGTCGACCGGTTATATATGGGGCGGTCGACCAGTTTTGGCCTGCTGAGCAAATCATGTTATTTTTCAAGTTTTTATAATATATCAACCTATATATATTATATTTCATTCTTAATACAAAATATAACCGTTATTACAAGAGATATATAAAGATATAATAACTATATATAAATCTAATGAGAAAGTTCGTCATTAGAATTATCGTTGTTTCCTTCAATACGTTTTGACCATGGACTCCATTGTTTCTGAGCTCCTTCATTCTTCTCATAGTTCCGATCCCACGAGTTAGGACTTTTAGATGTTGATGGCCTAGACGGCATTGGTTCATGCACATCATGCTTGTTGGAACCGCAGAAAAATGTTGCCAACTTTTCTAAAACGGATAATCGTGCCGATGTTCGTTGTTGCTCGTGATAAAGTTGACTTTGCTCGTAATGGAGCTGTCTCTGAAGGTCTATCTGATGTTTCTGGTAGTGGTGTATCTCATCGATTTGTGCCTTGGTACGAGGAGAATAGAACAGTGTCCTCTTCACTCGTTTTGAATTTGGAGTTTTATCAGACATACAAGGGCATTGATGATGACAACTTGATTTTTGTTTTGGAGTTGTAGGAGAATAAAATTCTTCCGACTCAGAACTCGTAATTGAAATGTATGATTCTTGAGCACATTTATCACAAATGTGAGCCATAGTGTATGTTGTATAGAATATTATGGTTAGATAAAAAGATGAACAAAATATAAAATTTTTGCAAGCTTATATACAAGTTTCTTATGTATAAACCTATGGATGTGAGTTAATGGAAAATTTTAACCAAGAAAACATAAGCAGAAATTTTATTTTAACTCTAAAAATAGCTCTCTTTTTAAAACTGAAATTATAAAATAAGAAAGGAAAGGACGATCACTAAAAGAAAAAAAATGAGTAAAGAGAATTTAACCATTAAATAAAGCAGTGGCTTATATTTAATGTAAAAAAAAAAATAGTTTATGCAAAAGTTATGGTTAAAGGATAACTAAAAAGAATAACTAAAGGATAACTAAAAAGAAGACGTTCTTTAGAAATTACTTAGTCAAGATTTTTTCTTGAAATTAAACCAAGCTCTCTTCATAATCTAATAAAATTAGATTCGAGCAGAGGCTTAGTAAAAATGTCTGCTAATTGATTGTCAGTATGAACATATTCAAGACATATATTTCCTTTGTCAATATTATCTCGAAGGAAATGATGACGGATATCAATGTGTTTGGTTCTAGAGTGATTTACTGGATTTTTAGAGAGATTTATTGCACTAATGTTATCACAGTATATAATAGAATTTGATAAATGAATATCAAAATCTTGAAGTGTTTGTTGCATATATAGTACTTGAGTACAAGCGAGAGCTGCTGATATATATTCAGCTTCACATGTTGATAGTGAAACACAATTCTGTTTCTTACTGAACCAAGAGACAAGTGATTTTCCAATAAAATGGCACGTACCATTTGTACCTTTTCTATCCGTTCGAGAGCCACCGAAATCAGCATCACTATATGATACTAATTCAAATGGACATTCTTTTGGATAAAAAAGACCGAAATCTTTTGTATTATTAAGATAACGAATTATACGTTTCACTGCTCGTAGATGTGATTCCTTTGGATCGGCTTGAAAACGAGCACATAAACAAACACTCATTATTATATCTGGACGACTAGCTGTAAGATAAAGAAGAGAACCAATCATGCTCCGATATAATTTCTGGTCAACATTCTTACCACTTTCATCTTTTTCAAGATGTGTAGTTGTACTCATAGGAGTTGGTTTACCAGATGTATTTTCTAATCTGAAGCGTTTGATAAGGTTTTCACAGTATTTTTCTTGATTGATAAAAATGCCGTTTGAAAGTTGCTTTATTTGAAGTCCAAGAAAATAAGATAGTTCTCCCATATGAGACATTTCGAATTCTTTGGTCATAATACTTGCAAATTCTTTGCAAAGTTTATCGTTTGTTGAACCAAAGATGATATCGTCTACATATATCTGAATAACTAGAATATCTTTTCGAGAATGTTTAATAAACAAAGTTTGATCGACTTTGCCTATTTGAAATCCTGAGCTAATAAGATAGCTACGTAGTCGTTCATACCAAGCACGAGGTGCTTGTTTTAAACCATACAGAGCTTTCTTAAGTTTGAACACATGGTCAGGATATTTTTCATGTATGAACAAAGGAGGTTGTTCGACATAGACATTCTCTTTGATAAATCCATTGAGAAAAGCACTTTTGACATCCATCTGATAAAGTTTGAAATTATGGTGACAAGCAAAAGATAATAGGATTCTAATAGCTTCTAGTCGAGCAACTGGTGCAAAAGTTTCTTCATAATCGATACCTTCTTCCTGATTATATCCTTGTGCTACTAATCTTGCTTTATTTTTGGTGATATTTCCTTGTTCGTCAGCCTTATTTTTATAGACCCATTTAGTACCGATTACTGACTGATCAGTTGGTCTTGGAACAAGTTCCCAAACGTCATTGCGCTCAAACTGATTTAGTTCTTCCTGCATGGCAATGATCCAGTAATCATCTGTAGCAGCTTCTTTTGGATTCTTAGGTTCGATATTTGAGAGAAAAGCGACATGACCCATTTGATTGAGTTGACTCCTTGTTCTGACATGTGATGTTATTTCACCGATTATATTTTGAGCCGGATGGTCTCTTAATATTCTTGGTGGTGATTGTAACTCACATATTTGAGGAATATTCTCAATAATTATTTCCGAGTCAGAATCAATATTTGTGATGATTTGATTGTCAGTGACTATTGATTCGTCATCATCTGATATAGTGTGAGGGTGCTGATAGATTTCATCAAAAGAGACATGAAGTGATTCTTCAATAGTTTTGGTTCGTTTATTAAATATCCGATAGGCCTTACTTCGTTCCGAATAACCGACAAATATTCCTTCATCGGCCTTTGGATCGAATTTGGCAAGCTGGTCTTTCGTATTTAAAATAAAGCACGTGGAACCAAAACTTTGAAGTATGAGATTTTAGGCTTCCTTTTGTTAAATAATTCATAAGGAGTATTCTTGGTAAGAGGTCTTATGGATACACGATTTAAAACATAACAGGCAGTTGCCACAGCTTCTGCCCAAAAATGTTTTGGTAAGGTGGTTCCATTCAATAATGTTCTTGCACATTCTTGTAAAGTTCGGTTTTTCCGTTCTACAACTCCGTTCTGTTGTGGAGTTCTGGGAAATGAAAAATTATGATATATACCTTTCTTTGTACAAAAATGTTCAAATTCATTATTTTCAAACTCTCCGCCATGATCACTTCTTATATTGTTAACTTTAATCCCTTTTGATTTTTGAATTCTTTTGACGAAAGATTTGAAATGATCGAAAGTGTCACTTTTATTTTTTAAGAAAATTGTCCATGTATAACGAGAGAAATCATCAACAATTACAAGCACATATTGACTGTGATTTATTGATTGAACTCTAGTAGGTCCTAATAAATCCATGTGTAGTAACTCAAGTGGTTGTAATGTTGATATGACTTTCTTGGATTTAAAAGATGATTTGGTCAATTTTCCTAATTGACATGCATCACAAATGTTGTTAACTTTAAAAATCATTTTGGGTAGTCCTCTAACTAGATTGTTTTTGGCTAGCTTGTCAATAGTTCTGAAGTTTATATGACAGAAGCGTTTGTGCCATAGCCATGGATCATTGTCATTAGCCACAAGACACATATCTGAATTATGATTAATATTCATATTCAGAATATAGATATTTCTGTCTCTATAACCTTCGAAAACCAAATTATGTTCTTTATCTAAAATACTACACTTATTATTTGAAAATGAAATTATAAAACCCTTGTCACATAACTGACTAATACTAAGCAAATTGTGTTTTAAATTTCTAACTAGCATGACATTAGTAATAAGAGGTAAGTTAGATGTACCGCAATTGCTCACATCGCCTTTGCCGATGATATAGCCTTTTGAATTGTCTCCAAAAGTGACGGAGCCACCATCTGAATATGTAATATTTGTTAATAAACTCTTGTCTCCCTCATGTGCTTTGAGCAACCACTGTCCAATATCCACTTTCCTCTTTTCTTAAGTGGGACCTGCAAAAAATAGAATTAAGTCCATGGTACCCACTTTTTATAGGGTCCTAAGAGTTAGGTCTTAGAAGTCCAAACCCATTTGGGTCCGGTATCCCCTTTATATATATAATTATTATTAAAATGCACAGTATTCATGAATTGCTGAATGTATTTGTTCCTAATCAAATTGTTATTTGTTTTAGGAACCCATATTTTGATAGTCTTGACATTTTTCTTTTGAAATTTCACAACTGGTTTTGGTTTGGAATATAATAAACTAAGATTTTTCTTAGCTTCAGTTTTTTGTACTTTCTTTTTCCTTTTATTTCCAAGATGTTTCTTGGTTTCTTGTTTGTTATATCCCAGTCCTTGTTTGTATGAGATAGATTGTGAACTTTCAATGATTTTTGTCAAATTTTCTCGACCTTTGTTAAAGTTAGAAACATTTTGAGTAATGTCATCAAACTTTGTTTGTAAGCTAGCTTTTTCTAGGTCTAGAATTTTGACTTTTGCTTTAAGCTCATGATTTTCAGTAGTGAGAGCATTATTTTTCTCTTTTTGAGTTTCTATTTCTTGACTCAAAAGAGATATTTGAGAGTCAACATTAGATGATGATTCTTGAATATTTTCAAGTTCCTCTTCTAATATTTTCTTCTCATCTTTTAACATATCTCGTTCAAGCTCTGCTCTACTTAAATCTGCTTTGACTACTTTTAATTGACGTTTTATGTCTTTATATTTGACTATCAATTCAGCATTAATATCAAGTAATTCATCAAATGTAGGAATTTGTACCTCATCTTCTGTTGCCATAAAACAAACATTAGCTTGTTCATTCTCTGAATCACTTTCACTTTCTGATGAAGATGACTCTGAATCATCCCATGTTACTGAGAAGGCTCGTTTCTTAGATTTGTCCTTCTTATATTTGAATTTGTCATTTTCTGACTTCTTCTTTTGTTCTGGACAATCCTTCTGCATGTGTCCCTTTTTGTGGCAGTTGAAACATTCTATAGCAGATGAAGATGGTTTGTTTGATCCAGATTTCCTTTTATTGTAACGACTGGCTTTTCGATATTTTAGGAATTTTTTGAATCCTTTCGCAATGAATGCCAAATCTTCGTCTTCAGAATCTGATTCATTTCCATCTTTCTCAACATGAAATGCTACATTTTTCTTTTCTTCTTTCTGTTCTTTTCTAGCCTGCAAATTTGCTTCATAGGACATTAAATTTCCTATCAATTCATCTGGCTTCATGATGGAAAGGTCATTAGCTTCTTCAATTGCTAATACTTTTCCTTCCCATTCACTAGTCAGAGAATGTAGGACTGTTGAAACAACATCGAAATCAGAATACTTTTGTCCTAAGCCAATAAGTGCATGGTGAATAGTTTGAAACCGTGAATACATGTCATTGATTGTCTCATTTGGTTTCATTTTGAAATTTTGAAATTGACTTTTTAGCATGGCTATTTTGGCTTGTTTAACCTTGTTAGTACCTTCATGAGTGATTTTTAGTGTTTGCCAAATTTGATATGCAGTAGTGCAGATACTAACACGGTTATATTCATTTTGGTCTAATGCACAGAACAACATATTTATTGCTCTTGCATTTACGGCTGCTGCCGTTTTCTCAGCTGCAGTCCATTCTGAATAATCAGTTGTTGGATTCACTATTTCTCTTTGAGTGGCATTCCAAGCATCATAGCTATTTGATTGCATAAAGAATGACATACGTGTTGCCCAATAACTATAGTTAAGACCATTGAAAAATGGAGGTCTCTGTGTTGATTGACCCTCTGTGTAAGTGGTGTTTTGAGTGCTAGTACTTACGTTATTTGCCATATTACTATAATATATCAAATAACTGTGTTACAGTTATATGATGACCGTGCTCTGATACCAAATGAAAGTTCGGTGTGTATACAATTATAAGTGCTAATATAGTATACACGGATCGTGTAATATGGACTACAATATAAATGCGGAAATAGATGATAATAGAATAGTAAATAAAAAATAGAAAAAATCACACCAGAGATTTTTATACTGGTTCGGAGCACCGTCCTACGTCCAGTCCCAGACTTCTATCTGGATTTTCACTATTAACTACCTCGCTTCACCTGGAGGAACATGTTTACAACACCCGAACAACCGAACGGGATTTCACGCCTCTAATCCACTGAGGACTTCAACATTGCCTCTTACAATATAGAGGACTTCAACAAAAGAACAAATACAATTGTTGTTGACAACTTGTGCTCTTGAAAACACGGATTTGTCACTAGCAGTACACCCTTCCTATAATGTTATCCTCAAAGTATGCGAAATGTTGTTTTGAAAAGATTAAGGAAAGTATATTACTTATTGAATCAAAGGATATGAAATAGTTTCAATGATTCAATAAATAATTGAGAGCTTTTAGAATGCAGGAGTATGTATAAAGTAAGATCAGAGATTAGATTAAAAAGAATATGAAATCATGTGTTTTTAATCAACGAATTAGATGAGTTTATATAGATAAGAATGGTTGTAACTCTTTGTGAGCAGTTGCCATAAAGAGATATGATCTTTGGTGAAAGGTAAGAGATGCAAACTTTGGAGAAGAGAAGTGTCTTTTGGAAAAATTGCTTTCTGTTTAAAAACGGTCGTCAGGTTAAAAAGTGACCAGTAGACAGGAATTTAAATATATATACGTTATGTGTATGTGTGCACGTTCAGTGTGCAAATTATGCAGGAACGGTCGACCGCCTATATTGTGACCGGTCGACCGGTCCCTGTAAAGTTGCACACTGAATGTGCAACTATATTCCAATTGTGTATATATATTAATTTTCTTGAAAATGCATGATTATTTGAGGATAGATTTTAACAAGTTTATCACTAATATAATATCAAATAATCAATCTACAATCTATAGTAACATATGTAGCTCTAATGACCTTGTTTTGTCGATCGCCTTTAGTTATTTGTCAGAAATCAAAACTTTCATAAAACTTGTGACTCGACACGTATTACAACTATTATTAAAGATTTAAATGATATATAAGCAGAAGAAAAAATATATATAAGGCAACAAACAATTTTTTTTCTTCTTCTTCCTTTGTCATATCTTTCTCTATACAGTTCTTCCAAGCAATTAAATTAGAAAGCGCTAAATTCAAAATGATTTACTGTTGTACAAACAGCAAATAAATTGTATATGCTGTTTTATCCTGAGAACGAAGCGGTTGATAGTTAGCCTTACATCTTGGGACTAAGCAGCAAATCATTTTAAAGAAAACAACGAAATGTGCAATTCTGCCATTTTCAACGAGTAGATCCAAAATATCACCATCTTCGAATTTTCAATTTAAGCAACAGACTAAAATGAGACTGAAATGACCCAAAACCAAATTTATTTGCCTCTGATAAATTTAATTGCGAAAAGCTAATATATAAAAATTGCCACCTACACTATTATTTACATATACATATTTGTCTACACTCATGCATAGTCATTTGCCTACCGACATTCACATATATGTACATTTATTAAACCAGTACCAAAAGTCAGATGCTTAAAAAAATACCTATGACTCAAAGCCTCCTCGTCCAATAAATTAAAAACGATATTTGAAAATTTCTCGTAAACATAACGCGTGTATTTATTAGTCTGACAAACATAGTTCGACTGCCATACCCCAGCTGAAAAATTATAGGGTTCACTTGGGTGGAATTAAATTTCACGACGATTCTATGATTTGAACTCAACAAATCTCTTTGCCATTGATTCACCTCACTCTGGTATTTTCTTACCTTACTTTAACTGAATCGATTCAGTGCTCCATAAGTAAGAACTACGTTGTACAAAATTAGAATCAATGTGCCAACTATAGGAGTAGATCAGACTGTGGTGGCTTGTATTTTTTTTTTAAACTCCTTTTAATAAGTTCGTCTAATTTCTGTACTTTTACACGCATACCCCGCTACGTGCCATTTGATATATACTCCAATATTTAATCTTGTCCATTATTTTGCTTTTATTCGGCGTATTAAATCCCTAATCCAATTTTGGTTCAACCACGATTAACTTTCTACTTTAAAGCGCTACGACTTTGAAAATGAAATAACCCTGCGTGTGTATGAATCCACGGTATAACCTTAAGACTCTAAAAAAACATATAAATCGACCTATTTTAACCCTATGTTTCTTCATATTTGAGGAAAATTTATCGATTCGTTCTTTATTTTTTTTCACATAATTAATTTAACAAATAAGTTCATAACCTTAGACACCACATTATTAGATTATCTTATCAAATATCGGACAACATAATACATTATTATTGTATATTTTAAGAATTATCGTTAAACTGAACCTTTTTCATCTTAAAAAATAAGGAAAGTTCCACTTTTACGCTAAAAAAAGTGTCATAGAATTATTCCAATTAATGTTTGGTATGAAATGTCTAAAAATAATTATTTTAAATTTCAATATATTAATTATAATTGATTAAATTTTAATATTAATTGAAATAATTTACATTTAAATCAATAAAATAAAGTTAATTCTGTAAAGATATAGGTTTTTTTTTCCTGTTTCTTTTCTACAAAGAGATATTATGAAGCAGATTCAAATTTATTATAAAGTTACTCAAGTAAAGTGATCAATAATTTTATCGTTTTTGCTTTATTATAGATCTTACTGTTGGTAATTTATTTTAAAAAGATCAACAAATAAGAATTTAACTTTTAACAAACAAATATGTGTCTAATTGTTTAGGTGTAGAATTCATTCCCTTTATACTCAAAAAGAGCCCAGACATTTAATAAGGGGAATTTAAGTCACCCCTTGTTTCTTGTGTAAGGAGTTTCCTCATTCGTCCTTGTACTTTTAGCCTTTTTTTCCTTTTAACTTGATTTGGCTCAACATGTACATTTTTCGGGCGTATTGATTTGAATTCAAAAGGCACTTCATATTGTCTTGTTGTCTTACTGCTTTTCTGTCTTTGTTTTGATTTAGCTCGAATTGATATCAATTTTCACATTACTACTGCAAACTAATTTGTATCATTACACGCCTATTAATGTTTTTCAGGAATATCATTATTTCCTTCTTATTGTTGCTTCATTAGAAATCGTTTTCAGCTATTCATTTTCTCAAAATATGAAGTTTTTTTCAAAAAATATTATTTTCCACCAAATGAATGCAGGATGAACATGAATGCAGATGACTTTATAAATTAAGGTTAACCATGCAACATACAAAGCTTTACACAATAAAAAAAAAGTTGAGAAAAGACTTTCAGTGATACAACGATAGCATTGTAAAATAAATGTAGGATCTTCAACGATAGTTTCTTGCACTGTAAACTTAGGAGCATTAGTTTTCATGAACAAGAACTTGACCAATATCACTTAGAAAGTTTGAATACTATTTCTGTTATGCTGTCCTCTAAGCAATTAATTGTTGCTGCGGTGCTAAACAGAACCCCACAGAATATCACAATTGACGACATGGCAAATATTTCTAAGTCACAAAATAGTGAAACATACTTACAAAATTACTAAAGCAATATAGACATCAATTAAAGAAAAAATTAGAAGCTGTAAATATTGCTGTTTTATACATACATTAGATGGAAAGAGGAGAAGCAACTGGCTGACAAATCAAATGGAATATATTCCAAAAAAATAAAAAATAAAAATAAAAATAAAGCAGAATTTAAGTTTGGTGAATAGAGTACGAATGATGCCAAAAGATTTGGGTTATACACAAATTCAGTGAATAACTTGCTGAAATTGCTCCAAACCCATTCGAACCTACTCAAAATGAACAACTTGCATCCTGCATTCCAGTTTCCCTGTCGTCTATTTGGTCCTCATGCAGTGTCAGATAACTAAATATCTGCATTTATGATATGAAAAGCATCATGTTCTTCGTTTCGTGTTAGGAGGTGTAATGTGTTGGAGTTCTTTTTAGTTAATTACTCAATTTATATATTTAATGTATAGGATGTTAATTTTATTTTTCTAGATAAAAAAGCAACGCACTAGCAGGTATTTCATGTGGATTAAATTAGCACTAGTTTCTGAACAGTATAAAGCAATAGGCTCCAATTAGCACTAGTTTCAAAGTGTGATGACTTAAATTCTACTTCATGTTAACCTCACCTCAATAGAACAACTTTATTACATCACATGTTGCACATATCGCATTAATGACCTTTAGGATTCTTAACCAGTGGAACCAATTGAGTTAATAAGTTGGTTTCTTTTTGATAGGTGATATGTAAGATAATTCTGAGGTTACTACACGTTGGAAAGTAGAAAGAAGTATGTTTTTGCCTTCTTTCCCCTTCAAAACTCACTCATGCTTACATTATTATTGTATTTTCCGTTGGTGTTCACAAACCTATACTTTTAGTATATATTTTTTGGGTTAAATAGCTAGTATGTATTGTTTGTACGCTTGTATTGTAACACTCCATTTTTTTAGTAACATTATTTAAAATATTTAATTAGCTAAATTAAAAAAAATGTGTTGATTAAGAGATTGAGATTTGATTTTAGTTAATGGGTAGTCGTGCCATTTAATTAATGGATTAAAAAAAGAGTTTAAAATGAAGTAGAGGAGGGTTAAAATAGGAAAGAGACCATTCCTATATCTTTAAACCCTTGGCCGTGTATCCTATACACGTTCACTTTTTATTCTTCAAAATTTTAAAAGCTCAAGGCCAGCCACCCTTAACAAGAGCAAGAGAAAGAAAGGTAAAGAAGAAGCTTAATCAACATCAAATTGATTCAGATCTCGCATCCTTAATCTCTAAAGCTAAGGTGAATAATGACTACATCTCAAATTTTCTATTGTTTTTGGTTTTAAAAGGAAGTACGAATCTATTTGCAATGTTTTGTCATATTTTTGAATGATGAAATGGAATTATATACTTGTTGATGATTTATGCATGATGATATTGATTTTATGATATGTTTTAAGAGGAAAACCATATTAAATTACATCCAAATGTCTTGCAAATTTTTTTATATGCCACAAATAATATTTAGAGACGGGTCTCAATTTTCAGAATTTATGCGGATTTTATATGAATTTTCTAGTAAAGAAAATGTTAATTTGGGTAATAAATTTTTTACGGTTAAATTAAAAGGTTTGGGTTTAAAATTTTTATATGTTGAAAAACATATTAAAAGAGATTTTCTGCAATTTTTATAGAATTTTCCTAAGTGTTTTAATGAATATATAAAATTATTTAAGTTATAAGACTTAAATGTTTTATATATTTATAAAAGGAGAAGGAGCCTTTTGTAAATAAATTCAAATTGTTATTTCTAAAGTCGACAATATTTTGGAAAACAAAAACTTGCAACCTATCACAATTTGACAAACAAGCCTGGTTAGGCACAAAGAAATAGTTTAAAAAGACAAGTAAACATGTTTTTCACTGTTCGATGCTTTCGGCACAGGGTTCCACCTCCTTACCTTCACCTTCGATTCTATTGAAACCAATGTACATGGTATCAAGGAACTGATACGTAGTGAATTTGATGTAGGCAGAAGGTATAGGCCGAAACAATGGGTTCCGTAAGGGTTGAGGCAAAACTTTGCTTTTAAATGAAAATACGCCTGCTTACTTTCAGCTAAGCAGATTTCGACTTCATTAACTTTCGACTAGGTCAATTAGTTTAGAAGAAATGGTTTCAATTGGGTTGCTCGTTTATTTTTAAATAATTGCTTTCGACTAAGTCGAAACCTTTAGCTGCCACTCTTTATCTTTCGACCTACAGAGTTTCGAAGGGTTAAATTGTTTTCTAAAATTTGGCCACTTCTTCAACGCTTTCGAAGGTATCGTTTCACTTCTTTACTTAGGAATGCTTTCGAAAGATAGGCTTTCGACTTAAATAGTTTTAATGATCATTTTTCTCTGATTAAAGTATATCCCAAATGATTTCGAAAGAGTCAGTTTTGAATGGTTTCAAAAGGTGTTTCCCACTTGTTTTAAATTGAACCCAAGTGCATTCGAAAGGTTTATGTTTACCAAGGTTTGATGCTTTCGAAAGGTTTTCAAGGAAGGATTCGAAAGGGTGGTTCCCCAACATTTTCGAAGGAGTCGAAATGAAAGATTTTTTTAGTTGCTTCGAAAGGATTAAAATGAAAGTTTTTCCAAAGGTTTCGATAGGTTTGAAAGGAAAGGGTTTTTTTTCTATGTTTTCAAAAGGCATTGTTTAAAGGTTATAAGAGAAGGATTTCTATGGTTTTAAAGCTTTCGAAAGGAAGGTTTTTTTAGTGGTTTCGAAAGGGTTTTGAGAATGGTTTCGAAAGGAAGGTTTAGGCCTTTCGAGCTAGGTTAAATAAAGTGTTTTACTTGGTTTTGAAAGGGGTACTTTCAAAGGAATCAAAATGGGTACTTTCAAAGTTTTAAATGCTTTCACCAACTAAGGTTTGAGAGTGTGTGTGTGTAACATGGCAAGGTGATTTGGGTAAAGCATAGAGATTATATATTTTCCTTGTTTGAGTTTGATTTAATGATTTTTAATCATTTTGAAAAGGTTTTCAAGGAAATTTTTAGGAAGTTATCCATATGTAAAATGACTCAGATATTAAAATAAAAAATGAGACTGGTACAAGGTCGCGTCCTATACATTAGCTATTAGCCCCAGCTAATTTAGTACAAAATTCCAGTGTGTAGGACTTGATCATAAGTAAGACTAAAATTATGATTACACATAGAAAGAAATATATATTTATATACAGATAGGTTACTTGTGAGCCCGCAAAACCATTAGGGTCTAGTGACCCTGTGAGATGTTAAGTTAGAAACAGATCGTCCAAATGAAAAGTATTCAACAGATAGTTAAGGACAGACCGTCCAAAAGAGGAGTGTGTAACAGATGTTAGATAAATTTTGACATATTGTCTAGGAGGCCCGAGTCAGCCAAATGTTAATAGTTAGCCAAACAAAACCATAATGTTTGAACAGATAGTTCATTTATTACTTGATATGTATGTTTACATAATAATGCTTTATGGATTTTAACCTGTTTTGGTTGTCGATTTTTTTTTACAAAAGATATGTCTAAAAGGATGTTAGTGAGGGGAAACCCGTTCCGCTAAGCGGCGTATCTCACTTAACATAAAATAACCAAGATGTATAGTATTATTCAAACAGGCTTTATGTCTGACTCGAAGTTTATATTTTCCCTTAAACTCTCAGGTGCTCAAAATTGATTTGTGTAGGCCGAGGGTTAAGGTTTTCATATTTTAGAAATTTTAACGAATAAAGCTTCCGAAGACGAGTAAGTGGCTTATGCATAGCTAATTAAGAGTTATAGTTTATTTTGCTTTGATTTCGCTGTGTATATTAAGTCAAATATGGCTAAAGTGACTCTGATCAACCAAGGGGACATCGTCATATGTCGCTCTTGGCGTATTTTGCAATTGATATATTTAATCATTGCTTAGGAAACATTAAGGGATTATGTAACATGGGTATGAGTTATTGTTTTGAAATGTAATCAACAAAATGTTGTTTTGAAATCTACGATTTTGCTCATATTCATGTGTTTTTGATATTATGGATACCATTAGCATTACCGTATTTTATCACCAAAAGTTAATACTATAGATGACTGCAGCTTCTGTAGCGTTTAGCTTTTAGGTCCATACGTGATGTTACAACTTGGTATTAGAGCATAGGTTTATGAAAAAATTTAAACTAAAAATGATTTTAAAAACATAATCATAAGGAATTAGAGTAAGATTGGGGTATGGGATAACGCTATAGTAACGTACTAGTATTAGCTAAATATAAGCATACGCTTTATCTCTAATCTCCTATCTTTGTTAGGTTGTTTTTTGTATCTCATGAGGTTTGAATACAGATATTGATGATAGAAGAGGAAGAGTTAACCTAGGAGGGAGAGCACCGATGGGTATGCCAGACCTAATTGTTAGGAACTGAGATGTTGGTTTTGATGACAACAACCTTTTTTAACTATCTTATTATAAAATATATACTAACACTATTGTCTAGAAAGATATGTATATGCCGGATATATAGATATCCAGGTATTGATTACTGAAGACTGATCAATATAAAGATTGAAGACTCAAGATTGAAGACTCTAGAGTATCAAGATCAAGATTTCAAGATATGTGTCCAGTTTTTGTTAAAACTTCATAATAGCATGGAAATATTCATTCCGAATTTCATTTGGGATGGAACCCATTTCTACCTTCTTAGTAGCTTACAAACCCATGACAAGTAGCTTACAAACCTACGACAAGCGGCTTACAAACCCACAGACATCCTGGTTTTGTACAAGTTCTCGAGTCCTGATGTGATGAGATATTCTGCAGGAAGAAGCTTACAAAACTACTCCAAAATGGTTTTTCAAAAACGATTTTCAAAACTGATTTTCAGAATGTTTTAGCCTTAAAACTATCTTTTCAAATGATTTTCAAAAAGATGTTTTAGCCTTAAAATATTCTTTGTTTTTGTGTTTTAAAACATAGTAAAATTAGTTTATTTTACTCCAGAGTCATTTCATTTTGTTTTCAACTCAATACCATTTTCAAAACAAGTTTTTCATTTTTTTAACAAGGGGATGTCGACATCATGGGATGCCCCATGTCGACATAGCGGCAATTGAATTCAAACGTTTCAATTTGCAAAAGAAGTGTCTATTCGTTTAAATCTCTTCACAAATGGTTATGACCGTTGGTGCTTTATAATTAGCCTTCCCAAAAAAAATTTTAACATACAATTCTTATATTTTCTTCACTCCTTCTCCACAAATTCATGTTCTAAAGTCTTCATATTTTTAAGATCGTGTTGAAATTCTGCCAAATTCTCAAGCAAATCAAATTAGAATTTTATTCTTGTTTGATTCTCTATCCTCTCTTGAAGATCAAAGTGCTATTTAGAGTTATAAGATCAATTTGTAATCAAAAGTTTATCGAGTCTCTCTATAAGGTATGGTTGTGCCTGGAAATCAATTGGGTAATCTTGTGGCCCGTAAATCAAGAGAGTTTGGCCTGGACTCGTGAGACAGGCGGGTACCTCAAGGCCTTTATAAATTGAGGAGTGTAATCTCAACAATGGTTTAATAAAAATCCGTATGAGGTGATTTGCCTTGGTACATGACTAGATGTAGGGTAACTCCGAACCAGTATAAAATTCGGTGGGTTCTTTCCCTTTACTGCTTTTTATTTACTTTCTGCATCTGTGTTTGATTCTATTATTGTTCTGTGATTATGTTCTGCATTTGTTTGTGTCATAATTTCAATTTAGTTCATACAAGTCTTAGAATTCATTAAACACTATTCACCCCCCCTCTAGTGTTAAATTAGCCTTAAGATCCTTAATCCACTGTCCCTTTCAATTGGTATCAGAGCATTGGTTTTCATGGTTTTCATAATCTGAAACTTGAAAATTGTTTTAATGGCTACCAACACTGGTAATGTCAACTCTGTTATCCCTAACACTAGTTCATTTGTAGAAGGTCAGTCTAGTCAGACCACCATTTTTCAATGGCAGTAATTATGCATATTGGGCTTGTAGAATGAAAATTTATTTACAGTCAGTAGGATTAGACACTTGGAATATCACACAACTGAGTATATTGAACCAACTACCAATTTTGCGCAGTGGACTGCTGAGCAAAAGGGTGTTGCATAAATGACTCAAAGGCCATGAATATATTATTTTGTTCATTAGATAGTAATGAGTTTAATAGAATGTCTGTTTGTAAGTCTGTATTTGAAATCTGAAAAACTTTGCAAGTTACTCAGGAAGAAACAAGCAAAGTTAAACAGACTAAAATTTCCATATTAACTAATCAGTTTCGATAATTTAAAATGCCTGCAAATGAGTCCATTTCAGACATGTACTGTCGATTTCAAGATATTGTTCATTCACTAATTGCACAGGGAAAAAGCTTTTCAAAGGAAGACCAAGTCGGAAAAATTCTAAATTCACTCACTCCAGAATAGGATCAAAAGACACTTGCAGTCGAAGAAGAAAATGATACCAGTCTCATGAAAATAGAAGAATTGATTGGGAATCTGATGTCTTATGAAGTTCAACTGCAAGGAAGAAGAGAAAACAAGGCTACAGAAAAGAAGTCATTAGCATTCAATGCAACAGCTGAAGATTCAGAACCAGACAGTGATGATGAGATTGCTTTCATGGCAAGAAACTTTTGGAAATTCCTAAAATATAGAAAAATGAATAATTACAAAAGAAATGATCAAAGGAATTCAAGAAATAATGTAGAGAACATCAACAATGATAGATGCTACAATTGCAATAAAATCGAGCATTATAGGAAAGACTGTCCGCATCCAGATAAACAGTTATTTCCTCCAAACAATGATTCGTCAAGGAAAAGAAAGAAAGTATTCACAACAACTCTTGATGACCTAGACTCATCATCTAGGGACGATGAAAAGAAGACGAAAAATTCGAATTTTTATTTCACTACTATTTATAAATCAGACGGCGATGAGAGTATGGATCTAAAAATAGGTACGCATTTACATTATTTTTAATTTTTCTTGGTTGCATGGATGTTTGTTTGTTTGCCTAATTTTATTAAATTTTTGAATTTTAAATTCAAATTTATCCCTTAAAATTTGAATTTTTAATTCAAAAATAATATTATTTTAATATTATTTTAAATATTAAATTATTAATATTTAAATGTTATTTTATTTAATGTTATCATAGGAATTATGTAATTAGAATATAGGACATAATATATATAGTTATTAGAAAATAGGATTACACATTTGTCCTTTGAATCAATAGGCATATGTCGACATACTAGTATACCCCATGTCGACATGCACCTTAGAATTTGATTTCAAAATTTGAATTCAAACTTTTGAATTTCCTTCCATCTTTTCACCAACTTCAATGCTCTGAAAAGATGCCTCTTGAACAGAGAACATGACCATAGGATCTCTATTTTTCTCACTCTCTTTATCATCACTTTTCACTTTCATTTCAAATTTCAAACTTATCTTCATCATCTTCAACTCCTCTCAAACTTCTTCAATGGCCTCTTTAAGAACTTCTAACACCATTAGGCTTACAAAATATGTCAAAAACTTTCTTTTTAATGGCCCGGAAGCTATCAAAGCTTACATCAACTATGTAAACTTTGGTAAAATTCATACGGGAAAATTTTCTATTTTTGAAGATTTTCCTTCTTATGAAATTGAAAATCTTTTACAACAATGTTCTATTCTTAGTTTAGTTGATAACAAACAAAATGATTTTGTATGTTATGCAAACCTTGTTAAGATGTCTTATGTGAATTTGAATCGCGGTTTTTATGATGGCGAAGAAGGACAAATTTGGAGTAGTGTTAAAAGAACACAAATTGTTTTGGATTATGAAATTTTGAAAAATATTTTGGGATGCAAGCATACTGGAATGAATCTCTCGGAATTTCAAGTTTAGGAAAATGATCAAGAGACATTTCATCACATTTTTGAAGGAGATGACAATTTTGAATTCAAAATTCGTTATTTTCATCCAAAAGCAAGAATTGTTAATCTTCTTATCCAACACACTCTTATACCAAGATTGGAAACTACAACAACCCGACTTTGAAAGTTTGCAAAGCTGTTTTTTCCATTTTTGGAAATTATGATATTAATTGGGCTCAAGTTTTTGGATGAGCTAAGGCCCAAGAACTTTACCATGGGTGAAAACACATTATACCATGGAATTTATCTTACTCGAATTTTCAATTACTTTGGAGTTGATTTTAAAAGGGAAGAATTTACAACTAGAAAAGGGTTCAACCATGGAAACATTTTCCTTATGCAAATTCCACTAGTGTTTCAACCATATGAAACACTTACGGAAAAAGAAGAAAGGCTTGCTCATAAAGAAATGTAAGAAATGAAGGAAGAAGAAGAGGAAGAGGAAGGAATGGAAATTGAGGAGGTGGAAGAGGAATATCAAGAAAGCTCCTTAGAAAGTATAGAATATCCTACTAATCCCGCTAATCCATCCAACAAGACCATTCTCAATAATCAAAGGATTATAGTGGAAAATCAAAAGACCCTTAAAAGATCAATGAGTAAGAAAATGGATAAGATTTTCATTAAAATCGACAAGTTCTTTGGGAAAATTAGTAGAAAACTTGGACTATCATCTTCTTTGTCTTCGTGTAACTAGTTTTTAGTTCATGCTATCTTAAGTTCTATCTTTGTATTTCCTTTATTTTAGTTAATATTATATTATCTTATGTAGTGTTGACTAGAATTATTAATGGATTCTTCATTTCCTGTTATTCTTGTTCACTTGTCTCTGTAATTGCTTGTTGTTATATTATACAAATTTTAGCTTAGTAGATTTGTTAATATTGTTCAAAACAAAGCAAAATGTGACTTTAGGCAGTGGCATGTCGACATACACCATCCCCCTCATGTCGACATCCAACGGGTAGAAACTAGTTACATTTTCAAATTTAAATTTCATATAACTAACTTATGTCTATTCATTTCAAATGAATTTCTATTCATATTTATAACTGTTTCTTCTAGAATAAATTGTCAAACTTCATTTCTAGTCATTTTCTTTCATAGTTCTTTCTGTTTCTTGAATTACGGCTTCTCCGATTAAGAATCTAAGTGATAATCTTGAGGAAACTCTCACTTCCTTCAAGAATATTCTTACATTCATACATCGTAATCAACACCACTTAGAATTAATTCAAATATAGATGATCAAGGAGCAAGAGAAACATTTCGACACCCTACATTGGATGATCTCAGCCCTTAACAAGGACGATCTCGAAGGAATTTCACCAGTCACTCTCGACAAAGATAAAGAAGAATGTGATGCCATTAAAGCAGACCTTTTCTTTGGAGAAGATGGATGGGTGGAAGTACCAAGGAATGTCTAGTCATTCTGTATGATATTTGTTTGATTTTATTGATGTGTTTTGAACTTAATTAACTTAACTTATTTGGTATGGTTTATATGTATGTTTGATTGAATAATTACTGTAAATATGATTGGATGATGATTGATTTGATTACAGTTATGATCGCACTTAGCACTTATTGCACATATATATGGTTTCCTCTATTTTATTATGGTTGATTTTCTTATAACAAATTCAGGGATTTTATTAGTTAGAAGTTTTTGTTAATGACAAAGGGGGAGAAGTTACAAAATAGTAGTTGGCTTGGAGTAAGGGGGAGTTATAATGGCTTGGAGTAAGGGTCATGGATTAAGGGGAGCGATGATAGAAGTAAGTATATTTTATAAATACAGGTTGTCATCATCAAAATGGAGGAGATTGTTAGGAACTGAGATGTTGGTTTTGACGACAACAACGTTTTTTAACCATCTTATTATAAAATATATATTAACACTATTGTCTAGAAAGATATGTATATGAAGGATATATAGATATGCAGGTATTGATTATTGAAGACTGATAAGTATAAAGATTCAAGACTCAAGATTGAATACTCTAGAGTATCAAGATCAAGATTTCAAGATATGTGTCTAGTTTTTATTAAAACTTCATAATAGCATGGAAATCTTCATTCCTAATTTCATTTGGGATGGAACCCATTTCTACCTTCTTAGTGGCTTACAAACCCACGGCAAGTAGCTTACAAACCAACGACAAGTAGCTTACAAACCTACGAACATTCCAGTTTTGTACAAGTTCTTGAGTTGTTATGTAACGAGATACTCTGCAGGAAGAAGCTTGCAAAACTGATTCAAAATGGTTTTACAAAAACGATTTTCAAAACTGCTTTTCAAAATGTTTTAACCTTAAAATATCTTTTCAAATGATTTTCAAAAAGATGTTTTAGCCTTAAAATATTCTTTGTTTTTATGTTTTAAAACATAGTAAAATTAGTTTATTTTACTCCAGAGTCATTTCATTTTGTTTTCAACTCAATATAATTTTCAAAACAATTTTTTCATTTTGTTAACAAGGGGATGTCGACATCATGGGATACCCCATGTCGACATGATGGCCATTGAATTCAAAAGTTTCAATTTTGAAAAGAAGTGTCGATTCGTTTAAATCTCTTCACGAATGGTTATGACCGTTAGTGCCTTATAAATAGCCTTCTAAAATGAATTTTTTAACATACAATTCTCATATTTTCTTCACTCCTTCTCCACAAATTCATATTCTAAAGTTTTCATATTTTTAAGATCGTGCCGAAACTCTGCCAAATTCTCAAGTGAATCAAATTAGAATTTATTCTTGTTTGATCCTCTGTCCTCTCTCGAAGATCAAAGTGCTATTCAGAGTTATAGGATCAATTTGTGATCAAAAATTTATCGAGTCTCTCTATAAGGTATAGTTGTGCTTGGAAATCAATTGGGTAATCTTGTGGCCCGTAAATCAAGAGAGTTTGCCCCGGACTCGTGAGATAGGAGGGTACCTCATGGCCTTTATAGATTGAGGAGTGTAATCTAAACATTGATTTAATAAAAATCTGTATGAGGTGGTTTGCCTTGGTACAAGACTGGATGTAGGGTAACTCCGATCCAATATATAATTCGGTGTGTTCTTTCCTTTTACTGCTTTTTATTTACTTTATGGATCTGTGTTTGATTCTGTGATTAAGTTCTACATTTGTTTGTGTCATAATTTCAATTTAGTTCATACAAGTCTTAGAATTCATTAAACACTATTCACCTCCCTCTAGTGTTAAATTAGCCTTAAGATCCTTAATCCGCTATCCCTTTCACTAATGCGAGGAGGACCCAAGGTCAGGCACAAGCGGAGAATGTAAGGCTGGAGTCCTACAAGTTGGAATGGAAACTATGTATTAGTTTCTTATGAATACAATGCAAGCGGATGTTGCTGCTGGAGTAATGGGGGAGGACTTCCTGAAGTTCCAGTAGTTAACCATTATGCTAAGCTGAGTGGAGATTACGCTAAGCTTGAAGGGAATCCCTTTATCGGGATTTAAGATGCTACAGAAGTGGAGAACTGGCTGTTACATAGTGAAAGGATTTTTACTGACTTGGGGCTCAATGATGAGCAGAAGAAGAGGCTTGCTTCTAGATAGCTTCAGGGAGCTGCTTTATTTTAGTGGGATAGTGTGACTGTCGCAGTGGATGAGGATACTATGACATGGACAGAGTTCAAAAGGAGGTTCCAGAAGTGGTTCATGTCGGTGATGGCACAATCTGTTTTGATGTAGAAGTTTGCTGAGCTAGAACAAGGAGAGATAACTATTCTGAAGTATGCTAGTAGGTTTGAAGAGTTAGCCAGATATGGTTATGCTGCTGTGGACATAGTAATGAAGAGGAATGCGAAGTTTATTAGGGGATTGAAGCATGAGTTGGCCAGGGCTACTTTACCGCATATTACAGATCCCATGACGTGGTTGTAGAGATAGCTTTGAGATATGAGTATATGCTTGCTTATCATGAGAAGAATATGATGAAATAGTTCCAGGTTGGGCAAGGCTAGAAGAGGAAGTTCTTCCATAAGAAGAGTGCTCAGAATGGTGGAGCAGCCAAGAAGGGAAAGTCTGAGGTGATCTGTTTTAAGTGCGATAAGAAAGGCCATTTTGCCAATGACTGTTGTACTGGAAAGGCTAAGGAAGTGATCGGAAAGAAGAACATCAAATGCTTTAACTACAATCAGATAGGCCATTATAAGTATCAATGCAAGGAGCCCGCGAAGGATGGAAAGGGCAAGGTGTATGCATTGGAACTTGCTGCTTTGAAGCCAACAACTCAGGAGAAAGGAAAGATAGTTTTGGGAGGTACGCTTCAGATTCATGTTATATCTGTTAGCGTTCTATTTGATGCTGGTGCATCACATTCTTTTATACCTAGATGTTTGGTAGATAAGCTTAAACTAGAACCCACATATTTAGTTACTTACTTATGGGTTACAAATCCAATAGGAGGGTATGCAACTATAGGGTTAAAATGTGACTAGTTAAAGTTTGACTTGTTAGGTCATACTTTTGTTTGCATTTTGCATGTATTTGATTTTGTGGGGTTCAGAATTATTCTTGGGATGGATTGGTTAAGCGAGTATGATGCTAGGATATTTTTCAATGATAGGAAAATATCTTTGGACACCTTGATTTATAGTGGCATGATTGTTTGTACTGCAGTAGGTTCTAGCAGTGAGGTGAATGCTTTGTTGAGTACTATGTAGTTGGAAGATGATCTGAATCGAGTTTCATGGTAAGACAATTCAAAGATGTTTTTGAGCCAGCAGTTGGATTGCCACTGAAACGAGCCATTGAGTTTCGGATAGATTTAGCTCCATGAGCAGAATCAGCAAGTAGGCCGCCAAGCAGAATGAGCCCTATAAAGATGAGGGAGTTGAAGGTGAAATTGATGGATTTAGAAGGCAAGAGTTTTATCAGGCCGAGTAGTTCGCCTTTGGGAGCAGCTGCAGTATGTGCTAAGAAGCCGAACGGATCATTAAGGCTATGTATCGATTATCGTAAGTTGAATGAGAAGACGATACGGAACCAATATCCATTATCGAGAATTGACTATCTGTTCGACCAATTGAGTAGGGATAAGATATTTTCCCAGTTAGATTTGGCAACAGGTTTCCATCAGCTCTATACCGACCCGTAATTTCGCTAATTCGAAAATGAGATATTTCATTTATTTTAAATTTAGAAGGAATTTAAAACTTAAATAAAAATGTTATATATAGTAAATAATAATGAAGAAATCATTTATTCTTATAGTTAATAATTTTAAAAGTATAAATTTGGATTTTAGAACAAATCAATAAAAGTTAAGTTTTGTTAAAAATAATAAAGGCCTAAATAAATAAATTTAAATATTTATTTGATAAGTTAAATCTTATTTAAAAAATCTAATAGAAATAATAAAAGTATATTAAAAGATTTAAAAACATGTTAATAATCGTTGTACAAAAATAACCAAATTTTATCGTATTTTGTCAGTTTTGCATACACTATAAAATTAGAGATTTTAATATTAATTAAATATATTTTTAAATATAAAGAGATATGTTTTAAATTATTTAAAGAAGTAAAAGGTTCATTTAAAATTTTGGTTTACTTCAATATATAGCTTGACAAAACTGTCAAATTTTGACTATAAAATTTATCGACAAAAAAAAAATGTTTTCAACCAAAACAAGTTATTGCAACGTTGAATGATCATATGCACTTTATAACTTATATAATACCACTTTACAAACTATAAACCACTTCCATTTACATATTATAAAATCAAAATGTCAATTTCTATAAACTAATGAAAGAAAAATGATAAAAATAATGTTAATACTGATTTGACAAAAGAGTGCAAAAGTAAACAAATAAAACAATATCATTATATATCTTTCTTTTCTCTTATATATAATGTAACTAATACACCTTGAATTTAAGCAAATGGAAAGTGAAAAGATAACTAACTAAAGGAATTAATGACACATATATTTGCCATTAATGCACACTTACAAATCCATTTAATGCAAATCAAATCAAAGGTAAAAGTCTCCATTTTAAGTTCAAAATTTAAGAAAAAAGGAAGAGTAATGATTCATATCTTTAAAATCACAATTAATGCATGTCCTTAAGAGGTTAAATAAAGGGTAGAAAGTTAAAATAAAAGTCAAAAAGCAATAAAGGGTATTTTAGTCATTTGTCATCCAAAGCTCTAGTATAAATAAGCATCCATACCTTTCATTTTGCACACTTCATTCTCTACCTTTCTTCTACACTTTCTCCATCTCCGTCACCTCCATTTCCATGGTTTCCCACCTCTCCATTCTCTTCCACCTCCAAGCCATTCACCTTCTACCACCTATACTTCTTCTCCAAAATACCAAACCCTCTCCACCCTCGGCCAAAACCACCCTACACGCCTCCAACAATCCATACCCACCTTTAAAACCCACGGCCAAGCTTCACTACCTCACACCTAAGCACCACCTCCACCCTACAAGGCCATACTTCTCCTTACCACCAAGGCCGAGCCCTCCAAACCACCTACCCACCTCAAAACACACACACCCCACATACCCTCATCCCTATGCCATGCACCCTCTAGCCGAGCTATACACCCTCCTCTCTAATAAAATAAAAAAGAACAAAAGAAAAGAAATAAAAAAAATAGAGAAGGAAAGAGGCAAAAGTCGAGAAGTTGGAAATAGCACGTTAACAAGAAATCCTCAATGCTTTTGACATCATATTTTGGTTATGTTAAAACAATCACATTTATACATTTATGACATATGGTTGTTTACACCTATTGATTGTTAATATGGATGATTTGATAGTTGGTTAGATAATTGAAGTGTGATAATATATTCCGTTATGGTATTAATAGTGATGTTGGATTTGAAATCATATGTTATGAGATTGGTTGAATGGATTTTATGTTAGTGATAATTATGGACATTGGTTATGTTTATTTTGATTTAATAATCCCTTTGTTAATAAGACCATTAGTGATATGAGATATTTTGAAAAAATAAGTCTCGTTTCAATTAGAAGTGAAACTAAAGTAAAAGTAAAAGAGAATTTCAAATTTGAAGTGAAACGGGATTAAAAAGGATAGTGAAATTGAGATTGAAATTGAGAAGAATAGTGAATTGAAAGTGAAATCGATTTTGAAAAATTGAAGTTGAGATTAAGGTTGAATTGAAATTTAACTTGAAATTATATTTGAAATCTAAGTTTTAAATGAGTTTACTTTGAAGTTAGAATTGAAATTGAATTGAAGTTGGAATTTAAATTTTAATATTAAAATAATAGGAATAAAATAATATTATAATATGGTAATAGTGAAAATTCATTTTAAATACTTTAAAAAGTGAAAATATTGATTTAAAATGGTTTACAATGATTTTATAAGTAATAAAATTCAATTTGAATAAATTATTTCAAATATTGAAAAACAAGTTAAAACTAGGTACGTCGCGCAACGGTAGTTCGTGATTTTGCGTCGAAAAGTTCAAATAAATGAGTAGAGTGGAATACAACTAGGAATTCTTCAAGATAAGAAAATTTTGGACTATTATATCCATATCTTCTAAATGAAGAAGGAAAATCAAAGTTTCAATGAGTAGATTTTGAATTAATTCCAAATCAATTTTCTAGAAAAATCGTGCAAGTACAGTTAAGTGACCATAACAAGAAATCAATTTAAATGAATATTTTTAATTGTGGAAAAATATGAAATAAATTTGATAATCTATTTAAATGGCTTAAAAGAGATTTGAAGTGGAAAATATGAATTATCGAATGTTTAAAGGTTGTTTAAATCAAATAAGCCTATATAAAGCTTTCCACAGCACTTTTATGCTGCGAATTGTATAACTTCTTAAATGTGAGTTTAAATGCAACGATTTTTCCTAAAATCAATTGCGAATGTTTTTAAAAGGAAACACAATCATTTAAAAGATCTGGAAAGATAAAACAACGTGTTTAACTAAGGTTAGGGATGGAGCAACCAATGCCCTAAACTTACCTGGCCTATGTTTTCTTTTCTTAGGCGAGGGGTGGAATAGATCGGAAGGAAAGCCTGGATGCTCTTTAAAAAAGATCGTATTAAATTTTCCAAAATAAAAGAAGACCATTATTATCCAAAACTTAAGCAATCTCCAAAATGAATGATTTCTATGAACCTATTTACTCAAAAATATTTGCTAAGATTTATTTGAAGGTTTATCGTAAACGATGTCTTAAATAACATCGTTTTTGACCTACATAAAAGTTAAGGAATTTGGATGAGAGTTAAGTGAGGAAATCTAAAATATTATCCAAAGCGAAAGAATGAATTACTTAGAATTATTCTAAATCAGAAGAAAGAGATTTCGAAATCGCCCGAAAGAATTAAAATGAAAAGCAGAAGGGTAGCGGGATGGTTAAAAAGTTTATCGAGGCGGGTCCAAAAAACTCGTTCGTGACATTTGGTATCAAAGCTTTTGGTTGAGTGAACACCGAAGCCTGATAGAGGTAACTCTCATCAGAGATAAGATTTGTAATATCCTAGGATGAGTAACTCATTAGAGATATGGTTAGTAACACCCTAGAATGAGTTATGAGAGTATATATATACGAGCACGTACTTGTTAATTTTATAAAAGTGATTTTGTTTTAAAAAGTTAGTAAATGAAATAATATTACCTTAGGTTTATATATAAAAAAGGATATTATTATTTTTGGTTTGAAATGAAGGACCGTTTGTAATTTAGCTTAGTAAACCTAAAGTATGAATATCTTGTTATTAGAATTGCACAATTTGACCATAGGATATTTGATGATAGTATTGAAGCTACAGTTGTAACTAGAGGAAGTAAAGAGAAAATGCACGCTTATAAGAATTCTTATCAACAAGATAGAAAAAGATAAGCCTAAATTCAGACTTTGAGTAAATATAATATAAAAGGATAAGTTTTATAACTTATAATGGAGATAAGGTAATTTAAAATTTTAACACTTTGATTAGATTAAAAATTAAAGTGAAATTTAGAAATAAGAGATATATGAAATATCATCCTAATATAAAACTTTGAAGTAATGATACATTTAGGGTAACGTTTGTAATTCATGATAAAGTAAGATTAGAAGTAGGTAGTTTTGAATAGTATGGTTAATAGGTTGATTGTTTGATGAAAATGTTTAAGTAACAAATACCATGTGAATTAAGTTTCACAATTTGACTACAAGCTATTTGATGAATTTAATGTTAAGAAATTTGATTTAGAAAATGAATATGTAAATAAAATAAGTTGATAATCATAAGAAAAGGATGTGCACTTAGTAAAGTTTTCTTATTAATATATAAGTAATACTAGCTAAATTAAGACCTTAGGTAAATAAAACTAAGGATCGAGTTTTATAACTTACTAATTTGAGATAATAGTAGACTTTCACATTTGTTGAACACCCTAATTGAAGTAATGATGATTCGATAGTTGGGGATATGTGTATATACTCTTAGAAAGTAAAGGTATATTGTAACATTCCTGTATTTTAGCTAAGAATAATTTGATAATTAATTTAATCTTTGGAATTAAATTTTGAAAATATTTGTATGAAAATTCCAGAATAAAGAAAATATGAATTTTTAATAGAATATTTGGAAATAAAAATATATTGTAAATAGAAATTTGGATTGGAATTCAAAAATAAGTATTTTATAAAAATTGTATTTGAATTTTCCAAATTAAATAATATATATGTTTATTTATTATTATATAAATGAATTTTAATTTGGAATTTAATTTAATAAATAAAATTAGATTTAAAAAGCTTTATAAATTTAGGAATATTTACGCATGATTATTTATTAATTGTTTTCAATTCATTTTCTTTATAAAAGTTGTATAAGTGTAATTGAAAAATGGATGTAAAAAATGTATATATGATTTGAAACAAGATTTAAAAAAAAGTTTTTAAAACATACATATCTTTTGGAAATATAGGTATAAGATTTAGAATACATAACATATATTTGTAAGTATAAAATAGATAAAGCATGTTTTATAAATTGAAATAAAATAAGGTTAAAACACAAATTTGTAGGAAAGGATTTAAACATAAAAGTGTTCATCTTGACATTTGTACAATTGGGAAAACCAGTGTATTACAAGTGTAACTTAGTAACAAAACAAGTAGTAAAATTTCTTCTTTTTAAAATTGATTTGTATACAAATATGAGTTAAAAAGAAATCAGGTTGTTTTCCAATTTTCTTAAATCTGAAGACACAAACAAAGAAATCAAAGAGCAGTTCAAAATCAAAGCTTAGTTTTAAAAAGCAAACAGAAGGAAATCAAAACAGTTTCAAAAGCTAAAACAAAGTTCTCAAGCATAGAAAACCTAAGTATCTTCAATCTGAAAACAAGCAAGACAATCAACCTGAAGCCAAAACAAGTTCGATTCAAATCAAAGGAAGGATTCAACTCAAACAATAAGCAAGGTTTCAAATGATAAAAACAAAAGCAGTTCCAGGTTTTAAAAGCTAGAAATCTATTCTCTGCTTCAACATAAAGGTGAGCAAACCTTTAACTTTAAACCTTGAATCTATGAATTAATGCTGTGATTTATTTCTGAAGTCAAATAGTTGCATGGTTGTGAAATATGTTGTATGGATATAAATATGTTTATGTATACCTATATAATGTGATCTGTGTACAGACATTAACTCTGTTATATCAACCAAAATAAGAACAACATAAATAAATCTATATCTCCCCAAAGAAACATTTTTTAGTTAAGATTTCTGAATGAAAAAGGATAGTAATAGTGTAATGTTATTTTTAAAAATAATTGTAAGTGTTAAGGTTGAATAATTATCTAAAAAATGATAAAAATCATTAGTAATCCAAGATAATCAGAAAATCAATTATCTTAATTTCTATTTTTTATTTTATAACTAGATTCATGCTACAAATTACCGATTTTTGATAATTGTTTCATAATTTTTAAGGATATAATTGATGAGTTATCTCGAATTGATTGAATTTGACATTTTCGTCAAATTCTGACCAACGGAGACGAACTGCTCGTCATGTCTGAGTCTGGGGGTGGATGGTGTATTGATGGCCATGGGAAAAATATTCGTTGGGGTTTAATTTGGTCGCGGTGGATGAACGTCGTCAAAGTAGGGTTTTAATGCCAGTTTTTGTCGATATTATTCTCGAGTCGAATTCGTCAACGTAGATGGATCAGAAGCGATCGCACAGGTGGGGAACGTTGCGAGGGTCGCCGAGACGTCTCTGGATGCGGCAGCATGGTTTCAGACGATCGAGGGTGATCAGGCGTGATGTTTATCGATGATGGTGATTTGGTTCCAGTGGTTTCGAGCAGTTCGATTTTGATACTCCGATGATCTCGTCAATCTAGGAGGTCGGGCTGAGTAGCTATGTCGTTGATGACTAGTGGGGGGCATCGACGATGATCAAAAGTGGCCAGACCACATGTGCACGTGCACGAGTTGACATGCATATCTGGGTTTAGCAAAGCTCTAGGAAGAAAGTTATTTTTTCTCGGGGATGGTCTCGGGAAAGTGATGAGTTTACTCGAAGTAAATTTAAATTGAAATGGCTTAGGGAATTTGAGATTTGACTTGGGTTCAAACCCGAGGTTGTCTCGTGTGTGTGTTGAGAACAGTTTTGGATTAAAATTTTAATCAAAGTTTTATAAACACTTTCTTAATAAAATGTTTTATATCCGTTTTGTTAGTTAGTTAAAGTTTTAGAATAATTATTCTTTAAAAATAATTATTTAAGTTCAAGCATTGTGATTCTTTATTTTAAAGGAATTGTTAAGTTTATTTTAAATGAATTTAAATAACCTAATTAAGTAGTTCAAACAATAATGGTTTCAATTAATTTAAGTGTTTCAAGTTTAATTTATATGTTTAGACTTCATGAATTATTTAGATAAGAATTTTAAAGATAAACGGTTTATCTTGAATAATGATTTTGATGAACTTAAAGAGTTTAAGTTAAATTATATGATTATTCTAATCCATTTAAAAGGTTATTTAAAATAAGATTTAAATGATGATTGTGTAATTAATTAAGAGAAAAAATGGATTATCTTAAGATTAAAGGGTCATTAATTTGAAATTTAATGATAATTACCTAATTAAAGGTTAATTAAGTATTAAGTAAGGATTAATTAGTCAAAAGATTAATGATGAATAATTAAAGATTGATTAATCAAGTGTTTAAAAGGTTAATTAATTTAAAAGAATAATTAATTAATGTGATTAATTAATTAAGGTAAATTACTTGAGAATAATTAATTAAAGGTTAATTAATTAATGAGAGTAATTAAGGGATGATTATTAATTAAGGATTAATTAATTAATTATTGTAACTAATTAAGGATAGTTAATCAAAGGATTAATTATTATTTAAGGGTTAATTAATGATTATTAAAGGTTAATTAATTAAAAGAATTTGTAATTAATTAATATTAATTAACCAAGATTAGTAAATTTTCATAAGTAATCAATCTGATTTAATTTAATCAGATGACTAATAAATCTTACTTATGAATCTTTGGATTCTTTTGAATGTTTGAATGGTTTGATATTCCTCATATATGATGCTTTTCGATAAGAATTATTCTAGTTTGTGCTGTAAAATGTGATGTAATTCATTCGTATGTGTTGTAATTTATTCATCTGTGATGTAATTTATTCATTCATGATGTAACTTATTTATCTGTGAACCTGTGTATATTGATAAGCGTTATTGGAATATACCGCTTATGATATTGTTATGATTGATGTTGTTGCACTATTGTGTGAAACCCCTGGACTACACTTTACACACACAAATATGGATTGCACGAGGAAATCGGTTAAGTCACAAACTTTTAATGATTTTAATGATTGAATTTTTGAATCCAAAATAGATTTGGAATTGGAATTGAAAGCTTCTGAAAATAAGTTTCCAAAATAAAAGTTATTTTGAATAACTTGATTGAGTTTTGAAATTTAAATAATTTGATTTAAATTTGAATTCAATATTTGAAATTGAATTCTATGATTTGAAAACTATGGTTTAAGAAGGTTATACAAGTTATAAAAGTGTTTATATGGGTTTTAAACTATTTAAAAAGTATTATTTTGGGAATTTAAATTTAAACCCAAGTTTATACTTGAATGGCTCTAACTTATGTAATCAGTTTTTTTCAAAACGAAAACTATTTGTTTTCAATTAATAATAGCATTCATATAAAGAAAAGGTTTCCAATTTGTGTTGGAAGATTTCAAGTTGAAATGAAATTGAAACAGCTCTGAAAACTATGAATAAGTCTTTGTGAAAGATGGTTGGACCTTGTTTTGAAATTGAAGAGGGTGTTAAATGGTGTATCTTTTATACATAAAAGATTGAAATGGTTATGGTTTTGGAAACTATGAATTAAATCTTTTGATTTAAAGCTTGGAGGAGTCAATCTAATTTGAAATAGAGTTGTTTTGAAAGCCGTGAATTAATATTTGAGAAAGCTGGGTGAACTTTGTGAATTAAATCTTTTTGTTTAAAAAGATTTGAAAATGGTAATTTGTTTAAACCATTTGAAGAAAGATTTTGGGTTTTAAGTTGTAACTTAACTGAGATCCCATATCCATATGTTTTTAAATATTGCGCTCATTATTCGGTTTAGCCGGGAGAGGACCTTTGTGTCATATAACCCATTCCGAATAATGATACATCATTATAGATAGCATTTAAAGACCGATGGTGAAGACCGGGTATTTTCGAAAACGAAAGGATAACCCGTCGATTGTCTCTGCACTGAGTCACGCCGGTATAGAGATTCCCTAAGTGATGGGCAGTCCGATCGGGATTGTGAATAACCGATTTTGCAAGGGCTTCTTCGGAAGTGCCTTCGGTTCTTTTCGAACCCAGAACAGACTTGTATGGATGTGCGTCTGACATTACACTTTGAGATGTAAAGCTGGTTTCTATCAAATACATTTTTTTTTGGTGGCGGAGAATTCATTCTCTTAGCTTAACACCCTTCTCTAAGACGTATGAGCTCAGAGGTTATGTAGTTGATGGTTACTAGTGATACATTCTCAAATTGGTAATGTGGCATACGAAGTGCTGCTGATCATTTGTTGATCAAAGCATGGCTTTGTGAAAATGGGTAGCTTTGTAGACGAGACTGCATCAGGACCTCACAAACCGAAAATGGTCGAAACAGGAAAGATGCGGCAAGGTTATGAGGGTCGCGCCCTTTAGGGTATGTCGTTCCCTTTTGGAAAAAGGTGGTATCATGGTATGGAGCCTAGATACTTAACCTATGTGATTGCTGCAATCTCATTAGTGTGTGGTTGTTGCTTTGTGATTGAGGGCCCTCGGATAAAGGTCGCAAACGACCGGAGGGTGGCATACTCGAGTAGTAGTTACCTAGTTACAGAGGTAACCCGGCCTTGTGTTGGTAGAGAGCCGGGTAGGTTCTTGGGATGTCCCTCCAGAGGCGTACCCATATGGCAATAGGAAGTTCCTTAGCCTGACCATTGGTTGGAAATCTAATCATCCAATACGCGCCTTGTACGGGTTTAGTTGTAGAACCTGCCATTTAATATGTTAGCTATAGTAGGCATACTATAATGGTACGTATGCTGGCTACGATTAATATTGACTTGCAAATGTTTTCCACTATGCACTAATAATAATATCAAAGGGTTTTCGCATGTCAAGCGTTCTTGACTGTCATAAGGAGAAATCTCCTCCAAGTGTGCGCTTGCATTGTGCGTGTGGCGGTAGGCCTTATGGCAGTTTCATTTTCCAAAAAACATTGCGGTTTTCAACTTTTAAAAAATCTTTTGTTGTTTGTTTTAAAGATAAAACTATTTTTGTTTGCTCATACCAGTCCCGTGACTGATCCGGAGTTTAGTGTTCCCTTCCTAAACTCTAGGTGCCCACAATTTTCCACATGGGCAGTCTAGAGTTGGGTTTTTTCAAATAATAGATATCGATTCAGTAGCTTTCAGCTTTCTCTTTGGAATTCTTTGTAGACTTTGGATATTGAAGTCTTTGGTTAGAACGACTGACCTTGCTTCGCTTGGTACAACTTGGTGGTGGTTCGAGCTATCTATGGAGATTGCTGATATTGGTGTTTCTTCTGAATTTTCAAGTTCTAGTTGTTTCCGCTGCTAGTTCACTGGTGTTTCCACTGTAGCATTTCATTGTATCTCTGATATCGATCATTTTTGTATACTTGGATATTGTATCATTGGAGTACTATATGATATCCATTCTTTTCTTTCGCTATGTTGTTATGCTTAATGTGTTATAAGCTCCGACGAACCAGATTCGACGTTTGGATCTACGACATTCGAATACGAGTGACGTATTCAGTGCCGGTTTTCGAAGGTCGAGTCAGGGTCGTTAGATATATGTTACAAGTTTAAGTCATATTTGTATGCTTAAGTATTAGTGGATTTAGAAGAAATTAAATAGTTGTGAAATAAACTTGGATTAATAGGAATTTTGAATGTATTAGGTAAGTATGAATGTGAATAAATATGTAAGTTATATATAAATCATTTCAGCACATAATTTTTTGATTTAAGATTGAGTATAGAACTTTGAGGTGCTTACACCAGTCCGAGAAAGGATTTATCATTCGATTCTTGATGACGAATATTGATAAGAGTTTATGGTTATGTACTCGAGTTTTCTATCATAGCTAAGAGCTATGCAAGGAAAGAAAGGGTTAGTGATTAGAAAGTCTGTAGTAAAAAATTATGGGATCGATATTAGTACAGAAGTAAAGTTGTGGATTCAAATAATAGATCGAATCAAATATCACATACAATATGATGTTTTGGGTCTGTCAACATAGTAGTTAGGTAGTTATCTTAAATAGTAGGCAGTAAGATATAGTGGTTGGACTGATGTTTTGATATGTGTATATATATAAAGCTCAAATGTAGTACATGCTTAGGTCAGGGGATGAGTTATGTTGGATGTATTCATTTATATTGATATAGTATTAGTGTGGTTGTTTTTGGATGCATAGTCTTGTTTGGTTGTTGTATATATTATCTTAAGTGTGCAGTACGCACTAGGATGGGTAGTATAGAAGTCTGATTTGATGTATGTATATATAACCTTAAGTGCACGATAAGTACTCAGATTAATGTGGGGGAATCTCTATATGTATGATTAGTATCATTTGTTTTAGTGTTGTTATGACATCGACCTTCTTCTTTTCCTATCAGCAATATAAGTCAGTCAAAATACTTGAGGATACGAGTATGAGATAGATTCCTTTACCCAACTTTCATTTCGAGGACGAAATGCTTTTAAGTTGGGGAGAATGTAACGACCCGTAATTTCGCTACTTTGAAAATGAGAGATTTCGTTTATTTTAAATTTAAAAGGAATTTAAAACTTAAATAAAAATGTTATATATAATAAATAATAACGAAGAAATCTTTTATTCTTGTAGTTAATAATTTTAAAAGTATTAATTTAGATTTTAGAACAAATCAACAAAAGTTAAGTTCTGTTAAAAATAAGTAAAGGCTTAAATAAATAAGTTTAATTATTTATTTGATAAGTTAAATCTTATTTAAAACATCTAATAAATATGATAAAAGTATATTAACAGATTTTAAAACATGTTAATAATTGTTTTACAAAAATAACCAAATTTTGTCGCATTTTTTCAGTTTTGTATACACTGTAAAATTAGAGATTTTGATATTAATCAAATATGATTTTTAAATATAAAGAGACATGTTTTAATTATTTAAAGAAGTAAAAGGTTCATTTTAAAATTTGGTTTACTTCAATATATAGCTTAACAAAAACGTCAAATTTTGATTGTAAAATTTGTCGACAAAAACACCATTTTCAATCAAAACAAGTTGTTGCAACGTTGAATGATCTTATGCACTTTATAACTTATATAATATGCGATAACGGGGATTTTTGGCATCTGATAATTGGATAAATTCTGGTAATAAAAAGATATGTTAATGTATTTGAAACTATGACAAATGATGAAATATAAATATCTGGAAATGATATATCTTATAGTAAATTAATATATATGGTGATGTGCAAGCTTTATAATGTTGAAAATTTTAAATGTGTTCATATACAAGTGTACAAGTGTATATATATGTTTGGTACATAAAAAGGCATTTATTTATTTATTTTTCAATGGATTAAATTTTCAAAGAATATTTAAAGTTCTATATCTTCAAAACACTAAAGATAAATCTTTATAATTTTTATTTGAAATAATAATAACTTAAGTAAAGTGTCAAACAAGAGTAGATGAAAAAAAGAAAAAAAAGGGCTTTATGTGTGTGTATATATATATATATATCTTTTGGAGATTCATGAGATAAATATAATAGATATAAATTTATAGATATAAAACATATATAGATGTTAAACTAAATGAAGGATATAACATAAAATTTTATAAAAGAGAAACATATGTCCATGTAAATTAACATGTGTAAGCTAGGATACCATGCAAATTCACATGTGTCAAGAATTGTGTTAAGATGGATTTTCTTCATTTTAATAAAGAGAAAAGAATGATTTTTTAAGAGACTAGGTGCTGTATATTTTTGTGTATATCAAACTTCTTTCTTCTTTCTTTAAAATAAAAACAAAATTTATTTAAATCTAAAGCCAAGAGGAACCGAATATCTGAACTACTTCAAGTTTCAACCGAAGCAAGGACATAATTCTGATTCAACTCAACTTAGCCTAGTAGATCAAGATCTGAAGGGGTTTCAAAATCAACAAGCAGCTTCTAGATTTTCGAATCCTTCTTTATCGTCTATTCAAAATCAGGGTGAGTAATCTCTTAAAATCTAGTATACATTGAATTGGCATGTGGTGATTTTTGAAATGTGATTGAATTATATTGAGCATATAAAAAAATGATGATTTTTTATGTTTATGTTAGTACCTATGAACTTGACTGGAACAGGCAGACATAGGCCTCTGTTCAACATTTCAGACTTTAATCCTGATTAAAGATTCAATTTTTTTGCATGCAATTGTTTTAGGGCATTGATTTCTAAATGAAAAGTGTTGATAGCAGTGAAATATCAGGATTAAAAATGGTTTTCAGAATTTTAATTTAGTAATTAACTCAAGATTTAGAAATAACAGAATTTTTTTTGTATAAGTCAAAAATCTGGGAACATGATTTCGTGTTTGGATTTCGTGAATAGATTTATGTTGGGAGAACAAGATTTTTGATATAGGTATCATGAATTTTAAGATTTGTGTTTGAGAGAATTGTCGAGATAAACGAAAATGGGAATTTTGACGATTTCAAGTGATCGTGGAAGATTTGGGCAGTGGGATTTTGGTCGGAAGAGGCCACAGGGTGGGCGAACTTGGCAAAAATGGTGGTTGGACCTATAGGATACCGTGGCGTCGACAGTTTGACGAACTAGGGTTTGTATCAATTTTTGATCAAGGAAGAATATCGTGATGTTGCGCCATCGTCGGTGCATCGGAGAAGGCCGGTCATGGGAAGAACGGGGCTTTGGACTTTGGCTAAACTTTGTGTGAAGTCTCGTGACCTCCGATGGTCCGAGGAGTCTGGACGAGGCGGTTTTTGGTCAGGGTTTGTTGTTCCTGTAGGTTCGACTATGTTGATTCTCGTTTTCTTGTTATTTTTGGAGGATTGACGGTCGAGATAAGTAGGGTGGATCGACGTCGTCTTGTCGACGGTGGACGAGTGGACCGAAGCACTGCTGTGGGTTTGTGCAGGTGCACAGCATATCCGCTGTGTTAGTTTGGGTTTGAGAGTTTTCTCGAATTTAAGCCCGGGACAAGGAATGAGTTACCTCGGGTTCAACTTCGAGTACGCGTGAGTGTTTGAGAGTATATCATTTAAAATTTAAAAAAGTTAAGTAAAAAGAGAAGACGAAGAGGGAAGGTTGAGCTCGTGATTGAGGTTGGGTAAACCTACGTTTGACTCGGTTTTGTTGTGAGGTAATTTTCTAATTTAAAATTTTGAGAACAATTTCTTCTAAACAATAATAGTCTACTTAAATGATGGGTTAAGAAAAATTTTGTAATTCATTTTAACCTAGATCTAGTTAAATCTTAAGTTTATTTATAATCGATTAATAAATAATTAAGAGGGATGAAGTGTTTCATCATTAAACTTAAGGACTCGTGTTAGTTTACAAATTAATGGAAATCAGTATCAAGTTTATTAATTTCAGATAAGATTAAGAAGGTGGTTAAGATAGATGAATTATCTTATAAGTTAATTAAGGTTTGAATGATTAGGTGTATTAATTAATTAATTATTAATTAAAGATCAATAACTAAGGATTATAAATTAATTAAAGATTAATTAATTGAAAATTAGGGATTAAGTAATATAAGTAATTAAGGATTAATTACTTAAATTAATAAATTAAAGGATCAATGTAGGTGATTAAGTGTACTTAATTACTGGATGAGATAAATTAAGGTTAATCAATAAACGTGATTAATTTAAAAATTACTTGTTAAATATAATTAATTAAAAGAACCATAAGTAAGAGAAGTGATTAGAGGATCATTAGTTAATGTAATTAATTAATTAAGGTTAATGAATTGAGTATAAAAGTAATTAAGGATCGATTACTTTGTATTGAAGGAGATTAATTAATAATTCAGGTTTATTAATTAATAATTAAAGGGGTAATTAATTGATTGATAAGATAATAAAGGAATAATTAATTAAAGGTTTGTAATTAATTAACGATTGTTTGAACATGATTAGGTGGTTAATTCTTAAGTAATTAATTTAATTTAAGTTGATTAAATTAATTATATCATGGATTAATAATTCCTATTTATGAATGTTTGTTTGTGTAGAATGTTTATTGGATGATATCTATTGGATGATATGCTGTGATATTTTGTGATATGATATTGGATATATCAATGATAAATGTGTGGTATTTATCTATGTTAAATGCTGTGTAAATTCAATATATTGAATTGAATTGTATTATTTAAACCTTTAAAACAACTTGATATTGTTGTGTAAAATGTGATATCTTGCATCTAAAGTTGAATTAAATTTCACTTGAATAATTTGGGTTAAGATTCGAAGAGGTCGGGGTCGGGTATCAGTAATACCCTAAACCACTTTGATTTATAATCCTCTATAAATTCCTTATGGATTTAATACGTGAAACCAATAGGCTGAAATGGAATGATTTAAGTAATTGGACCCTTTTAAACTATGCAGAGGTACATAGATATTGATGTGTGGAAGTGATGACTATAATAAATTGAGAACTCGTGGTGAAGTACGAGTTACCTCGGGTTTTAAAATTAGTTTTATGTTGTTGAATTATTGTTAGATGGGTTTACTCACGCTGGTTTCTAGCATGACCGGGTGTTACTTTGATGTAATGCTTTGGTCAGACTGAGTATTACAGATTTTCAGGTAAGGACATTTATGGAGCTCACGAGGCAAGCTGGAAGGCGGGAACGTACGGAAAGTAACCACTGTGTATTATTGATTTATATCTGGAACATGTTGCTTTTAGTGTATAGTGATTATGAAAATGTTGTAACTCTGATGTATTAAAATGTAATTGACTGATACGGTTTTCCTTTGTAAACTGTTATCGTAATATCCCGGAATTTTGGACAATATAAATTTAATAATCTGTGTCTAAATTTATATTGAATTGTTAACTTTTGTTAATAAATTTGATTTGATTTAATAATCTTCTTTATTTAAATATTTAATTTGTGAATTTATTTTTAATAAACTAATGAATCTGTTTTCTATTTAATAATGTATATGTATTTATATATATTTTGAATAGATAAATTGTTAAATTAGTATAACATAATTTTAATATTTTGAAAATAGGAATTGTGATTTATTTTTGGATTTAAGCTTTTCAAAAATATTTAATAAAATACTAAATGATTTTAATATGTGAGATAAATGTTTTATTGGTTTAAAAATTCATTTTAATTTAGGTTTGAGTATTAAAATAAGTTATAAAATGTTTGTGTTATTCTTTTTAAAATATTGATTTATAAAATGTGATTTGTTAATTTAATTTGAAATTTAAAATACAATTTAAATTATGAAACATGTATTCATGTATGTTATTGTAACCTCTTTTATAAATTTATTTTGATTATATTAAAGTATTCTTTTCAAATGAATTACTTGTATATTGTTTTATCTATTATAATACTTTGCTTTGTTCTTTAGAAATTAAATATATGCATAACAAAGTCTAAGAACTAAATAATTTACTAAGTTTAAACATTCATTAAGTTTAATTTTTATTAACATTTAATTAAAATAACAAAAACATTTAAAAGACATATGTAAGCATAATTAACATGTGTATGTAATTTAGAACATGAATTTACATGTGTTGATAGCTTAGGACAAGTGTCAAATTTTAGTTTTTATTTCCCTTTAATTCAAAACATTTGTTATTTTAACTTGCATGTTTCTTTTCTCTTCTTTTCTTATTTTTCCATTTCTAAACAAATCTGAAACCCCTCTTCATAATCAAACTTCTCCTTTTCAAACATACAAACCTGTTCATAAAATTTAAGTCTGCATGTTTTCAAAAACAATCTGGGAAAAAGCAAAACAAAACCTGCAAGCAACAAATTACAACCTGCATTTGATCTGGAACATGCACATGAATCTGGAAATTTGTCACTGCAACTTCAAATTGTTCTGCAACCATGAAAGCAAGCAAAGTCTGCATTTATCAATTCTTTAAATCTGGAAGAAAGTTTTTAAAAAAGCATCAAATTCGAAGCAAGTAGCATAGGGGATTTCAAACTGTGCTCTGCATGATTCAAAAATCAAGTTCTTTCTGCATGTTCAATCTGTGCTCTGCATTTTTATCACAGGTGAGTAACTTTTCATTTAAGAATTTTAAAGGGTAAAGAAATTGTTGCATGATTAGAATACTAAAATATATAGATGCTGCATATAACATGCCTGCTGTATAAATGTATTTGGTGTATGCTATTAAGTTTTCTGGTTCTGTTTTGCTCTTGACACAAGTACTTATTTAAATTCTTATATCCTTAATTTGTTTGTTAAATTATAGGATTTAAATAAGATTTGAATGATGGTTTCGGAGTTTAGACTGTGAGATATTATTAAAAGTAAAAAAAATAAATTAAATGAAATTTACTGTAAAATAAGTAGCAGAGCAGTTGAATCTTTATAAGTGAAGATATAAAACATTTCAAATCAATGTTTCAGAAATTCACTTCAAAACAACTTCTAAAATTATGATTTTTAAAAATAGCATTACAATTTTTAATGATTTAATCAAAGTACAGTTTCACATTTACTGTGTCATACTTATTTGATAAGCACTGTTGAATCCTGCAATGGATTTGGTTGAAATTGTTTATGAAGATAGTGTATCTATCAGGGATTATAGGAAAATTATGAATTTGGGTTACTTTTCATATTGATGTTGAATTTGGGATTTTTATTTATGAACCCTAGTTTATTTGGGTCTCTGATTTTGTTTGAATGTGGACTCTTGGGTTGATCGAGTTCAACCGCGATTCGTGTGGTGATAGGTGGTGGTTTGATGATGTTATCGCCGGAGTTTCAAGGGTGGTAGTGGCCGTTGACAGGTCGAGCTTGGAAAAGGAAGTGCTGTTCCAGTTTTTTTTGTTTTAAAACTTGAATTTAAATTCAAGTTGAATTATGGGTATTTGAGGGTGGAAGTGAGATGAGGGGTCACTGGTCGATGGGGAATGGTCGTTGATAATGGCCGGAGATGGCCGGAGATGGGGAGTGGGTCCACAATGAGGTGTTGTGCATGGTTGTGTTGAAGTGGTTGCAGGGTTTCGAAGCTCGTGGTTTTCTCAGGAAATTTGGGAAGAAAATCGAAGTAAGGAGGTTATTGACTCGAAGTAAACTGGGTACGCTCGGTGTAGTGTTTCAGGTTTTAACAGAAACCTGTTTTCCAGGTTTCTAAATTTTCAAAGTGAAATTAAATTTCAAACAAAAATCTGAAAACTAAGTTGAATCTGAATTTAAATATAAATTCAATTAATTAAATTTTGGGTTTTTGAAATAGATTAAATTTTGAAAATTTTAATTAGTTTTAGAGTTTGATCAGGAAACTGTTTCCCTGGTTTTACAAATTGATGTAAAAAGAAAATGCAATCAAAATCTGGAAATAAGTTTGAATCTAGAATTTAATTCAAAGATCTAAAATTTATAACTTATTGAATTTAAATTAAATTCTAGATTCAAATTATTTCCAGATTTTGATTGCATTTTCTTTTTACATCAATTTGTAAAACCTGGGAAACAGTTTCCTGATCAAACTCTAAAACTAATTAAAAATTTCAAAATTTAATTTATTTCAAAAACCCACAATTTAATTAATTGAATTTATATTTAAATTCAGATTCAACTTAGTTTTCAGATTTTTGTTTGAAATTTACTTTCACTTTGAAAATTTAGAAACCTGGAAAACAGGTTTCTTTTAAAACCCGAAACACTAACCGAGCCTACCCAGTTTACTTCGAGTCAATAACCTCCTTACTTCGAGTTTCTTCCCAAATTTCCTGAGAAAATCACGAGCTTCGAAACCCTGCAACCACTTCAACACAACCATGCACAACACCTCACTGTGCACCCACTCTCCATCTCCGGCCATCTCCGGCCATTATCAACGACCATTCCCCATCGACCAGTGACCCCTCATCTCACTTCCACCCTCAAATACCCATAATTCAACTTGAATTTAAATTCAAGTTTTAAAACAAAAAAAAACTGGAATAGCACTTCCTTTTCCAAGCTTGACCTGTCAACGGCGAGATCACCCAACTCCGGCCACTACCACCCTTGAAACTCCGGCGATAACATCATCAAACCACCACCTATCACCACACGAATCGCGGTTGAACTCGATCAACCCAAGAGTCCACATTCAAACAAAATCAGAGGCCCAAATAAACTAGGGTTCATAAATAAAAATCCCAAATTCAACATCAATATGAAAAGTAACCCAAATTCAAAATTTTCCTATAATCCTTGATAGATACACTATCTTCATAAACAATTTCAACCAAATCCATTGCAGGATTCAACAGTGCTTATCAAATAAGCATGATACAGTAAATGTAAAACTGTACTTTGATTAAATCATTAAAAATTGTAATACTATTTTAAAATCATAATTTTAGAAGTTGTTTTGAATTGAATTCCTGAAACATTGATTTGAAATGTTTTATATCTTCACTTATAAAGATTCAACTGCTCTGCTACTTATTTTACAGTAAATTTCATTTTTTTTACTTCTAACAATATCTCACAGTCTAAACTCCGAAACCATCATTCAAATCTTATTTAAATCCTATAATTTAACAAAAAAAAATTAAGGATACAAGAATTTAAATAAGTACTTGTGTCAAGAGCAAAACAGAACCAGAAAACTTAATAGCATACACCAAATACATTTATACAACAGGCATGTTATATGCAGCATCTATATATTTTAGTATTCTAATCATGCAACAATTTCTTTACCCTTTAAAATTCTTAAATGAAAAGTTACTCACCTGTGATTAAAATGCAGAGCACATATTGAACATGCAGAAAGAACTTGATTTTTGAATCATGCAGAGCATAGTTTGAAATCCCCTGTGCTACTTGCTTCAAATTTGATGCTTTTTTTAAAACTTTCTTCTAGATTTAAAGAATTGATAAATGCAGACTTTGCTTGCTTTCATGGTTGCAGAACAATTTGAAGTTGCAATGACAAATTTCTAGATTCATGTGCATGTTCCAGATCAAATGCAGGTTGTTGTTTGTTGCTTGCAGGTTTTGTTTTGCTTCTTCCCAGATTGTTTTTGAAAACATGCAGACTTAAATTTTATGAACAGGTTTGTATGTTTGAAAAGGAGAAGTTTGATTATGAAGAGGGGTTTCAGATTTGTTTAGAAATGGAAAAATGAGAAAAGAAGAGAAAAGAAACATGCAAGTTAAAATAACAAATGTTTTGAATTAAAGGGAAATAAAAACTAAAATTTGACACTTATCCTAAGCTATCAACACATGTAAATTCATGTTCTAAATTACATACACATGTTAATTATGCTTACATATGTCTTTTAAATGTTTTTGTTATTTTAATTAAATGTTAAGAAAAATTAAACTTAATGAATGTTTAAACTTAGTAAATTATTTAGTTCTTAGACTTAGTTATGTATATATTTAATTTCTAAAGAACAAAGCAAAGTATTATAATAGATAAAACAATATACAAGTAATTCATTTAAAAAGAATACTTTTAAATAATCAAAATAAATTTATAAAAGAAGTTACAATAACATACATGAATACATGTTTCATAATTTAAATTGTATTTTAAATTTCAAATTAAATTAACAAATCACATTTTATAAATCAATATTTTAAAAAGAATAACACAAACATTTTATAACTTATTTTAATACTCAAACCTAAATTAAAATGAATTTTTAAACCAATAAAACATTTATCTCACATATTTAAAATCATTTAGTATTTTATTAAATATTTTTGAAAAGCTTAAATCCAAAAATAAATCACAATTCCTATTTTCAAAATATTAAAATTATGCTATACTAATTTAACAACTTATCTATTCAAAATATATATAAATACATATACATTATTAAATAGAAAACAGATTCATTAGTTTATTAAAAATAAATTCACAAATTAAATGTTTAAATAAAGAAGATTATTAAATCAAATCAAATTTATTAACAAAAATTATCAATTCAATATAAATTTAGACACAGATTATTAAATTTATATTGTCCAAAATTCCGGGATATTACAATCCTTCCCCCTTAAAAGAATTTCGTCCCCGAAATTTAAAACAAAGATAATTTAATAATCTTTTTACAGATTTCATTTTAAAACACAGCATATGTTAATCATATGCCAATAACCTAAGCAACCAATTCACACAATCAGAACAAATCTAATTATCCAAAAGAATTTTGGATAAAACTTTCACGAGTTTCCCTGGTATGTATGTATATCGGGATACTCGCTCTATACAATACAATCAATCAATACTATTAAGCTATAGAGCTCCTTACAACAATTCTATATAGAATATCAGACTACAAACGAGTCTGACTCAACAATCAATCCGTCCTAAACTGCTGGTTCTACAACCAGAAATATCTAACACGTACTCCCTCAAAGTTACGTGATACACACTGAATCCCAGTTATCCAAACTGGCAATTCAACTCTAGATAACCAAACACTGGTCTAACCCAACACAGAAGAAATCCAAAACACTTCGGAGCTAGCTTTCCAAACTTATAGTCCCCTGGATCAGAGAAAAAAAAACTTATCCCAAATCAAATCTCCAAATCCAGAATCCAAATTCTTCCGTCTCTTATCCATAAAAACTCTTCGGACGATCCTGGGCTACCAACATCCATCCTGATCAGCTCAACTCTACGCCGATTTCATTAAAAACAGACTGAATCAAAACAATCCAATGATCTCCTCAAGATTACTCAAAACCCAAGAACACAAACCCTGCTTCTCAACAACAGAGGACAGAACAAACTTCTCCTTATCCGAAAAAGAAAACAGAAACATCCCCAAACTGCTTCCGCTGCACAACTCTGATCTGAAACAAAAGAAAATGCCGACGAAGAGCACAAGCACAGACTAGACAACCCAGCACAGAAATATGGTTCCACATATCCATAAGAAAACTCAGATGTTTCTCCCAAACATGTGTTGCTTCACCAACTTCTGGCTCAAGGAACCATCCATCTACTAACTGAACCACCTGTTCCACTCCTGGAAAGTAAAACTCGATCTCCAGAGGTGAACAAACCTCTGACTTCCTGGAAGAAATCCGGACAATCTCCAACAATCCAAAAGAACATATTACCGCAAGTCACTTTTGCGATCAACTCAGCCTAAATCCAAAGAAACTGCTCTCCCTTAACCAAACAGAACAGCTTATGCTGGCCTAGCCAACTAACCAGAGAAATGGATCCACTCTACCGCTTCTGAACTCCACTTCAGAAAAACTACTCAGCCAGAAGACTCCCTACCAACTCAGAATACTCTGCTAAACTCAGCCACATCACCGATCAGACTCACTTCTTACTCTTGTTCCAAAGAAACATCTTCGGAAATATCCATAGTCACTGCATCTCATCACGCAGCTACAACTTCCTGAGATATCAAGATATCATTACTCACTTGCTTCTGCCCTACCGACAGATTCAAACTCAATTCTGCACTTCAAAGATGAACTCCGAACCTTAACAGGTTTCCTTCAGAGATCGATGAAGTCCTTCATCACTACAGAACTCACTCGAGACGGTATTAGGTCTACAGTCTCGACAAATACACTTCCAACCTCAAACATTCAAACTCCAACCATTGATAGTCGTGTTACACACTCTTCTACCTCATCTACCTTTATAACTTATATTGGAAAACCTGAACAGGTAACCCAACGGATAGGTAGAAACAATTATAAATATATATATATATATATTAAAAATACAAATACGCTCTCTCAAGATAGACACCACTACAGAGACTAGGTATTCACTCAACCTAATGCTCTGATACCAAGATGAGACGACCCGACTTTTTCTCCACAAAAAGTCGTATCATCCTTAAGAAAGAAAGGGATAGAAAAGAGAAGAGAAAGAAGAGAAAGAAGAAACAACACAAGAATCTCAACAGCGGAACAAATAAATTATATTAATAACATAAGTATTACATAGTATACAACAAATATCAGAGTTATACAGAAAATACAACACCTACTAGACAGTTATAAACACCTGTCTAGTTATTACAACACAATCACAATACAGAAACACTTAGAGATACCAATACAGAGGAAAACTATATAACTATACGCAGAAGCCTCCTGCTCCATTTGCTCCTTCACAATTCGTCAAAGCTAACCTGAATCCTAACCTGAATTCCCTTGGCTACTCGTAAAAATTTGAGTACCCAAGAGTTAAAGGAAAAACAGAAATAACTCCGGGTCAGACATGGGTCTGGTGTGAGTAACAGGTTAAAGTTGCTTAACTTTGAAAAACCTTTGAAAAGAAAAGGTATCACGTAAGCCTTCCCACACATAAACATGGAAAAGTTTTTACCTTACGCTAACCAAAACATTTGATAGGAAATCCGATGATATTATAATAGTGTCTAGGGTTTTCAAGTAAATAAGAAATAGCCGAAATTGTTACATCTATTAAATTCCAACTACTAGCCACAAAAGTGGGTAATACAATCAAAACCGTTGGCACTTATTGGATTTTGGATTCCATCAATGGTTGGGCTACTGCGGTACCACCCGTCACAGTACGTGGCCTAGATCACCGTACCGAGGAATACTCCCTGTCCCCTGCAACACAAAGCCGGACCCGTTCCTTACTTAACAGTTCCAAACAAGACAACCCCACAGTTGTGATCAGCAACCGCACAACTAAGCCGAAAATAAAGGGACCTCTAGACAGGGATAAATCTTGCTCTCCAGTGGGGGCTACCCACGAAGCTTTGCTGCACCTCCCCTGTTTTAGCCATTCCCGGTTGATGAGGCTTAAGGTTACGATTACCTTTATAGGACATATCACTTAGAATGCTCATCGTCCACCTGACGTTGTTCTGAAAGCATTCGATCCATACAAGTTTGTTCCAGGTTCGAACGAAACCGAAGGCATTATCTCGTTACACTCGTATTGGAATCACCCTCAGAGTTAACGACAATAATCCTTGCACTCTGAATCACCATCTCGAATCTATAATTACTATTCCATCAACTCATTATGGAATCACCCACAGAGTTATACTGACGTATAGCCCTTACACCTCGAGTCTTCACTCGCTCCACTTGGATTAACGACCTAACGTTTAATTGGAATCGATGTGGTTTTCGAATATCCAAATATGGAAACCGATCCCGGTCTCATCGAAATCCAAAGCGTGTCTTTTAAGGCCAAGTTGTTTTAAATTTTAAAACAATTCAATTCATTATCTAAATATACACAGATAGATAATTCACCATATAACAATGGATAATTAACATTATCATTCACCAACAGATAATTCATATCAAAATCAGATAATTTATATTATCATCCAAAAGCAACCAATGCATCCATACCACATACACTACTCATCTCATAACTGAGATTACAACCATACATGGCAATCAATACCAATCGTCAAACATATGCAATGATCTAATGATCACACCATTCATAATTAATTTAAAATGAATAATTAGTTAAACTCTAATTAATTTAATATGAATTAAATTAATTACTTCATCATTAAAATTCTGCTTATCTTAATCTTTAATTGATTACAAATCAATTTATCATCTCAATATTCACTTCACTTAATCCTTATTGATTAACTATCTCTAATTACAATAAGTAATTAGCATTTAATATTAATTACACAAGTTAATTATATTAAACCCTTTGCAAATAATTAACTTGTAATTGCTTAATTAATTAATTAATTAAAATTACATTAATCAGTTATTCATTATTAATTATACATTAATTAATCAATTCCAAATTACATCATTAATTAATTAATAAATGATTTCTGATTATATTTAATTAATCTCTAACATAAATTAATTACATAGGTAATTAATCTTCAATTTAATCCATATATATATTAATCACCCATGATTAATAACACCCAGTAATTAACTACTTTAATTACTCATCCCATAATTAATTTCTCATAATTAATTACTTCCCTTGATTAATTTTCAAAGTAATTTAAATCTAAATTACTTCTAAAATAAATATCCTTAATTACATTCTGTAATTATTAATTAATTAATTACTTCTTTAAGTAATTACAATCCATAAATTACATAACCAGTTACCAATCAATCCTCAAATGTTTAAATTAATTTAACTTAATTAATCTAAACTAATCACCTTAATCAAATTAATTACACCAAGTAATTAATTCATTAATTACTTCATTAAGTAATTAACATAAACAATTGATTATTATTAATTAATTAATTTAATTAATTATCAAAAATTAATCACATTAATTAATTGTTAAAATAATCTAAGTTAATGACCTTCATTAACCTTTCTTAATTACTAAATTAAGAATTAACTTATATTAATTATTATTAATTATCAATTAATTAATATTAAATTACAATTTAATTAACCTCTAATTATAAATTAATTAAGTGTTAATTAAAATTTAATCACCTTTAATCACTTGATTAAATAAATCTTAATCATTAATTAAAATTTAATTAACCATCCTAAATTATAGATTAATTAACCTAAATTAATTAATTTCAAATCTTAAATTTTTTTATTAATTACTTAATTAATCATCCACATTATTCATTAATTAAATAATTAATATTCCATTTAAATTAATTTAATAATTTAAATGAAATCAATTTCTTAAGTTCTAAAATTAAGAAACATTCTTCTTATATTTTAAAAAATTTGTTTCAAACAAAATTCAATTTAAAATTTCTTTTTTAAATTTTCAAACTGAAACACAATTTAAATTTCATTTCAGATTCAAACTTAAAAATTTAAAACTTTACTTACTCTTTCACCTTCATTTTAAATTCAAATTATTTAACCTTTTCTAAAAATGGTTAAAACAAATTTAAATTTAAAAACTTATTTAATTTTAAATATTGTCATAAAAATCAAATTTCAGGTTTAAAACTGAATTTAAATTTATTTTAAACTTTATTTCATAAATTTAAAACTCATAGTTTAAAATTCAAACCAATGTTTCTTTATACTCTAAAAAGTTTAAAGTCTAAATTTAAATTCCAGATTTAAATTCAAACTCAGGTTCCATATTTTTGTTTTCCAGATTTAAACTTGTTTTAAATTTTCAGTTGCATTTTAAAAATTTGCTTTTAAATTCAAAACAGAAAAACAGAAAAAATCAATTTCCTGTTTTAGTTTGTTACAATCTTAATTTTTTTATTTCAAATTGTTTCAAAATCCAAGAATTAATTTATTGATTACATATTTAGATTTCAGGTTTAAACATTACAGTTTGAACTTCAACTTTAAATTTGAAACTGTACTTTTAAAATTTTAAAACAGAAAGACAATTTCTGCTTTTAGTTTAAAACCAAACTTGGATTTAAGAGCATTTTAAATTTAATTCACCTTTAATTAATTTAAAATGAATTAAATTAATTACTTCCTCATTTTAAAACTTGCTTACTTAACCCTTAATTGATTACCAATCAATTAAATAATTATCCTCAAATTAATCACCTTAATTAATCACCTTTGATTAATTATTCTTTAATTACATTCAAGTAATTATCTTTAATTAATTTTAAAAATTAATTATCCTTAACCAAAGTCATTAATTAACCTTTAATTACTTCATAAATTAGTTAATTATAATTAATTATATTAATGCTTAATTAATTACATTAATTAATTACTTCCTTAATCACTTATCATTGATTAATTAATCCTAATTAATTAATCCTTAATTACATCATTAATAATTTAAATGGAATATTAATTATTTAATTAATTAATAATGTGGATGATTAATTAAGTAACTAATAATTTTTAAGTTAGTTAATTAGATTTGAGATTAATTAATTAAGGTTAATTAATCTATAATTAAGGATGGTTAATTAAATTTTAATTAATGATTAAGATTTATTTAATCAAGTGATTAAAGATAATTAAATTTTAATTAAAACTTAATTAATTAATAATTAGAGGTTAATTAAATTGTAATTGAATATTAATTAATTGATAATTAATAATAATTAATATAAGTTAATTCATAATTTAGTAATTAAGAAAGGTTAATGAAGGTCATTAACTTAGATTATTTTAAAAATTAATTAATGTGATTAATTTTTGATAATTAATTAAATTAGTTAATTAATATTAATCAATTGTTTATGTTAATTAGTTAATGAAGTAATTAATGAATTAATTACTTAGTGTAATTAATTTGATTTATGTGGATAGTTTAGATTAATTAAGTTAAATTAATTTAAACATTTGTGGATTTATTGATAATTACTTTATGAATTTGTAATTACTTAAGGAAGTAATTAATTAATAATTACTGAATGTAAATAAGGATATTTATTTTAGAAGTAATTTGGATTTAAATTACTTTGAAAATTAATCAAGTGATTAATGAAGATAATTAATTAAGAATAATTAATTATGGGATGAGTAATTAAAGTAGTTAATTACTAGTATTATTAATCAAGGGTGATTAATATATATATATATATATATATGTGGATTAATTGAAGATTAATTACTTATGTAATTATTTTATATGGAGATTGATTAAATGTAATCAGAAATCATTAATTAATGATGTAATTTGGAATTGATTAATTAAGGTATAATTAATAATGAATAAATGATTAATGTAATTAATTTTAGTTAATTAATTAATTAAAGCAATTACAAGTTAATTATTTGCAAAGGGTTTAATATAATTAACTTGTGTAAGTAAGAACTAATTTCTATAATTCTTTTAGTTTCTTTGATAGGCGCAATTACTATGGCTCGTCAATAATAAATAGTTTAGTTAGAATTAATTTTTTTTAGTTTAATGTACTGTCAATATTCCCTTTTTTATGTAATCGCTCGATTCTAGTCAATCAACTTGGTTGAATTTTTGTTCATATTGAAACGAATATTAAATGCTAATTACTTATTGTAATTAGAGATGGTTAATCAGTAATGATTTAGTGAAATAAATATTGAGATGATGATTTATAAATTGATTTGTAATCAATTGATGGTTAAGTTAAGTAGAAATTTAATGATGAAGTAATTAATTTAATTTATTTTAAATTAATTAGAGTTTAAGTAATTAATTTAATTCATTTTAAATTAATTATAAATGGTGTGATCATTAGATTCATTGCTTATATTTATGATTGGTATTAATTGCCAGGTATGGTTTATAATCTCAGTTATGAGATGAGTAGTGTATGTGATATGGATGCATTGGTTGCTTTGGAAGATAATATGGATTATCTAATTTTGATATGAATTACCTGTTGATAATGATAAGGTTGATTATCTATTGTGTTGAGAATTATCTCTCTGTGTATATTTAGATAATATAATTGAATTGTTTTAAACTTTAAAACAACTTGGCCTTAAAAGACACGCTTTGGATTTCGATGAGACGGGGATCGGGTTTCCATATTTGGAATCCGAAAACCACATCGATTCCAATTAAACGTTAGGTCGTGAATCCAAGTGGAGCGAGTGAAGACTCGAGGTGTAAGGGCTATACGTCAGTATAACTCTGTGGGTGATTTCGTAATGAGTTTGACGGAATAGTACTTATAGATTCGAGATGGTGATTCGGAGTGCAAGGGTTATTGTCGTTAACTTTGAGGGTGATTCCAATACAAGTGTAACGAGATAATGCCTTCGGTTTAGTTCGAACCCGGAACGAACTTGTATGGATTGAATGCTTTCATAACATCGTTAGGTGGACGATGAGCATTCTAAGTGATATGTTCTATAAAGGTAATCGTAGCCTCAAGCCCCATCAACCGGGAATGGCTAAAACAGGGGAGGTGCAGCAAAGCTTCGGGGTAGCCTCCACTTGAGAGCAAGATTTATCCCTGTCTAGAGGTCTCTTTATTTTCGGCTTAGTGGTGCGGTTGCTGATCACAACTGCGGGGTTGTCTTGTTTGGAACTATTCAGTAAGGAATGGGTCCGGCTTTGTGTTGCAGGGGATTGGGAGTAATCCTCGGTACGGTGATCTAGGTCACGTACTGTGACGGGCGATACCCCAGTAGCCCAGCCATTGTATGGAATCCAAAATCCAATAAGTGCCAACGGTTTTGATTGTATTACCCACTTTTGTGGCTAGTAGCTGGAATTTAATAGATGTAACAATTTCGGCTATTTCTTATTTACTTGAAAACCCTAGACACTATTATAATATCATCAGATTTCCTATCAAATATTTTGGTTAGCGTAAGGTAAATTTTTTTCCATGTTTATGTGTGGGAAGTCTTACGTGATACCTTTCTTTTCAAAGGTTTTTCAAAGTTAAGCAACTTTAACCTGTTACTCACACCAGACCCATGTCTGACCCGAAGTTATTTCTGTTTTTCTTTAACTCATGGGTACTCAAATTTTTATGAGTAGTCAAGGGAATTCAGGTTAGCTTTGTCGTATTGTGGAGGAGCAAATGGAGCAGGAGGCTTCTATGTATAGTTAAAAAGTTTTCTGCTGTGTTGGTATCTCTGAATGTTTGTCTGTAATGTATTGAGTTGTAATAACTAGACAGGTGTTTATAACTGTCTAGTATGTGTTGTATATGTCTGTGTAAATCTGATAATTGCTGTATACTATGTAATACTTATGTTAATGATATAATTTATTCGTTCCGCTATTGAGATTCTTGTGTTGTTTCTTCTTTCTCTTCTTTCTTTTCTCTTTTCTATCCCTTTCTTTCTTAAGGATGATACGACTTTTTGTGGAGAAAAAGTCGGGTCATTTCATTTGGTAATGAGACGACCCGACTTTCCACTCCCGGAAAATCGCGTCATCTTTAAGAAAGAAAGTGATAGAAAAGAGAATGGAAAGAAGAGAAGAAAGAAAGAACACATCAGAATCTAACAGCGGAACGAATAAATTATATTAATAACATAAACATTACATAGTTTACAACAATATCAGAGTTACACAGACATACAACACATACTAGACAGTTATAAACACCTGTCTAGTTATACGACTCAATACAACAACTCAGAGAAAACACACAGCGCAAAACTATATATATCTACATGCAGAAGCCTCCTGCTCCATTTGCTCCTCCATAATTCGTCAAAGATAACCTGAATCCTAACTTGAATCACCCTTAACTACTCGTAAAATTTTGAGTACCCAAGAGTTTATGAAAAACAAAAATAAACTCCAGGTCAGACATGGGTCTGGTGTGAGTAACAAGTTAAAGTTGCTTAACTTTTAAAAAACCTTTTGAAAAGAAAGGTATCACTTAAGACTTCCCACACATAAACATGGAAAAGTTTTTACCTTACGCTAACCAAAACATTTGATAGGAAATCCGATGATATTATAATAGTGTCTAGGGTTTTTAAATAAATAAGAAATAGCCGAAATTGTTACATCTATTAAATTCCAGCTACTAGCCACAAAAGTGGGTAATACAATCAAAACCGTTGGCACTTCTTGGATTTTAGTTTCCATACAAAGGCAGGGCTACAGGGGTACCGCCCGTCATAGTACGTGGCCTAGATCAACGTACCGAGGATCACTCCTGACCCCCTGCAACACAAAGTCGGACCCATTCCTTACTGAACAGTTCCGAGCAAGACAACCCCGTGGTTGTAGCTAGAAACCACCCACACAGCCGAATATAAAGGGACTTCTAGAAAGGGATCAAACTTGCTCTCCAGTGGGTGCGACCCACGAAGCTTTGCTGCACATCCCCTGTTTTAGCCATTCCCGGTCGATGAGGCCTGAGGTTACGATTACCTTTATAGGACATATCACTTAGAATGCTCATCGTCCACCTGACGATGTTCTGAAAGCATTCAATCCATACAAGTTCGTTCCGGGTTCGAACGAAACCGAAGGCATTATCTCGTTACACTCATTTTGGAATCACCCTCAGAGTGAACGACAATAACCCTTGCACTCTGAACCACCATCTCGAATCTATAAGAACTAATTCCGTCAACTCACTACGGAATCACCCACAGAGTTATACTGACTCATAGTCCTTACACTTCGAGTCTTCACAAAGCTCCACTTTGATTCACGACCTAACGTTATTTGGAATCGATGTGGTTTTCGGATATCCAAATATGGAACCCCGATCCCGGTCTCATCGAAAACCAAAGCGTGTCTTTTAGGGTCCAAGTTGTTTTAAAGGTTTTTAAAACAATTCAATTACAGAATCTATATACACACAGATGGATAATTCATAAACCATAACTGATAATCAATATTATCACATAACAGGTAATCCACATTATCAATATCAAATAGATATTTCATATATCATAATCACAATAGAATCAAACATCCATACCACACAATATTATTTATCTCATTACTGAGATCACAAAGCATCTAAGTCAATCAATGACATCCATTCATCCATAAGCAATGATTTATCCATCATTATATAATTAATTTAAAATGAATTAAATTAACTATCTCTATTACTAATTAATTTAAAATGAATTAAATTAATCACTTCATCTTAAATTAATTTAAAATAAATTAAATTAATTACTTCACAATTATAAATCTTGCTTACTTAATTATTTAATCGATTACAATCAATTTATTAATTCATTATTAATCACCTTGATTAATCACCTTTGATTAATTACCCTTAATTACATTCATGTAATTATCCTCAATTAATTTCACAAAATTAATTATTCTCAACTAAACAGTAATTAACCTTTAATTACTTCAATTAATTTATTAATCAAAATTAATTACATTAATCCTTAATTAATTAATTAATTAATTACCTTTAATTACCTATTATTGATTAATTAATCATAATTAATCCACTTTAATTACATCATTAATTATAATAATTAATGATCTTTAATTATTAATTACCTTAAGTAATTAACTTATAATTATTAATCATCATCATAGATTAATTACATTTAGTAATTAACTAACTTAATTACTTTAGTTAAACAAATTAATTATCCTTAATTAATTTCTTAATTAATCCCTTGATTAATCTTTAAGTAATTTAAATCCAAATTACTTCATTCTTAATATCTTCATTTAATTACAATCTGTAATTATTAAACAATTACTTAAATAAGTAAATTCCAAATCATTAATTACATACAGTAATTATTTATAAAACCTAAGTGTTTAAAATTAATTAAACTAAATTAATTAAATTAAACAATCTCATTAAATTAAATTAATTACATTAAGTAATTAATTTCTTAATTACTTTACCAAGTAATTACTCAAACCATTTAATTGATTATTATTAAATTAATTAATCTAATTAATTATAAAAATTAACTATATTAATTAATTGTTAAATAATCCTAGTTAATGAACTTCATTAACCATTCTCTATAAAGTAATTAACTTAAATTAATTACCATTTAAATTAACTTTAATCATTCACTAATGAAAATTAATTATTAAATTAATTAACCTTAACTTAGAACTTAATTACATAATTATTAATATTCATTCATCATTAATTACTAATCTAATTAATGATCTTAATTACAGATTGATTAATCATTAATCCATTATTAATTCCAAATTCAATTAATTAACTAAATTAATTAATTAATCTTAATTACCTTATTAATTAATTCTAAACATAAATCTTAATCAAATTTTCAAAAACATAACTTAATTATGTTAGAACAATTTAATTGAAACAAAGAGCTTTTTGAACTACTTTAAATTTCATTTAAATACAAGTTTAAAATAGAACAATTTTAAAACTTATCAAAGTTTAAATAATTTAAAACTTGTTAAAATTACAAGTCAAAACAAAAGTTTGACTTAAAAATGAAATCATATGAATTTGAAGTTAAATTCATTTTAAAATTTTGGAAATTCCATTCATTCTTAGTTTCAACTTTCAAATTTAAATCTTCTTTTTAAATTTAAAACTGGAGTTCATGTTTAAACTTAGATTTCCAGTTTTTAAAATTTAGCTCTAAATCTTACTTCACACTTTAAAAACTTCATTATTGAAAAGTTTCAACTATTTTACCCAAAATAAAATAGTTAATTAAGTTAAAATTTTAAACTTTTATTTTATTTTAAAAATTGGAATTTAAATTCAAATTAGAAATTTAAACTTGCATTTAAATTTGAACTTAATTTTACTCAAAACATAAAACTGCAGATTATAAAAAGTTTAAACCCAGATTTTAAAAACACAGAGAAACAGGTTTTCCAAAACCTGAATATTTCAAAGTAATCCGAGAAACCTATATTTTTACTTCGGGTTTTAAGCTTCCCTACTTCGAGTTTCTAATATGCTAGCTTCGAGTAAAACACAAACCTACCCTGCAACATCCAGAACCCCAATACATCACCAGAGTTTCATCTGAAAACTCGTCGCCGCCACCTCTGCCGATCATCTCAGGTGATCAAGCCACAACCTGAAACTCCTCAATCCACAAATATCATCACCAAAACAAACAAAAATCAAAGCATTCAGATTTTAGCTCTGAAACCCCCAAATTCAAAATTCCTGGAATTTTTTTTTTTACAGGTTTCTATTCAAAACATGTCAACATCCATTCCAAATTGCTCCGATCACCAGAGGTTCACCCAATCCAACCTCGAACTCCTTCAAACACCTACCACACATTTCCCAAGTACCAAAATGCTCGATCAACCCTACACCTCAAACTGACTAAATGCTCAAACCCACTTCAAAACTAGGGTTATACTCTGAAAATCAAAACTGCATCAATTCTAATATATTAAACCCTCATTTCTGATTTTACTAAGAATCTATGTTCCTTTTACTATAACTCAGAAGAATTTTAAAACACCTCAAGCCACAGATTTCATAAACTTGCTAAATTTCATTTCTTAGTTCAATTTAAAACTGTTACTTGAATTAACACCCAAAAATACAAATTGTTAGTTTAAAAATTCATGTTTTTGTAATAAATTTTGTTACCTGATACTACATTACAAGTTAAACATGTTTAAGTTTGTTAAAAATTCACATGAAGCTTTCTGTGTTACAGAGATATTATCCTGTATATACATTTTTATTTACTTAAGTTTAAATTTAAAACTTCAAGCAACCAAACCCTTAACATCATAGCTTTTAATTCTATTTATGATAAGAAAACTCCTTAAATTATTCTAAAACCCAAATACTATCTTAAATTAGATAAATTATAGGGGATTCTTTTAATAGAAAGATGATCTACGTATACTGCAGGATATAACAAACATGCATACTCAATCACAATTATATCAGACACATAACATAATTTATCTTAAGCAACCTGATTTCCATTTAAGATGTAAATGTTACTCACCTTAAAACAATGCAGAGCTGTTTTGATCCCTTGAATTTTGCAGAAAACAAAAATATGCAGAGTCCCTGTTTTGACTTCCTTTTGGATTTGCAGGAAAATGAATATGCAGGTATGCTTCTTGATCTAAAATTTCATGCATGCTTCTTGGATGAAACAGTGGTTGCATGCAGGTAGAAGATGTAGTAGCTAATCCCCCCAAAGACATGTAGATGCTATCACTTCCCAGTTTTAAAAACAGAATGCAGAAAAAATCAATGTGCAGGCTTCACTTGATTTTGAGGAAGTGTAGATTGATATTTGAATTTGAGGCAGATGAGTTTGATTGTTTAAGAAGAGGAATATGCAGATTTGATCTTTGATGAGTTTGGTCTTTTCTCTTTTGATTAAGGAAAAAAAATGAACATGCAATATGAAATGAAGATGCAACTAAACTCAATGTATTTTCAGATTTTAATGAAAGAAAAGAAAAATAAAAACTAAATTTTAGCACTTGTCAATTAAATGCTTATGAATGCAACACATGTTTAATCAATGTATATGAATCTAACACTTGTTTCTTCTTTTAAAGGTAATTAGTATTTAATTTACAAACTAATGTGTGTATTAGCTTAATTTAACTTGTTAATTTATTTTTGAATATGTGTATGAATTTACAAAAGAAATAAAACAAACAATGTTTTACAAATTGAAACTTATACATACTAAAATTATAACAATTAAAATTTTATACTTGGGAATTTAAATTCAAAATAAATTCAAAACCAAACAATGTCAAATCAAGTTATAAATATAAATTCAATTTGAAATAAAAATTACAAATTCTTATTCAAAACTTATTTAAAAAGTCAATACAATATCAATATTGCTTTTATAAATCTCTTATTATTAAATTAAAATCATTTTACAAGAGATTATACTTTTATTAAATAAATAATCCATTTTATTAAGTCATAAAACCTTTTTGTTGAATTTTTTCTAAATTTAAAACTCAATCTAATTTAATTTAAACACTTTAATATTTTCTTATCACATTTAAAATCATATATTTATTATGAAATAGTTTTAAAAACTCAATACTAATTAAAATCAAAATTTTCAATTTACAATATATACATTAGAATTTAAAACATGATTTAATTATTAAATTTAAACCAAAACCATTTATTTAACTTTGAAAAGTTTAAATATTAAATAAAACAAAATTTCCAAATTATTACAAATAATAAAACTAGAAAATATGCTTTACTTATTAAAATTAAAACAAAGCTAATTCTATTTAAAATATAAACAAATATTTATATTGTAAACAGAAATCAATTTATATCATTTAAAAGATAAAATAACCAATTTAAATAATTATTAAAGAAGATTATTAAATTTATCTGAATAATTATTAACAGATTATCAATATCAATTTAATTTTAACCACAGATTATTAAATTGATATTGTTAAAAATTCCGGGATATTACAATCCTTCCCCCTTAAAAGAATTTCGTCCTCGAAATTTAAAACAAAGGTAATTTAATAATCTCATTAAATTTTATTTAAAAACATAAGCATATATCAAACATATGCTAACAACCAAAAACAACCAATCAAACAAATCTAATTATCTAGACAAATTCTGGATAGAATTTTATCGAGTTTCCCCATGTATATATATACCGGGATACTCGCTCCAGAGAATCCAAACAAACAATACTATGAAGCTATAAAAGCTCCTATACAACTATATCTATAACTCTAGACAAGATATCAGACTACAAACGAGTCTGACTCAACAACCAAAACTCCAGAACTGCTGGTTCCACAACCAGAGATAGATCATACACGTACTCCCTCATAGATACGTGAAACTCAACGAATTCCAGTTATCCAAACTGGCAATCCAATCCTATAGATCAATCACTTACTCCAAGATCACAGAAAAGATCCAAAACAATACAGAGCTAACTTCTCAAACTTACCCAAACTTGTAGCTCACTTAAGATCAGAGAAAACTTATCCAAAATTAAATCTCCGACTTCAGAATCCAAATCCCTCCGACTCTTATCCACAAAATCTCTTCAGACAATCCTGGGCTGTCTACAAATTTACTGATCAGCTCAACCTTCGCTGATGCTTCTAGAAACAAACTAGACCAATCAACACAACAAAATGATCTCCTCAAGATCAACCAAAACCAAGAACTCAAACTCAATTCCTCAACATCAAAAGACAACAACTTCTCCTATCCGGAAAAGAAAAAGCAGATGCACTTCCAAACTGCTTCCGCTGCTCAACTCTGATCTGAAGTAGAAGAGAATGCTGAAGAAGAACACGAGCACAAACTGGACAACACACCCCAGAGATATGATTCAACAAATCCATAAGAAAAATTCAGAAGTTTCTCTCCAAAACTCCGAGCCGCTACACCAACTCAATTCTTGGAACCATTCTTCTATAAAGCTGAACCACCGGTATCACTCCTGGAATTCCAGTCGATAAGAAAAACTCAATCTCTAGATGTGAACAAAACTCAGATAACCCAAGAGAACACTCAAACAATCGCAAGTCACTTTTGCGAACCACCCAAACCAAATCCAAAGAAAACTGTTCTCCCTTAACTAAACAGAACAGCTAACACTTAACAGGCCAACCCATCGAAGAAACGGGTCCACTCAACTGCTTCTGAACTCCACTTCAGAAAAACTGCTAAGCCAAAAGATCTCTTCCCAACACCGAGAACACTCCAAGCTGCACTGCTGCCACAGATGCCAAAGAATTCCAAAACAAAGCTCTCCGAGAAACTCGGACCTCAAAGCAAACAGAAACTCCGGCTGAACACAGCCACGACACTGAAGCAGACTCGCTTCCTTAACTTGTTCCAAAGAAAACATTTTCGGGAACATCCATAGTCACTACATCTCATCGCGCAGCTACTACTCCCTGAGGTATCCAAAATGCCATCACTCGCTTCAGCTCAATCAACAGATCAACACTCTACTCATCCAACTTCATAAATAGATTCCGAACCTTAACAGGTTTCCTTCAGAGATCAATGAAGTTCTTCATCACTACAGAACTCACTCGAGACGGTATTAGGTCTACAGTCTCAACAAATACACTTCCAACCTCAAACATTCAAACTCCAACCAATGGTAGGTCGTGTTACACACACTACTACCCTATCTACCTTTATAGCTTATATTGGAAAACCTGAACAGGTAACCCAACAGATAGGTAGAAATAAATATATACACACACATATATATTAAAAATTACAAATACGCTCTCTCAAGAAAGACACCACTACAGAGCCTAGGTATTCACTCAACCTAATGCTCCCTAAGAAAGACACACTTCAGAGCCTAGGTATTCACTCAGCCTAACGCTCTGATACCAGCTGAGACGACCCGACTTTCCACTCCCGGAAAATCGCATCATCTGTAAGAAAGAAAGGGATAGAAAAGAGAATGGAAAGAAGAGAAGAAAGAAACAACACATCAGAATCTAACAGCGGAACGAATAAATTATATTAATAACATAAACATTACATAGTTTACAACAATATCAGAGTTACATAGACATACAACACATACTAGACAGTTATAAACACCTGTCTAGTTATACAACTCAATACAACAACTCAGAGAAAACACACAGCGGAAAACTATATATATCTACACGCAGAAGCCTCCTGCTCCATTTGCTCCTCCATAATTCGTCAAAGCTAACCTGAATCCTAACCTGAATCACCCTTGACTACTCGTAAAAATTTGAGTACCCAAGAGTTTATGAAAGACAAAAATAAACTCCGGGTCAGACATGGGTCTGGTGTGAGTAACAGGTTAAAGTTGCTTAACTTTTAAAAAACCTTTTGAAAAGAAAGGTATCACGTAAGACTTCCCACACATAAACATGGAAAAGGTTTTACCTTACGCTAACCAAAACATTTGATAGGAAATCTGATGATATTATAATAGTGTCTAGGGTTTTCAAATAAATAAGAAATAGCCGAAATTGTTACATCTATTAAATTCCAGCTACTAGCCACAAAAGTGGGTAATACAATCAAAACCGTTGGCACTTATTGGATTTTGGTTTCCATACAATGGCAGGGCTACTGGGGTACCGCCCGTCACAGTACGTGGCCTAGATCAACGTACCGAGGATCACTTCCGACCCCCTACAACACAAAGCCGGACCCATTCCTTACTGAACAGTTCGAACAAGACAACCCCGTGGTTGTAGCTAGCAACCACCCACACACGCGAATATAAAGGGACTTCTAGAAAGGGATCAAACTTGCTCTCCAGTGGGTGCGACCCACGAAGCTTTGTTGCACCTCCCCTGTTTTAGCCATTCCTGGTTGATGAGGCTTGAGGTTACGATTACCTTTATAGGACATATCACTTAGAATGCTCATCGTCCACCTGACGATGTTCTGAAAGCATTCAATCCATACAAGTTCGTTCCGGGTTCGAACGAAACCGAAGGCATTATCTCGTTACACTCATTTTGGAATCACCCTCAGAGTCAACGACAATAACCCTTGCACTCTGAACCACCATCTCGAATCTATAAGAACTAATTCCGTCAACGCACTACGGAATCACCCACAGAGTTATACCGACTCATAGTCCTTACACTTCGAGTCTTCACAAAGCTCCACTTTGATTCACGACCTAACGTTATTTGGAATCGATGTGGTTTTCGGATATCCAAATATGGAACCCCGATCCCGGTCTCATCGAAAACCAAAGCGTGTCTTTTAGGGTCCAAGTTGTTTTAAAGGTTTTTAAAACAATTCAATTACAGTATCTATATACACAAAGATGGATAATTCATAAACCATAACTGATAATCAATATTATCACATAACAGGTAATCCACATTATCAATATCAAATAGATATTTCATATATCATAATCACAATAGAATCAAACATCAATACCACACAATATTATTTATCTCATTAATGAGATCACAAAGCATCCAAGTCAATCAATGACATCCATTCATCCATAAGCAATGATTTATCCATCATTATATAATTAATTTAAAATGAATTAAATTAACAATCTCTATTACTAATTAATTTAAAATGAATTAAATTAATCACTTCATCTTAAATTAATTTAAAATAAATTAAATTAATTACTTCACCAATATAAATCTTGCTTACTTAATTATTTAATTGATTACAATCAATTTATTAATTCATTATAAATCACCTTAATTAATCACCTTTGATTAATTACCCTTAATTACATACATGTAATTATCCTCAATTAATTTCACAAAATTAATTATTCTCAACTAAACAGTAATTAACCTTTAATTACTTCAATTAATTTATTAATCAAAATTAATTACATTAATCCTTAATTAATTAATTAATTAATTACCTTTAATTACCTATTATTGATTAATTAATCATAATTAATCAACTTTAATTACATCATTAATTATAATAATTAATGATCTTTAATTATTAATTACCTTAAGTAATTAACTTATAATTATTAATCATCATCATAGATTTGTTATTTTATGCATATTATATTTTGATCCGCTGTGAATGTGAGAATCTTTGTTTCTATCACGTTTCTTCTTCTATCTCTTTTCGTTCTTTCCTAACTATTTGGAATTTTCGGAATTGAAAATTTTGGGTCGTTACATTTGGTATCAAAGCTGAAGGTTAAGCGAGAACCTTAGCTCTGGTGGGATTACTCATTAAGGACAGGGTCAATGATACCCTAGGATGAGTTGAGCATATAAATATATATATGAGAGCGTACTTATTATTTTCTTATATAAAGATTTTAAATGATTTTATATAAGAATATATTTTGATATGTAAAGCAATATTTCTTTCTAATATTAAGGTAATTGGTTGTTAAATTGTTGGAATTAAATTAAATGGTCATAGAAATACAACCAATTGAAATTAAATAAAGATAAGTTTGAAATGGATTCAAACTGAAATTTAAGTCTTGAATTTGGGGAAGAGTTTTAGAATAAGATAATAATGAATTGGTTTCCAGATATGATAATCTTGGCTATTATCATAAATAACTGTTGCGTTTAATAATATAATGTGTATAAATGAGTAAGCAAAATGAAATGTTTTAGGAATGTAGAACATTTAGATAAGTATGACTTATATATTGGAATTGAAGATGATCTGAATTGTGAAGTTTTAAATCTAGGTCTAGAATTTGAAAATTGTTTCAAAGTAATAAAGAAATAATAAATAATGTTTTTTTTAATGTATTTGAATGAAAGGGTCCTATTTCAAACAAGAGTTGTTTGAAATCTAAAAAAATTTGTTTTGAGTTAAAACCAAAGGTGGTTTAAAATTTAAGGATAACTTAGTGTGTAAAGGAAATAAATATGTATAGATGAGGGATATACATACTATTAAAGATAATTTGAAATAAACTCTAAATGTTGAGTTTTAAATTTGGAACGAGATGTGATAACCAAAGTGATAAGTTTTTGAACTTAATAAGTGGGAAGATTATTTATGAGATGTTTAAAATTTGAAATGGAAATTCAAATTGGGTAAAGTTGACTAGATTAAGCAAATTGAATTTAACTTTGGAAAGTTAAATAAGTTAATAAGCAACCTGAATTGGAAATTTCAAGATGAAATTGAGATTTGACTTGGAAAGTTAAATGGTTAATTTGAATTGGGAGTTTGTGTGATCTCAAAATGGGTTTGAGATTTAGAAATTGGAAATGGATGGATGTTTTAAAATAATCTGAATAATATTATCCTATTGATATCAATAATCTTTAAATTGATAATTGGATTTGTTTAAATGAATGAAGAAAAGGATTGTGGTAATTTATCCATTATTGAAGTAGAAGGGAAATTTAAACTTAATTTGAAATTAAGGATAAGGAATTCCTTTGAACTTAAGATTTGAATGTTAAGAATTGAATTTGTAAATTAAAATTGTTTTGAACTCTTACTTGAACCTTGTAATGAGTTAAGTAAGGATAATTTAAAATGGAATTTTGAAATTCCAACTCAGAATTAAATTGTTTAAAGATTTAGATTGTTGATTTAAAAATAAGGGATTAAATCAACATTTCAAAATTTATCTCGAATTTATATAATTCGAGATAGTTTAATTTGAATTTTGAATTGAATTAGTTCAAATTTAATTTGATTTGAGTTAATTAGGAATTGGGATCGAAGATGTATAAGTTTAAAAATTCAAATGGAAGATTTGAATTGGATAATTTGAAATGAAATTGAAGTTGAATGAGTTCAGATTCAAATGGGGATTGGGATTAATTCAAACTGGAATTGATTCAAAATTGAAATGGGTCCAATTTTGAATTAGTCCAAATTGATTTGAATAATTTGGAATTGTAATTAAAGTTGAATAGGTTTAAAATTCAACTAGAATTTGATTTGAAAATTGGAAAGAAATTGAGAATTAATTCAACTTGAATTGGGGATAAATCAATTTCAATGGAAATTGAAGTTATTTAAATTGAAATTGAGTCAATTTCAATGGAAGTGGAAATTTAAATTGAGTTGATAAAATTGAGGTTGGGAACTGAACAGTTTGACTCTGAATTATTTTCAAAATAAATTGTTTTAATATAAATCCATTTTTCCAAACTATTTACTATACAACTTTTCTTTTTAAACCTAAACTATCTTATAATTGTTTAATGATTATTTTTGGAACTATTTAACAATTTTTCAACTGTTTTATAAACTAATTACTGTTTTTCAACTACTTTATAACTAATTACTATTTTATAACTATCTTCCAATTATTTAAAATTTCTATAACTATTTGACTATTTTCCAACTATTTTTTACAATTACTTAATTATTTTACAGCTATTTTACAAACTAATAATTACTATTTTTCAATTACTTGTCTATTTTTATTTTTTCAAGCTATTTTCTAATTTTAAAATGGTCAGAGTTCGAACTATTTATAATTAAATATCCATTTGAGATAAGAATTGAGGTGATAGTTTAAATGAGGATTTAAGCAATTGTGAGTAAGTGAATGAAAATTTAAGTGAATGTGAATAGAAAAGGAAATTGATTTAGCTAAAATCAATGGAGATAAATACGTAGGATGTACGTATATTATTCTATTCGCATAGTGATTTGATCTGGATTCGAGCATAGAATTTCGAGATAATTTATCAATCCGAGTTGGGATTTTTCACTCGAATTTCGACGGCTAACCTGGATATGGATTGTTGATTAGTTCTGGATAATGGCTATGGCTATGCAAGGAGAATGACGGTTTCTGATCAAGAAACCAGATCCGAGTCTGCACTAGGAAGTCGGGTGGGCGATACTAGGTTGGAAGTGAAATTGTGTGATCGAGTGAGCGATTAGATTGATATTGCATATAGATGATGTGTACATCGTACAGGTTTGAATGAAATTGATATTGGAAATTTATGGATAAGAAATGTGGAATGGTTTTTTAAATGAATGGTATATTTGTGAAATATATGATGAAATAAAATGGAAATTGGATATTTCCATGATAGAAACTTACTTTATGAAAGTAAGTAATATGGTAAGTGACTTTATAGAGTAATCAAATTTGAACATTTGATTTGAAATAAACAAAGTTATATATCTTTGTTATATAAGATAAAACTCCCCTTGTTGAATCTTTTGCCAGAAGAAAAGGGTTTTTGAAAGTGAATTATAAAAAGGGAATATATACAAGTTTGAAGTGATCCAAAGATTTTTAAAGTTATATATATCTATATATATATGTAAAGGATCTTATGAGAACGATTTTGAGAAAAGGTTTTTGGAACCTATGAATTTGGAAAGGCTTTTGATTTTTGGGAAAAATCAATTTTGGAGATTTGGAAAGCCTAGTTGAGAATTATCGATTTTAGGATAATCTATTTTGTGAAATGGAGATTTATTTGAGATTCATACTAGGTGCATGATTTGGAAGATACTATATGTGTATAGTATAAAGTGTTTTGAAAATGGCTCTGGGGAAAAAGGCGCTCCCTTGAAATGAACTTCTCAGGAGTGCCATAGGTTGGTACTGCTTTGAACCCTAAGGGGGGTTCTAAAGTTGATCCTGTAAGGAGTCCGGACAAAACTAGTTCCTGAGGTTTTTGTGTAGTGTGTAGCGATAGTCGAGGGCGCTGTTTGGGTCATGCTGTGACGATAGTGTTACTCGATGTCACTACGATCTACTGCAGACCATAGCGAAAGTCGTGTGTGCTGTTGAGAGCCAACAGTCTACGTTTGATTTTATATCGGTAGACTGCGACCTATGGTAACATAGCGAAATTCGTGTGTGCTGCTGAGAGCCAACAGTCTACATTTGATTTTACATCGTTAGACTGCGACCTATGTGGGCGTGGAGAAGTTTCATTCTTTTGGTAGCGAAATTCGAGGGCGCTGAGGCCTACAGTTGTATGAGTTTTTGTTGTGACAGCGACGTAACCCTGGTTGTAGCTGCGATCTGTAGCGGGTTCCATAGCGTAATCGAGGGGCACAGAGGCCTACAGTTATCAATGGATTTTACTGGGACGATAACAAAGCCATCGGGTTAACTGCGACCTTGGATGGGGGTGATGATTTCCTGTGCATTCTTACTAAAGATGTTTCCTCTATTTTCAAAATGTTTTCTATGTTTTCAATAAAATGTTTTCTAAGTATTTTCACTGGGTTTTGAAATGGGTCTGCTAAGTACTTATAGATTTTCTGTCCTATGCCTGATCAAGGTATGACCGAATTCCTATGAGAACAAGGATGGACTTGTTTAAACATCGAGTTATAAAACTATTTTGGTAATATTATATAGATTTTTAAGAAGTATTTTAAAAATGATGAAAGAAAATTTATCTTATTTTAAGCATTTTAATAAATTCTGGCTTCGTTCCTTTTCGAGGACGAAAAGATTCAAAGTGGGGAGGAATGTGATAACCCGGATTTTTGGCATTTGATAATTGAATAAATTCTGGTAATAAAAGGATATGTGAATGTATTTGAAACTATGATAAATGTTGAAATATAAATATCTGGAAATGATATATCTTATAGTAAATTAATATATATGGTGATGTGCAAGCTTAATAATGTTGAAAATTTTAAAAGTGTTCATATACAAGTGTATAAGTGTATATATATGTTTGGTACATAAAACGGCATTTATTTATTTATTTTTCAATGGATTGAATTTTCAAAGAATATTTAAAGTTCTATATCTTCAAAACAATAAAGCTAAATCTTTATAATTTTTATTTGAAATAATAATAACTTAAGTAAAGTGTCAAACAAGAGTAGATGAAAAAGAAAAGAAAAAAAGAGGCTTGATATATATATATATATCTTTTGGAGATTGATGAGATAAATATAATAGATATAAATTTATAAATATAAAACATATATAGATATTAAACTAAATGAAGGATATAACATAAAATTTTATAAAAGGGAAACATATGTCCATGTAAATTAACATGTGTAAGCTAGGATGCCATGCTAATTCACATGTGTCAAGAATTGTGTTAAGATGGATTTTCTTTATTTTAATAAAGAGAAAATAATGATTTTTTTAAGAGACTAGGTGCTGTATATTTTTATGTATATCAAACTTCATTCTTCTGTAAAAAAAAAAAAATTAATTAAATCTAAAGCCAAGAGGAATGAAATATCTGAACTACTTCAAGTTTCAACCGAAGCAAGGATATAAATCTGATTCAACTCAACTTAGTCTAGTAAATCAAGATTTGAGGGGGTTCCAAAATCAAGAAGCAGCTTCCAGATTTTCTAATCCTTCTTTATCCTCTGTTAAAAATCTGGGTGAGTAATCTCTTAAAATCTGGTATACATTGAATTAACATGTGGTGATTTTTGAAATGTGATTGAATTATGTTGAGCATATAAAAAAATGATGATTTTTTTATGTGTATGTCAGTACCTGTGAACTTGACTGGAACAGGTAGACATAGGCCTCTGTTCAACATTTCAGGCTTTAACCCTGATTAAAGATTCAATTTTCTACCTGCAATTGTTTTTGGGCATTGATTTCTAAATGAAAAGCATTGATAGCAGTGAAATATCAGGATTAAAAATGGTTTTCAGAATTTTAATTTAGTAATTAACTCAAGATTTAGAAATAACAAATTTTTTTTTGTATAAGTCAAAAATCTGGGAACATGATTTCGTGTTTGGATTTCGTGAATAGATTCATGTTGGAAGAACATGATTTTTGATATATGTATCATGAATTTTAAGATTTGGGTTTGAGAGAATTGTCGAGATAAATGGAAATGGGAATTTCGACGATTTCAAGTGATCGTGGAAGATTTGGGAAGTGGGTTTGGGTCGAAAGAGGCCACGGGGTGGGCGAACTTTGCAAAAATGGTGGTTTAGCCTATAGGCTACCATGGCGTCGACAGTTTGACAAACTAGGGTTTGTTTTAGTTTTTGATCAAGGAAGAATATCGTGATGTTGCGCCATCGGTGGTGCATTGGAGAAGGCCAGTCGTGGGAAAAAGGGGGCGTTGGACTTGGCTAAACTTTGGGTTAAGTCTCGTGACTTCCGATGGTCAGAGGAGTCTGGACGAGGCTGTTTTTGGTCAGTGTGTGTTGTTTCTATAGGTTCGACTACGTTGATTCTCGTTTTCTTGTTATTTTTGGAGGATTGACGGCCAAGGTAGGTAGGGTGGGTCGACGTCATCTTGACGACGGTGGACGAGTGGACCGGAGCACCGCCGTGGGTTGGTGCAGGTGCACAACATATCCGCTGTGTTAGTATGGATTTGAGAGTTTTCTCGAGTTTAAGCCCGGGAAAAGGAATGAGTTACCTCGGGTTCAACTTCGAGTACGCGTAAGTGTTTGAGAGTTTATCAGTTAAAATTTAAACACGTTAAAAAAAAGAGAAGATAAAGAGGGAAGTTGAGCTCGGGATTGAGGCTGGGTAAACCTACGTTTGACTGGTTTTGTTGGGAGGTAATTTTCTAATTTAAAATTTTAAACGAAAATTTATGTTTAGACTAATCTTCCTGGAACAATTTCTTCTAAACAATAATAATCTATCTAAATATGTGTTAAGAAAATTTTTGTAATTCATTTTGACTTACATTTAGTTAAATCTTAAGTTTATTTATAATCGATTAATAAATAATTAAGAGGGATGAAGTGTTTCGTTATTAAACTTAAGGACTCGTGTTAAGTAGAAATTAATGAAAATCAGTATCAAGTTTATTAATTTCAGATAAGATTAAGAAAGTGGTTAAGTTAGATGAATTATCTTATAAGTTAATTAAGGTTTGAATGATTAGGATGTATTAATTAATTAATTAATTAATTATTAATTAAAGATTAATAATTATGGGTTATAAATTAATCATAGATTAATTAATTGAAAATTAGGGATTAAGTAATATAAGTAATTAAGGATTAATTACTTAAAGTAATAAATTAAAGGATCAATGTAGGTGATTAAGTGTACTTAATTACTGGATGAGATAAGTTAAGGTTAATCAATAAACGTGATTAGTTTAAAAATTACTTATTAAATGTAATTAATTAAAAGAACAATTAAGTAAGAGAAATGATTAGAGGATCATTTGTTAATGTAATTAATTAATTAAGGTTAATTAATTGATTATAAAAGTAATTAAGGATTGATTACTTTGTATTGAAGGAGATTAATAAATAACTAAGGTTTATTAATTAATAATTAAAGGGGGTAATTAATCCATGGTTAGAGATTAATTAATTGATTGATAAGATAATAAAGGTTTAATAAATTAATGGTTTTAATTAATTAACGATTGTTTGAATTTGATTAGGTGGTTAATTCTTAAGTAATTAATTTAATTTAAGTTGATTAAATTAATTATATCATGGATTAATAATTCCTGTTTATGAATGTTTGTTTGTGTAGAATGTCTATTGGATGATATCTATTGGATGATATGCTGTGATATTCTATGATATGATATTGGATATATCAGTGTTAAATGTGTGGTATTCATCTATGTTAAATGCTGTGTAAATTCAATATATTGAATTGAATTGTATTGTTTAAACCTTTAAAACAACTTGATATTGCTGTGTAAAATGTGATATCTTGCATCTAAAGTTGAATTAAATTTCACTTGAATAATTTGGGTTAAGATTCAAAGAGACCGGGGTCGGGTATCAGTAATACCCTAAACCACTTCGATTTATAATCCTCTGTAAATTCCTTATGGATTTAATATGTGAAATCAATAGGCTGGAATGGAATAAGTAATTGGACCCTTTTAAACTATGTAGATGTGCATAGATATTGATGTGTGGAAGTGATGACTATAATAAATTGAGAACTCGTGGTGAAGTACGAGTTACCTCGGGTTTTAAAACAAGTTTTATGTTGTTGAATTGTTGTTAGATGGGTTTACTCACGCTGGTTTCCAGCCTGACCCGGGTGTTACTTTGATGTAATGCTCGGGTCAGACCGAGTACTACAGATTTTTAGGTCAGGGCATTTCTGGAGCTCACGATGCAAGCTGGAAGGCAGGAACGTATTGAAGTAACCGCTGTGTATAATTGATTTGTATTTGGAACATGTTGCTTTTAGTGTATAGTGATTTTGAAAATGTTGTAACTCTAATGTATTAAAATGTAATTGACTGATAAAGTTTTCCTTTGTAAACTGTTATTTTATGTGATATTATATATTGATCTGCTGCGAATGTGAGAATCTGTGTTTCTATCCTGTTTCTTCTTCTCTCTTTTCTTTCTTTCCTAACTATCTGGAATTTTCGGGATCGAAAATTTTGGGTCGTTACATAATAACACTTTACAAACTATACACCACTTTCACTTACATATTATAAAATCAAAATGTCACTTTTTATAAATTAATAAAAGAAAAATGATAAGAATAATGTTAATACATGATTTGACAAAAGAGTGCAGAAGTAAACAAATAAAACAACATCATTACATAGCTTTCTTTTGTCTTATATATGATGTAACTAATATACCTTGAATTCAAGCAAATGGAAAGTGAAAAGATAACTAACTAAAGGAATTAGTGACACATATGCTTGTCATTAGTGCACACTTACAAATCGATTTAATGCAAATCAAATCAAAGGAAAAGTCTCCGTTTTAAGTTCAAAATTTAAGAAAAAAAGAAGAGTAATGATTCATATCCTTAACATCACAATTAATGCAAGTTCTTAACAGGTTAAATCAAGGGTAGAAAGCTAAATTAAAAGTCAAAAAGTATGAAGGGTATTTTAATCATTTTCCATCCAAAGCTCAAGTATAAATAAGCATCCATACCTTTCATTTTGCACACTTCATTCTCTACCTTTCCTCTTCACTTTCTCCATCTCCTTCACCTCCATTTCCATGGCTTTCCGCCTCTCCTTTCTCTTCCACTTCCAAGCCATTCACCTTCTACCATCTATACTCCTCCTCTAAAATACCAAAACCCTCTCCACCTTCGGCCAAAACCACCCTACACGCCTCCAACAACCCACACCCACCTCCTAAAACCCACAGCCAAGCTCCACTACCCCACATCCTAGCTCCACCTCCACCCTACAAGGCCGTACACCCTCCTTACCACCAAGGCCGAGCCATCCAAACTACCTACCCACCTCAAAACATACACACCCCATATACCCTCCTCCCTAGGCCATGCACCCCCTAGGTGAGCCATACAACCCCCTCTAATAAAACAAAAAAGAACAAAATAAAAGAAAGAAAAAAAGAGAGAAGGAAAGGAAAGCGGTAAAAGTCGAGACGTTGGAAATAGCATGTTAGCGAGAGACGCATATTTCACGTTAAAGTTTGACGGAGTGGATATAAATGTGAGAAATCCTTATTGCTTTTGAAATTATATTATGGTTATGTTAAAACAATCACATTTATACCTTTATTACATATGAATGTTTATACCTATTGATTGTTAATATGGATGATTTGATAGTTGGTTAGGTAACTGAATGATGATAATATATTTCATTATGGTATTAATAGTAAATGTTGGATTTGAAGTCATATGTTATGAGATTGGTTGAATGGATGTTATGTTAGTGATAATTATGGACATTGGTTATGTTCATTTTGATTTAATAATCACTTTGTTAATAAGACCATATTTTACTAATATGAGATATTTTGAAAAAATAAGTCTCTTTTCAATTAGAAGTAAAATTAAAGTAAAAATAAAAGAGAATTTTAAATTTGAAGTGAAACAGGATTAAAAAGGATAGTGAAATTGAAATCGAAATTGAGATAAATAGTGAAATTGAAATCGATTTTGAAAAATTGAAGTTGAGATTAAGATTGAATTGAAGTTTAAATTGAAATTAGATTTGAAATATAAGTTTTAAACGAGTTTACTTTGAAGTTAGAAATGAAATTGGAATTTAAAATTTGATATTAAAATAATAGAAATAAAATAATATTATAGTATAGTAATAGTTAAAATTCATTTTAAATACTTGAAAAAGTGAAAATATTGATTTAAATTGATTTGTAATGATTTCACAAGTAATAGAATTCAATTTGAATAAATTATTTCAAATATTAAAAAATAAGTTAAACTAGGTGCGTCGCGCAACGGTAGTTCTCGATTTGTTGCCGAAAAGTTCAAATAAATGTGATGAGTGGAATATAGCTCGAAATTCTTCGAGATAAGAAAATTTCGGACTATTATATCCATATCTTCTAAATGAAGGAGGAAAATCAAAGTTTCATTGAGTAGATTTTGAATTAAGTCCAAATCAATTTTCTAGAAGAATCGTGTCAGTACAGTTAAGTGACCATAACAGGAAATCTGTTTAAATGAATATTTTTAATTATAGAAAAATATGAAAAATTTTTGATAAATCTATTTAAAGGGCTTAAAAGAGATTTGAAGTGGAAAATATGAATTATCGAATGTTTAAAAGTTTTTTAAATCAAATAAGCCTATATAGCACTTTCTATCGTACTTTTATGCTGCGAATTGTATAACGTTTTGAATGTGAGTTTAAACGTAGCGATTTTTCCTGGAATCTATTATGAATGTTTTTAAAAGGAAAATTAATCATTTAAAAGATAATTTGGGATCTTTATAAATAATTCTAAAATAAAGTTGATAACTGAGTAATGAGTATGCAGAAACGACTAGTACATTTATCCCATCTAAGAGATCTGGGAAGATAAAACAAGGTGTTTAACTAAGGTTGGGGATGGAGCAACCAATGCCCTAAACTTACCTGGCCTATTTTTTCTTTTCTTGGATGAGGGGTGGAACAGATTGAAAGGAATGCTCGGATGCTCTTTAAAAAAGATCGTATTAAGTTTTCCAAAATAAAAGAAGATTGGTATTATCCAAAATTTGAGCAATCTCCAAAATGAATGATTTCTATGAACCTCTTTACTCAAAAATGTTTGCTGGGGTTTATCGTAAACGATATGTTAAATAACATTGTTTTTTACCCGCGTTAAAGTTAAGGAATTTGGATCGAGAGTTAAGTGAGGAAATTTGAGATATTATCCGAAGTGAAAGAATGAATTACTTAGAATTATTCTAAATCAAAAGAAAGAGGTTTCGAAATCAATGGAAAAGAATTTAAAGTGAAAAGAGGCTTAATTAATCATGTATACTCATATTCACTTTTTATCGCTGATTGGATTTCGAAGGAACTGGGGTCGGATTTGGGTGATTCCTATCTGAAAACCACTTCGAACCAATGTATAAGTTCGAATGTGAAGACATGTTGAAAACGATGATTATTGAAGACCGTGGATCTTCGTAGCGTGAGGACTGCTTGTTGACTTGCTCTGTGTAGCTCCTACTATAGAGTTATATATAACAGTGGTCTCCTTGTTTTAGAGATTTTTTGGATTGCAAGGACTACTCGCTTTTAGTGGTAGTAGGAGAGTGCCTTCGGTTTTTCCTATTCCTGGACAACTTGTATGGACGTTTGTCTACATTGCATTTCTAAAGATTATATACAATGGTTTTTATAAACATACATTAATGGTGGCGGAAAAGACAACTTCTTCTAGCTTAACACCCTCCTTGAGACATACGAGCTCAAGGGTTGTATTTTTTTGGAAGGCAATTAATAGTCAACAGAAATGGCAATGTGGCATTCAAAGATGTGATATGTGCTATATGAAAAGGTAATCATAACCTCAAGCCTTATCAAACCGAAAATAACCGAAACAGGATTATATGCGGCAAGGCTAAATGGGTCATTTCCAAGTAGGGTATGATCATCCCCTTCTGAATATATTTCTTCCCGCTATGACGTTCGGGATGTTAATTAATGTGGTGTATGAAAATGAGCGCTCGGTTAAAGGTCGGTAACGACCGGGGATGACATATTCGGTACTATCTAGTTATAAAGGTAGGCCGGTCTTGTGATGGTAGAGGATCCTTTGTGATGGTCCTTAGGACATACATTTAGAGGTGTACCCATTCCGAAGGTAGATCATTCACCTGGTAATTGGTGTGGCAATCCATTATCCAATAAGAACTTATGGTTTTGTTTGTAGAGCCCAGTGTGCTGGAATTTAATAATGATGCCAATTTTGGCTAAGATTAATAAGTTTATTTGTAAATGTTTTCAAAGAATGTTATTGGAAATAATATCAAAGGTTTTGATATAAAAATATTTTAGTTATCATAAGGTAAAAACACGGTTTTGTTTATGTGTGGGCGTGGTCTTATGAGATACTCTTTCTTTTTAAAGAATTTTATTCAAAGGCTGGTATATGACACTGTCATTTATTATTGATTTTTTCTCATGCTGTTTTATCAAGCCTGATCCGGGTATTTTCAATACTCGGGTCAGATTCGAGTAGTTTCAGGTTTAGTCGAAGATGGTTGGAGTTCCCAGAGGAGAGCTGGAGATATTCATCTACGCATGGACGTATTCTATTATCAGCTGTGCTTTGTTAGTTTTAGTTTGATGTTTGTCAGCAATTGTAAGGATAGATGTTTATAACTGTCCAAGCTGAATTTATGTTAGACTCTGATATGTTTTTAAAAGTTTACCGCTGTAAAGATATTTGTTCAATATTATATATTATTCCATTCGAGTGAGATCTGTTCTGTCTATTTTTTTATTACCCCTCATGCTCCGTATTTCCATGTAATTTGGGTCTGACATGTGTGGTTTAATGTCGATTCAAAGGGTACGGAATTTTGGTTCGTGACGCTCTGAATAGCAGAGGATAGTATACCTTTGAACGCTTTTAGGACTAGATATGGATCGTACGAATGGTTAGTTATGCCATTCGGATTGACTAATGCGCCGACGTTCATTGTGGATTTTATGAATCGAGTTTTCCTAGAGCACTTGGATAGGTTCATATTGGTTTTCATAAATGATATTTTGACAACCTCTAAGGATGAAAGAAAGCATGAAGTTAACCTTAGAGCGGTGCTTGAGATGTTGAGGTAGCACCCACTAAAGGCGAAGTTTTTGAAATGTCACTTTTGGAAGAAGGAAGTGAAGTTTCTAGGTCTTGTAGTCTCAGAGAAAGGGTTGTCTGTAGATCTGACTAAGATTGAAATTGTGAATAGTTGGAAGAGACCCAAGATAGTGACAGAGATAAAGAGTTTTCTTAGATTTGCTGGATATTATCGGAGATTCGTTAAGGATTTCTCACGGGTAGCAGCACCGATTACCAAGCTAATGAGAAGGGATATGAAGTTTTTGTGGACCGATAAGTGCGATGAAGCATTCCGGATTTTGTAAAACTTATTGACTTATGCATCTATATTGGTTGTTTTGGAAGGGAATCAGGATTTGGTGGTTTATACAGATGCATGTGGAACGAGATTAGGAGCTATGGTGTTATAGAGAGGTAAAGTGATTGCCTATGCTTCTAGACACCTTAGACTGCATGAGTTTAGATATTCGACGCATGATTTGGAATTGGCAGTAGTGATTTTTTCACTAAAGGTGTAGAGACATTACCTTTTGGGAGAAAGGTTTGAGTTAAATATAGATCATTAGTCACTGAAGTATTTGTTCTCTCAAACGGAGTTGAACTTGAGACAACTTAGGTGCTTAGAGTTTATTGCGCTTATGATTTTGGAATTGAGTTCACACCAGAAAAAGGAAATAAGGTGGTAGATGCATTTAGCAGGAAACATCAGAATGCAGTATTAACGATGATTGCTGAGTGTAAATATTTAGAAGCATTAGCAGATTGTAGAGTAATGTGGAGATCCGAGGTTGGGTCTAGCAGAGAGATTATTGTAGCATCTTGTTTGGAAGTTCAACCAGTGATGATCGAAAAGATTGCTTCTACATAGAAGGAAGATGCAATATTAGTTGAACGGATTAGGAAGTTGATAGATGGAACTGAGAACGATGACTTGGATTTCAGTCTTGACTAGAATGGTTGGTTGAAAAATAAAGAAAGATTATGTGTTCCGAGTGTAGAAAACATAAGGAAAAAAGTTTTAAAGGAATGTCATCGTTCAAAATTCTTTATCCATCCAGGAGGAACTAAGATGTATCGGGATATGAAGAGAAGCTTCTTCTGGGAAGATATGAAATGAGATATTGGCTTATGGGTAAAGCAGTGTCTAAATTTCCAACAGGAAAAGGATGAACACCAGAAGCCAAGTGGATTGCTTTAGCCGTTGGATATTCCGGTATGGAAGTAAGATTCTATTTCTATGGATTTTATTGACGGGGTGCCAAGGTCAAACCGAGGAATGAAAGCATATGAGTCATAGTGGACAGATTAACCAAGAGTGCCCATTTCATTCCAGTTAATTCAACCAGAACGACACCTGTTTTAGCGAAATTATTCATGCGGAATATGGTTAGACCGCAAGGAATTTCTAGTATTATTGTCAGTTATAGAGATTCCTTGTTCACTAGTGAGTTTGGGAAGAGTCTACAGGAAGTTTTGAGAACCAAGCTCAATATGAGTACCGCTTACCATCCATAGATAGATAGACAAACGGAAAGAGTTAAAAAGACCTTGGAGGATTTGTTAAGAGCTTATGACTAGATTTCGGGGGATCATAGGAAGACCATCTACATTTAGTCGAGTTTTCGTATAACAACAGTTATCGGACTAGGATTGGATGGCACAGTTTGAAGGTTTGTATGGAAGGCCATGCAAATCTCCCATTTGTTGGTTGGAGACCGGGAACGGGTTGGTTCTTGGTCCAGATTTGGTTAGAGAAGCTGAAGAAAAGATTGAGGTCATTCGTGCTAGAATGAAGTAGGCTCAGTCTAGGCAGAAGAGCTATGTAGATAAAAGATGGAAAGATTTAGAGTTCTCAGTTGAAGATCAAGTTTTCATCAAGTTGTTACCGGTGAAGAGTGTGATCAGATTCGGGAGATCAGGAATGTTGGCACCGAGGTTCGTTGGACCATTTCCTATCGTTGAGAAGATCAGAAAACTCGCATATAAAGTCGAGTTATCGAACAGTTTGGTAGGAGTCCATGATGTTTTTCATGCTTCTCATATTAAAAAGTGTGTTCGAGACCCAGAGACTACTATAGCACCGACTGTGTTAGAGGATCTAGTAGTAGAGTCGGACTTGACTATAGTGAGAAAGACGATTTGTATAGTCGCGAGAGATGAGAATAGGCTTAGGATCAAGTTAGTCGGAGTAGTGAAAGTCCAGTGGAGTGACGATGAGAGGGACTGTACTTGGGAGACGGAGAGCAGGATTAGGTACAATTATCCTGACTTTTTTGATGGTATGTCTTACCTCTTTGATTCATTTGTTGTGTACCTTATTGTAATTTCGGGGTCAAAATTCTTTAAGGATGGGAGTTTGTAACACTCCATATTTTTAGTAACATTATTTAGGATATTTAATTAGCTAAATTAAATGAAATAACGTGTTTAGCTAAATTAAATGAAATAATGTGTTGATTAAGGGATTGAAATTTGATTTTAATTAAGGGGGTAGCCGTGCTATTTAACCAATGAATTAAAAGAAGAGTTTAAAATGAAGTAAAGGAGGGGTAAAATTGGAAAAATGCCATTCTTATATCTCTAAACCCTTGGCCGTGTATCCTATATATGGTTACTTTTCATTTTTCAAAATTTTAAAAGCTAAAGGTCAGCCACCATTAACAAGAGCAAGAGAAAGAAAGATAAAGGGGAAGCTTAATCAACATCAAATTCATTCAAATCTCACATTCTTAATCTCTAAAGCTTAGGCGAATAATGACTGCATCTTAAATTATTTATTGTTTTTGGTTTTAAGTGGAAATCCGAAGCTATTTGCAATGTTTTGCCATGATTTTGAATGATGGAATGATATTACATACTTATTCATGATTTTTGAATGTTTACATTGATTTTATGATATGTTTTAAGGGAAAGCCTTATTAAATGATATCTGAATGCCTTGTGAATTTTTGTATGCGGTAGAAATAATATTTTAGATATGGGTTTCAATTTTCAGAATTTTCTAAATTTGTGTGGATTATATATGAATTTTCTAGTAAAGAAAATATTAATTTGTGTTATAAATAATTTACGGTTAAGTAATAAAAAGTTTGGGTCTGAAATTTTTGTATGTTGGAAAACATATTAAAAGAGATTTTCAAGAATTTTTTTAGAATTTTTCTAAGTGTTTTAATCGATGTGTAATTTTTTTTAAAGTATGAGACTTAAATGTTTTATATATTTATAAAAGGAGAAGGGTATTTGTGTAAATAAATTCAAATTGTTATTCTTGGAAAGTCAATAGTATTTTGGAAAAGAGAAACTTGAAACTAATAACAATTTGACAAACAAGGCATGTTAGGTACAAAAAATAGTTTCGAAGGAAAAATAAACATGTTTTCCACTGTTTCGATGCTTTCGGCGCAGGGTTTCGCCTCCTCACCTTTGCCTCCGACTCTATCTAAACCAATGCACATTGTATCAGAGAACTGGTACATAGTGAATTGGTTGTAGGTGGAAGGTACGGGGTCGAAACCATAGGATCCGAAGGGGTTGAGGAAATACTTTGCTTTTAAATGAAAATGCGCTTGCTTACTTTCGACTAAGTAGCTTTCGAATAGGTCAATTGGTTTAGAAGAAATGGTTTCAATTGGGTTGTGCTTTTGTTTTTGTATAATTAATTTCGACTAAGTCGAAACCATTAGTAGTCGCTCTTTACCTTTCGACCCAGAGGGTTTCAAGGCGGTTAATTTGTTTTCTACAATTTGGCTACTTCTCCAATGCCTTCGAAGGGATGGTTTCGACACCATCACTTCTTTACTTGAGAATACCTTCAAAAGGTTGGCTTTCGCCATAAATGGTTTCAATGACTCTTTTTCTCCGATTGAAGTATAACCCAGATGGTTTCGAAGAGTCTGTTTTAAATGGTTTTGAAAGGTGTTTTCCACTTGTTTTAAATTGAACCCAAGTGCTTTCGAAAGGTTTATGTTTATCAAGATTTGATGCTTTCGAAAGGTTTTCAAGAAAGGTTTCTAAGGGGTGGTTCCCCAGTGGTCTCAAAGGATTCTAAAGGGAAGGTTTTTCCGGTTGTTTCGAAAGGATTAAAAGGAAAGATTTTCAAAAGGTTTCGAAAGGTTTGAAAGGAAAGGTTTTCCTATGTTTTTAAAAGGCAATGTTTAAAGGTTATAAGAGAATGATGTCTAAGGTTTTTAAAGCTTTTGAGAGAAAGGTTTTTCAGTGGTTTCAAAAGGGTTTTGAGAATGGTTTCGAAAGGAAGGTTTTGGACCTTTGGCTTAGGTTAAATAAAGGGTTTTACTTGGTTCTGAAAGGGGTATTTTCAATGGAATCGAAAGGGGTACTTTCAATGTTTTAAATGCTTTCATCAACTAAGCTTGAAGTAAAGTGTATATATACAACATGGCAAGGTGATTTTGAGTAAAGAATAGAGATGATATATTTTCTTGTTTGAGTTTGATTTAAATATTTTAAATCATTTTGAAAAGGTTTTCAAGGAAAATCTTAGGAAGGTATCCCTAAGTAAAATGACTCAGATGTTAGAATACTAGATAGGACTGATATAGGGTCGCGGCTTATACATTAGCTATTAGCCTCAGCTAATTTAGTCTAAAATTCCAATGTGTAAGGTTTTGTCATAGGTAAGACTAAAATTATTATTACAAATGGAAAGGAATATATGTTTTTATAGAGGTAGGTTATTGGTAAGCCCGCAAAACCATTAGGATCAGGTGGCCTAAGAGATGTTAAGTTAGAGGCAAATCATCCAGAAGAGAAGTATTTGATAGATAGTTAAGGATAGACCGTACAGAAGAGGAGTGTCTAATAGATGTTAGATAAATTTTGATATATTGTCTGGGAGGCTCAAGTCAGCCAAATGTTAGTAGTTAGCCAAACAAAACTATAATGTTTGAACAGATAGTTCATTTATTACCTGATATGTATGTTTTCATAATAATGCTTTACCTTTTCTAACCAGTTTTGGTTGTAGGAAAAGATTTGCAAAAGATAAGTTTAAAACGATGTTAGTGTGGGGAAACCCGTTCCGCTAAGCGCGTGGTCTCACTTAACATAAAATAACCGAGATATATAGTATTATTCATACCAAACTTTATTTTTGACTCAAAGTTTTGTTTCCCCTTAAACTCTCGGGTGTTCAAAATTGATATGAGTAGGCCGAGGGTTGAGATTTTAGAAATTTTGGCGAATAAATCTTCTGAAGACGAGCAAGTTGCTGATGTATAACTAATTAGGAGTTATAATTTATTTTGCTTTGATTCCGCCGTGCATATTAAGTCAGATATGGCTATAGTGACTCTGATCAACCAATGGGGCATCGTCATATGTGGCGTATTTTTTAATTGATATATTTAATCATTGTCTGGGAAATGTTAAGGGATTATGTAAGATGGATACAAATTATTATTTTGAAATGTAATCGGAAAAATGTTGTTTTGAAATCTGTGATTTTGTTCATATTCACGTGCTTCTGATATTATGGATACCATTAGCATTACCATATTTTATCTCCAGAATTTAATACCATAGATGACTGCAGCATCTGCAGCACTTAGCTTTTGGCCTCCAGATCCAGGATGTTACATGTTATGCACTGTTGCTTTGGTCACTAATATTTATATGCTTAATACTTTGTTTCTTAAATATCATGGACACACACGCACGCACACGAATGCTTTAGCATGTGCAATGCATGCACATGAAAATATGTATTAAAATGCACCATATTTGTACCAAAATTGGGCACAACACTCTTCGGATGTGTTTGAAGAAATAAAATGAAGAAAATAAATGGAGAATGAGGCAGATCTAACAAACACACCAATCAACAGATAAGAAAATACACAGAAACACATGGATATAGAGTAGTTCGGCGTATTGCCTACGTCCACTATGAAATGACTAATGTTTAGTGAGTTTCACCCGATGTTTACAAGAGATTACAACAGTATAGCTGAAGTTTGATAATGATTTCGGCAGAGTATCAGCATAAAGAAGCCCAAAAGTCCCTTTTCTGGATGCATATGGCTGCTATTTATAGGCGTAGGCTGAAAATATCTCGCCCAGATCTCAGAGGACTTCTTCTCTCACGTGGGTGGGTCTACGGGATCGAGTTCTTGTGGTTTTGACTCGATCTGGGAGTGATACGAATGGAATTTGTACCGATTAAAATTGTTCCTTTTTGGATGAAATTTATCTGGTACATTCTTGACGCTGTAGGCAAGCTCATGTGAAAATTTGATGGCATTTGGACTTGTGATCTCGAGTTATAATCGATGCATCGAGACTCTATGCCACCATGAATCCACATCTACCCTTAAATATGTAATTAGATGACCACGTATCCTTTAATCTCCAACCCTATGTCGATTGGGTAAGGTCGAGCTTCCCAAAACTGCGTGCACCCACTCATAAGTATGTCAGAATGAATGTAACGACCCTGGATTTTGTCCCTGTTTATTTTAATAAATATTTAATCTGATTAAATGAAAAGTAAACTGATCATATTAAAATGAATACGATTTTGGAAATATTGCCATTTGTTTATAATATATATTGGTATTTTAAAAGGGAAATTGATTTGAAAATTTGAAATAAATATCTCAATAATATTTACAATAAAAATCTATCTTATATAATTTAATTAAAATACTTTACTTTGTTAACATTTGGTAAATATATAGGTGTGAATAATAATGTTTAAATAAAATAAGTTTAACAATACAAAATATAAATGTGAAATATAAGTCAAACTTATGTATATAATTTAAATAAAATATAAATAGATGATAATGTTCAATATAAAAATAAGTATAAATGTAAGTAAATCATATAATACATAATTTAAATGTTGTTAGCTAAAATACAAATACAAATAAATATAAGTAAGTAAATTTTATGAAAATATAACTTAAATGTTAATGGCTAAAACACAAAATAGAAATAAAAGTCAAATGAATAAGTTTGTAAGAACAGAGTATAACATAAAATTGGACAAAATGTAATGTAAAACCAAATACAAAGTATAGAATGAGATAAAAACAAGTATAACATAATAACAGAACGAATATTTTTATATACAAAACCAATGTCGATCTGCAAAATATATAAAGCTAAAAATAAGCAAAGTATAAAATGAAACAAGCCAATGGTATGAAAGTAAACCAGACACATATTTGTATATAAACTATCTTCATTCACAAGCCAAGACATCTACCTGCAAAGAGTACATTTACATACAGATATCTATATATACACAGCAAAAACAATGATAATTATGTAAACTAATTAAGCAACAAAACATTTAATGCCTATCTGTTCAGCCCAATATTTTGTCTATTCAAAATATTTACCAAATCTTTTTCATTTGCAGTAAATAAAATCTACCCATATCAAAACAAACGACTACACCAGTTTGTACCTTCGTTCATACAACTGCTGTCTTCTATATATATATATATGTGAGACCACCTTCTATTTAATTCTAGTTCGTTCAGAAATCAAATAATAAAACCTGAATAAAAAAGAAGAAACAAAAAGAAAATAAGAAGCAAACTCAAATTTTATGCAAACTAAAAACAGTTTCAACTGCAGTTCAAAACAGATTCAAGGCAGTTTCAACTAATGATTTTCAAGAAAAACAGAAGTGGTTCTATGTTCAACAGTATTATGCAAGTGAGTAAACATATTTCTAAAAGCTTTAAGTTTGATTTAAAAGCAGTGCAAGATTTTGATGATCTGGTTATATACTTCAGTTTGCATATGATTTGTGATATACCGTGCTTCCCTGTAATTGATATGAAGTACATATTTGAATTCAAACTCAAATTATTTATTCAAAACATTGTTACTCAGTAAGTTTTCAACTAAAGATATATGTTTAAACTAAATTTAGATTTGTAAAAGCTGATTAAACCATGTTGTAAGGTATAATCTCTGTAATCTTGTTTTACAGGCTTCAAGGGACAATTTGATAAAAATTAATTGTTGTAAAATATTACTTCAAGATTGTATATTGAATCCATAATGCAAATCATGATTTTTAAAACAAAAAGGAGGATTTTTAGTTTAGAAATTCAAGAGCAGTTCGCATTTGAATATAAATTGTATTTATACCAATTTCTAATGATTGAATCAATAATAAACATTGAAATTTGTTTTGAAGCAAGTTTGTATATCTGTGAGTTGGGAAAAATGTTGAATAATTTTTCTAATTCAAGAATTGATCTAACGAATGCAAATTAGGGCTTGTGTTCTAGTTTTTTCCATGTCTGTAAAATAGTGTGTTCGGCCTCTTCACGTGATCGAGTTGCTCGAGGGTCCAGTGGAAGGTTGCTCAACGTATTGACGCCGTGTGGCCGAAGTTGGGAGTCAATGGTGGATTGGTCGGTGATGGCGAGGTGTTTTACTGGAAGAGATTAGTTACAGTTTTCGACCAATTGACCAAAATTCAAATTGAAAACTTTGAAAGTGATTCGAGCTTGGGTTTCGTATTTTCGTGGATTTTGTGGTATGCCGATGCTCTTAGAAGATCATATGAACCACGCGCGCCGCCGTGCACGTGTATGGCGGCGAATTGTGTCAGTGTCGTCGAGGAGTCCATCTGACTCGAGTCGTGCTCGAGTGAAAATGGTGGAAGTTTTGGGGTAGATCGCGTGCGTGTATGGGTAGCCTAATGCGTGAATTTGTAATTAAGTTTAAAACGTAAACTTGCTGGAAAAAGAAGAAGAAGAAGATGTTTCTGGGTATGACGCGAGAAAAGGGAGTGGTAACTCGAAGTAGCACTCGAGTAAACGCAGGTGTGTCTCGGGTTTCCTTTAAAAACCGCAGTAATTTATTTTAGAGGTAAAGTTAGTAAACAGATTTCAACGCTGTAAAACTTATTAATGTTTAAAAATTTAAGTTAATACTCTAATACAAGTTTTAACTATCTTAGTTAATACTTAACAATGTTTTTAACACTTAATTATTTCTTTAATTAAGCAATACTTCAAGACAAGTATGAATTTATTAATATTTAAGTTTGTAGTTAGCAATATATTGATTTTCAAAAAGACTTATAAAAAGTTAATTAAGATGAATGATTAATATTAATTAATTATTTTTAGAAAGTAATTAAGAATGATTAACTTTTTAATTTTAATTAGAGTTAGATTACTTAATGATTAAGTGATAAATAAAGGGTAATTCACTATTTAAGTTAATTAATGAATGGTAATAGTTAATTAATTAAGTAATTTAATTAAGAATTAATAATTAATTAATTAAGTAATTAACAGATAATAATTGGGTAATTAAGTTTTATTAATTAATAATTAAGATTATTAATTAATGATTAAGGAATAGTTAATTAAGGTTAAATAAATTGATAAGAAGTAATTAATTAAGTGGTGTGAAATCAAATAATTAATTAATTAAATAATCAAGACTTAATAATCGATTAAGAAATAATTTATTAATTAAATAATTTAAAATAGAATAACTACTTAATTGTTAATTAATAATTAATTAAACAGGGTTAAGTAATTAATTCTCAAGTAATTGATTCTAAATTGAATTGATTACAAACAAGAATTTAAGATGATTGCTTATGGATTGTATATGTAGAATATCTGATTTATGGTATTTATTTGATGATATTCTGTGATGTTCTGTGATATGCTGCGATATATCTATGATGATTGTGAATGATTCATCTGTGATAGATGCTATGTGAATTAAATCATTGAATTAAACTGTTTAAGTTAATTAGACAACTTGGCCTTTAAAATGGCGTTTGGATTTTGATGAGACCGGGATCGGGTGTCAATTAGATATTCCGAAAACCACATCGATCCAATTTAAACGTTAGGTCATGAATTCTGAAGTGAAGATCGAGATGGTGTTTTCAGAATGCAAGGGTTATCATCGTTGACTCTGAGGGTGATTCCAAAATGAGTGTGAAGAGATAAAGCCTTCGGATACGTTCGAACCCGGAACGAACTTGTATGGATTGAATGCTTTCAGCACATCGTCAGGCAGACGATGAGCGTTCTAAGTGATGTCCTGTAAAGGTAAATGCAGTCTCAAGCCTCATCAACCGGGAATGGTTAAAACAGCGGAGGTGCAGCAAGGTTAGGTGGGTCATGCCCAAGCAGGACGAGATATACCCTTGTCTAGATGTCCCTTTATTTCGGTTGTGTGGGCGGTTGCTAGCTACAACTATAGGGTTATCTTGTTCGGGACTGTTCAGTAAGGAATGGTTCCGGCCTTGTGTTGTAGGGGGTCGGGAGTGATCCTCGGTACGGTGTCTAGGCCCCGTACTGTGACGGGCGGTACACCAGTAGCCCTGCCATTGTTGGAAATCCATTTTCCCTACGAGACCCTACGGTTTTAATTTGGATTACCCACTTTTGTGGCTAGTAGCTGGAACTTAATGAATGTAACAATTTCGAATATTTTATATTTACTTGAAAACCCTAGACGCTATTATAATATCACTGGATTTTCTATAAAATGTTTTGGTTAGCGTAAGGTAAAATCTTACCCGTATTTATTTGTGGGGAGTCTTACGTGATACCTTTATTTTCGATTGTTTTTTTCAAAGTTAAACAACTTCAAACCGTTTACTCATACCAGACCCATGTCTGACCCGGAGTCTATATTTTGTTTTTCATAAACTCTTGGGTACTCAAATTTTTATGAGTAGCCAAGTGATTGGTTTTGGATTGTCGAGTTTCCTGGAGGAGCTTGGAGCAGCAGTTCCAAACGTATGTAGATATCTATCTAGTTCCGCTGTGTCAGTAGTTGATGTATGCTGTTCCCTGATGTATATATTGACAGATGTATGTATATGACTGTCATGTATATTGTGTTGCATAACTCTGATATATGTAAAACTATGTAATAGTTTATGTGATGTATTATATTTTGTTCCATTCCGCTGTGAGATTCTGATGTTGTTGTTCTTTCTTTTCTATTCTTTTCTATTTCTATCCCTTTCTTTCTTAATGATTATATGTCTTTCTAGGAATAGAAGGGCGGGTCGTCACTATGAAGCTCTCATCGAAACGAGATTTTTAAAGCTTGTTTCATGATTTTTAGTTTAGTAATTTACTTGATTTAATTTTTCAAAGCTAAAGACCTCTGAATTTTTTTCTCACTGGAGTGAAAATAAAAAAACGGAATGGAGTGAAATATGAAATATGGGGGTAAGGTTTAAAAACATAGGGGGCACGGGCATGAATATGAAAGGGGTAGGGTGGGATATGTTTTATATTATTTTATAAGAAAATATCTAGCTTTAAACGTCGAAAAATCTTGAACTTTTGTCGAGACGTACCGCCTGGCGCTCTCCATGTACTACCCCTATTTTGAACTTAATGAAACATGTCTCGAGACCTAATTCGATCATATACAGAAGAGCAATTTTCAAACCCAGTTATATTATACTAATTCTACAATTAATTTCTAAGCGTTCCTTGCTCGCACGACCAAACAATGCGTTCGATCGCCACGAAATTCGTTAACTTACAATAATTCACTATTACGGATCAAATGAAACCGGTTTCGTCGAAATTCGAGACAGTGCCCCGGAAGCCTATTTTTACATGTTAATTAAACAAATTATTATAGAAACCAAATTAATCACTTTTAAATCTAAATTAAAAGTTTACTGCCTTCATTCTTATTTAAATAGAATTTGAATCAACTTTCGAATCTATTCATATTTAAATTCAAGATTCAATTATTTAAGCAATCCCCAAATATTAAATTTTACAATTTAATTATCAAATAAATCGCTATATTTGAAATTCAATCTATTTAACATATAAAATTACTTTTCAATAATTTAAACTCAATTGAATATTCTAAATTCAAATGGCTAAAATTCTGGGTCGTTACATTCTTCCCCCTTAAAAGAATTTCGTCCTCGAAATTTCCAAGGTAATAAAAATGCCACAAAACCCTCTAACTTTCAAAAATCATTTTGTTAAAACTTTTTTATTACCTTTTCTAGGTCTTTAAATTCAAGTTTAAATTAATATCTTCCATGTTATAACATAAATATCAAATTTTAGTTATCAAACGTTTTTCAAGATTTCTCAAAAATTTCTAACACCTTATATTTATGGAAATTTTTGCCAGCGTCTTCTTTGCACGGCTAGATCGTAACAACTACAAATCGCCTCTATGGGCCCAAACCAAAAAGAGAAAACACAAGCCAAGTGGCTCAATCATAAAATCATTAAACCAAACAACAATATAAACATGTACATTTTAGTTGGGCTACCAAATTCTACTCCTGAAACCAAAGGCATCAACTAGCCTTTTCTTCTATATACCTGCATCTTATTTACCTATGATATCCAATCATATAGTTCATAATCATATTATTTTGCATTTTCAATTGTCAACATTTACTTTAATAAATCCCGTATGATATACATATATCATACGTATGCAAAACCATACCTGATCGCTCGTTTGATCACACAATTTCACTTCCGAACTAGTATCGTTCACACGACCTCTCTAGTGTGGTCTTAGATCTAGTTTCTTGATCAAAGTCCGTCATTCTCCTTTCATAGCCATATACCATGATAGAGAATCCCATAGTCAATCAAAATCCATATCAAGTGTTCGCCGTTGCGAATCGAGTGAAAAATTCTAACTCGGACTGATGTAAGTCATCTCGAAATCCTGTACTCGAATTTAGATCAAATAGTTACATGAATAAAACAATATATGTACAACTTATGTATTTATTTCAATTGGTTTCTCCTTATTCAGATTCTTTTGTTTACATTCATTTATTCTTAATCATTATTCACATTATTTTATTCATATTCACTTACTACTTAGTATATTTCTTTCAATACTAATGTCACTTAAGAACTATTACAACAAATTTTACTTAAGCTTATTATCAACATTTATATACAACACAGCTTATGTTTATTTTGAGTTTATAATTTAAGTTCATATTCATCTTAAATCAGATTCAACTTTATTTAACTCATTTCAATAATTTTAACTTAAGTTAAATTTCAATTAAAATTTCGCTTTTCTTAACATTTACATTCGACAAGTTAAAATTTTGTTTTAACTTACTAATCCTAAAAATATATGAGCTGTAAAACTTATTTTCTCACAATTTTATACAACACTTAAATGAAAATTTTCAGAATTTACACATCTTGTTCTTATTTCAAATTATTTCAAAACAAGACTATAATTATTTTCTTTGTATTTCAAAATCATACTATTAAATTTAAAATAAAACTAATTTTAACAAAAAAATTCCAATGGTAGCAATTTCTATCTTGGAAACTCGAAAATGAATGTCGATGATGCTGTAGTCATCATCGAAATTATCTTCCAGTGATGGAAGCGATTTCCATGTTTTCTATCTCCTTTTAATTCCATTTTAAAATATTTCTAATCAAAATATTTTCAAAATAATACTATCATGATTCTTCTTCGAAATTTTGAAAATCAATTTTCAAAATCAAGAGAACTTAAATTCCCATATTCTCAACTTTTAAGTTCTTTATATATACAAACCATATTTATACATTTCTCTTATATATAAATTCAACTCTGTTATATAAAACAATTTCTTAATTGCTTATCCTTATTTACATTATCATGATATCAACTTTTATTAGAGCACCAACAACAAACAACAAATGATAATAATCAAATATTATCATACACTAACAACAAAACACACCATATACTATAATAATTTCTAAAAATTATTCTTTTATGTATATATATATAATATAATCAAGGTAAAGTTATTACATTTACCCAAATTTCAAAATAATACTACGTCGAATTGCTCAGTTCAAGTGTTTAGAGACCCCTATCAATAATGTTAATTACTCATATTGAACAAAATCCATAAGTCACCCAACAGATCAACCAATACAATAGAAAACATTTTATATCACTAACAAATACGCGCTCATACGCACACACACAAAAACATACACTCAAACCCATTATAGGGTGCTACTAACCCTATACATAATGAGTAATCCAGACCAAAGCCAAGTTTCTTGCTTAACCTTTAACTTTGATACCAAGTGTAACATCAGGAATTTTCGACCCTAAAAAATTGACACTAATACGTTTTCTGTATTTTGTACCGAGTAATCGAATGCCAGAAAACTTGATTGTGAGGGGGAAAGAAAGAAGAATGAAGGATGAAGAGAGAAAGAAAACAAACAACACAAAATCTCATAGCGGAACGAATAATCTATAATATATAATAAATCTTTACACAAAGAAGAAATGTAATATACATACAACAATTAGGGTACGCCAACCTATTTCAGCCTGGACAGTTATAACAACATGTCTTCACAATTGCTGATACATACGACTATGAATCCAGCGGAAAAATAACCATGTACGCGAATATGTCTCTGGGCCTCTAGCTCACCTCCTGAAGCTCGAAAGCATCCAAAGCAATCTGTACTATGCTTGGTCTCTGCCTGAGCATTATACTAAAATAACACCCAAGTCAGTCTAGTAAACTAGCATCAGATAAACACACCTCAATTGAATTTTAAAGTTAAAAAACTTGTAACATCCTGATATTTTCAAACATTTGCACCTAAACATGACGGAATTGAATTGCTCAAAATATCAAGTTGTTAATTTATATTTGGCCAAAACTCAGGATATACAGTAAATAAAATAATCACAGAATCACAGACACAGAGTAATATACAATATGCAGCGGAAAGAAGAGAATAGTAGTTCATGAAGCTACTATATATATATAACAGATTCAAATATTATACAACAGAAGTCTTAAATACAATAGTCAAATACAAGATTAGAATACATCACTAGAATCAACTGAATATCTAAAAGCTGGATAGATAGCTGGATCTCGAAACGAAGCTCCAACTTCAAAGGTGAGTCTCAAAAGCTGTATCACTCAGTCTGACCCCGAGCGTAAATCAAAACACAAAACACTCGAGTCAGGATTAACATTCTTATATTAATAAATCTAACTCAAGTGAAATAACAACTGAAATACAAGTAACTCAAAGAATGTTTGTGTAACGTCCAGCCTTTTCGCACGCTTTAAATCGACGATAAACCACACACGCCAGACTTAAACCACACAGAAGGGCGGGTTGTTATGGGGTAAATAAGAAAAATCAAGAAAGAAATAAAACAAAACAGAATCTCACAGCGGAAGGATAAAATATAATAATCAAATATATAGTTCATGAAGCTGTGTTTCAAAATATTTAATTATACTTACAATATATATCAGAGTTATACATACCATAGGATATCAATAATGCAGTGGAATACAATAGTGTAGTGGAATAATATAGTAGGTAATAGTACTACAAAACTTCGTCTTCGTCCTCCAGAATAAGTCTTCGATCCTGAAATGCTCGGACTGACCCGAGCGAATTGAAAAGACAAAACACTCGAGTCAAAACTAAAAGATCTTATGTAAGTTAAATCAACAGAAATAAATGAGTGCAGTAACTCAGAAGATGCTCAGGATTTACATCTCCTAAGGATCCGTTAAACTATTTACTATGTAGTATATTTCGCTATTATAATAGTGTCTAATTGTAAAATAAACTTACTTTTTTCTTAGCATTAAGGGGTTACCCATAGATCCCTTAACATGTAATAGTCTCAGTAGTCCATCCAATATCATGGTCCCACCTGATCTGGAAGCCACCAGAGGATACCACACGGGCTACGGGAGAAATCCAAACTCGTACAAGGTGCGATAGTGTAGGTGAAACGACACAACTAGGCAATGCCAGGGTAGATATACCAATTACGCATCCAGGCTGGTGGTAACGCGTAGCAACTACTACCGCCCACCTCGAACAACACCCCCAAAATCAAAAATCAAAAGTGGCCACCAAATCAAATCAAAAGTCAGAGTATAATATCGAAGGAGTGCGTCCGATCAGAGGAATGACCTCATTGGCCCGAGAATCGCTCCTGTTTTAGCCACCTTATGCCAAATCACGGGAGTCGGGTCCATGTATTTACCTCAAAGGAAACACCGCCACCATTCTACTTCATTCTGGAATCTGCACCGCGTACACGGTTGTTAAAGTGGTTTTCAGAGTTGGCAGAGAGTATGACAACTTCCGATCACGGTCTCTTTAACAACCAAACATTATTATAACACCGCGGTCTTTTCAAAATAGTTTATACTTTAAAACCAGAATAAAATATCCATTCCAAAACCATATAAATACGATATCATTTATATTTTAAAACCCAAATCATTGATATTATTTTTATTTCAAATATATTTTTTCAAAAATCATAGTACTTTCAAATATATATACCTTAAACCCATAGCTTCGAAACATAATTTTCAATACTTAAATGTTTTAATAATAAATTACTTTATAAAGTCAATTAGCTTTCTAATTTCTCAAATCAATTCCAAAAACGGATTTGAATTACCAAATAAACCATTTAAATATCCATATATTTCAAAGTTTTAAATATTCAACCATTTCAAAACTAAAATTTTAAATTCACACACACATACACATATATATGCCAAATTCACTTTACTATTATTTAGTTTTGAAATACTTACCTAATAAATCCAATATCCTTTAAATAAAACTTTCAAATTCAATAATTGAATATTCCTCAATTTATTCAGACTAGATATATTCACTTAAATCATCTTAAACCCGAATTTAGTTATAACAACATATTCTTTTTAAATCTAAACTTCAATAAGATCTTAATTAAATAAAATCTCAAATCAATTTCAAAACTATCTTCTCAACTTTGATTTATAAAAATCAATATAAACTCTATATTAGAATATGATTTAAGTAAACACTTATCCATAATATATTTTAATAAAATCAACTTTATTATTAAACTTACTTCATACATTAAACAATTTAATACATAGCTTAAAACTAATAATTTAACTATATATATAATAACCTTTATCCACTATCCGAAATCAATATCTCATAAAACCATATATATATATATTTCTTTACAAAACCATAGAAATATTATTTCAAAAATAAATTTATACATATATGTATATATACACCACGGTGCCTGTATATATTTTTCTGTCCTATGGTCAAGTGATATGGATATTTATCATTTCAATCCGCAATTTAAAAATAAAATGCGGTTGTATATCATTTCAAACCACTATCCCGAATGATGAAAATGCATGATAACTTGCAGTTTATAACAATATCAAATACATCATCCATTCATCTAATATCATCCATCAACCATTTATCACAATCATCATCAAATTCTAACAAAAACATCAATATAGAACAGATAATAAACAACATGTATTAAATAGCAGTTTATATTTAATAATAAATTAAATAACCATTTAACTGGCAGTTTATATGCAATGAATAATTAATTAACAATTTAACTGATAGTTTAAATGTAATGAATAAATTAAATAGCAACTTAATTTAAATAAATGCAATTAACCGAGATGATGATTAAAATATGCCAAATAACCATAAATAAATTTTAAATCACATCATATATCAATTTAACAAACATAAGAAATTTTAGAAGTTGTGAGCGGGTTAAAACACTCACCTTTTGAATTTAAATCGAATTTAAACCCAAAAATTGCACAGTCTCCAAATCTGCCCAAACCAGCGCCAAAATGTCCGGAATTTTAATACGATCCTAACGAAAAAAATCACGCGATAAAACAACAGTACCACAATATGATTTCACGTTGCCCCGTAAGTTTCTTCCCTCACGCACCCAGAGACGCTAGCGTGCATAATCCATCACTGTGCACTTAGATCCATGCACGCACGCACGAAGGCCACGCGATCAGACCCACATCTGCAACCACCAAACCAAGCGTTGCCGCCTCCTCCACCTAGGCTAGAGATGTGGCCCCTACGGTCCTTCAAATCACACGCAAAACCCGAAAAAACGCACGGCCTTCCCATCCAGATTTTGACGAATCCATGATGCAATAGCACGAATCGACCGTTGGATATGTAGAGCTCGTCGAGCTCTACAACTTTGCTTTTGGAAGTTCTCGATTTCGTTGCACGGATTGTAAGAAATCGATGCGAGAAGATGGAGAAATTTCGGCCATTGAAAAGGGAGAACCCATGGCGGTTAGGGTTTCAGCAATATTAAAATATTATTTCTCGCTTTACGTGCCGTATTTATAAAGTTAGATCCAAAACAGTCCGAACTCCAAACGAAGCGTGCCTTCTGGCATTTCGAATGTAAAAAGGCCTTTTGAACACAATGGAACTGGTTTCGAGGTTCAATTCTATCATTTTCGTAGGCTACTGTTAAAGTCAAATTTGTTTAAAATGACAATAATGCCCCAAAAAGCCCGTTTCGGCTCCGAAACGAAAATGGGTCATTCCATTTATCAAAATAGATGTTTTTGAATATTTTAAACACGATGGAACAAGTTTCAAGTCCAAATTCCATCGTATGAAGAAGTTATGCTAAAATCAATATTTTTTAAATTGATTTCAATTGATTTCAATTTCATTGATTTCAAGGCGTTTCAAGCCCGTACGAACAAACGACAAGTCCGATCGCTACGAAACTTGAAATCCTGTAACAATTCACCGATACGGATCCGATGAAACTAGTTTCGTCGAAATCCGAGTCAATGGCCAAAATGACTATTTTTACATTAATTAAATAAATCAAATTTTCAATTTTATTTCGATAATTGACAAATTTCAACATTTTTAACTTCTTAATCATTTACAATGATCTAAACAAATTTAAATGTAAATTTTAAAGTTGATTAACTTATCGATTTCAGTATTTTCCTCAATTCCATTCAAATTTCAGAAATTATAAATTAAATTTCAAATAATTCCATCGAATTAAATTTTCATTCATATTATTCAATTCATTATTACACCAGATGAAATCAATATTGGATTCAAAATTTATAATTCTGATATCCTCACATTCCATCTAGTTTCAATTAACGTAATATTAAATGTTGAATTTCATTTATTTGCAATAAATTCGATTATTTAATTTTACACTTCAATCAAATTTGTAAATCTTGCTTTCTATTCTTTAAATCAATCAATTTTCATAAAATAAATAGGCTTAGCATTAATTACTTCTTATAAAATTTACCCTTTTCAATGACAAATCACATCTACCCTAACTGCACAAATTAAGTCAATTAATCGTAATTGATTTCACATTAATTGTTATTAATTATAAATTGAAATCTCAATAAATTCGTTAGTTGATTTAAAAGCTTGCTATTAAATAAATTGACATTTTATGGGTAAAATTAACGTTGAATTTTATTACATTTCGTTAATGTATTTATTAATTTATTTCCAATTAACGTACTACTTAATTTCCTTTGATTTTCAAATTTCATTTAATAAACCAAATAAATATGTAACACGGAAAATTTGATACCATTAACTTTTTATTTCATAAAAAAAGTTTATTGCTTACAACAAATGCTACCCTTTGTATTAATTATTATTTCCGAATATATTGAAGTTGTCAACTAATTACATTTGTTAAAGTTAGAAACTCAATTAATTCATTCAGTAGGTCTCATTCTTTTATATTAACTTATGAAATAAATATGCATTTCCATTGTTTATTACCTTTACACTTTTTAATTACAGTTCTCCCAAATATACTAATTTCAATCTACTAAAATCTTATAATAGTTGCAATTTATTTTGTATTGCACTAAATTGGTTATTTATCAATTGCCATTAACATTTCCACCTTAATTTATATTTCCAACCAATTACTAAAATATCTTACATAATATTGAATTCATTCAACTACCTCTGATTATAACCTTTCATTATTCATTATAATTGCTTACATCATATGAATTCATTCTATTACCCTAAATCAGACATTAATTCATATATTCATACAGTACTTACATTTATTAACATAATTTGCATTTACGTCATTACGCCAATTACTACCTTATAATAAGTTTACGTTTCTATTCTATTTACACTTTCACTTTCCGTTATTTTATAAATTATTATCCTTAATTGGCATTGTTACGTTTTTAATTTATTTATTATTTCATTAAGTTACAAAAAAAAAATTTATTTCTCCAAATATTAAATCACAAAGTCCTATTTAATTTACCATTGCTACATTTTCTTTTTAACGTTTGCTTCATTATAAATTGTAAATTTTTTCTTTCTTTCTAAATTTAATTACAAAGATCCAATTAAATTGCCAAATTATTTATTAAAATTTACGGGTCTTTACAGTTTAGGATAACCATCCTTTAAGGATTCGTTAAACTATCTACTATGTAGTAATATACGCTATCATAATACTATCTAAGGTAAAGTAAAACATATTTAAAAATAGCGTTAAGGCGTTACCCATATTCCCCTTAACACATTTAATTTATTCCCATAGTCTATACGGTACCGTAATCTCTCCCGTACTGGGGGTCGTCAGAGGGCACTTCATGGTATGGTACAAAACAAAATCGTATAAGGCAAGCTAGGGTAGGTGACACGACACAACTCGGCAATGCCAGGATAGATATACCAATTGCACTTCCGGACCGGTGGTAACGTGTAGCAGCCACTACCGCCCACCTCGAGCCACACTCCCAAAAAATCAAAGGTGCACTCTATCAATCACAAAGTAATAGAATGGTATCGAAGAAGTGTGTCAGAACAGAGGAGCCACCTCATTAGTCCGTCAATTGCTCCTGTTTTAGCCACCTTATGCCAACTCATGGGAGTAGGGACACTACCTCAATAGGACGTCACCACTATCCTACTTCATTCGGGAATCTCCACCGCATACACGGTTGCTAAAGTTGTTTTTGGAGTTGGCAGAGAGCATGACAACTTCCGATCCCGATCTCTCTAACAACCAAACATTATTATAACACCGCGGTCATTTCAAAATAGTTTATACTTCAAAATCAAAATATTCTTGCCATGTCAAAACCATATCAATATGATATCATTTCCCTTTCAAAACCAAATCAATATGATATCATTTCCATTTTAAATATATTCATTTCAAAATCATAGTATTTTCAAAGTCCATAACAAAACACTTGAAATTATAACACTTTCAAAACATAATACTTTAGAAATTCATAACTTTGAAAATTATAACTTCCACCACTTAAACAGTTTAGATAATAAATAATATATAATGAAATAGTTTATAAAGTAAAATAGTTTATATAAAAGAGTTATAAGTTAAAATTGTTTATTTTAAATTTTTTTATATTAAAATAGTTTATAAAGTAAAATATATAAATAGTTTAAATAAAATTTAAAATACTTTATATAATAAATAGTTCCTGAAATTCACAAATCAGTTCTAAATCAACTGAATTTCAGATTCAAATTTAATCAAATCTCAAATCATAAATTTCAATTTAATTCAGTTTCTCAATAAACTATTCCAAATAATAACGATTTCAAATACAGATTTGAACCACAAAATAAACCGTTTCAATCTCAATGTATTTCAAAGCTTACATATTCTAAAATTCAAAACTAAATTCGATAATTTCATATATTCATCAAATTTTCCTTAATATTATTTAGCTTTGAAATATTCACATAATAAAATCCAATATCACGTAAATAATCCCCAAATTTCAAATAACTGAATATTCCTTCAATTTATTTAAACTGGATATATTCATTTAAATCACCTTAAACAAGAATTAAGTTATAAAACCATATTCTTTTAAAATCTCAATTTCAATAAGTTCCAAATGGATTATTATTAAATATAATCTTAAGTAAATAAAATCTCAAATCAATTTCAAAACTATCTTCTCAACCTTAGTTTATAAAAATCATTATAAACTTTATATTATAATATAATTCAAATAAATACTTATCCATATTTTATTTTAATAAAATCAACTTTATCATTAAATTTATTTTATGTCAAACAAATTTGTACATAGCTTAAATCAAGAATTTAACTATATATATAAAATAGCTATAATATCTAAAATCAATATTTATATAAAACCATATTTTTCCAAAACCGTAGAAATCAATTTCAAAATCTTTAATAATAGTTGTAATAGCTTTGGTGTCACACTTTTTTGGTATCAACGTGAACTACAAAAAATGCCCCTCTATATATTATCCAATCTTAGTTACTTAAATATAGGATCTAATACTAAATTTCGTTTACAAATTCAAATGCCCATAAAAGTAGGATCTAATACTAAATTTTGTTTACAAATTCAAATGCCCATAAAAGTAGGATCTAATAATTAAACATACTTCAAAATTCAAAACGCTTCTAAAAATAGGATCTAAAATTAAACCTTAATTATTGATTCAAAATACTTCTTTACAAAATATCATTTGAAAATAAAAAATCATTTTTTTACAAATTTAAACATATATCATTTATAAGAAAAACAATTTACGCGCGAAGCGCGTGCCACTACACTCGTATTTATAAATGGACCAACGGTGTTTGTATATAATTTTCTGTCCTATGGTCAAGTGATACAGATATTTATCATTTCAACCCGTAATTTAAATATGTATGGGTATATATAATTTCAACCAGCAGTCCCAAATTCAATTCAATGAAAATCGCTTACGTTTATCATTTCAACCCATAACGATTTTCTCTTATTCTAATGATCGTTCGGGTATGTATAATTTCAACCCATAGTGATTCCTATACTAACAGGGAACTTGCAGAGTGATAACAAATATGATAATAATATGACATGCATATGTCATCAATATAAATAACATTGTAACGACCCGTAAATTCCGACAATTAAAGTTGTAAACTAAATAGGATTTTTGTAATTAATTTTAGTAGAAATATAATTGTTATAATTGGTAACGAAGTAAATGTTAATAATTAACCTATGAAATATTACAATTGTTGTAATAGACTTAATTATAAAAAATATTTGAATTTAATAAACCCCATTCATTTGGAACCTTGTGTATTGATATACAAAAGTATAATAAACAAGTTATTACAAGAGACTGAAATTTAAATAGAATTCTAATGAATGAATAGTGGAAAGGATTATACAGGTGTATAATTTAATACGAGAAAGGAAAGTATTTAATTGGCTATGTAATAAAAAAAATTGTAACGGTAATTGGAATATGTTAGTTTAAGTTAATTATTAATAGCCTGAAAGGAAATCCAACCAATTCAAGTCAAAAGTTACAATTATAATACAAGAGAACTAATAAATTTTGGAATGTATATTTAATTTAAATGGAAATATTAAAGGTTTACAATAACGGAAATTTAGGTAATAAAGTTAGAACAAGTTGATAAATAATAACCAAATAAGGAAATAACATTAATAGAAATAAAGTTGGAACAAATTGGACATAGTGAAATAAATGTAAGCATTCAATATATTTAATTAATGTTGGTTTGATGATAACGTTACTTCGTGATTAATTAGATAGTAACAGAAGTGTGAACGTAAGGTAATAAAAGAGTAGATTTATGTTAAGTAATAATTTGTGTATAAACGGGATTTTTAAACGGTGATTGTTAAGTAATAAACCTATAAAGGCATGTAAGGAAATAGGTAACAATCTATATGTTGTTTATTTTATTTAGTATGATAAATAAAGGTTGGAATTCAAATCACAATTAAAGGAGAGTAGGTAGTACGTTATTAGGAAGTAAATATGGGGGTAGATAACAACTATTATAAATTCCCAAATTAATTGGTCGATAAATTTATTTGAAATAACGATCATTTGAATGTGAGTAATTACAATGTCGTTTTTGATTATAAGCGTTATTTTAATAATTATGATTAATTGTGAAATTAATACGGGAAGATGTAAAGTAATAACTAGGGAAGAAATACGTTATAAATTAAATATAACCTAAAATAAGTGTAAGTAAAAGGTTGAAGTTGAATCTAATCCGTTTAATTGTAAACTTATTAAAATAAATTGGATTCAATTTATAATAAAGGAATTATATTAAGAAATTGAAATAAATACTGTAGGTGAAATAATTTACATTTAAAAATTTGAGTTGGGAATTCGTTTAAGGAATTATAAATTTATAAGTAAATCAAGGTGATAAAATTTATGAATTATAGAAATTGAGTTTTTATCGTGAGTTAATTTATTTAATTTATAATAGTTGGATTTATTGCAAGTGAATAAAAATCAAATATCTAATTATTTCGTTAATTTAAAAGTTTAGTTGAAAACGGGAAATATTTATGTAATAATCTTAAATCCAATAGAAAATCCTTCTATTTGAAATTTTGAATGGAAAATTATGGGTAAATTCAATTTAATGAAAATTGTGGGAATTTATCTATAATTTTTGAATTTTATGAAATTGATTTTTTTTAATTGATTAATCTTTAATAAATTGACTTTTAAAAAATTGTTAAATCATCGTAAATGTTTGGAATTTATAATGTGATAAAGATTGCAAAGTTAAAATAATTTCAATGCGAAATTTGATTTAGTTTATTTATTTTAAATTTATTTAATTAATTTAAAAATAGCCATTTTGGTCACGGACTCGGATTTCGACGAAACCAGTTTCATCGGATCCGTAACAGTGAATTATTGTAGGGCTACAAGTTTCATAGCGATCAGACTTTTCGTTTGATCGTACGAACGCGAAACGCCTTGAAATCTGTTTAATTGAAATCAATTTGGAATTATTGATTTCAGCATAACTTCTTCATACGATCGAATTTGGACGTGAAACTTTTTCCATCGTGTTCAGAATATTTTTAAATACCTATTTTGATATATGGGTTAACCAATTTCGTTCCGGGGTCAGAACGGGCTTTTTGGGCCAATTTTCGTTCAGTACGTTTGTGTACCTGGTCCATTTACTCTATTTCTAACCTACCTATATAAACCCAGTTAAACCCTAGCCTCCATCTATGCTCATTTGTTTATGTATACAATCACAGAGCTCCTCCTCTTCCCAACGGCTGCAAACCCTAGATCTAAATTCAAATTTCAAAAATCAAATCCAAAGCCTAAAATTGAAAATCCTTAGAAAATTCTGGAAAAATTATATATAGAATATCTCGACGATACGAATCAGCGTCTGCTATTTGTTTTTCGAAATTGCGCTTCGATTAGCTGGAAATTTCGGTCAAAGGTCAAAAATTTGAAACCCTAAAGGTCGATTTGGGGCTTTTTGATTCTTCTTCAAATCGGCAAAATCAAAATATGGGTTTGGTAGAGATTGTCCTGGGGAGTTCAATGATGGTGGTCTCGTGGCTCAGCTCGACCTGAGGAGGCGTAATTCGGCGATATAGGGTTCGAACCCCTAGGGTTTTAGGCGGCGGCGATCGTCGTCGTGGGCCGTGCGCATAGGGCAGGGAGGTGCGACCGAGGGTGATGGACGCGTTGATGATGGTGACGCGGCATATTGGTGCCGGAGGAGGGAGGAAACGACGGTCAACGTGTAGGTCATATGGGTTGATTTCGGTTTTGGTTCGGCTGTAGCGTTTTGGAGAAGAGGGGTGACGTGGCATTCTAGGGTGAGTGTGTTCTCTTTTTTTTGATTTTCTAATCGTTTAAATCGAATAACTTTCACATACGGACTCAGATTCAAGTGCGTTTTTTTGTTAGGATCGTAATAAAATTCCGGACGCTTTGACGCTGGTTTGGACAGATTTGGAGACTGTCAAATTTTTGAGTTTAAATTGGATTTGAATTCAATTTAAATCCCAAAGGTGAGTGTTTTAACCCACTCACAACTTCTAAAATTTCTTATCTTTTTTAATTTGACTTAAGATATGAGTAGAAATTTATTTATGATTGTTTGGCATGTTTTGTTCATCATCTAGTTAAATCGCATTTATTAAATTTAACTTAAATTAATTTTTATTATTGCATATAAATTGACAGTTAGAATTTATTTATTTGCGTATAAACTGCTAGTTAAACAGTTAGTAAATTTATTACCGAATAAAAAAAACTTTTAGTTAATACCTGTTATTTATTCCCTGTTATATTTATATGCTCTATATTGATGTTTGTTTAAATTGGATGATGATTATAATTAATGGTTGATGATTGATGTTTGGTGAATGGATGATGTGTACTATAATTTTAAAATCTCCAAGTTATCATGCATTTTATTTTATTCGTGATTGCGGTTTGAAATGATATACAACCGCATTTTTATTTTTAATTTGCGGGTTGAAATGATAAATTTCCGTATCACTTGACCATAGGATAGAAAATTATATACACGCACCGCGGTATATATATAAAAATTTTGAAATGATTTTTTGGTTTGGATATGATACGGTTTAATAAATATAAATTTTGATATTTTATAATATTATTTTATATACATATATAGTTAAATTTTGAATTTAAGCTATGTATAAATCTGTTAAATAAAAATGAATAAGTTGAAAATGGAATTTGATAATCTATATTATATGTTTTAAGTACAGATTAAGATCTTGTATATATATAGAGTTTAAATGATTCAAATCAATTAAGATTGAAAGATAAATTGGAAATTAATTGGAATCGAGCTTATTTGAAAATTTAACTCCATAAGTTGATGTTAACTTAATTAAAATTGGAAGTTTAAAGGAATGATATTTATAACTGGATTTAATGAATAATTCTAGTATAAATAAATGGAAGGAAATATTTAGTGTTAATAAATTGAGTTTTATTTTAAATGGTTAGGGATTTATCATGTAAACCTTTCAAAACTAAATAATAGGAAAATGAATTGTTGAATAGAAATTCCCAACCTTAGTTTTGAAATTAATTAAATACTCAAAGTTTGAAAATATTGAAATCGAAGTGTTTTATTCAAACTGAAAGTGAATCTAAAAGTTATGGGTTAGACTGAATTTAAAATGAATAAAATTGTGAAGGCATGGAAATTATTTACTTTTAGAGAAATTTTAAATTCAACTGTTTTATTTTATATACTGTTGAATATCCAAACCATTTAAGTTTTGAAAGTTATGGTTTTAAAACTATGGATTTCGAAGTATTATGTTGAAAGTTAAAATTCCAATATTTGGTTTCGAGGTATTATAAATTTTAAAAGTGGCATGATTTTGGAAAAGAAATATATTTGAAATAAAATGATATCATATTTATTTGGGTTTTAAAAGGAAATGATATCGTATTTATGGGTTTTGAAATGGATAATTATATTCTAGTTTTGAAAGTATAATTAATTTAAATGACCGCGGTGTTATGATAACATTTGGTTGTTGAAGAGACCGGGATCGGAAGTTGTCATACTCTCCGCCAACTCCGAAAACCACTTTAACAACCGTGTACGCGGTGGAGATTCCAGAATGAAGTAGGATGGTGGCGGCGTTTCCTTTGAGGTAAATACGTGGACCCGACTCCCGTGAGTTGGCATAAGGTGGCTAAAACAGGAGCGATTCTCGGGCCAATGAGGTCATTCATCTGATCGAACATTCCTCTTCGATACTATACTTTGACTTTGGATTGATTCAGTGGCCACCTTTATTTTTGATTTTGGGGGAGTTTGTTCGAGGTGGGCGGTAGCTGCGCGCTGCGCGTTTCCACCAGCCCGGATGCGTAATTGGTATATCTACCCTGGCATTGCCTAGTTGTGCCGTGTCACCTACCATACCGAGCCTTGTACGAGTTTCTATTTGTGTCGTACCTATGGAGTATCCTCTGGTAGCCTCCCGATCAGGAGGTATTACGGTACTGTATAGACTATTGGCATTATTTGTGTTAAGGGCTATTTGGGTAACCCCTTAATGCTATTAAAAAGTAAGTTTATTTTACAATTAGACACTATTGTAATAGCTCAATATACTACATAGTAAATTGTTTAATGGATCCTTAGGAGATGTAAATTCCGAGCATCCCTTGAGTTACTGCACTCATATTTATTTCAGTTAATTTAACTTACATAAGATCTTTTAGTTCTGACTCGAGTGTTTTGTCTTTCAATTCGCTCGAGTCAGTCCGAGCGTTTCAGGATTTGAAGTTTTAGCTCTGGAGGACGAAGATGAAGATTTGCATTACTATTATCTACTATTATTCCACTACACTATTTAATTCCGCTGCATTGATATTTATTGGTATGCGAACTCTGATATTTATTGTATAAAGAAAAATCAAATGTTTTGTAAACAGCTTCATGAACTGTATATTTGATTATTATATTTTATCCTTCCCTTATGAGATTCTATTTTGTTTTTATTTATTTCTTTCTTATTTTTCTTATTTACCCCATAACAATCCGCCCTTCCGTATGGTTTGAATTGGCATGTGTGTCGATTTAAAGCATGCGAAAAGGCGGGATGTTAGAGTTGGTATCAGAGCTTTGGTTTAGCGATAAACCTTAGCTTTGTGGGCTTTGACTCTTTATTAGTAGGGTAGAAATACCCTATGGGAGTCGCTGACTGTATATATATGAGAGAGCGTACTTGTTAGTGTTATAAAAAGGTTTTATATTGTGTTAATCTGTTCCGCTTTGTATTTATAAATTCTGGTTGATGCGTGGGACGCTATGACATCAATAGGGATTTCTAAACACTTAATAGGACAGACCGACATAATATTTGTTTTAATATAGGTGGATGAAATAATTTTGCCTATTATATTTTCTATATAAAATAAAATAAAAATTCAAATGATATCTGTATTTGGATGCAATAGATTGGTCGTTAGGTAATAAAGTGTATAAATAATAATAGAAATAAGATTGAAAAATAAAATAAATGAAATTTGGAAATTTAAAACTTAAGATCCGGGGTTTTGAAATTTTTCGAATAAATTTTGGAATATAATAATTCTGTTTATAAGTATTTTCTGATATAAGTATTTCAATATAATTCGAAAGAATTGTTTTAAAGAAGATTTTGAAGAAAATAAGTTTTGTACTTTCCTCTCTGTCGCTGGAAAATAATTTCGGTGATGGCGACCGCATCATCGACTTTCATTTTCGAGTTTCGAATGTGAAGGCCACTGTAGTAGTTCTACTGCAGATTCATTTTGAAAAAAGGAAAATATATAAATTTTGAATTGTTTTAAATATAATTAGAGGTATATAAGTTGCAAGAATATATTTATCTATTATTTTAAAATAATTTGAAATTTAACCTGGTATTAAATTCTTAAATTTCCATTAATTAATTATTTCAATTATTGTAGTAAATTGAAACGTATATAATTAATAAATTAAAACCTCTAAAGGAAATAAGAGATTTAATGATAGGTTATAAATGGTATTAAATGAAAGTTGAAATTATAACCTATGAAATAAAGAATATTAGTATTGAACGTTAAATTAATCAAAGGAAATGAGGAAACTTGTATAATTTCAAGTACATTCTTTAAAACATATATAACTTACCAAATATTAAAAGTTGAAACGATAGGAAATGTAATGAAAATTACAAGTAAAAATAGGCAATGAAGTATTCAATGAATTTGCTATTGTAAATGAGAATTTAATGTTATAAACTTAAGTTATAATTGAAATTTTACTATAAGTGAATATAATTAAAGGTAAGTAATTCAAATAGATGATTTTCAACTTAAGTAAATAAAGTGGAAATACTAAGAAATTAAATGGGACATGAATACTATTGATAAACAAATGTAAATAAATGAGGGCATGCAATAAATGAATGAATAATTATAATGAAATAAAAAGAACTGGCATGACCTGAGTTAATGAAAATGAATAATTGTAAGTAATAAGTAAAATTTAATGAAACAAACATTGAATGAGTAAATGAAATTAAAAGTTTGTTATAAATAAATGTAAATTATAAAAGGAAAATTTACGTGGTATGAGAGGAAAAAAAGGAAAATTAAACAACAAATGTATGAATGGAATAAATAAAAATAGACTAAATCTATTGCTGAAATTGTTGTTGGTCGTGGTTTGTGGTTGTTGGGTAAGGAAACTTTAATTTTGTTGGGATGGATGAATATTCCATTGTGTTTAATCTAAGACTGTTGAGTAAATGATACACTTGATGGTTTATTCTTCATTCCGTACAATTTAAAGGTTTTGAACCCGAACAAGTATTTGTTTGTTTGATTGAATGATTGTTTGTATTTGTTGTGTATGCTGTTGTTGAAGTTGATGGCTGTTGCATTGATTTGTTGTTAATGATTGAAACCATTTAAATATTTCACTTTACATAAATTGTTGACCTTTTGGATTTTATAAGTGAAATGCAGGTTATGGAAGCAATTGCTACTGCTTTTGGTTCCATAAATCAAGCGTAATTTGCCCGACAAATAGGTACGTTTCGGATTTCGGTTTTTAGCGCCATTTTATATATTTTCCCGTGTTGGGATATAATATTTTGGATATTATATGTGATATTTTGATATATTTGATATTATATTTTCTTCCGAGCCTCCCCGTACAAAGGAGACTCTGCCAAAATTTTCCGTAAATTTTGGACTTAGAAAATATTTTGAAAATATTTTCCAAACTTTATTGATTTAAGCATAAAAAGATTTAATGATTATAAAATGAGTATATTTTATTTAAAGGAATAAATTTTGTAAACTGTTGTTATAAAGTTAATATTTTGAATAAGATGTATTATTTATTTATTTCTTCTTTCCCCTTCTTTTTCCTTTTCGGGGACGAAAAGTTTTGAGTGAGGGAGAGTGTAATGACCCGTAAATTCCGACAATTAAATTTGTAAACTAAATAGGATTTATTTTAATTAATTTTAGTAGAAATATAATTGTTATAATTGGTAACGATGCGAATGTTAATAATTAACCTATGAAATATTACAATTGTTGTAATAGACTTAATTATAAAAATATTTGAATTTAATAAACCCCATTCATTTGGAACCTTGTGTATTGATATACAAAAGTATAATAAATGAGTTATTACAAGAGATTGAAATTTAAATAGAATTCTAATGAATGAATAGTGGAAAGGATTATACAGGTGTATAATTTAATACGAGAAAGGAAAGTATTTAATTGACTATGTAATAAAAAACATTGTAACGGTAATTGGAATATGTTAGTTTAAGTTAATTATTAATAGCCTGAAAGGAAATCCAACCAATTCAAGTCAAAAATTACAAATAAAATACAAGAGAACTAATAAATTTTGGAATGTATATTTAATTTAAATGGAAATATTAAAGGTTTACAATAACGGAAATTCAGGTAATAAAGTTAGAACAAGTTGATAAATAATAACCAAATAAGGAAATAACATTAATAGAAATAAAGTTGGAACAAATTGGATATAGTGAAATAAATGTAAGCATTCAATATATTTAATTAATGTTGGTTTGATGATAACGTTACTTCGTGATTAATTAGATAGTAACGGAAGTGTGAACGTAAGGTAATAAAAGAGTAGATTTATGTTAAGTAATAATTTGTGTATACATGGGATTTTTAAATGGTGATTGTTAAGTAATAAATCTATAAAGGCATGTAAGGAAATAGGTAACAATCTATATGTTGTTTATTTTATGTAGTATGATAAATAAAGGTTGCAATTCAAATCACAGTTAAAGGAGAGTAGGTAGTACATTATTAGGAAGTAAATATGGGGGTATATAACAACTATTATAAAATTCCAAATTAATTGGTCGATAAATTTATTTGAAATAACGATCATTTGAATGTGAGTAATTACAATGTCGTTTTTGAATATAAGCGTTATTTTAATAATTATGATTAATTGTGAAATTAATACGGGAAGATGTAAAGTAATAACTAGGGAAGAAATACGTTATAAATTAAATATAACCTAAAATTAAGTATAAGTAAAAGGCTAAAGATGAATCTAATCCGTTTAATTGTAAACTTATTAAAATAAATTGGATTCAATTTATAATAAAGGGATTATTTTAAGAAATTGAAATAAATACTGTAGGTGAAATAATTTACATTTAAAAATTTAAGATGGGAATTCGTTTAAGGAATTATAAATTTATAAGTAAATCAAGGTGATAAAATTTATGAATTATAGAATTTGAGTTTTTATCGTGAGTTAATTTATTTAATTTATAATAGTTGGATTTATTGCAAATGAATAAAAATGAAATATGTAATTATTTCGTTAATTTAAAAGTTTAGTTGAAAACGGGAAATATTTATGTAATAATCTTAAATCCAATGAAAAATCCTCCTATTTGAAATTTTGAATGGAATAATTATGGGTAAATTCAATTTAATGGAAATTGTGGGAATTTATCTATAATTTTTGAACTTTATGAAATTGAAATTTTTTATTGATTGATCTTTAATAAATTGACTTTTAAAAAATTGTTAAATCATCGTAAATGTCTGGAATTTATAAAGTGATAAAGATTGAAAACTTAAAAAAATTTCTACGCGAAATTTGATTTAATTTATTTATTTTAAATTTATTTAATTAATATAAAAATAGCCATTTTGGTCATGGACTCGGATTTCGACGAAACCAGTTTCATCGGATCCGTAACAGTGAATTATTGTAGGGTTTCAAGTTTCATAGCGATCGGACTTGTCGTTTGATCGTACGAACGCGAAACGCCTTGAAATCGGTTTAATTGAAATCAATTTGAAATCAATTTGGAATGATTGATTTCAGCATAACTTCTTCATACTATCGAATTTGGACGTGAAACTTTTTCCATCGTGTTCAGAATATTTTTAAATACCTATTTTGATATATGCGTTAACCAATTTCGTTCCGGGGTCAGAACGGGCTTTTTGGGCCAATTTTCGTTTAGCACGTTTGTGTACATGGTCCATCTACTCTATTTCTAACCTACCTATATAAACCCCGTTAAACCCTAGCCTCTATCTATGCTCATTTGTTTGTGTATACAATCACACAGCTCCTCCTCTTCCCAATGGCTGCAAACCCTAGATCTAAATTCAAATTTCAAAAATCAAACCCAAAGCCTAAAATTCAAAATCCTAAGAAAATTCTGGTAAAATTATATATAGAACATCTCGACGATACAAATCAGCATCTGTTGTTTGTTTTTCGAAATTGCGCTTCGATTAGCGGGAAATTTCGGTCAAAGGTCAAAAATTCGAAACCCTAAAGGTCGATTTGGGGCTTTTTGATTCTTCTTCAAATCGGCGAAATCAAAATATCGGTTTGGTGGAGATTGTCGTGGGGAGTTCAACGATGGTGGTCTCGTGGCCCAGCTCGACCTGAGGAGGCATAATTCAGCGATATAGGGTTCGAAACCCTAGGGTTTTAGGCGGCGGCGATCGTCGTCGTGGGCCGTGCGCATAGGGCAGGGAGGTGCGGCCAGGGGTGATGGACAGTTGATGATGGTGGCATGGCATATTGGTGCCGGAGGAGGGAGGAAACGGCGGTCAACGTGTAGGTCATATGGGTTGATTTCTGTTTTTGTTCGGCTGTAGCGTGTTGGAGAAGAGGGGTGACGTGGCATTCTAGGGTGAGTGTGTTCTCTTTTTTTTTTTTTGATTTTCTAATCGTTTAAATTGAATAGCTTTCACATACGGACTCAGATTCAAGCGCGTTTTTTTGTTAGGATCGTAATAAAATTCCGGACGCTTTGACGCTGGTTTGGACAGATTTGGAGACTGTCAAATTTTTGAGTTTAAATTGGATTTGAATTTAATTTAAATCCCAAAGGTGAGTGTTTTAACCCACTCACAACTTCTAAAATTTCTTATGTTTGTTAATTTGACTTAAGATATGAGTAGAAATTTATTTATGATTGTTTGGCATGTTTTGTTCATCATCTAGTTAAATCGCATTTATTAAATTTAACTGTAAATTAATTTTTATTGTTGCATATAAATTGACAGTTAGAATTTATTTATTTGCGTATAAACTGCTAGCTAAACAGTTAGTAAATTTATTACTGAATAAAAAAACTGTTAGTTAATACCTGTTATTTATTCCCTGTTATATTTATATGCTCTATATTGATGTTTGTTTAAATTGGATGATGAATACAATTAATGATTTATGATTGATTTTTGGTTAATGGATGATGTGTACTATAATTTTAAAATCTGCAAGTTATCATGCATTTTATTTTATTCGGGATTGCGGTTTGAAATGATATACAACCGCATTTTTATTTTTAAATTACGGGTTGAAATGATAAATATCTGTATCACTTGACCATAGGATAGAGAATTATATACATGCACAGTGGTATATATATAAAAAATTTGAAATGATTTTTTGGTTTGGATATGATACCGTTTAATAAATATAAATTTTGATATTTTATAATTTTATTTTATATACATATATAGTTAAATTTTAAATTTAAGCTATGTATAAATCTGTTAAATAAAAATGAATAAGTTGAAAATGGAATTTGATAATCTATATTATATGTTTTAAGTACAGGTTAAGATCTTGTATATATATAGAGTTTTAAGTGATTCAAATCAATTAAGATTGAAAGATAAGTTGGAAATTAATTGGAATTTAGCTTATTTGAAAATTTAACTCCATAAGTGGATGTTAACTTAATTAAAATTGGAAGTTTAAAGGAATGATATTTATAACTGGATTTAATGAATAATTCTAGTATAAATAAATGGAAGGAAATATTTAGTGTTAATAAATTGAGTTTTATTTTAAATGGTTAGGGATTTATCATGCAAACCTTTCAAAACTAAATAATAGGAAAATGAATTGTTGAATAGAAATTCCCAACCTTAGTTTTGAAATTCATTAAATACTCAAAGTTTGAAAATATTGAAATCGAAGTGTTTTATCCAAACTGAAAGTGAATCTAAAAGTTATGGGTTAGACTGAATTTAAAATGAATAAAAATTGTGAAGGCATGGAAATTATTTACTTTTAAAGAAGTTTAAATTCAATTGTTTTATTTTATATACTGTTGAATATCCAAACCATTTAAGTTTTGAAAGTTATGGTTTTAAAACTATGGATTTCGAAGTATTATGTTGAAAGTTAAAATTCCAATATTTGGTTTCGAGGTATTATAAATTTTAAAAGTGGCATGATTTTGGAAAAGAAATATATTTGAAATAAAATGATATCATATTTATTTGGGTTTTAAAAGGAAATGATATCGTATTTATGGGTTTTGAAATGGATAATTATATTCTGGTTTTGAAAGTATAATTAATTTAAATGACCGCAGTGTTATAATAACGTTTGGTTGTTGAAGAGACCGGGATCAGAAGTTGTCATACTCTCTGCCAACTCCAAAAACCACTTTGACAACCGTGTACGCAGTGGAGATTCCAGAATGAAGTAGGATGGTGGCGGCCTTTGAGGTAAATATGTGGACCCGATTCCCGTGATGTAACGACCCAACTTCCATACTTCAGGAAGTCGCATCATTAAGAAGAAAGAAAGGGATAGAAAAGAGAAAAGAAAGGAAAGAAAGAAACAGACAACATCGGAATCTCACAGCGGAACGAATAAATTATATTATATCACATAATACTTTACATAGTATCATATACATCAGAGTTTACAGCCAATACAACACAAACTAGATAGTTATAAACATCTGCCTAGTGATTACAATTCAAGAACATCAGAGAAACAGACTCAAACCAAAGACGGCGGAACTACTATATATATATCTACACGCTGAAGCCTCCTGCTCCATTATCTCCTCCAGAACTCGTCAAAGCAATCCTGAAACACTTGACTACTCATACGTAATATGAGTACCCAAGAGTTTAATAAAACAGAAAATAAACACTCGGGTCAGACAGGGGTCTGGTGTGAGTAAACAGTTTAAAAGTTGCTTAACTTTAGAAAATCCTTTGAAACAAAAGGCTTCACGTAAGACTTCCCACACATAAACATGGAAAAGTTTTTACCTTACGCTAACCAAAACATCTGATAGGAAATCCAGTGATATTATAATAGTGTCTAGGGTTTTCAAAATAAAATACAGAAATAGTTGGAATGCTTACATCTCATGTTCCAACATAGTTGGGCACAATCAAAACCGTACAGGCACTTATTGGATTATGGATTCCATCAATGGCAGGGCTACCGGGGTACGGCCCGTCACAGTACGTGGCCTAGATCACCGTACCGAGGAGTACTCCCACTCCCCTGCAACACAAGGCCGGACCCATTCCTTACTGAATAGTTCCGAACAAGATAACCCCGACAGTTGGAGCTCAAAACCGTCCACACAGCTGAAATATAAAGGGACCTCTAGACAGGGGTAAATCTCACTCTCAAGTAGGGGCTACCCACGAAGCCTTGCTGCACCTCCCCTGTTTTAGCCATTCCCGGTTGATGCTTGAGGCTGCGATTACCTTTAAAGAACACATCTATCTTAGAATGCTCATCGTCCACCTGACGATGTTCTGAAAGCATTCAATCCATACAAGTTCGTTCTGGGTTCGAACGAAACCGAAGACATTATCTCATTACACTCGTATTGGAATCACACTTAGAGTTAACGACAATAACCCTTGCACTCTAAATCACCATCTCGAATCTATAAGTACTATTCCGTCAAACTCATTACGGAATCACCCACAGAGTTATACTGACGTATAGCCCTTACACCTCGAGTCTTCACTTGCTCCACTTGGATTAACGACCTAACGTTTAATTGGAATCGATGTGGTTTTTGGATATCCAATGGAAACCCGATCCCGGTCTCACCGAAACCAAACGCCATTTTAATGTCCAAGTTATACTTAAAGGTTTTAAACAATTAACTCATTTTATTTTTATCTATTTCACACAGATAGATAAACTACATATTCTCATCATAACAGATAACCCATAACATTATCACATCAGATGATCATCACAACAGTCAATTATCACAACAAACAACCATCACAACCAAAATAATTCATCATACTATAACAAAGCATCCATATCCTATAGATACTACTCATCTCATTTCTGAGATCACAACCATCCAAAGGTATAACAATATCACCCAACAGCAATGATATATTATCCATCATTTATAATTAATTTAAAATGAATTAAATTAATTATTTCTATTCTAAATTAACTTAAATTAAATTAAATTAATTACTCACCTATAAATCTTGCTTATAAATCTATTGATTAATTAACCTAGTTAAATAATTATTCATTAAGTATTTAACTTGCTTAAGCACCTTTGATCAATCCTTCACTAATTACAATAAGTAATTAGTCTTAAATTAAATCCATAAAATTAATTAACCTTAATCATAAGTAATTAACATTTAATTACTTCATTTATTAATTAACTATAATTAATTACAATTACCCTTAATTAATTACAATTAATTAATCACTTAATTAATTAATTAATACTTAATTAAACAATTCTTAATTACATCATTAATTATAATAATTAATGATCTCTAATTAATATTTAAATTGATTACTTAATTAAAAATTAATACAATTATTAATCACCTTGATTAATATTTAAATCCATAATTAACTACCCTTAATTACTTAAAATAAATTAATTATCCAATAATTAATTATCTATATTAATTAATCCTTGATTAATTAAAAAGTAATAATCCAAATTACTTATTAAAATAAATCACCTTTTCCCTAATTACATTCCAGTAATTATCAATTAAAACTTCTCTAAGAAATCCTGCTCCATAAATTACATTAAGTAATTATTATCATTAAATTATTAAATTATTCCTTAAATTAATTAAACTAGATTAATTAATTTAACAAAACACATTATCAGAACTAATTACAAAAAGTAATTAACGCTTAATTACTTTTATAAAGTAATTATACTTAACAACTACAATTGATTATCTTAAATTAATTAATCTAATTAATCCATCAAAATTAATTATATTAATTAATTATTTATTAATTAATTATTAATTAATTATCCTTAGATAATTATCTTATTTAATTAACCATATTTCCATTAATTCCTTACTTAAGAAATTACCTTAGATTAATTATTTATTAATCATCTTTAATTATAAATAAATTCAAGTTATTATTTAAAATCAAACAAATAAGTAAATTCTTAATTATTTTCAAAATAATTCATTTACTTATTTATAACTTAATTAATATTCAAAATGTATTTAAATAATACATTTCTAAAATCTAATTCAACTTCCACTTTAAAAATTTAAGATTTAAAAATGTTTAACCATATAAACATTATTCAATTTAAATAAATTAATAAACCAAAAGGTAAAGAACTACCATTATTATATAAGAAAAGTTTAAAAATCAATATTACTTAATTTTACTAAAAAATCAAACATTTGAAAATAGATAGATTATTTAACTTCCAATTTAAAGTTAAACATATCATACTTTTATTTCAATACTTAAAAGAAAGAATTCTTTAAAATTCAAACCTTATTTGAAATCAAATTCATATTTGAATTCTACTTAAAAACATTTCCTATCCCATATTTAAAAAAATTCAAAACTGTTTTTAAATTCAAACAGATTTCAAAACAAAACTGAAATCATATTTAATTTGATTTCAAAACAAAATTTAGATCTGGCTTACAATTTAAAAGTTTCATTTTAAACTTTGAATTCAAAAGTATTCCTGAATCCAGTTCAATCCTATACAAAAATTTGATTCTTGATTTAACATTGAATTCCCTTTAAAAATTAAAAAAGAAACAAAAACTGGTTTAATTAAAATCTGGATTCAAAGAATCCTGAAAACTGCATTTTTATACATGATTTCAAAATTGAATTTAAACCTTACTTTTAAATTTAAATTCATCATTTGAATTCATAAGCTCATTTGAAATTAATTCAAACCTATACTTAAATTTAAATCATTACTTTAAACATTTTTGGGTTTCCAGGTTTTAAAAAAACACAGCACTCAGGCTTGCACTTCCACAAACCCGAGACTATCAACAATTTACTTCGGGTTAAAACCTATCCTACTTCGAGCCACAATACCAAATGCACGAGTGTGACTTCGAGTCACCAAAACCTGCACTCCAAAATTTTCACCAGAGACCACCAAACACTATGCAAATGCACCACTACTCCGGTGACTTCCAACAACCTTCACCTAACTCTCCAAGAAGCCATTCATCCCTTCATCTTGATACTGTCCATCAACAAAATCCTTGCAGCTAGAAAATTCGAATCAAGCCAAATTTAAACAACCTGCAAAAAAAACTTCACCAAGAACACCAACCTGTAAATGAGCATTCTTGCCTTCACCACAACTCTCTGATCAACTATTAGGAATTCTTTCCCCACTTCCCAGTTAACACCCCACCTCCAGGCAGAAATTCAAGTTCCAAAATCCATTTTAACCTAAATCTATGCAACACAAACTCAAATTTGATTACATAATAATTCCTAACTAAGTTTCATACATAGAGAAGTAGATTTGTATTTAAATCCAAGTAATAGCAGAAGCATGTGTGCAGAAATTCATATTACACTTATCTGCATATTCAAACATAATCACACACAACAGTCAAGCTTATATTCAACTCATGCACATATAAAATTTCAAACAACCTATAGAAATTGAGGTTACTTACTAAAGAGAAGAGAACAGAGCAGTTATCAATTGCTATTGTTTAAATTTTCTTATTTAAAAGGGCATTTTGAATTAAACTTTAAAGTTCTGCAGATTTTGTTATCTTGGTTAAAGAAAATGATCTGTTTTTAAAAAAAACATAGATTTACTCACCTTAAAATTGAAAACAGAAAACATCCAGATGCAATTCATTTCTGCAGCCTAAATTCCTTGCATGGATGAATCTGCTTGCCCCTCTTGCATTACTTAGTTGATGTTGAATTTGAGCTAACATGCTAGTTGAAATTGGTTTTAGCTTGGTGTTTTGCAGGTTTTGAGACTGCATTTGATGTTGATTTGGTCTGCATGCTTCCCATTATCTTTGCTTGTGTTGATTTTTACAGATTGAAGAAGTTGGTTTGCAGATTAACAGAATTTGGGTTGCAGGTTAACAGAATTTCAATTTGGGTTTTCTTTATTGCAGATTTTAAAAACTTTGATTTGCAGATCTTATACAGTTTGATATTTGCAGAATAAAGATTGAGTTTGGGTTGTGGAATTTTTAGAGTGAATGGATTTTCAGTTTCATAGATCTGAATTTTGATTCTTTATGGAAGATAAAATGTTTGAAATAAAGAGATTTGTTTTAAGTTTTATCTAAAATAATAATTTCAAATTTGATTTAGAAATGCCACTTGTTGTTTAGATACGAAAATTAATTACAAGTGTCAACTTAAAAACATGAATGTTAACACATGTATGATTTAGATATAAAATAAATTTCTTTGTTTATAAATGTTTTAATTAAAGGTAAAACCATTCTAATTTAAATTTAAGATGTTTTGTATGTTTATTCTTTTAAATGATTACAGTTGAATTGTCTTTACATATTTAAATATTTGCTTGAATATTTTTAAAAATTATTTAAAACCATTTTCACAAGAGAACTTTTAAAAAGAAAAGAATAATGTTGAATTATATTTTATTCAAAAGTTTCAAATCAACATATCATACGTTAATATAAATAAACTAAATTTATTTCAAAACAATTTTAAAACAAAATAAACTTTATTATAAAATACAATTTTTAACTATTATATATATTTATAACAAAATATTTACTATAATTTCTTTCTAAAAATACAAGATAGATTTATAAATTGACTTATGAAAAGTTCCAATACTATTTCAATTTAATTTAAATCAATTCATAAATTATACACTTATATATATTATAAACTTGAAAAGATCCTTTATTAAATTTAAAATAAAAATCAAAATCAAAACTCCTATTTACAATGTATACACATATATACATTATAAATAAAATATTTTTAAATCAATTTAGAAAGGAAATTTTATCATTAAAATATTTTAAAACAATAGGATTCTCAAATTCAATTATTATTATAAATTTTCAAAAGAATATCATTTATCCAAACTAAATAATTATAAATTTTCAAAAAAAAAATTATGTTTGAATTAGATTATTAAATCAGTATTTCACTTTTTAAAATAATTGTTAATGAAATTATTAAATAAATATTTCCCAAATTTCTGGGACATCACATTCCTCCCCCTTTAAAAGAATTTCGTCCCCGAAATTTAAAAGCAAAGGTAATTTAATAATCTCATTAAAGATTTTATTTAAAACACAAGCATATATCAAACATATGCTAATAATCAAAACAACCAACTCAACCAATCAAACAAACTTAATTATCCAGACAAATTCTGGATAAAATTTTATCGAGTTTTCCCCAATTATATATATATATATATATATATATATATATATATATACCGGGATACTCGCTCTAGAGAATCCAAACAATCAATACTAAGAAGCTTCCAAAAACTCCTATTCAACTATCTTTAACACTACACAAGATATCAGACTACAAACGAGTCTGACTCAACAACCAAAACTCCAAAACTGCTGTTTCCACAACCAGAGATAGATCATACACGTATTCCCTCAGAGATACGTGAAACTCATCAAATCCCAGTTATCCAAACTGGCAATCCAATCCTGTAGATCAATTACTAAACTCTTGAGAGAAAACAGAAAGATTCAATCTCTTATCCACAAATCTTTCCTGTCGATTCTGGGCTGCCTTCAACCTTCTAAATCAATCCAATCCACCACACAAACTCTACTACAGATATCAGAAGACTACAGTCAAACTACACTTATTCGGAAAACAGAACAGATGCCCAAAACATCCAAGTCTCCAGATTAAAGTGAATTTCCCGTAGAAATCCTCTGATTCAAGACAAAACACAAATCCCCAAATTAGTCGGGTGATGCTTCTATTCTGGAATAGCTGCCACCATGCTTCCACTGCGCAACTCTGATTTGAGAATGCTGTTGATGAACACAGGTACCAACTTGATCAACTTACCCCGAAAACATTGTTCATCAAATTCCATAAAATCTGCAAAAACCAAGTCGAAACAGAAATCAATCTCCTGATGCGGATGCAAAACTTAACTCCTTTGAAGACATCCAGAAAATATCAAACCACTTTGATAACTCAAACATCTTCTAGAGATGCTTCAATCCAAACAAAGGTTATTCAGAAACTTCCGGATCATCGCAAGTCACTTTTGCGATTCTACTCAGTTCAGATTCCAAGAAATCGTTCTCTCTTAAATAATCAGAACAGCCAAAGCCTTCAAATCAAAAGGGAAACTAGTGGTCCACCTTCAACCACAAACATCACACCCAGCTGAGCTTCCAGAAGAAATGGACATGCTTCACCATCTGCCCGGCTTACTAACCAAAACAATCACAGAGACTTCTGAACCATCGAAGAAACAGGCCACTTACTGTTGCTAATGCTGCAAAAACTTCCTTACCCAAAAACTCATCGAATCTCAAAGCTACACCAGCCACTTCCACAAAAGAGCCTTCAAAAGACAGATATCCCTCAGGAAACTCGACCTCAAACCAAGCACAAAACACTCAGCCTTCAAACTCAAATACAGTCAGAACTCCTTTCTAAGGTTGCCAAAATTCCATTGCTGGCTTCAATACTCCAAACTGATCCAGACTCAAGAAAATCCATTCACACAAGTGAAATCAAGCTTAAAATCCGAAGATACACTCTGAATCTTGAAAAGATTCTCCTTCAGAGATCAGAAAAATCCTTCACACCAAACTACCAAACTTCTCAAGATGCCCAATACTGCCCTAACAGATCACTTCCAATCTCAAACACTCGGACTCCCACCATTGGTAGTTGTGTTACACACACCACTACCCTATCTACCTTTATTATTTATATTGGAAAACCTGAACAGGTAACCCAACAGATAGGTAGAATTAAATATATTTATATTTAAAATTACAAGTACGCTCTCTCAAGAAAGACACCACTACAAAGCCTAGGTTTCACTCAACCTAATGCTCTGATACCACGTTGTAACGACCCAACTTCCATACTTCAGAAAGTCGCATCATAAAGAAGAAAGAAAGGGATAGAAAAGAGAAAAGAAAGGAAAGAAAGAAACAGACAACATCAGAATCTCACAGCGGAACGAATAAATTATATTATATCACATAATACTTTACATAGTATCATATACATCAGAGTTTACAGCCAATACAACACAAACTAGACAGTTATAAACTTCTGCCTAGTGATTACAATTCAAGAACATCAGAGAAACAGACTCAAACCAAAGACGGCGGAACCACTATATATATATCTACACGCTGAAGCCTCCTGCTCCATTATCTCCTCCAGAACTCGTCAAAGCAATCCTGAAACACTTGACTACTCATACGTAATATGAGTACCCAAGAGTTTAATAAAACAGAAAATAAACACTCGGGTCAGACAGGGGTCTGGTGTGAGTAAACAGTTTAAAAGTTGCTTAACTTTAGAAAATCCTTTGAAACAAAAGGTGTAACATCCTGCCTTTTCGCACACTTTAAACCGACACACGTGCCAATTCAAACCATACGGAAGGTCGGATTGTTATGGGGTAAATGAGAAAGATAGAGAAGAAATAAAACAAAACAGAATCTCACAGCGGAAGGATAAAATATAATAATCAAATATACAGTTCATGAAACTGTTTTACAAAATAATTTATTTTTCTTGTGCAATAAATATCAGAGTTACACATACCAATACAACAATGCAGCGGAATTAAATGGTGTAGTGCACTAGTATAAATAATGATAATACAAATCTTCGTCTTCGTCCTCCAAAGCTAAATCTTCAAATCCTGAAACGCTCGGACTGACCCGAGCGAATTTGAAAAGACAAAAAACACTCGAGTCAGAACTAAAAGATCTTATGTAAGTTAAATTTTACAGAAATAAATATGAGTACTGTAACTTAAGAGATGCTCGGGATTTACATCTCCTAAGGATCCGTTAAACTATTTACTATGTAGTATATTGCGCTTTTATAATAGTGTCTAATTGTAAAATAAACTTACTTTTAAATAGCGTTAAGGCTTTACATTTTCCACCTTAACACAGAATATATTCCCACAGTCTATACAGTACCGTAATCTCCCTCGTACTGGGCGTCGTCAGAGGGCACTCCATAGGTATGGTACAAAACCAAAATCGTATAAGGCGCGATAGGGTAGGTGACACGGCACAACTAGGCAATGCCAGGGTAGATATACCAATTACGCTTCCGGGTCGATGGTAACGCGTAGCCGCAGCTACCGCCCACCTCGAACAAACTCCCCCAAAATCAAAAATAGAAGTGGCCACTGAATCAATCCAAAGTCGAAGTATAATATCGAAGAGGAGTGTCCGATCAGAGGAATGACCTCATTAACCCGTCAATCGCTCCTGTTTTAGCCACCTTATGCCAACTCACGGGAGTCGGGTCCACGTATTTACCTTACAGGAAACGTCGCCCCAACCTACTTCATTCTGGAATCTCCACCGCGTACACGGTTAGTCAAAGTGGTTTTCGGTATCGACAGAGAGTATGTCCATGTCCGATCCCGGTCTCTTTGCCAACCAATCGTTATTATAACACCGCGGTCATTTAAAAATAGTTTATACTTTAAAACCAGAATATAATCCATTTCAAAACCATAATATTACGATATCATTTCTTCTTTAAAACCCAAAAAGATTCATTTTGATATTATTTTATAAAACCCAAATCAATGATATCATTTCCCAAATATAAATCTTTTCCAAAAATTATGCCACTTTTAAAATTTATAATTCCTTGCAACCAAATATTTGAATATTAATTTTCAACATAATACTTCGAAATCCATAGTTTTTAAAACCATTACTTTAAAAACTAAATGGTTTGGATATTCAACAGTATATAAAATAAGTGGTTTAAATTAAATGTTACTTTGAAAAGAAATATTTCTCGTGGCTTTACAATACATTTCTTTATTTAAAGTTAAAACCAAAATTTAATATCGCTTCAAGCTCCAAAACCATTTCAATAAATTCATATATATACGTATATCCATTTTGAGTATAAATATTTCAACTAAAGTTGGATTTTATTCTTTCAAATCAAATGTTCTATTAATTAGCCTTGAATATTCACATAGAATCCATAATTTATAAGACTTCAATTTCTAGTAATAAATTATATATAATTTCCAATTCAAGTTATACTAGAATATTCATTTAATTTATTTTGGGAAAATCCAATTATAAATATCATATCTTAAAATTTCCAACTTAACATTTAAACATAGGATATAAATTACCAAACTCCATTTACTAAATTTTCTTCCATTTTAATAAAGAGATTTATACACCTTTTTATTTCAAAATTTTCAACTTCATATGTATATAAATATGGAAGAAAACATTTATTCAGTATAAAATTTAAGATTTTTATAAACCGTATTCCATCCAAACCATAGAAATCACATTAAAAATAGTTATATATAGACCGCGGTGCCTGTATATAGTTTTCTATCCTATGGTCAAGTGATACGGATATTTATCATTTCAATCCGCAATTAAAAAAATAAATAAAACTGCGGTTGTATATCATTTCAAACCGCAATCCCGAATGAAATGTAAATGCATACTAACTTGCAGTTTAATGATATCCAAATAAAACATTCATTCAACAACACATCCATCATCCAATCACAACATCGATCAATATCAATCAATAACAATTATATATATGATCATATATAACAGGTGATAACTGGCAGTTTATTCAAATTAAATTTATCAACTATTAATCTAACAGTTTATTCAGTAATAATTTATACAACTGTTAACTAGCAATTCATATGCAACAAAAATTTCCAACAGTCAATTAATACACAATAAATCAATTAAATTAACAGTTAAATTTAATAAAATGCAATTCAACAGATATGAATGAAATAAACATGCCAAATACTCATAAATAAATTTCTATTCATTTCTAAAATTTATTTAACAAACATAAAAGCTTCTAGTAATTGTGAGTGGGTCAAAACACTCACCTTTTGAATTTAAATCGAATGTAAATCCGATTTAAACCCAAAATTTGACGGTCTCTAAATTTATCCAAACCAGCGTCATCAGATCCGGAATTTAATTACGATCCTAACAAAAGAAATTTCGTGTGAAACGGAGTTCGTATGTGAAAGTTATCACAATTAAACGATTTGCAATTGAAATAAAAAAAAATTAAAAATAAACAAAACAAAAATAAAATACCGTGCCGCATCCACCTTCGCTCGTGAAAAACGCATATGCTTCTTCTTGATTGCTAACTTTGTTCCGTAATTTTTCTTTTATTTCGATTTACTTTAATTTTCCTCCTTATTATATGAATGTATGTATTTTAAAAGGTTTGAAAGAAAAAGAAGATTTGAAAAAGAAGAATTGGAAAAAAATGATTAAAATAAGAACTGAAAACGGAAGAGAAGATCTAGATTTGAAAAGAAGAAAGTTTGAAATAGAAGTAAATTTGAAGAAGAAGAAGAAGAATATTTGAAGAGTAAGAAAAAAAATTAAAATGAGAGACAATAAGGAGCTTTGAGAAAAACAAGAAAAAAGAAGAAGAAGAAGAAGAAGAAGAAGAAGAATAGCATGGAGGCTAGGGTTAGAGTTAGGAGAAACAAAATGTAATAGAAGAATAAGAAGTAGGTTATTTATAAGGTTAGAGTTAGGTTTAGGGACAAATAGATTTGAAAGGAGAGGCTACTATTAATTAGAAATAAAGTGAATATGAACACTTGGTATTGAAATATAGCAAATATGAACAGTCCTTTTTTTTTTTAGTAGCAGGTATTAAAAAGAGGTATTTATTAATTAGAAAGAAAATGAATATGGAGGGACAAAAATAAATGACACGTTTCGTTAGTTTGATTCTAAATTAATTAAGTGCTAGATACAGAAAAATTTGAATACATCATATATATATATTCATACTTTAACTGTGTGACAAAATTGCTAAACATACATCAAGTACGATTAATTGGTGACAATATATAGGAATAATCAACAATAAATGTGGATGCAATCACATAAGGATCTAATAGGGAAGGAGATAAAAAGTAACGACGTTGATTAATTCCACTTTCCCACTTTAGCCAATCGAATTACAAAATTTAAAATTTTATAAAATTTCTCTCCTTTGATTTCTTAAACAATTTTAATAACTAACAACAAGTTCTATGTTAATTCAATCATTAATCATTTCGCCAATTACCAAATTAAATTTCAATTATTCGCAATAAATCAAATTATAAATTTTTCATTCCAATAAATAAAATAAATCTTGATTTTTTTTTTCTTCCATCCTTATTAATTCCACAACTTGTTCAATTTGAAAATCATTATCATATTTTCCAAATGTTACCTTAATTTAACACTTATGTAACGTATTATTAGATTCGTTGCAAGATTTCAATTTCAATCCCCATTTCTTAATATACTCAAATTCTGGACATTTTTATTTCCTTACCCATAAGTGTAACATTTATTGCCAATTCCATCCAAATTTAACAGGTAACCCTTAACAATGTTTTCAATCTAAAGGTTATACTTAAGTTTACGTTGTATTCTACAACTTATCATATTATGAAGAAAATTCACATTATTCCACAATATTACCTTAATTCATATTAACTTAACATTAAATTTACTCTTCATTCTATTATTAACCTATTAGTATTAAATAGATGAAATTAACATTGGTTTTACACTTTATTACGTAGATATCCTTAAATTTTATCTAAGTTTATATTTACATAATATTCCAACATTAAATTTCATCCAATTTTTTTCTTCCTTTTTATTTTAATTAAATCCAATTTCCCTAAAGTTACATTCAAACAAGTAAATTTTGATTTCCAATCAATCATTATACTATAACATTCTTAACATTTTTTCATTACACTACTAAATTCTACCTTGATAAGTTTACGCTTCTATTGCTTTACTTTCACACTTCCGTTAAAATATAAATTAATTCTAAAGTAACGTTTATTGTTGACCCCGCCAATTTAATTACTCATATTTAGATGAACGTTATTTCAAATAAGTTCATTGACTCATTTAAATTAGGTAGTTTATAGTAGTTGTTATCCCACCCTTACAATTATTTCCTACTAACGTGCTACCAACTCCTTTAATTAAAATTTGAATTCCAAACCTTATTTTTTATACTAAGTAAGATAAATAACATATATAGATTGCTACCAACTTTCCTTTTCTTGCATCTATGTGTTTATTACTTGACACCCCGGTAAATATTACATATACACAAAATTCCGTTATCACTTGCCTAACAAGGTTATTATCACTTAAGATCTCACTGCATCCACATTTTCACATTTTCATTTCCTAGTTTCTTTACTTTATTCTACATAATTTATTACAAATGGGATTTTCTTTGGTTTACATCTTATTTGTATTTAACATTTCTCAATCACCAATTCATTTCACTTTAACTGCGGTAAATTGGCGGATAAATTGAATTTGATTCCCAAAATATTAACAAGAAACAAGGGTAGGTAACATACAATAGTCATTACTCCAAATTCTAGTCACATAAATAGTCTTTTATTCCTTGCAAATAAATGTTACTATTTATTTTCATAGTACAAATCTCAATGATTATTCCATTTTATATTTGCTTAGGCCATTTATAGTCCACTATACATATCTACATAAATGGGTAATTTATTCAATTCATTAAGTGTCAATTCTATTAAGCCCTGTTTATATCTTATGCATTCTTCTATTACTTTACAAAAGGGAATAATTTTTAAACTCATACACTTAATAACAAAACCGTTATAAATCCAATAAACTTCCAAATCCAAGTTTGTACACATTTTACACAACTATTATGATTTCTCACAAACGTTGAATTTATTAAATGACCATTTATTATAATTTAATTCCCTTAATTGAATCAAATGCTTATTATTATATATATTCTTTTCATTCTACCATTCCTTCCCATTTTATATTCATTAACGTATTTACACATCTCTATCTTTCAAATATAAAATAACCAAACTGATTACAAACACTGTTTCTATCAATTTTCATAAGTTTGTTCAAAACTATACTTTTGTTTACATAAAATAAATTTTATGTTTCTATTAGTTTTCTTTTCCTTTCACTACAGGCATAAATTATTACTATCTACACTAATTACATCTTTGTATTAATGAACACCATTTAAGTTAATATTTATTCTAACATTCACAAATTCAACATTTATTTGTTTCTTAAAAATTACTTTAAATCAAGTTGTGACAATTTACATTATCCACATCTATTATCATAAATTTTTATAGTTACACTAAATTGCAACCACTATACCAAATTTCTACATTTATTTTTAACCAAATTAGAAATTATATTAATTCATTTTATTAAATATCATAAATTTAACGGGTCGTTACAAAAGGCTTCACGTAAGACTTCCCACACATAAACATGGAAAAGTTTTTACCTTACGCTAACCAAAACATTTGATAGGAAATCCAGTGATATTATAATAGTGTCTAGGGTTTACAAAATAAAATACAGAAATAGCTGGAATGCTTTCATCTCACGTTCCAACATAGTTGGGCACAATCAAAACCGTACAGGCACTTATTGGATTATGGATTCCATCAATGGCAGGGCTACCGAGGTACCGCCCGTCACAGTACGTGGCCTAGATCACCGTACCGAGGAGTACTCCCACTCCCCTGCAACACAAGGCCGGACCCATTCCTTACTGAATAGTTCCGAACAAGATAACCCCGACAGTTGGAGCTCAAAACCGTCCACACAGCTGAAATATAAAGGGACCTCTAGACAGGGGTAAATCTCACTCTCAAGTAGGGGCTACCCACGAAGCCTTGCTGCACCTCCCCTGTTTTAGCCATTCCCGGTTGATGCTTGAGGCTGCGATTACCTTTAAAGAACACATCTATCTTAGAATGCTCATCGTCCACCTGACGATGTTCTGAAAGCATTCAATCCATACAAGTTCGTTCCGGGTTCGAACGAAACCAAAGACATTATCTCATTACACTCGTATTGGAATCACCCTTAGAGTTAACGACAATAACCCTTGCACTCTAAATCACCATCTCGAATCTATAAGTACTATTCCGTCAAACTCATTACGGAATCACCCACAGAGTTATACTGACGTATAGCCCTTACACCTCGAGTCTTCACTTGCTCCACTTGGATTAACGACCTAACGTTTAATTGGAATCGATGTGGTTTTCGGATATCCAAATATGGAAACCCGATCCCGGTCTCACCGAAACCAAACGCCATTTTAATGTCCAAGTTATACTTAAGGGTTTTAAACAATTAACTCATTTTATTTTTATCTATTTCACATAGATAGATAAACTACATATTCTCATCATAACAGATAACCCATAACATTATCACATCAGATGATCATCACAACAGTCAATTATCACAACAAACAACCATCACAACCAAAATAATCCATCATAATATAACTAAGCATCCATATCCTATAGATACTACTCATCTCATTTCTGAGATCACAACCATCCAAAGGTATAACAATATCACCCATAAGCAATGATATATTATCCATCATTTATAATTAATTTAAAATGAATTAAATTAATTATTTCTATTCTAAATTAATTTAAATTAAATTAAATTAATTACTCACCTATAAATCTTGCTTATAAATCTATTGATTAATTAACATAGTTAAATAATTATTCATTAAGTATTTAACTTGCTTAAGCACCTTTGATCAATCCTTCACTAATTACAATAAGTAATTAGTCTTAAATCAAATCCATAAAATTAATTAACCTTAATCATAAGTACTTAACATTTAATTACTTCATTTATTAATTAACTATAATTAATTACAATTACCCTTAATTAATTACAATTAATTAATCACTTAATTAATTAATTAATACTTAATTAAACAATTCTTAATTACATCATTAATTATAATAATTAATGATCTCTAATTAATATTTAAATTAATTACTTAATTAAAAATTAATACAATTATTAATCACCTTGATTAATATTTAAATCCATAATTAACTACCCTTAATTACTTAAAATAAATTAATTATCCAATAATTAATTATCTATATTAATTAATCCTTGATTAATTAAAAAGTAATTATCCAAATTTCTTATTAAAATAAATCACCTTTTCCCTAATTACAATCCAGTAATTATCAATTAAAACTTCTCTAAGAAATCCTGCTCCATAAATTACATTAAGTAATTATTATCATTAAATTATTAAATTATTCCTTAAATTAATTAAACTAGATTAATTAATTTAACAAAACACATTATCAGAACTAATTACAAAAAGTAACTAAACCCTTAATTACTTTTATAAAGTAATTATACTTAACAACTACAATTGATTATCTTAAATTAATTAATCTAATTAATCCATCAAAATTAATTACATTAATTAATTATTTGTTAATTAATTATCCTTAGATAATTATCTTATTTAATTAACCATATTTCCATTAATTCCTTACTTAAGAAATTACCTTAGATTAATTATTTATTAATCATCTTTAATTATAAATAAATTCAAGTTATTATTTAAAATCAAACAAATAAGTAAATTCTTAATTATTTTCAAAATAATTCATTTACTTATTTATAACTTAATTAATATTCAAAATGTATTTAAATAATACATTTCTAAAATCTAATTCAACTTCCACTTTAAAAATTTAAGATTTAAAAATGTTTAACCATATTAACATTATTCAATTTAAATAAATTAATAAACCAAAAGGTAAAGAACTACCATTATTATATAAGAAAAGTTTAAAAATCAATATTACTTAATTTTACTAAAAAATCAAACATTTGAAAAAAGATAGATTATTTAACTTCCAATTTAAAGTTAAACATATCATACTTTTATTTCAATACTTAAAAGAAAGAATTCTTTAAAATTCAAACCTTATTTGAAATCAAATTCATATTTGAATTCTACTTAAAAACATTTCCTATCCCATATTTAAAAAATTACAAAACTGTTTTAAATTCAAACAGATTTCAAAACAAAACTGAAATCATATTTAATTTGATTTCAAAACAAAATTTAGATCTGGCTTACAATTTAAAAGTTTCATTTTAAACTTTGAATTCAAAAGTATTCCTGAATCCAGTTCAATCCTATACAAAAATTTGATTCTTGATTTAACATTGAATTCCCTTTAAAAATTAAAAAAGAAACAAAAACTGGTTTAATTAAAATCTGGATTCAAAGAATCCTGAAAACTGCATTTTTATACATGATTTCAAAATTGAATTTAAACCTTACTTTTAAATTTAAATTCATCATTTGAACTCATAAGCTCATTTGAAATTAATTCAAACCTATACTTAAATTTAAATCATTGCTTTAAACATTTTTGGGTTTCCAGGTTTTAAAAAAACACAGCACTCAGGCCTGCACTTCCATAAACCCGAGACTATCAACAATTTACTTCGGGTTAAAACCTATCCTACTTCGAGCCACAATACCAAATGCACGAGTGTGACTTCGAGTCACCAAAACCTGCACTCCAAAATTTTCACCAGAGACCACCAAACAATGTGCAAATGCACCACTACTCCGGCGACTTCAAACAACCTTCACCTAACTCTCCAAGAAGCCATTCATCCCTTCATCTTGATACTGTCCATCAACAAAATCCTTGCAGCTTGAAAATTTGAATCAAGCCAAATTTAAATAACCTGAAAAAAAAACTTCACCAAGAACACCAACCTGTAAATGAGCATTCTTGCCTTCACCACAACTCTCTGATCAACTATTAGGAATTCTTTCCCCACTTCCCAGTTAACACCCCACCTCCAGGCAGAAATTCAAGTTTCAAAATCCATTTTATATTTTGATATCCTCAAATATACCAACTTCTGCACAGTTCTAAATTCCTAACCCCTCAGACTTTTAAAACCTGATGCATGTTTTAATATCCATGTTTTTAACATGCATTAAAGCTTTAAACAAGTTTTGAAAAATTTAAAGTTGTTTGGTAATTTTTCTTTATGAAACTATTGTCTGCTGTTACTTATTTCCAGTAGTAACAGATTTTACTTTCCTAAACTAAAATTTTTCAAACCTAAATCTATGCAACACAAAATCAAATTTGATTACATAATAATTCCTAACTAAGTTTCATACATAGAGAAGTAGATTTGTATTTAAATCCAAGTAATATCAGAAGCATGTCTGCAGAAATTCATATTACACTTATCTGCATATTCAAACATAATCACACACAACAGTCAAGCTTATATTCAACTCATGCACATATAAAATTTCAAACAACCTATAGAAATTGAGGTTACTTACTAAAGAGAAGAGAACAGAGCAGTTATCAATTACTACTGTTTAAATTTTCTTATTTAAAAGGGCATTTTGAATTAAACTTTAAAGTTCTGCAGATTTTGTTATCTTGGTTAAAGAAAATGAAACTGTTTTAAAAAAAAAACATAGATTTACTCACCTTAAAATTGAAAACAGAAAACATCCAGATGCAATTCATTTCTACAGCCTGAATTCCTTGCATGGATTGAATCTGCTTGCCCCTCTTGCATTACTTAGTTGATGTTGAATTTGAGCTAACATGCTAGTTGAAATTGGTTTTAGCTTGGTGTTTTGCAGGTTTTGAGACTGAATTTGATGTTGATTTGGTCTGCATGCTTCCCATTATCTTTGCTTGTGTTGATTTTTACAGATTGAAGAAGTTGGTTTGCAGATTAACAGAATTTGGGTTGCAGGTTAACAGAATTTCAATTTGGGTTTTCTTTATTGCAGATTTTAAAAACTTTGATTTGCAGATCTTATACAGTTTGGTATTTGCAGAATAAAGATTGAGTTTGGGTTGTGTAATTTTTAGAGTGAATGGATTTTCAGTTTCATAGATCTGAATTTTGATTCTTTATCGAAGATAAAATGTTTGAAATAAAGAGATTTGTTTTAAGTTTTATCTAAAATAATAAATTCAAATTTGATTTAGAAATGCCACTTGTTGTTTAGATATGAAAATTAATTACAAGTGTCAACTTAAAAACATGAATGTTAACACATGTATGATTTAGATATAAAATAAATTTCTTTGTTTATAAATGTTTTAATTAAAGGTAAAACCATTCTAATTTAAATTTAAGATGTTTTGTATGTTTATTCTTTTAAATGATTACAATTGAATTATCTTTACATATTTAAATATTTGCTTGAATATTTTTAAAAATTATTTAAAACCATTTTCACAAGAGAAACTTTTAAAAAGAAAAGAATAATGTTGAATTATATTTTATTCAAAAGTTTCAAATCAACATATTATACTTTAATATAAATAAACTAAATTTATTTCAAAACAATTTTAAAACAAAATAAACTTTATTATAAAATACAATTTTTAACTATTATATATATTTATAACAAAATATTTACTATAATTTCTTTCTAAAAATACAAGATAGATTTATAAATTGACTTATGAAAAGTTCCAATACTATTTCAATTTAATTTAAATCAATTCATAAATTATACACTTATATATATTATAAACTTGAAAAGATCCTTTATTAAATTTAAAATTAAAATAAAAATCAAAACTCCTTTTTACAATGTATACACATATATACATTATAAATAAAATATTTTTAAATCAATTTAGAAAGGAAATTTTATCATTAAAATATTTTAAAACAATAGGATTCTCAAATTCAATTATTATTATAAATTTTCAAAAGAATATCATTTATCCAAACTAAATAATTATAAATTTTCAAAAAAAAAGATTATGTTTGAATTAGATTATTAAATCAGTATTTCACATTTTAAAATAATTGTTAATGAAATTATTAAATAAACATTGCCCAAATTTCCGGGACATCACACGTGAGTTGGCATAAGGTGGCTAAAACAGGAGCGATTCTCGGGCCAATGAGGTCATTCCTCTGATCGGACACTCCTCTTCGATACTATACTTTGACTTTGGATTGATTCGGTGGCCACCTTTATTTTTGATTTTGGGGAAGTATGTTCGAGGTGGGCGGTAGCTGCGCATTGCGCGTTTCCACCAGCCCGGATGCGTAATTGGTATATCTACCCTGACATTGCCTAGTTGTACCGTGTCACCTACCATACCGAGCCTTGTACGAGTTTCTATTTGTGCCGTACCTATGGAGTATCCTCTGGTAGCCTCCCGATCAGGAGGTATTACGGTACTGTATAGACTATTGGCATTATTTGTGTTAAGGGCTATATGGGTAACCCCTTAACGCTATTAAAAAATAAGTTTATTTTACAATTAGACACTATTGTAATAGCACAATATACTATATAGTAAATTGTTTAACGGATCCTTAGGAGATGTAAATCCCGAGCATCTCTTGAGTTATGCACTCATATTTATTTCAGTTAATTTAACTTACATAAGATCTTTTAGTTCTAACTCGAGTGTTTTGTCTTTCAAGTCGCTCGGGTCAGTCCGAGCGTTTCAGGATTTGAAGTTTTAGCTCTGGAAGATGAGGATGAAGATTTGCATTACTATTATCTACTATTATTCCACTAGACTATTTAATTCCGCTGTATTGATATTTATTGGTATGCGAACTCTGATATTTATTGTATAAAGAAAAATCAAATGTTTTGTAAACAGCTTCATGAACTGTATATTTGATTATTATATTTTATCCTTCCGCTATGAGATTCTGTTTTGTTTTTATTTATTTATTTCTTGTTTTTCTTATTTACCCCATAACAATCCGCCCTTCCGTATGGTTTGAATTGGCATGTGTGTCGATTTAAAGCATGCGAAAAGGCGAGATGTTACAAACATTAACTGGTGTCAGACGTCAGATGTGCATATATAGATAGTAGCATATATATAACAATGTAAATAACTAACAGTAGCATATTTCAATTATCATTTCAATTGAAATCAAATTTAATAAATATAAAAACGTTATTCGTGAGTGATTGCTCACCTTTTAAAACTAGATAGATTTGGCAAAGAAATGAGCTACGAATTCCAAAGTAAAGCTAGATGGACACGATTCGACGAATAAAGCAGATAAATGGAAATTGACGAAATCAAATTAGAACTGGATCGATGAAGCTAAATAGTATAAGTAAACTTATATTAACTATATATGATTATATATATATATATATATATATATAAAATCATATGCAACCTATAATTTAAAATAACGAATAACTTTTAAAAAAATCTACACACACACACCCTCCCACATATAAATAAACAACATTTTATAAAACAAATATATTACCTTTGTATATAAGCTAATATATATTATTCATATTTGTTAAAACCCGGTATATACAATACAGCTTACCTGTTATACCTATAAACAAACAAGCATTCACTAAAATCAAGTAAACTTAATATATATAAATTTTACAGAACCTTTATCATACTACTGATCCAATATATGCATAGACTAAAATATACAACTTACACAACCAGGTTAAATATAATACTAATATAGGCCTATACACATACAATATATATGTGCAATTTAGAAATCAATCTTTGCAAGTAAAATTTATATAAACTTACTTGCTGTAACAAGCATACCCACTCCAACAGATACTATAGAACTTATATATATATATATATATATATATATATATAAGCAAACAGATTTTATATCAAACTAATATATTGTTTACATAGTTCAACATATAAAAGCTGTCATATGCTAACTATACATAGACACTACTAACGGACCATCCAAACTACCAAATATATATATATATATATATATATATATATATATACATACACACACTTTACTTTTATATAAAATGAGATAACAAGTAACATATATATTTAAACATATAACTGACATAACTTTATACTTATAAACAGTGGGATGATTCATATACAAACGATGTAAGTTTATACCGAACCCAAATAGATCATAGACATATGCAAATAAAAGAAAACTACAACAAAATATATTTATACAGAATGTTTATATGTACAAAAATGTGTATGCATATCCCATAAAGATTATATCATAAATTATATATATATATATATATATATACACACACACACATAGGCTGGTATATATAAAACTGTATAACCTTTATATAATATGAAACAGAACCTGGTATGCCAACTTATTATATATACATAACACTAATATAATTTGTACAACAGGTATAGATATATAAACTTTCACATATAAAACTAGGATAAATATATACTCCAATAACACAAATATGGATGCATACTGCCTTAAGTATATAAAACATATCCATTAAATGCAGATATGTAGCCGAGGCTAAGGTGTATCGGCACAAGAAGGACAAGCATGTTTCAACTGTCGAATATATTAGTGCTAGCAATTGATGAGAAGGTGAAGAGCAAGTTTTTGAGGAGGGTTGCTGGTACTAGGAGATTCAGGCTACGGCAGAGTGGAGTGGGCGATGTCTACCGAGTGGTGGTGGTCAGTGGGATGTCGAAGATAAAGGATTGGCAGAGAGAAGCTGAGCAGGTCCAAAATCATCAAATACATATACCTAAAAACTTAGTTTATTTCTATTTAAATGAACCAGTAGAAATGGAGATGACGAGCTACCATTCATACGCAAAAATGCAACAGAGAAAGAAGAGAGGGCGGAGGAACTTTGGTGGGCAGCCCTGCTTGAGGGGAGGCAAGCAGTTTGAAAAGGTATTGGAGAAGCGTGGATGAAACTAATAGATATGAATTTTACATTATAGAATTTTCTTTCACTTATCAGAACCAAAGAATGGAAATTGAAATTGCCCAAGGAAATAGGTGAACCGACTTATAACATATTGGAATAAGGAAATAGAAAAGTCAGGATTGAAATCTGGAAATAGTATTAAAGTCGATGAGTATTGGTTTTAAATGGTGGGCAATGAAAGGACAGTGAACAGAAAAAGACCCCGAAAATTTATATCGATACGGTTAACCGTTTTGCGGTTTTTACCGCATACCGAACACCAAAACTCAAGGATGAATATATCGCGAAGATCAGCACGACGAGACAGTCAAAACGGGATACATATATCTATGGTCGATCATCCTATCAAAAGTCGATATCAGTACCGAAAACTGTTAAAAATGCCAGGAATAAGATAAACGGAGCATTAGCAGTCAAAATTTTGAGAAACGAAATATGACGTCTCACTCAAAAGATGATTTAAAAATTTACTATATAAAACATTCAAGTTTGGAAAAAAAAATTTATTATCAACAATTTTTAACTGATTTGAATTGAAATAGGTTTACACAAGAAAATAAACTTCCACATTATATATTGAAAATTTACCAGTTGTTATGTTTAAATAGACGTATTACAAATATTAAATTTTTATTTATAAATTCAACTATTTATAATTTTACAAAAATTCAATTAAATATAATATTAAAACAAAAAAATTATTAAAAATTTACGGGTCATTACACTCTCCACCCCTCAAAACTTTTCGTCCCCGAAAAGGAAGGAAGTAGGAGAATAGAAACAACCAGAAAGAAAATAGGTTGAAAAACAAAATAAAACAATTAAATTAAACCATATAAAATTCAATTTAAATTAATTTTACATTCAACAATTGATTTTAAATTCAAGGTATTTCATCAAGTTGATTAAATTTCAATTTATAAATATTCGATACAAAAAAGTTTCTTTCAGTCAGAATTTTATTTAATTCGTCTCATTTACTATTTAATCAACTTATTATTCTAGTTATCACTATTAACACTTTATAATTAAAATTCAAGTGTATAACATTTACTATAACCACTTAAATTTATTTATAAAATCATTTTCTATTGTATATTATCAAATTACATATTCAACTTCTGAATAATTTAGGTAAGTTATATTAGAATAAAATTAGGCATTATACAAATAAATTTTCTTTCTAATTCAATTATTTCCAGTTTAAATATTCATTCAAAATTCTTGCCTTCATTTTATTATTAAAATTACCTTTAACATAAAATTTAAGAATTAAATTTCCGATTCACTTCAAACCATTTAGAGATAAATATACAAATATATATATATATATATACACACACACACATATATAAGTCAAATCATATCTATAAATATATACCTATATTATAAATCAGGTCATACTTTAACAACTCAAATCAATTTAATTTCTAACATAATAGTATAACACGGCTATATAATGGTCTCTCCACTTTGAAACTTGAAAATGAATATCGATGATGCGGCCGCCATCACCGAAATTATTTTCCAGCGACAAAATAGGAGAGCGCTGATTTAAAACTTTTAAAATTCTTTGAAACGATTTCTAGTCGAAATTACTTTAAATAATATACACTTTAAAACTTCAAAACCAAAGTTTGAAATAACCGAAATTAAATTCTCAAATTCCTGATTTTAAATTCATTTAAATTTTGAAATCAATTTATGAACCATGTTTTATAATTTCATTCAACTATTAAATTTCAGCAAAATTCATACTCATATATAATATAATCAAATAAAATTTATAAAATTTGAAAACAAATTTGTGTCAGTTTGCTCTGTTCAAGTGTTTTGGAAATCCTTTAGATAGTAATGATCAGACGAATTGATCGGAAACCCAAATCAACATCAACAACTCAATCAACACAATATATAAAACATTTTAGTATAATACAAATATACTCCCTTACTCGAAGATTCAAGAATGGATTTCAAAAGAAAGATAAAGATTCAATTTTTGATGGACTCAAATCAAAGAGAATTTTGATTCGAAGATAGGTTCGAAACAAAGATAAGATGATTAAATAACAAAATAAAAGGATGTACAATTTTATATAAATCCCAGGCAACCTTAACCGGGTCGATCGTGACTTCAAGAATAAGATCAATGTAGAATTCCGAGGCAAATCGACATCCGATTGCGAAAGATAGATTCAGGCATAGCAAGAGATAGATAGCACCGTAAACCGAGGATACAGAAATCTTCGGTAAATCAATGCTTATTATAAAGGAGTTCCACCCCTTCACAAATCATTCGATGATTGGCGAGACCACCAATTTATTATAGAGATTGTTTGAAGTGGAGTTATGGAATACTCCAGAATACGAATAGGGAGAGATTAGGATGGATTTTAAAACCGAAGGAAATGTTCCAAAATTCGAAGGAAACCAAGTCAAAGAATAAGGGATTCAAGCTCGAACAAAAGTGATTTCGTAATAAAATTTACCCAATATGTTGATTTTTGCCTAAAACCAAAGCCCCGATACCAAATGTAACAGCCCGATATTTTCAACCATTCGCACTAAAACATGCCGGAATTGAATTGCTCAAAATATCAAGTTTTAATATATATTTGGTCAAAACTCAGCATATACAGTAAATAAAATAATCACAGACTCACAGACACAGAGTAACATACAATATGCAGCGGTGACAAGAGAATAGTAGTTTATGAAGCTATAATATATATATATATATATATATATAACAGAGTCAAATAAGATACAATAGAAGTCTTGAATACAATAGTCAAATACAAGATCAGAATACATCACTAGAATCAACTGAATATCTGAAAGCTGAATAGATAGTTGAATCTCCAAGTGAAGCTCCAACTCCAAAGGTGAGTCTCAAAAGCGGTATCACTTAGTCTGACTCGAGCATAAAGCAAAACACCAAACACTTGAGTCAGGATTAACATTTTTATATCAATAAATCCAAATCAAGTAAAATAACAACCGAAATACAAGTAACTCAAAGGATGTTTGAGATAACCATCATCTAAGGATCTGTTAAACTATCTACTATGTAGTAATATACGCTATTATAATAATGTATAAAGTAAAGTATAATATATTTAAAAATAGCGTTAAGGGGTTACCCGTACCCCCTTAACACATTTTATATATTCCCAGAGTCTATACAGTACCATAATCTCCCCCGTATTGGGCATTGTCAGAGGGCACTCCATAGGTATGATACAAAACAAAATCGTATAAGGCGCGCTAGGGTAGGTGACACGACACAACTAGGCAATGCTAGGGTAGATATACCAATTGCACTTTCGGACCGATGGTAACGCATAGCAGCCACTACCGCCCACCTCGAGCCACACTTCCAAAAATCAAAGGTGCACCCAATCAATCACAAAGTAATAGAATGGCATCGAAGAAGTGTGTCCGATCAGAGGAGACACCTCATTAGCCCGTCAATTGCTCCTGTTTTAGCCACCCTATGCCAACTCACGGGAGTCGGGTCCACGTATATACCTCAATATGACATCGCCACCATCCTACTTCATTCTGGAATCTCCACCGCGTACACCGTTGTTAAAGTGGTTTTCAGAGTTGGCAGAGAGCATTGCAACTTCCGATCCTGGTCTTCTTAACCACCAAACATTATTATAACACCGTGGTCATTTCAAAATAGTCTATACTTCAAAACCAAAATACCGTTGCCATTTCAAAACCATATCAATATGATATCATTTCCCTTTTAAAACCAAATCGATATGATATCATTTCCATTTCAAATATATTCATTTCCATCATAGCATTTTCAAAGTCCATAACTAAACACTTGAAATTATAACACTTTCAAAACATATTACTTTGAAATTCATAACTTTGAAAAACATAACTTCCACCACCTAAACAGTTTAGGCATTAAATAATATATAATAAAATAGTTTATAAAGTAAAATAGTTTATATAAAAGAGTTATAAGTTAAAATAGTTTATATCAAAATAGTTTATAAAGTAAAGTATATAAATAGTTTAAATAAAATTTAAAATACTTTATATAATATATAATTCCTCAAATTCACAAATCAGTTCTAAATCAACTCGAATTTTAAATTCAAATTTAATCAAATCTCAAACCATAAATTTCAGTTTAATTCAGTTTCTCAATAAACCATTCCAAATAATATGGATTTCAAACATATATTTGAACCGCAAAATAAACCGTTTTAATCTCAATATATTTCAAAGCATTCGTATTCCAAAATCAAAATTAAATTCGATAATTTCGTATATTCATCAAATTTCCCTTAATATTATTTAGCTTAGAAATATTCACATAATAAAATCCAATATCACTTAAATAATCCCTTTCAAATAACTAAATATTCCTTCAATTTATTTAAACTTGATATATTCATTTAAATCACCTTGAACCATAATTAAATTATAAAACTATTTTCTTTTAAAATCTCAATTTCAATAAGTTCCAAATAGATTCTTATTAAATATAATTCTTAATTCAATAAAATTTCAAATCAATTTCAAAACTATCTTCTAAATCTTAATTTATAAAAATTATTATAAATTTTATATTATAATATAATTCAAATAAATACTTATCCATATTTTATTTTAATAAAATCAACTTTATTATTAAACTTATTTTATATCAAACAAATTTATACATAGCTTAAATCAAGAATTTAACTATATATATAAAGTAGCATTTATATAATATCTAAAATCAATATTTATATAAAATCATATTTTTTCAAAACCATAGAAATCAATTTCAAAATATTTATATATGGACCAACGGTGTCTGTATATAATTTTCTATCCTGTGGTCAAGAGATATATCATTTCAATCCATAATTTAAATATGTACGGGTATATATCATTTCAACCCGTAATTCCAAATTCAATTAAATGAAAATCGCTTGGGTTTATCATTTTAAACATAACGATTTTCTCCTATTCTACAGATCGTTCGGGTATGTATCATTTCAAGCCATAGTGATTTCTATACTAACAGGGTACTTGCAGAGTGATAACTGATATGATAATTATATAACAGGCATATATCATCAATATAAATAACATAAACTGGTATCAGATGTCACAGGTGAGCAGATACAGATAGTAGCATATATATAACAATGTAAATAACCAACAGTAGCATATTTTGATTGTCGTTTCAATTGAAATAAAATTTAATAAATATAAGAACGTTATTCATGAGTGATTGCTCACCTTTCGAAGCTAGATAGATTTGGCAAAGAAATGAGCTACGAATTCCAAAGCAAAGCTAGGTGGACACGATTCGATGAATAAAGCTGATAAATGGGAATTGACGAAATCAAATCAGAACTGGATCCATGAAGCTAAATAGTATAAGTAAACTTATGTATAACTATATATAATTATATATATATAAAATCATATACAACCTATAATTTAAAATAACAAATAACTTTCAAAAAAATCTATACAAACACATATAAACAAACAACATTTTATAAAACAAATGTATTACCTTTGTATATAAGCTAAGATATATTATTCATATTTGTTAAAACCAGGTATATACAATACAGCTTACTTGTTATACCTATAAACAAACAAGCATTCACTAAAATGAAGTAAACTTAGTATATAGAAATTTTTACAGAACCTTTATCATACTACTAATCCTATATATGCATAGACTAAAATATACAACCTACACAATCATGTTAAATATAATACTAATATAAGCCTATACACAGACAATATATATGTGCAATTTAGAAATAAATCTTTGCATGTAAAATTTATATAAACTTACTTGCTGTAATAAGCATACCGACTCAAATAGATACTATAGAACTTACATAGATATATATACACATATATATAAGCAAACAAATTTATGTGAAACTAATATATTGTTTACATACTTTAACATATAAAAGCTGTCATATACTTACTATACATAGACACTACTAACGGACCATCCAAACTACCAAATATATATGTACAGTACTTTTATATAAAATGAGATAACAACTAACATATATATTTAAACACATAACTGATATAACTTTATACTTATAAACAGTGGGATGATTCATATACAAACAATGTAAGTTTATACCGAACCCAAATAGATCATAGACATATGCAAATAAAAGAAAACTACAACAAAATATATTTATATAGAATGTTTATACGCACAAAAATGTGTATGCAGATCCCATAAAGCTTATATCATAAATTATATATATACGTAGACTGGTATATGTAAAACCGCATAACCTTTGTATAATATGTAACAGACCTTGTATGCCAAATTATTGTATATACATAACATTAATATAATTTGTACAACAGGTGTAGATATATAGACTTTCACATATAAAACTAGGATAAATATATACTCCAATAACACAAATAAGGATACACGCTGGCTTATGTATATAAAACATACCCATTATATGCAGATATGTAGCCGAGGCTGAGGGGTATCGGCACAAGAAGGCAAGCATGTTTCAACTGTCCAATATATTAGTGCTAACAATTGACGAGAAAGTGACGAGAAGGTTTTTGAGGCAGGATGATAGTACTAGGAGATTCAGGCTACGGCCAGGGTGGAGTGGGAGATGTCTACCGAGTGGTGGTGGTCAGTGGGATGTCGGAGGTGAAGGATTGGCAGGGAGAAGGTGAGCAGGTCCAAAATCATTAAATACATATACCTGAAAACTTAGTTTATTTCCGTTTAAATGAACCAGTAGAAATGGAGATGACGATCTACCATTCATATGCAAAAATGCGATAGAGAAAAAGCGACAGAGAAAGAAGAGAAGGTGGAGGAACTTTGGAGGGCGGCCCTGCTTAAAGGGGAGGCAAGCAGTTCGAAAAGTTTGGAGAACCGTGGATGAAACTAATAGATATGAATTTTATATTACAGAATTTTCTTTCTCTTATTAGAACCAAAGAATGGAAATTGAAAAGGCCTAAGGAAATAGGTGAACCGACTTATAACATATTGGAATAAGGAAATGGAAAAGTCAAGATTGAAATCTAGGAATAGTGTTAAAGTCGACGAGTATTTGTTTTGAATGGTGGGCAATGAAGGGACAGTAAACAAAAAAAGACTCCAGAAATTTATATCGATACGGTTAACCGTTTTGCGGTTTTTACTGCCTGTCGGACACCAAAACATAGGATGAATATATCGTGGAGATCAGCATGACGAGACGGTCAAAACGAGATACAGATATCCGTGGTACGATCATCCTATCAAAAGTCGATATCGGTACCGAAAACTGCTACAAAAATGCTAGGAATAAGATAAATGGAGCAATAGTAGTCAAAATTTTGAGAAACGAAATATGACATCTCACTCAGAAAATGATTTACAAATTTATTATATAAAATATTCAAGTTTGGAAAACATTTTATTATCAATAATTTTTAACTGATTTGAATTGAAATAGAATTACACAAGAAAATAAACTTCCACATTATATATTGAAAATTTACTGGTTGCTATATTTAAATAGATGTATTACAAATATTAATTTTTTATTTCTAAATTCAATTATTTAGAATTTCACAAAAATCCAGTTAAATATAATATAAAACAAATAAAAATATTAAAAATTTACTGGTCGTTACAAAACCTTTTGAAAATAAAGGTATCTCGTAAGACCACACTGCACATAAACACAGATGGGTTTTTACCTTACGATAACCAAACATTTCGTATGAATTTTCTGATATATAATAAGGGCTAAGAATATTTTAGTCGAAATTGTTATATTAATTAAATTCCAGCATAATAGGTATACAGCTAAAACCGTAAAGACTCGTATTGGATAATGGATTCCATACAATGACTGGGCTACTGAGGTACCACCCTTCATGGTGCATCTCTACATAAAATAAAACCGAAGATCTCACCGGGATCCCCTGCCAACACAGAATCGGACAACCACTTGACTGGTAGTACCGAATATAATCACCCCTCCGTTAATGGGGCCCCAAAGCATACAAATGAGAGATAATATCAACTCATGATAGGAATGATCATATCCTATATGGGAGTGACCCACCTAGCCCTAATGCAACTTTCCTACGACAACCCACCTTTTTGGACGATTAAAGTCAACAGTAAACCACACATGTCTAACTCAAACCATTCAAGAGGGAGGATTGTCAACGTGATTTAATAGGAAAATAAAAGAAAGATGGAAAATAAAATACAGAATCTGGTAGCAGAATGACAAAATATAATAATCAAATAAATAGTTCATGAAGCTGTTTTACAATATTCATTTGATTACACAATTTTTACAACAAAATCAAAGTACAATCAACAACATACCAATAATGATGCAGTAGAATAATACTAATAGTACAATATACCAAACTCCATCTTTGTCCTCTAGAAATAATGTCTTCAAACACTTAAATGCTCAGGTTGACTCAAGCGTAATGAAAAGACAAAACACTCGAGTCAGAAGTAATTTTTTTATGTAAGCTAAGTCAACAACAAGTAAATATGAGTGCAATAGCTTGGGACATGGTTACAAAAAATTTCATCTTCTATCCAACGTATAACGTGATGCAATAACTTAAGAGATGTTACGGGATTTTTCATCTCTGAAGGATCCATTAATATATATATATATATATATATATATATATATATAGTATGATACGCGATATATGTAGTGTCTAGCAGCAAAGTATTAAAATAGCATTAATGTTTTTCATTGATCCCCCTTAACACATTTTTAAGCATTGTCCTACAGTTTTCCTTAGTAGCATCACCATTAATGTCGGTAGCTAGGGAGGCGCCATGATAAGACAACTGTAAAACAAAATCGTAGTGGTCGCGAATAAGGATAAAGAGTATGACAAGGCACTTGAGGCGATTCCCAAGGTAGGATACTACTATTTTGCGTTTCCTAACTGGTGATAACCCCTAACGGCCCACCACTTCCAACACTTCCCAAATCCGAAGGTGCGCACCAATCAAGTTTCAAAGTCAACATGGTAAAATGAAGAAGTGTGTCTGCTAGAGGTAGCTAGCCTCATTGGTCATGTATGGCTTCGTTTTTAGTCATTTCAAATTGACACAAGTGTCGGGGTGTATCCATCATCATTCTATTTCTTCAAATCCCGCAAACACATCCAATTCAACCTCAACATTCTGGATAACATCCACCACATACATAGTTGTTAAAGTGGTTCCAGTATTAACAGAGAGTATGCCAATATTCGGCCTCGGTCCTTTAACAACCAAACTTCATTTTACACACCGGTTGATTTTTTTAAATTTCAAGAACAAGTCATATTTTATATCGAAATATCATATTTTCTTCAAACATCATTTCGAATTCAAAATAGATTATACCTTCATATCAAAATATTCGTATTTAAATTTGTGATTTAAATCTAAATAGTTCCCCTTTAAAACAATTTGAATATCAAAAATGGTTTTGAATAATAAAATGATTGAATATTGGAAGTAGTTTGGATAATCAAAATAGTTTTAATATTGAAACATAATTTGGAATAGTTAAAATAGTTCAAAGATTGGAAATAGTTTTAAATATAAAATAGTTTTAATATTTGAAAAATAGTTTGGATAAATAAAATAGTTTATATATTAAAATAATTTGATTATTAAAGTAGTTTATATATTAAAATAATTTATATTAAAGCTATTTCTTTTTCACAACAATTTAAACTCATATCCCAATTCCAAATCATAACGAATTCAATTCTTCGACTTCCAGTTTAAGTAAAATTCATATTCAAAATTAAATTTAAATCAACCTCAACTCAAATGATTTCCAACTTTACTTTAAATTCAGTTTAAACAATTTATTCAAAGGCTGAAAGTTCCAATTCAAATTCTCATTTTTAAACAATTTAGTTTAAATCCATTTCACATTCAAAACTTTGAGAAACCAATTTAAAACCACTTTGATTAAAATAAATTAGAGGTTTAAATTAAAGTTTAAATCTTTATAATAATTTCAATTACTTTAATTCATTTCTCAAATTCAACTTAAGATTACAAATTAACCCTTTAAACAATTTCATTTAATAATTAAAATTTCAACATTTTAAGGCTTGAAATTAGAAGATAATTTAGTTCGTAAAAATCAAAATTTATTTTCTTTAAAACATATCATTTAAACCAATTTAAATTCAAAATTTTGAAATAATTTAATTTAACCAAATCCGGTGTCCATACATAATTTTCTACCTTTTGGCCAACTAATCAGTTATTTCAATTTTTAATTACATAGATGCATATATATCATTTCAACCCATAATTAAAAGACATACTTATATATCATTTCGACCTATTTCTTAATTCATTTCAAATATTACAAATGACATCTTATAAGATGTCAAATAATAAATAGGGTAATAACAGAGATATGTCAAAATAAATAAACAACCATGCATCCAATCATCAATCAATGGTTATTTAATAACAATCAACATCCAAATCAACCAACATATCCCAACAGTTACTAGTTTTCAACTGTAGATTTTAACTAGTAATTAATTTAAATGTCAATTTAATTCAATATAAAATTAAAATTAATTTATATGTCAATTTAAACTACCAAACAATAATCAATAAAATTTAATCACTTATTAATTTCAATTTAACTAACATCAAAAACTTTAGTATTGCGTGAGTGGTTTAAATCACTCACCTTTGATTTAAAGCCCATTAAAATTTCAATAAAAGCCCAAAATTTCAACAGTCTCCAAATTCAATCAAACTAATTTCATATAGTCCGAATTTCGATACGAACCCAATAGAAGAAACCTCACATTAATCGGAGTTCGCATGCAAAAGTTATTCGAGTAAGCACATTTAAATTTTAAATTGTAATTGAAAATAAACAAGGGGAAAATAGGTAATTAACGTCGCCTCTGCTAAACCCTAATGCCCAATTCCAGTTCTATCAAACCCATAACCGCTAAATTGGTCAACCTACCGCGCCACCTACTGGCCACCGTGCCAAGACTGGACATCACCAATGAGGTCACACCACCGCCCTCTGCCTTTGGACCCCATCATGATGGCTGCAATGAAGCCAAATGCCCACCTGGCCGAGCCCCAAATTCTCCTCAAATCACTGATTTCTGGTGAATTCGTGCATAACCAAGTCGATCCAATCCAATAGATCAACTCCACTTGACGTGCCCTACGATGCAGTGCCCTCCAATCATCGATTGGATGAAGATCCACCGTCTATTTGCAAAACCTTACAAAGGACGGCTAAGAAAGATCGCCAATTTCGGGCCAAAACGAGAAAAAATGAATTGCATACACATATTCCAATCGCCGAGAGCTTCGCGATGATATATAATTTTTTAGGGTTTAAGCAGTTTGAATTTATGAATTTGATTTGAAATCAGTAATTAGGGTTTTGGCTAATCTCCATTGAGAAAGAGCAGATAAGAACTGAAATTGTATGTATAGAAAATAGAACTGAATGCTGCTAGGGTTTTATAAACTGCTTATACATAGATAAAGATGAAACAGGAATGGATGGAATGGATGGAATGGATCGATTGGGCCAAAGCAATAACCAAGGCCCGAAAAGCCCGTTTCGTTCCTGGAACGAAAATAGGTCACCCTATACATTGAACGTAGGTTTTCAATATTTTTAAACTCAATGAAACTAATTTCTAACCCTAATTCTATTATATATAGAAGTTAGCTTTTAAAATCTAATTATATTCATTTTTACGTGTTAATTAAAATGAATTATTATTAAATTGGTTAAATCACTTTTAAATTCTAAATTAAAAGTTTTATATCATCATTCTTGATTAAACAGAATTTAATAATCCTTTGAAATACAATTTTCCATGTGAAATTAAATATTTCAATATTAATTGAAACATTTAATTACATTAATCCTAATTAATTTTCAAATTAATTTCAAATGGATTAAATAATAATATGAGAAATGGAACAATAATTAAATCTTAGTAATTTAAACACATTTATAAAAATTGGTTTACAAACAAAGGTTATTAATTTTATTTACTAAATAATTGATTTCATATTCTATGCCAAAACTAATTTCAATCAAACAACATATGGTTTCACTAATTGATACATCATATATTCTATTCCTTATTAACCTCATAACTATATCCAAATTAAGTTCTACAATTATATTCCAATTAGAAATAAACATTCACTTCATTCTTTATTAACATTAATTTTTATTTTCAAGGCAAGCGGGGTTAACTGGTCCCCTACCAGTTTATTGAGAATAGAAAAAAGAAAATGATTATGAACATGCTCATAATCACCAGAAAATGAAATAAAAACAAAACCACACAAAGGCTAGCTACTAAGAAAACCGCACAAAGGAAACAAGACAAGAGGTAGGTGAAAGAGGAACATAAACACAATCATGAGCTAAAGCCAAACTTCAGTCATATGACTTCTGAAGTCATAAAGGCTTTCCTTCATACCATTTATGATAGCATTCTTTAGGGCTTCCCATAGCTGATCTATACTCCTACTCTTATTTTCAAAACATCTTAAATTTCTTTCCTCCCAAACCAATTTCAAGTACTTCTTAAAGAAGAAGAAATAAATTGTTCTGTCGTGCTTCCTCCACTTAGTTGATTTGCTTATCAAATCCCACTCCACTGAAGACAATCCATGCATATGATCTGTATTTATTCTTCTCACCAATCTACCCCAAAGACCCATTAAGTCAGTGCATTCAAAGTATATATGAGCCACAGTTTCAGTCTGCAACTTACAGAAAACACATAGTGGATCAACTATCATACAATAATATATCAATTTACTCTTGGTCAACAAGGCATTCATGATAACCTTCCACATCAGCAGGTTGTCCCTGGCAGGAGAGTATCTTGACCATAATACCTTATGCCAAACTATTTCAGGGCTTCCAGTCCTATTAGCAAGGAGATCATATGTAACAGAGATTGAGTGAGGCTTTCCATTCCAAAGCATTTTGTCATTGGGAGCTATATGGTAGTTTTGACCCTGATATTTATTCCAAACAGCCCTAATTTCCTGATTACCGGTGTATGGCAGCAAAAGCTTACCATCATTCAAGTGATCTATAGCATAAGCATCCCTACTTATTCCAGTCTGAGCAGTCTGGTGTGGGGTAAAAAATTTCCCAAGCAATAAGCCTTCAGCCATCCACGGTCCATTCCAGAAATTGATAGTACTAGATTTAGAGAGAACAAATTTTATAAATGGAGAGAAAGTTGTTCTTAAGTCCAGCAACTTCCTCCAAGTCCAGCTACAATTCTGTGGCACAGACATAGTCCAGAAGTTCCTTCTACCTAGATTATATTTTTTTGGTCCATTCAACCCATAAGGAATCAACACCACTTAGCAAGGCATTAAAATGAGCACTAAAGGCTGCTTTATTCCATGTTTGCAAATTAAATATTCCAAGTCCACCTTTCTTTTTAGGCAACTCCATTTTGACAAAGGAGCACGGGATGATTTTCTTAGAACGAATTGAGCCAGTCCAGAAAAATATCAACATTGCATTTCTAACCATTTTCACCAGCTTAATGGGAAGAATATACACCCTAGACTAATACACCATCATAGATGAAATAACAGACTTGATGAGCACAAGTCTTCCAGCTTGTGAGAGAAATCTATTAGCCCAGCAGGACATTAAGCCACAAATTTTTGAATACCGAGGCAGGCAGTTGACAGTTGTAATTCTTGAAGAGCAAAGTGGAAGGCCCAAGTAATTCATGGTATTATCCATTGATTGCAATCCAGTTATAGCAAGTAAACGATTAGCTTCTTCAGTAGTTATACCAGAAGTGAGAATATGTGATTTATTTACATTCAGTTTCAAGCCAGTCATATGGAAGAATTTGTGAAGAGTAGCTATAATGTTCTCCAAAGAGCTCTGATCAGGTTTAGTAAATATCATGATATCATCAGCAAATAGGAGGGATGAAATTTACGGGGACTTACATTTAGAATGAAACAAACTATCCTTCTGCACATAACTCTTAGACAATATAGTAGTTAAAACTTCCATAACAAGAATAAATATATAAGATGAGATAGGATCACCTTGCCTGATCACCTGTTTACTTTTGAAAAAACCAGATGTGAAGCCATTATATTTTATTGAGAAGGTAGGAGTTGAGATACAGCTGTATATCCAAGCCACACAAACTTTTGGAAATCTCATTAGAGCCATTATTCTCACAATTGATGTCCAGTGTATGCTATAATATGCCTTCATTAAGTCCAGTTTTAACATGGCATTTTGGGTAGCTTGAGCACGACCATACCCTTTTAATAATTCATGAGAAATCAAGATGTTGTCAAGGATATTCCTCCTGGGAAGAAAGGTAGACTGATTCTTGGAAATTAATCTGCTAAGTACAACAACACGTCTAGAAGCTAAGATTTTTGATATACACTTATACATTACATTACAACAAGAAATTGGCCTAAAGGATGCAACGGAAGAGGGAGGGTGGACTTTAGGAATAAGTACCAGATTAGTTGCACTCAAACAGAAGAGGGAGGGTGGCCTAAAGGATGCAACATTAATTATTACAATCGATGTAATATACATTCAAACAGTTATTAATTGTACTCAAATAAATATCATTAAATTGTATTCTAATAGGCATTACCATTTTTACCTCGTTGAAATTTATCGTTCTTAGAATTCATTTAAGATCAAATTATATATCTTAAAAAAAAATTATTAGTAGATCATAAATTTTAATTTCTGGAAATACTAACTTTCAAAATATTATTTAATTGAATATTTTTAAATGTCAAAAATACGGGTCCTTACATCCCTTGTTTTAGTCATTCCTGGTTGATGATGCTACGTTTTACCTTTTCTACAGCACTTCCCACTTGGAATGCTAACATCGTCCTCTATGAAACAACAAAATGCCAGCATTCATCTATACAAGTTCGCTCTAGGACCAAATGAAATGCTTGAGAGCTCCGTTTTCAATCCATCATGTTCGAGATGTCTTCACTTCGAAATGCTTAAGTTGGATCGAAGTGATTCTCGGATAGCATATCCGATCCCGGTCTCTTCAAAACAACATTCAATAGTTTTCAGTAAACTGAACCCCAGTTCTTTAGGAAATAAATAGTCAAAGATAAGAGCGAAGATCACCTCCTAACCGTAAGTGGATGGATTTCTATATTATTTACCTTAGGAGAACGAAATGAGACTTATACGCACAGTACAACATCATCGGAGATGACTGTGCCATATAACTCAAGTGTTTCTTCGAGATATTACCAATGTTACATTTTATGTCCATATTTAGCTTGTTATTTAAGTATCAAATAAATAAACATTCCATTCAATGGTTTATTACCATAGGGAAAACCAACATTGATTAAGCACGTAAGCAACCGCTAGTCTTTTAATTAATCTTTTCACTGACAAAATCGCTTTGTAATACTTGTATATAAATACCTTTACAAAGATATACCACAAATCCCTATTTTTTCAATACTTAGAAAACATCCATATACTTATCATTATGCTATACGTAAACCTAGAAAGGTTCCCTTTCTTGACACTTCAAAAATCATTTATAAATCCCTTGTAACTTTCAAAAACCATTTATAAAACATTTGCAAAAATCTCTGAAATTGTTTATAAACTCTATATAGAAACCCCTTATAAAACCCAACCTCCATTTCCAATTATAAGCTCTTTTATAAATTTCAAAACATTTTACAATCTCGTTATAATTCCATAAAACTATTTATAAAACTCTTCTTAGAAGTTCATAAACTCATTTCTAAAGTCCTTTTATAAATATCTAAAATCATTTATAAACTCTTTTTATCTTATAAATATTATCCCTTTAAGTCTCCAAATCATTCTAAGAAACTTCCTTTTTAAAACCCAAATCTTGCGTGTAAAATTCTTTTTATAAATCTCAAATATTTATAAATAATAATAATAATCATTTACATTAAACACTATTAATAATAGACATAGATAATAAACCTTGTAAATAAATAAATAAATATTTACTAATCTTAAAAAATCTTAAAATAATAATTAATAATTTCAAAGACTTTATGAATAAAACTCTAATAAATAATTTTCAACCTTATTATAAATAATAATAATTAATTTCCCAAACAGTTTTAATATATCAATATTATCTCAAACCATATTAATTATTTAAATAATTAATCTTTAAAATATTAAAATTTTGATAAATAATTCTACAACAATATTAATTACAAATAAGTATGTTTAAAACAATATTAAATATAAATATATAACATTTTAAATTAAAATAAATATAAATAGATAACTTTTTAAAACAATGTTAAATAAATAACTTTAAAAAATATATTAAATATAAATAAATAACTGAGAACAAGATAGTTAAAAAGGTTGGAAAAATAGAAACTGAATCCTTTAAAATAAAATATTTTTGAAACCCAATTTCGAATTAAAATCATTCCTATCTCAAAACCAATTCCAATTCAAATGGCAATTTGTAGTATTTTTAAAATACTAATTTGAGGCCAATAGCTACCCAACGTTTAACCAATATCAACAATTGATTTTCTATTACTACTGGGTTTCATTTTTAAACATAAACAATGTCATAACCAATAGCGTTCATAAATTAGGTTTCATATCAATAGTTCATATAACAGGAATTTTATTGAAATAAATCAAAAATATCATGAAATCCCGTAGCATCCCTCTAACATGTTCCCTGCATCACAGCTCATATATATATCCGCATATATATATATATATATATATATATATATATATATACACACATTAAAATCAATAGTGGTGAGAAATCCTATTGGATCCTCCAAACTTGTCCCCCTGCATCACAAATAGTATGTAATTATATAATATGGGTCATCTGCTCTAGAGGCAAGAACAAGTCCAAACCAACTAATAAATAGTAAATCATCCAAACATCCGATCAATAATTTTTATCAACTATATAATATTACTAGTTAGCCAAAAAGGTGAGATTAACTTCCAATTATTCTAGTTTCCGCTGAGGCATTCCGGTTTCAACTAAAATCTAACATTGTTCGACTTTAACGTAAAATTCCAATTGCTCAAAATTGGTCCAATTCAATTCCAAGACGTAGATACTGACGACACGAGTCTAATGCGATGAACCGCATTTGATTTTGACCTTAAATGATTTAGTTATCAAATTATAAATTTTAGAGATAACTCACATTAATTTAAACATTAATTTCAAAATGAAATAGCTAATTACCTTTACCACCACTACCTGGCCCAAAGCCCACCAAGAACTAAACCTAACTAAACTTCTCCCTCCCCATCTACTTCTTCTACCCTCCCACGCATGCACAGTGTACATATCGTACACATCCTCTACTGATACGACGATTGACTCGAGGAAATGGCAAATCAAAGTCGCCAATCAACTTCTCTCATTGAAATCGACTCGGCCATAACCACTTCGCTGCCTCTGATTGCCTCCCCATAATCGCGACCTGCCCTAAAATCCTTACTGTAGCCAAATGATGAACCATCAATCATCGATCGGACCTCCTCTAAATCATGGCGTCAAGAATCTATGCCACCACGAATCCATATGTACCTTTAGATCTACAAATCGATGACCGCCTCACCTTTAATCTCCAACCCTTGGTCGACTGGGTAAGGTCGAGCTTCCAAAATTTGCATCGCATCCATCCATAAGTGTGCCAGAATGAAGCTCTTATCGAATTGAGATTTTTAAAGATTGTTTCACGATTTTTAGTTTAGTATTTTACTTGATTTAATGTTTTTGAAGCTGAAGATATGATTTTCTGCACACAGGAATGAATATAAAAAAGTAATGGAGGAAAATTTGAAATGATGGGGTAAGGTTTAAAAATGTGGGTGGTATGGATATGAACAGGAATGGGTAAGGTGGGATATGCTTTATATTTTTTTAATAAGAAAATATCTAGCTTTAAACGCCAGAAAATATCGAACTCTTATCGATACATATTGTCTTATGTTCTATATGTAATACTCTTTTTCTGAACTTAATGAAACAAGTCTCAAGACCTAATTCAATCATATATAGAATATAGCTTATCAAACTCGGTTATATTATATTACTTCTACAATTAATTTCTAAGTGTTTCGAGCTAGCACGACCAAACGATACGTCTAATCGTCAAGAAATTCATTAACTTATAATAACACACTATTACGGATCCAATAAAACTAATTTCGTCAAAATCTGAGACAGTCCCCGGAACGCTATTTTATATGTTAATTAAAACGAATTATTATAAAAACCAAATTAATCACTTTTAAATCTGAATTACAATTTTACTATCTTCATTCTTATTTAGCTGGAATTTAAATCAACTTTTGAAATAATTTTTATTCATATTAAAATTTAATATTTAATTATTTAAGCAATCCCCAAATATTAAATTTAACAGTTTAATTATCAAATAAATTGCTAAATTTGAAATTCAAGTTATTTAACTTACAAAATTTCTTTTAAATATTTTAAAACCAATTAAATATTCCAAATTCAAATGACTAAAATTCTGGGTCGTTACAATAAGTGAAGCCACACTCCCCCTATCTTTAATGGTCGTGAGCACATTATAGATGAGGAATGCAAAAGAGCAAGAGCAAGGCGAGGAGGAGGAGGAAGGTTGTTGCATGGTTGAGTTTGGACTTGGGTTCTTGGATCTTAGTTATTAGTGAGGTTAAAGGTGAGTTAACATCTCACTTTGAATGGGAATATAACATATATATGTTGTGTTGATTTTATATATGTTGTTTGAATTTTTTTCTACATTGTTGAAAACATTGGTTTTATCCTTTTTTTGAAAACAAGAAGCATATGTAATCCATACGAATGGATTTGAAATGGAATTGAATGGACTTGTATGACTTGTCATAGGACCTTGGAACAAAGCACATAGGTTGTAGATGGACTTTGGTTTAGATTGAACTTAGATTTCAAAGTGCATTTATTGCGATGGTCATTATATTTGTTGTTTTGAATTACCTTATTTTTGGAGATTTCTGTTGAACCATGTAGAGAGATCCTAAGGAGTTTCTCGCTATATTTACAATTTTTTGTATGTACGTTTGTTTCAGTTCGAAGCTTGAATGGTAAAAGATTAAGTAACATCTTGAAAAGTAGCAAAAGCTTCACTTGTGCAAAACTGCCCCATTTAGACGTGATTTTTTGATTTTAAAGGTTTGAAAAGATATTTAAATTTAAGTATTTTGTTTCATTCATTTCAAGTATTTGCAAACTATTATTAGAGTAGTTTAAAAGTGGTTTGAAATCTTTAGGAATTTCTGAGAATTAGTTTGGATTTTTAAAGAAGAGATATTTTGTTAAAATATATAGAAAACATGTTCTTTTAGAGCTTTATGATTTTATAAACTTGTTAATTTGAACTAATATTTTGGATAAATGTTCTAAAATCTATGATAAGTTAAAAATATATACAAACATTTTCAAACCGGGTTTAAGAATTGGTTAGTGGCCAAATTGTTAAATTGTTTAATTGCTTATTTTAAAAGTAATTAACTATGCTTAACATTTAACCAACGAAGTAGGCTTATCTATTTGTGAGTGTTAAGGTTGATGTTCGAATAGGAATATGTGCAGTAGAGCTCTAATATACCGGCTTCCCTCTTGGCCGAGGAATAGTTAAGTTGGAAAATATCAGAAAAATGTTAATCATGTTGATTTCTTACTTGTTTACGGAAATCATTAATACTATACTTAACACTAAAAATCGATGAGGTAGACTTATCTATTTGTGACATTGAAGAATAAGTGTCTAGGCAAGGATTTGATGCAACTCAATACTCTAACTTACCTGGCTTCACCCTTGGATGTTGAACAGTTAAGTTGGAATGTAGGAAATGAGTTAAGCATACGAATATTGATTTGTATAAGCAACAATTTTGACTAGATAGTCGATTAGTTGATTATCGAACTTGACCAAATATTAAAATAAGACGTTATCGAAAGGCTTCATGATTTCATACCAATAAGAACCCCCAGGGAGGAGTATTGATACAAAATGTCTCTAGCTTTCGCTTACTTCATAGAGAACTTGAATTGAGTTAACGGGGAATTTATCGATTTGTTTTGAAGAGTCCGATAAGCAGGAAGAGTGTACTTATATGAGATGACTCAAACCCATAATCTCTTCGAAACCATAAACATGACATATGTTCTGGAAGCGGTTGTGAAGTGGAACGATATAGAGTTGAGCTGTCTATCCTAAGGTTAAGTCCAAGGGAAAGGTCAGCGTTAACATTTCAAATGATGCAATCATATGCGACCTTCCATCTGAGGGGTATATAAAGAGAGAGTACCGCGTTAGCATTCATCGACAAACTTATGTAGGGAATCTATGTGGACTTTGGAGATTTGCTCGAGTTGCGTGAATACATATAGTGATTCACGCTCTGTTTAAGATGATGGAATCTATTTTGGGATTCACGTTATTTTGTAGTGACGAAGACTTTTGTGAGAGATGCTAAATGTAGCTTCGACGTCGGGAAAATGGAAGAAAACAGAGAAGTAGCATCGCCTTAAGGGTATATCAACTCCATATCTAAAGATGCTTATTGATTGTTGCTAGCGGGAGTTGATATGACTCGAATCACACATCGAACATGGTCCGGTTATATTTACCATAGAGTACATCCCATCTAGAAATATACAATGCTCAAATGTTAGTTTCTAATCCTTGTCATGGAAATCCGCTTCAGTTTACTAGAGGTGTCTTCGGGGAAAACAATCCATATGCGAACGCGCCTTAGCGGTATCGATTGCATATCTATTACTATTGTGGTGTTCACAATAGCTATTTAATATGATTTGTGTGTTACACACTAGACATTATCCATTATATCACTATATGTTAAACTAAATGAATGGTTGGTTTCATTGGAGGGGAAACCATTATGGTAAGCCATACGGTCTCAGGTTAATATTACATGTCACTCTTATTTCTTGAGTTTCTCATGTTGGTTTACCAGATTGATCCAGGTGTTATTTTTTTATAATGCTTAGGTCAGCCTCGTGTATTTTTCTAGATTTTGGTTTGGACGCTTATATCGTATGGAGAAGAGTTGAATGATTATCTTTCGCAGTATTCATATTTCTTACGCCTTACTATTTGGCGTATCAGCATATGTAAGGACAAGGTATCATAACTGTCCAAGCTGGTTATCCTATCTAGATTTTAGTAACTATGATATTTCTATATCCAGAGTAACCCTTTGTATTGTTCCTTTGATATTATATATTACCGTTCCCTTGTGAGATTCTAATACTATGTTCTTCTTTTCATATTTTATTCATTTTATTTTACACTAACTTTTTGTCTTTCCAGCACTTGAGTGCTCAAAAATGAATACCGTGGATGTATTTAGTGTCGACATTTGAGGTTGAAAAGTATAACCTTTACATTTGGTATTAGAGCTCAAGGTTGAGCGATCACCTTGGCTTTAGTTGGGTCTGGTTCGATTGGGTAAGCGACACTCTGTAATGAGTCGGGTGTGTTATAAAGATGAAAGCGTATTTGTATTTTGGAAACTTGACTTTTAAAATTATTCCTTAGGGATATCTCATTTCGGTAACTCCTTTGAAATAACTCTATCCCTTAGTTTCCTAAAGCTGTTTTCGCTTTGATTGGGTAGTAAGAACCATGAGTACTAGAGCTTCCAATGCTAGAGGAGGTCAGGGTAGTACTGTCATGAATGACATGGATCGAGCATCGAGAAATTTTGCTGAAGTTGAGGAACCAAGGGAGAATATCATAGAGGATGTCGTGTAGATCGGACCTTGGATAAGTTTTGCTTTTCTTTGCTTTGATAAGGGGTGCTTGTGGGGTTAAGATGTCTAGTGGGATGGAGATAATTATAGAAGTCCATTCTTGGCTCAGACTATGTGACCAGATTTGGAGATATGGAGCCAAATGATGCAATGAAGAATAGATTTGTGTCGCGACGTCTGGCGGATGCAGCTATGGAGTGGTGAAGTTCAATTACATCTGATATCCAAGGAAAAAACTTCTCTTAGGCCCAAATTAAAGATGAGTTTGAATTGATGTTTATTCCGAAAGCTGGAAAGACTTTGTTATTTATGAGCTTCTTGGAGCTAAAGCAAGAGGCCATGACCATGGCAGAGTATGAGAATCGGTTCATTGTATTGTCTTGGTTTGTGTTAGGATTGGTTGACATGCCACTAAAGAAGAATGAGATATTCATTGTGGATATGTACCCTGAGTTCCAACAGGATATGACTAATCACCTTTTAGGGTCTTTTATGAAATTGGTGAATATGGATTTGAGGTTTAAGAGTTTGGCATTGAAGCCCATCATTTCTGCATTAAAGCTACTAGCTTCCATTACAGTTGAGAGCAATAAGCAAAAGTTCAGTAGTTGAAGTATACGTCCAACCTTGTTTGTCATCGGTGCAGGCAGAAGGGTCACTTTGCTAAAAATTGTAAGAAGGGAGGAGGAGGGAAGATGGTAAAGGCATCAATAGGAGAGGTACCTCAGTTTGCACCGAAGGGTTGCTACAGTTGCCATCAGCCTGGCCATTTTGTTAGAGGTTTTCCCATGCTCAAGGAAGAGGAATAACCTAAGGTCTTTGCTATTTCTGCGGCAGAGAAGGAGAAGCAGATTCTTGAGGGTACACTATCTATCTTTCCTGTTTGTGTTTATTTGACTTTAGTGCTTCTAATATTTTTCATATCCGTTAACCTTGATTGTTTAATCATGCTCGGCATGTTAGGACATTTACTTTTTTTTTTTGATTTATGCTCAACTAGTTTATGAGCAGTTTTACTTTTTCACATTATGGGTTGGGATACAGTAATTACACGTACATTGAAATGAACATCTTGTGGATTAAATTTCACGCTTTGACTATAAGCCGTACAATGATAATGTTGGGTTAGAAGTTAATTAGTAAAAAATGTTACCATAATCAAAAGGAAAGACAGAATATATTGGAAATGAATATTTGTGAAAAGATTTATATAAGAAGGTGATTTTACGTAAGTAAGCTTATAAAATGTGGTTTATAAAGGAAAAGATTTAAACAAAGAATTTGCGAACTAAATTCCTGGTGTCCTTGAAAATGTTTTTAAGGACTTTAGCAAAAATAATAATAATATTTGAAAATAAATATTAGGGTTGTTGGTTTAGAAATTTAAGATCGTGATTCTTAGTATTATTGTATGAAGTATTCGATGCCGCTTTGGAATGACTTTGGTTAAGTACCAAGTGTATGGTTTGAATGTATTGAACTCACTTTTGTTACTTAAAAATAATTTTGATGATGATCGCAACATCATCGACGTTAATTTTTAGGTTTCTAAGTGTGGAGTGCTACAAAGTTGTTTAGGTAAAATGGATTTTAATTTAAATTTCGAAAGTATTATTCGATATACAAAGGTTATATGTATATATTATTTCAAAATTGTTTGAAATGAAAACCGATGTTTAGTTCTTGAGTTCTCTTGTTAAGTTATTTCATGGACACATGCTGCCTATGCATTAGGAAAGTATGGTATGTGCATCATTATGTGACATATTGTTTGGTAGTTTTCAAGTGGTTAAAATGAATCATGATTTTCGACGATTTTAGATAGTCGAGAACTTCTGGATAATTATAGAACTTGAAGCTAAATATTTTTGAAAATATAAAATTGAGTTTATATGACACTTGAATTAAGAAGGTAGCAAGTTAAGAAAAGTTTAAATTTGTTAAGCATACTTGTTAACTAAAGCAAAGTAATGTTTCGTATATGATCCTAAGATGTAATGGAGTATTATATGAGTATGAACTTAATTTATAAAGCGATTATAATCTTGAAGTTATGGTTTACGAAATGATGCATAAATGATTTAGTATTGAATGGAATACCATTTATATAAATGAATGAGATTAAAAAGGAATTTGTGTAGTTAAGAAACCAATAGGATAAATACATAAGTTGTAAATAGATCGGTTTATTCACATTATATTCCCGATCCAGTATTCATGTACTTATTTTCGGAGAGGTTTACACCGTTTGAACAATGATTTTTCACTCGATTCTTGACGGCTAACACTTGATATGGATTCATGATAACATCCAGATGTTTTCTAATATAGTATATAGCAATGTAAGGAGATAGAAGTTTTGTAATCAAGGATCCAAATCGGAGTCCTTAATAAAGAGGTCAAGTGATATACATTAGTTTGGAAGTGACAATTATATGATCGAACAAGTGATTAGATCAGATATTGCGTACGGATGGTTTATGTGCATCATATGAGCATTAGTGCATTTATATACTATGTTTGTTGGCTTATGGTGAGTTTGGGGAATGAATCTTCGATTTAGTATGAGGTAGCATGAATAATAGTCTAAGTAATATCCCGAGGCCATTGAGCGTATGGTATATTTAGTAGATTGTTTATCGTCCTTGAATGATGGAAGAGTTTTGAACCTGGGTGAACCATGAGTATTGGTTGCTAGGAAATATGAGTAATATTTGAGTATTTGTGTGCTTGTTCTTTTGTTAAGGTTAGAAGTATCATGGAGCAAGGATGCACGAGATAGTACGAAGAAGACGGATGACAGTTTGAAGGAGTTCTATCGAGAGTCTCATATAGACAAGGTTTTTTTTACTTATCTTTATGTCATATATCTTTTGTAGCGTACTCACCACTAAAGGTGGATTCACTTAGTATGCATTTTGGTTTGCATTTTAATTTGTACATAGTTTCAAAAGTATGCTACACACACACATCTTATTCTTCCATCCCTTTTGATTTTCGTTCTTGTTTAAATTTCGAGGAAAAAATGTTCTAAATGGCGGAGAAGGTGGCGACCCTGAAATTCAAACACTTCGTCTTTGAATATCATAACACTTTTGAAATATAATTAAGTGTTATAAGTGTAATTTTATAACCCTGTTAGACATCATTTAATTAATGAATCTGATAAGAAACCTATTTTTGAAAATTGTTTAAAAAAATATATTACTCGAAGAAAAATCGATAACATAACTGAAATCAGTTTATTGGTAAACAGCTTTTCAATTGATATAAGTTGTTCGAACTCTTGTGCAGCTGTCTAATGATCATATGAGTACATTAAAAACTAATTAACACACTCTCCTCTTCATAAGCATGGAAGGTTCTAGAAGCTTCCATATGGATAAGGGATATTATCATGAAAGGGGCATAATGGTAATTAGCATAAAAGAGAAGTGATATAAAAGAGAAGTGATAGGAGGTGAGTCTTCCATGCCCGGGGGGGGGGGGGGGGGAGGGGGGGTTGTAGGAGAATGGCTAAGTAATACCATCTTGAAGCCCATATAAGGAGAGGCATACCCTTAGGAATAATTCATTGATTCAAAAAGCAAATAGAAGCTTAAATCCATGGCTTCTTTGAATTCTAAAGAAAATTAATTGCAAATCAAATCCAAATCAACTAAAAATTGGAGTGAAGCCTTAGTTCCACATTACAAAACGTCCTACCTAGTTATAATTTGAAGAAGTAAAGCCACACTTCCCCAACCTCTAGTTGCCGCAAGCACTTTGTAGAGGAGGAAGGCAAAAGTGCAAGTGCAAGGCAAGGAGGAGGATGAAGAAGGTGGTTGCAAGTTTGGGTTTGGACTTGGTTTCTTAGATCTTGGTTGTTAGTGAGGTTAAAGGTAAGTTAACACCTCACTTTCATGGAAAATATAACATACATATGTTGTGTTGATTGTATATATATTGTTTGAATTGTTGTTGACAATGTTGAAAACATTGGTTTGATCCTTGTTTTAGAAACAAGAAGCATATGTGATCCATATGAATGGACTTGAATGGACTCGTATGAATTTTGGTAGGACTTTGGAACAAAGTAATAGGTTATAGATGGACATTGGTTTAGATTGGACTCGGATTTGAAAGTGCACTTATAGCGATAGTCTCTATAGACGTAGTTTGGAATTACCTTTTATTTGACGATTTCTACGAAATTTGTAGGGAGATTCTTAGGGGTTTCTTGCCATCTTTATTTATATTGTTTCATATGTATGTTTGTTATATTAAAAGCTTAAATGGTAAAAAGTTAAGTAACCCCTCAAAAGTGCCCAAAACTTTACTTGTGCAAAACTGCCCCGTTTAGACTTGATTTTTGGATTTTAAAGGTTTGGAAAGATATTTAAATATTAGTACTTCATTTTCATTATTTTTACAAGTTTTTATTAACTATTATTAGAGTATTTTGAAAGTGGTTTGAAATATTTATGAATTCTTAAGATTTAATTGTGTATTTTTAAAGAAGAGATATTTTGTTAAAATATATAGAAAACACGTTCTTTTTGAGTTTTAAAGAATTTTATAAACTTATTATTTTACATAATATTTTGGATAAATGTTTTAAGACCTACTATAAGTATTTTCAAGTATTCTAAAAGTATATACGATTTTTTTCAGAAAGGGGTTAAGAATTTCTAGTGGATGGTTAATTGTTTAATTGCTTGTTTGAAAAGTAATTAGCTATGCTTAACACTAAAAGCCAACGAAGTAGGCTTATCTATTTATGAGAGTTAAGATTGATGTTTGAGTAGGCTTATGAGCAACAGAGCTCTAACCTAGCGACTTCCCTCTTGGTCGAGGAATAGTTAAGTCGAAAAATATTGAAAAGGTGTTAGTCATGTTGATTTCTTGCTTGTCATGGAAATCATTATTACTATACTTAATGCCAAAAGTCGATGAGGTAGACTTATCTACTTGTGCAATGAAAGAATGAAATTTATAGGCATGAGTTTGTTGTAACCAATGCTTTAACTAATCAGGCTTTAGCCTTGGACGAGGAATAGTTAACTTGGAATGTCGAAAATGAGTTAAGCACATGGATATTGATTTGTATAAGCCATTGTTTTGACTAGATAATCGATTGCCTTGACTAAATAATCGATTAGTCGATTATCGAACTTGATCAAATATTAACTTAAGAAGTTATCGAAACTCTTCGCAATTTCATACCAATAAGAACCCCTCTAGGAGGAGTATTGGTATGAAACGTCTTTAGCTTTCGCGTACTTCTTAGAGAACTGAAATTGAATTAACCGGAAATTCATCGATTGATTTTGGAGAGTCCGATAAACAAGAAGGGTGTACTTCTATAATATGACTCAAACCCATAATCACTTCAAAATCATATACGTGATTAATGTCTGGAAGCAGTTGTGAAGTGGAATTTTATAGAGTTGAATTATTTATCCTAAGGTTAAGTCCAAGTAGAATTTCATTGTTAACATTTCAAACGATGCTATCATGTGGGACTTTCTATCTTGAGGAGTATTCTAGGAGAGAAGATAGCATTAACATTTGTTGGAAGACTTATACGGGGAACCTATGTGGAGGTTCAAGATCTGTTCAAGATGATAAAGGCCCAAATTTTCGTCCCTTTGATTCGATAATAAACCGCACATGTTCAGCCCAAATCGAACGAAAAGATGGATCTTTAAAGGTAACAAAGAAAATAGACAAAATAGAATCTCATTCGAACGAAATAACATATATTATTGACCAATAATCTTTACAGCACAAAATTTAAAAATACATGTATCAGATTCTAACCTAAATTCAGTTTGGACTGTTATAATACTTATCCTTACAATTGCTGAAAAACAACAAATAATGTACAGTGGAAATAGAATACATTCATACGTGCAGCTCTCCTCTAGAAACTCCCAGCGTCTTCAGCTAATCCTGAAACTATCGGATCTGACTCAAGTATAAAAATACCCGGATCAATCTGGCAAACTAGCGTGAGAAACTCAATTCACACATGACAGTTTCATAGATTGGAGAATGCTGACAAATACCTTTTGAAAAGAAAGAGTATCTCATAAGACCACGCCGCACATAAACACGGATGTGTTTTTACCTTATTGTAACCAAAACATTTTTATCAAAACAATTGATATTATTTTTAATGACATTCTTTGAAAACATTTGTACGTAAACTTATTAATCTTAGTCGAAATTGTTACATTGATTAAATTTCAGCATACTAGCCACAAAGTGGGTTCTACAAACAAAATGGAAAGCACTTATTGGAGAACGGATTTCCATGTAAATGACCAGGTGAAGGGACCACCTTCCGGCAGTACATCTATAGAGGAATGTATCGAGGCTACAGAACATCTACATAACAATCTGAATTCCAGTTGTCCGGATATTCCCAAAAATGCTAATGATCAAGCCCACTGAAGCTCAAGTTGGGTATTTGGTACCTAATAAATAGGCAAAGACAAATATATCAAAGATCATTAATTTATATCAAAAATGGGGTTGACTAAAATATAATGGTAAGTAAATACTCACCAATATAATAACACTCTCTAAACAGGTGTCCTACAGCAGGGAAATCTCAGTCATCTACTTAACATGTAGGGTGTTATGAGGAGGGGGTCGGAACTAAAGTACTGATGAATGGATAAATCATACACTTCTAAGCTTAATTCTACATATACCGTCCTATTTCCATTTACTACTATATTAGGTTTATTAGATTTGCAATACTCTCGCCTCTATTCGTGAACCGTGCCCATCTACTCCATAGTAGATTAAAACCTAATAACTATTGTATACATATATGTAGCTATATGCCTAATGACCATATGGGTCCTAGGTACCACCCAAGGTACCTTCCATATCTTCCTCGAAAAGGGCTCCATCATCTTTCTCCGTGGTTATTTCTATAAAGTACTGCTTCTTAAGGCCTACAATAGAGACACTCTAGCGTCTTACTCCATAAGCTTCCATAGATACATCTGTAAAGGACTGCTTCGTAAGGCTTACGATAGAGATGCTCCACTACTTACTATGAAAACGTAAATCGCGTCCGCACTAGTCTATGCCAGTGATCAGACATCCATAATGTACCACCCAGTGTGTACATTAAGGACTATGTAATCGTTCCGTCTACTATCTAAATCCTGCCAAAAAGGTCTACCTTGTATGGAATTCAGTCGGGGATTTTCTATATCTGTAAAGGAATGCTTCGTTAGGCCTACAATACAGATATTCTAGTTGGTCTGTCTCTTTTTTGTCGTGGGTATGGCCCCATACAACCACTCCTCAAATAAATCGAAAACCTCTAAAGAGTTAAGTGGTCTTGCCCTACTGTAAACAATCTAACATCCAATTGGCGGCGCCCCCACCCATTCAGTGTCTCGATAGTGAAAGAATCATTGGCCTGTTGGTTTATCTCTAGTTCTTCTCAAAATCGCTCTTGGTCTTAATGCTGACCAATATCTGCATGCGACTATCCTTAACTTACTTGCAAGTACTGGACATACGAATACCCTATTCCGAACAACATGCCCTTCTGACCTACAAAGGTCTACTTTGTTAGGCCTATAATGCAAATGCAGTCAAGGCATACTCTTCTAATGGAACACTTACAGACCTGCCTCCGGGGGTGCAGCTTCGTTAGGCCTACCCAAAGGGCTATCCTAGAGCATCCTCACGTCCCGTTGAAGTCTCGTACTTCCTTGAAGCCCAAAAATACAAAGTTTGATGTGCTTCTCCATTTCTGAAATCCGTGATGAACTGCTTCGTTAGGCGCTTCATCCTTTGGGTTGCTCCAAACGCATCTCAATTCTTTTATTAGACCCTAAGTCTAATCTTTTAATTTACATTTAGTTTACTTTTCTCGTTCTATTGGCTACTTATTTACCCTAATTAGCATATTCTTGCCCTCATCTTGCTTTTGGCTATTGTGATATCATTATTGATCTAATAGGGAATGCTGTTGGTATTGCCACTTCTTGCTTATTAACTTAATTTAAGTCTTAAGTTTATTAAATAAGCATCTTTTGTTCCATTTGCTTACTAATTTAAAAGAAATCTAAAATAAGCTTTTACTATTTATCTTTGTTGTCATTGCTTATTTATTCTAAGTTACAAATAAGCTTTTATGTTCTTTTACTTAATCATAACTTATGTTATAATTTACCTGTAATTGTTACTATTATTTCTTTTAAAATCTTTATATAATTACAAGTGTTTCTTTTTTTGTTCTACTATGTCTTCTTTTATTATGATATAAAATTCTTTTTAATTCTCTTTTGTTATATAATTAACTTATCATAATAACACTCTTTTTATATAGTCCGCGCTGTAAATGCAGACTTAGGTTCGTTTATTATTCACAGCCTTAATTTGTTATCTAATAATTTATCTGATTCATTTCATATTCTGCTTTATTTTCTTTTACTCTAGGAAGTAATTCTATTTCATTTGGTTAGTTGTGAAATCTATACTAAAATCTATTTCCATAATTTAATACTAAATAATACTATAAACAATAATTCGTAACTGCACGATATTTCTTTTATTATTTTGGGCTAGTGTAAAATATAGTGGTCCCTCTATTTTACGCTAGTTCCCTTTTTCTTTCTTTTTATTCTTGTAATTACGCTTATCATTATCTTTTGCTTATTAAATTATAGAAACATATTCTGGTTTCTAAACCAACCAATTAATCTATTACTTGCTCCCCAAACTAAATTATTAGATAAATTTATTGTTTTCATTCAGTGTAATTTATTGCAAAATTCCACTTTTTTAATTTTATTCCAATTTTCTTATTTTACATCTACTTCTATAAAGTCTAGTATTTTAATCCATAACCATGAATTCTCTTTCTAACTATATTATTCGTGTAAAAAGGGAATGAAAGGAACCAATATTAAGGCTAAATTATGACTTTTAAAATAAATGTAAATAACTGTAAATTTCTTACTTTTAGGCCAACAGCTTTTCTAATTATCAAGCCTAATTAAATTTAAATAAAATTTTCAGTCTTTGCATAACTAATAGAATTAATTACTAGAATAAATTATCTAACTGAAATTCAACGATAATATATATTATAAACGTAAAAGAATATAATTAAATCCACTCACATGTCGTCCTTAGCTTCAATCTCTATCCCTTTTAATTTGCTATGCTTTTCTTCGCTTTTCCCCCGTTTTAATTTGCTGTAAATTCCTTGATTTGTTTGCGCATTTCTCTAATTTACTTGTATGTATATCCTTGCTTAATTTTATTTTTTGTTTGGTGAAAGATTTGATTGATGGAGGAGAGGAAGAGGGAGAAGAGAGTTTGCTGTAAATGACAGCAGCTGAATCAAAGAAAATAGGGTGGGCTGAAGTTATGTTACGTTCAATTTATATGTGTAGTGAACAGCTGTGAACCATCCGATCAACCCTAAAAACAATCCCCACCATCATTTATTGAATTGGTTACGTTATCTTGTAATGTATAGTTCTCCAATGTTATACATTTATTTCTTTATTATACAACCCTATTAATTCACGTTTCCTTTTAAATAAGATTCTCTCATTAATTACCCAATTAATTAGATCACACACACACACATATACATATATATGTGTATCCAATATTAATTTATTCTTATAGGTTATAATTTCTTACCTATTTGAACACGTCAATTAATACCCATATTAATTGACTATATATAAAAGTTATACTGTTAACCCGCTTTTTGCAAGGCCGTGGACAGACGAATTCAACCTAACCAACTTCGAAATTATCGAGGCTGGAATATGATGGATTCGGTTTAAATGGATGTTGTTCACTTGGATAGATGCTCGGTTAGGATACGTCGTTCGGTCGAAATAAAGTGGTTCGATGTGTTTGGAATTCGACCATGTGGCTCGACCGTTCGGCATGGCATGGTTCGGTCGTGGTATTGAAGTTCAGGAAGGTCGGTCAGTTATGGTTTGGTATTTATGGACCAACACTTCTGTTTCGGTCAGAGGTGATTTGGTATATATGGATTGGTGTGGATGTGGTTCGGCATTGTGGCTCAGCATGGATAGCTCGGCATTGTAGCTCGGCATGGATCGCTCAGCATTGTGGCTCGGCACGGGTCACTCGGCATGGTGGTACGGTCAGGTCGCTTGGTGTTGTGGTTCAGTCATGGTGGCTCGGTAATGATGGTTCGGCACTGGAGGTCGTTCGGCCTGAGGGTTTGGCAAATGTGGTTCGGTCTTGGTATGGTTCGGCATCGGACATCCCTCAGCGTTGTGATTCGGTCAGAGCCACTTGGCATTGCGGCTCAGCCTTGGTTGCCATTCGGCATGTAGGGGTCGGCTTAGCTCGTTCGTTTGAAGGGAGTCGGCGTGTATGTGCTTTTAGTCCTAGTAGGGACTACTTCGGTTCGTCACAGAGGGAGGCTCGGGTCGGCATGTACAGAACTCACGGTCTGTTGCAATAAATGGTGGAGGTTCAACAAAAGTTTTGATGGGCCTGTACCACTTCGAAAGCCGAATAACTCAGGATTTGCCTATAAATATAACATGGGGGTCTCCAGAAAAGGGGATCTTCCGGGGAGACTCTCTTGTTTTTATTTCTTAAGGCTAAGGTTACCCTACCATTTGGTAACTGTAATCATTACAGCAATAAGAAGGAAACTTCTGGAGTGGACGTAGGCCGGAGTTAGCCGAACCACTATAAAATCTGTTGTTCTTTACTGATTTCATTCTGATTTTGACTGTTCTTCATATTATTACTCTCTACATATACTCTATCTGTGAGCTGTGATTGTGATTGGGTGCTTTCGTTTGGATTTGGGTGTTAGTGACCAATTTGTGCACTAACATTTTGGTGTTTTCACTGAGAATGCTAGCACTCAGGGATTTAGGAACTTGAATTCTAGAAAGCAATGGTTAGACCACTAACGAGAAAGCAAGCAGCGGAAAGGAGCTATCAGGAAGGATGTCAAGCGGCCTCTTCTGGACCTGGAGAGGATCGTGCATCCATCTACATAACCCAGGACGAGATGCAGGTTATGATGAATTCTATGCAGGAGAAGATGATGAAACGGCAAGAGGAGATGATTCAGGCTCTTCTTAGGCAATTTGGACAACCAGGAACTACAGGTGCTCAAGTTCTTGGAATTGGACCAAAGAAACTCAACCAGCGGGCAGATGGAGGAGTGATTCAGTAGGGGGAAACTCTCAATCAACAAACAACTAATAATCTGGTTGGACCTAGACTCGGGGGGCACACCACCAGGTAATGTTGGAAACAACCCCTGGAGGGATGCTAGGTGATGCCATGCAACCAGGCATCAACAGAAACACAGGAGTACGTAACGAGGAATATGTGCCAGAATTCCTGTGCGGAGTTGGAGAGCAGCTCGTAAATATGGATAGGGGACCCTTGGTTGGAAACGCTGGATTGGCTGATATTATTAAGCGGACTATTCGCGGAGGTCTGACAAACAGGGATTCAGACGGAGTCAACAAGAGCCCATTTACCCGGAACATCAGGACAGCTAGGAATCCACCCAATTTCAAACTACCTTCTCTGGAAGTATACAACGGGAAGATGGATCCCACTGACCATTTGATGAGATACACAAGGCATATGGAAGTGCTGGGGGCAACAGAAGAGGTTGTGGCCCGATGTTTCCCCTATACTTGACTGATATAGCTGCTATGTGTTCATACAGTTGGAGGATGGATCCACTAGAGCACGGACAGAGCCGATGGACAAGTTCTTAGGTCATTTTCAAGTTCATATAAAAAGGCCAAAGAACGTGATGATGCTAACGTCAGATAAACAGGGGGCAGATGAATCGCTAAGGACATTCTTGACTCGGTTTAATGCAGTAGTTGCTTCGGTGGATCGGTCCTGATCCATCAATGGTTCTGATGGCTGCAGTGTCAGGAGTCAGAGATAATTCGGATTTCAAAGTACCGTTGATACGGGACCCACCATTGGATCTCGGGGATTGCTTTCATGAAGCTAAGAGATTTCTTCGACAAGAGGATGCATGTTTGGATATGAGGTCAAAGGAAGTAAATATGGTTGGGGATGGAGGACTGCCCAGCGAAAGCTTGGATAAGGACAAAGATAAAGGGAAAAGGAAGCGGTGGGGAGAACCAAATTTCTCCACTTACACAGGATTGAACGCAACATTGGAGAGGATATTCTTAGATACTCGAGATCGCCTTCTGTATCGAAGGCCAGCAAGGAGGGAGTCTTCAGAATGCGAAAGGGCATCAGGAAGGCATTGTCACTTTCATGACCTGGACGGGCATGATACTAATAGCTGCCGACATCTAAAGGATATAATCGAGGAGCACGTAAGGAATGGTCAGTTCCTATAATATGTCGAAACTCGAATTACGGCGGTGGAACAGGAGCAGCCACTGCCTACCCTGAACAACGATGGCGTGAGACACAGGAATAGTGGCCGGCTGGTCATCAACTAGTCATGGTTCGGAATAAGTATCAAACTCCAAGCAAACAGCTAAATCACTTAATCATGTGCATGTTCGAAGATAACCCTAAGGCATGCTCTGAGATGATGCTTTACCGAGACGCCCCAGTTTGTGAAATCAGTTTTTTTCCTTTGGCTTGGACATTTGCTTTTTCTACTTTGGTTTTGGGGTTCAGTTTGAACTCCCATTTTTTTTGCCTTTTTGGTTTGGAATTTGGTTTAGATGCTTGTTGGGAATGTTTCCACCTGCTACCTAACCAACCCCAATTCCCTGCAGAGCCGAACCAATCACATTCCCACCAACTACCAGTTCAAACCTCACCGGACCAAGCTCCATCGGACCAACCTCACCGGACCAGCCTCCACCGAATCAACCTCCACCGATCCAAGGCCTCACCGCTCCAACCACTACCAGACCACTCACCACCGGACCAAGTCCCACCAAACCAAACTCCATCCACTCACAACCGGACCAAGGCATACCAGACCAATACTGCCAGGTCAGACTACATCAGTCCAGGCCCACCATCAGTTATATACATCCAAGACCCCTACCCCTAGTCTCACTCTATAAATAGAGGGGCAGGGGTACAACAATGGAAGACAAGTTTGAGAGCTCAAGCACGGATAGAACTTTCAAACAACTTTCAGATACTTGCAATCAAAGCTTTGTACTTGCAATCTGGACAGAAAGGAAGAATAACATATAAAGTGGACGTAGGCACATTCTGGCCGAACCATTGTAAATCTGTGTGTCTTTTACAGTTTAGTCCATCTATTTTATATATTTGCATAAATCACCCAAATCACTAAGAACAACATATAATCAACTAAATCATATGACTTGGAGGTGTTTGCCCATTTTTTGTGCAAACATTTTTGGTGCTTTCATTGAGAGCTCGAGCTAGAAGCTTCAGCTTCTCCCCCTCAACCTTCTTCCTAACAGCTTCGCTCATTGCTTGGAAAGCATGCCTCCTAGGCAGAAGAAAGATGCTAATAAAGGAAAAAACGTCGCGACTAGCAGTATTCAGGATCCAGTAATCACAGATCAAGAGAATCGTTCCGCTCCAACAGCAAATGGAAATCAGGAAAATCCGACAGCCCCTGCCACGGAGCAACCAATTACTAGGGCAGATCTGGACAGGGTTGTGGCTGAAGTAACTAACCGCTTCACATCTCAACAAGAAGCCTTGGTGGACCAACTCATGTCACGCTTAAGGGATGCTGAAGAATCCAACCGCAACACCGAATCATGGGGCGAGTCCCGGTCTGGAGGATCTGGGAGGCGACAAAGATCTTTTTTCTTCAAGGAGGCAAACAACAGAGACAGGAATGGTAGGGGCCGAGCCCAGACTCAGCCCGAATTCCGACCCGAGGAAACACTTGTAACCGAACCCAACGGGGGAGGTACCAGGCAGGGGTCGGATATGGCTGTGCCTGTCATGCTACCTAACCATGGGAACACCAATGGACAGGGCCGAGCTGGAGTCCAGCCCGAAGTTGGGCCCGAGGGAATGCTTAGAACAAAGCCCAACGGGGGAAGATCGAGACAAGGGCCAACTGTGGCTGACCCCAGCATGCTCCCAGAAGACCGAAGACAGCCACCGGAAAATGTTAGGAGTGATAGACGATACCATTCCTACAGGTCATCCGGATGGAATCAATCCCGCAGAGAAGAACCAAACTCATTTCTATCCGCCCCAAATTCTGATGAAAGGATGACGCGATTGTTCAGAGATTGCGTCCAGCGGGATCAAAGGGATCGGGGGATAGGCGCTAGGGTAACCAGCTCCTTCACCCGCAATATCGAAACTGCCATCACCCCTTGAGAATGGAGAATGCCAACAATGGAACCTTACAAGGGAACCTCTGACCCCATTATACACTTGTAGATACACACAGCATATGTTCATGAGCGGAGCAACAGAGGGAGTGTTGTGTAAATGCTTCCCACTATTCTTGGCAGACCTAGCTACCTCCTGGTTCTGCCATCTACCCCAAGGATCCATCAGCTCGTGGGAAATGTTGAAAGAAAAGTTCATCAGCCAGTTCCGCATTCATATGGAACAACCCAAGGACGCTTATTCCCTATCTAATATCAAATAGAAGCCCGGAGAGACAGTGCAACAATATCTAACCCGATTCAACGCCGCAGCGGCCGTAGTCCAAGATGCCGATGAGAAACTTATCCTAATGGCTCTTTGTAGTGGCGTACATCCGGATACCAAGTTTGCTAGAAGATTAACGAAAGAAAAACCAGCTACCTTACCCGACTTCTTCCATGAAGCCGGAAAATATATGAGATTTGACGATGCTGCCATTGAAAGACAGACATGGCAACAAGCTAAGGCAGCTCATGGCAACACACCCGCAGTAGCAAAGGACGTTCGAAGAAATGACTCCAGAGATAGTGCAGGGGGCAAAAAGGGTGAAAAACGCCTATATCGGCTAGGACCAAGATTTGACGCTTACACTCCTTTGAATGAAACAGTCGAAAACATCTTCCTGGCCACCCAAGACAAGCTTAAATACAAACGCCCCCCGTATAAGAAGGAATCAGATCACGCAATCAAGTCTGGGAAGTTCTGCCGTTTCCACGAATCCCATGGGCATGATACCAATGAATGCCGTCATCTCCGGGACCTGATTGAAGAACACATCAGAAGGAAGAGATTGGAACACTATGTAAAGGGTCAGGACAGGACTCCAGCTCCTGCCAAGGAGAACCCAGGGCAACTCCGCCCAGAGACAGGCGGAAGAAATCACAACACCAGCGGTTCCAGTCAAGAGAAGATAGTGTATCATACAATATCGGGAGGACCACACATCGCCGACAGAAACTGGGCAGAAATGGAAAGATATGGAAAGTCACTTAGAAACAATGTAGACTACATCAATTCCATCGTGGAAGAACGCCGCCCGAAGCGGAAAGAGGGTAATGACATCACATTCAGTAGGCGAGACCTAGAAGGAAGGCAGTACCCTCACATGGATCCTATGGTTATCTCTGCCTGGTTCGGCCCAGCCAAGTTTTTCGAATTCTGGTAGATACTGGAAGCTCCGTAAATATTCTATTCAAGCATGCTTTCGAAAAAATGAAGCTGTCAATGAAGGATGTGTCTCCCTGCAACAAACCACTACACGGTTTCACTGGAGATGCGAAGATGCCCTTTGGGCAATTGGACGACTTTGTCGAAATAGGAAGTCATCCCCGCTCCATTGTGTGGAAACAAACATTTGTGCTGATAGATAACCACTCGGCCTACAACGCCTTTTTGGGAAGACCAGCCTTGTCCGACTTCCAAATTGTCCTGGCCCCGTGGTGCCTGAAGATGAAATTCCCAACAGACAATGGAATAGGAGAAGTAGAGGGAGATCAAGATGCTGCTCGAGACTGCTATGTAACTGAACTTCGCAATAACCGCAGGAAGGATAAAGGGAAGGATGCAGAGACTACTCTCTGCAAGAAGAACTTGGAAGCATAGTAACTAAAGAAAGCCCCTCCTCTTCGATATACCAGTGATCCTTTCAATGAATTAGACCCCAGGGACAAAGAGGAGGAGGCCACCGCCGAACCTGCAGAGGCCATGGAATTTGTATCTGTAGACAAACACGACCCAAGTAGACTGCAGAGAATCGGGTCTCAGTTAAGAGCAGAGTTGAAGGATCAACTCGTCGATTTTCTTCGCCACAACTTGGATGTATTTGCATGGACGCACGCTGACATGACTGAAATCTCCCCAGACGTAGCGTGCCACGTACTGAATATCGATCCCACCAAGGTACCAGTAAAGCAGAAAAAGAGAAGTATGGGGGCAGAACGATCAGCAGCCCTCGAGGAAGAAGTAAAGAACCTACTTGCCAATAACTTCATACGAGAAGCCATCTACCCAGAATGGATCGCCAACCCTGTACTGGTAAAGAAGGCTAACGGGAAATGGCGAACATGCATTGACTTCTCCAACTTAAATGACGCTTGTCCGAAGGAATGTTTCCCACTCCCCTGAATCGATCAACTCGTGGATAGCACGGCCGGGCACGAACTCTTATCTTTTATGGACGCATACTCAGCATATAACCATATTCCTATCCACACACCCGATCAAGACCACACTAGTTTCATCACTGACCGGGGATTGTACTGCTACAGAGTAATGCCTTTTGGACTTAAAAACGCCGGAGCTACCTATCAGCGCCTCGTCAACAAGATGTTTGCGGAACTAATAGGACGAAGTATGGAAGTTTATGTGGATGACATGCTGGTAAAATCGAGGAAGCCAACGATTATGTAAGCCACCTGGACGAGATGTTTCAAGTAATTCGCCAATATGGAATGAAGCTGAATCCTCTAAAGTGCTCCTTCGGAGTATCGTCGCGAAAGCTCTTGGGATTCATCGTCCATGCCAGGGGGATTGAAACAAACCCCGAACAAGTCCGGGCTTTACAAAATATCAAGATACCATCCACTCGAAGAGAGATGCAAAGCCTAAACGGGAAGGTGTCCGCTCTAAGCAGATTCATCTCTAAAGCAACCGACAAATGCATCCCTTTCTTCGAAGGTCTAAAGAAAGACAAAGGAAAGTTCGAATTGACCGACGAATGCTCAATAGCCTTCCTTAACCTAATCGAACACCTCCAGAGACCACCAGTACTCTCAACTCCAAATGAAGGCGAAGAACTATACTTATACCTTGCTGTATCATCCCATGCCCTAAGCGACGCTTTGGTGAGAGAAGACAACCGCACGTAGCGGCCCGTATACATTGTAAGCAAGAATTTACGGGGGCAGAAGCCAGATACCCTAAACTTGAGAAGCTAGCATACTATTTGCTAATCACGTCATGAAAACTGCGACACTATTTCCAATCACATTCCATCAGAGTTTTAACCGATCAACCGCTAAGGCAGGTACTCCATCGCCCCGACACTTCTGGACGACTACTTAAATGGTGCATTAAACCGAGTCAATATGATATCACTTACCATCCTCGCACCGCCATCAAGGAGTAAGCCATGGCCGATTTCATCGCCGAATTCACTACCAACGAAGGTAAGGAGCAATCTGAAATAATAGGAGATATCAAGTGGAATCTCTTTGTAGATGGAGCATCAAACGAACAGGGCCCTGGGGCAGGTATTGTGATAATCACCCCTAGGAGAAGGAAGCTGCACTTGCCCTAAGGTTGGAATTCGCCGCCACCATTAACGATGCAGAATATGAAGCAGTAATAACAAGATTAGAACTTGCCTTAGAAATTAGATTCAGTTCTTTATGTCTTCATAGTGATTCTCAACTTATCGTAAACCAAGTATTAGGAGAGTTTCAGATTCGAGGAGAACGACTCACCGCATATCTAAAGAAGACCAAGCTGTTGCTCGATCAATTGGATCACTATTTAATCAAATACATTCCTCGAGAAGAGAATCGAGAGGCCGACGAACTGGCAAAGCAAGCTAGCATGATGAACAGCACCATTTCCGGAACAGTAGCCATCTCGAAACAACTACCCCCAAGTTTCGAACAGGAAGATCTGATAGCTGCAATCGAAGAAGAAACCTGGATGACTCCTATCCGAAAATACTTACAAGATGGCACACTACCCAACGAGCATAACGAAGTCAGAAAAATCTTGAGGAGAGCTTCCCGCTACACAATACAAGAAGTCATCCTCTATCGGCGCGGCTTCTCTAACCCCTTATTAAGTTATGTTGCTGGAAGGGAAGCCAAGAAAATCTTATCCAACATCCATCAAGGGAGCTGCGGAGATCACACTGGTGGGCAGACTCTGGCGAAGAAGACGCTCCGATATGGATACTACTGGCCCACTTTAAATAAAGACGCCTTAGACTTCGTCAAAAGATGCGACAGATGTCATAAATTTGCTAAGATTCCTCGACTACCAACAAATGAGATTACTCAAATGACCAGCCCTTGGCCCTTTGCAGTATGGGGAATTGACTTGATTGGCGAACTGCCGATGGGCCGAGGCGGAGCCAAATATGCTATAGTGACAGTCGACTATTTCACCAAATGGGTGGAAGCGGAACCTCTAAATAAAATATCTTCGACAAAAGTTATTAACTTCTTGATAAAAAATGTTCTATGCGGGTACGGGGTTCCACTCAAAATCATATCGGACAACGGACTTCAGTTTAACAGCGAGGAGTTCGCCGACTGATGCCAAGAGCACGGAATTCACAAAAGCTTCTCATTTGTGGCTTATCCTCAGGAAAATGGACAAGTCGAAGCTGTCAACAAAATTCTTAAAACTCTAATCAAGAAGAAGCTTGAAAAGTCAAAAGGCGCTTGGGTGGATGAACTTCCTACGGCACTTTGGGCCTGCTGCACGTCTTTCAGAACATCAACAGGGCATACTCCTTTCTCTTTGGCATACGGATCGGAGGCCGTGCTCCCAGTTGAAACTATAGTGCCATCCACCCGTAGGATCCACTTCAACCCAGAAGAGAACGAAGAACTCCTCCACATGTCTTTGGATCTAATCGAAGATAGAAGAAATGATGCGGCACTCAAAACAGTAGCTCACAAGCAAAAAGTGGCAGCACAATACAACTCCAAAGTCAAGCATCACAGCTTACAAGAAGGAGATCTTGTCCTCAAGCGAATCTTCCCGCGCCCCGGAGCGCTAGATCCCATCTGGGACGGACCATATGTAATTCATAAAGATCTCCACAACGGAGCTTATATTTTGTCAACAGTGGACGAAGAGGTGTTCCAGAGGGCATGGAACATCCAACACCTTCGTCGATACTTTTCTTAACTTGTACTGCCCATATAAAGTGGATTAACAGAGAGAACCAGTGGACGTAGGCATTTTCATGCCGAACCACTTTAAAGATCTTGTCTCTTTTTAACTTGTTCCTTTATATCTTGGCTGCTTGTTAAGCTTTATCCTTTTCTGTTGAACAAAATCCTATGTAATGGCATTTCCATTCTAGACACTTCACGGCGCAACCTCGCCTGGACAAGACCTAACAGGTACTATACGAATCTATGCCCTTGCCAATGAGACACTTTTGCTCCAGCATCCCTCTGCTGCGGGTTAACTCATTGCTCGCGACGGCCCTCAAAGCCAACTGTAATGAGCCGATTATAAGCCACCGAGGAGGACGAAAATAGCCTAGGCAGCTCATTACGGCGTTCGGCTCGCCGGCAACCGTGAACCGATTATAAGCCCCAACATAAGGTGTGGCCAGCCAGGGGCAGTTCACAATTGACGATCGACACCCGCGCTAGTCGGCCACGGTAAATCGAATAATACCCACGATTACAGGCCATAATGGCTCAGGTAGTTACCGTGCGCGATCTCGGCTCCGATGTGTCTTAAGTACGGCTGTGGTAAAAAAGAAAACTCCCCGCGGAGGCGTAAGATGGGTGACAAAGGTCTCCAAGACCCACAGCTAGGGAAAGTGACTACAAAGCCCGTTTGCCATGAACTTAAGCGCGTCGAAGGCCTTCTGTGATTGGAAGTTTTACTATTTCTTATATTTCCATTTTATTTATAAAAACTTTCCTCCTATCCTCTATAACGTTCGCTAAAGTACAGGACACAAAATGGGAGACACTCGCTAATGGGAATAAGAACTCACAACTGGATGGCAGGTCACTCAGCTGTATTCCACATTCGATTACACAAGGCATTCAAAGCTACCGTCTACAGCTAAAACTTGAAGGGCGGTACTTTCTTCTCTTGTACATAAATATGTAACTATGATTTATTCACACATCACACTAACATTGCAAGACATGGAATTATATTTTAAGCAAGAACTTAGCGTCAAACACAATTGAATTACTAACACCTACACAGCTATATTTTATGCAACACATCGAAATAATGACAGCATTCAAACATGACAAAATCATCTTATGTTATAAAGTTACATGCCAAAAATCAAGTTGTTCGTTACATAATCACAGCCTGAAAATTACATTAATGTTTTAAGACTAACATAGACAGCGATGTCAAGTAAACTGAAAAATGTTCAGATCAAGCCAAGGAACCGACTGCATCAGGGCTTCGCCTCTATCCTGCTGGCCCTCCGAGGCCGACTTAACCGCCGGGTCAGAACTCCCAGTATGCTGACCAGAGGTAGTTGGCGCTTCAGAGGTCCCACCTGTCCAATTCAGGAGAAGAATTCATAGAATGAAAAATAAGCAACCAAGTTATGAAGAGGCTAAAAGGGAAGACTTACCAGCATCTGTTCCTTGATCATCATCCCCCAACTGCACGCCTACCTCCTCAGCAGCAAGCAGCCGCATGACCTCCTTCACCGCCACTTTCTCCTCCTTAGTGAATTGGGCCGTGACCACATCCATTCTGAAGGCCATGCCACCCTCCTTATCCGCATCAGCCTTGGCCTCCTCCAGACCCGGAGATAAATTCTGGCCATGATCCAGGGATAATCATCCATCCAGGATAAGTTGCCCTGCTTCCAAGTACGGAAATACATATCCTGGAGCATCTCATCCATCATCCCCTCGTTCTCCTTAAACTCCCTCATTCGGGCCTCAGAAGCCGACAGCTTTGCAACGGCAGCATCCCTCTCCGATCGGTATCGCGAGCGGTCAGCCTGAAGGGATTTCCTCATCGCCTCCATCTCCTCCTTCAGCTTGGCTTGAGCAAGCTTCGCGGCTTCAAGCTTCCCAGATAACTCCTCTACCCGCTCGAGATCCGCTTTCCGAACCTCATCCACCGTTGCAATGGCCATATCGATCCGTTCCTTGCACATGGCCTCCATTTTCCGCAGCTCGGCTCTGCTAGCCTCTTCCATAGTTTTCTTTAGCCGTCTGGAGGCAGCCTCGTGCTGAGAGATCTGGATGGCCTGATCGGCGAGTTGCTTGGCCTGGTCGGCAACCACTAGCCGTAATCTTATGTTGGCACTCCCAATTTCCTCCCCGGCCTTGACCAGGCGAGCGTGATGCCCCATCAACTTCCTAGTCTCTTCAACAACCCGGTCGATATTTTCCTTGGCTTCATCCCCCATAGTTACAATCCGAGTAGTAAGCAAATCAAGGTCCAGCGACTTGGCCTCATCGATCACCCTTACCATAGGATTGCGAGGGAGAAGGTGCTCACCAGTAACCTCGTCAAAGGAAATATCATGAGAACTCGGGCCCAGATCTGGTTGACCTGCAAATGGATTACGAGCCATGCCAGGGCGATCAATATGAGTAACGGTAGGATTCTCTGATGGATGCGGAGAGGGTATGAACTAAGTATCCTCCCCCGTGATATCATGAATAGGCTGGGTTGGGGGCTGAGGTCCAGGTGAAGGTTCAAACATGGAGCGCCTCCTCTTTTTCTTTTGAATATCCTCTTCAATAACTCTGAGAAGAGGACGGTAGCCGACTACGTCCCCGGAATGGTTGGTCGGAGGCTTTGGTTTAGCGGAAGCTTTGAGGAGTTTGAATTGTTCGAGATGGTGCCGAATGTCTGATGTCTTGGCCACCTTACCCGTTCCTGGAATAAAAACTAAGTGGTATGAGCATGCACTGAATCATAATTCAAGAAATATATCAGGTGAAAAAGAGACGGGAGCTGGCCATGAAACATTCATAAATACTTATCATAAATGGAGTCGGTGGGAGTCAAAAATTCACCTTGAATCGCCGGAGTTGCCCTAGATGAAACGCTCTTAGAAGATGGAACGACACCAGTTCCGGCCTTGTCAGCTTTCTTCGTCTTCTCCACCAAGGCCGATCCTTCCCCCGACCCCTCGAAAGCCTAGTGGAAAGCCTCATCTGTCTACTCTTGGATCTCACTTACTTGCCCAGAAGACAAAGCCCCGCTGCCATCACCGCTCTGTCCTTCGCCACCATCACCTTCTCCATCACCTCTGCTCTCCTCCTCGCCTCTTTCCTCCTCAACATTTTCCTCCTCCGGAACATCTGGACATGTGCTGGGGAGGGTCCATCGGATTTCTCGAGCTTCTTCCCCCCGACGACTGGAGGTATCAAGAAAGGTTTCCTCTTGCTGCTCTTCGACGTGGCCCCTCCTTTGGCTTTAATAGCCCTCTTCTCAGCTGTGTCTCTCTGCTTGACCACACACTGACGTGGTAGAATCAAGTTGTGCTGCAAAAGAGTAGCATTCCTGATCAGGTAAGAAGCTGACCTCTCCCTTTCCGAAGTGGCTTCTATTTCCGCAGCCATCTGAACCAGGCGATCGTTCTCCACGACCGCAAGCCACCTGTCGCTAGCAAGAAATAAAAACACATAAGAAAAAGCATTGCAGTAGGAACGGAGATTATAAATAAGCTTCAACTTACAGCCAGAAGTAAATCGACGGATAGCAACAGAGTCATCCTTGATGAAAAACCATTCTTTCTTGAACATGCCGAACTTCGAATATAAGTCCAGGACCGGCTTGAAGAACACGGTCGATTCCAAGCTGATGTATGGAGACCCCTTCTTATAGCCACTCAAGTTGTATAAATACCGGATCTCCCGGTTGGAAGGGGGACGCCCGTATTTTCTCTGGAAAATGATGAATAGACTCACCAAGATAGCATAAGAATTGGGCTGAAGCTGGAAAGGGGCCACCTTCAAGTAGATAATGAAGCTGACTATCCAAGCATTGATCGGGGGAATGGCCCCGCACATGCAATGGTACCTACTATAAGCGAAATATCCTTCAGGGTGGTTGTACGGCATCAATCGTTCCCCCGGCAACAGCATACACGCTCTATCAATCCTAGGAAAGCAGTCAAGATGAGAGTTCAAGACCTCCTGAAGGCCATATCCATCCACTAGTGATCTCGGTGTGGACCCATGTCACCCTGATTCCGGCTGAACCGGGGGCACGATAGGGGGCTCTCTTCTGTCCATAGATTTCTTTTTACCTGATCGAGTTTCCACTTTATGACATTTATCTGCAAACACAAAAGAGAATGTCGTTAGACCAGAAGATATAAACATGCAAGTGTATGTAGCCTGGAATTTCACTCATAATTCAAAACATAAAAGAACATTCGGTAGTTCAAGGGCAAAAAGGTCATTCGGCATTATACTCTCCAAAAATCAAAGTCATCAAGTTCATTCGGTACTTGAGGTCCGCGAACTCATTTGGTAAATCAAAATCATCGGGTTCATTCGGTACTTAAGGCTCCCGACCTCATTCGGTAAATCAAAGTCAAAAAAGCCATTCGGCAAGAGAATGTCTCACCTGATTCGGCACTTCAAATGGTTCGGCAAACGGAACTGATTCGGCACTTCAAACGATTCGGCAATCGGAACTGGTTCGGCACTATAATCAATTCGGCAGTCGAGAATTTGGTCCGGGTATTTCAAAAGGTAAGGAATGAAGGAAGCATAAGGCCCATACTTATAAGCAAATATCAACGACCGGACCAATTGGTTCGGCATTAGAGACCGGATAAGAGCGCTCAGGATGAATGACTTAAAACAAAGTATGCCATATACAGGCATATACCCTACTTTGGGGGGCAAGTGTTGGGAATGTTTCCACCTGCTACCTAACCAACCCCAATTCCCTGCATAGCCAAACCAATCACATTCCCACCAACTACCAGTTCAAACCTCACCGGACCAGCCTCCACCGGACCAACCTCCACCGATCCAAGGCCTCACCGCTCCAACCACTACCGGACCACTCACCACCGGACCAAGTCCCACCGAACCAAACTCCATCCACTCACAACCGGACCAAGGCGTACCAGACCAACACTGCCAGGCCAGACTACATTAGCCCGGGCCCACCAGCAGTTATATACATCCAAGACCCCTACCTTCAGCCTCACTCTATAAATAGAGGGGTAGGGGTACAACAATGGCAGACAAGTTTGAGAGCTCAAGCACGGATAGAACTTTCAAACAACTTTCAGATACTTGTAATCAAAGCTTTGTACTTGTAATCTGGATAGTAAGGGAGAATAACATATAAAGTGGACGTAGGCACATTCTGGCCGAACCACTATAAATCTGTGTGACTTTTACAGTTTAGTCCATCTATTTTATATATTTGCATAAAACACCCAAATCACTAAGAACAACATATAATCAACTAAATCATACGACTTGGAGGTGTTTGCCCATTTTTTGTGCAAACAATGCTCGCCTTTTGATTTGGATTTTTGATATGGATTTCTGGGTTTTTGGTTGGATTTGGATTTCGAATTGGATTTCGATTAGATTTTCTCTGGATTTTGGCTAAAGGGTCGTCGAGTATGGACTATGCCCAAAAGAGTCGAGAGAGACTAGAATTCAGCCTAGGAATTAGGCCCCATATTGTCTACTATACAGGTCGTCAATATGGACTATGCTCAGCAAGGGTCCGGATTGACCAGGATTTGGCTTAGGACTTAAGCCACGACATTACTTAGCATTTAGGGATACTGAACTAGGAACTCCTTTAGCACTACTTAACTTGTCAAGTGTGGATTATGCTTGGAAAAACCCCAGAAAGATTACAAATTTGGATATTGGCTATGAACAACTAAGGATTTGTGCATGGACCCATAGCGGTCCTGGTTTTGGAAATCGACCCGGAGAGGTCATGAATATAGTTATTAGTTATTGGATATGGATGGATTAGAATTCGGTTGTCGGGTTCGGATGGATGTGGAATTGGATGAGAATTTGGTTACTCGATTGGATTTGAATGGGAAGGTATGGTTATGGATAACATATAGACTTCGGATATCGGATTTGAGGCTATTTAAAACATATCTTCCAATAGCAAGGCATATATGGGGGGCAAATGTTAACCCTTCTTTTTGCAAGACCATGGACATGCGGATTCAACCTAACCATCTTCGTGATTATTGAGGCTGGAATATGATGAATTCGGTTTAAATGGATGATGTTCACTTGGATAGATGCTCGGGCAGGATAGGTCGTTCGGTCGGAATAAAGTATTTCGATGTGTTTGGAATTCGACCATGTGGCTCTACCGTTTGGCATGGCATAGTTTGGTCGCTGTATGGAAGTTCAGGAAGGTTGGTCGGTTGCGGTTAGGTATTTGTGGATCGGCACTTCTTGTTCGATCAGAGGTGATTTGGTATATATTGATTGGTGTGGATGTGGTTCTGCATTGTGTCTCGGCATGGATCGCTCGGCATGGATCGCTCGGCATTATGGCTCAGCATGGATCGCTCAGCTTGTGGCTCGACACGGGTCGCTCGGCTTGGTGGTACGGTCAGAGTCGCTCGATGTTGTGGTTCAGTCAGGGTGGCTCGATAATGATTGTATGACATTGGAGGTCATTCGGCCTGAGGGTTTGGTAAATGTGGTTCGTTCTTGGTGTGGTTCAGCATCCGACATCCCTCAGCGTTGTGGTTCGGTCAGAGCCACTCGGCGTTGCGGCTCGGTCTTGGTTGCCGTTCGGCATGTGGGGGTCGGCTTCGCATGTTCGGTTGAAGGGAGTCCGTGTGTATGTGCTTATAGTCCTAGCAAGGACTACTTCGGGTCGTCACAGAGGGAGGATCGGGTCGGCATGTACAGAACTCACAGTTAGTTGCAATAAATGGTGGATGTTCGACAAAAGTTTTATTGGGCCTATACCACTCCTAAAGCCCAACAACTCAGAATTTGCCTATAAATGTAGCATGGGGGTCTCCAGAAAAAGGGATCTTCCGAGGAGACTCTCTTGATTTTTATTTCCTAACACTAAGGTTACTCTACCATTTGGTAGCTGTAATCGATTATAACAGCAATAAAAAGGAAACTTCTGGAGTGGACGTAGGCCGGAGTTAGCCGAACCACTATAAAATCTGTTGTTCTCTACTGCTTTCATTCCGATTTTAACTGTTCTTCATATTATTGCTCTCTACATATACTCAATCTGTGAGCTGTGACTATGATTGAGTGCTTTCGCTTGGATTTGGGTGTTAGTGACCAATTTTGGCACTAACATATACTTTTTAATTTATTCTTATTATCTTACCTTCATCATAAACTTAATTACTTCGTTTGATTTTTGTACGCATTCCAATTCTTTTTTTAACTTGAAAACAAATAATCCTATAACTGGTGTTTTCTTCTAGCTAATTAATTTACGGTTATTAGCTATTGTAACAAGGGCATATTCTTTGATTATTGACACCCGTTTGAAAACGCTCAACAATTTGCCAATTAATTAATTGACATGTTTTCCCATTTAATCGATATCCAAATTAATTCCTTTGCGTCACTCGATTACACATTTGTTAGTTGTATATGTTTAAACCGTCAATTCGTTACCCAATTAATTGACATATAAGTTTCCCTCTTTTATTAATTGGCGCTTACTTAATGTCTTTAATTAATTTCTTAATTAATTAACTGCATTAATTATAAATTAATATACGTATGTTATCATTTGATTTATTCCCGACATACATTTCCCTTTATTATAAGATCCTTTAATTAACTAATGTTATAAAAGTGACATATTCTCTAACTACTTGACGTCTCTATATCTCTTAATTAATTCGTATCAATTAATCACGCACTCATTGCTTGCATAAATCTATGTAATCTCCTAATTCTTAAATGCATATATTTGGCATTTATATTTTATTTTTCAATTATGTTAATTCAATTGATTTTATTTAATTATATAAAAATGCAGGGCGTGACATTCTCTCACCCTTTAGGAATTTTCTCCTCTAAAATTCGACAAGGGTAAAATTATGCAATTCCTCGCATCAATCACATCCATTTTGTGTGCATCCAATTTTTCGACCATCCATGCTCTTGTGCAAAAATGTTATTCAATACAAAATATATGCATGTACATGAATTTCTAAGTGGTACCTCCTACATGAATGCTTTGCTTCTTTAAAAAATTATTTTTTAAACATGAGGCACACATCCTGAATTTACTTGCAATTTCTATTTGAATGCTATCTTTTGAAAATTTAAAACACTTTTCATCCAATTTTTCCTACAATCCTATTGAATAGGGGTGATGTTCAACGAATTTTGGAACCAAACCCTACCATATAACTTTAAGTATTCTAATTTCAGAAAAAAAATAATTTTCTACATTCGATCTCTTATGTCAGAAAGAAGATAGAAAATAGAAAAGTATCATATTTCTCCGATTTACTTTTGTGCACATCTTCCTCCATACTTGGGATTAAGGTTACTATTCGAAAAAAAATTATTTACTACCCTAAGCATAGTTTACATAAGAAAATATATCTTTTAAAATTTTTCTGTTGACGTTTCTGTCGCTTTCTTAAAATTTTTTATTGTCCTTTTAGTTATCTTATTCTGATTTTACTCTTATTTTTTTATCCAGCAACTAAATACAACTATCATCTAGGGCCAGGAGGTCTAGGACTATGTCCACTTTGACATAGAAATGTCCTACTCTAGGAATTTAAGTAACTCATATGCTCCTCCAGCCGCCTATTACTTGTTGCCAACATACGCTGTATTACTCATGACGAATAAGATCTATTCATCTCTTCTATACCATGCTAAAAAAGAAATAAATAAGTTTCAACTACTTCAATGGATAAGGGTTTCAATCTATGTAGTCTTTATCTAAAAAGGCAACTAAGCTTGGGGAAATTTTCTCTTTACTTTTCATTTTTCCCCAACTAAGGTCTACTTTTCCCACCATGCGTGTCTTCGATCTTACTAATATCAATTCACTATTCTTCTATAGTCTACACATGTGAAGCAACATTTCTAGGTTTTCATTAGTGTCCAATACACCTTACAGGAACTTTTATTATTACTACTAGGAGTAATTACAGCTAACTTTTCCCATTACATCTAGGAAATGATTCCTATCTACTCCATATTTAAAAGTCTGGTTCGGTTTGGTATTTATCATTTTAATTCAAAATTTATAACTTCTAAAATTTTAAAACGTCAAATCCTAAAATTCTTGCCTTTATGTTATTTTGAAGTTTTCTGTTAAATTCAAAGGTATCGGGGTTACTTAAAATTTTGTCTTTTCAAAAACTTATTTACTTTTCTACCAAACCATCTTTCTCTATTTTTTTTTCTTGACTTAAAAAATGTCCTCACATGTTTTCAACATATCCTATTTTTTCCTAGATTTTCAAATTTACTAAAACTGGAGTAGATAAGAATAATTATTTTATCAAAAATTTCTTAACTTTCCTAATCTTCCAATTACTTAACCTTGAAGGAGTTTCTAACTTACTACACTTAGTGGTTTTATACCTCAATTTATTGGAATGACTTTCTCTTATGAGAAACTCTTTTGAGAAACCCTTAATGCTAAAACCTTCATGAATCCTTTAGAGGAGGATTTCATGTTTATGTGAAATTATAAGGAAATTATTTTCTGTTTTATCGAAATAGGATATACAAAATATGATGCTTTCCATACCTTGTACATCTCTTTAATGTATTCCTTATAATTTGCACAAAACATCTTTATTTACGATTCATAGAAAATTATATCATTACTTATTTCATTCAAATAGATTAAAGTATGTTTACCCTATATTCACTTAGATAAGATATTTCCTACTAAATTCATTAATTTATCGTACATTATTTTTTTCAAAAGAACTCATTTTCAAAACGTCTTTATAACTAGAAAATATTTTCATATACTTATGTATATAATAAGTGGGTCAAAACAGATGTTGCGTAAAACACTGTTACTACAACCTAATAATAATAGTTTATGGATTCAATTAAAATAAGTATTAATAAATCCCATATGCTATGTTGGAAACATTTCCTTTGGAAGTCACCTACTATAACAATATTATCATAGTCTATGCTTTCTTTATTTTTACCGAAAATATCTATTACAACAATAAATATTATAACCTATGTTTTCAATACTTAACACACTCTAGGTTTTCATACTTAAAATTTTTATTCACCTACAAGGAAACTAGCAAGCTATACATGCTCTATAATACTTCAAACTTTTAACAAAATTTATGTCATATAAAAACCAATTTAAATTTCATACCACTTTTTTTCAAAAACCCAATATTTACTTCCTTAAATATATTAACAGTTATATTTTTCAACTTTTCAATTCTCGAAGTTTCATTTTATTGGGCTAGATATAAAGTGGATTTTCTTCTTACTAAAATCTCTTATTTCTTTCAAAATAAAAAAACACTCTCCTTACTATCCCTTGGAAACTTCTCAACTTCCTATAATATATGGGCACCAATCTTCTCTCAAAACATGGCTTATTTGTATGTTATAAATCGGTAATTAACAAAGGGCTCAACATACTTGGGTCATCCCAAACCCAACAAGCTAACTATGCACAAATATACTTCTAGAAACATTCCACATGTTAAAATCTATTGTTGGGGGATTATTTGGATTTTAGTACATAATATATTTTATAAAAATACAAATAGTTCACTCACTATCTACTTAGGAACCCAAACCTATGCTCTAGTACCAAATGTAACAACCCAAATTCCAGTGGTCTCGATTTTTCGCAAAAATGCAAAAAACCAAGCCCATTGAAGCCCGAATTGGGTATTTGGTATCATGAAAATAGGAAAAGACAAATATACCAGAGCTCAATAGTTTATCTCACAGCAGGATTGACTAAAATATAATAGTAAGTAAATACTCACCAGTATAATAACACTCTCTAAACAAGTGTCTTAAAGTTGGGAAGTCTCTGCTATCTACTTAACCTGTAGGGTGTTATGAGGAGGAAGTCAGAACTAAAGTTTCGATAAATGGATAAATTATACACTTCTAAGTTTAATTCTACATAAACCATTTTATTTCCATTTACTGTTATTATTAGGTTTATTAGGTTTACAATACTCTCGCCTCTGTTCATGAACCTTGCCCATCTACTCCATAGTAGATTAAAATCTAATAACTAATGTATACATATATGTAGCTATATGCCCAATGACCATATTGGTCCTAGGTACAATCCGTGGTATCTTCTGAATCCTCCTCGAAAAGGGCTCCATCATCTTGCTCCGCAGCTATAGCTGTAAAGGACTGCTTCGTAAGGCCTACAGTATAGACACTCCATCGTCTGGCTCCACGAGTGTTCCGTAGCTACACCTGTAAAGGACTGCTTCGTAAGGCTTATAATACAGATGCTCCACTACTTACTATGAAAACGTAAATCGTGTCCGCACTAGTCTGTGCCGGTTCTCGGACACCCATAACGTACCACCCAGTACGTACATTGAAGACTATGTAATCGCTCTGTCTACTATCTGAATCCCACCAATAGGTCTACCTTGTATGGAATTCAATGGAGGATTTTCCATATCTGTAAAGGACTGGTTCATTAGGCCTACAATAAGGATATTCTAGTTGGTCTATCTCTTTTATCGTCGTGTCTATGGCCCCATGCAGCCACTCCATAACTAAATCGAAAGACATCTAAAGAGTTAAGAGGTCGTGCCCTACTGCAAACAATCTAACATTCAATTGGCGGTGCCCCCATCCAATGTCTCGATAGTGATAGAATCATTGGCCTATTAGTTTAACTCTAGTCTTTCCCAAAATCACTCTCGGTCTTAATGTTGGTCGTTATCTGCATGAGACTATCCTTAAACCTACTTGCAAGTACTGGATATACGAATACCCTACTCCAAAAGCCAAGCACTTCTGGCTGCCAACAAAGGTCTACTTCGTTAGGCCTATAATACAAATGCAGTCAAGGCATACTCTCTTGATGGAACACCTACTAACCTGCCTCCGGGATTGTAGCTTCGTTAGCCCTAACCAAACGGCCATCCTAGAGTATCCTCATGTCCCGTTAAAGTCTTGTACCTCCTTGAAGCCCAAAAATACTAAGTTGGACTTGCTTCTTCTTTTCTGAAATCCGTGATGAACTGCTTCGTTAAGCGATTCATCCTTTAGGCTGCTCCAAATGCATCTCAATTCTTTTATTAGACCTTAACTCTAATCTTTTAATTTGCATTTAGTTTAGTTTTCTTATTTTGTTGGCTACTTATTTACCCTAATTAGCATATTCTTGCCCTCATCTCGCTTCTGGCTATTGTGAGACCACTATTGATCTAATAGGGAATACAATTGGTATTGCCACTTCTTGCTTATTAACTTAATTTAAGTCTTAAGTTTATTGTACAAGCATCTTTTGTTCTATTTGCTTCTTAATTTAATAGAAATCTAAAATAAGCGTTTACTATTTATCTTTGCCATCATTGCTTACTTATTCTAAGTTCCCAAATAAGCCTTTCTATTCTTTTACTTAATAATAACTTATATACTTGTAATTGTTACTATTATTTCTTTTAAAATCTGTATATAACTACAAGTGTTTCTTTTCTATTCTAATCTGTCTTCTTTTATTATGATATAGAATTCTTTTTAATTCTCTTTTATGAAATAATTAACTTATCATAATAATTATCTTTTTATATAGTCTGCGCCGTAAATGCAGACCTAGGTTCGTTTATTATTCACAACCTTAATTTCTTATCAAATAATTTATCTGATTCATTTCATACTCTAATTTATTTTATTTTATTTTAGGAAGTAATTCTATTTCATTTGGTTGGTTATGAAAGCTATACGAAAATTTATTTTCATAATTTAATACTAAATAATAATATAAACAACAATTCATAAATGTAGGATATTTCTTTTATGATTTTGGGCTAGTGTAAAATACAGTGGTCTCTCTATTTTACACTAGTTCCCTTTTTCTTTCTTTTTATTCTTGTAGTTACGTTTATCGTTATCTTTTATTGTTAAATTGTACAAATATATTTTGGTTTCTAAACCAACCAATTCATCTATTACTTACTGCCTAAATTAAATTATCAGATAAATTTATTATTTTCGTTCAGCATAATTTATTGAAGAATTCCACTTTTCTAATTTTATTCCAATTTTTTGATTTTATTATTTTTATATCTACTTCTATAAAGTCTAGTACTTAAATCCATAACCGCAAATTCTCTTTCTTACTATATTTTCCATGTAAAAAGGGAATAAAAGGAATCAGTATTAAGGCTAAATTATGACTTTTAAAATAGATTAAATAACTGTAAATTTCTTACTTTTAGGCCTACGCTTTTCTAACTGTCAGGCCTAATTAAATATAAATATAATTTACAATGTCTGCATAACTAATAGAATTAATTACTGGGATAAATTATCAAATAGAAATTCAACGATAATATATATTATAAACGTAAAAGAATATAATAAATCCACCCACATGTCGTCCTTAGCTTCAATCTCTTTCCCTTTTAATTTGCTATGCTTTTCTCCACTTTTCCCCCTTTTTAATTCACTATAAATTCCCTGATTTTCTTGTATGTATATCCTTACTTAATTTTATATTTTGTTTAGTGAAAGATTTGATTGATAGAGGAGAAAGGAAGAGGGAGAAGAGAAGAGGAATTTGCTGTAAATGACAGCAGCTGATTTAGAGAAAACAGTGTGTTGTGGGGTTAAGTAACATTCAATTTATAGGTGTAGTGAATAATTATGAACCATTCGATTAACCCTAAAAACAATCCTCACCATCATTTATTGATTTGTTTATGTTTGCTTATAACGTATAATTCTCCAATGTAATTCATTTATTCCTTTGTTATACGACCCTATTAATTCACGTTTCCTTCTAAATATGATTCTCCCATTAGTTACCCAATTAATTAGATTATATATATATGTATGTATATGTATATGTATATCCAATATTAAGCAATTCTTACACATTATAATTTCTTACCTATTTAAACACATCAATTTATACCTTTATTAATTGATTGTATATAAAAGTTATATTTTCAATTTATTCTTATTAACTTACCTTCATCATAAATTTAATTACTCCATTTGATTTTTGTGTGCATTTCAATTCTTTTTATTTCTTTTTAAATTGGAAACAAATAATCATATAACCGACATTTTCTTCTAGCTAATTAATTTACATTATTAGCTATTGTATCAAGGGCATAATCTTTGAATAATTGACACCCTTTTTAAAACGCTCAACTTATTGCCAATTAATTAATTGACACGTTTTCCTATTTTAATCGATATCCAAATTAACTCCTATGCATCACTTAATCACACATTCATTAGTTATATATTTAAACTACTAATTCATTATCCAATTAATTGACATATAAGTCTCCCTTTTTATTAAGTGACACTTACTTAATGTCTTTAATTAATTTCTTAATTGAGTGATTGCGTCAATTTTAAATTAATATATGTATGTTATTATTTAATTTATTCCCCATATACATTTCCCTTTACTAGAAGCTCCCTTAATTAATTAATGTTATAAAATTGATATATGCTCTGACGAATTGACGCCTCCTTGTCTCTTAATTAATTCCCTTTTTAATCGATTGATGAGTTAGTTAATCACACACTCTTTGCTTGCATAAATCCATGTGACCTCTTAATTAATAAATGCATATATTTGACATTTATATTCTGTTTTGCAATTATGTTAATTCAATTGATTTTATTTAATTATATAAAAATGCGGGGTTTTACAATCTATACCTCTACCATCACAAGACCTCTTACCTCTTCCTAGATAGTACCGAATATGTCATCACCTCAGTCGTTACCGACCTATTTGAGCACTCGTTTAACATACACCATATTAATTTGAACCTGAACGTTATAGTGAGTAGAAATATATCTAGAAGGGGATGATAATACCCTAATGGCTGCGAACCACATAGCCATGTTGCATCTACCCTATTTTGGTCATTTTCGGGTGTGAGGCTTGAGGTAACGATTTTCTTTTCACATAGCACATGATCTTTCCTCTTTGAATGCCACATTGCGATTCTATAATCGTGTAGTTGATTTGTACAAACGTATAACTTCTGAGCTCGTACGTCTCAAGAAAGGGTGTTAAGCTACGAGAAGTTTCCTTCTTCACCACCAAGCAGATGATATGTTTATAGAGATCAATTAATTTGATTTTAAAATGAAACGTTAAACAATTTTTCAAACAAGTTGTCTAGGAACAGGATAAACCGTAGACATTTCTCTCACCGCTTCTTGTTTTGGGAATCACCCCTAGGAACAGCAGCGATTAGACCTTGTAATTCAAAGATTTTCGTAATGGAGCACTACTGTCAATATATATGATGTGGTAAATTTCTCCTAGAGTCACGTGGCAAGTATCCTTACATCATGAATATCCTCATCTTCAATGATCTTATCTTCAACATGTTTTACATCAAAATGTAAATTGGTTCAAAGTAGTTTTCTGATAGGAATTACCTAGATCCAACCCTAGTCTCTTCAAAATCCAATTATCAATAAAAATGTGAATTTGTGTATACAGTATTTGTTAACCCTCTTGTCATTTTAACTTTTTACCAATAAATCAACATCCTTTTCACTTTGAAATTTTCACGTCATTTAATTTCAAATCAAATAAAATTCCATTTTTTGAAAACATGTCTTAACAAGGTTAATAACAATGTTATTTACGACATCGTTGTGACGACCCGCCCTTCACGACCCCCGAAAACCAACATAAATACGCCCATCGTAAAACATGCCAAACGATCGAGTGTCGAAAAGATAGATTATTGAGGGAAAAGAAAGTAGGTAGAAGACGACAGTTGAATAAAAACAGAATCTCAGAGCGGACAGAACAATATATAATATCAATAGTTCTTTACACAAATCAATATAAGTGTCCCCATTACTTGATAAAATGATCTTGTGAGTATCAGTATAAATGATCTTTCCTTCGCGTTCAGCTATAACAGACACCCTCGAATCTAGAGCCGTTTGGCGTTCCAGCCTACATAATTCACATCAGAGTATACAAATCAATAATTACCAGCTTGGATGGTTATAACATCCTATCCACACAACAACTAACAACACGGCAGCGGAAATACACAAGTGCGAGAATATGTCTCGGTCTCCAGTTCGTCTCCTGAGCTACATAGTATCAAATCCTAAACCTGTAATACTCGGTTTGACCCGAGCATTATAATAAAATAACTTTGGAGTCAGTTTGGAAAACCAGCGTGAGAAATCACACCCCAATTGAATTATTAAAGTTTCAAAATTCTTTGAAAACCAAAGGTATCTCGTAAGACCACGCCTAAATAAACATGTCGGGTTTTTACCTTACGATAACCAAAATATTTCGTACCAAAATCCTCTGATATTATAATAGTGCCTAAGTACAAATTCTCATTCAAATAACTGAAATTGTTACATTAATTAAATTCCAAAAATACTAGGCTCTACAATCAAAACCGTAAAGGAATGTATTGGAGAATGGACTCCAACTGCATGACTAGGCACTGGGATACCACCTGTCACGATACCTTTCTTAAAACACCGTACCGAGGATCACTACAAGATCCCCTGTAAAACAAGACGGACCTACCCCTAACCTGGATAGATCAGATATGTCATCACCCGGGTGTTCCCACCCTCTTTCGAGCTCCTTTCACGCGTAGTGATAATATCCGAGGTTATCTAGAAAGGTGATAAGACATACCCTACTTGGGTGCGACCAACTTAGCCTTGCTGCATCCCCCCTGATTTTCAGTCATTCCCAGTTGATGTGGTTAGAGGCTACGATTACTTTTTAGAAATATTCACTTAGAATGCTCATTGTCCTCGAATGACTATGTACCGACAACATTCATCCACACAAGCCCGTTCCCGGTCTGAAGGGAACCGAAGGTACTATTCCTACTACATCCATTTTAGCATCACCCCAAGAATTAGTAGCGATTAGCCCTTGTACTTCACTGCTCCATCTTCGAGTCCATGCTCTTGTCTTCATTACAAAAACATACTTGTTGGATCGAAGTGATTTTCGGACCACAAATCTGATCCCTGTCTCTTCGAAACAACATTCGATATTTAGCGGTAATCTCAACCCTGGTTCTTTAGGAAATAAACTGATGAAAATAAAATCAGAGATCACCTCCTAAACATTGGTGGACAGATTTCCTTAAACATGTCGTAGAAGAACGAACGAGTTTACACATACAGTAGAGTACCTCGAACAGTAAATGTACGATATAATTCCCGTACCTCTTCTAGATATTTACAAACTAATATTTGGGTCCGGATTTGATAGTCGATTATTTAACTATCAAGTAAACAATCAATTCAAACAAATACTTCATTTTCACCGAAAACACCAAGTCTTTATTTAAATTAAATTTTAAATAAATTAAATCTCTTTGTCCAAAACTATAGACTTATCTTATCGAAATCAGTTTATTCACAAAGTATCCTTTCAAAAATATTTGAAAACCATTTTTAAAATAATGTGGAAAGTACCACTGCGGTATCAAACATGGATCACAGCTCAATGGTTACGTCTCTATCCCAGAGAAATCAAGACTTATTTGCAGGCACTCACTGCCTTCGATTTTCGCCATTAGAGTATACCATTACTTTCCAAAAACTTAATTTAATAATTATCTCATAATAATGCTTGTAAGTTATAAAATAAATTTCAAGTTAAATCTAGGCAATTATACTTTAATAAAAGTTATTATACAAAACCACATTGAAAACTAATAATTATCTTTTAAAAACAAACTGCTGACTATTGCTCAAATAATAATTAATCTTAACACTCACTATAAAGAAACTAATTGCTAATAAAATACGCTTTGAATGATTTAAAGTAATCAAACAACTAATTTTCTAAAATATTTTAACCCTTTACAAATTAACAAAATAAAAATACCCTTTTAAAAGCAAGCCAAAATTCATGATTTTAAAACCTTGGAATCTCCTTTGTATCTTTAAACAAATACCGTTTATAGATCTATTTTTTAAATCCTTTATTTAATACTTTTATCCCAAAATCCCATTCACAATATTCCAATTTGGCTAACTACCAATTTTGAAAACCATTTATTTTATCTAATTGGTTAACCCAAAATTCTTTAAAAACATTTTTCTTCAAACCCTTTTTTTAATTTTCTTTTCGAATTTAAAAATATATTACTGGTATTTAAAATACCAGAATCGAGGTCAAAACTTGCCACAAAATCCAATCAATCCAAATTTCACTTTTAAACCCGCCTTTTGTCAAGGCCATAGGCGGGTGGATTCAACCTAACTAACTTTATGATTAACGTGGCTGGAATATGATGGATTTGGTTTAATAGGACGAAGCTCACTTGGATATGTCGTTCGGTCAAGAAGTGGAGAAGATACACGGCTCAGTCTGGGAGTCTTGGGTCGCTCGGCACTATAGGTCCTCGGCATCATGGGTCTCTCGGCATCACTGGTCGCTTGGCATCGTGGGTCGCTCGGTATCGTGGGTCGCTCGGCATCGCAGGTCGCTCGGTATCTAGTGTCGCTCGACATCATGGGTCGCTCGGCATCATAGGTTGCTTAGCATTACAGAGAGGTCAGGGTCGCTTGGCATTGTCGCTCGGTCAGGGTCGTTTGGCATTGTGTTGCGGTCAGGGTCGCTCGGCATTACAGAGAGGTCGGGGTCACTTGGCATTCTCGCTCGGCATATGAGGATCGGCATTCTCGCTCGGCAAAGTGGCTCGACGTTGGCTATATGATGGCATAGGTCGGCATCAATGCGTGGTCCAGCGCTAGCTTTCCTTTGTGTTCTGGACCAGTCTGCTTCGAGTTTTGGATAGGCTCGCTTCGGGTCAACACCCAGGTTACTTCCGTCCGGCATGTCAACTGCACAGGGTCGGTCGACGTAATGAAGTAAGATTCAACTATGGCCTTGATGGGCCCAGACCGAAAGCCTAATAACTCGGGATTTGCCTATAAATACAGCATGTGGGGGTTCAAAAAAGGATCTTTTTTATGCTCTCGGTCTTTCTCTTCTTTAAGGTTAAGGCACTCAGCTATTGTTAAACTTTGGATTGTACCTGTAATCGATTATTACAGCAATAAAAATAAAATTTCTGGAGTGGACATAGGCCGGAGTTAGCCGAACCACTATAAAATCTGTTGTTCTATACTGCCTTCATTTTAATTTTGTCCGTTCTTTATATTATTGCTCTCTACATACATTCTATCTGTTATTTATGACTGTTAGTTGGTGCTTTCATTTACATTTGGGTGTTAGTGACCAATTTGGCAATGGAACGAGAGCGGCCACCGCCTACCTCGAGCCAAGGTGGCGCTGGCTCTGGTGGTCACCGGCTTATTATCAATCTAATGGTTTGATGGTTCTGAATATGTAATAGAACTCAAAGTAATATGGCTAGATCACTTACACACGTAAGGGATCGAGGACGGTCCCTAGGCGTTCTCTGAGATGACGAAAAAACCGTACTGCTTGGGTCTATGAAATCCTCTTTTCTTTCAGTTTTTATGCAAACTTTGATTTCTTCTTTGGTACTTTGAACATTTAATTTCGTTCGTTGTACGAATTTTTGCTTTAGTACTGAATCCTGTAATGATCGTATTTGGATCAGTGTATTAAATAATATAGGTCTCATGATCACGGTCCTGATCGGTGAGATGTGGCAGTGATCACAAGTTACGAGTCCCTTCGTCGGAGAGCGATGGAATGGACTCGGACACAATATAAAATTCCTTGGCCGGAGAGCCCAGGCCCGTGAATATCAAAGTCCTTAACCCAAGAGTTGATGACGAAGAATATAAGAAGTCCTTGGCCGGAGAGCCAAGGCCGAAGAATATAAAAGTCCTTGATCGAAGAGTCGAGGCCGAGAATATAAAAGTCCTTGATCGGAGAGCCGAGGCCGGAGAATATCAAAGTCCTTGGCTGGAGAGCCGAGGACGGTGAATATCAAAGTCCTTGGCCGAGTCGAGGCCAGTGAGTATCAAAGTCCTTGACCGAAGAGTCGAGGCCGAAGAATATAAAAAGTCCTTGGCCGGAGAGCCGTGGCCGGTGAATATCAAAGTCCTTGTCCGGAGAGTGGAGGCCGGAGAATTAAAGAAGTCCTTGGCCGGAGAGCCGAGGCCGACGAATATAAAAGTCCTTGGCTGGAGAGCCGAGGCCGGTGAATATCTAAGTCCTTGGCCGAAGAGCCGAGGCCGGTGAATATAAAAGTCCTTGGTCGAAGAGTCAAGGACGGTGAATATAAAAGTCCTTGGCCGGATAGCCAAGGCCAGTGAATATCTAAGTCCTCGACCAGAGAGTCGAGGCCAGGGAATGTAAGAATTCCTTGATCGGAGAGTTGAGCCCAGAGAACATATAAGCCCTTGATGGGAGAGTCGAGGCTGGAACAGGATAACGCGACCCGGCGAGGTTTGCGGATTCAAAGACTAAACTAGGAGAGGTAAGGAATTCAAATTTTGACTTTGGATGGATGGACCCGATGAGGTCCTGAATTTGGCAAAAGGCCCGGAGCGGTCTAGCATTTGGATATCGACTTAGAAAGGTTATAGATTCAGCTATTGGTTATTGATAGATTAAAGCTTGGTTGATGAATAGGATGGCTTGGTATTGGGTTGGGTTATAGATTGAATGGTATGATTATAAACGAAACATAGACTTCGGATATTGGATTTGAGGCTATTCAGAACACACCTTCCAATAGCAAGGCATGTTTTGGAGGGCAAGTGTTAACCTGCCTTTTGTCAAGGCCATAGACGGGGGTATTCAACCTAACTAACTTCACGATTACCGAGGCTGGAATATGATGGATTCGGTTTAACAGGACGAAGTTCACTTGGATATGTCATTCGGTCGAGAAGTGCAGAAGATACACGACTCGGTCTGTAAGTCATGGGTCGCTCGGCATCACATCGAGAGTCGATCGGCATCATGGGTCGCTTGGCATTATAGAGAGGTCAAGGTCGCTCGGCATTGTCGCTCGGTCGGGGCCGTTCAGCACTGTATTGAGGTTAGGATCGCTCGACATATGAGGATTGGCATTCTCGCTCGGCAAAGTGGCTCGACGTTGGCTATGTGATGGCATTGATCGGCTTCAATGCGTGGTTCGGTGCTAGCTTTGCTCCAAGTAGTGGGCTAGTCTGCTTCGAGTTTTGGATAGGCTCGCTTTGGGTCAACACCGAGGTTACTTCCATCCAGCATGTCAACTGCATAGGGTCGGTCGGCATAATGAAGTAGGATTCTGCTATGGCCTTGATGGGCCCAGACTACTCCGGAAGCCAAGTAACTCGGGATTTGCCTATAAATACAGCATATAGGAGTTCAGAAAAAGAATCTTCCTTCTGCTCTCAGACTTTCTCTTCCCTAAGGTTAAGGCACTCAGCCATTGCTAAACTTTGGATTGTACCTATAATCGATTATTACAGCAATAAAAAGAAAATTTCTGGAGTGGACGTAGGCCGGAGTTAGCCGAACCACTATAAAATCTGTTGTTGTCTACTGCTTTCATTTTAATTTTGACTGTTCTTCATATTATTACTCTCTACATATATTATCTGTGAATGTTAGTTGGTGCTTTCATTTACATTTGGGCGTTAGTGACCAATTTTGGCTCTAACATTCGTAATAACCTATCACAAATTATTTCAACAAAACGTATACCACTATATGTGCAATTAAATTCAACATTTTAAGAAATCCAGTTGGATCTCTCCAACCTGTTTCCCTATATCTATAGATGTTAACACAATATAAAAATACCAATTCCACTTCGAGGTGGAATATTACGGCATATGGGGTCATCCGCTTTATGCGGGGCGTATAGGGTCGCATACGCTATATAAATGCGAGAATAACAATCACTCCAATATATATATATATATATATATATATATATATTATACTACTATATATAATATCATATTCAACTGATTAAAAATGCACAATTTAACCATTTAAACATTTATTAATTTTATATATTTAAAATTAATCACTTGCGGTCCAAAATTGAGTGAGATTAACTCACCTTGATTTTTACATTGCCAACGTTCCAATGTTAAATTAAATCGAACGGCGTTTGATTTAACCTAAAATTTTGGCAAGCTTCAATTATTCCCAGATCTGCTCCTCTGCGTAGTGCTCGAAGCTGCGATTCCAGCGCCGCTTTTTCTTTCGATTTCGACCTCGTATGGAGAATATATAAACTATTATAGTTTGGATATAAATTTATATAATTTTTTTAAAACCTTAGATTAAATCTGTGCCATTCAAATGAGCATCTGGAATCAAGGCCGCTGAACACATCCCTTCTTCTTCATCGTTCAACACATTCGAAGTCAACACCGCCTTCATCAACCCCATTGCCGTGACCACCACAAGCTACCAGAGGTCGATCGGGACCCTTCACCGCATGCGCCTATGCGAGCTTCCCCAACGGCCGCAGCCAAGCAAAACTTGGCATCCCTATGGCCGTGCATTTTGTGTTCGAACGTCGTGCCTTTAACCCCCTATTGTCGCCAATTCGCTTCACTAATTTCAATCAAGGCCATTGGATGGATAGACCTCGGCGTGCTCTACATTCTTATAGTTGAAAGCTTCTGGAGATAGTTGATGGATCGATCGAAAATTGAAGGGAAAGTATGTGAAGTTTCGACCTTTTTTTTTTACCGCGGCAGCTCGAATGATATAAACTAGGGTTTTGGTGTTTGAATAGTATTTATATATGCATATATAACATTATTTTATTAATATATTTCAATTTTTACATACTTTTTCAAATGATCTCCAAACGAAATGGAACATGTTTCAAGGCCTAATTCGATCGTATGTGAAACATAGCTTTTTAGATCGAACAAAATATTAAATTTTCAATATTAAATTCGACGCGTTTCTATCCCATACGACCAAACGGTTACTCCAAATGCTACGAAATTTGAAATCCCATAATAATAAACTATTACAGATCCAATGGAACTAGTTTCGTTGAATTCTCAGAATGTGCCTCGGAATGCTGTTTTAACTCGTCGAATAAATCGAGCGATTTTCAAAATCATCGAAATCATTCAAAATTTCAATTTTTAAAAATCACTACCTTCATTATAATTCAAATAGAATTCATATTCATATTAGAAATCATTCTAATTCATTTTAAATCAAAACTCAATTATTTACACTATTTCCATATATTAAATTTCTCTGTTAAATAAATATATAAATTTCAAACTTTAAATCTATCGACTTTTAATCCCATTTAAAAGTCCAACATCAAATTCTATTCCAAATAGAATTTAAATAAATTTTAGAAATCATCTCAATGTCCATTTATTTCTAGATTCCCATATTTGCCCAATTTCAGTTATTATATTACTATCCTACCAAATCAATTAATCGCTATATTTGAAAATATAACCCATTTCACCGATTCTCCTATATTCAAAATCAATTAATAATTCAATTTCAACATTTAAAATAAATTAAATGTTCAAAATTAACGACCAAAATTCTGGGTCGTTACATTCCCCTTCATAAAAAAATTCGTCCCCAAAATTTGCTAAAGTAAGAAAAATGCTCCTAAACCCAATTACTTGCCCAAAATCCACTTAATTAAAATCCAACATTCACTTCTCAAAACCCTTTTAGTTTAATCCAAAACAATTTATTTCTATTTCTAACTCAAAAACCTTTTATTTCAACTTCAACTTGAAAACAAACTTTTCCCAATTAACAAGAATTTTCCAAAATTTTCAAAAAATTTCTAGCATCCTAAATTCAAAAAAAATTGATAGCGTCTCCTTTGCATGGAGAGCCTTTTACAATATCACAAAAGAGATAAATATATATACATATACCCAACCGGTCGAAAAACAAAACATATAACAATATATTATCATTTCTTTATTTTATTATGTAGGCGTACCTCATATTAGCGTTATTAAGCGAGCAGCTTATTTTATATGCATTTACGCAACCCAAACTCTATCCAATAGCCTCCTGTACCTATGCTTACTCAAAATAAGCACATAAGTTTTCAAAATCATGAAATTATACAATACCTCATTTATTTAACTAGCTAAAGATATAAACTTCATAACCTAAATACGCCAAGTATATGTTCACAAGCAATTATAAGGTTGCAACACTAATTTAATTTCTTCCCATGGATCCATAAATCATTTATATCATTTCACTCAATTCAAAATATTTACAACCAAATTTATTATATTAAATTATATTTACAACAAACAACTCATTTTCACTTCACTCTGACTTCTATGTGCTTTATTTGCATAATCCCACCTTTATTCAATTTCAAATTGATTCACAATCAATTTATTTGCATTCCATTTATATTCACTTTCATTATATGCAAACCCATTTTTATAAAGCTTCCATTTACCTCTTTTAAATTAATTCTAAATCAATGTTCCTATTTCCGTTTGATCCCCGCTCCAGTTATTCACCACCCCTTATTTGCTTTATGCTGTACTTAACACATTCCAATCCATGTTAATTCTATTTACGAATCATTCCATAATAATCACTTAAGTTCCCGTTACAACCAAATTCTAATTCATTTTAAATTGATCTCATTCAATTGCTTGTTTTAATTTACTTAGTATATCCAATTTCATTCTATTACGCTTTGGGGAATTATTTCATATAATCGATTCTTGAACAATTTTGTTCAGTTCATGCACTTGCATTTTCTGTTTACTTAACTTATATTACCTCTCTTCCATTCACTTTCATTTATTCACACAAATTTATTCGCATCACTTTATAACGAACAACATTTTATTTCATGCTAATTTATTATAAATCATTTGATAAAATTGTTTCTAAGGTTTATTATAACATTCCATATCGCTGCTTAATTTATATTCAGCTTCGAAACTTAAGTTCATTTCCAAATTCTACTCCAAGTCATATTTTCAAAACCATGTTTAATTCACTTCTTATTATCAATTTCTTAACCATTTTAATTTGGTTATCCTTTTCCACTTCCCCAGTTTAGTAAGCTCTTTACCTTATTGATTCACGATTCCCTGACCTTCCACTTTAGTCTCGTTTACATTTAATATTCATAACCTACAGTTATATAATCACTTCACCATTCATATTTGTATTTTACTTTACTCTGTTTCAATTTACTCTCCATTTAAAATTAAAATTTGAATTTCTCATTCCTGTACCATAGTATCACTATTTCATTTTAGTTTCACCATTTACTCTTTCATTCATAAGTTCAAAACTCTTTTACTTAATATCTCCCATTACTCACTTAAGCCATTTACATTTTATAATCATAACCCTAGATTATATATATCACTTAATGGCTTAAGTTTATTCATTTCATTAAATACTTATAACCAATAATTATATAATCATTCTAGATTTCATTAAATAATAATAACCTACAATTATATAATCATTCTACATTTCATATTTATATCCAATTCAGTTCAATTCCAATATCAATTTTATTTAACTTATCTTAAGTTAAAATCCGACATATCTTATACACCTTAATTTATTTAAGTTAAGCTTGAATCCTAGGATTTTAAAATTTTACACTTTCCTTCCTTATCCACATTTACCCCAGTTTTAAGTTCAATAACTGATTTTCTTAACTTTACAAATCTTTCAAATAGAAAACCCCAGAATTCAATTACCCAGTTTTATTTTAAATCATTTTGAAATGAAAAACATACATATATTTATTTTTGTATATAAATCATACTTTTGAAATCTCAGAACCACTTAGTTTTGCCCAAAACAATTTCCCCTTTGGAATTTCTAAAACTAACTTGTTTATCAAACAAGTCCAAAACAAATATCCATAACCAATCTCCATGGTAGCAATCCATCACATAAAAACTCGAAAATGAATACTGATAATGTGGCCATCATCACTATAATTATTTTCTAGCAACTGAAGTCAGTTCAGTGCTTCCTTACTTCCAAAATCATTTTAAAACAATTTCTCTTTAAAAATATTTCCAAAATAATACTTCATTATTCCCTTCAAACCACTTTGGAAAACACTTCCAAAGTTCTCAAGATTTAAAAATTTCCAAACTTTTTGTTCAAATTCATTTAAAACATTTTCCAAAATTCCCGGGATTCAAATTCTGGTTTAACTCAAATTTTAGCTATATTCCTTTGTATAAATCACACTTATAAATTTCTATTTGGTTATATATATAACCATTTAAAATTTTATAATCTCATTGGATTATATATTTTAACAACGAACCAAATATATAAATACTATAATAATTTCATAAAATTCTTCCTTTTATATCAAAATATAATTTTGGGTAAAATTATTTCATTCACCCACTTTAAAACAATACTATGTCGGTTTACCTTGTTTAAGAGTTTAAAAAACCCTATCGATACAGTTGTACTTCCCTTACCGGCCAGAGTTTATAAACACCATACCGATTAATCAACATAATATAAAAACATTTTATATTCACTAAATTATGTGCTCATATCTATTATTACACTCAAACTCATTATAGAGTACTACTGATTCTATCTCTAATGAGTAATTCCCACCAAAGCCTAGGTATATCACCAACCTAAGCTCTGATACCACATGTGACGACCCACCCTACACGACCCCCGAAAATCAACATAAATATGCCCATCATATAACATGCTAAACGATCAAGTGCCGAAAAGATAGATTGTTGAAGGAAAAGAAAGTAGGTAGAAGAAGAAAGCTGAATAAAAATAGAATCTCACAACGGACAGAACTATATAATATCAATAGCTCTTTACACAAATCAAACTGTATTATATATAATTCACATCAGAGTACACAAATCAATAATTACTAGCCTGGACAGTTATAATATCCTATCCACACACTGCTGATAATTTCAAACAACACTGTAGTGGAAATACACAAGTACGAGAATACGTTACGATCTCCAACTCGTCTCCTGAGCTCCATGGTATCCAATCCTAAACCTGTAATACGCGGTCTGACCCGAGCATTATAATAAAATAATGCACGTATCAGTCTGGAAAACTAGATTGAGAAATCACCCTCAAATTGAATTATTAAAGTTCCGAAATTCTTTGAAAAGCAAAGGTATCTCGTAAGACCACGCCACAAATAAACATGCCGGGTTTTTACCTTACGATAACCAAAATATTTCATGTCAAAATCCTTTGATATTATAATAGTTTCTAAGTACAAATGCTTGTTCAAATAGCTAAAATTGTTACATTAATTAAATTCCAGCAATACTAGGCTCTACAATCAAAACCGTAAAGGCATGACTTGGAGAATGGATTCTAACTGAATGAATAGGCATTGGGGTACCACCTCTCATAGTACCTGTCAAGAAATATGGTACCGAGGATCACTTCGGGATCCCTTGCAACACAAGACCAGCCTACCCTTAACCTAGATAGACCAAATTTGCTATCAACCCAGGTGTTCCCACCTTTTTTCGAGCTCCTTTCACGCGTAGCGATAATATCCGAGGTTATCTAGAAAGGTCATAGACATACCCTATCTGGGTACGACCACTTAGCCTTGCTGCATCCTCTTTAATTTTTAGTCATTCTCGGTTGATGAGGCTAGAGGCTACGATTACCTTTTTAGAAAGAGTCGCTTAGAATGCTCATTGTCCTCCGATGACAATGTATTGATAGCATTCATCCATACAAGTATGTTCCCGGTCCGTAAGGAACCGAAGCACTATTCCTACTACATCCATTTTGGAATCACCTCCAGGATTAGTAGCGATTGGCCCTTGTACTTCACTGCTCCATGTTCGACTCCATGCTGTTGTCTTCATTACAAAAACATACTCGTTGGATCGAAGTGGTTTTCATATCATAAATCCGATCCCATTCTCTTTGAAACAACATTCGATATTTCATGGTAAATTCAACCTCAGTTCTTTAGGAAATAAACATAAGAAAATAAGATCGGAGATCACCTCCTAACCGTTGACGGATAGATTTCCTTAAACACATCCTAGAAGAACGAACAATTTTGCACATGCGGTATAGCACCTTGAACAGTAACTATACCATATAATTCTCATACTTCTTCTACATATTTTCGAAGTTATATTTGGATCAAGATTTGATAGTCGGTTATTTATCTATCAAATAAACAATCAATTCAACCAAATACTTCAATTTCACTGAAAACAATAAGTCTTTATTTAAATTAAATTTTAAATAAATTAAATCTCTTTATCCAAACTATATACTTATCTTATCGAAATCAGTATATTCACAAAGTATCCTTTCAAAAATATTTGAAACCCCGTTTTAAAATAATGTGGAAAGCACCACTGTGGTATCAAACCATAGATCATAGCTCAATGGTTACGTCTCTATTCAAGACTTAGCTGTAGGCACTCACTGCCTTCGATTTTTTCCATGCGAGTATACCATTACTTTCCAAAAATTTAATTTAATAATTATCTCTTAATAATGCTTGTAAGTTATAAAATAAATATCAAGTTAAATCTAGGTAATTATACTTAAATAAAAGTTACTATACAAAACCATATTAAAAACTAATAATTATCATTTAAAAACAAGTTGCTGATTAGTGCTTAAATAATAATAACTCTTAACACTCGTTATAAAGAAACTAATTGACAATAAAATACGCTTTAAATGATTTAAAGTAATTAAACAACTAATTTTCTAGAATATTTTAACCCTTTACAAATTATCAAATTATAAATTAAAAATCCTCGTTTAAACAAGCCAAAATTCACGATTTTAAGACCTTTATATCTTTAAACAAATACCATTTACAGATTTATTTATTTTTAAATCCTTTATTTAATACTTTTATCCCAAAACCCCATTCACAATATTCCAATTTGGCTAAGTACAAATTTCGAAAAACATTTATTTTATCCAATTGATTAACCCAAAATTATTTAAAAACATTTTTCTTCAAAACCCCTTTTTAATGTTCTTTTCCAATTTAAACATATGTTACTGGTATTTAAAATAACAGAATCTAGGTCAAAACCTGCCATAGCATCCAATCAATCTAAATTTCACCATAACCTATCACAAATTATTTCAACAAAACATATATCACTATATATGCAATTAAATTCAACATTTTGAGGAATCCAGTTGGATCCCTCCAACCTGTTTCCCTGCATCCATAGATGTTAGCATAACATAAAAATATCAATTCCACTTCGAGGTGGAATATCGCGGTATATAGGGTCATCCGCCATTATGCGGGGGGCATAGGGTCTCATCCGCTATATAAATGCGGGAATAACAATAACTCCGATATATATATTCACACACTACTGTAAATAATATCACATTCATCTGATTAAAAATGCACAATTTAACCATTCAAATATTTATTAATTTTATTTAAAATTAATCACGTGCAGTCCAAAATTGAGCGAGATTAACTCACCTTGATTTTTACGTTGCCAACGTTGCAATTTTAAATTAAATCGAACGGCATTCGATTTAACCTAAAATTTTTACTAGCTTCGATCGTTCCCACATCTGCTGCATTATGCAGAGCTCATCGCTGCAATTCCGGCACTGCTTATTTCGTCCGATTCTGTCCTCATATGGAGAAGATACGAATTATTAAAGTTTGGATATATATTACATAATTTTTTAAACCTTAAATTAAATCTTTGACGTTCAAATAAGCATCTGGAATCAAGGCCTCTGAACATATCTCTTCTTCTTCATTATTCAACACATTCGAAGCCAACTCCGCCTTCATCGACCCCATCGCCGCGACCACCCTAAGCCACCAGAGGTCGATCGGGACCCTTCACCGCATGCGCCTACATGAGCTTCCCCAATGCCCGCAGCCAAGTGAAACTCGACGCCCTTATGGCCGTGCATTTTGTGTTGCATTCAACACCCTATCGCCGCCAACCCGCTTTGCTAATTTCAATCATGGTCATTGGATGGATATACCTCGGCGTGCTCTACATTCTTGTGGTTGAAAGCTTCTAGAGTTAGTCGATGGATCGATCGAAAATTAAAGGGAAAGTATGTGAAGTTTCGGTCATTTTTTTTACTGCGGCGGCTCGAATGATATAAACTAGGGTTTTGGCGTTTGAATAGTATTTTATATGCATATCACATTATTTTATTGATATATTTTAATTTTTACATACTTTTTCAAATGATCTCCAAACGAAATATGCCGCCTGGCATCTATAATGTTTTACCCCTATTTCGAACACAATGGAACATGTTTCGGGGCGTAATTCGATCATATGTGCAAGATTGCTTTTTGAATTGAATAAAATATTAAATTTTAGATATTAATTTCAACGCGCTTCTATCCCGTATGACCAAATGGTAACTCCAAATGCTATGAAATTTGAAATCCGATAATAATAAACTATTACGGATCCAATGGAACTAGTTTCGTCAAAGTACGAGACTTTGCCCCGGAAGGATGTTTTAACTCGTTGAATAAATCGAGAGATTTTCAAAATCGTTGAAATCATTTAAAATTTCAATTTTAAAAACTTATTAAATTCATTATGATTCAAATAGAACTCATGTTCTTCTTAGAAATCATTCCGATTCATTTTGAATCAAAACTGAATTATTTACACTATTTCCATATATTAAATTTCTCTATTATATAAATTTCAAACTTTAAATCTATCAACTTTTAATTCCATTCAAAAGTCCAACATCAAAATTCTAATCCAAATAGAATTTAAATAAATTTCAAAAATCATTTCAATATCCATTTTTTTCTAGATTCCCGTATTTACCCAATTTCAATTATTACAATACTATCCTACCAAATCAATTAATCACTATATTTGAAAATATAATCCATTCCAGTGATTCTCCCATATTCAAAATCAATTAATAATTCAATATTCAACATTTAAAATAAATTAAATGTTCAAAATTAATGACCAAAATTCCGGGTCATTACAATCGTTTATGGTAGACCCAAATCCAGTGAGTAAAAGATTAGACTAATTTTACCCAGATTAATTTCTGTATTCAACTCGTGCTACTTGTGCAAAATCACCTCATAAATTTACGCAAATAGCACAAACTTACCCCCTCATAACTGAATATAGAGTTTGACTAGAACATGCTTTATATTACTCGGAAACGTTGTTCAGTCATTTTTATTTTGGAAAAACTTAAATATGATCTTTTCATTTAGAGTATCCAGGATTTCCCTTTGATCTGTTCCACCCCTCGCTTAGAAGGAGAAAATAGAGAGCAGGTAAGTTCAGGGCATTGGTATCTCCATTTCTAACCTTATTTACACATCTTTTTTTATCTTTCAAGATGTATTAGTCATTTCCGCATACTCTGTTTGTTATTACATTCAAGGAGATGATTTTATATTGTTTAAGTGTTACAAACGATTCCTCTTAACCATTCATTTAAACTCATATTAAAACTTCCAAATCATTTTTAAACTACTAAATTATTTATTTAAAGACATCTATAAAAGGTTCGGCAAAGAATAGTTAAGTTTAAATCTTCATTTCTAAAGTTTAGTAAAAGTGCTGCAGAAAAGTGCAGCGAAAAGTGCTTTTAAAAGCTTATTTGACTAAAACAACTTTTCTACCATTCGAAAATCCATATTTACAACTCAAATCTCTTCAAAACATTTTAACATATTTCACAAATTTATTTTATATTTTTAAATATTTAAAAATATTCATTTTAAAGAATTTTATACTTTGGTCACTTAACTGCTAAAGCATGATTTTCCTGAAAACTTAATTTGGACATATTTTAAAATCTACAAGATGAAATCTTTTTTTTTCTTTCCATTTGAAAATTATGGTTATAAGGATCTGGAAAATTCTTGATTCAAAGATTTCCAAGCTATATTCCACTTCGTATACTCATTTGAATTCTTCGATATGAAATTGCAAACTACTGTTAGCAATGCACCTTATTTTCACTTGTTTTTCAATATTTATCGCAATACTTGCAAATAAGTTTTTATATACTTATAAACTATTTAAAATTAATTATTTATCATTTTTAATATCTATTTTACACTTATTTCAAAACATCTCATATCTTCTGTTAAAGTTTTTAAACCATGTACTATTTATTTTTGAAATTTTAAACCTTTAAAAGTCATTATATTTAAAATCCCAGATATTAACTTCCATTTCCAAAATAATTTCAACTATTTATTTAAAACTTTTGGATTTTCAAATCAATTTCAATCTTTTTCCAAAATGAATTTCTTTCCCAAAATTGATTTTTGAAAAGAGGCTTACTATTCCAAATATACCATATAAATGGTCTTATTTAATGAAGGGAATGATTAATCATTTCAAATAAGTAAACATAACGAATTTAGCTAAGATGCCAATAAATTATCATTGACAATTCATCCATTCTACCAAACTAATCCATATAACATCCAAACATTCATATTAACAACTGAATGGTGTTAATTATCATAACATCATAACTACTTTTAATATTCATGCTAACCATTTAATAATTAATTTCAAATTATAAGAAATATGTATTTAAATCGATTTCTCACCATAATTTGAACCATACTTCCTACCAATATTCAAGCAATCACACCACTTCGCTAATAACCCGAATTTCAGTCAAACTTCACTACTACATATCCACTTGCACTTATCTCCAAGTCAATACGTCCTTCGCCTCCTCCATACTCACGACCAAGAGCCACTCCCTCCTCTACTCCATCATTTTTCTAAATTTTAGATGTTAAAGCATATTTTAATGGTATTCTAAGGTCTTTGGCAAATTTTGGTGTAATTTGGAATTGATTTGATACGTTTTTAAGAAAGTTAGTAAAGGAAGAGAAGAGAAGAAGCCATTAAAAATCTAAGGAAGAAGAAGAAGAAAGCTTTAGAAAAGAGAGAAGAGAAGGAGTGAAGAAATAAGAGAATGAAAGGTTGTATTTATAGGGAAAAGTTTTGGAATAAAATATTATAACTTGAAATAACCAAAATGCGCTTACTTAACCTTTAAGTAAGCTTATTTTTTCAACACTTACCATCATCCATCACTTCATTACTTTATTTCTTAGTCACTTAAGGTTTAAAAAACGTAAAGTAAAGATTTTTGTTAGATTTGATTTGACTTGTTTTGTCATTTTGTGCTTACCTTTTGTTAATGATTTTCTAGAAGTTTCTTTATGATAATTAGTAAAAGTAAAATTTTTTAGGTATTAAAATGTGTAAAATATATGTTAAAACATGCTAACAGAGGTGCAACAACGTTGCGACAAATTATATTTAACAAAACGTTGATTTTCGACAAAATGTTTTACGGTCATATTTTGTAGTTTTTGTTAAACTATTTATTTATGTAAACAAAACTTGAAAATAAGTTTATTATCATTTTCAAATAATTAAAATAATTTTTTAGTTATAAAACCATATTAAATAATATTCGAATCTAATTGTAAAAAGACGACGTTGATTTATCAACATACAACAAAATTTGTCAACTTTCATAAATAAGCACATGTTTATAAAATCATTATATAATCATTTAAAAGATTTATTCACCATTTATAACAATTATTTGAATGTATATCAAATTTTGTTGAAAACCGGCTTTTTTCACTTTTCAAGAAATCCAAACTTCTTGATTTTGCAATCAAATTCTAAAATTAAGTTTATCATTCTTATTTATCGCATAAAACATGATTATTAAGTTTTGAAATTATATATTTGAATATGTAAAATAAAATAAATATCCCATTTTAAAAATGGTAAAATTACGGGTCGTTATAATGATGCTTGAATCCATGTAATTACTCGTAATTTGTTCGAGATGAGGGAATCAATTTGGGGATTCGTGTTCTGTTTGAGTGACGAAGAATCATGTGAGAGATGCCAAATGTAGATTTGACATCGGGAAAATGATAGAAAATAGAGAAGGAGCATGGCTATGGGGTTAAGCTGACCTTAAGGATATATCAACTCCATATCTAAAAAAGCTTGTCAATTATTGCTAGTAGGAGTTGATATGCCTTGGATCACATACCGAGTGTGGTCCAATTATGTTTACCTTATAGTATATCCCATCTAGGGATATACGATGCTCGGAAGGTAGTTTTGGATCCTTGTCATGGATATCTGCTTCAGTTTACTTGATGTGTCTCCATGGAAAATAATCCATATGCGAATGCAACTTAAAGGTATCGATTGCATATCTATTTTGTTGTGTCGTTCACACAACAACTATTTGATATGATTTATGTGCTACACACTAGACATTATTTATAATATCACTATATATTAAGATAAATGAACAGTTGGTTTCATTGGATGGTAAAACTGTTATGGTAATTTGCACGGTCTCAATGCTTACTGTTACATATCACTCTTATTTCTTGAGTTCGTGTGTTAGTTTACCAGACCGATCTGGGTGTTATTTTATTATGATGCTTGGGTCGGCCCTATGTATGGTTCTATATCTAGCTTTGGGCGCTTGGAGCTTATGGAGAAGAGCTGGTTGATTATCTTCCGTAGCATTCTTTTTTCGACTGCCTTATTCTTTAGTGTACCACCATATGTAAGGACAAGTTGTTACAACTGTCCCAGCTGATGATGAACCTAGGTTTTAGTAACTTTGATATTTCTCTATTCAAAGTAACCCTTTTTATTTTTCCTTTGATATCATATATTACCGTTCCATTGTGAGATTTTGGTATCGTTTTTTTTCTTTTTTTTACTCATTTTCTATTATTTTACCCTAACTTTCCATCTTTACGGCACTTGGACGCTCAGGACATGAATACTGTGGATGTATTTAGTGTCGACACTGGACGGTCGAAAAGTCGGATTGTTGTAATTTTTTGTGTGTGTATACACTTACATGTACATGATACGTTCACACATGCATACCGATAATATAAATTCTTAAGTGTATTCATATGTTTGAGTTTAATGTAATATATGTATATGATTTGTATTCATATATTGATAGTACCACATATATAAGTTTATATATATAATCTTTATTGCCACTAATATTTTATATTTACGTATACAAGAAGGTTTGAATATAATTTACATAAAATAGACAATTAAAACAAGAGTAAATTAGAAGAGTGAAGAAGGAAAGGTAATTTATGTTACAATTAAGCCTAATCAAATCTAAGTTAAAAAGGAAATAATCATATAGCGTAATTCTACTTTACTTTTCTTCTACAACCACCAATTAAATAATTAATTTAATACCATATGGAATTTCAAACCTAATTACAGCAAATATTTAAACAATTTAAAAACAAAAGAATTTTATGTTATTTCTAAGTTTGAAAAGACTTATAATTAACACAATGAAAATTAAAAGTTTTATAATTTGATTTATTGACCCTAATGATATAATTGGAACTGAAACATAACTTTATATTTATATGTGTATATATATATATATGTAATGAACTGAAATTTAATTTTGAAACATGAAATTGAATTAATCTAAAACAAATCAACTAAGTAAAATTTAGTTTAATATTTAGTTACAATTTCAAGGTACGAAAAAGGCTTGATTAATTTATCTTTACAACTAATAAAGAGAATTCATTAAATAGATTTACTCGGTGTCGTTTTAAAATTCCAAATATACCCTTTTACATCTCATAGAGAAATAGTATTCAAATATCGAGAGGTAGCATATTATTTTCTAAGTACAATTGTTAATCATCGTGGAGAACTGCAGTGTGCGTTCATTTGTTGAAATATCCTAGTGTTCTATATTGTATGTAATGTACGTGGGAGTTCATGGGTTGAAGTCTCGCCCGATTCTGATTTAGTATGAAGAAGTTATTGCGGTCTAGCGTCTTTTGCCTAGGCGCAGTAAAATATGTAGATGTAGTCTATTATTTTCTAAGTACAACCGTTGGTCACTATGGAGAACTATTGTGTACGTTTAAGAGATAAAGTATCCAAGTGTCCCATATTGTCTGTAATTTAGATGGGAGTTCATTGGTCGAAGTCTCACCGGATTCCGAGTAGTATGAATAAGTTATTGCAGTATGAACAAAAAAATAACGGCTTCTGCCTAGGCGGAGTTCAAATATGGGGATGTGCCTATTTTTTTAAGTATAATTGTTAATCACCATGGAGAACTACGGTATACGTTCATAAGCTGAATTATTCGAGTGTTCCGCATTATCTATAATTTGGGTGGTAGTTCATAGATCGAAGTCTCGCCTGATTTCGAGTTAGTATAAGGAACGTATTGATGTCTGAACAAAAAAAATAGCGGCTTTTGCCTTGGCGGAGTTCAAATATGGGGATGCAGCCTGTTATTTTCTAAGTACAACTGTTAGTCACCATGGAGAACAGTGGTGTGCGTTAAAGAGATGAAGTAGCCGAGCGTTCCATAATGTCCGTAGTTTAGGTGGGAGTTCATCGTTGAAGCCTCGACTTATTTCATGTTATCATGAAGAAGTTATTGTAGTATGATCAAAAACATAGCGGCTTTTGCCTAAGTGGAGCTCAAATATAGGGATGTAGCTAGTTATTTTCTAAGTAAAACCGTTAGTCACCGTGGAGAATTAAGGTATACGTTCATAAGCTAAATTATCCGAGCGTTCCATATTTTCCGTAATTTAGGCGGGAGTTCATCGGTCGAAATCTCGCATGATTCCGAGTTAATATGAGGAAGGTATTGCAGATTGAACAAAAAAACAGTGCCTTCTACCTAGGCAGAGTACCAATATGGGGATGTAGCCTATTATTTTCTAAGTACAACTGTTAGTCACCATGGAGAACTACAGTGTACGTTCAAGAGATAAAGTATTCGAGCGTTCCATATTGTCCAAAATTACGGTAGGAGTTCATCGTCGATGTCTCGACTGATTCCGAGTTAGCATGAAGAAATTCTTGCACTATGAACAAAAAAATAACGGCTTCTGCCTAGGCGAAGTTCAAATACGAGGATGTAGCATATTATTTCCTAACTGTTAATCACCATGGAGAACTACGGTATACATTCGTAAGTTGAATTATCTGAGTGTTCCATATTATCCGTAATTTAGCTGGGGAGTTCATTGGTGAAGTCTTCTCTAATTTCGAGTTAGTATGAGTAAGGTATTGCAGTCTGAACAAAAATAATGGCGGCTTCTGCCTAGGCGGAGTTCTAACATGGGGATGTAGCTTGTTATTTTCTAAGTACAACTGTTAGTCACCATGGAGAACTACAGTGTGCGTTCAAGAGATAAAGTATCTGAGCGTTTCATATTGTCCATAATTTAGGCAGAGTTCATCGTCAAAGTCTCGACTGATTCCGAGTTAGCATGAAGAAGTTATTGCAGTATGAACAAAAATAATAGCGGCTTTTGCCTAGATAGAATTCAAATATGGGGATGTAGTTATTATTTTGTAAGCACAACTATTATTCACCATGGAGAACTACGGTATACGTTCATAAGTTGAATTATCCGAGTGTTCAATATTGTACGTAATTTAGTTGGGAGTTCATCGATCGAAATCTCCCTGATTCCGAGTTAGTATGTGGAAGGTATTGTAGTCTAAACAAAAAAAATAGCGGCTTTTGCCTATGCAGATTTCAAATATAGTAATGTAGCCTGTGATTTTCTAAGTACAACTGTTAGTCACCATGGAGAACTATAGTGTGCGTTCCAGAGATGAAGTATCCAAGCATTCTGTATTGTCTGTAATTTAGATGGGAGTTCATCGTCGAAGTCTCGACTGATTCTAAGTTAGCATGAAGAAGTTATTGCAGTATGAACAAAAACAATAGCAGCTTCTACCTGAGCGGAGTTCAAATATAAGGATGTAGCATGTTATTTTTCTAAGTACAACTGTTAATCACCATGGAGAACCAGGGTATACTTCATAAGATAAATTATCTGAGTGATCATATTGTTCGTAATTTAGCTGGGAGTTCATCGGTCGAAGTCGCGTCGGATTTTGAGTTAATATGAGGAAGATATTGCAGTATGAACAAAAAAATAGCGACATCTGCCTAGGCGGAGTTCAAATATGGGGATGTAACCTGTTATTTTCTAAATACAACTGTTATTCACCATGGAGAACTACAATGTGCGGTCAAGAGATGAAGTATCCGAGCGTTCCATATTGTCCGTAATTTAGGTGGGAGTTCATCATCAAAGTCTCGACTGATTACGAGTTAGCATGAAGAAGTTATTGCAATATGAAAAAAAATAGCGGCTTCTACCTAAGAGGAGTTCAAATATGGAGATGTAGCCTGTTATTTTTGTAGTACAACTGTTACTCACCATGGAGAACTAGGGTATATGTTCATTAGCTAAAAATCCGAGTGTCCATATCATCAACAATTTGGGTAAGAGTTCATCGGTCGTAGTCTTGCCTGATTCCTAGCTATTTTGAAAATTTTACTACAGTATGAACAAAAAAATAGCAACGTCTGTCTAGGCGGAATTCAAATATGGAGGTGTTTTCTATTATTTTCTAAGTACAACAAGTAATCACCATGGATAACTATGGTATATGTTCATAAGCTGAAGTATTCGAGTGTTCCACATGTTCGTAATTTTGGTAGGAGTTCACCGGTCGAAGCCTCGCTTGATTCCTAGTTAGTATGAAGAAGTTACTACAGTTTGAACAAAAGAAATAATAGCTTCTGTTTAGGCGGAGTTTAAATACTAGTTTTGTATGTACAAACCAATAATTCTTTTATACTTCTTTTTCTGATTCTTTTCATGTCTATTTTTTGAGGTTCATGTTTTCTTCTTGAATGTCGAAACAAATAAAGAAAAAAAAATCATTAAAATGGAAATAAATATAAAGATTTTGCTCGGATAATTATCCCTATTAAAATAAGCAGTACAAATTTAAGAAAGCCATATATGAAATTACTGGTTTCCAAAAGAAAATACAGTAATTTCAAAGCTGGTTTCCAAAAGAGTAGTTTGAAAGCATAAAAGACAAAAATCTACAAAAGATGGGTAAAGAAACAATTGATTGTTGATATATTTTGATTCATTTTTAATCACGGCTCACGTTAGCTAAAAGAGCATAAGCATGTAAAAGTAAAAGTATTATTCCTATTACCAGTAGTATAAAATAAACTAAAACTAAAGAAAGGAATGATAAAACTATGAATGCTTTCAAGTTATTGGTTCTATGAATGTTCTTCAATTGTCTCAGCCTTCTTGGTCATTGCCTCAGGTTCAATTTATGCTGGCAATGCTACTGTCAAATCTACTTCCGTAGATGTAACTAAAAATGCATGCACTTGTGATTAAATGCATGCCCATCTCGACGTGCATATATACTCATAGGTACACATACACACATATGTGATACACACACACATAATTTCACGATTCAATCTACTAAAATTTGATCCATGATTAAAAGGAATAAGCATGACAACATGAATAATTTATTAAAACAAAAAAGATTTACAATAACACACAATAGGATAGCAAACAAAAGGATTTGTTTCATATCTCAAAGGAAATAAAATATAAATTATTTGTTACGACAAATCTTTAACCTATTAGATTAAAAAATTCAACAAATCGACACCATGATAATTAATTATTTCACATCCATTTAAATCATCCACATTCAAAACCATACACAAATAAAACTCGTAGTCAATCACAATATATAGAATAATTTTAATGCTGATTTTAATAAGTGGCTACAATTTTAATTATATGTGAAAACTTTATTTTAAACATCATGATGAATTATAAACTTACCCGATAAACCTTGCTCTTCGTCACACCTTAATTTGTGGCTTCTCTTTGAATTTCAAATAGTTCAGCATCCCACTTGCAAGAGAAGGATGAACCAACTTTCTTTAATTTAATTTGATGTTGATTCAAATTTCTTCTGGCATTTGTTTTATTTTATTGGAAGAAATTTCATCCACGAATGATAGAGAAGAGGAAGAAAAGTTATGTTATGATAAAGAAATCAAATGAGGAAGTTAATGGAACTTCTCTTATTCTCCTTATCGAAACTTCCTTCTTTATTTCCTCTTAAATTTTAATCAATTCAATTAATTGATTCCCTCTTCACCATTATATGGCAGGTTCAAGCACATTTTTAATGTGCAAATTTTCTAGATAAAAAAATGTATGCGATTATTTTATTATTTAAACCTTATTTAAAATTATACTAATATTATCTGAATATAACTTTTGCATTTGCAGTTGAATAATTACCAACAATATTCAAAACATCAATTAAATTAGAAATAATTAATATAAAATAAATATTAATTACTTTAATCAATTTATAACATCATACAAACTAATTAAATCATGTAATTTCTAGAGAAATCACAAATGCGATTATGTGACTCAAATGTCTGAATTCAGTCAGCGATTTAATTGGACAATTCATATATCAACATTCACACATCACCTTAGTAAATGGTGTCGCGGTTTAGTCAAATTCATTGCTTACAAGTCTTTTTGGTAAAATCAAATTTCACAAACACTAAAGCGGTACCCTTTTGTAACGATAATTTACACCAATTCTCTTCGTCAAAACTATATCACCTTAGGACTCATGGAATTTGGTTTTGACCAAAGTTCTAACATCGTCCACATTCAACTGTGTAATTCCAAAAACAAAATCATCTGGTTGGTAATAAAAATTATTATTAACTTCACTGCTCTAGCTAGAGACTTTGAATTTGAGTTGACTTAAGTTGACCGTGATATTGACCGCATATAACAGAGGAGACAAATTCTTTATTGAATGTTGTTTCACTTTCAGTGCTTCAACTCAGACCCAACTATAGTGATTCGATGGATGCCATGCCGTGAGTTAACTATAGTCAATGTAGAATGTCCACATTGAAGTTTAACAGTAATCAAAGTGGAATGTCCACATTGAAGTTTAACAGTATTCTCAAGTCGAGAGAACTTTGTAGCATCGTCACTTCATGATTCTTTATTTGACCTTAGTTATATTACACAGCAGAAAATCGTTGAGTGATTCATTCCATAGTTATTCAATAACTCTCGATACATAACCTATTGGTGCCCAGCAACCATGAGAAACATATTGCCCCACATTTGAAGAGTATCATGTACTCTAGTCTCAATAGATAAATCGATATCCTTTCTTGAAACATCTTAAATAGGAATATTTAAAACAATATATAATTTTCAATTTGATAAACTTCTCATGATTACAACACATTGTAGTTATTATCAAATTATACATCGTTTAAGGATTTTCTATCTATATACTTTAAATTAATTAGTTAATTTATTTATATCACTATATAACAAGTATATAATGGAAAGAAAAACTTTTTTAAACAAAACTGTCATCGAGTTAGATATGTAATCTCTCACTTGCACTTGGAGTTAGTTATGTAATCTTATTCTTGTAACAACCCGTCCTAAAAAAGACCTAATTTTGACCCAATAAAAGCTCGTCGAACCTTTGGCCCATCTCAAGGCAAGCTGTTAAGTTGATGAATTAAAACATTATGTAGTACCTAGAGCTATCTAAAACTTTTAGAATCACAACAGAATGGATAAAATATTACATCAGAAACAAGTACACATTTTAAAAAGAACTATTCCAATAACATAACATGTTAAACATTACACATGCTTACATAAAGCCTCCATAGTACAATATCTCAAAATAACATAACCATATGAACTTCGTACAGTAAAAAAATTAGAAAGCATAAATAGATAAATAACTCAGGCAAGTCTTCACCTCCACCTTCATCTCCTAAATTAGAGTTTCTCTCTAACCTATGTTGTAATAATGAGTGGCTCATAACAACAAATGTCTAATGAAATGAAAATCTCAAGCTTTATATAATTGTACTTGGGCAATATTATTTAAATAAGAAATACAACTTATGTATAAATTCATAATATATGTATAAAGTCAACTATAATCCCGAAGGCTCTTCCAATCCAACTATATAACATTCAAATAAAGCTAATTGTAGGCTCGAAGGCCTTTCCAGCCCGGTTATGCAAAAGTCAATGATGCGCCCGAAGGCTCTCCTGGCCCGACTGTACCAAAGTCAACTATAAGCCTGAAGGTCTTCCAGACTGACAATACAAATCTGCGAAAGTAACGTATATGATGTAAGAGGAAATACCCAAACCACTTACGACCTCTATAATGGGAGTTAGGTAAACTCTGGTCATTCAAGTCTTATAACATAGGCAGATCTCCATCATTTGAGACCTAACCCCAAGGCAGTTCCTGCATGGCTCTTCTTCACTAACATCGTAAGTAATCCTATTAGGTCATTTACTTCACCTAAGAAAGAAGCGGACCCTACCATAGCTACTTAATGCCTTAAAGACAAAGTGGACCCTTCCTAAGGATTTCATCTACCCAACACGCAATTTATAGCCCATAACCCATTTATGACATCTCATATTGGTACGACTATTCGTAGGTACTGGTAGCTAGATTAATTAGACAATTTTATCCTATAGAATTGGGACTAACCTTGCGTCCATTGGAGTTATTTACTATAGGTGATGTCCCATATTAGTTCGCAAGGCTACACCGTTGGTAGTTAGATTTAACTGGGCAGACTTCCATATAGCTTTGGACTAACCTTGCATCACTATAACTTAGTTAAAACTTATTTGTATATCCACTGTATACATATACCACCCTACACGAGTAACAATTGAAGCCATGTAAGGTATCCCATTATTACGCTCCTAATTAGGGATTAATTCCATAATTTACTTTAACTCCCTTCCTATATATTAATATTACTCAACTATTCTAGCAATACTCTGCTGTAATCAATACGTTATATTATATTTATATATTCGCATGGAGTTTAGAGTCTAGTCATTACATTGCAACAATTCAATAATAATTGGCTTATAAGGTATTTGGAAATATTAATCTCATACAAATCCACAATTCCAACAAGAACTGCTACTACCATAGCCAAATAAAATAGATTTGTACAAATATGGAATATCTACACTTGTCCTATATTAATACACTAGAATCTTTTTTTGTTTTAAAGAACAAATCATCACAAATTAGATCGCCTATATTCAATTCAATCTTCATATACAAGAGAGGTTAAATTGACTATAGATTATATAATCCCAACAACTAATTAGATTCTAATGTACCAATACCAAAAACAATTAAAATTCCAACTTATACAAAGGTTGATATTTACTTAGAGAAAATTTGGGGGTTTTAGATATTGTGTTTTCGTTTACCAAAATTCCCAAGTTGTACATCAAATACAAATATATACTATCCAATTACAAAAATGTGAAAAACTTGATATTTCCGCTCATAGAGAATTGTTTGCTTCCTAACCAAATTTGATTCCACCACACCTAACTCTCTTTCAGATTTCCATCTTTGTACGATAAAGAGATTGTATATAAAGATTATATTAAAAATCAAAAACTAAAGGAATAGAATCATGAATCAAAAGAATTAACATTTAAACCTTTTACTTGAAAATCCTATCTGATTCAAAAATCCAAATAATAAGAAGAAGGTATCCGATTTATACCACTCCTAATTCTATGTTAGATCTTCCCTTTTTTGAATGTACAACAAATTGATTGTATATATAGATTAGATTTCAGAAAAAAGAAATAGGGAGAAGAAGGATTAAAAATTAAATTTGAAATAGAGATTAGGTATAAAATGACTTACTATTGTTTACTGTTTCTGAAACCCTGAGGAGAAATATTTTGACGAAGCTTCACTAGCGTTTTCGATTTTTTATGAAAGAAAAGTAGGGGTCTAGGGGTCAATTTATAAAGGTAAGATGGAATTAGAACATTGGATCAAAATTAAACAAATCTGGACCATTTAACATAACAAAACCCTGGCCGTCGCCTTTAGAATGGGCATTTTTAACCCTTATAGTGGTCGACCCCTTAAAGGAAGAATTGTCCAATTTATTTCCTTCCATTTTTATTTCATATATTACTTAATTAATTTTAACGTTACACATTAACTTTAACCTTGCTTAAATGTTTAGCCTCACTTAACGTTATCTTTTCAAATTCAAACATCATATTTATTTCTTTATAATTAAATTCAAATTCAAATTTAAACTTGTTCGAATTAATTTAAATGCAAAAACTTCAAATGTCCATAACTTCTCCTTTTGAACTCTGATTTCAACATATTATATATGAAAATTGATCGGGAAATCACCACGGATGCAATGGTGCAACTCTCGTGATCAAATTCTGACATTTAAAAAAATTTCATTAGTGACGTGCCTCAACAGCCACGTTACAAGAAATTTATTTAAACTAATCTACACAACCATCTACTCAACAAAAAATGCAATGTGATTATGTTTGCACACATACTATAGGTGATCTTAATTCTAACGTGAATGCAAGATCGTGAAATGTAGGCATGTATGAAAACGTCCAAAATATACATAAAATTCTATGTGAGTGCAAAAGTAATAGTAAAAAGTCTAGCAACCATCTCCTATCATCCAATCTGGCAATCACGATGCAACCAAAAACCTATATTTTTGGAGAGAAAAGTTTACCAAAGAAAAGCACTAGATGGTTTATCTGCCCTTCTACCCAAACCAACCTAATTTCTTCGTTGCGAAGCCTCTCAATACCTTACTCCACTATGCAGGAGCATGATGGGCGATAGGCTCCATTCCAACATTAATTAACTGATCAAACTTTACTACAAAGGCAATGTCATACAAAACTTTCCTTAATTGTAGGAGATGTAAGACATCTCAGACTCCCACTAACTAATCGGCAAGCTCCACCTGATAAGCAAATTCTTTTCACTTACTCCAAAATTGAGAAAGTTCGAACAAATATAGGCGCAATCTTCCAGAAGTACCAAACCTCATAACCTTTCTAAGAGGGGAAAACTTAACGAATACCATATCCCTTACTAAAAACTCCAATTACTATCTTCTCCTGTCAACCTAAAACTCCTAACAGTTCTCTACAGCCCTCAACTATCGCTTTAACACTTCTACCTTCTCCAAAGCCTTCAAAAATCCATGATGCAAACTTTCCACAAATCCTTAAAATTCTTATTTACCTTTTTCGTCTAACCGTCGGTCGGAAGGTGGTAACTGATGCTAAGGCCAAAGTCATTCCCAAAGAAAATTGCAAAACCCCCTCACAATTCCCTAATGACCAAAGGGTCTCTATTATCGATCATAAAACTGTAAATCCATGTAGTTGCACCACTCCCTAAATATAAATTTATGCTGGAGTTGCTGCAATCCAATTACTTCCAAAAGAAGTAAAATGATCCAATCTGCTATAACATATATAGCTTCATTGCATCAAGGCAACCCATCTATAAAGTCCATCTTTATATGCTTCCATTTCCAAGTCGGAACCTCCAATCGCAATGACAACTCTCTGAACATACCTTGCTTAGCTTTAATCCTTTAGTATTGTCAAACATATAGAACAAACCCAATGGCTTTTTCTTTATCCTTGACTAACTAGAAAATTCCCTTCATATCCCATTGCAACTTATCATATTCGAGATTAATGGTGATACTCCATAAGCTTTGGATTTGAATCATTCTAATCTTGTTTTCCTATTAACTTCCAGTCTTACGTACTGCTTACCACTAGTTCACTGTCTTTAAGAAATTTCCTTATTTACGATGTTCATTAATATATATTTATTTAGTGGTCTAATCCCATCCTTAAAATCAACATAGCGATAAAACAGAAATATGCCTTATACCATGTCAAATACGTTTCCTTAAAGGATACAACTAGCGATTTCAACCCAAAAACTCTAAAAGAAATTTCTGTTTAAAGGTGCCTTTAATCGTTAACTGGTGTTAATGGTATTAGGGTCCTAATTCTCCTTAGCAATTTAAGATGTGCATTCCTAGAATGTCATTTCACCATTACCCCCATTCCTTAATTTCCCTCTTTAGTTTTAATAATTATCCATTACTCATAATAACTGGTCATTAATATCAAAATTGACATCTCTAATCAATCCTTACTAAATCCATTTCAACCCATTACCAGTTTCAAAATCTTCTTATTATGAGTATTCAATCCTTCCACGATTATCATATTAGATTCCTTAATCAGCCCCTCATTTAATTCCTTTTGTCCTTTATTAATTACAAATTTATTATCCATTAAACCTGTAGATAATATCCATAAATCTTAATCTTATAATCACTACGCTATTTATATTTAATCAAATGCCATTAGAATACTATATTTATATGCTTCCTTATTTTCAAGTATTAATTTCTAAACTATAACATCCCTTTTCATATTTTACTTTATTGGAGCTATCCTTCCAAAAAGAATTATCGTTAAAAATTTCCATAAACCAACCACAAGTGGTATTTTAACTTTATATGAAATTACAATGTATTATTTCCTTTTATTTTATTGAAATAGACGATGTAAACAACAGAAAAGGATACCCATTTCTTATGCATCTCTTTCCCTTTTGGCATACCCGTATAACTTCAAACACCGCTATTTTATACATTTAATTAATTAGATAATTTATGGAAATTACGCGCAACCTATTCCCAACAAATAAAATATAGAAATTCACATCAAAGGGAAACCTAATTTTAAATCTGCCTATAAATCAGGAATACCTTTACAACCTTACTAATATTCTACACATGATTGCTTGGGACTGATTTCAAATTTCCAAATTACGCTGTACCCACTATTCTTATTTTTTTTCATATTCTAAAACCATTGTGACGACCCAAAATTTTCAACATTTGAAATTGAAATATTTAATTGATATTTTAATATTTGAAAGTTATTTTAAACTTGAATTTTAAATATTGCTATGAATTTGGCAATTAAATTGTTGAATTTAGTAATGTGAAATTGGGTAAAAATTTGAATCTTCAATTTTTAGCTTGTTAAAAAATATTTTGAAGTCTTGAATATTTATATTAATAATATTGAAGATGATGGAAGCTTCAGAATTAAATTTGAAAGCAAATTGTTTAGTTTTAAAATTATATTGTTTAAATCGATATTTAAAAATAGCCTTATAAGACACAGTCTCGGAATTCGACGAAACCAGTTTCATTGGATCCGTAAAATTGTATTATTATTGGATTTCAATTTTCGTAATGTTTGGAGTGATCGTTTGGCTGTACGATAAGTAAACACGTTGAAAATTATATCGAAAATTTAATAGTAAAGCTGGGTTCAAAAAGCTATCTTCTCCATACGATCGTATTTAGACCCAAAACCTTTTCCATTGTGTTCGGAATATGGGTTTAACATTATAAACGCCTGGTGACACGCTTCAATTGGAAGTCAAATTTTTGAGTTGCGGAATCGAGACTGTTTAAGTTTAAAATTAAACATATATGTGTGTGTGTGTGTGTGTGTGTGTGTGTGTGTGTGTGTTCCCCTTCAAATTTTAAACCTCATAAAAACACTTGGCATTCAATTGACAACATGTATTACATTTTTCTACACGCGTTCAGGAGAAAATTTCTCGTGCTTAACAAAAACGAAAAACAAAATCACTTCGTTAAATTTAAAATAATCTCGTTCATATGAAAATTAATGGCTGAAGTATATTATTCCCCAAATTCGAAAATCAATTCGAAAATAGCTGCACCTTCCTTGTTCGATTCAAATTCGAATCATTTTTGAGAGATTGCCATTTTTCCCTTAATATGAAATTGGCGGCTCGCCTGAGCAAGTCACGTGGGTATCGGTGATTATAGATCGAGGCGAAAAGGGTTTGCCCTCGAGCGGCAATGGCTGGAGTTACTTGAGGCATAGTGGCGAGCGAACAGTGGTCGAAGGCCGTGGGGCGTTCGCGTGCAATGTTGTATGGATTCGGGAGAGCAGGTGGAGCGCGAGCGCGCGATGGTCGTTGACTGCGAGCAAGCACGAGATGGCGGCGGCAATAATCAATGAAATTGGTCATCGCGTTTGCTCGAGCATGAGGGCGTGACAGCATGGGTCGCGTAGAACTATCGATGGTGGTAGCTGGGTTCAGGCGATCGAGTTTGTGGAAGATAGGGCAGTGGTGGCGTGATATTTTTGGTGGTTGTAGTTATCGACGTTAGGGGGGTCTCGGGCCTGTGTCGCATAGGGTAATGAGGTAATCGAGTTCTTTCTTTTATCTAAGTTTAATATGTATACGTATTAGAAAAAAAATTAATTTACTGTGAGATATGTATATATGCAAAAAAACAAAGAATTTTTAAACTAGGTTTCTGTTTTACAGGATGTATATGTATATTAAAGGAGAAAATTTTATATAATAAGGGAAATTGCTATATTAGCAATTACAGAGAAGGAAAATTTTACAGAAAGAAAATTACTGTTTGTATCTACAGGAAAGAAATGAAAAATACAAATAACATCTAGGAAAAATATACATACAGTTTTATATATAGGTAGAACAGAAAAAAAATATAGATAAGGTTTTGAAAATACAGATTTTAAATGATTAAAGAATCTATAAAAGTTAGATTTTTGGAGTTTATAAATTATTTTTTTATAAGGGATATGTAGTTTCAAAAGGAAATTTTTAGTTTAAATTAAATCATGAGTCAATTAACTCAAATGGTAATTGATTGTTCGATTTGTTCAGATATTGATAAATTGTTTAATATTTATTACAAGGTTTAAAAATCATGAAATCAAGCTGGAAAGGAAAATGGGTTGCATGCGTAATCTAAGGTGAGATCTTCTCAGTTAATCGAATTTTCAAGTTTAATTTTAAATAGTTAAATTTAAAATTGTTGATTGTGTGCTTGGATGATTAATTATTATCAGTTGTATCGGATTAGACCCTATGCACCGCGTAATAGCGGATGCTATTATATTAAAACCATATACCACGATATTCCACCTTGAAGTGGAATTGGTATTATATATGTATTTGAAATGATTGATTTCCCGCATTATATAGCGGATGAGACCCTTTACGCCGCATAATAGCAGATGATATTTTATAAATCCCATATACCGCGATATTCCACCTCGAAGTGGAATTGGTATTTAATTGTTGTGCTAACGTCTGTGGATGCAAGGAAACAGGTCGAAGGGATCCAAATGGATTCCTCAAAACATTTGAATTTGTTTCAATATTATGTGTTGATTATTTATAATCTGTGTGTGATCATATTTGTGATTGAAATCATTGAAGGCTATGGTTTAGCCTAATATATTTTTCGTATCGTAGGATACCAGAAATAAATAAAATTGGATTTTTGGAATTTAAGTAAAAAATTTACAGTAAATTTAATTTTAGTTAATTGAATAAATATAAAAGAAGGAATTTGTTTCAAAAGATGATAAATCTGGTATTTGAAATAAATTTGAGAATCAATTTGAAATTTGATTTGGTGTTTTGAAAATAAATTGGAAAATCAATTTGATATTGATTTGGTAAAAATAATAAATGTTTGGGAAATCGATCTAAAATTGATTTGGTGTTTAAAAATAAATGTTGGGAAATCAATTCTGAAAATCAATTTGGTGTTTTGAAGTAAATGTTTGGAAGAATCAATTTGGGATTTGATTTGGTATTTGGAATAAATTTGGAAATCAATTTGAAAATTGTTTTGGTGTTGAAAGTGAATATTAGGAATCGATTTGAAAATCGTATATTTGTGGACATTTGAAAATCTAAATTCACAATGGGAATTTCATAAAAGAAAGGGAAATTTGTTTTAAAAATAAACATTGTTTTATTTTTAAAAGTGTGAAAAGGAATTTACGGATTTGGAACGTAAATTTGAAATAAATCCCGGAAGATTCATAAATTGATTTGAAATGATCCATTTTGAAAAGGAAGGTGTATTTTCCCTGAAAAGCCAAGTCTGTTTTTAAAATTGCTTTTGAAATATAAATTAAAAGTTCTAGAGTTGGTTTTAAAAGAATATTTTGGAGAAATTATTTTCTTAAGTTATTTTGTAAATCTTTAAAGTAAATATTTATTTATTGAATTAATTATAGAAGGGATTATTTTAAAGATTAAATTGATATTTGATTTAGAAAATAGTTATTTAATATTTGTACTGTATCTACTAATTTTTATTTTAAAACTAGTTTGGACTTGAAGTATCATATGAGGTATTAGTATAATATTTTCATAATTAGTATTTAAGTAAGTGTTTAAAAATTGTTTTATTTTAAATATTACCAAGTATATATGTATGGATAAGTAATTTAAATGATTTTAAAATATTTGAACTCGGCAAAATTTTTAGTGGAATTAAATAAATATTTGAAAATTTATTCCAAGTGAGGAAGGTGATTTGAAATTTGTTTTCAAAGGATTGAAGTGTGAAAATGATTTAATTTTTTTTTCCAAAAGATTGAAAGGTGAAAAGTGATTTGAAATTCATTTTCAAATGGTTGAAAGTTAAAATTATATCTTGCGAAGATATTTTGAAAATAATAATTGGGGGAAAATTATTTGAAATCCAGCGATTGTTGTGAATGATGATTGATAGTTAAATAACCGACTATTAATATTGGCCTTTTTAATGGCATTTGAATTTTGATGCGAATGGGGTCGGATTCCAAACGGTTATTCGAAAACCGCATCGAACCTTTGTGATTTTGATGGATCTTTTGTTTGAAAGATCAAAGTGGAAATTTGTAGTGATTTGATGAAATCTAAATGTTACACTTATTTTTAAAATAAGTGCTCGTTATTCGGACTAGCCGGGAGAGGACCTTGTGTCATAAAACCCATTCCGAATAATGATACGACAAAATGGGATTGCATTTGAAGATGGTGTTGAAGACCAGGTATTTTCAAAAGCGAAAGGATTACCTGTCGAATGTCTCTGCACCGGGTTGCTCCGGTATAGAGATTTTATCACCCTTTGTGATGGGGATTCCGAACATGATTAGTGAATATCCGGATTGCAAGGGCTTCTTTTGAAGTGCCTTCGGTTCCGTTTGATCCCGGAACGGACTTGTATGGATGTGTGTCTGACATTACACTTTGAGATGTAAAGCTGGTTTCTATCAAATGCATTTCTCTTGGTGGAGGAGAATTTATTCTCTTAGCTTAACACCCTTCTTTGAGACGTGCGAACTAAGAGGTTATGTAGTTGATGGTTACTAGCGATACATTCTCAAATTGGTAATCTGGCGTACGAAGTGCTGCTGATCATTTGTTGATTGAAGCATGACTTTGTGAAAAGTGTAGCTTTGTGGACGAGACTTCGTCGGACCTCACAACCCGAAAATGGTCGAAATAGGAAGAATGCGGCAAGGTTATTTGGGGGTAGCGCCCCCTGAGGGTACGTCATTTCCTTCTGGAAAAGGGTAGTATCATGGTATGGAGCCCAGATATTTTACCTATGTTGTTGCTGCAAATTTATTATACTTTTAGTTGTTGCTTTAAGGTTGAGGATCCTCGGATAAAGGTCGCAAACGATCGAGGGATGGCATACTCTTGTAGTAGTTACCTAGTTACAAATGTAACCCGGCCTTGTGTTGGCAGAGAGCTGGTTAAGTTCTAGGGCGTCCCTCCAGAGGCGTACCCATGTGGCATAGGAAGTTCCTTAGCCTGACCATTTGTTGGAAATCCAATCACCAATACGCGTCTTGTAAGGTTTTAGTTGTAGAACCTGCCATTTAACATGGTAACTGTAGTAGGCATACTATAATGGTACGTATGCTGGCTAAGACTAATATTATACTTACAAATGTTTTCCACTATGCACTAATGATAATATTAAAAAGGATTTTGCATATCAAGTATGTTTGACTATCACAAGGAGAAATCTCCCCCAAGTTTGCGATTGCATTGTGTATGTGTCGGGAGGCCTTATGGTAGTTTCATTTTTCAAAAGCATAGCGGATTTTTTTTATTTTCTTTGTGAAAATAGCTGTTTTTAAGATCTCACACCAGTCCCATGACTAACCTGGAGTTTATTGTTCCCTTTCTGAACTCTGGGTGCCCATAATTTTCCACACGGGCAGCCTAGAGTCATGTTATCATTATTCTGAAGCAAAGTCGGAAAAGATGTGCTGTGAAGATCTGGAGTTCAAGCTAGATGGCGAGGTGTATCATCTATATTATGTATTATCCGTTGTGTTTGGGTTGGTGCAAAGTCAGTTTCCATGTAGTCAAGTTATAATAACTATCAATGTTGTATTGTGTTGTGTAACTCTGATAATGTATTGTAAAAAACTGACATAGTGGTTTTGTTTTAAAGATATTCATTTATCTATTATATATTGTTCCACTGCAATAATGTGAGATTCTGTTGTTGTTTCTATTTCTTCTTTATCTTCTTCTCCTTTAACCCTAATGGTTCAGTTTTCTGGCATTCGATTGTGTGGCATTTGATACAGTGGACGTATTGATGTCGACTTTCGAAAGTCGTAAAATCGGGTCGTTACAACCACTAACCTTTCTTATTTAGATATTGATCCCTATCTACTCCATAAAATATAAACTTAGAAATCCATATTATGTTAGCCTACGACATTTGAGGTTCATACTTACATAAGAATTTCCACATCTCAAACAAAAATCTTTAAGCATACTTTCCAAAATAATTTCCAATTTGTAAAAGTAGTTGGGGAATTAAATTCCCAAAAACATCTAAACACCATAATTTATTTTTTCCATATATCTATTCTATTTTTATTAACCATTTAGCCAAAACCTTCCAAAATATTCGAACACAACTTTTCACTCTTCAGAACTTTTATCGATTTATTCTTAACCCTAAATTTAAAGGTTTTAAAATTATTTAGTAAAATAATTTCCCTTCTCAAATGCTTTTACCTCAAAGGCTTACTTCTTCTAAATAAGGATCTTTAGCCCAAAACATTCAAAAACTCAATTATTAAATCAAACTATCAAAATTTTAAAAAGGATGCTTAATCGCAAAAAGAAGTAAAGTAATTTTCCCTTTTTTCATAAACATTCTACGGTAAAGATTTATTCCATTAAAAGTTATTCATTTAATTTGAAACAATCAAATACATCTTCTACAACTTTAAACCATGAAAAGTGGAGTGAACAAAGATAAACTCTTATCCCAAAATTTTCTTGTATCATTCTTATTATTTCTCTCATACATTATCTCTATTTAGATAACTAATCCTATTTTATCGGTTACTAGCGTTATTCCCATCAAACCTCCCACTATTTCCATTGTTTATATTTTCCTACTTGAATGGCTTCTTCGTCATGTTTAATCAAGCCCGATTTCCATTTTAAAGAGAAGAATTTTAAAGAACTTCCAAATTTATGAAATTGGAAAAATTATCAAGACCATACTACGCTTAATTTTACAGTTATCTAAAAAGAAAGTTCGCATTATCGAAAGTCTTTAAATCGAAAAAAATTTGACTCAACCAAAATTTTAATCTAAGCGTTTCAAAAATGAAAAACCGTTTTTACCAAAAATGTAATGACCTACAATTTAGTTATTTGACTTTGAAATATTTAATTAATTTTAAATATTTAAAAGTTAAGTTTATAGATTAAATAACTCGAATTTTAAATATACCGATTTATTGGATAATTTAATTGCTGAATTTAATAATTGAATTTGTTTACATAACTGAATCTTGGATTTTAATTGGATAAAAATGATTTAAAAGCTTATTTAATTTCTGTTTAATAGCAATGAAGGTAATAAAACTGGATTTAAAAGTGATTTAACTGATTTTGAAAATAACTACTTTTTATTAACAAGTGAAAATAGCCTTTCGGTGCACTATCTCAGATTTCGAGAAAACCAGTGTCACTGAGTCCGTAATATTGAATTATAATACCCGTCAAATTTCATAGTTATCAGACGTATCGTTTGGTCGTACGGGATAGAAACGCGTTGAAATTAATAAAGATTTAATATATTAATTGGGTTCAAAAAGCTAACTTCTCCAGACGATCGAATTGGGGCTCGAGAGTAGTTTCATTACGGAATAGAGGTATAACATATAGAGCGCCAGACATCACATCTCAAATAGGATTTGAAATTGTATAGCTAGATATTTTGAACTTTAGATAAAAAAAATTTAATTTAACTTTTCACTGCTTGACCTATCTACATCAGCCCACAAATCCCGTACACAGCCCATTCCCCCCTGTTATCTCCTATCTTTTCCCCTTTTCCACTATGTAAACTCGGCAAGAGGATAAGAAAAGGAATTTTCAAAAGCAAAAATGAAGAAGAAATTTTCAATAAAAAATATAGAATAAGCTTTAAAATCCTTCTTTAGATGGGATTCTCACTGGTACGGTTGGCTAGAGATGTGGCGCTAGGCTATCGAGTTTAAGGTCATTCGAGTCGGTTATAGAGCTAGGGTTGCCATTTTCGTACTAGTTGTGTGGGTTCAGAGGAAATTAAGGTGACGGTTGGATTCGTGGCATGAAACGGCAGCTACGATCGAAATTTAATGAGGTTGGCGAAACAATGTCTGGTCGCATTTTGGATGGCTCGACCGTTTGAGGTGTTTGAGGTGTCATTGTGAAGCTTGGAGGAAGAGAGTTTCGCCGGGATGGTCACTGGTCGTTTTAGTATAGGATGGCCAACGTTAGGGTGCACGTATAACCGGCTATAGGGTAAGGAACATATATCCTGGGCACGTTTTGGTAAGAAGAAGATGGCAAGTTTGTAATTTAGTTAAAAAATTATAATTTGTTATTTAAACTATTATTTAAATTTGAAGATAACTTAAAAATTCAATGATTCCTTCATACGAGGTCCAATCGAGATGAAACTTTTTGCGTTGCGTCCATATCGGCGAAAGCTTCACAATGGAACTAGTTTTGAAAAATTTAGGGGTAGTTGAAAATTAGGCTAAAATCGAATGTCCTTCGGTTTTAATTCCAAACCGGAACGCATCGGCGACAACAGAAAATTTCGATGAGTTACCATCACCTTTTTGGTTAACTAGTATGATACAAGTTTGTTTAAAATGTTGAACGATTGTTTGGATGGATTATTAGATTTATTAGTTAGTTTAGATATATTCCTACGTATTGGAGTGGATGAGACCCTATTACGTTCTCGTGTAAGAACGGATGACCCTTTGCATAGGAATCCCGCTTCAAAGCGGTTGATTTATATTTTATGATTGTATATCATTTGTGATGCAAGGGGGAAACAGGTTGGAGGGATACAACGAGATCTATTATTTAATTATGTTGTTTCAATAATATTTCCTTTATATGAATTTGTAACAACCCATAATTTTGTAAATATTTTTATTAAATTTTTATTTGAAAACTTTGATTTTTAAATTATTTAAAAAGTGAATTTTTAGAATTTTTCATTGTAATTTTGGATTTTGTTTATAAGTTATTTTCGAAATACAATAAAATAACTATTTTCAGGAAATTTTATATTTTGGTCAACTGAAAGTCAAAGTTTGACCACAGTTGAAAATTTTAAGTTTGAATTTTTAAATTCTAATCTTTTTCTTTGGAACTATACTTGATTTCGATATTCGTTCTGTAAGAACCCGATTCTTCGACTTTCGAAAATTCAACATCGATACTCACTTTATCGACTGCCGAGCAATCGAACGACGGAAAACCGAACACTTAGGGTTTTAAGAAAAAGAAAACGAGAGAAGAGATAAGAAGATAGAAAATAGAGAGGAAAGAAAATAGAAAATAGAAAGGAACAGAAAACAACCGAACAATATCAGAATCTAACAATTCGCAGCGGAACGACATATAATAATAAATGAATAATCTTTAAACAAAGAACTATATCAGTTATTACATTTTATACTTTACATTTCATTACATCATATCATCAGAGTGTACAACAACAAACAACAAACAGCGGAAAAATAAATACTATATATACTAGTAATACGCCATGCCATCCAGCTTGCCTCCAGCAACTCCAGAATATCCAGAATATCCTGATAAACCTTAACTCTTGACTGCCCGTGTGGAAATTGGTGGGCACCCAGAGTTTAGGAAGTAAAACAATAAACTCCGAGTCAGTCATGTGACTGGTGTGAGAACTCAAAACAGTTTATTGATCTTTAAAATCAAAATAGAGGAATATTTTTAAAGTCAATTCGAAATGCTTTTAAAAATGAGACTACCATAAGGCCTCCCGCACGCACACACAATGCAAACGCAGAATCGGAGGAGATTTCTCCTTATGATAGTCAAAGATGCTTGATACGCATTTAAAAGAACATTTGATATTATTACTAGTGCATAGTGTAGAAAAAAAATTTTATTTCGAAAGTAGAATATAAATCTTAGCCAACATACGACCATTATCGTATGCCTACTATAGCTACCATCCAAACAGTGGGGCGCCACCATAAGTGAATGATAGGTTCTACAACTAATACCGTACAAGATCGTATTGTTTCTTTGGATTTCCAACGAATGATCAGGCCAAGGAACTTCCAATTGCCACATGAGAATGCCTCTGGATGGACATCCTCGAGAACCAAACCGGATCTATACCAACACAAGGCCGGGTTACCCCTAACTGAGTAACAACTGACCGAATACGCCATCCCCCGGTCCTTTGGGACCTTTCACCCGAGCGCTCGTAATCAATTCACACAATCATAAAGTGTTTTCAACATGAGTAAGTATCTGGGCTCCATACCATGATACCACCCTTTTCCAGAAGGAAATGCACACATCCTAAAGGGCGCTACCCCTCATAACCTTGCTGCATCTTTCCTGTTTTGACCATTCACGGGGTGTGAGGCTCGACGAAGTCACGTCCACAAAAACATACTTTATACAAAAGCCATGCTTTGGGTCAACAAATGATCATAGAAATGATCACTAAGATAGACGATCAAACAAATGATCCTATCACAAATAATCAACACAATGATCATTTCACAGCAACACTCAGCATGTCACATTACCAAATTGGGAATATATCGCTGATAACATTCAACTATATAACCTCTGAGCTCGTACGTCTCAGAGAAGGGTGTTAAGCTAAAAGAATAAATTCTCCGCCACCAACAGAAATATATTTGAAAGAAATCTGCTTTATATCTCAATTTGTAATGTCAGACATACAATCCATACAAGTCTGTTCCGGGATCGAACAAAACCGAAGGCACTTACAAAGAAGTCCTTGCAATCCGGATAATCTCTAATCACGTCCGGACTTCCCATCACATAGGGAGTCTCTATACCGTAGCTACTCGGTGCAAAGACAATCGACGAGTTGTCCTTTCGCTTTCAAAAAGATCCGGTCTTCAACACCGGTCTTCAAATGCAATTCATAACGACGTATCACATATTCGGAATGGGTTATACGACCCCATGGTCCTTTTCCGGTTAACCCGAATAGTGAGCGCTTATTCAAAAATAAGTGTGGCATTCAAATTCAAACAAATCACATCAATTACCCATTCAAAGGGAAATATTGATAGCGGTTATTGAACTATCAATGGATATGCACACATCACCAGTTTCCAAATAATTTTCCAAATTATTTATTTTCCAAAATATCTTTACAAGATATATAATTTTCACAGTTCAAAAATAAATCAATATTTATTTTTAAACAAATTCCACTTTCTTTTACAAATTCCATAGTGAATTTATATTCCAAAATATCTATGAATATACGATTTCAATTATTCATTTCAATATTCCTTTTCAATTTATCTTCAAAAAGATAAATTCTCAAAATATTCACTTTATATTGGAAAACATTTCCATACTTATTTAATAAGTAATTCACAAATTTTATTTATTTTCAACACTTGGAAAATATTCAATATACTTAAATCGAAATTAAGTATATATTTCATTCTTTAAGGAAATCATGCTCTTAAACATATTTATTTGGGTCAAAACGAATGTTACGTAAAACATCGTTACGATAACCCAAAATCACTAGTATAGGGATTCAAAATTAAAATAGATATATAAATCCCAATACTATACAAAATATTTCCTTTCGGAAAGCATTTACTATAACAACAGTGTTATAGTCCACCATTTCCTTCTATTTCTCGAAAACGTCTATTTCAACAATAAATGTTGAAATCTATGGTTTCGAATCTTAACACATTTTAAAACATCGTTAGATCGTTTTAATTCTATTTAAAACATCACATTCAAAACAATTTCTTTAACATATTATTCACTATTCAAAAACGTGAATATACTTGTTAACAAATTTCATCCTTTTATTCATTTTATTTTAAAGGATTATTCACTATCTAAAATGTGAATATAACTCCATAAATAGGTTTCAACAATTTATTTATCAAAATAAGTCGTTTACGAATTTATAAAACAACGTTTATAAATTCCATTTCTATTTATTTTATAACATCTTTCTTTATAAATTTTCTTTATTAACCTATTCACTTTATATCTCAATTATGAACCAAAAGTCCATGTTATAAGTTAAATACTTATAAAACGATTATTTTACAAAATCGTTCTTTTTAAGACTTTCTAAATTATAAATCTTATAACTTATAAGATTCAATTATTTATCCAAAACCATTCTTTAATAACTTCACGAAATTTATAAATCTTATTATTTATAAATTTCACTTATAACTTCACCATTTATAATTCTATAAATTCAATTCACTTATGCAATCCGTTTTCACTTCATTCAAACACTTATAAAAACTCGTTTTATAATTCAAATATTTTCATTTATAAATTATCAATTTATAAATCTTTTTATATAAATCAATTTATATTATTCTTTTAAAACATCTTTAATCTCCTTTATAATTTCATCATTTTGATTCATAAAATAATTAAATTTTATAAATCCTATATTTTCAACTTTTCATAATAAATTCAAAAATCCCGATTAAACTATTTTATAAAATCATTAACCCCATATTTTCAAAAATCAGTTTTTATCTATATTTCTCAAAATCATAATTTTTATAACCTTAAAAATTATAACGTTTATTTATTTAAAATGGATCAATTCCAAAAATATTTTATAAACGTATACTTTCAAAAATCATTTTGAAATCCTTTTAAAATTCCAAAATTTGGTCCAATGATGCTACATACCAAATAGCCAATCACGACAACAACGATATCATATATCGATATGATAATCAATCAAATATCAAAATATCTGAAATCAAATAAATACTGTTGAGGAACCCAGTTGGATCCCTCCAACCTGTTTTCCTGCGTCCACAAACATTAGCACAATACCAATTCCGCTCCAGTACGGAATTATCGCGGTATATGGGATTTAAAATATTATCCGCTTAATAGACGGCGCAATAGGGTCTCATCCGCTATACAAATGCGGGAAATCAATAACTCCAATATATACATATGCCAATATATATATATATATTGCTATTATATATAATACCAATTTCACTGTTTATGAAATATTCGCGGTATATGTTTTTAATAAATAACATCCGCTTACTAACGGCGCATAATGTCTATTTTAACAATCAATAGATATCAATCATCATTCAAACATGCATTCAAATATTTTAAATCTAACTATTTAAAATAAAATCGAAACTGATTCGATTGAGTGAGAAGTTCTCACCTTGATTTCAAATTTCCGTTTTAGCGATTTATTTCGAATAAAATTAAACGGACATTTAATTTTTACCCGAAATTCTCACTAACTCCAAACGACTCCAATCCAATTTCATCGCGTAGTGCTCGTCCATACAATTCCAACGCAACTGGTTTCGCGCGTTTTCGACCTCGTATGAAAAAGTTATGCATTTATGAAGTTATACGAATTTATAACTTAATATTTACAACAAAATTAAATTTTTAAACCTAAGCTAAATCCAGGCCGTAGGATCCACTGCCCTTGCCATCAGATCCGCACGTCTTCATCTCCCCCCCCCCCCACACGCGAAACTCGCCAGGCCGACACCCATAGCCGCCCCCCTTTGATCCAATTAACGCGACCACTTCGTTGACTTTAGTGACGATCAGCAACTCCCATTCACTCCGCCATCACACGAGCCATCATCGGTCAGAGGAGCAAGGAGCTCGGCCCCCCTATCATCAGAAAACGCGTGCGCAACCGGCCTCCTTCCACCTCGATTTGCCGCCAATTCGTCATGCCATTGACGATCATAACCGTTGGATATCACGTACTCACCACCCTCTACAATTTGTTAGTTGACACTTTTTGCTAATACTTGATGGATTGAGAGAAAATTGGAGGAGAAGGTTATCAACTTTCGGCCATTGATGAAAGTGAACGGCGGCTGGTTAATAGAAATTAGGGTTTTATAAATTTTTATTTTTTTTATTTGAGTGGGGGGCTATTTATAAGAAAATCAATCGACACTATTCATTCCGGAAATTCCGAACTCCGATTCATGCGCCGTAACCAGCATTTCTAGGGTTTACCCCGCGTTCCGGACACAATGGAACAGGTTTCGAAAGCTAATTCGAACATCTGTGTGAGTTATGGCAATAAACGTTCAATTTAAATTAAACCGATTTAAACGATTTTCTAGGCGTTTTAATTTGTACCGGACAAACGGTAAATCCAATTGACACGAAATTTGAAACCTTACAATAATATCATATTACGGATCCGATGAAACTGGTTTCGTCAAAATCCGAGACTTTTTGAAAAATGGATATTTTAACTCGCCAAATTAATATTAAAAACAATTCGATGCGTTTCGAGCTGCCACGATCAAACGATAACTCCGATTGACACGAAAATTGAAATCGGGTAATAACTAACTATTACGGATCCAATGAAACTGGTTTCGTCCAATTATGAGACTGTTCAAAAATTGACTATTTTCACTAGTCGATTTAATATTAAAATATTCAATTTTCACAAATTAACTTTTAATTCGATTTTAAAAGTTCTAAAATATCATTCTAACTTCAATAGATAAAATAAAATTTTACAAATCATTTTCAATCATATTTAACTAAATTTTCAATTATTTCTATAATTTAACATATTAAATTATTGATTTAATTATCCAATTAAATCCAATTATTCGAAATAAAATTTATTCGACTTATAAATTCACTTATTAATATTTAAAATTAATTAAATATTCAAATTTTTATTAATTAAAATTCTGGGTCGTTACAATCTTCCCCCCTTAAAAGAATTTCGTCCTCGAAATTAACAAGTAAGAAAAGTCACAGAATCTATTAACTTTCCAAAAATCCATAGTTAAACTTCTTACAATATTTTTACTAAGTTTTCAAATCATACTTAGTTATCTTTTCAAAAACAACTACTATTGTTTAACTTTCAATTCCAAAATCAAAGTTAAAGTTTTCAAAAAATTTCCAATTTTCTCAAATTTTTTCTAACGCCTTAAATTTCCAGAAAAATTCGCCATAGTCTCCTTTGCGCGGCTCGATCTGAAAAAATAAATAAAAAAAATGACAGTATATATATCACAAATATACATCTCATCAAGTAATGAGGCATCCTGAAGGGAAAAAGTATAAAAGTACGATATGTAATCCGAGATATGTACCTTATATTTTGTTAGCGAGCATATACGGCTAATATAGCGCGAAAGCGAGCTCCAAATGCGAAACAAACGCGATCCGCACCTACTAATCACTCAACAAACAACATGAGAACCATGTATATAGACAATAGTATCGATATACAACATATATCAACATAATAACTATATATGCCAACATAGCAATTGAAACAAAAGCAATATATTCAACCATCAACCAACTAGCATTCATAATCAATAAATATTCATTCATATTCTCTTTAATATTCAATGAATTGGTTTTTCAATTTAAATCACATTTGATTCATTAACAGTGGATGTTTTTACTAACATTCATTTTCAATTAGTTTATATTCACTAATTCATATTCAAGTTGGTTCACTTCCAAAATCAAATTCAATTCTATTTAAGATTCACTTAACATCCAATTGAATTTCAATTACTTTAGCTTCCAATTTCATTAATACTTAATGAATTATATACAATCAACTAACAACCATATAACAATCAATGTATATTAATTACAATCAAATTCCTTTGCTTATCAATTGGTTTAATTAATTGATTTTCATTTTATCCATTCATTCAATTTTTCAACTTCTAATAACATTAGATTTTAATGAATTAACACTTATATTCATTATTTCATATCATCTTAATTTACATTCAATTGATTATCATTCAATCCATTAATTCAATTCAATTACAAAAGTTGAATTTCATTTACATAACTCAAGTTCATATTTATCACTTCACTTTATTAATTTACTTTGATACCAATATCAACTTCATTCAACATCTCTTAAGTTATACTCCATTTCTAAAGTAAATTTCCATTTAACTTTAAATTCATTTTTTTTATTTCAACTCATATTTATAAAATATTCATATAGTTTCACTTCTTATATGTATAAGTTTATTTTACAATTGTAAATCGCTTTAATTATAATTCAATTCTTATAATTCATTTGCTTATACAATTACTCTTTTATTTAGATTATTCAAACAACTAAACAATCCACTTATATACACTTTAATAATTCTAAAAAATTATTCCTTTATATATATAAATATAATCAAGGTAAAATTATTTCATTTACCCAATTTAAAACAATACTGTGTCGAATTGTTCTATTCAAGTGTTTAGAAACCCCTTCGATTCAGTTTCGAGGCTGCGCCGACGAAGGTTCATATGCCACTCAACAAACCAATCATCACAATATAAAACAATTTTATATTCACTAACAAATACGCACTCATAGCTATTATTACACTCAAACTCATTCTAGAGCACTACTGACTCTATCTCTAATGAGTAACACCCAACAGAACCATGGTTGTCGCTTAACCATATGCTCTGATACCAGATGTAAGATCTAGGCTTTTCAACCGGCGACAGCAGTCACAACTGGTAGGCTTTTCAACCATCCCAGCCCCACCGTGGCAACAACTGGTATCCCAAACTTGCTTTTACGGCCAGCCTCTCGACTGTCTCAGGTTACACCAAACCAACCCCCTAAAAGAGGACGTGTAGGGGTAAGAGTCTCCCGTTCGCCACCTAACCGCGAAGCGAGAACCCCCCATCACATAGCCCAAAGCTTAGCAAGACTGGTGTGAGAACTCAAAACAGTTTATTTATCTTTAAAATCAAAATAGAGGAATATTTTTAAAGTCAATTCGAAATGCTTTTAAAAATGAGACTACCATAAGGCCTCCCGCACACACACACAATGCAAACGCAGAATCGGAGGAGATTTCTCCTTATGATAGTCAAAGATGCTTGATACGCATTTAAAAGAACATTTGATATTATTACTAGTGCATAGTGTAGAAAAAAAATTTATTTCGAAAGTAGAATATAAATTTTAGCCAACATAAGACCATTATCGTATGCCTACTATAGCTACCATCCAAACAGTGGGGCGCCACCATAAGTGAATGATAGGTTCTACAACTAATACCGTACAAGATCGTATTGTTTCTTTGGATTTCCAACGAATGATCAGGCCAAGGAACTTCCCATTGCCACATGAGAATGCCTCTGGATGGACATCCCCAAGAACCAAACCGGATCTCTACCAACACAAGGTCGGGTTACCCCTAACTGAGTAACAACTGACCGAATATGGCATCCCCCGGTCCTTTGGGACCTTTCACCCGAGCGCTCGTAATCAATTCACACAATCATAAAGTGTTTTCAACATGAGTAAGTATCTGGGCTCCATACCATGATACCACCCTTTTCCAGAAGGAAATGCACACATCCTAAAGGGCGCTACCCCTCATAACCTTGCTGCATCTTTCCTGTTTTGACCATTCACGGGGTGAGAGGCTCGACGAAGTCACGTCCGCAAAAACATACTTTATACAAAAGCCATGCTTTGGGTCAACAAATGATCATAGAAATGATCACCAAGATAGACGATCAAACAAATGATCCTATCACAAATAATCAACACAATGATCATTTCACAGCAACACTCAGCATGTCACATTACCAAATTGGGAATATATCGCTGATAACATTCAACTATATAACCTCTGAGCTCGTACGTCTCAGAGAAGGGTGTTAAGCTAAAAGAATAAATTCTCCGCCACCAACAGAAATATATTTGAAAGAAATCTGCTTTATATCTCAATTTGTAATGTCAGACATACAATCCATACAAGTCTGTTCCGGGATCGAACAAAACCGAAGGCACTTACAAAGAAGTCCTTGCAATCCGGATAATCTCTAATCACGTCTGGACTTCCCAGCACATAGGGAGTCTCTATACCGTAGCTACTCGGTGCAAAGACAATCGACGAGTTGTCCTTTCGCTTTCAAAAAGATCCGGTCTTCAACACCGGTCTTCAAATGCAATTCATAACGACGTATCACATATTCGGAATGGGTTATACGACCCCATGGTCCTTTCCCGGTTAACCCGAATAGTGAGCGCTTATTCAAAAATAAGTGTGGCATTCAAATTCAAACAAATCACATCAATTACCCATTCAAAGGGAAATATTGATAGTCGGTTATTGAACTATTAATGGATATGCACACATCACCAGTTTCCAAATAATTTTCCAAATTATTTATTTTCCAAAATATCTTTACAAGATATATAATTTTCACACTTCAAAAATAAATTAATATTTATTTTTAAACAAATTCCACTTTCTTTTACAAATTCCATAGTGAATTTATATTCCAAAATATCTATGAATATACGATTTCAATTATTCATTTCAATATTCCTTTTCAATTTATCTTCAAAAAGATAAATTCTCAAAATATTCACTTTATATTGGAAAACATTTCCATACTTATTTAATAAGTAATTCACAAATTTTATTTATTTTCAACACTTGGAAAATATTCAATATACTTAAATCGAAATTAAGTATATATTTCATTCTTTAAGGAAATCATGCTCTTAAACATATTTATTTGGGTCAAAACGAATGTTACGTAAAACATCGTTACGACAACCCAAAATCACTAGTATAGGGATTCGAAATTAAAATAGATATATAAATCCCAATACTATACAAAACATTTCCTTTCGGAAAGCATTTACTATAACAACAGTGTTATAGTCCACCATTTCCTTCTATTTCTCGAAAACGTCTATTTCAACAATAAATGTTGAAATCTATGGTTTCGAATCTTAACACATTTTAAAACATCGTTAGATCGTTTTAATTCTATTTAAAACATCACATTCAAAACAATTTCTTTAACATATTATTCACTATTCAAAAACGTGAATATACTTGTTAACAAATTTCATCCTTTTATTCATTTTATTTTAAAGGATTATTCACTATCTAAAATGTGAATATAACTCCATAAATAGGTTTCAACAATTTACTTATCAAAATAAGTCGTTTACGAATTTATAAAACAACGTTTATAAATTCCATTTCTATTTATTTTATAACATCTTTCTTTATAAATTTTCTTTATTAACCTATTCACTTTATATCTCAATTATGAACCAAAAGTCCATGTTATAAGTTAAATACTTATAAAACGATTATTTTACAAAATCGTTCTTTTTAAGACTTTCTAAATTATAAATCTTATAACTTATAAGATTCAATTATTTATCCAAAACCATTCTTTAATAACTTCACGAAATTTATAAATCTTATTATTTATAAATTTCACTTATAACTTCACCATTTATAATTCTATAAATTCAATTCACTTATGCAATCCATTTTCACTTCATTCAAACACTTATAAAAACTCGTTTTATAATTCAAATATTTTCATTTATAAATTATCAATTTATAAATCTTTTTATATAAATCAATTTATATTATTCTTTTAAAACATCTTTAATCTCCTTTATAATTTCATCATTTTGATTCATAAAATAATTAAATTTTATAAATCCTATATTTTCAACTTTTCATAATAAATTCAAAAATCCCGATTAAACTATTTTATAAAATCATTAACCCCATATTTTCAAAAATCAGTTTTTATCTATATTTCTCAAAATCATAATTTTTATAACTTTAAAAATTATAACGTTTATTTATTTAAAATGGATCAATTCCAAAAATATTTTATAAACGTATACTTTCAAAAATCATTTTGAAATCCTTTTAAAATTCCAAAATTTGGTCCAATGATGCTACATAACAAATAGCCAATCACGACAACAACGATATCATATATCGTTATGATAATCAATCAAATATCAAAATATCTGAAATCAAATAAATACTGTTGAGGAACCCAGTTGGATCCCTCCAACCTGTTTTCCTGCATCCACAAACATTAGCACAATACCAATTCCGCTCCAGTATGGAATTATCGCGGTATATGAGATTTAAAATATTATCCGCTTAATAGACGGCGCAATAGGGTCCCATCCGCTATACAAATGCGGGAAATCAATAACTCCAATATATACATATGCCAATATATAAATATATATATATATTTCTATTATATATAATACCAATTTCACTGTTTATGAAATATTCGCGGTATATGTTTTTAATAAATAACATCCGCTTACTAACGGCGCATAATGTCTATATTAACAATCAATAGATATCAATCATCATTCAAACATGCATTCAAATATTTTAAATCTAACTATTTAAAATAAAATCGAAACTGATTCGATTGAGTGAGAAGTTCTCACCTTGATTTCAAATTTCCGTTTTAGCGATTTATTTCGAATAAAATTAAACGGACGTTTAATTTTACCCGAAATTCTCACTAACTCCAAACGACTCTAATCCAATTTCGTCGCGTAGTGCTCGTCCATACGATTCCAACGCAACTGGTTTCGCGCGTTTTCGACCTCGTATGAAAAAGTTATGCATTTATGAAGTTATACGAATTTATAACTTAATATTTACAACAAAATTAAATTTTTAAACCTAAGCTAAATCCAGGCCGTAGGATCCACTGTCCTTGCCATCAGATCCTCACGTCTTCATCTCCCCCCCCCCCCCCCACACGCGAAACTCCCCAGGCCGACACCCATAGCCGCCCCCTTTTGATCCAATTAACGCGACCACTTCGTTGACTTTAGTGACGATCAGCAACTCCCATTCACTCCGCCATCACACGAGCCATCATTGGTCAGAGGAGCAAGGAGCTCGGCCCCCCCTATCATCAGAAAATGCGTGCGCAACCGGCCCCCTTCCACCTCGATTTGCCGCCAATTCGTCATGCCATTGACGATCATAACCGTTGGATATCACGTACTCACCACCCTCTACAATTTGTTAGTTGACACTTTTTGCTAATACTTGATGGATTGAGAGAAAATTGGAGGAGAAGGTTATCAACTTTCGGCCATTGATGAAAGTGAACGGCGGCTGGTTAATAGAAATTAGGGTTTTATAAATTTTTATTTTTTTTATTTGAGTGGGGGGCTATTTATAAGAAAATCAATCGACACTATTCATTCCGGAAATTCCGAACTCCGATTCACGCGCCGTAACCAGCGTTTCTAGGGTTTACCCCACGTTCCGGACACAATGGAACAGGTTTTGAAAGCTAATTCGGACATCTGTGCGAGTTATGGCAATAAACGTTCAATTTAAATTAAACCGATTTAAACGATTTTCTAGGCGTTTTAATTTGTACCGGACAAACGGTAAATCCAATTGATACGAAATTTGAAACCTTACAATAATATCACATTACGGATCCGATGAAACTAGTTTCGTCGAAATCTGAGACTTTTTGAAAAATGGCTATTTTAACTCGCCAAATTAATATTAAAAACAATTCGATGCGTTTCGAGCTGCCACGATCAAACGATAACTCCGATTGACACGAAAATTGAAATCCGGTAATAACTAACTATTACGGATCCAATGAAACTAGTTTCGTCCAATTCTGAGACTGTTCAAAAATTGACTATTTTCACTAGTCGATTTAATATTAAAATATTCAATTTTCACAAATTAACTTTTAATTCGATTTTAAAAGTTCTAAAATATCATTCTAACTTCAATAGATAAAATAAAATTTTACAAATCATTTTCAATCATATTTAACTAAATTTTCAATTATTTCTATAATTTAACATATTAAATTATTGATTTAATTATCCAATTAAATCCAATTATTCGAAATAAAATTTATTCGACTTATAAATTCACTTATTAATATTTAAAATTAATTAAATATTCAAATTTTTATTAATTAAAATTCTGGGTCGTTACACGTTCTGTTTTTCATTTTATCAAATTCCGTTTTACACTTTTTGAAATTGACAAAATACAGTATTTTACACGCAATGATTTTCTGTATTTTATTTTTATTTCTTAAGTCTGTCTTCTATTTTATTTTGTTTAGTCTTTGTTTTCATTTATTGGATTTTTATTTGTTTATTTTGATTTTTTGGGCTTAAGAAATTCCACAAGACTTAAGTTACTTGTTTTTATTTTGTTGCCTTTTCCTTTTCCCTTGCGTTTCCATTTGCGTTGCCATTTACTTTCTTTAGCCGTCCACTTTATTGTCTTTTGCCATGCATTTCATCTTGAAACTCATGCATAAAACATTTCTCGTCTCCTCATTTTTATTTGCATTCAAGAGAAAATATATACAAGTTATATTCCATGTCTTCCTCCTTCTTTCTTCCTCTTTTTCCACTTTCTTTTCTCTTTTATTCGTTTTGCCTTAAGCATAGCTCAGCCATGCATCTCCTAGCCGGTTACCACCACTCCACCACCACTTATGATCGACCACCACCATCACATCATCTCCTCCAACCATGGCCGTGACTCCATGGATCAAAATCCATCACCAAACCTTGTTATTTACCCTTGCCTTCCTTATGTAATCACCAATCCTATTCTATTTAGCCTCGGCCACTCCTTGTTCCACTACCTCCTCTATTCCATGCCATGATCTACACCACCCAAGCCGTGTCTTATGACCAAAACCATACAATGTCCGAGCCATGTTTGCCTTAGGCCGAGCCCATTGTACATTTGACCTTTCATGTGCCATGTTCTTTTACCTTCCTTCACTTGTAACTTGCTTCTCTTCATATTCCACACCTATAGTCGTGCCTTTTACCTACCATAGCCGAGTCTACTTGCATCAAATCAAGCCATGGCTGAGCACAAGTGATGATGGCCAAGCCCATTGTAGATGTGACCTAGCCTACTTGCCATCGTAAAGCCATCTTTGCTTTATGTTGACTTGTTTTGTGCATTTGTTTTGATTTATATTCCTTTGATAATTTTATGTACTTACATATGTTATATATTGGTTTATGTACAAGATTTGGATCTTGACTTTTTATACGCTCAAAATCTAGTCATGCCTTTTCATGCTTTGCGGAGTTTGGGTTTGTGGCTTGAGTTTTCAGTTCTAGCTTTAAGAAGGTGAGTTTATCGCTCTCGACATTCATACTAATATAATTGTGGAACGATGATAAGTGGATATGTAGAAATTTATATGCTACGTTGATAAGTTCATATATGCCCATGATATGATTTATGATGTTAAATTTTGCTTATTCATTTGTTACATCCTGATATGATATGATGTACAGTTCATTTTATTTTCTGTAGCTCACACTGCAAGTTTCCTGTAGAATAGAATCACTATGGGTTGAAATGATAAATACCCGAACGGATATTAGACTAAGGAAAAATCATGATGAGCTGAAATGATAGGCTCAAGCGATTTTTATTTATTTATTTGACTTGAGATTGCGAGTTTGAAATGATAGAACCCGGATTTTATTTTAATTTACGGTTTGAAAAGATACATATTCGTATCACTTGTACTAGGTTAGAAAATATTATATAGACCTATGGTTAAATTTTAAATAATGTTTTCCTAAAAATATTAAGATCTTTGAGTTTTGAGATATATGAGATTTTAACTTAAAAGTTGATTTAATGATTTAAAATATAAAGAGATATTGGTTTCCCATGAGTTAAGATTTTATAAGTCAATTTATTGGTTTTGAATTGAATTTAAAGATTTTATTTATGATAAATAACTTAATAATCACATTTGATTTGATGTGGAATTTTAAATCTAACCTAGTAGTTGTAATCAATTTTTATTTATGAAATGGATATGTTTTGTATAATAAGTTTTGTAGTGGTTTTCTATAAGTTAAAGGTATAAGAAAAATGTATAAAATGTAACTTAAATATGACTTAACCTGATAATTGGAATTTGGTTTTCAAATGGAAATATAAAGTTTGACTTATTAAAAGAATATTTAATTTATGAAATGGGTATTTTAGAATAAAGTGTTAAGTTATTTGTTAAAAATAAAAGTTAAATGAAATAATGTGCTTATGACTTAATAAAGGCATTACAGTTTAATTTGGATATTTTATTTATGAAAATTTTATTTAATCATCAATCAAATGATATCCAAATGAATATTTTTGAAGCGTGAGATATGTTTTATAAGAAAAATGGCTAAAATTGAGAACTTAATGTTTCTGAAATGTTATAATAAATTTGAAAATTTTATTGGTAGCATTTCCAAAATGTTGTGGCTTTAAGATAGCATTTGCTAAGTGCTACCATTTCTGAAACTAAACTATGTTCCGAAGTAACTAAATACCTACTACAACACATTATAAGTGCTGCTGTTTCTAAATTTGAACTACTTCTGAAAATACCTATATATCTACTACAGCACTTTATAAGTGTTGTTGTTTCTGAAAATTGAGCTGTTTTGAAATATTAATACCTACTGTAGCACTTTATAAGTGCTGCTATTTCTAAAATCGACAATGTTTTGAAATACTAATATATCTACCGTAACCCTTTATAGGTGTTGTTATTGCTGAAAATACAATGTTTTGGAAAGTTTATAATTGAACGAATGAACTTTGGAAATGAATATATTTTTGAAAGATTTTGACATTGAATTGAAGTGGTTTAAATGGATATGTTTTGAGGTGAATTATAAACAATTTTTGAAATTTATAAGTTAATACAATGTTTTGAAATTGGTATAATTGGATGAATGGACTTAAAAATGCTATAACTTTGGTAACTAATATTATTTTAAAGGTGTTATGATTTTCTAAGTATTATGATTTCCAAATGATAACATTTTAAAGTGATATGATCTCAAAGTATTATGGTTTCAAAGTGTTTTTTGTGGAGTTGTTATAACTTTGAAAGTACTAAGGTTTTGGAAATGAATTTACTTGGAATAATATTTAATTAAAAATTGTCTTTGAATATATTGATTTGAAATCGAAGATTTAAGAATATGACTTCATAAAGTGGTTTTGGTTTAAGATGATTTAAAAAGGAATATTTAGAGTTTAAATAATTGAAGGTAATATTCATTGATTTAAAAAGTTGGGTTTTATTTAAATGATATCCTATTGATTTGATTTTTAAAAGGAAATGATGTCATATTGATGTGGTTTTGAAATGAAAATGATATTATAATTATTATTTTTGAAATGGAAATGATATCATATTGATTGGTTTGAAATGAAATTTATATTATAGTATTTAATTTTGAAATGGAAATGATATTCTATTGATTTGGGTTTTGAAATGGAAATGATATCCTATTGATTTGGTTTTGAAATGGATATGATATTTTAGTTTTGGAGTATAAACTATATTGAAAAAAAATCCATGGGTAATAATAACGGTTGGTTGTTAAAGAGACCGGGATTGGATATGGGCATACTCTCTGTCGATACTGAAAACCACTTAAACAACCATGTATGCGGTGGAGATTCTAGAATAAAGTAAGATGGTGGTGACATCCTATTGAGCTATGTACGTAGACCCGACTCCCGTGAGTTGGCATAAGGTGGCTAAAACATGAGCGATTGAAGGGCTAATGAGGTAGCTCCTCTTATCAGACACACTTCTTCGTATGCCGTTCTTTTACTTTGTGATTGATTGGTGCCCACTTTTGATTCTAGGAGTGTGGATCGAGGTACGCGGTAGTGGTTGCTACACGTTGCCACCGGCCCGGAAGCGTAATTGCTATATCTACCCTAGCATTGCCTAGTTGTGCCGTGTCACCTACCCTAGCACGCCTTGTACGATTTTGGTTTTGTACCGTAGCCTATGGAGTATCCTCTAGTGGCTTTTCGATCAGGAGGGACTATGATACTGGATAGACTACTGGGACTATTTATGTGTTAAGGGGAATATTGGGTCACTCCTTAATGCTATTTTTAAAGTAAGTTTATTTTACTTTTAGACATTATTATAATAGCATATATTACTACATAGTAACTAGTAACGGATCCTTAGAGGATGGGCGGTCCCAAACATCCTTTAAGTTACTTGTACCTTTCTATTACTGTTCACTTGAGTTGGTTTACATTGTATATGTATGTATGTCCTGACTCGAGTGTTTTGTGTTTTGCTTTACGCTCGGGTCGGACTGAGTGATATCATCTTCGGAGTTGGAGCTTTGCTTGAAGATCCAGCTATCTATTTCGCTTTCAGCTATTCAGTTGATTGCAGGGATATATTTAGCTTTATGCTTGTTTATCATATTGAAACTTCTGTTGTAACTCGTTACTTCTGTTGTATCTTGTATAACTCTGATGTATTTATATAGTAGCTTCATGAACTACTATCTCTTTGCTTTTGCTGCATTTTATTACTTCGTATCTGTGATATGTGATTTATTTATTTACAATATGTTCTAAGTTTTGCCAAATTTAAATTACAATTCGGTATTTTGAGCAATTCGAGTCCGACATGTATGGATGCGAATGGTTGAAAATACCGGGCTATTACAGAATTATTGAATAATAAATATGATTCTGGATTATATGTTTAAAATTAATACCCAGTAGTGATAGAAAGTCAATATCAATATTGGTTAATTATTGGGTGGCTATTGGTCTCAAATTAGTATTTTAAAATACTATAATTTGCCGTTAAGTTAGAATTGGTTTTAAAAGACGAGAAATTATTTTTAAATCCAAAATAGGTTTCGAAAATAATATGTTCTAAGGATTTATTTATTTAATTCTAATAATATTATTTTAGGTTATTCAATTATATTAATGTTGTTTTATAGTTATTTTATTATAGTAATATTATTTTAAAGTGTTAATTAAATTAATATGTTTTACAAAGTATTTAATTATGTTAATATGTTTAAAGCTAATTAATTATACTAATAAGAATTTAAGTTTATATAATTATATTGGTATTTTTTTGAGAAAAATGTGTGATCCTCTATGAACAGAGGAGAGCACACATGCATATATATATATATATATATATATATATATCACGAATATAAGGTGCTGCCAACATTCCTGGCAGGTAACAAAAACCAAAAACATATAAACCAAAATCTCAGGTACTCCTAAGATGAGTTTCGGCAAAGCCACCGTCCATCACACCCTGATATCGAGCTCCAGCATGGCCACCACCCGATATTAAGGTGTTAGCAGTACCTATAAACTAGAGGAAAAACAAAAACTACTGGATGACGTACTAGACTAATGAGGAAGCTCCAACCAACTGAATCATGAGAGATGAATAAGCATCTGCTCTGAAATGGATCTACTAAAAAGAGAAACCGCTTTAAAGTCTCTGAACAAGAGAAAGGGGTACCATACTGAAGAATATATCCTCCTAAGAAAAGTACTCCATAGTGAAGATAGCAGAATCCTAAATCTGAGGAGAAACTGTTAGAATCCCCGGACAAAGATACTCTGCTTTGGTAATCTCCCTACCATCTGATGTCCAGCAATCTAAAGATATGAAAACCTGCAAAATGAACCTGGTATCCTATATCCCATACCTATAACTGGAATATGACTAAATAAAAAATTAGAATGATATATATATATATATATATATATATATGTATATTTATATGATAAATATACATATATTTGTATTTATATGGAAAGAAATAAAAACTGAATAAGACAAACTGGACAATAACTGTATAAATGAAATATGAAAAAACCAAAACCAAACAGAGACTAGTACAAATATTGAGACGGAACTATCTTATGAACCTTTAATCATAAGTAAGTTATGATTAGAAGTGAAATCATCATCTATATTAGAGAAAATATTAATAATACTATTATTAATGTTAAAAAAAATTTATTGCTATGTTTTAAAATAATTAATATTATGATTAACCTTATTAAGATACCTTTTGAAGAAGATATTTTTAGCTATTTTATATTTAGGGCAAGAGATCCAATTAAAACGAAAGAAGAAATTGTAAAAATCAATTTGTTTAAATGACAATTATTATTATTAAAAATTATTTGATTTTTTTAAAACCAAATAAACCAACTAATAATAATGAATAAAGTGTCTAATAAAAATCTATTATTCTTTTTGAACTTGAATCTATAATTATTCCAGTAGAATTCACAATCCGAAATTTTAGTTGTTATATTAAAGTTAAAAATTCTAAGAGTATTAATTAGAATGTAGTTGGAATCCATGCAATTAAAGTATATATAATTAATGTCCTCAAGATACAGATTATAAAAATAACATTTATTTTCATTTTGAATATTTTTTTCTCTTTAAAAATTCAATTGTATTAAGTTTACCATGAATAATTAACCACATGTGAATTTTGGATTTGAGAGAAGAATTAGATTTCGACATATATTTAAACGAGTTATTTATTGTACCCGAAAAATTAATGAATATGTAGAAAGAATTAGAAGTATATTTCTTACTTTTATCCCATTCCCAACTAATAACATCATTATCATTATCAATATTACAAAGATTTAATCTGGCATAAAGCAAAGAAAGTTGTCTAAAAGTTGAATCAACTAAAATTCCGTTAAAAATGAAATTCCAAGGAGGATCATTTTCAGGAGAATAACTTCATTGATTAAAGCATACTTAAAGCTACAAATTTCATATAGATCCTTAAATTGAATCTTAAGAGGCAAGATCGAAATCCAACGATCGTGCCAAAACAAAGTACGATTACCAAAATGAACAACTGTGTTTATTACTAAATTAAATATCTCATTACATTTTAAAATGTTTTTCCAAAAGTTAGACATATTTTGAGAGGTTGGAGAAGCAATTTGATATAAATTGCTATTTCCATTATAATAATATTTAGAAATGAACTCTTTCCAAATAGCATTATCATTTATATCTTTAAAATTCCAAAGCCATTTGCCTAACAGAGACAAATTCATATTACGTAAATTAATAACACCTAAACCACCTTCCTTTTTGGTCTTACAGACGGTTTCCCAATTTACAAGACATTTAATATTATTGTTAGAGTTTTCTCCACTCCATAAGAAATCTCTTCTAATCTTATCAATATTATCTATGACCCAATCTAGAAACAAATGAAGGACATCCAATAAATCAGAAGAGCTGATAAAACTGAATTTATAAAAACTAGCCTACCTGCTCTAGATAGAAATCTCCCATTCCAGTTATAAATCTTATTTTTAATTTTATCAATGATAATAATCCAGTCGTCATGTTTGAGTTTGGTGGGCCTAATCACAAAACCGAGGTAGTCAAAAGGAAAGTTCATAAACTTAAGGGTAATTAAGAGTATTGGCAACTAAGTTTTCAACTTTATCAAAATCATTTAAAACTAACAAGGAACTTTTGTCAAAATTTATTTTTAAACCGAATAAAAGTTCATAACTGTAAAGGATAAACTTAAGGGTAATGATGTGTCTAGGAAGATGGGAAGAAAAAAGTAAGGTATCATCAGCAAATTGGAGAACCGATAAACCATTGCGCGAATTTCATTATCTACTCGTCCAAGAGATCCATTATCCACAGTTCTTTTAATAATTTTAGCAAAAACATCAGCAGCTAAGTTAAATAATAAAGACGATAATTGATCCCCTTGCCTTAAACCTCTCTTAGATTGAATTCTATTACCTAATATACCGTTAACCATAATACTAGAGTTTCCAGTTCTAAGCAAAGTCAAAATCCAAATGATCCATCTATGACCAAAACCTCTAGCTTGAAAAATATCTACAAGAAAATCCTAATCCACAGAATCAAAAGCTTTAGCAAAATCAAGTTTTAAAATCACACAACTTATGTTATTCTTACAATAGTAATTAATATGTACTTGAACAACTGCCACTCCATCAGTGATATTCCTTCCTTTAATGAAAGCCAATTGTGAACAACTGATTAATTCATTCATTCTTTTACTAAGCCTATTAGCTAAAACTTTAGAAATGATTTTAACTGAAAATTTAATCAAAGAAATAGGTCTAAAATCTTTTAAGATTTTAGCTCCTACTTTTTTATGTATCAAAATAACATTTGTGAAGTTAAATCTCCCTAACTGCAAATTACCATTGTAAAAATCATTACACATATTAACTAAGTCAAGTTTTAAAACGTCCCAAAAAGTATTATAAAATAAAATAGGAAACCCATCAGGTCTCGGAGATTTATCACTAGGCATGTCATTAATTGCTTTTCTAATTTCTTCTTCAGTAAAAGGATTATCTAAATCTGATAAATCAATAATAGAATCAGATGGATACAGACTCTCCATCTAATATTGGTTCTATGTTTGATTTTAGAACCAAAAATATCCTTATAATATTCTGTAAAAGCCTTGCTAAGATCTCTTTGATCAACTAACTCTATATTATTAACAAATATAGAGTTAATTGTATTGCTACATTTTCTACCATTAGCTGTATTATGGAAAATTTGGTATTATTATCAGTTTCGTTGATCCATTGAATTATGGATCGCTGTTTCCATATTACCTTCTCCTTTTCTAAAATAGAATTTAATTCATCTTTTAAATTAACAAGAACATTACGTTCACCTATATTTGGAGATCTGGATTCTTCTATCTTATTAATTTTAAGCATTTCATTAAGAATATTATGTTTCTAATTTTAGATTGCCAAAAACATTTTTGTTCCAGTTTTTAAGAAAAATCCTGAGATCTCTAAGTTTAGAAACAAAAGCTTTTGCAGAATTTTCCTTATTTCTGATATTATGGAAACTCAAAGAAACTCATTTACCTATAACTAGATTCACAAAATTAGATTCCAAAAGCACATCTTTTCAATTCAAAATTGTTAAAAATAACACTATGGTATTCACAAGTAAGTATAATTGGACAATGATCGGAGTATGTATAAGGTAAACCATTGACTCTACAGAATGGAAATTTGTCTTCGATTTCATCACTAACAAAAAATCTATCGAGAAGAGCCATGGATAGAGACTCTCTAGCGCTATACCAAGTAAACTCTCAGGATTTTTAATTTTCTGATATTTAATTATATTAGTATTATTTTAAAGTTAATTGTCCATAGTAATATGGATTTAAAGAATTATTAAAATGTGATAAGGTTAATTATTTAAGAATAATTGTGGTTTGGAATCAATATTAAGGATTATTAATAAGCTTTTAAACTAAATTATTATTATTTATGAAAATGGCAAAGGTTAATTATTATTTTCTTAAACAATATTTTTAAGTTATTAATTATCATATTTAAAATGCTTTAAAATTTATAAATTTTAATGTTAATAATCATTATTATATAATGGTGTTTGAAGTAAAATATTTTAAATTATTTGTAATTATTTCCGAGACCCCGAAAATATATTTGAAAACTTAGATTTTGTAAAGGAGTTATAAAATGGGTTTGAAGAATTAAGGAAAGGTTATTTGAAAAGGGAAGAGTTATAAATGATTAGATATTTATGAATGAATTTCAGAAATAGGTTTATTGATTTATCAAATCTTGGTCTAAATATGTAGTCCTTCTTAATTCTGGTGGTACAGAAATATTCCCTACTTAACACCGAAGGATTTTAACTCTGGAAATATCTAGGGGAAACACGGAAATCATATGGTACAGTTACCATCGGTGGTGCTACACTATATGTATAAACTCATTTCGTTCTTCTAGGACAAATGATAAGGAGATAAGTCCACTTAAATGTTTAGGGGGTGATCCCCGCTCTTATGTATTGTCTGATTATTTCCAAAAGAACCATTATTGATCATTTCAGAAATCGACGTTGGTTTTGTGGAGCACCCAGGAAGCGGAAGAGTGTACTCGTAAGAGATGACTTGAAACTTGTGACCACTCTAAAAAGCATATACGGTTCTGTGGAGGAGATTCGTGATATATTGAGATGTTGGGATCTATGTGTGATTCCGAGACCCGTTGGGGTATGGGAATCCGGGTGTGATTTCAAGGTCTAATTGAGATATGGAAATCTATGTGTGATTCTGAGACCCGTCGGGGTATTGGAATCCATGTGGGATTCCATGATCTATTTGGTGGCGGTACATAAGCTGGAATTCCAGACGTAGCCTCATCAGTGGGAATGACTAAAAACTGAGATAGAAGTCATGGCTAGTAGGGTTGGCAAACCCATAGGGTATAGTCGGTTCCTCCTAGATGTAACTTATAGTTGTTTGCATGCATGGGGAGTTGCACTTGGTCTTAGCGAGAATAGCCATGTTTTTCCTATAGTACATCTCTAGGGATGTGTGCTGCTTCGGAAGGATAGCTCTGATCTTTGTGCAGGAGGATCGTTCCTCGAAGTAATGAAGGCACCTCCATGGAAATCCTACACAATTAGCGAACGTGCTTTATCGATTTTTGATTATATAACTAGTATTATTGTGATGTACACTCATGAGAATCACAACTACTTGTTTATTTTTATTTTCTCCTTTAGACATTATTATAATACAAATGGATTTTCAATAGAAAATGTTTTGGTTATCGTAAGATAAAAATCCGTCCATGTTTATGTGCAGCGTGGTCTTATTAGATACCTTTTGATTTCAAAGATTTTTATATAACTTGTCACGACCTGTCTTTCACTCCATAGAAAGACGCATCATGAATCAGAAAGAAAGGGATAGAGAAGAGAAAAGATAGAGAAGAAAGAACTAAACAACATCAGAATCTCACAGCGGAATGAATAAAATATATTACATCACATAAGATATTACATAGTATCATATACATCAGAGATACACAGCTTATACATCACAAATTAGACAGTTATAAACACCTGTCTATCATACAACTCAAAACATCACAGAGATACAGACACAGCGAAACCATTATACATCTGCACGTTGAAGCCTCCTGCTCCAATTCTCCTCCAGAAACTCGTCAAAGAAAACCAGAATACTTGGCTACTCGTAAAAGTTTGAGTACCCAAGAGTTTAATAAAACAGAAAATAAACTTCGGGTCAGATATGGGTATGGTGTGAGTAAATCGGTTAAAGTTGCTTAACTTTGAAATACCTTGAAAACGAAAGGTATCTCGTAAGACTTCCCTCATATAAACACGGAAAAGTTTTTACCTTACGATAACCAAAACATTTGATAAGAAATCCAGTTATATTATAATAGGGTCTAGGGTTTTCAAGTAAAATACAGAAATAGTTGGAATGCTTACATCTCACGTTCCAACATAGTTGGGCACAATCAAAATGTACGGCACTTATTGAAGATTGGATTCCATACAATGGCAGAGCTACTGGGGTACCGCCCGTCACAGTACGTGGCCTAGACTGCCATGCCGAGGATCCACCCTAAATCCCTTATAACACAAGGCCGGTACCATCCTTCACTGGATAGTCCCGAACAAGACAACCCCTGCAGTTGTCGCGACCAGCTGCCCACACAACCGTATAAAAAAGGACCTCTAGACAGGGAAAAACCTTATCCTACTTGAGCGCGACTCAATTAGCCTTGCTGCACCTCCCCTGTTTTAGTCGTTTCCAGTTAATGAGGCTTGAGGCTACGATTACCTTTATAGAATACATCTATCTTAGAATGCTCATCGTCCACTTGACGATGTTCTGAAAGCATTCAATCCATACATGTTCGTTCCAGGTTCGAACGAAACCGAAGGCACTATATCGCTACACTCATTTTGGAATCACCCTCAGAATTAAAGACAATAGCCCTTGCACTCTGAATCTTCATCTCGATCATCATTTGAGATTCACGACCTATCATTTAATTTGGTTCGATGTGGTTTTCGAATATCCAAATTTGGAAATCCGGTCTCGGTCTCACCGAAATCCAAAACGCCGTCTTTTAAGTCCAAGTTGTTTAAGTTTAAACAATTTTATCATCTATATTCACACAAATAGATAATTCACATTATCACAAATAGATAATCCACATTATTACAAATTCAGCCAAAGCATCCCATATCAACCCTCATTACATACCAACGATATCACATAGTCCAAGGCATTCAATATCATTTAATCATCCATAAGCAAAGATTAATTAGCCACACCATCTCTAATTAATTTTAAATAAATTAAATTAATTATATTCATTACTAAAAATTCTGCTTACTTAACCATTAATTAATTTCAAACCAATTAATTAATCATCCTATAATTATCAATCTTAATTAATCATCCTTGACTAATTATACTTTAATTACATTAAGTGATTAACCCTTAATTAATTACACAAATTAATTATCCTTAACCATTCACAGTAATTATCCTTTAATTACTCTCAATAATTAATTATTAATTAATTACATTAATTAATAATCCTTAATTAATTACTTGCATTAATTAATTAACCATAATTAATTATATTAATTAATCATACTTTAATCACTTCCATTAATCAACCTTGATTAATTTCATTGATTATATTAATTAATGATCCTCTAATTACTTCATTAACTAATTATCCTTCCAATTAATTAAATAATTAATCTTTAATTATCACATTCATTAATTAACATTAATTAATCATAAACAGTAATTAACCATCCTGTAATTACTTACCTTAATTAATTAACTCTTTAATTAATTATATTAATCCTTTGATTAATTACACTAAGTAATTAATCCTTAATTACTTCCATTAATTAATTTCCCTTTAATTTATTACATTCAGTAATTTCCCATTAATTACTTACACTAAGTAATTATACTTCATTAATTACATTAATAAATTTTACTTAATCAATCATCAAGTGCTTATCTTTAATTATTTAAACTAATTAATTTAAATTAAATTAATCAAGTTCATTTAATTTATTGTATTGATTAATTAATCCCTTTAATACTTCTATTAATTAATTACTCTTTAATCAATTACCTTTAATTACATTAAGTAATTACTAACTTTAATTAATTAAACCACTTAATTTTCTTTAATTAATTAATTATCACTATCTAGTGATTCTTAGTTGCATTCATTAACTATTCGCCAATTACTTACTTAAGAAATTATGCTTTGATTTTCAACATAAATTAATTAATCATTATTAATTACATTAAGTAATTAAGTTTTAATTAATTCCACTAATTAATTATCTTTAATTACTTATTAACTTTCTTTAAAAATCATTGGTAATTAATTACATAATTAAAATAATTACTTTTAAAATAAATTAAAATTATTAACTTTAACATTTCAATTTTTTGAAAGCTTGTATACAACTTTTGTTAAATACTTTCTTGGAAACTAAATTCACACTTATATTATATTTGGAAACTTTCTTTTTAGAACTTCCATTTTATTTCTTTTAAAAGCAAGGTGATATATTTTTAAAACTAGATTTACTTTAGCTTTGAAATCATTTTCATTTTTAAATATACACTTTTTTTAAAAAAACTTAGTAACATTACTTTTGAAAGCTGAACATTTCAAACTTTAAAACTTAGTACAGTTCTTTGAAAACTAAGCCAATTTAAACTTTAAACTTTAAATCTATCTATGTTTTCACTTCCTTTAGACTCCGGTAACCTAAACACTAAAACCCGAGCCAACGATGCAACTAGCCTGAGCTACTATATATACATGCATAGGTATATTCCAAACAATTTAATTGATTGTACATACATTTACAACCCAACCTTCAAGTAATCTTTGTATACTATTATTTTCTACAGATTTTCATCTCATGCAACAAGTCAAATCACAGAAATTTTAAACTGTTTTTATGGTAAGGGCTTACTTACCAGAGAACAAACTCTGTTTTCTATTCCTGGAATTGGTGCGTTTAAATTTGATCTGCACTGTTTATTATTGAATTTTTCAGGTTAAAGTTGAATTGATCCTTTGCATTGCTGCTCAAGTTTGAAATAGTTGCTGTTGTTATCATTGATTTTGGGTTTTCAATTTGATTTTGTTTCTTCTTTTGTTTTGAGAATGGAAGAAGATAGAAAAAGATTTGAGAAGAGAAAAAAATGAACAGACTGAATATTTTTAAACACTTTTATATTGACATATACAATTGCCACTTGTTAATACAAATTTCACAAATGTCATTGCATGCTTTTAATTGTTTTACAAATGTTAAAAATAAGAATTTTATGTCTAACCCCTTATAAAAAATTACTTACATTTTATATTGATTGTGTAATGTGTTTATATTTGTTTAGATATTTACAAACTATTTTAATTAGTGAGATATTTTAAATGTAAGGATATCAATCTATTTAAATTTTTTAAACTTAAGTGATTATTCTTAAACTAAAAAAATGCTCATATTACTATATATATTCACAACCAAATTTATAAATATAAATTTTAAAAGAAAACATATAAAACAAAATAAATGAATCCTTTATTAAATCTTGTTTTAAACTTAAGCAAAAATATATTTAAAATAAACAAACATTTACCTTAAGTGTTTAAAAAAAGTATGTTAAATTTTAAATAGCATTAGAAAGGTTTTATATTAAATTCAATCATAACTTTCAAATTATAAAATATATTTTTAAAATTTTGAAAACATGTTTTTATTTGTTAAATTCAAACCAAAGCTTTTCTATATACAAATATATATACATTTTAAGTAGAAAACATTTTAATATTACTTTTGAAAATTATTATATATCTTCAAATCACAATATACATACATATATATTAAAATTTGAAAACATATCTTTTATTAAATTAAAATCAAAGACTTCCTATTTACAATATATACCAATATATATATATATATATATATATATATATTATAAATAGAAAACATTATTATTAGCTTTTGGAAAGAATAAAATTTTCCAAGTTAAATTCTATAAAAGAAAATTATCAAGCCAATATTACCATTTTAAATAATTATTAATAAATATTATTTAATTGATATTGCCTAAAATTCCGGGTCATCACATTCCTCCCCCTTAAAAGAATTTTGTCCCCGAAATTTAAAAGCAAAGATAATTTAATAATCCAACACATATTTTATTTACAAACATCAAATCATACATATCAGCCAGTTCTTAGCAACCAATTTATTTTTAACAAACAATCTAACTGACTATCAAAGATAAATCAGGATAGGTTATCTAATATTATCTAGAGTTTCCCAGGTACAAATACTAGGATACTCGCTCTACTGAACCTTAACTAGCTCACCACAAAGCTATTAAGCTCTTTCTCATCTTGATCTTATAATCTTAATAAGATATCAGATTACACTCCAGTCCTGCTCAACTTCCAAATTTTGAACTGCTGATTCCACAACCAGTGATGGGTCATACACGTACTCCCTCAGAGATACGTGAAATACATTGCGAATCCCAGCCATCTGAACTGGCAATTCAATCTTGTAGGTAAAAAACCTTATCCTTACACATACAGAAATATCCAATACACCTCGGAGCTAGCTTTCAGTCTTACCCAATCTTATAGCTCTTCTTTATAGGATAAAATCTCAACCCAAAAAAAAGTTTCCAACTTTAAATTCCAAATTCCTTTGTCTCTTATCCACATAACTTTTTTGATGTCCCCGGGCTTCCTATATCCTTATCTGATCAGCTCAACCTTCGCATATGCCTCACCAAAAAAACTGGACTAAGAACCAATTTCTGGATCCTACTCAATAAGATGGTCTTCTCAAGATCCGCCGACATCTAGAACACAAATTCTACTTAAAAAGATAGTTTTCTCAAGAACCTCGAAATCAGAACACAAACTTTACTTCACAAACATCAGTGGACTTCAAACTTACTTCTCTTATCTGGAATAACCAAAACAGGTGCACTTGACAACTTCGCCTTCAGATCTTTAAAAACTCTCTGTAGAAACCCTCTAATCCAAAACAGTGCAACTTCTGGTTGCTTCCACTCTAGAATAGCTGCTACCTTGCTTCCACTGCATAACTCTGATCTGGAGTTAATGAGAATGTCGTCGATGAACACGATCAAAATCTTGTTCAACACATCCCCGAAAACACAGTTCATCAGATCTATAAAAAGAAAACATAGAAGTACCAAGAAATCCTGAGCTGCTTCACCAAATCCTCTCTCTAGGAGCCATTCTTCTACTCAGCTGAACCACCGTTATAGCTCCAGGAACTGAGTCGAGATGAAAACTCAATCTCCAGATGCGGACAACCTTTGACTTCCCTGAAGACATTCGAAAAATCTCTAATAACCCAAGAGAACACTCAAACTGTCGCATGTCACTTTTGCAATCTACCCAAATAATTTCCAAAAATAATGTTCTCTCTTCACAAATCAGAACAGCTTATTCTTGTCCTACAAAAGAAGTTGGTGGTCCACCTTCAATAACAAACACCCTGCTTTCTTGAGATTCCAAAAGCCTGGGCTGCTGACATAAGAAACACAAAGATTTTCGAACCGTCGGAGCGTTAGGATCCACTCTGCTGCTTTTGAACTCTATCTTTAGGAAACTGCTAAGCCAAAGACCTTCCTGCCGGCACACAAAACACCTCCGAGCTGCACTGCTGCAACTGACGCCAAAGACTTCCTTATGCATAAGCTCTTTGATCCTCAAAACCATATCAACCAATTCCACAATGAACCTTGAGATGGGCAGACATCTCCTTAAGAAACTCGGCTTCAAATCAAACACAATCATCTCGCTCTTCTTAGGGGGTGACAAAGATACCATCTCTGCAGCGAAGCAACTTATTGACCTTAGTCTCATACTTCAATTCAGATAACTTCTACACAGACGAGTCTTCCCCTGGGAAGGTAAAGATTGTTCCTCTAATACTTCCTTAACTTTCTCTATGACAAATCACCTTTGATAACTTCCATGGCTATCGCGTCTCACCACGCAATTGCTTCTTCCTGAAGTTGCCAAGATAACATCACTCGCTACTGCTTATCCGACAGATTCAAACTCTAGAAAATCCGCTCACATGAGCGCAACCTAACTTATCCTTCAATGATGGTCTTCGAACCATTAGAAGGTTTCCTTCAGAGATTGGTGAAATCCTTACACCATGCTGCAAAGCTTACTCGAGGCGGTATTAGGTCTACAGCCTCAGCAGATACTCTTCCAACCTCACATATTAGACTCCTTCCACTAGTGGCAGTCTGCTACACACACCACTGTCCTACTACCTTTAGAATTCATATTCGAAAACCCAAACAGGTTACCCAACAGATTAGGTAGATATATAAATATATGTATATAAAAATACAAGTACGCTCTCTCAATAAAAATACCAGTCCAAAGCCAAGGTATTCACTCAACCTAGTACTCTGATACCAACTGTCAAGACCCGTCTTTCACTCCACAGAAAGACGCATCATGAATAAGAAAGAAAGGGATAGAGAAGAGAAAAGATATAGAAGAAAGAACTAAACAACATCAGAATCTCACAGCGGAACGAATAAAATATATTACATTACATAAGATATTACATAGTATCATATACATCAGAGATACACAACTTATACATCACAAGTTAGACGGTTATAAACACCTGTGTATCATACAACTCAAAACATCACAGAGACGCAGACATAGACACAGTGGAACCATTATACATCTACATGCTGAAGCTTCCTGCTCCAATTCTCCTCTAGAAATTCCGGGTTAGACATGGGTTTGGTGTAAGTAAAGGGGTTAAAGTTGCTTAACTTTGAAAAACCGTGAAAACAAAAGGTATCTTGTAAGACTTTCCGCACATAAACACGGAAAAGTTTTTACCTTACGATAACCAAAACATTTGATAAAAAATCCAGTTATATCATAATAGGGTCTAAGGTTTTCAAGTAAAATACATAAATAGCTAGAATGCTTACATCTCACATTCCAACATAGTTGGGCACAATCAAAACATACGACACTTATTGGATATTGGATTCCATACAATGGCAGGGATATTGGGGTACCTCCCGTCGCAGTACGTGGCATCGATCACCATACTGAGGTTCCACCCAAATCCCCTGCAACACAAGGCCGGAACCATCCCTTACTGGATAGTCCCGAACAAGACAACCCCAGTAGTTGTCGCGACCAACGGCCCACGCAGCCGAATAAAAAAGGACCTCTAGGTTGGGGAAAATCTTGTCCTACTTGAGCGCGACTCACTTAGCCTTGCTGCACCTCCCCTGTTTTAGCAATTCCCGGTTAATGAGGCTTGAGGCTACGATTACCTTTATAGAACACATCTATCTTAGAATGCTCGTCGTCCACCTGACGATGTTTTGAAATCATTCAATCCATACAAGTTCATTCCGGGTTCGAACGAAACCAAAGGCCCTATCTCGCTACACTCATTTTGGAATCACCCTCAGAGTTAACGATAACAGCCCTTGCACTCTGAATCTTCATCTCGATCATCACTTGAGATTCATGACCTATCTTTTAATTTGGATCGATGTGGTTTTCGGATATCCAAATTTAGAAATCCGATCCTGGTCTCACCGAAATCCAAAACGCCGCCTTTTAAGTCCAAGTTGTTTAAGTTTAAAAAAAATTATCATCTATATTCACATAGATAGATAATTCACATTATCCCAAATAGATAATCCACATTATTACAAATTCAACCAAAGCATCCCATATCAACCCATATCACATATCAGCGATATCACATAGTCCAAGGCATTCGATATTATTCAATCATCCACCATCTCTAATTAATTTAAAATAAATTAAATTCATTATATCCATTACAAAAAATCCTGCTTACTTAACCATTAATTAACTTCAAACCAATTAATTAATCATCCTATAATTATCAATCTTAATTAATCATCCTTGACTAATTATACTGTAATTACATAATTAACCCTTAATTAATTACACAAATTAATTATCCTTAACCAATCACAGTAATTATCCTTTAATTACTCTCAATAATTAATTATTAATTAATTACATTGATTAATGATCCTTAATTAATTACTTGGATTGATTAATTAACCATAATTAATTACATTAATTAATCATACTTTAATTAATCACTTCCATTAATCAACCTTGATTAATTTCATTAATTATATTAATTAATGATCCACTAATTACTTCATTAATTAATTATCCTTCTAATTAATTAAATAATCAATCTTTAATTAACCACGTCCATTATTAACCTTAATTAATCGTAAACAGTAATTAACCATCCTGTAATTACTTACCTTAATTAATTATATTAATCCTTTGATTAATTACACTAAGTAATTAATCCTTAATTACTTCCATTAAGTAATTTTCTTTAATTACTTTCCATTAATTAATTTTCCTTTAATTAATTACATTCAGTAATTACCCATTAATTACTTACACTAAGTAATTATACTTCATTAATTATATTAAGTAATTTTACTGAATTAATCATCAAGTGCTTATCTTTAATTAATTAAACTAATTAATTAAAATTAAATTAATCACCTTAATTTAATTTATTATATTGATTAATTAATCTCATTAATTACTTCTATTAATTAATTACTCCTTAATTAATTACCTTTAATTACACCAAGTAATTACTATCTTTAATTAATTAAACCAATTAATTTTCATTAATTAATTAGTTATCATAGTTAATGATTCTTTCTTAGTTACATTCATTAACTATTCACCAATTACTTACTTAAGAAACTATGCTTTGATTTTTAACATAAATTAATTAATCATTATTAATTACATTAAGTAATTAACTTTTAATTAATTCCACTAATTAATTATCTTTAATTACTCATTAACTTTTTTTAAAAATCTTTGGTAATTAATTACATAATTAAAATAATTACTTGTAAAACAAATTAAAATTATTAACTTTAATATTTCAAACTTTGGAAAGCTTGTATAAAACTTTTGTTCAATACTTTTCTTTTGGAAACTAAATTCACACTTATATCATATTTGGAAACTTTCTTTTTAAAACTTCCATTTTATTTCCTTTAAAAGCTAGATAATATATTTTTAAAACTAGATTTACTTTAGCTTTGAAATCATTTTCATTTTTAAAATTACACCTTTTTAAAACTTAGTAACATTACTTTTGAAAGTTAAACATTTCAAAATTTAAAACTTAGTATAGCTCTTTGAAAACTAAGCCAATTTAAATTTTAAAACTTTGAATCTATCTATGTTTTCACTTCCTTTAGACTCCGGTAATCTAAACACTAAAATCCGAGCCAACGATGCATCTACCCTGAGCTAAAACCTCAAATCCCTGAGCAAAGATATGAATCCCCGAGAAACTTCACAACGCTCTCCTTCCCCCCCAGTCAAACTCGCGACTAACATGAAATCACCCTGAAGCAACCCTTCTTCTCCAAAGCCAACCACAACCTAGACAACATAGTGCGTGCGCCCACGTGCACGGCTATCAGAACGTCGCTGGCACCTTGCAGACGATGCCAGACAGTCGTCGTCAACCTATCCTAATACTCCGACCACCCAGCATGGTCGAAATCGACCAGGAAAAAAAACGAGAATCTCGATCACTCTGAAACCATAGCCTGAACGGAAAACTTCCATTCACCATCGCCACTGACCTTCAGGTCACACGCCGACCCACCCAGAACTACCCCACGTTACGACGAACACATCCCTCCACACGCAGTCGCCTTTGGTGATCTATCGGCATCGCCAGTGCCTTGAAAACTCCATCGTTCAGAACCACACTAAAACCCTAATTTGCCATACTATGGCCACTACGGCTACTGATAAAATACAAATCCATTTTTCCTGCTATCAGCAACCCTCCAGCACACTTCGACAAAGATCTCGACCCCATCCACCATACCAATCATCAGAATTTAATGATGAAACAAAAACTGATCAACTCCTAATATCACGACAATTCCCAAACTAAAATCACAATTTTTATACTTAATTCATGATTTACAATAACAAATCTGATTATGGATTCCAATTATTAAATCAAGATGTTTGATTTTTTGACCCAAATTGATTCTTCAATGAAATTTCCCAAATTTGAAGTAATTACAAAATATAAAATCCTGAAATTATTTTTAGAATTGATACTATATAGTTAGGGACAGTTCTCATTTAGGAATTCAAGCCTAAAATCAAATCTATGAGAAGATATGAATTTTTGAAAAGCTGTTCTTAAGCAAGTGAAGAACATCATAACTAATATATATACATGCATGGGTATATTCTAGAAAATTTAATTGATTGTACATACATTTACAACCAAACCTTCATGTAATCTTTGTATACTATTATTTTCTACAGATTTTCATCTCATGCAACAAGTCAAATCACAGAAATTTTAAACTATTTTTATGGTAAAGGCTTACTCACCAGAGAACAAACTCTGTTTTCTATTCCTGGAATTGATGCATTTAAATTTGATCTGCACTGTTTGTTGTTGAATTTCTCAGGTTAAAGTTGAATTGATCCTTTGCATTGCTGCTCAAGTTTGAAATAGTTGTTGTTGTTATCATTGATTTTGGGCTTTCAGTTTGATTTTGTTTCTTCTTTAGTTTTGAGAATGGAAGAAGATAGAAAAAGATTTGAGAAGAGAAAAAAAATGAACAGCCTGAATATTTTTAAACATTTTTATAAATTGTCCAATTGAAATATACAATTGCCACTTGTTAATACAAATTTCACAAATGTCATTGCATGCTTTTAATTGTTTTTCAAATGTTTAAAATAAGACTTTTATATCTAACCCCTTATAAAAAAATTACTTACCTTTTATATTGATTATGTAATATGATTATATTTGTTTAGATATTTACAAACTATTTTAACTAGTGAGATATTTTAAATGTAAGGATATCAATCTATTTAAAATTTTAAACTTAAGTGATTATTCTTAGACTAAAAAATGCTCAAATTACTATATATATTCACAACCAAATTTATTTATATAAATTTTAAAAGAAAACATATAAAACAAAAGAAATGAATCCTTTATTAAATCTTATTCTAAACTTAAGCAAAAATATATTTAGAATAAATAAACATTTACCTTAAGTGTTTTAAAAAAAATATGTTAAATTTTAAATAGCATTAGAAAGGTTTTATATTAAATTCAATCATAACTTTCAAATTACAAAATATATTTTTAAAATTTTGAAAACATGTTTTTATTTGTTAAATTCAAACCAAAGCTTTTCTATATACAAATATATATACATTTTAAATAGAAAACATTTTAATATTAGTTTTGAAAATTATTATATAACTTCAAATCATAATATATACAAACATATATAATAAAATTTGAAAACATATCTTTTATTAAATTAAAATCAAAGACTTCCTATTTACAATATATATACCAATATATATATATATATATATATATATATATATATATTATAAACAGAAAACGTTATTATTAGCTTTTGAAAAGAATAAAATCTTCCAAGTTAAATTCTATAAAAGAAAATTATCTAGCCAATATTACCATTTTAAATAATTACTAATAAAGATTATTAAATTGATATTGCCCGAAATTCTGGGTCATCACATAACTTTAAAATCCAGTTGGGTGTGTTTTCTCACGCCGGTTTTCTAGACCGACTCGTGTGTTATTTTATTATAATGTTCGGGACAGACTGAGTATATTACAGATTAGTTTGGATGCTTGGAGCTTCAAGAGACAAGTTGGAGGCCCAGAGACGTATTCACGTAGATGGTTATTTTCTGCTGTATTCATTGTTGTGTTTATCAGCAATTGTGAGGATATATTGCTATAACTCTCTAGGCTGAAATAGGTTAGTATACTCTGATTGATGTTTGTGTGTGTGTGTGTATTACAGATTTGTTTTGTGTAAAGATTTATGGTATATTATAGATTATTCATTTCGTTATGAGATTCTGTGTTGTTTGGTTTTCTCCTTCCTTCTTTCTTTTCCTTAACAATCGGGTCTTCCGACATTTGATTGCTTGGCATATGATACCGTGGATGTATTAGTTCGATTTTCGTAGGTCGAAAAGCCCAATTCGTTACATTAAACATTTTAATAAAAACTGCTGACTCCATAACTTCTTTTGTTTATTCACAAACATTTGCCTTAACAAAATATCTAATTTTTTAATTTCCAAGATTCCATTTTTTCGAAACAACAGCTCCCACTACAACAAAAAAGGTCTTTCTTAGCGGTAAAAGAACACTACCAAAACTTTTAGCGTTTTGATAAAAGCTGCGATGCAACATGCTACTAAAAGTTTGATACTTTTTGGGGCGCTGTAGAAAACGCTACTAAAACTTGAAATATTGTAAGGTTTTAGAAACGCTAAAAAAAGTTTCAGACTTTTAGTAACATGTTGCATCACAGCGTTTACCGAAACACTAGTAAAAGTTTTGGTAGCCCATTTCAAAGCTACGAAAGCCGTATCATAGCTGTTTACATTTATTTCCATAGCGTTTTTAAAATTCTAGTAAAAGTTATTAACTGTTTGGCATCATACTTTATAAACTGCCTTTTCCTGTTGATGGCTTGGATCATTTCCATCCATCACTTGCATAATAGTCTTACTAAAACCAGCAATCAATCACACAATCATCATATTCAAACCGACAATCAAACAATCAATTACATAATCATCATATTCAAACAATTGAAAAACACGTTAATCACATAATCAACTATGATATCCATGACCATTTCGATATTAGTTTTTTGACAAAATTAGAAAATTCACATAAAATCGATAATCATTCATAAACAAGTTTATGCAACAAGTACTAAAAAATATATTATAATGTATATAAAAATCAACGTCATGTTCATTACTTGATTGCCCATAATTTTTGTTGCGGTTGATCATTACTTCAAAAAAGCTAATTACCTATAGACAAGTTTAACAATCAACAAATAATTGTGAAATTGTTTTACGTACTTAAAGTATATTAAACATCCTTAGTTAAAGTTTTATTAAATTTAAATATTTTTTAATAAAACTTAGTTAATTTAGTTAAACTTTTATGAAACTTGGTTTATTTTTATGTTTAACTTATTTAACTTTTAAAAACTTATTAACTTAGTTAAATTCTAATAAAACTTAATTAATTTGTATAAATTTATTAATTTTTATAAAACATAGTTAAATATATAAAACTTAGACATTTTTTTAAAAAATCGTTAATTTTAATAAAATTGGTTTAATTTTTGTAAAAATGGGTTAACTTACTATCAAACTTAATTAGTTTATTCAAACTTAGTTTATTATAATTATTATTTATAAACTTGTTATTTTTATAATAATTATTTAATTATTATAAACAAATTTATTTTTTATAAAACTTAGTTAATTTATTCAAACTATTGTTTATTATTATTATTAAACTTATAAATTATCTCAACCGTTAAAACTTAAAATGTCATAAGTTATATTTTAGTTCACTTAAACTTATAAATTATCTCAAAATTAAACTTTATTAATTATTAATTTTTATAATTATCACAGACTTATAATTTTTTTATAAACTTAGTTAATTTATTATTATTATTGCAAACTTAGTTAATTTATTATTATTAATATAATTAATTTTATAAACTAATTTTCGTTATTACTGTTATTATTATTGTTATTAATTATAAAACATAGTTGACTTAGTTAATTTTATTATTATTATAAACTTAGTTAATTATTATCAAATTATAGTTTATTATTATTATTATTATTATTATTATTATTATACATTTAGCTAATTTTTTATCAAACTTAGTTTATTATTGTTATTATTTTTATTATTAGTATAAACTTAGTTAATTATTATAAACTTAGTTTTTCTTATTATTATTATTTATTATAAAACATATTTGACTTAATTAATTTATTATTATTATTATTATTATAAAGTAGTTAATTTTTTATTAAACTTAGTTTACTATTAATATTATAAAATTGTTAATTTATATAATACTTAATTGATTACAGCAAAACCTTTATTGATTACAACAGAAGAAAAGGTTGAGTTTTATCTAATCTAAATAGCAAATTGAAACCAACCTTCGAACAAACATGAATCACATACCTTTCTAATCAATATAACATACATTTTTATTATATACTCATAAAATGGCTGTTATCATCTAAATATAACTTGTGAAGCATAAATTTTTGGATTGTTAATGAGGATCTTCTATACTAGTGGGGAAATATACAAACTAAACATATGCACACTCTTTAAATAAGTTTAAATGTCAAAAAATTTACCTCTACATTTTAAATAATAGCTTATGTTGCGTTCGCTTTCTTTTGCTCTAATAAATGTGCAAGATCTTATGCTCTGGCATATAAAGGGACCTGTCAAAAAAATATTTTATTGAGAAACAATAAATAGATACAAGAGAATACAATATCTAATTGTTAGTATTATATCTCATTTAGTGAGAAATAAAGAATTCTGGCCACTCTACTGATTCTTACAAAGAAACTTTCCGACTTAAAGGGAGAAAAAAAAAAGCTTTCGTTGAATCTTTCTTATTTTGGTCATTACAAATAAAAATATAGGAATATACCATATGAAATGCTAACTAAATCCGTTGAAAATCCTCTACTGTACATGTTATCTGAATACAACTATGACTGCTTTAGGAGAAGAAACATAGTTGAGTGCAAAATTGTTGTGCATGACATATAGATTCTAGCTATTTACAAAGACACGGTAACACTTCATTTCAGGAAACACTTCGTTTTAGGAACACTTTGTCTAGGTTATTAAGATCTCAATATCTTCGAAATAGAGATTCCAATAGCGAGAACAAGCCTTAGTTTAAAAAACCAAATAGAAGCCTTGCTCAAAATAGTGCAATAAAACCTGCAATAATATGTCTTTACCTATACTTACGAGGAAATAAATATTATGTTCCTAATATTAACTGAATAACAGTATAAGCCTTGCAATAAAATTTACCTATACTTTCGTCAGATAAATATAAAGTATACTCTTTTTTGAAGGACTGTGTGGTCATTAAAGATTAATAAGTATTTATTTCTAGAATAACTACAAGCGAATCATTCCACCTGCAATCCATTACAGTATGTAAAAACAATACCATGTTTGACCGTATATACAATCTATGCAGGTGTGGCACGTGCATAAACCAATTACCACAAAAATATTATATAGATGCAAAACTTAGTTTGTTGTAAATAATCCCTAGGATTTGAAATATAATAATTTATCATTGTTGTTGTACCGAAGACCCATGTTCTATAGGTCTAAAAAGGATGAAATGATTAATTATATCCGGTAGTACTAGGGGGAATTCGTCATCAAATTTTTCATTAATATGCCATGAGTACAGCATTGTGATCAAGGGTGACCCAATCTTCCTAGAAAAAAATTACATGGTACACGACCATGCTAATTAGTCATACAAACCAAGATATAATAAGTATATGCCAAGTAGGATTATACCAGAATATGTAAGGCGCTAGATCCAGATTTTAGGCTGTCCATTCACTTAGTTTTATTCTTATGCATGAGATGTAGGATCGATTTCATCGTAGAGGGGGTGAATAGGGTGATGATAATAATTATAAAAATTTAATGCGGAAGTACATAAAATAATTGGAGCACGGATATTGCAGAACAATAGTCGCAGAGATAATAGCAGAATATAAATGCAAAAATAGAACAACACGGATTTATCCAGCTTCGACAAAACCCTGCCTACGTGCTGCTCCCAAGGTTTCTACTAGAAATTAAGTAGTCAAATCCTTACACACGTAAACTCACGACATCCACTACTGACTAACCTAACTCTACGCTCAAAACCCTGCCACAACCCAGCAACTGAGTTGCAAGTTCCACCGTAGTTCGTTCCCGGGTCACACGACTAGAAAACTACAAAAGTTTTAAAAAGAATTACAATATAGAAACAAACTAAAACAAAATCCCTATAAATAAACTAAAGCCCAAAAGAAATTATAAAGCCGACCCAGATATGTTAAGTGATAAGAAAATTATCCCTCTTTTCCTTTTATTCTATAGGCCGTATGCTCTGTGAAAAATGGTTGCTTCGTTGTTCCTCTTTCTTTCAAAATTAGGGTTCGTGATATTCTTTGAAGCCTTTGAAGCCGCCGCTTACTGTTGTTGATTGAATGATGCTTCATTTTCTTTCTTTGATTGTTTTCTCGGTTGCTTCAAATTGTTGAGATCGATTGATGTGTGAATTGGTACGTGAATCCTTTTTTTCGATTATTAATTATTCTCGACTTTGATTCAAGTTGAACAGTTTATTCTTCTCTGTTGTTACTTAAACTCGAATGATTTAAATGCCGATGATGACTTGGGGTTTTTATAGGGTTCAATTCCCTTAATTTTCATTCGAATATATTTATTTAAATTCGTCACTTGCTATACTTTGACCATTGATTTTCAATTGATTGCATGTGATTGATCCTGACCTTTTCAATACGTACATTTTTTGATTGCTTGGTTATCATGGGTTTGGTTTTTGACTTGTTCGACTTTTCCTTGGTCACCATGGTTCTGACTAAATCTGACTTTGGTTCCGTGCATTTCTGGCTTGACTTCGGCAATTTCAAATTTGTGATAATTTGAACTTGTTCGACTTTAGTTAACACCTAGAATTTCGGTCATTAGGAAATTGATTCCTTATGGCTACAGGGTTTTTACTGTATCTGTCAATTTGTATATTTCCGCAAGTTGAATTCCTTTGTTTTTAAAATGTGAACACTGCTTTGTTCGAACTGCTTTGAATTGTTAACTTTAAAACTCTTTCCTGTCAACCCGAGTGCTTGCTGCTATAGTGCACTTCAGTTTTGTTCATGTATATACATACATACATGTATGTATATATGTGTGTGCCTATGCACTTGGTTGATTGCACAATCCACTTTTTTGTATTGCATATTTCCTTGAGTCGCTGTGTATTTGATTTGTGATGATTTACTTGTATTTCCATATGTTTGCTGCTGCTCTGTGCATGCTTCGGTTTGAGCTTGCATTGTTTTCATGGTCAGGCACTTGGTAGAGATGTTGTATGGTTGTTCGTGTCTGGTTTCAATGTGTATGCACATATCTCTGTTGCATCTATAGTTGCATCATTCTTCGATTCATCTCTGTTGAACTGCTTATTCTTGCTTCACTGGTGCATGTTGTATCTGGCCTGGTTCATTGTAGTCTGGTTTCATATGACTTGCTCCATTGGTGCTTTGCATATTTGTGATGAGTTGCATTATGGTTTCTCTAACCAGTCTAGGTTGTACATTTCGATTTTCTCGCCTTTGTACCATGCCACTAGCCTGAGCAGTCGAATTGTTTGGTGCACCACTTCATATGTGCACTTATTTTAGTTGCTTTATGCATAGTTTGCACTTGCTTCCATGTTGTCAGGGTTGCTTTGTTCTGGTTGAAGCTGTTGGTTCATGTGTATACTTGTTTGCCTCCTTTGTGTGTTCTTCGCTACTTTTTATATTTGTTCATTTTTGATTTTGGACTGGTTGAGTTGTTTTAGTTGTCTTAACCATTTTATTGAACTTGTATATTTGGATTGCACCTGTGTTCTCAGGTTTGACCTTGTGCTCATGTCGTGACTTTATTTGTATTGAACATGAGTTGAACCTATCTTTTGATTGGGTTTGACCTTGTGCTCACCTGTCCCTACAGTTTTATCAAGTGTATATCAATGTGCACGGCCTTGTGGCATGTACAGTGATACACTTTGCATGTCATAGGTTGTTCATATTTGATGAATTCAAAATCAAACGAGGACGAACAACCCAAATAACTGAGGCAAATAATATTTTCAAAAACAATTTATTTTACACTGCAAAAAAAATATTTCCTTTCCAATTTTACTACATCCGTGTGTATTTTCCAGATTGCTCAGATGGTGGATTCAATCTGGAATAGAGTTGAAGATAAATACAAGTGAATGAGTGATATGTAGTGAGGTGCAAATGAAAATTAAAAATTATGATGTAATCGAAATTGTGATGTAATAAAAAACTGTGTATATATATAGTGAGAGCTCAAATTTATACTATTCAAAATTGTAATAAAATATTTGTTTGAATAAAATATATTTTTGAATTTAAATTCTGTGTTACTTATTTTATGCAGCTAATATTTATTTAATTATTTGAAAATAAAATAGCGCAATAACAAATACATTTAAATAAATATATATGTTTATTATCATCAAACAAAAATCATATACTTGCATATTCAACATAAGAAAGCACCTCGGAAAAGTTGAGCCATGTTCGTCACCCATAAGAAGCTTGTTTGCATGTTAAAAATACTCATGTCATTATTTGATTTCCAGTTCCCTCGCCTATCTAAAATTAGTAAACTCTTACTGTCCTTTTTGAACAGCAAGAAGCATTACTAACTCATCAATGTCCACCTCACCATCTCCATTTTCATATGCTTTCCTGAAAAGTTGTCTTTTTGATAACATAAAAAATGTGCATTTTTTTAGAACCATAAACCGACTGGGGTTAAAATATTGTAGGAAATTTTGGAGAAAGCCAACCAAATTTTATTCAAAAATGCATCAGACCTTAGAAGCTGCTACTTGGTTACCAAATGCATAGATCAAGTCAGAAAATATGGATAATGTAAGCCATCCATCTTCATTGTAGTGTTGTTTCAGCAGTGCATGCATTTGATAACAAATGGATATTAATGCAAAAACAATTCTGCAAAATTAGCATGAAGTAAACATTCAGAATTTAGCAAACTGGGGATCCATAATTGATATAGCAACATGTAAAACTGCATTATGATATTTAGTGACATGAACTTTTAAGTATGCAACTTGATTTGTCGTATCAGTTTACTTCATGTAGCTTACATGTTGCTATATCAATTGTTCATAGTTGTCTTAGTTACTCACACCCATAAATAATGGTTACAGTGTTATGCAAGCTACAGAAACCTTAAGTTGCCCTTAATCGATCTTGAATAATTGCTTACTCCAACGCGGCATTAAGTCCTTCTGAAATCGAAAAGAGCATGCGATGAATATGGATTATTTCAGGTACAAATTCAAAAATTCATGCTACAATTAATATAATTTGTTGTCTTATAGGTGGTAAACCATGGAATCGATATTGAGCAAGCGGCAAAAGTGGTTGATGTAGGGAAGAAATCTTTCAAGCAACCATTCGAACAAAGGTAGAAGTATATGTCTAGTGATAAAAGAACGCTAGTCAGGTGTGGAACGAATGTTAATCAACTGAATCCACCAAAGAAAAAAATGTACATATACATGGACCACAATAGTCCATTAAAATCCCATTTGCAGATCACCAAATCATACAAATTTCCAAAAATAATCGAACTCCTCGTGACCCCGATCATGGTAGGATCAGAACTGAAACAAAAAACAGCATGGTCAACTATGATGTTTACTCCTTTAACATTATTCATCGAGATGAATTGTGTTTATAGTGTTACAATACGTAGAAAGTGAACTAAACTGATGAAGATGACATGGAGATTTCAACCAAAGAAGATATCAAAGAGATCTGACCTAAAATATGAAACCTGATGTAATACACATGAAATGTTTAATGCAGTAAGCTCTCAACTAAATAGGGGTAGGGTAGAAGTGATCCAAAATGACTGAAGGGTTAGTGAAATTTTAGTGGCCAACAAGCAAAGAAAGGGACAACAAGTTGATGTAATATGAGCAACAAATTGGAGGCAGTCTAAAAGCAGTGCATGAAGTTTGAGTATTAAAGCATGTACCTATGATAATGCATCGGATCAACTAAGCACCATGCCATATACTACATATTCTTAACTTAGCAAGATTTAGACCACAAGAGTGGTAATTCAGCAAAATTTGTTAAATAATTAAAAAAAAAACAGAATTCAGCAAAACTAGACATATGTTTATTCATATCATATGTCCCTACTACAGACATATGCTAAATCTAGAATCAAAAATAACAAAATTTAAATTATCTTATTTTTCTACAAATGAGAATTTCACCAGGTAGACGAAAGCCAATTCCTAAATTATTTACATCTAAGTTTAACGATTATCTATATATAAGTAGTACATAAATCGACAGAAATAAAATATGTGCAAAAGGATTTTAATCACTGATTCATCAAGAATTGGACCTTTACCGACAATAAATTCACCTAGAGCTTATCTACCAGAAACGATTTTTTAGCGTGGATTTCTTTTGTAAAACCTAACATCCATTTGGTTAACAAATTTACTTGGCCAAGATCATGATTGGTATAAATAAGTTGATCTTAGTACCTAACAACAACAAAATCTTCCTCTAACCTTTTCACTCTCTTTAAAAATGTATGCTCTCACATTATTTAACACTCACTTATAATGACTTGCTACGTCATGTTGTATGACTATTTTGCATAACTAAATAACACAATGGCCACTGAATTATTAAACAGAAATTTATTTAAGCATAGGTTTAACTGATGTAGACTGAATTATAGAAAATGTAAATATACATGATATTAGTTTTGAACATGCTTAAGCAAACAAATACAACAGTTAAGTACGTACGCTATCTTAGTAATAAAGAAACAACAATAAGAAATAAAGATTAAAATTAATATACTACATTAAGTACAACAATGTAATATGCTGACCAGTTATCAACATGGCTAGCATAAACTATAATAGTTCCCTATATTTACATCTACATACATTCTTATTCTTTTCCATGAAGATAACATTGGTAGATCAATTTTATTCACAAAGATTGAAGGCCATTGAATCCGTGTAACGATGGCTGATTGAATAAGATTGAAAGCTAGCTAAATTGTGCTATAAAACATCATTTAGTTCATATTTAATTATATTTTACTTAGGTAAGGAATAACTAAATCGAATCACTAATAAAATAGCGAAAAAATCAAAAAAAAATCGACTACTCACAGATGCAATAAAAGAAAACAATCAGATTAAAAATAAAAATAAATTTAATTGAATTACCATGTTTGTAGCACTACATGGCATGATGAATGGCGATCATCAACATCCAAGCTTTTAGAATATGGTAGTCAAACCCTGATTACTTTTGAAATCATAAAATATATACAAGTTGTGGAATAAAAAAGTGAAATGGATTGATCTGACATGGTGAAAATGTTGGAAATAAACTTGATTTTGGTCTAATTAATTATATTGGAAAATATTAAATAATTTAGACAGTAGTAATTTTTATATTTATGGAGATAATTAAGTTATATTGGAAAGATTAAAATTTAGTCTATAGATCTAGAGTTTGATGCACTAGTTGAAAGTCTCTAGAATCATCTTGTTTGGGAATATAAGAAACTCTAGAGAATAGGCTTTGAAAGAGAATTAAAGAGTATTTCAGAGAATAGTTGTGAATCATATGATTAAACACATCATCACCGTTCAATTGAGATGTATACTACTATAAATAGAGGTGGAGTGACTTATTCTATATGGAAGCAAGAAAAGTAATAAAGAAAGAAAGTTTGTAATCTAAGCAGAAAAACAAATTGTAATAAAAGTTTGTAACAAAATTTTCTTCATCTTTTAAAAGTCCACATCTCTCATTCTAATTATTATCAAATTCAATTCTTCTTCTTATTATATAACTTCCCAACAGTGGTATCAGAGCGTGAAGATCTTCCCAAAATTTCCAACAAAAAGTCAATATTGGAAAACTGAAAACGAATGCATTTTGATCCACTTATTAGGAGGCATGCATCAAGACTTAGTTAGAAATTGCAGTAACTTGATGATAATGATGAAACATCGAACATACCAGTATTGATTAATGAATTCCCATAAAATTTATTCTAGTTAGTACTGGTAAGATTAAACTTTTACTATATCCATTGACTTCACCTCTTTCTGCGACCCTTCCGTCTAATCTGCCTTCAAAACTCCTTCGACTTTACCTTTTTTCCTCAGGCTGCAACAATCAGTTGGAAACTAATAGGTGGTAGTGATGCATCGATGGAAGCACTACAACAATTTCTAATAATTTAAGGCATGGTTGTTGTCTTTCTAGTTTATCCCATTAGTGATCTAATCTAGTAGCGACTTGAAACATAATTAGAGCTTGTTGGTGTCTGTCGGTGGTTAATGGCTAATTACGCATTTGAAACTCTAACCTTAATTGGTGCATAAAATTAGTATCGTATGGATGAGATAAGGTGGAGATTGTGAAAAGAACAGAAAACAATTTGTATTTTGTAGTTTTACAAGAATTTTGAAAGAGGGACAAAGTTGGGAAGGAAGGAGAGAGACAAAAGAGGACGAAAAGTAAATGGAAGTGTTTCAAGGAAGTAAATGTGATGGTACGTTTTTTTGGCAAGGCCATGGGGATTGAATGGTCCCTTACCATTTTATTCAAATAAATTCAAACTTACAAAAAAACCATAACCATAACAAAATGAAAAAAGTTTGAAAATCTATGTGACACAATAGCAGCAAATAGATCTTCAAACATTCCTGTCTATTTTCCTAACAATATCCAAAGACAAAATATGTGCCAATCTTTTCTTTCCCGTGAAAGATATCATGTTTCTTTATTCCCAAACATGATATCCAAATTTCTTTAAAATTTTCAAGAGCAACTTACCGTTAAAAGTCCTCGAACTTGTAGCCTTAAATATAGTGAACCATTCAGACCTTGAGTTGAGTAAAGGAGCATGAAAATCATATCTATATAGTAGGTCCTTCCATATATAACCAGTGTAACTACAAGCAAAGAAAAGGTGCATCGTATTTTCAGGTTCAATGCAACAAAGAAAACATCTGGAGCATCGAATCATACCTTTAAGGAGCAAATTTTCTTGAGTATGCAAACTATTAGATATAATCTTCCAGAAAAACAAACTCTCCTTAGGAGAGCCAGAATTAAACCATATTCTGAAACGCCAGGGGAAAACTGCATTATGTGTATTGAGACTCTTATATATGAGATTGCTAGAGTGAGTTTTAGAGGCCCATAAGTACGAGGAAGGAGGAGAGGTTAACTTACCATTAACTACATGATTCCACAAGGATCGAATAACAACCGAACTATAATATGGCAGAGAGACTTTATCATTGTTGATAAAACTATCAAAAGTTGCAGAATCAGTAATACCAATAATAGTTTTCAAATCATAAGGAACATGCTGACAGAAAATTAATCCCTTAGCATACCAAGGATCATGCCAAAAGGAAATCAAGGATGGATTCAAGGTGAGCACTAGACAAGAGGAATGAGCAAATTTCTAAGCTTCGGTATGCACTTCCAAGACCAACTACAAACAGGTGGAATATTCGTTGTCCAGAAAAAGAACTTCTTTAAATTGTTGACCCTCATCGGGTCATCCCACAAATTAGTCTCATAAGAAAGAAGCTTACTGATCATGGTGGAACAGGCAGCATTATTCCACGTTCGAAGATTTAAAATTCCAAGACCACCATAAGAATATGGTTTGATAACCTTGTTGAATGCAAGAGGTGCCAGTTTTGAGTAATGAGGGTTTCCATGTCAAAGAAAGTGGCATAATGCAGAGTTTATCATACTGATGAACTTGCCAGGGAGAATAGAGTCTTGCATAGTACGAACGCATAGATGAGGCAACATACTTTAAGCTGACCAATCTGCCAGCAGAAGATAGTTGTATGTCAACCAGATTGATAGTCTACTAATAATCTTGTCATACAAGGGAAGGCAGTCAAAGGTAGAAATCCTTGAAGAAAGTAATGGAGCACCAAGGTAAAGATCATTCTCAGGAAGGGACTGTAATGAAGAGATTTGTAGAAGTTAGGATAGGTTATGATTATGAATACTAGCTGCTAGAATTTTGGATTTGGATTTATTGATTGCTAGGTCGGTAAGATTATAGAAGTCCTCCAGAATTAAAATGCCATTGGTGATAGACCTTGCATTAAGCTTGGTAAACCAAATCATATATGTTTTCTACACATAGGGTGTAAGTCAACCTTCTTACAGGAAACTTCCTTATCAATCATACTATTAAGAAGCTCCATAACCACAATGAATAGGCAGGGAGAGACGGGTTCCCTTGCCTAATTCCACTAGAGCCCTTGAAATAGCCAATACTGTTAGAATTTTACATAGAGAAGAGGGTAAGAGATTGAAACATAAGCAGAAAGAAAACTGCATTGTTATTCACTTAATAAACTTGATTACATAGGATAAGCTTAAATAAAGAAAGAACTACTTCCTAAACTCTAGGCATATTCCTAAAGACTAGGTAAAAATACATCCAAGGTGCTATAGAATAGAACAAACACAAATATTATTCCTAACACCCTCCCTTAAACTGAATGTACTGTTTGAGAATGAGTCTTGTCTTATCTATGACAAGAAAACCAAAGAAGTTGTTGTGAAGATTCCAATGGGAACATGATGTTCCCTCTAGACTTGTCAAGCCACATGAGCACAGCTTTGACCGTCAAGGGGGATGATAATGCCAAGCTGTGGCACCTAAGGTATGGCCATCTACATATGCAAGGATTGAAGTTACTGCAGTCCAAAGATATGGTGCTAGGATTGCCTAAAACTGGAGAGCTTGAGCTGTGTGAAGCTTGCATCTATGGGAAGCAATCAAGAGGATCATTTCCAACAGGTAAATCATGGAGAGCAAGTGAGTGCCTTGAACTACTTCATGCAGATCTATGTGGCCCAATGAAGACAGTTTCACTCGGTGGAAGTAAGTATTTCATGCTCATCATAGATGATTACAGTAGAATGAGCTGGGTTTATTTTCTTAAAGCTAAATCTGAAGCCTTTGATTTCTTTAAGATTTTTAAGGCTATGGTTGAAAAACAGTCTGGATTGTTTATAAAAGCATTGAGAGCAGACAGGGGTGGTGAATTCTTGTCAAATGAGTTCATCACATATTGTGAGAAGAATAACATAAGAAGAGAGTTAACAACTCCTTATACTCTTGAGCAAAATGGAGTAGCTGAGAGGAAGAACATGACAGTGGTTGAAATTGCACGAAGTATGCTCAAAGCTAGGAGTGTGCCAAACAAGTTCTGGTGTGAAGCTGTAGCCGCAGCAGTTTACATTCTCAATGTCTCACCCACAAAGGCAGTCTTGAACAAAACACCACTGGAGGCTTGGAGAGGAAAGAAACCTTCTATAAGTCACTTGAGAATTTTTGGTTGTATAGCATATGCACTAGTTGATATGAGGTCCAAGTTAGATGATAAGTCAGTAAAATGCATGTTTATTGGCTATTCTACTCAATCAAAAGCATATAGGTTGTATAACCCACTCACTGGCAAGATCATTGTCAGTAGAAATGTTGTATTTGATGAAGATGCAGGTTGGAATTGGGAAGAAAGTGAAGTCAGTAGTAGTGTTCAGCAGAAATCAGTGGGCTTTAATGGTTCAGAGGAGGAACTAAGTGTGCCAAAGAATGACCATCACACTCCAAGTACTCCTTCAACGCCATCATTATCAAGTCAAGGGTCATTATCTCCTTCTAGCTCATCATCATCAAGCTCATCAAGTGATTCACCTCCAAGGAGATACATGTTGTTAACTGACTTGTATGATAATTGTGAGTTTGCATAATGGCCACAGATCCTGTCTGTTTTGAGGAAGCTAAGAAAGAAATGGAGTGGTAGAATGCAATGAGAGAGGAGATCAGGTCCATTGAGAAGAATGAGACTTGGAAGTTGGTGAATCTTTCTGAAGGGAAGAATGCCATTGGATTGAAATGGGTATTTAGAACCAAGTTCAACACAGATGGGAGTATTCAAAAGCACAAGGCAAGGCTTGTTGCTAAGGGGTATGCACAACAAGAAGGGATTGATTTTGAAGAAACGTTTTCACCAGTGGTAAGGTTTGAAACTGTGAGATTGGTATTAGCTTTGACTGCTCAATGGAAACTAGAAGTGTTTCAGCTGGATGTTAAGTCTGCATTTCTCAATGGAGACTTGCCAGAAGAGGTCTTTGTTAAACAACCACTTGGCTTTGTCAAAGAAGGTGAGGAAGACAAGGTGTACAAGCTGCAAAAGGCATTATATGAGCTGAAACAGGCTCCTAGAGCCTAGTACAGCAAGATTGACTCGTTCTTTCTCCAAAATCAGTTTGAGAGAAGTGAGAACGAGCCATCTCTCTATGTAAAGAAGGAAGGCAAGAATGGCTTCATAGTTGTTTGTCTGTATGTGGACGACATCATTTATTTCAGCTCTTCTCAGAAATTGCTAAGTGAGTTTAAAGCAGCTATAATGGAGAAATTTGAGATGACAGACCTGGGATTACTTCAGTATTTATTGGGTCTGGTGGTGAAGCAAGGTGAAGATGGAATATTTCTGTGCCAAGGAAATATGCAGAGGATTTGTTGAAGAAGTTCTCAATGGAGAAGTGTGAACCAACCAGAACTCCCATGAACACAAATGAGAAACTTCAGAGAGAGGATGTTACAGAGAAAGTAGATGAAAAGATTTTCAGAAGCTTAGTTGGTGGTTTAAACTATCTCACACACACAAGACTGACATAGCCCACAGTGTGAGTATAGTGTCACGTTACATGCACTCCCCAACTAAGCAGCATCTTGGAGCAGCAAGAAGGATTCTGAAATATGTTACAGGCTCAATTAAGCTTGGAATTCTCTATGAAAAAGTTGAAAATTTCAAGTTAATTGGATATACTGGCAGTGATTGGGCGGGTTGCTTGGATGACAGTAAGAGTACATTTGGGTCAGTGTTCAATATGATCTCAGGAGCTATCACATGGAGCTCCAAGAAGCAAGATACAGTAGCTCTGTCCTCATCTGAAGCAGAATATGTAGCTGCTGGTACAGCAGCAAGGCAAGCTATTTGGTTAAGAAAACTGCTAAAAGACTTAGGTTGTAAGCAGGAAGGAGCTATTGAATTGTGGTGTGATAATAAGTCGGCAGTAGCTATGACCAAGAACCCAACATTCCATGCAAGGACCAAGCACATAGAAGTTCAGCATCATTTCATAAGGAAGTTGGTTGCTGAGGAGAAATTGGTTCTGAAATTCTGTGGCACAAATGATCAACATGCTGATCTATTTACAAAGGCACTGACTCAAGTCAAGCATCAGTGTTTCCTTGAGAAGATTGGCATGTATGAGCTTGAATTAAGAAGAGGTGTTGCAATGTAATTCAAGCTCCTAATGTTCACGTGTTTTGAGTCTGAAAAAGTCAGAAACACTTAGCTATTTCTTATGTAGACCTTGTCAATTCAGTTGCTGTTTTTTAGCTGATTGTTAGGTTATTATTTTTTGTTTTTGTTTGAGTCAATTTGTGATCCACTATTTTAGGCATTGGTAGTCGTGATTCCAAGTTTAGTAGTCTCTACTTAAGCTTTGTAATGCTCTGAATTTTAATGTAGTAGAATACATTTTTTCATTCTTGATTTCTTGTCTTTCTGAAATGAATACTCTTTATCTAAAAAAGTAACAAATACCACTACCATTAATAGATAATAAGTAGGACACTGATGAAAGAATGGTGAATAACCAGGCCAAGAAAGGAAGAGGAAAGTTCATATAGTGCAGGATGTTAAGAATTGCTTTCCACTTAATGGTGTCATAAGCCTTATGAATGTCAATTTTGAGCAAGCATCTAGGGGAATTGTAAGCTGTTTTAAAACCTCTCATAAGCTCCTGCGTTAAAAGAATATTGTCTAATATATTTTTATGGGGAAGGAAAGCACTTTACTTGGGGGAGATCACAGTAGCACAGACCTTCTTTATCCTACTTGTCATGAATTTGGAGATGCATTTATAGATAACATTACAGTAGGAAATTGGTCTAAAGTGGTTGAAAGAAGAGGGAGAGTCACATTTGGGGATCATTGCAAGTTTGGTGGCATTGATCCCAACAAGCATTTTGTTACTATTAAAGAAATTTTTGACTTCCCTTATAACATTATCACCAATAAGTTCCCAGCATGATTTGTAGAAATTGGCAACGAATCCATCAGGACTAGGAGAGCTGGAGAACTTCATAAGAAAATGAATTGATGAATTCCCAAAGAGGAAATCTCAGAAATAAGGAAAATTTTATCAATTTCTGTAATTCTGGGGAGATTGTATAAATGAAAGGTGTCATTGGTAGTTAAGAATGGACTGATACTGCTACCAAGGATATTTTGAAAGTGAGAAAGGAAAGCAGTGTTTATGGTCTTAGGAGTCGTGCAGAGATTGTCAGAGTCATCAAGAATCGAAGATATGTTGGCCTTATATTGCTTTAACTTGAGAGATTTATGGAAATATGAAGTGTTCTTATCACCAAATTGAGTCCAAAGGTATTTAGATTTCTAACTAGCCATATTTGCCTCTTCACCAAGTGCTTCTTCAAGGGAATTCTTAAGGGAAATTTCAAGATTACATAAGGAGGTGTTGTTAGGATCACTCTGGATGGACATTTGGGCAGTAAATAGTTGAGACCTGATTTCATTAGACTTCTTCCTCCCATCACCATAAATATTCCTAGCCCAGGCTTTCAAGGAAGTCCTCAAATCTACGTTTTACCTGGAATATAAATATAGGGTTACCATATATATTAGTATTCCAAACGTCCTTAACAATTGATATAAAATTCTAGGTGCTGAGTCCAAATATTGAAAAAGGAAAATGAGGGTTTATTCATAGCATTTCTAACCCAATCCAGGATTATAGGAGAGTGATCAAAGAGGGAAGGAGGAGAAAAATGTGCTGAAAGGGAAGGCCATTGGAGGATAGAGGGGAGATTAAGATAGGCTCTATCCGGCCTACATAATGTCTTGGGGGAAGAATGGCTACAGTTACTCGAAGTAAAAAAGCTGCCAGTTGATTTTATAGGGATAAGGTTTGCATCATGGATGTAACAGTTCAAAGGTTTGGTTGCATAGATGGATAGAGGAACACCCCTTTGTTTATCTCCGGCATATTGCATGCAGTTCCAATCACCCATGCACAACCAGTGATGCCTAAGCTTTCATGTCCCATCGTTTCTATTTCTGATAATGAACAATAATAGCGTATAGTCTTGAAATGCTGGGATATTGTGCCACCAATACTTGCTTTTCTTGTAGTGTCCTCAATAAATCCTTTGAAAAACTTATTCAAATATCTCAAGGAAATTTCCAAAAATCATTTTTATCATATTCTTTCACATCGGGTCAGATTTGAGAATTTTTTTTTCAAAAATAACAACTTCTTAATAATTGTTCCTCCATTCCATTTTCTTCTTCTTTCATCTCTTACTTCTGAATGTTTAAATTATACTACCTTGTAATATTAAGTCAATACATACCATTTTGATTTATCATTCCCTTAAATGTCACATGATTCATAATAAATGGTTTTTACCTTAATGGACATTTCCTAAAAACGTAAGTTTACTTGTTAAACTTTTAACCTTAATGGTCTCATTAAACTATTTAATTCCTTGTAACTCCTTATTTACTACACATTCATTGTCTATTTAATTTTTGAGAGTTACAACCTTTCCAATTCCATAATCCCATAATTACCTTAACAATTTCCTTAATTAGCTTATTCATATCCTGATTAAATTATTGAAACTTCATATTAATTGCACGCTTATTGCCTATTAATTTTAGAGTTAAAATCTTTTCCATTTATATTGCCAACAATACGACCTCCGTCGTACATTCCTTACTACATTATTCTTTTTCTAACTCAAAGTCGCCTTGCCCACCATTCGAAGTGTGGTCGCAACTTCTTCTATTGTTTGCAATTATAGAGTAAATTCTAATCAAATACACGCACACACACACACATACACACACACACACATATATGTATGTATGTATGTATGTATGTATGTATGTATGTATGTACTTATATATTTATATATAGTAGAATTTTGAAAAATAGTTTCAAAAATAATGAGTATGCCACTCATACATATATTATCCCCATTGATCGGTAGCCTAAACTTTGATACCAAATGTGACCACGCCGTAAAACAGACCTAATTTCGATCCAATAAAAGTCCGTCGAATCTTAGGCCCATCTCAAGGCGAGTTGTTTAGTTAATAAATTAAAATATTACATAGTACACAGAACTATTTATCTATACTTTTAGAATCTTGCAGCGAATGAATAAAATGTAATATTAGAAACAAGTTCCCATTTTAAAAAGAAAAATATTTTAAAAACATAACATGTTAAACATTACACATGTTTACATAAAACCCCCATAGTGTAATATCTATAAATAACATAACTATCTAAACTGGGTAGAACAAAACACTTAAAAAGCATAAATAGATAAATAACTACGACAAGTCTTTACCTCCACCTTCGTATCCAAAATCAGAATTACTCTCTTTAACGTGTGTTCTAATGAGGAGTTGGTCGGAATGTCAAATGTCTGGTGAAATGAAAATTTCAAGCTTTACCATAATTATACTTGGACAATATTACTTAAACAATAAATATGTCTTACGTATTAATTCATAATATACATATAAAGTCAACTTTAGGCTCAAAGGCTCTTCCAGTCAAACTATATGACGTTTGAATGAAGTCAACTGTAGGCCCGAAGGCCCTTCCAACCCAATTACCCAAAAGTCAATTGTGTGCCCGAAGGCTCTCCCAACCAGACTATACCAAAGTCAACTGTAAGCCTGAAGGCTCTGCCAGATTGACTAATAAGTCTGCAAAATTAATGCATACAATGTAAGAGGAAATACCAAATCACTTGCAACCTCTTTAATGGGAATTAGACAGACTTTGATCATTTAAGATTTATAAAATAGGCAAATCCCAATTATTTCCGAACATCCGGAGGTTCAAGCCATCCTTTGAGCGTCAAAATATTAATGAATAAATTCGTTAAGACCTAAAAGGTTATACGAAGTGGCATATTCGAAGAAGTTTCAAATATACCTCTTAGTTAAGTTTGTTTAAATCATAGTCCATAATTTCAAGAGATAGAGTTGGCAAGTCCAATAGCCAATAGGAAAATAGACAAGTCCATAAGTCAAAAGGCAATACAGGCAAGTCATATCATTTTATTCAATCATGAGTGTGTTACAAATGTACAAACATGCAATTATTCAAGTCCTTATATGCAAATGTCATATGTTCATCATCTTCATTGGTCATATATCATTACAATATTTATCAAGCTCTTAAAAGAGCTTGGAAATGTTCTAATCTAGAAGTTTAGAGAGGAAAAGAAGTTAAGGGTCCCTTTCCATAAGGGGGTACATCTATATTTATAGTGGTTGGAAGGAGATTGGCTTGCTCAAATTGACGATGTAAGAATTTTGGTGCGATGAAGCATGTAGTGGAATATGAACGCTTTTGGAGCTTTATGAAGGAAAATGCACCAATTCCTTTTGAACTTGCTTTGTGAATGACTTTAGTCCTTCTTCCATGTATTTCTTTCGATATGCTCTAACATTGATGTTGTGCAACATCAATCGTCATGAGATGTGGCCTTGATTTATGGCTTATGACATGCTTTTGGTTAATATTCTTCATAAATTCGATAATATGCAACATCAGTAAGGCATGATGTGGATAATACACTGCATGGAGCTTGTATAATCATGGACTGAACATGGAATTATTTGATAATTGGTATTGAAGAGAGATAGCATGGAACATATGCGGCATCGGGCTGAAGACAACACTAAAGAGATGCATCTTCGACAACGTGCATTGTTAATCATATGCGACGTAGATAGCGTGCGATATCCATAGAAGGCTGCAAGGCTAATAGGGTATTAACTTCATACTTTACTGAATAGATTTTTAGATATATCGACACCATGAAATATCGATGAGAGTCGACATAGTGGAGAAGCAATATTAATGAGTGACGACGTCATTGACTTCAAGCAACTTTATCGGAGTGACATTGATGCAAGCGGCGTTAGTAATGAAGTGGCATCGATTATCATCCCATCTTCATGGATATCAACGACGTTCAACATCGACATCGTGAGAGGTTACTATGACAATACTCTCAATGCGGGGTATTGATGATAACCTGTTCCAACGAAGTTCGACATCATTGAATGGGCGTTATGGATGAACGTCTAGTCCTATGGCATTAGATAGGTGTGAGGCAACGATGAAGGGATACAGCATCTTTGTCGGCTTCCATGTAATAAAGTGCAACGATATTCCATCTTCGATGTTTCTTATTGATGCGATGTCGCATGCCTTCAATATGGATATCAATAGTCGTTGAGAGGGACTTGAAACATGCTTACTTTTCTTGATGTTATTCACAAAGTGTTCTTGACTTCGACATTCTCAACAACTTTATCACTCTTTCATTTTGGTGTAATCTCTTAGGCTCATCCTCTCTAGAAAATTATGTGGATAACATTTAACCCTCCCCATGTAAATAGTCTTTAGGGTAAAACTAAGAATTCCTTTGTATTGTCGATCTTCATAAGGCTTTCTTTCTAATCTTGTTTTCCTACACGATACAAAAAAACAAAAAATTTCATTATAACTTAATATTTAAATCTACAGCGATCCTTTTCAAATCTCATCAGGCTGTGAATTAACATGTAGTTGAAGGAATTTTCATATTCTTCTACATGATTCGAGATCATTTTCAATATATTATTAAATACTTGTAATTTTTTGAATAGAAGCTTGGGAAATAATCTGATGATCTTAATTTCTTGAATAATTAAACTAAAAAGATAACTAATAATATTATAGAAGGAAAAACTGGCAATTCATTTTGGACGTAGGATAAATATTTCGAATGGAAGACCAGAAAATCGTCTAGCAATAATGGTAGATCAGGAATCTATCTGATATTAATAGAAGAACAAAATCCATCTGATAATAATAGAAAACCAAAAATCCTTTTGATAATAGCAGAAGATCATAAATCCATATCCGGCATTAATAATGGAAGATCGAAAATCCTCTTTTAGCATTAATAATAGAATACCAAAAATCCTTTCCTAGCATTTGTAATAGAAGACCGAAAGTGCATCTGATAATAATGGAAGACCAGAAATTCGTCTGATAATAAGAGAAGACCAGAAATCCATTTAATAATAACAGAGGACCGTAAATCCATATCTGGCATCAATATCGAAAGACCGAAAATCCTCTTTTAACAATATAAGACCAAAAATCTTTTTCTGGCCTTAATAATAGAAGACCAAAAAGCATTTTCTGGCATTAGTAATGGAAGATTAGAAATCCTCTTCTAGCATTAATAATAGAAGATCAGAAATCATATTTGGGAAAGATAATGGAAGACCAGAATTCCAAATCTGGCAATAGTAATAAAAGTCGACAAATCATATCTGAAAATAATAGGAGTCTAGAATTCCAAATCTGGCAATAATAATAGAAATACAGAAATCACGTCTGGAAATAATAGAAGAAGACTAGAATTCTAAATCTGGCAATAATAACAGAAATCCAGAAATCACATATGGAAATAATAGAAGACTGAAATAATAGAAGGGGACCGGGATTCCAAATCTTACGATAACAATAGAAGAACAAAATCTCTTATTTGGTGGCTGAAAATTGCATCTGTTGAGGAGCATAAATGGCTCATATTTCATGCACCTTCCTTTAGAAACCATGATTTGTTTAATTTGATGAATCCTACTCTGGAAGATTAATTGATTTGAAGCTCTACTTATCTTCGATTTTGATTAATTCAAGAGCAATGCTTGGCTCTGATTTTGATAGATTTTGAGAACTACTTGGCTCTGATTTGATAGATCTAGAGTACTACTTGTTTCGGATTTTGGTAGATTGGAAGCACTACTTGATTCTGATTTTGATTGATCTTCCATTTTGAAGATTTCAGTGCTTTATTGAGGCCTTTAATGACAGCCTAAAGACTTACTTCATCCTCCCTCGAGGAGGCGCTTCAACCAGACCATGTAAGTAGGGGTTGAAGGCTTTCCTGGTACTTTAACGAGGCCTTTGATGATAGCACTAAAGATCTACTCCAACCTCCTTCTAGGAGGCACTTCAGTGAGGCCTTTAATAATGATGCTAAAGGCTTTCCCGATACTTTAGCAAGGTCTTTTATGATGACACTAAAGGCTATGATGAGACAAAAGGCTTATTCCGAACTCCCTCTAGGAGGCGCTTCAGCGAGGCCTTTGATATTGACACTAAAGGCTTTTTCGATACTTTAGTGAGGTCTTTGATGATGACACTAAAGGCTTACTCCGACCTCCCTCTGAGAGGCGCTTCAATGAGATCATTATGATGGCACTGAAGGCTTAGGGTCTTTGATGGTCAAGAACTTTTTGCGGTTATGAGCCTTTGATGGTTGGGGCGTTTGATGGCCATGGACCTCTTGTGGTCATAAGCCTTTGATGGCTAGGGACTTTGATGGCTGGGGACTTCTTATGATTGCGAGCCTTTGTTGGCCAATGACCTCTTGTGCTCATGAGTCTTTGATGGCTTTAGGTGATTCCTATACTTTATACGTTTGAACCAATGAATTCTTTTTATTCATCCATCGTCGGAAATATGGCCACATATATTCGACATTCCTTGTTCTTGCTATGATGTTGTCATCTGATCAGCAAAGTTTACATGTCCCAGGCGAGGATTTTTTGTGTATGATTAGGGGTCCTTTCCAATTTGGCCCAAATGATCCATTCGCTGGACTCTTAGTTTTTGCCATAACTCTTTGGCATCTCAAATCTCCTTCTTGGAACGATCTTCCTCTATTCTTAGAATTTTAATACTTGATATCATTATTTAATATTCCAGCCTTTACTGGCCGTTTTAGTCCATTAATCACATGTGTAGACTTTCTTTTGTCTCTTAACCCTCTAATGGAATTCAATCTTAACTTCGATTAGAAGCACAGGAAATTTATACTATAGTGGCTTGATATATCCAATGTGTGGGTGCTACTTATTTTATTTAGTTCTATTTATAGTAAGAGCTCAAGGACTTCTCCTTTATATATATGACCCTTGGTAAATCCATGCCTTTTAGGAGTAACTTTCTATTTTATTGCACTTTTTGACTTTATTGGTAATTCACACCCTCAACCTTTTAGATGGAAAACCCATAATTATTCTGGATACTTTGTTTTGACCATGCGCTATAATCTGAGATATTTTTTGTTGCTTTATTACCTTATTATACTTTTCTGGACAATTTTGTAAATTTAGTCTGATCCCTATAGCTTGAAAATTACAACATTAGGTAATAATTCTACCTCTGGATTACAAATTTAATTGAATTCCTTCCTTATTTTATCTCGGTATAGTGATCATCTTACTAGTAATCCTTTATCCTGTGCATTATTTAACTTGACTAAGGTGATCCATAAAAAAATCTTTCCCTGAATTTTTCTTTCTTAACTAATTTTAATTTGATGGGTTTGTTCCTATTAACTGGTCATGATCATGGTCATGATGAATACTTTTCCATTCTTTTGAAATTGTTTAGAACACCTTCATGGCATAAATAAGAGATTTTGTTTTCAATGTTCAAAGTTAGAAGGAGATTTTGTAAAACTTGTAATCTCATAATAGAAATGTAAATCTCGATTAAGGGACTGAATGATCATGATACATGAATCAATATTCCTTTAGTTGAGAATAGACTCTTCTCATTAGAGTTTTAATAGTAAAAATAGATCATAATAGTTCTATAAGCTTTTCATGGTTCCCAATAGTATATACTTTTAAGGACTTTGCAAATTCCTTTTCGGAATAAATAGACATACGAAATGATCAGTGATAGCTCTTTTGATTCGCAAAGAATATTTTCTCAAAGATATATATGGTAAAGCTCTTTGAACAAAATTGCTTGTTTGAAATAAATTTCGATGTATATTATTTCACCTTAAAATTATACCGCCTTAGGTTCCACTTATCAAAAAGATATATCTTGTTCATAGTTTTGAAAAGTCATGATTCTGAGCTAATAGATTCTATAGACAAGAACATATTTTTCTATAATAATTCCATTTACTAGAATAACTTTACTTAAAGGATTAAAGAATCAAGATTTTATACATCATTAGAAACTTATTGATACTAGAAAGGCTGATTTTTAGGAATGTATAATTTGAAGTCATGCTTGCAAATAAATATATGAGTATTTGAAATCATATATGAGAGATGAAACAATGTGTGTGAAATCACTTAATGCCCACAAATTCACTGAGGGGGCCAAGATGCAATTCGATATGGCTGAGATTAGTTATCACTTGCGACATTAATCCATGGATAATACCTTTAATCATTATTGTTTTCATTTAATATCATTTGACATGTCATAAAATTCTCAATACTTGCGATGTCTTTAATCCATTCAATCTTTACTTATTATACATCATTATTCAAGCCATGCGACATCATTTATTCGTTCAACATAGTTTAAGCCATATGATATCACTTGACAATATTCACGATCATTTTATGCTCATGCCTTTATCCAAGTTTGAAATCTCCCTTGAAATTTTGCAAATTCTATTTCCATGTAGACAATATTTGCCTCAAGATTATGCAAACTTGAATTCATGCACTTGATTGAAATTAATGTATGTGTTTAAAATCTTATTTGTTTTGAAATTTTAATAAGATTATGAAACTTGATAAACCTCAAATATTAATGTACAGAGCATTGGTATATACCTAATACACTTGAAATTGGCACACACGCTTGAAAGTTAGATTCAGATCTGTAAAAACCCTGTATTTTGTGATTATTTTTAATTTTTAATTTTAATTATTTTAACTGAAACTTCTAATTTAAAAACTTAATTTTATTTATTAAAATGGATAAGTTTTTTTATATTAAACAGAAATTTTGAATTGTATATGAATTATATGTCCAAACGTGAATAACAGAAGATTTTCCAGAACTGTGAATTTTGGTCAATATGGTCAAACTTTGACATTCAAATTTAAAAATTTAAAAGTTTGAATTTTTGAATTTTATCTTTTATTATGAAAGTAAATAAAATTTTAAGAACCTTGTTTTTCATTTCGTTGAAATTCGATTTATATTGTGAAAGTTATGATTTTTACAATATTATGTGTAAATTGTTTTATTTGACAAAATTGTTTATTTTAATTTATATAAATAATATTTTTGTTTGTTCTAATTTGTGTATATATGTGTGATATGTCATGTTATGCATATATTTTATTTTTCAAATTTTTTAAAGTGTGGTTATAATTTTCTAATATTTATTGTACTTTGTTTACAATTTTTAAAGTCTTGTTTCAATTATTAAGCTATTTTCTTATTTATTTTCTAATTTTCCTTAAATTATCTATTTACATTCTTTTTCAATTTATTTTGTTCATATTTTTATTTTTATTTACTGAAGAAAAAAATTTGTTTTATTTAAATGGAAATTTGATGAGGCAAAAGCTTTAAAACTTATGACTTTTCATTGCCTATTCTCTTCATTTTCTTGCCCTTTCACTTTCCAGCTTTAGCCGTTCTTTTCCTTAACTTTAGCCATGAGTTTTATTGTGTAATTCATGTGAGAAAACATCTCATTTAATCATTTCTTTCGGCCATTTCAGATCTGAGAAAATTGGTAATGGCTTCTTTCTTTTTTTCTACTTTTTCTTTCACTTTTTCTATTGAGTTTTCAATTATTTTTGCTTGCTCTTCATGTATTTTTCTCGGCTATCACCTCACCACCTCCTCCAACCACCACACCATCTTCTTTCCACCACCATATAAGGCCTGACATCCCTCTCCTCTGTCCTATATTGGCCGTGGCCATCCAATGGTGCAATCATCTCAAAAAGTTGCAAAATCCTTGAAAAATATGCCATAGCCAAACTTTGGTTGCACATACCCTTCATTTTCCACTTCGGCCTCCTCCTTAGCCATCACAACTTGATTGTTCACCACCACTAGCCATCTCTCCACCCACCATCAGGTCTGCACATGCCAAGGCCGAACCTATTCTTGCATGGCCGAACCAAAGTTGCACCGAAAACTCCACTTTTGCCTTGTCCTTGACTTGCTTCATGTTGTAGCTCAAAAACCCCTTCACATATCCTTGTAGCCGTGCCCCTACATGCCATATCCAAGCCCAGAATATCATCATTGGTCGTACCAAAATAGTGTTGTGGTCAAGCAAAGATGATTTGGAGTCAAGCAAAATCAATTGAAAGCTTGGTGATGTGTTTTGTAGACTATATTCTATTTTGTTCCAATAAATTTAGTAGTGTATTTATATCTATATCTTGCTTTGTCTTGGTTATAGGTTGAATACAAGATAATCATTTTGACTCTCTCCACTCACTTGAAACCATTGTCATGCTGTGTCGTGCTATCATGCTTTTTGGATTTATTCGGTGTGTTTTGATTTGCTACCTCCAGCGTAAAAAGGTGGGTATTCACGTTTGACATTCATACTTATATAACTGTGAATTGACAACAAGTGAATGTATAGAAAGATTTTATCATGTTATACCTGCCCGTTATGTGAATTATATGATGCTAAACCCTGTTATAAACTTGTCACATCACCTGTTATGTTATATTCTGCCATATTTTGCTATACTGTTTATTTATATATGTTTCTCACACTGCAAGTTCCCTGTAGAATAGAATCACTATGGGTTGAAATGATACATACCCGAACGGATTTCAGAATATGGAAAATCATTATAGGCTGAAATGATAGGCCTGAGCGATTTTTATTTATTTTTATTTACTTGGGATTGCGGGTTTGTAATGATAGAACCCGGATTTTTCTTTTTAAATTACGGATTGAAATGATATATTAGCCGTATCACTTGATTTAGGTTAGAAAATTTTATTATGCAGACCCGTGGTTATTTTATATTTTTCTAGAAATTTTTGAAGTATTTTAAAAATGTAAATTTATGACATTTTAATTTTAATTTAATTAAAAATGATTTTTATAAAGTATTAATGATTTTTCTACAGGTTAAATGTGAAACAAATGAATGGTTAAGTGGAAATTTGAAATACAACTAAATATTGAAATTTGTAATTTTTTGAAATGGAGTTAAAGTTAAGAAAATACAATATGATAATTTGATTTAAATTTGAATTTAAAACGACTTAATAAAGTGTTATTGATTTTTCTATGAAATTAAAATGGTTAATAAATGAATACTTAAAAGTGAATTTGAAATATAACTTAATTTAGAATTGTGAAATTTGGTTTAAGAACAAAAGTTAAGTTAAGAAAATAAAATGGAAATTAAGTTATATTTATGAAATGTAAAATTAAATTTAAGTGTTAAGTAAATAAAAATTTAGGGAAAATTGTACACTTGAATTTATAAGTGAAGTATTAAGAAATTTGATATTTATTTGTGAAATTTACTTTATTAAAATCATAAGTTAAAGGGTATATAAATGACCATTTTTAAAGTGAAAAATATGAAATTTTATATGTTAAAATGGTTTAAATTGAAGTTTATTTGTTGCTGAAATTTTATTGTCAATCTGAAAATTCTTTTAGTAGCACTTTAGAAATGCTATCATTTCTGGAATGAACTAAAATCTGGAATAAATGAATCTGCAACACTTTGTAAGTGTTGTAGTTGCAGAAGTGAAATAAAAGGCTAAATTTAACTAAGTGATATTACAGCAGTTTGTAAGTGCCATAGTTGCAGAAACTAAACTAAAACCACAATCTAACAAAAAGGCTACAGTAGCACTTGTTAAGTGCTGCAGTTGGCTGAAATGAGATTTTTGAATATAATTGAACCCTGAACTATTACAGCGGTTCTATAAATACCGTCTTTGCTGAATTGAACTATTTTTCAACTAAAACTAAACTATTACAACAGTTTTAAATGTTGTCTTTGCTAAGTTGAATTGTTTTCAAATATAACTTAGTACAGCATTTTCTAAATGCTGTGAAAGACTGAAATTTTCAATGTTTATGGTTTTTAAGTGAATAAATGAGCTCGGAATAGGCTAAATTATTGGAAATCAAATATTTGATTTGTAAGTATAATGACTTTACTTTTAATGGATTAAATGAATGATTTTAATTCGAAATTATAAATCATTTGAAATTTATAACCACGGTATACTTCTTTGTATGTCGTTTGATTTCCTAGTGATTGTTTTGATGCATACCTTCAATTTGATAGTGTGACTAGAGGTGAGCGATTACTGCAGCTCTGTGCTACCCTAGTCACATTTACGTTGTTAGTTGCATGGTTTACCTTAATATGGACATTTCTATGATAGCGTTTATTTCTATTTAATTGATGGTTTAATGGATCCTTAAAGGATGGGCGATCCCAAGCATCCTTTAAGTTATTATGCATTGCTATTACAGTTCACTTGAGTTGATTTACATTGTATAAGTATGTATGCCCTGACTCGAGTGTTTTGGGCTTTACTTTATGCTCGGGTCAGCCTGAGAGTCACAGCTTTGGATTCACCTTTTGGAGTTAGAGATTTTCTGGAGCTCATCTGTCTATCTATTCGTCTGTTTCTGATCCGTTTATTTTTCCTATTCGGTATTTGCTTCTGCATTATTGATCTATGTATCCAGACTTCTACCATATCAATTTTTAAACTATGATATTTTGTATTAGTTTTGAGAGTTGTATATAGTAGCTTCATGAATTACTATGGTATTTTATTTCCGCTGCGAGTTATTCTGATATTTCTGTGTTTGTGATTCTGTGATTGATTTTATTTGCTCCAAAATTTATTACAATCTGTTATTTTAAATTATTCAAGTCCGACTTGTGAGGATTATTGTCGATTTGAATAGTTCAAAATAGTGGGTCGTTACATTTGGTATCAGAGCTTTGGTTTTAGACAAACCTTAGCCCGTGGAGCAAAAACTCATTAGAGAAAGGGTAGAAATACTCTAGAATGAGTGAAATCAATCTCAGAATCATTTCTTTGTGAGAGAACATATTTTCGAGGTATAAAATGATTTTAAAGGATTTTCAAAGATTATATTGGTATAAATTTTCTTATTTTGAAATCAAGATTTTCTAAACTTCATCCCTTCTGTAGCCACCTTGTTAGTAATCTCTTGGTTAGGATTCTTGTCGATTAGGATTCCTTGAACTTTGGAACGCTTTCACTTGTTCTGAAATCCATTCTTGTCTTCTCTATTTGTATTCCTTTGATTTTGGAGCATTCCATAACTCCACTTTGAATGACCTCTATAAAGATCGGTGATTCCGCAAATTTTTTGAATGATTTGTAAAGGTCTGAAACTCCTTTACAATTGGCATTGATTCACCGGAGATTTCTGTAACTCGGTTTACGATGCTGTTACCTGGAGGTTTGACTAGGAAACTAGGCATTCGGCATTTGCGCACCAATCGACATCCATGGACGTTCGACACAGCATTATCGTTCGGCTCAACTTGGTCGATCGGCATTCAAGATCGTTCGACATCCGGGGACGTTCGGCAAAGCATTGTCATTCGACACAACTGGGCCGACCGGCATTCAAGAACGTTCAGCATCTAGGGACGTTCGAAAAAGCATTGTCACTCGGCACAACTGGGTTGTTCGGCATTCCACACTGCTCGACATCCAGACCTCTTCGGCATTAACGGTCGTTCGGCATAGCAGAGTCGTTCGGCATTCGACCTCGTTCGGCATAAAGCTCATTCAGCATTCGGTCTCGTCCGGTATTCCAACCTCGTTCGACATAGGGGTATCGTTCGACATTCCAGCTTCATTCGGCATTCATGCCTCATTCAGAATCTCCCCTCGATCGGCATCGGAATTCGTTCGGCCTACACATTTCACACAATGAGCTGCCTCGTTCGGCTTAGAGGCGTGGCTCGGTATGTGCCGTTTGGCATATGCCGCTCGACATTTATGGATCGGCGCATAGGAATTGCTTGTTTTGGGCCGAGGTTTCTTGCTACTAGGCCTGTCAGGGACGTCCAACCCATCTTCGTCTATAAATAGAGAGGCAGGGGCATAGTGAAAGGAACCTTTTTCGAGAACACCGGGGAGACTGCCACATTCAAGACGCATTCAAGACTTATCTTCTTGGCTTAACCATTGTAATCAAATAGTTGGTGTACGGATTGTATCTGTAACCAGTTGATAAGTAAAGCAATAAAGATTAACCTCAAAGTGGACGTAGGCAATTACGCCGAACCACTATAAATCTAGTGTTCTTATTTTCTACACTTAGTTTAGCATTCTGTTCACCGTTTACATTTACTTTCTTCATTAATCTCTCTATATAATCTTTCTTAAGGGTGTTAGTGACCAATTCTGATGCTAACATTTTGGTGCTTTCACCGAGAATCGAACTCTCAGGACGATAGGATCTACTTTGTAGCTGCTGGATTGAAAAATCCCCCGAAGGAGATCCGACTTATTCATAGGACGCCCATTGAATCTATTCAGAGTTCCAGCCAACAACTCTACTATGGGAAGACCACGCACCCGATCAGCCTCCCACAATGCGGACGTCCACGAGACTACTAGTGTGCAACAAGTTGGACCTAGGAACCAACAAGCAATTCAAAGCGTAGGGCCCTCCACCCAAAATCAAACGGAAGTCATTTCTCGAACAGAGTTCCACGACTTGATAAGAGAACTCAAGGAAAATAGAAGGCAACTTGCCGAGAAGATTCAAGCCAACACTAATCGCATGACTCAGCTTGCCCAGCAGCAGCATCAGAATGTTGGAAGTAGTCCTGCTCCTTATTCTTCATCAGATAGCTCGACCTCAGCTGATGAACCTCATAGGCGTAGATGTCATAAGACAGAAGCTGCATGGGCAGGTGTCATTGATCGATCCGCCAGGGATTACGCACGTGATGAGACTGGACACCTGGCTCACCAAGACCCAAATCAATCTGGCCTTCAGGATGCACGATTGGCCGACCGCCAGCAGGCGGGACATCAACCCGCACGGTCCCGTGGAACGGAACCCAACCTTCCATCCTCCATACAAACTCCATACTTAACAGCCATGGTCAGGCAGTTAATGAGAGAGAACCAAGGCTTGACCAATGAAGATTGAGGAGTGTCCAGGAGTCATACTTCTGTGACAGATACTATTCTACAGGCTGAGTATCCTAGGAAATTCAGTATGCCGACTATCCTAGCCTACAAAGGGAAGACTGACCCTAGGCAACACATGATGAGGTACAAATGGATGATGGATTCTGCCAGAGCGAATGACGCGACTAAGTGTAGGTGCTTCCCAATCACTTTGTCCGGAATCGCCACCATGTGGTTTACTCGACTTCCTCCACGGTCTATATCCAGCTTCGACGAGTTGGCAACGAAATTTGTTGAACAATTCAGGATACATGCCACTTGTCCAAAGGACGTGCTGTCCTTATCAAGCGTGATCCAGGCTCCGGAAGAGTCTTTGAAAGCATACTTGCAGAGGTTTCATGTTGCCGCCGCTGAAGTTAGCAACCCTAACTACCACGCAATCTTGATGGTGGTAATGCGAGGTGTAAATCCAGACTCGGAGTTTGGAGATTGGTTGGCGGGAAATCCCCCAACTACGTTGGAGCGATTCTATTCCAAAGCTCGCCAGTTCATAAGGAGGGAGGAAGCACGATGGACGAGACGAGATAACACGCCGGGGCCTGTTCAGGACACTGTGAAAAGTAACATCGCCGTGAAGCAATCCGGCGAAAGTTCGGGAAAAGTTCAAGTCAACGTCCAGAACAAGCCTGGGAAATCTAAGGGATCCGAAGGCGGAAATTCCAAAAAGAAAAAAAAACAGGAAAATGGAAGTCGAGGATTCCGACCTACAACGAATACACTCCCCTAAATACGTCTCTTGAAAACATTTACCTATCTACCTGTAACGCCTTCCAATACAGAAAGCCGCGTCCAAAGGAGTCCACCGTGGAACAGAAACAGACGGGGAAGTACTGTCGCTTCCATGAGAACCACAGGCACAATACCGAGGAGTGTAAACACCTCAATGACGCCATTGGAAGGTTAATCAGGCAGAAAAAGATGCAGGAGTTTGTTAAGAACTCACCGGAGGGTAGGCAAGGAACGTTAGACCCCGGAAGTGGGCCGGCTCCACGCCACCTAGAGGAACCTGCCTGGACCGTAGGTAGGTTGATCATAAACACTATAGTCGGAGGACCTCATCCTACAGACAATAATTGGCAGGAGATGGAACGATATGCTACCTCCTTCAGGCATGTGAATTATGAATGCTGTTCGAATATGGAAGATGGAAACCCTGCAAAACAACAATGCATGATGATAGATGATATAGCGTTTAGGAGTCGAGATGCAGACAAGGTGGAGGCCCCTACTATCGACCCGATGGTCATATCTGCAATGATCGGGCCAGCTTACGTCAAAAGGATTTTGATTGATTGCGGAAGCTCTGTCAACATCATCTTCAAGAAGGCTTACGACCAAATAAAGATGGAGACAAAATATTTAAAACCATGCAAAGCCCGTATCCACTGCTTTGATGGTGCCACAACCGACGCGATGGGGTATATTGAGTTAACAGTCGAACTGGGGGAAGGTGAGCGTAGGAGAGTGCGAATCCTATCGTTCATAGTAATGGATGTTGACTCTCTATACAATGTATTTTTGGGTCGTCTGGCCCTGGCAGAGATTAGGGCCGCTTTGGCCCTATGGTGTTTGACATTAAAATTTCCAACAGACAAAGGAGTCGGTGTAGTACATGGCGATCAGGCGACCGGTCATGCATGTTATGTGGCAGAGCTGAGAGAAGCTCAGCAGAGAGAAAAATGGAAGGTTGTGGACAGCTCCGTCCGCATCCTTAATACTGATGATTGACAAGTAGTGCCCGAGCCCTGACTCGGGCGACATTCTCGGATCCTTAAAGACATAGATCCGAGAGATGACAATGGGGAACCCAGGGAAACGAATGCAGGACCGGTTGAGCTGACGATCGACATTCCAGTCAGCAGGGATGACCCATCACGAGTTCTTAAGATTGGATCACAACTCGACCCTTCAATGGCCGAGGATCTTACTGATTTCCTCCGAGCGAATTTGGATATTTTCGCTTGGACACACTCTTGAACATAGACCCGAAGTACGTCCTAGTAAAATAGAAATGGAGAGGCATGGACCCAGAGAGGTCTGTTGCACTCAAAGAGGAGGTGGACAAACTCAAAGCCAATGGGTTCGTCCGCGACACCCTCTATCCTGAATGGGTATCTAACCCTGTGCTGGTAAGAAAAGCGAATGGGAAGTGGAGAACTAGTGTTGATTACTCTGATCTGAATAAAGCATGCTCGAAGGATAGTTTCCCTTTACCTAGAATCGACTAGCTCGTCGACTCTACCGCCAGACACCAATTATTGTCATTTATGGATGCGTATTCGGGATACAATCAGATTCTGATGCACATTCCAGACCAAGAACACACCAGTTTTGTCACAGATGTGGGGCTATACTGCTATGTAGTAATGCCTTTTGGATTGAAGAACACGGGAGCAACTTATTAGCATTTGGTGAATCGAATGTTTAAAAACCAGATTGGTAGAACGAAGGAAGTCTATGTGGATGACATGCTCGTGAAGTCATGGAAGTCAAACGACCACATCCGAGACTTAGCAGAGACGTTTGATATACCCAGGCCTTACGGGATGAAGATCAACCCTTTAAAGTGTTCTTTTGGCGTTGCATCAGGGAAGTTCTTGGGTTTCATTATGAACGCACATGGAATTGAAGCTAACACAAAAAAGATTCAGGCAATTCGAGACATAAGTGCAGAGAACTATAAAGCAAGTGCAAAGCTTGAACGGAAAGGTGGTCGTGCTGAGTCGATTCATATCCAGAGCTACGGATAAGTGCATTCCTTTCTTTGATGTGATAAAGAAAGGAAAGAGGAATTTTGAGTTGACATCTGACCGTGAGGAAGCATTCAGAGCTCAGGTTAGATATCTAGAAAATCCCCCGGTGCTATCAAAACCAATTGACCATGAAATGTTGTATGTAAACCTAGCAGTATCCCAGCATGCTATCAGTACGGCTTTGGTTCGCGAGGAGGACCGAGTTCAAAAGCCAGTATATTATGTCGGTAAACGTTTGACGGGGGCAGAAAGAAATTATCCCAGGATTGAGAAAATAGCTTATTACTTGGTGATTGCATCACGCAAGTTTCGCCCATACTTCCACGCACACTCGATCAGTGTTTACACCGATCAACCCTTGCTCCAACGACCAGAAACTTCTGGAAGGATGTTAAAATGGAATATCTAGTTGAGTCAATTCGATATTACCTACCTACCGCGAAGGGTCATATATGGGCAAGCGCTAGTAGATTTCATTGCTGAATTCACCATGACAGACGAATCAAACGGCCACAATGTCGTACCTCCTGTTCGATGGAAGATGTACACAGATGGGGCATCTAACGACCGTTGTTCGGAGGCTGGCATATTTCTCGTAACTCCTGAGAACCAATCAATTTGCTACACTTTGAAGCTCGAATTCACAACAATGAATAACGAAGCCGAGTATGAAGCATTGATTGTCGGCTTAAGACTTATCAAAGAGCTGGGAGTAAGATCCGTTGAAATCTTTTGCGACTCGCAACTGGTGGTGTAACAAGTGCGGGGAGACTATCTAGCAAAGGGGCAGAGACTTGCCCCATTCAAGAGCTGTTAGCGAATCTCGAGTATTGTGACATTTCACATGTCCCGCGTGAGCAAAACAGAACAGCCGATTCATTGGCAAAATTTGCAAGCACTAGCGATGCACAGCAGATGGGATTATTTCCAGTTGAAATCTTATATGTTCCGAGCATAAATATGATGGAGGTAGATTTCATGTTAGAAACAGAAATCGAGAAGGAATCATGGATGACCCCATTCAAGCAGTACTTGTTACATGGGGACGTGCCCGAAAGAAGGAGCGAAAGACAACAAGTCATTCGTAAGGCTTTGCGTTATGTAATACAAGATGGGGTAATGTATCGAAGGGGATTCTCGGCCCCCTTGCTCCGGTGCATTACCTATGAAGAGATAAAACGAGTCCTGAAGGAAGTCCATGAAGGTGAATGTTGCGACCATACTGGAGGGCAGACGTTAGCAAAGAAAATCCTCCGCTATGGATACTATTGGCCGACTGTAAATCAGGATGCTGCAGACTATGTGAGTAGATGTGACAAATGTCATAAATATGCGAAAATCCCAAGAGCTCCTCGACGGAACTCGCATAAATGGTTAGTCCCTGGCATTTGCAATGTGGGGGATCGATATAGTCGGTTCCTTACCCATATCCAAAGATGGTACAAAATACGCGATAGTTGTGGTCGATTACTTTACCAAGTGGGCAGAAGCAGAGCCATTGGCCATTATCACTACCAAAAAGGTCATTAATTCCATTGTACGAAATATTATATGTCGTTTTGGTCTTCCACGAACTATCATTACAGACAACGGAACTCAATTCAGGAGCAAAGAGTTCAAGGAATTTTGCCAAAAGTATGGTATTGAGAAAAAGTTTGCAGCAGTTTCTCATCCGAAAGCCAATGGACAAGTGGAAGCCGTGGATAAAATACTCAAATCCATATTGAAAAAGCGTTTGGAAAAGGCTAGCGGCAAGTGGGTGGATGAGCTTCCGACACCGCTTTGGGCTTATAGAACCACCCATAAGTCCATGACTGGCCACACTCCATTCGCATTAGCATATGGCATGGAAGCTGTCATACCCGTAGAACTTGAAGTTCCATCACATCGGGTAGCTTATTATGACTCTGAGTCGAATCAAGATCTTTTGCTGGAATCATTAGATTTCATTAATGAAAAACGCGAAGAAGTTAATTTAAGAGCGGCCGCATACAGGCACCGAGTCGCTCGATGTTATAATGAAAAAGTCTGACCGAGAATCTTTGGTGTGGGTGATCTCGTTTTGAAACGAGTTTTTCCAGTTCCATCACATATGTGCCCCGCAAGGGAAGGTCGATACGTCATTGAACGGAAGCTTGGAAAAGGAACATTCAAGCTAACGACCGTTGATGGTGCGACACTCCCCCAAGCATGGAATAGCGAGCATTTGCGGCATTATTACATTTCTTTCATTTCTTTCATATTTTAGTTGCATTTATTTCCAGCAAGTTTTTATTCCTAGTTTACGGCATGTAATAAGACAATTTAGCTTGTTTGCGTTAATAAAGGCTTGAAGCCATTTTTTCCATGAATTGTCGATGTTTCTATGTATGATAATGCTGTGACGAATAACTAAGAGATACATTATGCTATCTGAGGTATGAACGTGCACGAGCACTCGAAATCTCCAAGTCTCCGGAGTGCGGAATGGAGTACTCCGAGTCCCTAGAGTGCGGACCAGAGTATAAACGACTCGAAATCTCCAAGTTCCCAGAGTGCGGACTGGAGTACTCTGAATCCCCAGTGTGAGGACCAGAGTATAAATGAATCGAAATCTCCCAGTCCCTGGAGTGCGAACAGGAGTACTCTGGACCCCCGAAGTGCGCGCCAGAGTATAAACGACTTAAAACCTCCAAGTCCTCGGAGTGCGGACTAGAGTACTCCGAGTCCCCAGAGTGTGGACCAGAGTATAAATGACTCGAAATATCTAAGTCCCCGGAGTGTGGACTGAAGTACTCTGAGTCCACAGAAGGCGGACCAGAGTATAAATGACTTAAAATCTCCAAGTCTGCAGAGTGCGGACTGGAGTACTTTGAGTCTCCAGAGTGCGGACATGGGTATAAATGACTCGAAATCTCCAAGTCCCCAGAGTGCGGCTGGAGTACTCTGAGTCCCCGGAGTGTGGATTGGAGTACTCCGAGTCTACAGAATGTAGACCAACGTATAAACGACTCGAAATCTCCAAGTCTCCAGAGTGCAGACTGGAGTACTCTGAGTCCCCGTAGTACGGAGCAGAGTATAAATGACTTAAAATCTCCAAGCCATCAGAGCGCGGACTAAAGTACTATGAGTCCCCAGAGTGTGGACCAGAGTATAAACATCTCGAAATCTCGAAGTCCTCGGAGTGCGACTGGAGTACTCTGAGCCCCTGGAGTGCGGGCCAGAGTATAAACGACTTGAAATCTCCAAGACCCCGGAGTACGAACTGGAGTACTCTGAGTCTCCAGAGTGCGGACCAGAGAATAAACGACTTAAAATCTCCAAGTCCCCAGCGTGCGGACTGAAGTACTTTGAGCCCCCAAAGTGCGGACCAGAGTATAACCGACTCGAAATCTCCAAGTCACCGGAGTGCGGACTGGAGTACTCTGTGCCCCCGGAGAACGGGCCAGAGTATAAACGACTTAAGACCTCTAAGTCCCCGAAGTGAGGACTGGAATACTCTAAGTCTCCAGAGCATGGACTAGAGGATAAACGATTTAAATAACCAAGTCCCCTGAGGGTGGACTGGATACAAATGACTTAAAGTCATCGAACCCTTGGCGTGCGGGCTGGAAAATATTCTAAGTTCCCGGAGCATGGAATAAAGAATGAGCAATGCCAAAAAATTATCAACTTATTTGAAGATGAATCAAGAATTTCATGTAACTCGCAATAGCTTAGGTTTTGACCACGGTTATACAGAAAACCAAACAACAGAAGTTTTTTGAAAGGCAAAAGAACTAAGTTTTATTCATCAAAAATAAGTTTCTACTACAACTCCTTCGAAGCTCGGAGTCAAAAGTTTATTTACATGAACTACGAAAATAAATAAAAATAATTATATAATCTAAATTAAATCTCGCTGAACAAGAGCGACGACTACTTCTTTGACTTCTTCGACCTTTTTCCAAACGACTCCTCTCCCGTGTGTTTGCCCTTGATAATTTTCTTTCATGGTGAAGTGACAACTGAAGAAGTACGGGGGACTTTCATGGGCTTGGACCCGCCAGGAAGGATGATCTTCAACGGCTTATTCAAAGGATCGTCCAGGTCCACAGCTTGAGGCTCGATTTTGATCGCGACCGTCTTGTTCTTCTCCTTCTCAAGCTGCTCCTTCATGCTCAGTTTAGATGTGTGTTCAGAGGCGCCTGTAATTTCGATTTCATAATTCCCGTCGATGGGAGAGGAAATCTCAGACTTATCCTCATCAATCGCTCCGATCACCTGAGCATCTGGACCGGGAGCATCTCCTGCGTGAGTGGCCTCACTTGTCTTTTCCTTCACTGCCATGGCGACATCGCTCCTCGGAGTGGGCTCGGGATCAGAATGGCCTGCGTAAAATCATGAAAAACAAGCATTAGAATACTATGGCTCCTGGTGAAAAACGACAACTTTGGGATGTTAAAGTAAATGGTTATCTACCAGGTTCCAGCTGGCTCTCAGCCGTCTGAGGGGTCTCACCCTCTGGAATGGGTGGCAGAATGTGAACGCCAAGGCCGGGGTCCTCCGGGTCATAACCAATGTGTTGCTCAAAGGGATCAAGTATCGGCCGATCGGCCGGCTGAGTGGGCGCATGAATTTGAGACTCAATCCGGATGGACCAGCAATAACCTCTTTCCCTTTCGTTGAGGGGGAGCATTTGCAGTAAAGAGCTTTTGCCGCAGACAGGTCTGAAGGCTCGTTTCCCTTAAGAAATTCTTTTATCAAAGCCCCTTCATCAACCTCCTCGGTACCGAGTTCGACCTTCCTGATTTCTACTAAGGTTTCCACGCCTCAGCTAAAGATTCGAGGTTGCCCTCACACAAAAATGTTAAGTCTCGGCGCATGAGGACACGGGCATTGAATTCTGCAATTAGCAGGTCGAACATGCTTTTGACCTCCTCCCTACCTGCTTCTTTAGCCGTCTCAAAGCGGGAGTCGACCTCCGCAGACATTATTTTTTTGTCCTCTCACGGGCTTCATTCTTTAGCATCTCAACCTTAGAAAGTTCATCCTCAAGCTTCGCCTTCAAGAGTTGTGTGGCAAAGATCTCGTCGCAATATCCTTGCGACTCTTCTTGGGCAATGGTCTTCTCCTCCTTTTCTTTGCGGAGTTGCTCCTCCAGCTCCTTAACTCGAAGGGAAAAGGCATCCCACTCCTTCTATACTGAGTCTTTCTCCAAAGCTAGAGCCCCACAGCGCTGGACCGCCTCGTTGATTTTTTTTATAGGATGATTCCAGACGAGTTACGGCTTCGGCGATATCTTTGGCGCTCTGTTTGGAGGCTTAAAGCTAAGACTTGTAAGACGCAAGCTCTTCGTCCTGAGCTTTAATAATATCTTTGTCATGGATGGGCTCAAGCTTCAGGCCATCAATCTCATACTGGCGTTCTATGGAGACTTCTGACGCTTTCTCAGTAAGATGAACGAACGCGTCATGTTGAACATAGACGTCGTTGTTGTAGGCGATAACGCACTGTTTGACATGTCCCGGAATATAATGGATCGCCGGGAGGAATTTCAGGCCATCAAAGCAGATTTTTAGGAATTTAGCCTTGAGCTCAGTCAGTCTCTCCGATATCGTTGGATTTGTTACGGGAACAGGAGGAGATGGCTTTGAAAGTTCAGTTGTCTTGTAAGAATCCCAGAACTGTCATGTGGTTGAATAATCGGAGTGTTGATCACGAGGACATCAGATTGCGACCCCTTGTGGCCGTGCTTATCTCGGTCGTGCTCCGAGTGAGAAGGGGGATTATGATGGTATTTGGGCTGATAATAAGATTTCTTCCAAGACGATTAATCTCGGGAATGATAATCTCTATCGCCATCGTCATCCCTATCTTGGCGTCTTCTAGAACCTGAATCCCGTCCTGACTGATAAAATATCGATGAACCGCGAAGGCGGTCAAGTCCGTGCATGCGCCCCATGTCACCTACACAAAGTTTGATTAACGATGAGTTAGCAAAGAATAGGGTGACAACGGAAATTTGAGTGCTGGGTGAAGTGCATGTGTTTGTGTATGTCCTAGTGTTTCCCCCCGACGGACCAGTTTCATTACTAATAGGAGTTTTTTCTCCCTGATTTTGGGCTTGAACGCTTGCATCGCCTCTCGCAGGAGAATGAAGTTTAGGGGCCTTTATATCGTCAAAGTCGTAGGTGAGTAGATCGTCAGGTATGGAAAGTTTCGACAGGCCTTTTAGGGAACTTTCTAAATGCTGTGAGGAGGCTTCTTTCTCCACGGGAACGAGAGTAACTTTTGAAGTTCCACCGACTGTTTTCTTCCTCAGCCTATATGTTAGTTTCTTCTTCCCCTTCGATGGGGAAGGTGACGTCTTGATGTCGTGAACTTCGACTATCGGATCCCGAGTGGGACTAACGTTCTCGTCTTGTGCCTCAAGCATTCCAGTTTCCTTAATTTCCCCCTCTTCTAGTGTGTCAGGGGAGTTCCGTGCGGAAGACTCAGCTTGTATTTTCCCTTTACCAGATTCTAGCCTGGGCATGGTAACGCCCTGAGGGAGGCTTATCCAGCGACCTTCTGCCAACAGCCCGAACTTTGTAAGCGACTCATTTGAAATGAGGGTTCTGATGTCTCGTTCTTCGGCGGGAATGGCTCGAATAGCTTCGACGGCTTCAGAATATCCAGGGTCCTTGGGATGCGGATTAATACCTGAAAAGATGAAAGAGAGCTAGAAAAGGTACAGCTTTGACCAAACATGAGTATCGATCCAGGAAAAAGACTTACTTCCTTCCACCCATCTCCTCGCAAAACCGGGAGGACAGCGCACATAAAACCATTCCTGTTTGTACAGGGCAAACTTGCTCCATGCCCTAGTTAACATCTGACATTTACTGTGTGGCTCGAGAAACACAAAAGATGGGCTATCCCTCCATCTCTTGATGCAATATATGTATCAGATATCACCCGGAGTCGAAAGCCTGTAGAGGACACTCATGAAGAGGATGCAGGTGCCATGGATGAATGTGTGGCTGTTCGGATGCAGTTGCGATGGGGCAACGTGGACATACTACAACACTTCTCGAAGAAATGAGTTGAACGGTGGCACACTGCCAACCCAGCACATGAATTTGTTGCAAGCTGTGTATCCGACTGAGGGAAAGTGCGGATGATCATGCCGCGATGGAACTAATACATCGTCAAAGGGGATTCCATGGACAGAGCATATCCGACAGAGCGTATTTTCGTTAATCTTTGAAGCCTGAGAATCGATTGGGTTGTCTAGAAAAATCGCTACCTCCATAGCGTTAGGAGCCAAGTCGATGAATGTAATCGCAGGGTACGGTAAGTCTTGAGCGGGGGTAGTCGACGGATGAGAAGTATCTGCAACTTCTTATCGAGAGGATGCCCAGGTCTATCTGAGATCGTAGCAGAGCCAGATTTCCTAGACATCCCTAATAAAGATTGAATCTAACAGAGTACCTATTCAAACTATACTTTAAAAATAATCGACGTTAGAATCAACAGCAAAAATATTCCCCCGTGTGGTGTGTGAACTAGTGCGATCATTCAAATATAAGTGCTGAGAAATTAAAAGTCACAGAATTGACGATATAAATTTGAGCTTTGAACTGTCATCTTCTAAGACCGTCATCGCTGATAGTCTTATGATGTTTTCGATTTTGGACTCGGACATTGGAACAATATGTTAAAGGTTGTTATCTGTTTTTATCGATTTAAATTCAGGCTTATGATTGTTGGAACTAGGAAGTTATCAGTTCAGATTAGTTCGATATGCTGGTTTTCTTAGGTCCTTCTCCTTGTTTTTTGTCATATGATTAGGCGCGGGAAATAAGTGAATTCGACGAGGGTTATGTTCAAGTTGGAATGATTTCGACTGTTGTTATCTATTCATCAAAGGTCAAGGCCAAGCGACACTTGAAACACATGGCCTAAAGGCCGCTTGGCCTAAATGCCGTTCGGCCTAAATGCTATTCGGCCTAAATGACACTCAACCTCAATCCCGTTCGACACGTCACTCTTCCTCTTCGCCGTTCGGCACGCGGCAAATCATGTCGAACCGTACTTCTACCGAGCCGCATCGCTCGACATTCTGCCCTTAACATTACTTTTCCTCTTTCCCTCCATCTCTCCCGACTGGCATGGCTGAGTCCTTCGACAGGTCATGCCGAGCCATGCCGATCGGCATCCTTCCCAATTCCTACTTGCTTTCTGTTTTTCCGTCCAATCTCATTCGGCATGGAGATATCGTGCCGAACCGTGGCCGTGCCGAGCCACACCACTCGGCACACTAGGCCTTAACTCCAACTCCACTCCCGTGCTCCCTTTTAATCACTCGGCATTAAGAAATCATGTCGAGCCACATTTATACATCATCTTTCAACTCCATCCTTTATACAACCTAAATATCCTACAAGGTGGCCGGACGACCACTACTTCAACTCGCATACCACCTGCAACCAGATATCCCAACCCTCACCATCATCGGACGGCCAATGCCTTCTTCCATCTTCCTCTTTGTTTAATCCCAAAGCCTGTTTAACCTTCCTAATCTACACGACTATTGTTGTTCGTAGGTTAAAAGAATGTTGTGAGTTCAAGTCTTGTCTTAGCTCATGCCTAAAGAAGAGGGTAGTGTTTCGGTGATATGCTTGGTTTGGAAGTGGAATCTTCTCAAGATTTTGGTCGAGAGCAGTCGAGAAGTGACGTGTAGGATTTGGGAGTCAGAAAGGAAGTTGAATTATTGTAAGAGTCTGAAGGGAGGCAAGTTCATAGGTTTCGAAATGCGGAGGTGAAAAGTAAAAAGAGAAGAAGAAGTGAAATGCCGACCTTTATAGAGGGAAGAAAGGAAGTCGAAGGGACAATGATCGGTAGAACCGGTCAAAGCGCATCCCTCGCTCGGCATCAGCTATATCGTTCGGCATCGGCATGACGTTTGGCATACACTGACTTACTCAGCATTCAAGAGAAAGTACAATCGAGGAAACGAAGCCAAGGCTCAAAGCAAAGCACGAAGGACTCATGATTCAAAGCGTGTCACGTTCGACCACATGATGCACTTTGGGGGGCAAGTGTTACCTGGAGGTTTGACCAGGCAACTAGGCATTCAGCATTTGCGCACCGATCGGCATCCAGGGACGTTCAGCACAGCATTGTCGTTCGGCACAACTAGGCCGACCGGCATTCAAGATTTTTCGACATCCGGGGACAATCGTCAAAGCATTGTCGTTCAGCATAACTGGGCTTACCGGCATTCAAGATCGTTCAACATACGAGGACGTTCGGCAAAGCATTGTCATTTGGCACAACTGGGTTGTTCGGCATTCCATACTGCTTGGCATCCAAACCCCGTTCGACATTAAGGTCCGTTCGACACAGCAGAGTCGTTTGGCATTCGACCTCGTTCGGCATAAAGCTCGTTGACATTCGGCCTCGTCCGGTATTCCAACCTTGTTCGGCGTAAAGGTATCGTCCGGCATTCATGCCCCGTTCGGCATCTCCCCTCGATCGGCATCGGAACTCGTTCAGCCTACACATTTCACATAATGAGCTGCCTCGTTCGGCATAGAGGCATGGCTCGGTATGTGCCGTTTGGCATATGCCGTTCGGCATTTATGGATCGACACATAGGAGTTACTTGTTTTGGGCCGAGGTATCTTGCTACTAGGCCCGTCAGGGACGTCCAACCCATCTTCGTCTATAAATAGAGAGGCAGGGGCACAGTGAAAGAGACCTTTTTTCGAGAACACCGGGGAGATTCTGCCGCATTCAAGGCTCATTCAAGACTTATCTTCTTTTCTTAACAATTGTAATCAAATAATTGGTGTACGGATTGTATCTGTAACCAGTTGATAAGTAAAGCAATAAAGATTAACCTCAAAGTGGACATAGGCAATTACGCCGAACCACTACAAATCTGGTGTTCTTATTTTCTGCATTTAGTTTAGCATTTTGTTCACCATTTACATTTACTTTCTTCATTAATCTCTCTACATAATCTTTCTTAAGGGAGTTAATGACCAATTCTGGTGCTAACAGATGCTATCTATCTTATGTTGTACCTGGATTCTATCTTTGGCATTCGAATGTCGATTTGCCTTAGATTTTCGCATTGATTATATTCCTGAAGTCACGGTTGACCCGGTTAAGGTCACCCATGATTTATATAGGCTTAACATCTCCAATTTGGTACTTATCTCATCTTCGTTTGAGCTTATCTTTGAATTAAAATTCTATTTGATTTGAGTTCCTCTAAATTTGAATCTCTGTTTGTTTTGAAATCCATTCTTAAATTATTCCTTAGAAAAATTTGTGTCCGGTTGCATTTTGAAATTGTGCATTAATCGAAGTTATTATTTTGATAAGAATGACCACATTTTTATATATAAAATTGAAATGTTTTCGATAAGAATTATGTACCCTTTTAAAATGAAACTTTGAAGCTTTGAAAGGATTTTAAATTTTTGAAAATTATTTGGTTTATAAAATGATTTTAAATGGAATGGTTTTGAAATTGAAATTTGAGTGATTGAACTCCGGCATTTTTAAATTGGTTTCAGGTTTTGAAAATATTCAATGATACGATTTGAAGTATTTTTCCGAATTAGAAATGCTTTAAATGTATTCGAATGAATTCCAATCATTTCGAAGAATTTCAAAGAAGTTTAAGAAAATAGAAGTCCAGAACTCACTTGTGTCGCTGGAAAATAATTTCGGTGATGAGTGCACGCATCATGGACATTGATTTTCGAGTTTCAGAGTGGGGAGAGGCCACTCTAGTAGCTTTGCTGTGCGAGTGATTTTATGAAACCAAATTTTGATTTCAAAAATTCCGAAGGATGATTTGATTTTCGAAAGATATATGCATATATATATATATATATTAAATGATTTAAAGTAAGTCCGGTGTTCAATCCTCGAATTTCGGATTTGATTTAGTATAAATCTATTATAAAAATTAATTTACTGATTGTTACTGATTTCGAACTCTTGGATTGAAAATATGATTTCTTTGACTATTGGAAGGTTCGAGCACTTCCAAATCAAGGTTAACTTTTCAAAGCTAAGAAATTTTGAAAGGTATAAGGTATTTGATTAAGAATATATATTTAGTTTTGTATGTTTGAAGTATGAAGAGTATGACTTAAAAAATTTAAAACTTTTGTTAAGTAAATAATTTGCAAAAGGAAATTTGGATCTTTTGAATAGAAATAAATAGTTTAAAGGTTTTAAAAGGGTTGGTTTTAAACTTAGTAACCATTTTGGGTATAATTGATTTTGAGGAAATATTTGGTTCCGAAAATAGATTGGAATTTAAAACCCAGTATTTATATGATGATTTTTGGAAATGAATTTGTTTGACAGAAATCATGTTGATTTGGAAGTTTGGATTATTCACTAAACCTATTATTGTGGAAACTTTAAAATTGAATATGTAATTTGGAAGAAATGATTTGGTGAAATCATACATGATTTTGAAACCGAAACGTTATTGAAAAGAATTGAAATTGAGAACCTTATTTTTTCAAATACTTGATTTGGGAGTTATCAAACTTATATAAAATGGATTTGTATAAGTATGATGTTGATTTGAAAACTATTGATTTGAAAGGTACTCAATTGTGAAAGAGAAATCTTGTATAATCGAAGTCTATATAAGTGTGATCTGATATACTATTGATTTGGAAAGTATTCGATTTGAAAATGGAATCTTATGTATAATGGACTTTATATAAGTATGATATTTGAAAGTGATTTGAAAGGTACTATATGATAATATTTTCGAAGTAAAGATATGGAAAGTGCCTTCTGCTTGATATCTGCTTTGTGGCCACATTGTGGATTCATTCTATCAATATTGTTCTCTTCGATTTTTGGTTTTCCGGATGTGATACTCGAGTGTCCTACCATGGCCATCTCCATGGTTTTTCTTTTAAGCGCGACTGCATAGCGTAATTCGCAGGGGCTGCGAGAGCCTACGGGTACGGATGTTTCCTGGGGGATCCATGCGTAACCATTGTGTATCTGCGATCTATTGGGTCGCTTGGTAGCATAATCAGCAGGGGCTGCGAGAGCTTATCGGTACGGATGTTTCCTAGGGGATCCAGGGATAACCATTGTGGATCTGCGGTACTACTAGTCTTCATGGCGTAATCTCAGGGCTGCGGTAGCCAGCCTACGGGTACAGATGTTTTCTGGGGGATCCAGGCGTAACCATTGTGTATCCGCGATCCATGATCGGCATGTTTTGATTGCTTTATTTGGATTGTACTTTCCACATCTGTTTTTAAAGGGTTTTTCAGTATTTTCACTAGGTGTTGAAACAAGTCTACTAGGTACCTGGAGAATTCTAGCTTTGCGTCCGATCAACGCATGACAAGAGTCTGCAGGAATGAGGATAAACTTGTTAAGACATCGAGTTATAAAAGTATTTTGATAAAGTATTATATAAATGATATTTTGATCATTTATTCTACCTTTCTAAATAATCAAAATTTATATAGCTTTAAAATAATGGTTCATCCGTGCCTTTCAACCTATTTTCCCTTCTAGCTATTCATATTCTCCACCTTGTTAAACTTACCTATAACAACAGCTATCAGGTATAATTTTAATCTTCTTATTATCTTATCTTAATCCTGTTTCATTCTATCTTTTTCAGTGTTTTTCGTACCTCATGCCTTTTCGTGGACGAAAAGATTTGAGTGGGGGAGAGTGTAACAGTCCTGTATTTTGTGATTATTTTTAATTTTTAATTTTAATTATTTTAACTAAAATTCCTGATTCAAAAACTTTATTTTATTTATTGAAATGGATAAATTTTGTTATATTACATATAAATGTTGATTCGTATGTGAATTATATGTCCAAATGTGAATAAACAGAAGATATTCCAGAACTGTGCATTTTGGTCAATATGGTCAAAATTTGACTTTCAAATTTGAAAATTTAAAGTTTGAATTTTTGAATTTTATCTTTTATTATAAAAGTAAATAAATTTTAAAAATACTGCTTCATTTCGTTGAAATCCGATTTATATTGTGAAAGTTATGCTTTTTACAATATTGTGTGTAAATTGTTTTATTTAACAAAATTGTTTATTTTAATTTATGTAAATAGTATTTTTGTTTGTTCTAATTTGTGTATATATGTGTGATATGTCATGTTGTGCATATATTTATTTTTTTTAAACATTTTTAAAGCGTTGTTATAATTTTCTAATGTTTATTGTACTTTGTTTACAATTTTTAAAGTCTTGTTTCAATTATTAAGCTATTTTCCTATTTATTTTCTATTTTTCCTTAAATTATTAAGCCGTGAGTTTTATTGTGTAATTCATGTTAGAAAACATCTCATTTCATCATTTCTTTCGTCCATTTCAGACCTGAGAAAATTGGTAATGGCTTCTTCCTTTTTATCTACGTTTTCTTTCACTTTTTTTTTTTATTGATTTTTCAATTATTTTTGCTTGTTCTTCATGTATTTTGCTCGGCTATCACCTCACCACCTCCTCCAACCACCACACCACCTTCTTCCCACCACCATATAAGGCCTGACATCCCTCTCCTCTGTCCTATATTGGTCGTGGCCATCCAATGGTGCAATCATCTCAAAAAGTTGCAAAATCCTTGAAAAATATGCCATAGCCAAACTTTGGTTGCACATACCCTTCATTTTCCACTTCGGCCTCCTCCTTAGCCATCACAACTTGATTGTTCACCACCACTAGCCATCTCTCCACCCACCATCAGGTCTGCACATGCCAAGGCCGAACCTATTCTTGCATGGCCGAACCAAAGTTGCACCGAAAACTCCACTTTTGCCTTGTCCTTGACTTGCTTCATGTTGTAGCTCAAAAACCCCTTCACATATCCTTGTAGCCGTGCCCCTACATGCCATATCCAAGCCCAGAATATCATCATTGGTCGTACCAAAATAGTGTTGTGGTCAAGCAAAGATGATTTGGAGTCAAGCAAAATCAATTGAAAGCTTGGCGATGTGTTTTGTAGACTATTTTCTATTTTGTTCCAATAAATTTAGTAGTGTATTTATATTTATATCTTGCTTTGTCTTGTTTATGGGTTGAATACAAGATAATCATTTTAACTCTCTCCACTCGCTTGAAACCATTGTCGTGCTACGTCGTGTTATCGTACTTTCTAGATTTATTTGGTGTGTTTAGATTTGCTACCTCCAGCGTAAAAGGTGAGTATTCACGTTTGACATTCATACTTATATAACTGTGAATTGACAACAAGTGAATGTGTAGAAATATTTTATCATGTTATACCTGCCTGTTTTGTGAATTATATGATGTTAAACCCTGTTATAAACTTGTCACATCATCTGTTATGTTATATTCTGTCACATGTTGTCATACTGTTTATTTATATCTGTTTCTCACACTACAAGTTCCCTGTAGAATAGAATCACTATGGGTTGAAATGATACATACCCGAACGGACTTTAGATTAAGAAAAATTCATTATGGGTTGAAATGATAGGCTCGAGCGATTTTTATTTATTTTTATTTACTTAGAATTGCGGGTTTGAAATGATAGAACCTGGATAAATTATGGATTGAAATGATATATTAGCCGTATCACTTGATTTAGGTTAGAAAATTTTATTATGCAGATCCATGGTTATTTTATATTTTTATGGAAATTTTTAAAGTATTTTAAAAATGTAAATTTACGATATTTTAGTTTAAATTTAATTAAAACTGATTTTCATAAAATATTAATGATTTTTCTACAGGTTAAATGTGAAACAAATGAATGGTTAAGTGGAAATTTGAAATATAACTAAATTTTGAAAATTTTATTTTGTTTAAAATGGAGTTTAAGTTAAGTAAATACAATATGATAATTTGATTTAAATTTGAATTTAAAATGACTTAATAAAGTGTTATTGATTTTTCCATGAAATTAAAATGGTTAAATAAATGAATGCTTAAAAGTTAATTTGAAATATAACTTAATTTAGAAATGTTTAAGAATAAAAGTTAAGTTAAGAAAATAAAATGGAAATTAAGTAATATTTATGACATGGTAAATTAAACTTAAGTGTTAAGTAAATAAAAATTTAGGGAAAATTGTACACTTGAATTTAATAAGTGAAGTATTAAGAAATTTGATATTTATTTGTGAAATTTACTTTATAAAAATCATAAGCTAAAGGGTATTTAAATGACCTTTTTTAAAGTGAAAAATATGAAATTTTATATGTTAAAATGGTTTAAATTGAAGTTTATTTTTTGCTGAAATTCTATTGTAAATCTGAAAATTCTTTTAGTAGCACTTCAGAAATGCTATCGTTTCTGAAATGAACTAAAATCTAGAATAAATGAATCTGCAGCACTTTGTAAGTGCTGTAGTTGGAAAAGTGAACTAAAAGGCAAAATTTAACTAAGTGATATTAGAGCACTTTGTAAGTGCTGTAGTTGCACAAACTAAACTAAAACCAGAAACTAACAAAAGGGCTACAGTAGCACCTATTAAGTGCTGCAGTTGACTGAAATAAAATTTTTGTATATAATTGAACCCTGAACTATTACAGCAGTTCTGTAAATACTATCTTTGCTGAATTAAACTATTTTTCAACTAAAACAAAACTATTACAGCAATTTTAAATGCTGTCTTTCCTGAATTGAATTTTTTCAAATATAACTTACTACAGCATTTTCTAAATGCGGTGAAAGACTGAAATTTTCAATGTTTATGGTTTTTAAGTGAATAAATGAACTCAGAAAAGGCTAAATTTTTGGCAATTGAATATTTGATTTGTAAGTATAATGACTTCGCTTTTAATGGCTTAAATGAATGATTTTAATTGGAAATTATAAATCATTTGAAATTTATAATCATAGGTGTACTTCTCTGTATGTCGTTTGATTTCCTAGTGATTGTTTTGATGCACGCCTTCAATTTGATAGTGCGACTAGAGGCGAGCGATTACTGCAGCTCTGCGCTACCTTAGTCACATTTACACTGTTAGTTGCATGGTTTACCTTAATATGGACATTTCTATGATAGCATTTATTTCTGTTTAATTGATGGTTTAATGGTTCCTTAGAGGATGGGCGATCCCAAGCATCCTTTAAGTTATTATGCATCTCTATTACAGTTCACTTGTGTTGGTTTACATTGCATAAGTATTTCTGTCCTGAGTCGCATGTTTTGGGTTTTACTTTACGCTCGGGTCAGCCTGAGAGCCACAGCTTTGGATTCACTTTCTAAGTTAGAGATTTGCTGGAGCTTATCTGTCTATCTGTTCGTCTGTTTCTGATCTAGTTATTTTTCCTATTCGGTATTTGCTTCTGTATTATTGATTTTGTATCCAGACTTCTATTGTATCTATTTTTAAACTATGATATTTTGTATATGTTTTGAGAGTTGTATATAGTAGTTTCATGAACTACTAAGGTATTTTATTTCCGCTGCGAATTATTCTGATATTTATGTGTCTGTGATTCTGTGATTGATTTTATTTGCTCCAAAATTTATTACAATCTGTTATTTTGAATTATTCAAGTCCGACATGTGAGGATTATTGTCGATTTGAATAGTTCAAAATAGTGGGTCGTTACAGGATCTGATTTTTAATAGTATTTGTATTTAAAAGCGTATGCATACGAGTTTGTATCTCTAAGAAACCATTAAATCAAAAGCTTGGATATTCCAAAATTGATGCGTCATTTGGAACCTGCTATAAATTAGTTTCAAATTGTTAGATTCAATATCTACTAAACATCTAAAAGCCTCGCATATCAGATCCTAGATATTAATTCAAAATCCTTATGCCTGAAAACTCGTGTTCATATATACTTCAACATTAAGGATATTTCATAGAAATCCAAAAGTATATTAGACGGCTATATTCAGACATTCAAATACCCATGTAGCGTATACATATGAAACTTATATATTTGAATATGTATGATTCAAAACATGATGATATATACACATTCAAGGCCAAATGCACTCAAACTTATACATCTTCAAAACCCAAATATTTCTTAACCATAAACATTTGAAACTTGGTGATGTATAAGTCATTTACTTTCAAAGTCTGATGACATTAACACGAGATCATGTATATATGAAGCTTATATTTTTCAAAACCTGACACACGTATTCAAAGATTCTAGGCTTGCAAAATCCATATTCATATAAGACATATGTTTAAAATTACATTTGTGTTTAAAACTTTATGAATCTTTATATATTCAGAGGCCACACACCTATATATATTCAAAATTTATACAAAACTTAATATTCAAAATTGTACACTTTAAAGGCCCATATATGCTTGAAATCTTTTCATAAACAAATCTGATTTGCATTCAAAACCTATACATTTACGATTTGCACATATGCCAAATTTGATATATATATAAATATATATATAGGAATCGGGAAAATAGGCTCAAGGACAAATTAAGAAGAAAAAAAATTAGCTGAAAGACAACAAGTTTGTTTTTTAGGCTGAAGAACAATGTTAGTTATAACTAGCATTTTGTATGGTGCAAAAAAGAATATAATGCTAGATATAACTAGCATTTTGATAGTGTAAAAGTTGAATATAATGCTAATTATAACTAGCATTTGTTCTTCAGCATAAAAATGAAACTTGGTGTCCTTCGGTCTAAATTTTTCCCAAAGTTTGTCATTTCCTTAATTCCCTCTATTACAATTCAAACATGTGCGATTTCCCTTCCATATTCTGAAACTCAACACATTTAATATAGGTGTGTTCTCGAAAGCTAATTTATGCTCAAGGTTCCAATATTCGGAGCCATAAATGCCAGAAGTTAATATAATAAATTTCACATAAATTGAAAAAGTGGAAATTAGGTTGAAGGGCTTCTATTTGCAAGGTAATAAGTTTTAAGGACGGCACTTCTGAATAATTAGTTTTAAAGACAATTTACAACATAATGATAAATTCATTTATCTTTTTAAGTTATACAGGAAAATGATAAATCCTTTTATCATTATTTCTGTATAACTAAAAATGATAAATTCTTTTATCTTTTACCTGTAAAATGCGTTTAAAACTAATTCTTCAGAAGTAGTGTCCTTACAACCTATTATCCTGCATAAATAAGCCATTGAAGTGAAAAACCCCACTGAAAAATATATGCTCCTAAATTTTATTCATTTAAAACCCTACTATTCAAAGCCTATTCGCATACTCACAATCAATGTATATACATAACACTAATACGCTTAAGGCTTACATATAAACTTGACGTATTTAAAATAGATATACATGCCCGAAAACTTGTCAGGTAAACTGTGGACTTTAATGACCCACTTACCTACTTTAATGACCCACTTACTTGGAAACATATATATATTGAGAATAGAAACTTGTGTATTCTGAACTCATATGCATAGGAAACTTACTTTTCAAAGCTGTTATATTAGAAACTAATATTTTCAAAGTTCATGTCTTTACTGCTTAAAATTTCACACTTTTGAGACTTATCAAATACACTTGAAACTAATAGCTTGGAAAGCACTTGAAAACTATATATATATCCAAAATCTTCACTTAGCATAAATCTGAAACGTATCATACATTTATTTTAAACTCCATATGTATACCAATCTGGTACACCAGAGGTCTATGAAACTGAATCTGCTTGATAACTTGCACGTATGAAAAACTTGTTAAATTTTGTATAAGTAAAGGGAAAACCTCAAGTTTCTCTAAAAATATGATGTGTTCAGCTATATACTTCTGAAAACAACATGCATCAATATTTATAGCAGCCAGATTTCTTTGCAAGTTTGATATCTATTTGAAGCTAGTATATGTTGTGAAATTTTCAAAAGCTTTGGGGTTTGGGTTTTTGGTTTTGGAAGAGAAGAAGTAGAGAGGAAGAAGAGAAGTCCCACATTGTAGAGAAATGAAGACTATAGTTGTATAAGTATAGCTTCCTCAAGTGGATGATGGGGCCTTGGGGCTCCCACATGTTTGCTTTGTTGTGAGGAGAGAAGTCATGCAACACCACACGCGCGTCGTCGCCGTCTGTCCGTCCGACCGAACCGAACCGGGCCGGGCTGGGTACGGGTTTCGGGTTCGGATCCGAAAATATTTTGGGATCGTATATGAATAGATTTCAGCCCGTTAAGGACCCAGAACCGGAAAATGAATAAAGGCGGGAATTTGTAACGTTTCTGAACGTTACAAATATGAATAGACGCGACGTTTGGCTTTTTGAACCCGTTCGTAACGGTTGCGAACCGTTGCTAACGGTCGCGACGCTTTGCGAATGGTCGCCTCTTCAACATTATAAATAGCAACACCCAGAATCATTTCGGAACAGTTTTTCTATCCTCTTCTTCTTCCCACACAATTCTGCGACGTCCAGAAATCGTTGCAGATTGCTCTGTTTTGTGACGCCTCCTAGGTGTTGCAAATTCAGAAAGCGTTGCAGAATTGTTTTCTTCTTCCTCTTCATTCTACTCTATACTAATTGCATCATCAGATACAGTTTCTAAAGTGTTCTTGGTCGGATCAAAGTCGTACAAACTTTGAATTCGATTATGCTGCTATAGGGCTTCATTGAATCCTGAAAGTCGATAGTTCGATAATCCGTTTGTACCTGGTGGGTTGAACTATTGTCTGAAAGAATCTATTTCATAGATCCTTGAAGTCGGAAGTACAGCATTGTCTTCATCACTATCGCCATCAAATCCGTCTCGAACCGCAAAATCCCCAACAAACTTTCAGACAATATTCTTCAACCATGGAAGGTTCGAGCGCTCTACAGGTTATGAATCAGCATCTAACTCGATTGGAGCGTTTTGATGGCGACAATTTCACTCGTTGGCAAGAGACGATGAAATTTTTCTTGGTCACCGTCAAGTTGTTCTACATCTTGGAAGATGACTTTGAAGAAATCACGGAGGAAACTGATAAAGATGATGCTGCTCTAAAGGCTAAACGTGCAAAGCGCAAAGAGGACGATTTCCTATGCAGAGGCCATATTCTGAATGCGCTATCTACCCCAGTCTACAATGCTCATAGGACTTTGGAAACAGCGAAGGCACTCTGGACTGCTCTGGAGAATAAGTACCGTATATCTGAGGCAAGTAATAAAAAATTTCTTATTTCTAATTGTATGGATTTCAAAATGGTCACCAATAAGTCCATAATTAGACAAGTAAGCGAAATCTTACTGTTGGTGAATCAACTTAAAGATGCTGGAATTTATCTCCCTGAATCTTTTGTTGTTGGAGTTATAATTTCTAGACTTCCGCATAGTTGGAATGATTGTAAGAAAAAGATGAAGCATGCGGAAACGGATTATAATTTAGACGGTTTACAGCGTCATCTTCGTATTGAAGAAGACTCTCGCAAACGCGATCTAGATGATAATCCGCAAACTGAGTCCCATTCTAAGGCAAATATTTTTGAAATTACTGATAAATTAAAGCCAAAGAATGAGATACGGTTTAAGAAAAATCATTCCAAAACTAACAACAAAAAGAAAGGTGCTTGTTATTTTTGTAACAAGCCCGGCCACTATGCCCGAGACTGCCGTCTGCGGAAGAAACAACAAAAAGTGAATGTGGTCGAAGACTCGCTTGTGGCTGTAGTGCAAGAGGCAAACTCCGTTAGCGGCAATGATAATGATTGGTGGTTCGATACTGGAGCAACCATTCACATTTTCAAAGACCGTAATCTGTTCAAGAGTTACGAAGAAAATAAAGGAGAAGCCGAAGAAGTTACTGGAGCAAATAAGGTTCCAAGTAAAGTTCTGGGAAAAGGCACTATAGAACTTCCTCTCACCTCTGGAAAAGTTCTTACATTAGTCAATGTATTTTATGTACCTGATATGTGTAAGAATTTGGTCTCTGGATACCTTCTTAACAAAGGAGGATTCAAGATGGTGTATGAGTTTGATAAGCTAGTGTTGTCTAAGAATGGTAAATTCATTGGACAGGGATGCTCTTGTAACGTCATGATTAAGTTGAATTTAATAAAGAAATCTTCTGTTTATTTTGTTGATTCTATTAGTTTATGGCATGGTAGATTAGGACATGTTAATTATAATTCCATTAGGAATATGAATAAATTAGGATTAATTTCTGATTGTGATTTCGATACCATCTCTAAATGTGAAATATGCGTTCAAGCAAAAATACACCGGAAATCTTTTAAATCCGTAGAAAGGAAAACTGGTTTGCTTGATTTGGTATATAGTGACGTGGGTGACTTAAAAAGTCATATCACCTATGGTGGTAACCAATACTATATAACATTCATTGATGATTATACTAGATATGCATATGTATATCTAATGAAAACTAAAGATGAGGCTTTTGATAAATTCAAAATTTACAAAGCAGAGGTCGAAACACAATTAGGAGTTAAAATTAAAATATTACATTCAGATCGTGGTGGTGAATATTTCTCAAATGAATTCACCTTGTTTTGTAAACAACAAGGTATAATTCACCAATGTACTGCTCCATATACACCACAACAAAATGGTGTTGCTGAAAGGAAAAATAGAACTTTAGTAGAAATGGTTAATTCCATGCTCATAAGTTCTAATTTACCTTATAACCTATAGGGTGATGCTATGTTATCTGCATGTTATATTTTAATAGAGTACCACTTAAAAAGAATAATATTTCCCCTTATGAATTATGGTTTAATAGGAAACCTAACCTAACCAGACTTAAAGTTTGGGGTTGCTTAGCTTATGTTAGAAAACCAGACCCTAAACAACCAAAGTTAGGAAATAGAGCTTTTAAATGTGTTTTCATAGGATATTCACTTAATAGTATAACTTATAGATTTCTTATTCTTGACACCCTAGAAGTTATAGAATCTGTAGATGTAGAATTTTTTGAAAATCAAACTGTCGAGATTCCATTGAGATCATCTAGTCCAGAACGTAGTATGACTAATGATATCAATGACGATGATTATGCTCCTGCTCAAAACAGCAAGGCAGTGTCAGTACCAGATAATAGTGCTGAACAACGGAGAAGTAAAAGAGCGAGAATAGAGAAGGACTATGGTTCTGACTTCATTACATATCTTGTAGAAGGCAGTAAGGACGAAGTTCTTAATGTGACTAAATATGTAATGAATGTTGATGATGATCCCAAAACTTATTCTGAAGCTATGAGTTCCAGAGATTCAAATTTCTGGAAAGAAGCTATCAATGATGAAATGAATTCCATAATGTTAAATCAAACTTGGGTTTTAATTGATTTACCTCCTGGTGCTAAACCTATAGGATGTAAATGGATATTCAAGAAAAAATTGAATACAAATGGATCCATTGATAAGTTTAAAGCCAGATTAGTTGCTAAGGGATATAAGCAAAAACATGGAGTAGATTATTTTGATACATATGCTCCAGTTGCTCGCATATCTTCTATACGCTGTTTAATTGCACTTGCATCATTTCATAAATTAGTCATACATCAAATGGATGTAAAGACTGCTTTTCTAAATGGAGACTTAGAAGAAGAGATATATATGGAACAACCTGAAGGTTTCAGAACCCCAGGGCAAGAAAAGAAAGTTTGCAAATTAGTAAAATCTCTTTATGGCCTTAAGCAAGCTCCCATGCAATGGCATGAGAAGTTTGATAAAGTTGCACTGTCATATGGATTCATTGTTAATGATGCTGATAAATGTATTTATAGAAAATCGGATAACAACGGTATTGTTATAATATGTTTATACGTTGATGACATGCTAATATTTGGTTCCAATATATCCTGTGTGAATGAAACTAAAAAGTTTCTGTCTTCTAAATTCGATATGAAAGATTTAGGAGAGGCTGATGTAATTCTGGGAATTAAAATTGTTAGGAAAGAGGGGGAGTTATTACTAACTCAATCCCATTACATAGAGAAATTCCTACAAAAGTATGGTCATTACGATGACAAACCAGCACCAACTCCTTTAGATCCTAGTATTAAATTAGAAAAGAACACTGGACGTACTATTTCTCAACTAGAGTATTCCATTGTTATTGGGAGTCTTATGTATGCTATGCATTGCACTAGACCATACATCGTGGATGCTATAAGTATATTGTGTCAATTTACGAGTAATCTAGGTTTCGAACATTGGAAAGCCATTTCCAGAGTTTTAGCTTATTTGAAAGGAACCATTGAATATGGTTTATCTTATAAAGGATATCCTTCTGTAATGGAAGGATATAGTGATGCAACCTGGAACAATGTAGAATCCAAATCCAAGTCTACGACTGGATGGATTTTTACATTAGGAGGCGCTGCCGTGTCTTGGGCTTCCAAGAAGCAGACCCGTATTTCTGACTCAACAATGTTGTCAGAATTGATTGCATTAGGAGATGCATGTAAAGAAGCGGAATGGCTTAGGAATTTATTAATGGAAATCCCTTTGTGGAAGAAGCAATCTCCAGCAGTCTTGATTAACTGTGACAATTAAGCAACAATTTACAATGTGTCTTATTAGACATATAATGGAAAGTCTAGACATGTGAGTCTAAGACATCAAATGGTGAGACAGTTACTCAAAAGAGGAGCTATAACTGTTGACCACATAGAAACGAAGAAAAACTTGGCTGACCCACTTACAAAAGGTCTTCCAAAGGCAATGGTTTCTATAAAGTCACGAGAAATGGGACTAAGGTCTATAAATGAAGGTTGATCATCACTACAACAAAAGTTCCTTTTCTTAGCATATGGAAACATCGTTTTAAGTCGGTTGTTAATATAAACCATAAATTACTTTTGTGCATTGTTTGTACACACGCTATCTGAAATTATAGGCGGTAATTTATTTCCTTCCCTCCTTTTCCACGAACTCCCATTAAACAAAACTTCCCCAACATTTCAATTCCCCCATCCAAATTAATTATTCCTTCCTCCAAAAAATAATTTTTCCCTTTCCACTGCAATTGATTGGCCCCGTTGTAGTTGTCTCCATTGCAGGCTCCTCCCCGTTCGCCCTCGTCCCCATCACCGTTGCAGGCTCGTTAGTGGAAGCGACTGTTAGCCCTTGTTCTTGCTGCAGTCAGTGGACGCGAATATATAGCCATCATCGCCAGCTGCCCTTTGTCCTTGAAATTTCAGAGTAAGTTGTAGCCGATTAGCTTTTCCTTTGTTTTCTATTTTGAGATTAAATTTCAGAGTAAGTTGTAGCCGATTAGCTTTTGCCTTTGTTTTCTATTTTGAGATTAAATTTTAGAGAAAAGGTTAAATGGTTTTAACTAGAATATAAAATAAGCAAGAATATATCTCAAATGAAGAAAGCTCTATCTTGTTCTGGCGTCTTGATTCTTCTATTATAGTAGTGGTGACCGTACTTTAAAGGGGTTGGGTTGATGCCTAAGATGTAAGTTTCTCTAGGAAGGCATTCTCTTAAGGTAAACATAAATGACACAGCAGTGATGTTATGTTATTTGTTGAACATGGAAAGTTTATTCTAGTGGACTTTGTAGTCCGAGTTTGATAATTAGAATTTCTTGTCACTAGATCTCTGATAGTTTATGTATTTGGAGATGTCAAAAGACATTTATCTTGAAACTATAATTTTAAATCAAAAGATTGAAGACAGACTATGAAAGGGAAATTGAGAGAGGAGCAGAACGTCAAAGGAGTTTTTAATTAGAAGATTTTGGACTAAGATGATAATACAAGAGAGGTGCGATGCTTAGGGACTTAATTGATATTATTTTGAACGAAAATGATAAACTATAGTTTAAGACATTCTTTTATTATTATGTTTTGCGGTTAACCGCCGATCAAAATATTGTTTGGTCCATGATTAACTGCTGAGCGTAAATGAAAAAAAACCTGTTGCTTCTAGCATAAAGCTAGGTGTCATTAAAATTACATTGTTTATTGGCTATCAAGGAATAGATTGCATAGGAATTAAAGATTTGTTTTTTAAAATATCAAAATAGAATCTAAAGAAACTAGGTTTTAATTCTATAAAACATGGAATGCATGGACAGATTGATTCGACCTCCATGACCTCAAATAACAGCGTTGTAAATAAATATTAGAGAAAATTCACTTACCAAGTAAACTATTACTTGCTGCTCAAGTATGTATATTTGTAGGAAATGGAAGGAACATATGAAAACACGAACAAAATTTGTAAAGAGGATTGCCAGTGAAAATTTGATTAAAGCAACTATATACTACTTGTTTATAATCTATATGCAAACACCAAGAGTGATTAAATACGAAGGGAATTTTATGTGAGTATAAAGGATTAGCAGATATCTTCACCATTATGGGTGTGTGAATGCACATCATACATGGGAAAATTGGCTAACCAGTCATTGTTAACAAAAACTCTATCGACTTTGCCATCAGTAGAAAAATTAATACCTCCTTTCCATGTGAACTGGTTGTCAATGTACTCTGATTAAAAAGGCCTGCTGTATTTGCACATTGAAGAAAATCTTCATTAATGGTACTTGCAATAACTCCATCATTCTCTTTCAAAATTCTAAGGTATAGCATTAAAATAACCAATTAAAATCCATGGCAATTTAAAGAAGTTTGATTGAGTTTTTATATATTCCTAGAGAGATAATGTTTTCTCTAAAATATTATGTGCATAGCTAGCAGTACATACCATACTTAATCCTCCAACATTGTGCAGTAAACATATGACAAATTTATCATCAGAATGCATTATAAACTAGACCATTGGCTTGGATCCCACATCAACTAAATTTTGATTCTCTGTTCTTAACCTGTATCATGAGTAAATTTCCAGTTAGGATTAATTTTCCTTGCAACATTTTCAATATTATCAAAAGGCAGTTTATTCTTAAGAAGAGCCAAAAAGGACAATCAACAACATCTAATGTTTTGAATTATGTCTAGTTATTTGGAAGGGGAGTTCATTCCCCTAATGTTTCAAACAATAAAATCCATTAACTAATTGGATTGTGGATTACTGCTACTTTCTAGGGGAGAAGTAACCTCACCTATTTTTGATTTTTTGGTTTTCCTACCACTTGATTTTATTTGGTTCACCATTGAATTCTAGTTTGGGTTGTCAATAATTTATAGCTGAGAGGCTTTAAACTCAAATGGGGATTCATCTGATCTAGTTTTCCTATTAATTTTCAGTTTATGGTGTTGTTGGGAGTTTTGATCATCTACTGTTGGATTCAGGCTATTTCCAATTTACATTGGTGTTGCATATCCTCCTCTGCAGTAGTAGGATCTGAATTAACATTTGAGACATGGAATTTATCATGCAGTTTATCTATATTTATATTGCAATATAACTTTTCTACGACATTCATTCGTTGTGAACTTTCAGGCTAGGAGATTTCAGTTTCAGCATGTATTGTTAAACTGGGCTATAAGACATTACAATGGACTGTATTTCTGCTTTATTTCCTTGTGCACTGTAAGATCTAACGGTAGGGCTATTAAGAAGGATTTGCTAATTCCAACTATTGGTCCATCGCCCGGTTTTCCAAAAAAACCCATTAAACTTGCCAAATGCATTATAGGGGCTGAGGTGAACGATTGTTTTATTAAGACCGAGGGGTATATGGAGGGCATTGGCGCACCACCTAGTTTCACAGAGATTGATGTTAAACGTCATTTTGTACTCCTCAAAGAATGCCGTGAATTCTGGCAAGGAGTTAAGAATGGAACTTGTGCTGTGGATTCAAATGTGAAAGTTGTCAAAGTTAATATCAAGAGGGAGATATGTTTAAAAGAGATAAATTTTGTCAAACCCAACTTTGGCCAGTCTCCCCCCTAGTAAAGGTACAACGCTGACCATGATCAAATGTCAGAATGCTTCCATCATTTGTGCCAAGGTACTGTTAGTTTCAGATTCTTTTTTTGTTTGCATAAAGTACTTTGGTATAATAAATTAAAGAAAACAGTTGATTCATTGTTTGCTTACTGTTGGTGTACATGATCGGTGTGTTTATGAATTTTTGTCTCTAATAATTAAATTTATCTATGTAGCATGAAATGAATTCACATAATGAGATATGATACAATATATCCTTTACTTAATACCCAAAGAAACCGGACATTGTTTGTAAACTTCTAGGGTAGTATGCATCAACGTCGTAACACGGTCTGACCAATCAGCAAAGTGATACATTGCAGTCATTAAGGTTCAGTGTTTGCTCATCTTCATTGAAATCTATATGCTCTTCCTGCTACCCTTATACTAAAACCATAGAACTTGCATATTCTTTTTTGTAAACCATTTTATTATAACCAGAAGTTTCATCGTGAAGTTGATCAACCTTGGTCTTATATGTAGTTGCAAAGATTTTGCTAATTTCGTGTTAGTTTTTTTTCTCCAGCTTTCTCATATTATCATACGTGCATCCAAACTTGATAAATTATGTTTTGCTTTGATATTTAAAAGAATTACAAGTTTGGAATTTCTAGTGGGAAGTATAGTTTATGGTTTATTCTAGTGGACTTTCATACCTACGGGGTAGTCGAGTCTAGCTCCCGCCTAATGCGATTGCGATTTGCCAATACCTCTTTGGCTGTTGCCCGATTTGGTTACTGAATGATGTATATTTTTTGCATTTCTATACTTTGTTGAGAATTAATTTGATGTCCTTCTTAACAAACTTGATCTTTTAGTTGAGGTGAATTGACCGAGGAGATTTGAGTGTTGGTGGCTCGGCCAGTAGATGTGCTTGACTTCTTAGGTAAAGATTGTAGTATTTAGAAATTCAATATAATTTATGTGTGATTTTATCATAATTCTTTTCGTGGAATCCTGGCTTAACATAATTCTAAATACAATGTTTAGGCTTAAGAGAAAATTTGCAAATTTGCCAAGGACCGACTCCATCTCAAATTGTTGCATACTTCATGATTCTTCTGGTATCCCTCAGGTTAAGAGCATCACCAAAAGCAAGATTCTATGTATTCTCAAGGCTCAAGGTATTTTGTAGCTTAATATGACATATTGGTTTATATACAGTTTTGTTATCTATTCTCTTTGACATGCTTATGTTGAAAAAAATGCATTTGCGCAAACAATAAACGAGACACATTTGATTTTTTCGTTCCTATAATTTTTATAATTTATCACATCTCATGTCTAACTTACAAAGATATTATCTGTGAAGATGTGTATTTAGTGTATTGGTTACTGCTAGACTCAGAAACCATGTATCGAGCTACATTCAGGTATTTACGCAAGTGCAGAATACATGTCTTTTTTCTCCTTTTCTTTTTTAGCTTTTTACTCATATCCTATGAATGTGTGTTTCCAGTGCATAATATTCCAAATAATTATTTGGTATAAATGATGATGCATGATGTTCATATACAAAACTTGCATTATAATATGCATATCATTCTTGATAACGGATTCTTAAAACATTTTCATAAAATTTAGATTTCAAACTTGGTAAAGAGGAAGAGATGGCCCAGATGGGTGGATATAGACGGATTGGGATAGTTGAAACTATAAATTTCAGTTTTATTAATACTAAACAATATTTGTATGTCATTACTATCATTTTTGGGAAGCAATTGATATTGAAGGATTTCGATTATTAATATTAGAGTTTTATGTAGTTTGTAGCTTGATCCCTTGTCCTTTTCAGATCAATAAATGGCCAGATCTTTTTTTTAGTTAACTTATGTAATGCAACTCACTACTTATCTATATATTCTGGGTACTGTAAGCCCCTTATGTATGTGATGTGCTCTCTAGGGATTTTTTTTTTCTTTTCCACGGGAGATTTATTTGATTGCTGGTGGTAACGTTTTTATGCCTCTAATTTAGACTCTTTATCTATATTCAACAGATGGTAAATGCATTGTTACAAAGAGAAGATTGGAAAAGTGCAATCAAGGTCCCCATTGGAATAATTCCAGCAGGTATGTAAATCATGAATTATGCTAAATCCACAATCCGCATTCAGCAATCTCAGAGTTATCTTTGGAAATAGCAACCCAAGAGTCTGTTTATCACTTTATATGTACATACATACATACACATCCATACAAAGAAATATGCATATACCCCAAATGTAGCCGATTTTTGGTTTATGTACTTCAGTCAGTGTATTTTCCAAACCAAGATGATCATGAGTTATAAGAAATCATATTTATTACACTTTGGTTTGCTGAAATTCAACATTATATCATCATCATCTCAATAAGAAACAACTGTTTTACTATTTATTTAGTAATTCTTTTATATGAATCAGGAGCACCCAGATCGATCAAAAGCAGAAAAGAAAAGATTATGCAACCTAATCGACTGCAGAAAACTAACTCCTGAACCAACTAATCTAGAGCATTTACATATACAGTGTGAAAAACATCAGATAAGTCAATGCACTAATTAGATTTTATATTTTGTAGGTCTGTATTTGTTATACTACCCTAATTTGGGGTATCACTGAATATCATTGTGAGTAATTTTGTGCCACATAGGAAAATACATTCCATTGTTTGGGAGTAAGTGTCAGTAATGCAAATTTTACCCGTGACAATGCAGGTAATGCTTGATCAGATGGCATGAGTAATGAACGAAAGCTGGCTAGTAATGCAATTTTTACCTGTGGCAATGCATGTAATTCCAGTAATCCCAATCATCTTAACGTATCGGGAGGAATGCAGGTATATTACCTGTATTTTTGGTAAACTAAAATAAAATAAGAATCACAGTACAAATATCATGGTACTACCCTTTTTGTAGTAACTGACTGTGCACTTATATGTGATTCAGGCAAACAGATGTGAGGATGTGTGTTGTGCTGTGCAGGATTGGGTATATGCAACCGTGAGGAGTTGAGCTAGTTTGTGATGGTGTGGTGGAGTAATGGTAGTGAGGCAGGGTGAATATGCTGATAAAAGAGGTTGTGAAATGTGTTGGAGGAGTAGTTCTAGTTGTGGATTTAGTTGACACTGGTGAGATGAAGTTGAGATGTACACAACAAAGATGAAATGTGGCAGTGGCAAGAAAAGTTGATTACAAGGTGGTCAGGGGATGCTTTAGGTTGACAGAAGTGGGGAAGTAGTGAGTGGATGTTAATGTGCACAGAGAAGTGCACAGGGGGGGTTACAAGCAGAGAATGGGTAGTTGCTTGACAACAGGGGTTGAAGGGGATATTTGATATGGGGGTATTTTGACAGGCAAGGGTAATGAGTTTGTGGTGAAGGGTATGTGGTTGGAGAGGAGGCAGTAGTATGTGCAGTTGTATAAGGAAGCGAATAGTGGCTTTGTGATGTGAATAGTGATGGTTGAAGGCTGTGCACAGGGTGGATGGCTGAAATGAACAAGGTGGTATCACAGTATCAATGTCTGGGGCTAATAGTAAGGAGGTGAAGGGGATGCAGGAAGTACAGTGTCAGTTTGTAAATATGAAAATTTGTAAAAATGTGAAATGCGAATGTATTCGAAAATGGAATAAAAAAATTTCTTTTTCGAATGAAATTGTGTGTATATTTTTTTATAATAGAAATGCTAGTAGAAAAACAACAAGCACTCGATTCAAAATGCAAGCAACAACCACAAAAAAAAATGCTGAAATTAATATTATATCGAATAGCGTTTTAAAAACGCTATTGATTCATCAAATGCTATTGCAACTCTATATGAGATGTAAGATTTATGCATCAAAAACGCTATAATAGAATCAAAAACGCTATAGTAGAAAATAAAAACGCTATACAAACATGACAAGAAATGCTATCGAAAAACATTGTAATGCTATAACATGGTTTGATGAAACGCTATAAAATGTGCTAAAAAACACTATAGAAGTTAAATGAAGGATTATATTCCCTATAGCGTTTAAGTTCAATAACAGAGAAAAAACACTATGGTAGGTTGCAAACGCTATGCCCTTTTGTAAACGCTATTAGCTATTATAGCGTTTTCCTTCTTGCTATGTAATGCTGCTGGCCTACCATAGCTTGTGGTTCCATGGCGTTCTCTGAAACGCTATGGTAGTCTGTTATAGCGTTTTTCAAACGCTATAAAACCCATAAACTGTTGTAGTGTTTGCATCCTTAACAGAAACCCAACTTATGTCTTGAAAAGGATAGACAAAGTTCAATGGGTACCAACAAGTTAAGAGAATGATTATGGCACACTAAATTGATAATCCCATAATATTTAGTGTTGGATTCTGCAAGAACAAAGGATGGATATATATCCTTAATAAGTCTAGAAACCTTAAAAGGTGTATCGTAGAAACACCTTAAGAGACTTACCTATATGAGTATGGAAATCAGGCCGCTTCCTAGGAAAGTAAGACCGCTTTCTAAGTAGACTCATGAACCAGGATTTAAGCACATGGCCATTAACGTGCTGAGCAATACAGAACACTTTACCTAAGGAAATCAACATGTGTGATTGTTCCGGTTTTATCATTAGGGATACTTGGTTCAAGATTCGTTCACCATAGAATCTCGATAAGGCTTTGAATAGTTTACACTAAGTAAAGGTTCAAATCCAAAAGATACCTTTTATTTATGTGTTGGTTTTCACGATGATGCAAAACTTGATCTTAGAACTACATAGGCTTGATCCCACTTAGGTATGTAGGAAGTCACTCTAGTGATTCAGCCGTCCTATTTATTTATTTATTTTATTTTTGAAAATTGGGGGAGATTGTTGTGAAATTTTCAAAAGCTTTGGGGTTTGGGTTTTTGGTTTTGGAAGAGAAGAAGTAGAGAGGAAGAAGAGAAGTCCCACATTGTAGAGAAATGAAGACTATACTTGTATAAGTATAGCTTCCTCAAGTGGATAATGGGGCCTTGGGGCTCCCACATGTTTGCTTTGTTGTGAGGAGAGAAGTCATGCAACACCACACGCGCACCGCCGCCGTCCGTCCGACCGAACCGAACCGGGCCGGGCCGGGCCGGGTATGGGTTTATGGTTCGGATCCGAAAATATTTTTGGATCGTATATGAACAGTAACGGGCCAGATTTCGGCCCGTTAAGGACTCAGAACCGAAAAATGAATAAAGGCGGGAATTTGTAACGTTACTGAACGTTACAAATATGAATAGACGCGACGTTTGGCTTTTTGAACCCGTTCGTAACGGTTGCGAACCGTTGCTAACGGTCGCGACGCTTTGCGAATGGACGCCTCTTCAACACTATAAATAGCAACGCACAGAATCATTTCGGAATAGTTTTTTTGTCCTCTTCTTCTTCCTACACAATTCTGCGACGCCCAGAAATCGTTGCAGATTGCTCTGTTTTGTGACGCCTCCTAGGTGTTGCAAATTCAGAAAGCGTTGCAGAATTGTTTTCTTCTTCCTCTTCATTCTACTCTATACTAATTGCATCATCAGATACAGTTTCTAAAGTGTTCTTGGTCGGATCAAAGTCGTACAAACTTTGAATTCGATTACGCTGTTATTGGGCTTCATTGAATCCTGAAAGTCGATAGTTCGATTACCCGTTTGTACCTGGTGGGTTGAACTATTGTCTGGAAGAATCTATTCCATATATCCTTGAAGTTGGAAGTACAGCATTGTCTTCATCACTATCGCCATCAAATCCGTCTCGAACCGCAAAATCCCCAACAGCATAAAAAATAAAGTACTTGAAACTATATGTTTTCAAAAAAATTTACATACATAATGAAACATACTTAAAAGCTCTTACTCATGTGTAGGGACGTAAACGTCTGAAAGTCCATGTTGTTATACTGATATTTTCATCACCACGAACACGTGAATTCTTTTACATCTTTTAAAATCATGCATTTTCGAAATAAATGTATATACTCAAAACTAACGTATATCTGATATGATACTCAAATCATTGAAAGGTATATAAGATTAAAATCAAAAAACTTACTTATGCCCGAGATTCAGTTTAAGCTCGTACCTAAAATGATGTCAAAAGCTTACTGTACTTGATGTGGCCGAAATCCGAGATCTGAGATTTGAAATTTGGAGTCCATTAATTGTCCACATCACTCTGTTGATTTGCGAGATTGAAGATGGGTTTCGATGTTAACTATTAATCCCATCGTCGGTTATGAGCTTTAGTGCCAGTCATTAACTTCGACATTGGCTATAAATCTCATTGCCCATCATGAACTTCGGCACCAATAATTGACTTCAACATTAACTATAATCGTCGTTGCCCATCATGAACTTCGACACCAATCATTGACTTTGACAATAATCTTGACCCGCAACGTTATTTGCCCTATCACTTATTTACTTGCGGCATCAGGAGGTTGGTGACATCAATTGAATGAAGGACGACGTCAATCATTTAACTTTGACATCACTTTAAATCACGATAATGATTTCTGACTTCGACATAGCTTTGAATCGCGACCTCCATCACTGACTTCGAAGTAGATTTGAATTGCGACATTAAAATATTGGCAGAATCGACTACCTTCATCATTGACGACATCGATCACCTTCTTGAATTCCTATAAATTCCATTGTTCACTTGCAATACCACTATCGATAACCTCAATTTCCAGTACCATAATAGGTCCTCGTCATTGCTCATAAAATTAAATCAACTTTAGGAATCATCAAATCTTCTTTAATTCACCCAGATCTATTTCTAGTTCGTTTGGATCACTGTATTCGATTTCCTTTGAATCTGAAACCAATGGATTGAACTGAGATCAGGGTTGAATGAATGGAAATTGGATTCTGTTCTCAAGACCTCAATGTAGATAAGAATTGGGATTAAACCGAACGAAAATTTGATGTCGAATTAATATCCAGATCTATAGATTTAATCGATATCTTCATGGAAGGGAGATGTTGTGTTAAAGGTCGTCGCTTAGCTTATCGAACATGTACATTTAACGTCGAATGGGTCGATATTAGATGGGTGAAGTCGAACCACTGTTTGAATATTAATAGATTTATGCCGCCACTACGCATCTTGGAAAAAAATAAAATTAAATTCAAAGTTTTGAATTTAAATTACTTCAAATTACACAGTTCAAAAATTCGCTATAGGGTATTTTAGTCCTTTTCGAACATTTAGAGGTTCAAGTCCTCCTTCTAACGCTAAAATGTTAACGAATAAATTCGTCAACGCCCAAAAGATTATACAAAGTGGCATATTTGAAAAGGTTTCAAATGTACTTCTTGGTTTTAAGATAAACGACAAGTTCTTTTAAATTATGGTTCATAAGTTCAAAAGATAGAGTTGGTAAGTCCAATAGTCAATAGGTAAAATAGGCAAGTCCATAAGTCAAAAGGCAATATTGCCAAGTCATGTCCTTTTATTCAATCATGAATATATTACAAATGTGCAAATATGCAATTGTTCAAGTCCTTATATGCAAATCTCATATGTCAATCTTCTTCATTGGTCATATGTCATTACAATAGTTCACAACCACTTAAGAGAGCTTGGAAAAGTTCTAATAAGTTAAGAGAAGAAAACTAGTTAAGGGTCTCTTTCCATGAGGGGGTACATCCATATTTATAGTGATTGGAAAAGGATTGGCTTGCTTAAATTGACCATGTGGGACTTTTGGTGCCATGAAGCATGCAGTGCAATATGAAGGCTTTTGGATATTTGTAAAGGAAAATGCACCAGTTCATCTTGAACTCACTTTGTGAATGACTCTAATCCTTCTTCTATGTATTGTTTTCAACATGCTCTGGCATTGATGTTGTGCAACATCGATCATCACGAGACATGGCATTTACTTATGGCTTATGACATGCTTTTTATCAATATTCTTCATAAATTTGACAATATTCGACATCATTAAGTCATGATGTAGATAATACACTGCATGAAGCTTGCACAATCGTGGAGTGAACATGGTATTACTTGAAAACTGGTATTGAAAAGAGACGGCATGGCATATATGTGGCATCGGGGTGAAGACAACACTAAAGAGATATGGCTTAGACATCGTGCATTGTTGATCATGTGCAACGTAGATAGCGTGTGACATCCATAGAAGGCAGCAAGGCTAATAGGCATTAATTTCATCCTTTATTGAATAGATGCAAAGATGACATCAACGCGGTGACATATTGATGAGATCGACATAGTGGAGAAGAAGTATTAATGAGTGTCGATGTTGTTGAGTTCGAGAAACTTTATCGGAGCGACATTGACGCAAAGCAGCATTCGTAATGAAGCGACATCGATTATCAACCCATCTTCATAGTTGTCGACGATGATCATCATCGATGTTGCTAGAGTAGACCGTGACAATACTCTTAATGCGGGGTACTGATGACAACCTATTCCTAAAAAAAATCGACGTCATTGAAGGGGGGTATGGATGAAAGTTAGCATCATAGTCCTATCGCATGCGATAGGTGCACGACGACGTTAAAGGGATACGACATCTTTGATGGCTTCTTTCTAATGAAGTGCGGCAACATTCTATCTTTGATATTGCTTATTGATGCAATATGGTCATCTTGCATGCCTTCTATATGGATATCGATATTTATTGGGAGGGACTTGAAGCATGCTTACTTTGTTGATGTTATTCACGAAGTTTTCTCGACTTCGACATTCTTAACAACTTTATCACTCTTTCGTTTTCGGTGCAATCTCCAATGCTCATCCTCTCTAGGAAATTATGTGGATAACAAACATCTAAACCATTTACCCAAAAATCCTAACTAATTTAGAAATTCAAATAATAAGAAGGAGAGATTTGATTTCTACCGCTCCTAATTCTTTATTAGATCTTCCCGTTTTGAATATACAACAAATAGATTGTATATATAGATTAGATTTCAGAAACTAGAAATAGGGAGAAGAAGGATTAAGAATCAAATTTGAAATAGAGATTTGGAATCAAATTACTTACTATTGTTTACTATTTCTTAAACCCTAAAGAGAAAGGTTTTGGCCGAGCTTCTCTAGCGTTTCCAAAATTTTATAAACAAAAAGTGAGGGCCTAGATGTTTATGAATAGAGGAAAAAAGGAACCAGAACGGTTGGATCGAAATCAAACAAATCTAGACCATTTATAATAACAAAAGCCTAGATTCCGCCTTCAGAATTGTGCGTTTTTACCCTTGATCGGTCGACCCCCTATACACCAAGCAGTCTACCCTAGCGGTCGACCAATTGGCTAGGGCCGGTCAATCCCTTAAAGGCAGAATTGCCCAATTTATTTCCTTCTGTTTTTATTTCGTTCATTACTTAATTTAATTTTAATGTTACATGTTAACTTTAACCCTTACTTAAACATTAAGCATCTCTTAATGTTATCTTTTCAAATTCAAAATTTATATATTTCTTTATATTTAAATTCAAATTCAAATTTAAACTTATTCGAATTAATTAAAATGCTGAAACTTCAAATGTTCATAACTTCTTGGTTTGAACTCTGGTTTCAGCATATTATGTATGGAAATTGATCGAAAATAGCCATGGATGCAGTTGTGCAACTCCCATGGTCAAATTTCGACATTTACAAAATTTCCATTTTCAACCTTACCTTAATTACTTAATTTCTTATTAAATTTTATGGGGTGTTAAAATTCCAAATTCATCCATCGATTTTTCTCAAAAACTAATCGGACCATGCCTTTAGTGAATGTGTATGCTACACGGTATTAATTATCAACCCAGTCAATCTACTCCCTCCGATGCTGATAAACTGCCTTTATCAAGTGGAATTATTTGGAGTATGTCTACTGATTTCTACCAAGCTCTAGGTTCGTTTACAAAATGTATCGTGACATAGTTATCATAAATGTCGTAGGATTCTTAACATTTGAATCACCCTTAGATCGATTATAAATTTATGCATTTATATTTATACATTGTTTTTATTGTGACACTATTCAAGGTGTGTTGAATTAGCCATAATGTATTTTTTGAAACATTTCCAACTTAAACTTCATAATTTAGATCTGAATATGAATTTAATATTGACATATTATACTCAATAACACTTATGAAGTTCGAGTTCGAACTCACCTCCATAAGGAGTTTGTTGTTTCTGCAAACCATTCTCTAGTGTTTCGTAAGTACTCTAGAACACCGTAACTATCAATTATCGATCTTAATTTGGATTTAGTATTTGCTTCATGCATCAAATACATAAGCATATTACAATATGGCGGACAATATAACGTGTATAATAATTCCTACTACCAATGCATAAGGAATCCATCTTACATACTCCATATTAAACATTTTAATAATGTGTCTTTGCATGTCATTTGGGACATTCCCAACATCTTTTGTACATATAATAAAAGATATAATTTACAAATCAAATATCAAGTATTAAACAACCAAACTAGAACTAATTTTAACATAAGTACATTGTTAATGATCAGCAATATATTATTTACTTATAGTTAAGAAATATCTATTTACATTTGTTCTTCCTAATAAACACACACTTCCTCTGTATTTTGACTAAGAATTAAACTACTTTATATTTCTATCAATATACTTGTTCAACTTTGATGCCCGTCAAACGATACTTTCGTTATACGTTTTTAGATCATAATTGAAAACCCAAAACTCATTATCGCTCTAGCTTAAGATATCTTGATTGTTATGTGCAAGTATTTTATTTTAAACCATTATTTATAATTTTTTGTTTCAATACATATGTATCAAAACACGAGGTTATACCGAACGACAATTTTGTGAGTAAAATCTAAATTAATTTGAGCACATCGAATAGCGAATCTGTTATGCTAATTTCAACAATTGAAATTTACAATGTTATTCTTATTAATGTCGCTCACTATATTCCAATTACATTGGCTTTTCTCATGAAGACATATTTTTGTTCCTAATTGATCATATTCCTTAGGATACATATATCTAAATCATATTTTGAAAATATACTTGGATCCTTTTGGATTTTTAGATCATACCATATCATATAGTCAACAGTCTTAATGGTTTAATTGACAATCGAGGATTATCTACTCTTGACAATGATAAAAAAACTCATAGTTTCTCTTTAATATGCAAGAATACTTATTAGACATTCTAATGCATTATATTTTCTTAGGTTTGGTTAATTTCATTTCATCCTTTATAATCAATTTCATTTTTGGATCGTATCCAAATCCATTTTACTACTAATAATTTCTAGAAGAAATTCTTTCGTTACGAAGTTGGTATTTCTTGAACAACAATTATTTCTTAATATAATGGAATATGTATCCATAATTTTTTTTATGAATTACATTACATAAAACTAACTTGGTTATAGTTAACAATAATTATGTTCAAAAAAATAAATTGGTCATTAAATGACTATCTTTCCCAAGCTCTTTTGGAGCGATTCATATAAGAACCCTCACATACAATCATTACGTGTAGTCCTTTTACTCGCATAACATATCAACTCCTTAGCCTAGGATATGTTGGGGTTTCACATAAACCCTTATCTTTTATGCATTGATAATTTAGTTTAGCCTTTTGAACTACTCTTAAGTGCATGACCTTACATAAAGAAGTCAGCTCAACTTCACTCATCATTAGTTATACTTTGTCCAACAAATTTCGATTATTCCTTATCAAAAAATCATTGTGTATCATAGTGAGGAGTGACTTTTAAGATTGAATATTTCTTCAATTTTTCTAATATACTCACTCATTCGATCAAATCGAATCATTTCTCCTACATATAATTTCATTTACTTCCATTCTATATTACATGTACTTATCTTAGAAATACTACATGTGCATCATAACACTTGTTTATGTTTATGATAACTCATCTGTGAACACAATGAAGTACGTGGAATCATTTTGGTATTAAGAGACTTTCGATTGCATACGTCTATATGTATCAATCTGAAGAGTTCATCAACTCTTATGAAGCTCCAACTGAGTGGGTGCTTCGTCGTTAATTGTCTAAGATGTAATTTACTAGCACCATATGATTCATAATCATATAATCAAAGAATTATTTCTTGAAACTATGACTTAGTCTATAATTTCAAAATAATTAAAAATAATTGGAGAACTTATGTATTTCCTAATGCATCACTTTTGTTTTTCAAATGAATACCACTATATAGTGAATACGAAAAATATTCATTTTGAAATAAAACTACATCTATTTTTCAATCAACAATGAAAGAAATGTTATTATCTCATAAATAATATTTGGTATGATTTACGAAAACAATCTTCATAACATGATGCGATCAATTAATGCCACATGGCATTTTCCCACTATTTCTAGCATTACTGTAACAGTCTACGAAATACGATGGTCCATTCAATCACTTAATGTAGTCTATTTATACAATAAACTGTGGCTATTTTATAGTCGAGAGTTTTCAGATCAAATATCGTGAACTTAAGGAATAAATTTCATAGAAAACAATTTTCTATATAAAAAAAAATTTGAAATAAAAATTAAATTTCTCATTCCAGTGTTAAGCATCAATTGTTATTTTACAATTTTCGTTTTTGATGTTTTTTATGAAACAGAAGAGACCATTGACTCTCTTCATCCCAATTGTATTTTAAATTACATCTACTCTCGTACATTTGTGTCATGACCCGTCTTCCTTAGCCCAGAAAGACGCATCATGAATTAAGAAAGAAAGGGATAGAATGAGAAAAGATAGAGAAGAAAGAAGAAACGACATCAGAATCTCAACAGCGGAACGAATAAATTATATTAATCACATAATATAACATAGTATACAATCATATATCAGAGTTACATAGATTATACATCACATACTAGACAGTTATAAACACCCGTCTAGTTATTACAACTCAATACAATACTGAGAAATCAACACAGCGGAACACTATAAATATCTACAACGCTGAAGCCTTCTGCTCCATTGCTCCTCCATAATTCATCAAAGCTAACCTGAATTCCTTGGCTACTTGTAAAAATTTGAGTACCCAAGAGTTTATGAAAATAGAAATAAACTCCGGGTCAGACATGGGTCTGGTGTGAGTAACAGGTTAAGGTTGCTTAACTTTGGAAAAACCTTTGAAAAGAAAAGGTATCACGTAAGACTTCTCACACATAAACATGGAAAAGTTTTTACCTTATGATAAGAAAAACATTTGATAGGAAATCTAGTGATATTATATATAGGGTCTAGGGTTTTCAAGTAAATAAGAAATACCTGAAATTGTTACATGATTAAATTCCAGCTACTAGCCACAAAAGTGGGTAGTATAATCAAACCGTTAGGGCACGTAGGAAGAATGGGTTTCCATCAATGGCAGAGCTATTGGGGTACCGTCCGTCACAGTACGTGGCCTAGATCAACGTACCGAGGATCTACCCTAAATCCCCTACAACACAAGACCAGAACCACCCCTTACTGGACAGTCCCGAACGAGAAAACCCCGGCAGTTGTCGTGAATCAACAGCCCCGCACAGCCGAATATAAAGGGACTTCTAGATAGGGAAAAATCTCGTCCTACTTGGGCATGACCCACTTAGCCTTGCTGCACCTCCCCTGTTTTAGCCATTCTCGGTTGATGAGGCTTGAGGCTACAATTACCTTTAGAGAACATATCTCTTAGAATTCTCATCGTCCACCGGACGATGTTGCATTCAATCCATACAAGTTTGTTCCGGGTTCGAACGAAACCGAACTCATTATCTCGTTACACTCATTTTGGAATCACGCTCAGAGTTAACGACGATAACCCTTGCACTCTGAATCTTCGTCTTCACTTGAGATTCACGACCTATTGTTAATTTAGATCGATGTGGGTTTTGGATATCCAAATATGGAAACCCGATCCCGGTCTTATCGAAATCCAAAATGCCATCTTTTAGGTCCAAGTTGTTTTAAAGTTTAAAACAATTCAATTCAATTCAATTCCATTATCTATATACACACATATGGATAATTCACATGTCACAATAGATAATCCATATTATCATCATAAACAGATAGTCCATATTATCATCACAATAGATAATTCACATTGTCATCATATTTCAACCAAAGCAGCCATATCACATAGCATTACTTATCTCATATCTGAGATCTCAAACCATTCAAGCACAATCAATATCATCCATCCATACATAAGCAAGGATTTAATCACACTATAATTAATTTAAAAAAATTAAACTAATTACTTCATCTTTAGTTAATTTAAAGTAAATTAAATTAATTACTTTCATCATTATAAAACTTGCTTACATAACCATTAATTAATTACAAATCAATTAATTAATTATCCTCTAATTATCCAACTTAATTAATCATCCCTGATTAATTATCCTTTAATCACATTCATGTAATTATCCTTTAATTAATTTCTCAAATTAATTATTCTTAACCAAATACAGTAATTAATCCTTTAATTAGTTCATTAAATAAATTAATTACTCCATAATTAATTATCTTTATTTAATCCTTTGATTAATTACACAAAGTAATTAAAATCAAATTACTTTCAATCTTTAATTCATTACATCCTATAATTATCATTACTAATTACTTCACTAAGTAATTACACTTCATTAGTTACATTAAGTAATTATACTTAACCAGTCATCCGGTGATTATCTTAAATTAATTAAACTTAATTAATTAACTTAAACTAATCACATTACTATAATTAATTACATTGAGTAATTAATTCATTTAGTTACTTTCATTAAGTAATTACACTTAAAACAATTTCATAATCGATTATCTTTAATTAATTAATCTAATTAATTATTAAAATTAATCACATTAATTAATTATTAAATAATCTCTAGTTAATCACCTTCATTAACTATTAACAATTTTTAATTATTTTCTTAAGTAATTAACTTAAATTAATTATTATTAATCATAAATTTATTTATCTTTAATAACCAATTAATTAATCACTAATTATTTAATTAATTAAGTGCTTAACTTAATTAATCTTAATTATTTGATAAATTAATTTCTAATCATTAATTAAAAATCTTAACTTATCTAATTAATGATCTTATTTTCAAATTAATTAATCTTAATTAATTAACTTCAACCTTAATTAATTAATTCAAATCCTTAACCATTTAATAAATTAATTAATTAATTATCTATATTAATTTACCTTAATAATTTAATGAATCACATTTTGACTTTAATAAAGTGTAAATCCCATTTACAACTTTTAAAATCATATATTAAAAACATACTCATCTTATAAAAGAAACTTGAGGAATTTAAACCAAATTTACTTTTAAATTCTTACCATTTAAAATACACTTTAAACAATTTAAGTTGTTGAAACGATTTAATTTATAAAACTTAATTTAAATTTTAAAACTAGGGTACAACTCAGTTTTGAATACCTACTTTAAAATTTAAAATTCAGTTTTGAAATTTTAAAACACATAGAGGTTTAAACCTGTAACTAATATTTTATCCGAGCCATCTTTAGATGCCTTCGAGCTAAAACCAAAATGCTTCGAGTCAAAACTCGATTTACTCGAGTATTACTCAAGTCCAAAAACCCTACAACACCAAAATCTCACCAGACACAACTACTGCACTGTGCATATGCACGGTGGCTTCGACCCTCTTCGGTCATCACCGGTGCCCTCACCACATCAGCGATCAACACCGCAACCTATCACGATCATCAAATCGTGTCCATCAACTCGAAATCGAATTCGAATGTGCTCAAAAACCTGGAACCAAAATTGGAACCACTTTCCCAAACCTAAAAACTCCTCGTGCCTCACATCTCTGGCCAACGGAGGTTTTGAAACTCCGTCCAAACCTTCTTCAACATCCAAGCTATCATCTCCTTGAGTTTGATTGAACACGATCACCCAGAAATATCGAGATGATCAAAAACTCTTAACTCAGCCAAAACTAGGTTAACAAACCCAATCGACCAACCACCATCGCCACGGTCATCTATACACCCATCCATTATTTTCCCTCTACTCACTGATCATTCTACAATCACCAGAAGAAACCCCAACCTTCCAGATCTTGGGATCATCAAAAACCTCTTAAATACCCATTTCTGGTCAAACGCCCTCAAATCCCACTACTAAAAATAGTAACTTTTATTTCAAAAATCAAATTTTAGTTAAAGCTTTGATTCATATACCTGAATCCATGAATCATGATAATTGAATTTTGACTTATTTAAGTTTGCAATGTTGTTTTATTATTTCCACAAGCAATACAGACTATTTTAACCTAAAGAAATTTCTAAACTTTAAAGCTATGATACAACAAACAAACTTTGTTCAAGACTTAAGTCTTAACAAAGATTGGATCAAGAGCAAGTGATTTTTGATTTGAATTTGAACCTGGAAACTAAAATCAGAGAAAACATCCAGTCACATAGCAATGCACACACTAAACATTCATATAAATACACAGATATATACTTATAAATGCATTTACAAACATATTTTTTTCAGAGGTAAGCAAGCAACATAATTATCTACTTAAACTATTTAAATTGTGATGTTACTCACCTGATTAAAGAAGGCAGAATAGAGCACCAAATTTTGAAACAACTTGAAACTGGAATGCCTTAGCTTTTGAAAACTTTTAAACTGGAATATGCTTGAATAAAATGCTTGATTTAAAAACTACATGCATGCCTCCAGATTTAAAAAATGCTCAAGCTTTGATTTTGCTGTTGATAATCTACAGGTTTGCTTTGATAGCTCAGGTTGAAGAAAGTGCTGGCTTTAATGTTTGATTTGAAGATGATATACAGGCTATTGATTTGAATATGTTTATGGTTTTGATCTTGAAAATGAAACTACATATTATTGATTTGGAAAAGGTTTCTAGTTTGAGAAACATTTAGGTTACAGATTTTGTGTTGAAAAATTGTGTAGGGTTTTTGGGTTTTGATTTTTGTTTTGAAATGGATGATTACTAATTTTGAATTTGAACATGATTTCTTGTTTAAGGAGTTTAGTTACTGATTTCGTTTTGAATATTGATTCAGCTGAAGTTTTTATCTTAACTTTTGAAAATGAAGATTTAGAAAAAATATGAGAAAGAGGAAAATTATGTTTTATAAGTTAAGATGACTTTTTTAAAAAAAAAGAAAAATTAAAAACAAAAATGACACTTGTCTAATCTATTTACATTTGCTTAACACATGTTATTATGAGGCTTTAATATAATTGCACTTGTCCATTAAGTAATTTTACTTATTTTTATTTATTTAAAAATAAACAAAAGCCCTTTTCTTCTTATTTATTAAATACTTGTCTACATATTTGTAAATTACTTTTTAGAGAAATAAAATAAAACAAATTATATACATAAAAATAAAAGCTTATACCTATCTCTTTAAAATCCAAAATAATTTTAAGTATTTATTCCTTTGAATTTCAAAATAAATTCCAAAGTCAAATTCAAATTAAATATTTTAAAATCCAATTTTAAAATTCAAGTTAAATATATGCATATATAACTACATATTAAATTTGGAAAATAATAAATTCTATATATATTAAAATCCACATATATTTATAAAAATAATACATTATAATTATTATTCGAAAATAACACTTTTATTCAATTTTAAATAATTTATAAAAGAAATTATCTTATTATATATAAATTACTTGTATTACTTAAATGAATTAATGTATCATTTGCAAATTGTATTTTAAACTTCTATGTAAAATTTCAAATCATACTTATCAAGTAATATTTAAGAAAGAAAATAAAACAAATCTTTTTGTTAATTAATTTAAATTTAAACTTAAGCTAAAATATAATTTAAATAATTAATCATTTACCTTAAGTATTTGAAACCATGTAGTTATTTATTAAATTGCTTTGAAAAGTTATATATTAAATTAAACCATAATTTACAAATTATGAAATATATATATATATATATATATATTAGAATTTAAAAAAGATTTTATTTATTTATTAAATTTCAAACCAAAGCTTATCCATTTACAATATATACATATACATATACATTATAAATAGAAAATTTTTTATTAGCTTTTAAAAGATAAAATTCTTCAATTAAATATTTATTAAAGGAAGATTATTAAATCAATTAAATTTTATTAACAAAAATTATCGAATCAATTTAATTTTTAATACAGATTATTAAATTGATACTACCAAAAATTCTGGGATATCACATTCCTTCCACCTTAAAAGAATTTCGTCCCCGAAATTTAAAACAAAGGTAGTTTAATAATCTCATTAAGATTTTACTTTAAACCTTAAGCATATATTATCAACCATATGCTAACAACCACAGCAACCAAATCACTCAATCAAACAATCTAACTATCCAGTTCTGGTTAGTACTTCCTAGAGTTTCCCAGGTAAAAATACCGGGATACTCGCTCTACATAATCTAAACAATCTATACTACGAAGCTACAGAGCTTCTACTCATCTAGATCTACAGGGTATCAGACCACAGACAAGTCTGACTCAACTACCAAATCCTCCAGAACTGCTGGTTCCATAACCAAAGATAGATCATACACGTACTCCCTCAGAGATACGTGAAACACATTGAATTCCAGCTATCCAAACTGGCAATTCAACTCCTGAAAACCAAAGCACCTATCCTCATAAGAATACAGAAAAGATTCCATACACCTCAGAGCTAGCTTCCTAGTCTTACCAAATCTTATAGCTCCTTGGAACGGAGAAATCTTATCCAAAATCAAATCTATGACTCCAAAATCCAAATTTCTCCGTCTCTTATCCTTAAAACTCTTCGTACGATCATGGGCTGCCTATATCCTTCCTGATCAACTCAACCTTCGTTGATGCATCTAGATACAAACGGGACCAAAAACAACCCTTCAAAATGATCCCCTCAAGATCAACCAAGATCAAGAACACAACTCTACTCCACAAATATCAGAAGACAAACATACTTCTCCTATCAGGAAAAGACAAAACAAAATTACTTCCAAACTGCTTCCGACGCACAACTCTGATCTGGAGTAGAAGAGAATGCTGATGAAGAACATGAGCACAAACTAGACAACACATCCCGGAAATATGGTTCAACATATCCATAAAAAGAAAAACTCAGAAGTTCCACCGAACCTGAGCTGCTTCACCAAACCATCTCTCTAGGAACCATCGTTCAACTAAATGAACCACCGGTACCCCTCCTGGAATCCTAGTTGATAAGAAAACTCAATTTCCAGATGCTAGGGCAAACCTCTGACTTCCCTAAAACACCCGGACAATCTCTGACAAATCAAGAGAATACTCAAACTATCGCAAGTCACTTTTGCGATCAATCCTAGACTAATATCCAAAGAAAACTGTTCTCTCTTTACCAATCAAAATAGCTTATGCTTATCTAGCCAATCCATCGAAGGAAAGGACCTACTCTTCTGCTTCTGAACTCCACTTCTAGAAAACTACCTAGCCAGATAATCTCATTGCCGGCACGCATAACACCTTCGAGCTGCTCTGCTGTCCCAAATAATGACTTCCTATCCAAAAGCTCCTCGAGAAACTCGGGCCTCAAAGCCAAACACAACACCCTGTTGAACCCAGACACAACACCGAAGCAGATATACTTCCTTAAACTTGTTCCAAAGAAACATCTTTGGAAACAATCCATAGTCACTGTGTCTCATCACACAGCTACTACTTCCTGAGGTATCAAGATACCATCACTCGCTTCTGCTCAATTGACAGATCCAAACTCTCACTTATCCAAACTTGCACTACCAAGGTGGACTCCTAACCTTTAAAAGGTTTCCTTCAGAGATCGATGCAATCCCTACACCAAGCTACAAAGCTCACTCAAGACGGTATTGGGTCTATAGTCTTGACAAATACACTTCCAACCCCAACATTCGGACTACTTCCATTGCTAGTCATGCTACATACCAATACCCTATCTACCTCTATATCTTATATTGGAAAACCCGAATAGGCAACCCAACAAATAGGTAGAAATATATATATATATATATATATATATATATATATATTCAAAATTACAAATACGCTCTCTCAAGAAGGAAATCACTCAAAAGCCTAGGTATTTACTCAACCTAGCGCTCTGATACTAACTGTCACGACCCGTCTTCCTTATCCCAGAAAGACGCATCATGAATTAAGAAAGAAAGGGATAGAAAGAGAAAAGATAGAGAAGAAAGAAGAAATGACATCAGAATCTCAACAGCGGAATGAATAAATTATATTAATCACATAAGTAGTATATAGTATACAATCATATATCAGAGTTACACAGATTATACATCACATAAATAGTTATAAACACCTGTCTAGTTATTACAACTCAATACAATACCGAAAACACTATAAATATCTACAACGCTGAAGCCTCCTACTCCATTACTCCTCCACAATTCTTCAAAGCTAACCTGAATCCCTTGGCTACTCGTAAAAATTTGAGTACCCAAGAGTTTAAGAAAACAGAAATAAACTCCGGGTCAGACATGGGTCTGGTGTGAGTAATAGGTTAAGGTTGCTTAACTTTGGAAAAACCTTTGAAAAGAAAAGGTATCACGTAAGACTTCCCACACATAAACATGGAAAAGTATTTACCTTACACTAACCAAAACATTTTATAGGAAATCTTGTGATATTATATATGGGGTCTAGGGTTTTCAAGTAAATAAGAATTAGCTAAAATTATTACATGATTAAATTCTAGCTACTAGCCACAAAAGTGGGTAATACAATTAAAACCGTAAGGGAACGTAGGAAGAATGGGTTTCAATCAATGGCAGGGCTACAGGGTACCGCCCGTCACAGTACGTGGCCTAGATCAACGTACCGAGGATCCACCCTAAATCTGCTGCAATACAAGGCCGGAACCATCTCTTACTGGACAATCCCGAACAAGGCAACCCCGGCAGTTGTCACGAATCAACTGCCCCACACAGCCGAATATAAAGGGACTTGTAGACAGGGGAAAATCTCGTCCTACTTGGGCATGACCCACTTAGCCTTGCTACACCTCCCCTGTTTTAGCCATTCCCGGTTGATGAGGCTTGAGGCTACTATTACCTTTAGAGAACACATATCTTAGAATCCTCATCGTCCACCTAACGATATTCTGAAAGCATTCAATCCATACAAATTCGTTCCGAGTTCGAACGAAACCGAAGGCATTATCTCATTACACTCATTTTGGAATCACCCTCAGAGTTAACGACGATAACCCTTGCACTCTGAATCTTCATCTTCACTTGAGATTCACGACCTATCATTAATTAGGATCGATTTGGTTTTTGGATATCCAAATATGAAAACCCGATCCCGGTCTCATCGAAATCCAAAACGCCATCTTTTAGGTCCAAGTTATTTTAAAGTTTAAAACAATTCGATTCAATTCCATTATCTATATACACACAAATAGATAATTCACATATCGCAATAGATAATCCATATTATCATCATAAATAGATAATCCATATTATCATCACAATAGATTATTCACATTATCATCATATTTCAAACAAAGCCGCCATATCACATAGCTTTATTTATCTCATATCTGAGATCTCAAACCATTCAAGGGCAATCAATATCATCCATCCATACATAAGCAAGGATTTAATCACACTATAATTAATTTAAAATAAATTAAATTAACTACTTCATCTCTAATTAATTTAAAGTAAATTAAATTAATTACTTTCATCATTATAAAACTTGCTTATATAACCATTAATTAATTACAAATCAATTAATTAATTATCCTCTAATTATCCACCTTAATTAATCATCCCTGATTAATTATCCTTTAATTACATTCAAGTAATTATCCTTTAATTAATTTCTCAAATTAATTATTCTTAACCAAATACAGTAATTAATCCTTTAATTACTTCATTAAGTATATTAATTACTCCATAGTTAATTATCCTTAATTAATCCTTTAATTAATTACACAAAGTAATTAAACTCAAATTACTTTCAATCTTTAGTTAATTACATCCTCTAATTATCATTACTAATTACTTCACTAAGTAATTACACTTCATTAATTACATTAAGTAATTATGCTTAACCAATCATCTAATGATTATCTTAAATTAATTAAATTTAATTAATTAACTTAAACTAATCACATTACTTTAATTAATTACATTGGGTATTAATTCTTTAATTACTTTCATTAAGTAATTACACTTAAAACAATTTCACAATCGATTATCTTTAATTAATTAATCTAATTAATTATTAAAATTAATCACATTAATTAATTATCAAATAATCTCAAGTTAATGACCTTCATTAACTATTAACAATTCTTTAATTACTTTTCTTAAGTAACTAACTTAAATTAATTATTATTAATCACAAATTTATTTATCTTTAATAACCAATTAATTAATCACTAATTATTTTATTAATTAAGTGTTTAACTTAATTAATATTAATTACTTGATAAATTAATTTCTAATCATTAATTAAAAATCTTAACTTATCTAATTAATGATCTTATTTTCAAATTAATTAATCTTAATTGATTAACTTCAACCTTAATTAATTAATTCAAACCTTAACTATTTAATAAATAAATAAATTAATTATCCATATTGATTTACCTTAATAACTTAATGAATCATAAATCATTAAATCCTTATACCTTTAAAATGAAAACATTTTTCTTATAAATGATTTTATTATCATTCACAAACACATTTGCAAACATTTTACTTTAAATTTTCATTTCAAATACAAAATTTAAAATGAAAACAATTTTGACTTTAACAAAGTATAAAAACCATTTACAACTTTTAAAATCATATGTTAAAAACACTCATCTTATAAAAGAAACATGAAGAATTTAAACCAAATTTACTTTTAAATTCTTACCACTTAAAATACACTTTAAACAATTTAAGTTGTTGAAGCAATTTAATTTATAAAACTTAATTTGAATTTTAAAACTAGTGTACAAATCAGTTTTGAATACCTACTTTAAATTTTAAAATTCATTTTTAAAATTTTAAAACACACACAGGTTTAAACCTGTGACCAATATTTTACCCGAGCCATCTTTAGATGCCTTCGAGCCAAAACCAAAATGCTTCGAGTCAAAACTCGATTTACTCGAGTATTACTCGAGTCCAAAAACCCTGCAACACCAAAATCTCATCAGACACAACCATTGCACCATGCAAATGCACGGTGGCTTCGACCTCCTCCGATCATCATCGGTGCCCTCACCACATCAACGATCAACATCGCAACCCATCACGATCATCAGATCGTGTCCATTAAGTCGAAATCGAATTCGAATGTGCTATCAAAAACCTAGAACCAAAACTGGAACCACTTTCCCAAACCTAAAAACTCCTCGTCCTCACATCTCTAGCCACCGGAGGTTTTGAAACTCCGTCCTTCTTCAACGTCCAAGCTATCATCTCCTTGAGTTCTATTGAACTCGATCACCCAGAGATATTGAGATGATCAAAAACTCTTAACTCAACCAAAACTAGGTTAACAAACCAAATCAACCAACCATCATCGCCACGGTCATCTATACACCCATCCATTATTTTCCCTCCACTCATCGATCATTCTACTATCACCAGAAGAAACCCCAACCTTCCAGATCCTTGAGATCATCAGAAACTACTTAAATACCCATTTCTAGTCACACCAGAAATGCCCTCAAATCCCACTACTAAAAATAGTAATTTTTGTTTCAAAAATCAAATTTTAGTTAAAGCATTTGATTCATATACCTGAATCCATGAATCATGATAATTGAATTTTAACTTATTTAAGTTTGCAACGTTGTTTTGTTATTTCCAGAAGCAATACAGATTATTTTAACTTAAACAAATTTTTAAACTTTAAAGCTATGATACAACAAACAAAATTTGTTCAAGAATTAAGTCTTAACAAAGATTGGATCAAGAGCGAGTGATTTTTGATTTGAATTTGAACCTGGAAACTAAAATCAGAGAAAACATCCAGTCACACAGCAATGCACACACTAAACATTCATATATATATATATATATATATATATACACACAGATATATACTTATAAATGCATTCACAAACATACTTGTTTTTAGAGGTAAGCATGCAACATAATTATCTACTTAAACTATTTAAATTGTAATGTTACTCACCTGATTAAAGAAGGCAGAACAGAGCACCAATTTTTGAAATAGCTTGCCAAAATGCCTTAGCTTTTGAAAACTTTTAAACTGGAATATGCTTGATTAAAATGCTTGATTTAAAAACTGCATGCATGCCTCTAGATTGAAAAAATGCTCAAGCTTTGATTTTGCTGTTGATAATCTATAAGTTTGCTTTGATAACTCTGGTTAAAGAAAGTGACGGCTTTAATGTTTGATTTGAAGATGACATACAGGCTATTGATTTGAATAAGTTTATGGTTTTGATCTTGAAAATGAAACTACAGGTTATTGATTTGGAAAAGGTTTCTGGTTTGAGGAACATTTGAGTTACAGATTTTGTGTTGAAAAATTGTATAGGGTTTTGATTTTTGTTTTGAAATGGATGATTACTAATTTTGAATTTGAACATGATTTCTAGTTTGCGGAGTTTAGTTACTGATTTTGTTTTGAATATTGATTCAGCTGAAGTTTTTATCTTAACTTTGAAAATGAAGATTTAGAAAAGAAATGAGAAGGAGGAAAAATATGTTTTATAAGTTAAAATGATTTTTTTTTTTAAAAAGAAAAATTAGAAACAAAAATGACACTTGTCTAATCTATTTATATTTGCTTAACACATGTTATTATGAGGCCTTAGTATAATTACACTTGTCCATTAAATAATTTTACTTATTTTTATTTATTTAAAAGTAAACAAAAGCCCTTTTCTTCTTATTTATTAAATACTTATCTATATATTTGTAAATTACTTTTTAGAAAAATAAAACAAAACAAATTATATACATACAAATTAAAGCTTATACCTATCTCTTTGAAATCCAAAATAATTTTAAGTATCTATTCCTTTGAATTTAAAAATAAATTTCAAAGTCAAATTCAAATTAAATATTTTAAAATCTAATTTTAAAATTCAAGTTACATATATGCATATATAACTACACACTAAATTTTGAAAATAACAAATTCTATTTATATTAAAATCCATATATATTTATAAAAATAATACATTATAATTATTATTTGGAAATAACACTTTTATTTAATTTTAAATAATTTATAAAAGAAATTATCTTGTTATATATAAATTACTTATGTTACTTAAATGAATTAATGTATCATTTGCAAATTGTATTTTAAACTTCCATATAAAATTTCAAATCATACTTATCAAGTAATATTTAAGAAAGAAAATAAAACGAATCTTTTTGTTAATTAATTTAAATTTAAACTTAAGCTAAAATAAAATTTAAACAATTAATCATTTACCTTAAGTATTTAAAACCATATAGTTATTTATTAAATAGCTTTGAAAAGTTATATATTAAATTAAATCATAATTTCCAAATTATGAATATATATATATATATTAGAATTTAAAAACAAGATTTTATTTATTTATTAAATTTCAAACCAAAGCTTATACATTTATAATATATACATATATGTATACATTATAAATATAAAACATTTTATTAGCTTTTAAAAGATAAAATTCTTCAATTAAATATTTATTAAAGGAAGATTATTAAATCAATTTTTTATTAACAAAAATTATCAAATCTATTTAATTTTTTAAACAGATTATTAAATTGATATTGCCAAAAATCCCGGGATATCACAATTTGTTTTCCTTTCTAAATGGTTAAACCACTCAAAAGAAAACCTTACTATAATATTAGAACGAACCATTTACAAAAGTGCATTTGATCATTCCTAACATTTAAAGATATCAAATATTGTAAATTGATCAAAGTGACATATATAAATTTAATTAATCATGTAATTATTGTAATTATATATACTTGAACACCGTGATATGTTTTTTTGAATATTATCATAATTATTGTAATTATTACTTATTCCAGATATAATGATATATAATGAAAAAGAATTTAAATAATTAATAAAATACTAAAATAATAATAAAAATTGGATCTAAAAAAAGAAGGATATATTTTAATATGAAAATAGCTTTAATTGATTTTTGGCATTGATATAATGATTATTATAATTTATTACAAGTTAAATATATTTAATTAATTTTCAAATTTAATAAATAATCCAAAAAAATATTTTTTGTATAAAACAAATAAATCTATGATTTTTATTCATTATAATATTTTTTGGATTTTTTTTATTTATATTAGTTATTATTAAATCTGGAATTAGTCAGATATATATATATATATATTCATTATAAAGAGTTATGTATACATGTATTCATAATTTATAGATGTATATAAATAGTATGAATAGACACTAGCATGACACACAAACATTACCTCCCGACGTTATGATTGTAAAAGAATGGACATACAATGTGTTGAATATGCTAGTATATGATTTTTTTTTGATGATAATAAACATATATATATTCGTTTAAATGTATTAGTTATTGTACTATTTTATTTTTCACATAAATAAATATTTGTTAGGTAAAATATATAACACAGAATCCAAATTCAAACAATTTTTTTTTCAAACAAATTTTTTATTACAAATTCAAATAGTACTAATTTGAGCTCTCACTATATTTATACATTTTCAATTACAATACAATTTCAAATTACAACATAATTTTCACTATACAATTTTTACATACATTTTCACCTCACTATATTCATTCATCACTCGTATTTGATCTTTAATTCGATTCAAGCTTGTATCCAGCATCTGAATATTTACAAATGAACATTGACCCGGTAAAATTGAAAAAGAAATATTTTGCAGTGTATAATAAAATGTGTATTTTGAAAATATCATATGCCTCAGTTATTTGAGCTGTTAGTTATCATTTTTCTTTTATATTCATCTTACACGAACAGCTTGTAACATGCGCAGTGTATCACTATACATGTCACAAGGCCGTGCACACCGATATACACTTACGTGTTAAAACTACAGGGACAGGTGATCACAAGGTCAAACCCGAGCCATAAGATGGATTCAAATTAGGTGCAATACAAAAACATCACAAAATGGTCAAGTACAAGTTCTCATGCAACAAGAATTCAAAACCACAAAGCAGTGTAGACAAGACTTTACACTTGAATCAGACCAACCAAAACCAAACATGTGCATGTTCAAATGATATGGTCAAAGCAACATATAGTGCACATGTATAAAGCGATGTATAAAGAAGTAGGAACTCTAAATGATACATGACTCGAGAACAAGCCAATGCAACATGAAGATCAAGTACTCCAAGAAACCAGACATAAATGCATGCATCAGTTTTTAACATGAAGGTGGAACAAACCAGACCAAACAAGACTATCAATGGTATAAGAAACTGAACCAGACTTCAAAATCATGCACAACGCAAACATTCAAAAGTAAACAGTTCAGAACTAAACTGCACCAGACCAGACCACTTGTTCAAAGTGCTCAAATGTACACATGATTTCAAATAGAAATCGGACTAGAAATGTGCAATAGCAAGTTCGCATACATACAACTCTGCATAAATAGAAAAGCCTCAGTATACATATATACATCCATGTATACATGCGATAAACTAATGCAACAGATATGTACTCATGGACATAAAACCAGATTCCAAGAAATAGTCTAGACTATGTACAAAGTCATCAACAACATATGGAACCAGATGTGAAGCCATGAATACACAGTGCAGACCAGAACAATTGAAGACCAACCAGACTCAGTTGCAATAGAGACTAGAGAATCACACAAACAATATAACCAAGACTGGAACTCAAGAGGAGACCACCGAACCAGACATGTACAAGTTTATATGCAAACTTCAACAGGTACAACATAAACCAGTTCCTAGAGGCATGACAGAACCATGTTCACAAAATTCAAGTTATATGTACAATGGAACTTAAGTGCAAAGCACAATGCTAGAGAACCAAACAAATATGCAGTGACAAAGTTTTCAAGTACAAAGGGATGTACAAATATGTACAACCAAATCTCAAACGCAAACATATCATGAAGCCCGAGAATTAGAAAGTAAATAGAGCAATCACACACACATATACAATAATATATACATACATATATATATGTATGTATGGTACTATCAACACGATTAAAAGCAGCAGGAATGAAAAAGTGCAGACTCAAAAGTATGAACTTAATGAAGAATGAATGAGCGAACGAAGACAACATCAAATGGCATAAGTACATGGAAGTAACATAGTCAGAACCACAGACCAGACTCAAGAGGAACCACACAGCAACAAGGTCATGTGGATAGGCACAACAATTATACATATATATACATACATATATGTATGTATATACATGTTTGTATGTGCAGAGTTATTAATAGTAGCAATGTGAATATAGTCGTAGAGAAAATCAATTCACGGTTCAAAGAGAAATGATATGTACCAGTTCAAACAAAATAATGTCAAGGGGAGTTCAAAATGAAAATTCAAGTTTATCACAAAAATTCAAAATGCCAAAGTCAAGCCGATAACGTGAATTGAAGAAGTCATAGTGCCAGGGAAGATTGGAACAGAGGTAATAACACGTATTAACAAGTTACTCTCCAAAGTCCTAGAGGAGGAGAACGAGAAACAAATTCAAATGCCAACAAGTTAGTAACATCAACAAGTCAAGAATTCATCGCATCATTCAAGCAAAGTTGAACGACGAGGCAAATAAAGTGAAGAATTCAAAGCAAATTATATGAATGTAAATATATGAGCTTTAATCCCTGTAAAACCCAATTTACATCATCGACAAACAGACCGTGATTCGAGTTCAAGCAAAACCGAGAGCAAGAAACAAATTCAATCATAAATTAATAACTCAAATCGAGTTCGAAAACAAGCAACTGCAACAAATAAATTATACGGCAAAAATCACATACCAAATTCACAGTTTCGAACTCAATCCCGAAAGCCATTGAGAGCAAATCATAGCCAACGAATCGTTTGATGAAGCAACCAGAAGCAAAGCTTATTTCAATTCGTATGTCAAATTCAAGCGGCCGCCTTAGTCGAATGAAACCCTAATTCCTCTTTGAAGAGAAACAAAGAAAGAACGACCCAAGGCATTAACAAGAGAAAAAGGGAACGGACTTATTTTTATCATAGTGTTATTTTTTGTGGGCCGGTCTTCTACTGTTATATTGGGCTTTAGTTGAAAACAATAGGGTTTTTTAATTTGTTTTAGTCTATTTTTATTTGCGTAATTTTCTTTTTTAAATTGTGTAACTTTCTAGTCATATGACTAGTTACGAACTACGATCGTATAGTTTGAGAATTCACAACTCAGCGGCTGAGTTGTGGCATGGTTTTGAGCGTAGAGTTAGGTTAGTCATTAGCGGGTGTCGCAAGTTTACATATTTAAGCATTTAACTAGTTAATTTCAAGTAGAAACCTTGAGGATAGAACGTAAACAGGGTTTTACTAAAGCTGGGTAAATTTGTGTTTGATCTCTACTGCATTATTATCTCTGATTGCTTTTATTTCTAGATTAATTTTTATTATTAATTATATCACCCCATTCATCCCTCCCCCGTATGGAAAAAACGATCACACAAGTTGTATTAGAGCTAGGAACAAAAACCTTTTTTGTTTTAAAAATTTTATTTTTCAAGAACCATTTTTTGTTTTAAAAATTTAATTTTTTTAAATGGCTTCTTTTAATAATGCTTTTGCTGAAGGTTAGTCCATAGTTAGACATCTATGTTCAATGGTGAATATGCTTATTGGAAAAATAGAATGAATTTTTTTCTGAAAACCATATATGCATGGAATATAGTTGGGATCGAATATAGGATGCCAACTGTAGAGGTAGGTAATCAAGAAATTGAAAAACCGATGGATCAATGGACATATCTTGAAAATAAACTACAGAATGCTAATGCTAATGCTAAAGCTATGAATTCTATTATTTGTTCATTAGGTCAAATTGAATTTAATCGTGTCTCACATTGTCTAACTACGCTGGAAATTTGGCACACACTTGAAGTGACCCATGAATGAACTTCCCAGGTTAAAGAATCACGTCTTGCCATGCTTACTAGCAAGTACAAGAACTTCACAATGGCAAAGAATGAAAGTGTCAAAGAAATGTATGGACGACTTTCTAATCTAGTGTACAAATCAAAATCACTTGGAAAGCCTTACAGAGCTGGAAATAGTTCGCAAAATCCTCAGAATTCTTCTACAAAATTTTGAAGCAAAGGTGACTGATATTCAAGAATCGAAAGATCTGAAACAAATTAAAGTTGAAGAACTCATTTGAAATCCCACCACTTATGAGCTAGAAACGAAATTCAAGGAAAAACGAAGGATACTCGAAAGAAATCAATAACTCTCAAAGGAAAAACTGAAAGTGAAGATGATGATCATGATCATGATGGTGCAGCAGAACTAGCACTGATAATAAAGAAATTATAAAGGTGGAACCACAAATATGGAAATCCAGGTCTAAATCAACAATTGAAAAGCAGAATAGTCAAAGTACTAGACAACTCAGAAGAGTAGGAGATCATCTGTCACAACTGCAATAAACCCTGCCATATCAATCCAAATTGTCCTCAGAATTGACCCAGCCAAGGAAAGAAACCAAAAGGGAGAAGTTTTGCAACAACTTGGGATGAAACTGATGAAGTTGATAAAAGCACTAGCAGTGAGAATGAAAAAGAAAATTTGTGTCAACTATCTATAGAATTAAATAAACAGCTTGATCAATTGGTTAAAGACTATCGAAATAAGAGCCCTAAGTGTGATAAGTATCCATCATTCCAACAATTGTCTACAACTTTAGGGAAATTCTCTAAAGGAGAAAAATCCTTACATACGCTATTAGGGAAACCAACTGTCAATGCTGTTAGAGAAGGACTTAGGTATACTCAATCCAAACGTGTTAGAAGCAAAATTAACAAAGTCAATTCCAAGTGCACAATTTGTATAAAAATTAGACATAATCAAAATAATTGTTGGTATAGGCCCAAACACGTGAAAACGATACCAATTTGGGTTCCTAAAGGCACAAATATAAAATCCCTTAAAGTCAAACAAATCTGGTACCGAAAGGAACAAATATAGATTGTCTTGGGTTTACACAAACATATTTTTCAAAATCTTTTGTCACTGACAACCATGGACCTATAAAAACAAATAGGTCACAAAAATCGTTTCTCGTGTAGGTGTGGTGGCAGGCTATGGAACAACATAGTGTTACCTGGATTTTGGCTGTTCTAGGCATAGATGGGTGACAAATCAAAGTTCCTTAGCCTAGCATAATGGTGGAAAAATCACAATGGCCAACAACGAAAAATTATCGGAAAGGTAAAATAGGTAATGGTACATTTATCTTGAATGATAAGTTAAATGTTGAAAATTTGCACCATAATCTGATTTTAATAAGCTAGTTATGTGATTAAGTAATGAATGTTGATTTTGATTCCGATTTAAGAAAAATTGTTGGCCAATTATCTTTCTATGCCAAGAGCACTATAAGTACCTCTAGAGTCCTTGAACTAATTCGTATAGATTCTTTTGGACTAACGATATTGAAAGTTTAGGTGGTAAGAGATAGTGTCTTGTGTTGGTTGATGATTATTCTAGGTACACGTGGATGTATCTGTTTATCTTAGTGCCTCTAGATCTGACACTATGTTCACTAGTTGTTAATGTACACGTTTTCAATAAAAATCCTTAAGGAATCACATTCTAAAAGCCGTAAAATGATTATAGGTATTTGTTGCACATTTCAGGTTTGGTCTATGATATCTAATTATGACTTTGAGTCAAAGGGGAATTCAGATACAGATTACGTTGGTAGTCTAGTTGATAGAAAAATTATTAGTGGAATGGGTTTTATGTAGATACATTCATTAGTTCCATTACACTATCAAAGAAATTATCTGCATAAATTTCATTCTAATTGATTTCAGTTGGTGGACATTTTTATCATAAAACCACTTTTAGAAAATAGTTTTTGTTTCAGATTAGGCATTTTAGAAATTTGATTTTATATTTATTTTTGGGTTTGATCTTAAATGAATACATTAACTAATTTGGCTCCCCACTGATTATCGAAAAGATAAATAGTAGCTGAAAAAGTGGTTGAGTATTGATATTAACCATAAATTTTGACTTGAGACAGTATATGTAGTAAATTTCTTTAAAAGTTTAAACAAAATTTTTAATAACTTTGATTGATAAAAATTCCATGACTATCTCTATTTCTATCATATTTCTAACGACCATCACTCATCAAAATCCAATATAGTATGTCAAAATGTGGTATTTTAAACGGGAAATTAGTCATTTTTTTTGAATTAACTAGCAATAAAAACATCAAAATTATTCACTCTCATTTAAAAGTCCTCACGGTTATGCATGGATGAGTTACTTAGAATCTATGATTATGTGCTTCCTTGCTCATTTAAAAGTCCTCACAGTTATACATATATGGAACACATATCAAAATTGGTTATTAAATAGACAAGTTAATTCTAATCTAATTTAAAAGTCCTCACAGTTATGCGTGGTTAGAAGACACTTGAAATTCATTTTTTTTTAAAATGGGAATACTATTAATCTCATTTAAAAGTATTAACAATTATGCATGATTAGTAAGTGTTCAAATTCCTATCATAAATATACCACGAATAGACACAACTGTATGGTTTAATATGCCGACATCACCCCTATCACTCTAAAGTGAAATATGTGCCTAACAGAGTATCATGATTTTTGTTTGATTATTTTTATTGAAATTTAATATTTATACTCGATTTGGTATTAATGTTGTATTAATGTCTATCACTTTATCTCGATTTATTTGACACTATTACTCTTTCGTTGATAACAAATGGGGGAGATAGTAGTTAAGATTTTGGCAAATAAGTTCAAATATTTTATTTGCAAATTTTCATCTAGGTTCATTTGCATGTTCTTATTTATTTTTATACATAGGTGAAGAGGGAGCTTTGTTGTAGGGGGAGCATTCAAGTAAGGGGAGCTAATGGAATTCATAAAACCAAATACATTTAATAGAGTCAAAATCTTAATATATGTTTGTTATCACCAAAAGGGGGAGATTGCTGAATACGCTAGTATATGATTTTTGTTTGATGATAATAAACATGTATATATATTCATTTAAATGTATTTTTTATTGTAATATTTTATTTTTTACATAATTAAATAAATATTTGTTGGATAAAATAAATAACATAGAATCCGAATTCAAACAAATATTTTATTCAAACAAATATTTTATTACAAATTCAAATAATACAAATTTGAGCTCTCACTACATTCATACATTTTCAATTACAACAAAATTTCAAATTACAACACAATTTTCACTATACAATTTTTGCATACATTTTCACTAGCTACATTCCCTCATCACTCATATTTGATCTTCAACTCTATTTCGGCTTGTATGCAACATCTGAATTATCTACAAGATAAACACTGACACAGTAAAATTGAAAAAGAAATATTTTGCAGTGTAAAATAAAATATGTTTTTGAAAATATCATTTGCCTCAGTTAGTTAGGTTGGTCGTCAACATTTTTCCTTTAAATTCATCTTACACGAACAGCTTGTAATATGCACAGTGTATCACTATACATGTCACAAGGTCATGCATAGCGGTATACAATTGGGTGTAAAACTATAGGGACATGTGAGCGCAAGGTCAAACCTAAGCCATAAGATGGATTCAACTCAGGTGCAATACAAAAACATCATAAAATGGTCAAGTACAAGTTCTCATGCAACAAAAATTCAAAACCATAACAGAGCAGTGATAACATAAACAAGACTTCGCACTTGAATCAGATCAACTGAAACTAAATATGTGCATGTTCAAATTATATGGTCAAAGCAACATATAGTGCATATGTGTAAAGTAATGTACAAAGAAGCAGGAACTCCACATGATACATGACTCGAGAACAAGCCAGTGCAACGTGAAGATCAAGTACTCAAAGCAACCAGACATAAATGCATGCATTCAGTTTTTAACATGAAGGTGGAACAGACCAGACCAAATAAGACTATCAATGGTACAAGAAACTGTACCAGACTTCACCATGCACAATGCAAACATTTAGTGCTAAACAGTTCAGAACTAAACTACACCAGACCAGACCACATGTTCAATGTGCTCAAATGTACACATGACTTCAAAAGGAAACCAGACTGGAAATGTGCAACAACAAGTTCACATACATACAACTCTACATAAAAAGAAAAACCTCAGCATACATATATACATGCACGTATACATGTGACAAACTAATGCAACAGGGACGTTTGCATGCACTTGAAACCATATTACAAGAAATAGTCCAGACTACAAATGTACAAAGTCATCAGCGACATATGGAACCAGATGTGAAGCTATGAATACATAGTGCAGAGAACATTCGAAGACCAACCAGAATCAATTACAACAAAGACCAGAGAATCACACAAACAATATAACCAAGACTGCAACTCAAGAAGAGACCACCGAACAATAAATGTACAAGTTTATATGCAAACTTCAATAGGTACAACATAAACCGGTTTCAAGAGGCATGAAAAAACTATGTTAACAAAATTCAAGTTATATGGACAGTGGAACAAAAGTGTAAAGCAAAATGCCAGATAACCAAACAAAAAGGCAGTGACAGAGTTTTTAGGTTCAAAGGCATGTACAAATATGTACAACCAAACCTCAAATGCAAATATATCATGAAGCCAGAGAATCAGAATGCAAACGACACGACGACAATTTGGACTTTTAATAGCGTTTAAAAAACGCTATTAAAGGCTTTTATAGCATTTTTATGAACGTTGTATATCAACATGCAGTTATAAGTCCGTGACTTACGATAGAAACACAAAAAACGCTGTAATGAGATCTTTTAACAGCGTTTGAATAAATTGTTTTAATGACGTTTTTTCACACGCGGTGAATAACATGTTATAAATAGGAAGGATTATTCGACAACAAGAAAAAATGCTATAAAAAGTTCCAAACAATAGTGTGTTACCAACGCTATGAAAACTCTCTTAACAATAGCATTTTCTGACTGCTATTAACGATTGCATATTATAGCGCTTTAAAAACGCTATTGTTACCTTTTCCAGCATTTTTTGATGCTATTATCTTATTACATAAGATTTTGATGTTTCATTGCATATATGTATTACGAATTTAAATATCACTAAGATCACATTTGATTACCAATATGTTATATGTAAACAAATAAAATTACACCAAAACAACATGTGTTCATTATATCCCATAACTACGTATGAAGATTACAGATGCAGGTAAACAAAACTAATATTATACATATGCAATCTTAACAAAACGATACATAGAAGTATTCAAAACACTAAAGATACACACAACACTATATATTACTTCAAGCCACCTTGTTGCTACTTGCTAGCACCAAATTATTAGTTACCTGTAAAGAAAAAGTTCCATAATTAGTCGTAATAGACACGATTCACGAAAAATATGCATATAAAGTGACTTTTGAACAACAATATATGACGTTTATGAACTTATTCAATTCTAAACCACTATTGTATTTAAATGAGTATCGTAAAACTTATTTAATTTTTATAAAACTTGATTTATTTCCATAATACCGGTTTTATTTTGGCAACTTAATTAACTTAACTAAATCTTTATGATACATAATAAAATCTATAGAAACTTTTTAATTTAGTTAAATTTTTACAAAACGCAACTAATTTTTTTATCAAACTTGGATAAGTTTTACGAATTTAAGTCATATATTTATAAAACTTGGTTAAATTTATAATAATTAGTTAAATTTTATTAACTTTTTATTTATATAAACTTGGTTTATTTTAAAAACTTAATTAAAAATATATAAACTTAGTTATTGTTCATAGACTTGCTTAATTTGTATAAAACTTAGTTAACTTCAACAGAAAATAGTTAATTTTTATAAATTAGGTTGATTTTTATAAATTTATTTAATTTTTACAAAACATAGATAGCCTTATTAAATTTTCATAAACTTAATTATTATTTTATAAAATTGCTTACCTTTCACAGAATTTTGTCAATATTTCGATAATTATTTAATTTATATACAACTTGTTTAACTTATTTAAATTTTTGTGCAACTTAGTTAATTTTTATAAATTTACTTTTAGTTTTTTAGAAAATTAGTTAAGGTAGAAAATTATTTATTTTTTATAAAACTTGGTTAACGTAGTTAATTTTTATAATTTATCCAACTTTGTTTAATTTTAAAAAAAGTAATTAAATTTTTATAAAACATAGTTAACTTTTTATAAAACTTGGTTAAATTTTGCAAACTTAATGATCAGATGTTTATAAAACTTGGTCAATTTTTATAAAACTTAGTTAAATTTTATTAACTTTGTTATTTTTATAAATTTAGTTTATTTTGAAAGCTTAAACTTACTTAATTTCTATAAAACCTAGTTAACTTCTATAAAAATTAGCTATCTTCTTATAAAGTAGGTTAATTTTTATAAATTTGTTTAATTTTTATAAAACTTAGATAACTTTGTCAATGTTATATTTTGCTTTAAATACCTTACTCAACAATTACATGTCGATTGTTATAAACTTACTAATTTATATAAAACTTTGAAATTTTATAAACTTATTTAAATTTAAAAAACTTAGTTTAGTTAATTATTACAGAACTTAAGTAATTTTAAAATTAATTAGTTCATTATCCATATCTAGTTGAGGGGTACCACTCGCAAAAGCTTACTAAACTTCTGTTGTATATATTTTTTGCTTCTAATAGTGGAGAAATTGAAGAATATCAATTTGATAGTGGATACTTTAGAAAATTCATTGAAAGGGAAAAAATAAGTACTTCGGGTGCTACTAATATTTGACTGCACTAAACTGAGCATGATATTCCTCCATCACTATAGTGATAAACAGTTTCAAAGTAATGACCGAACCAGACCTATGGCTATATTAACATAAAAGTGAATGCAACACCAGTATATTTAATAAAAGTGGAACATTAGATCAACGATCACCAAAGAAACATGAAGAAAATTAAAGCTGCAAAAAAGAGCTAATATTAAAGTGATAACATGCTAGCATAAATTGAAGAAAAGAGATAAGTACACATACGTAGGAGAAGAATAACTTGTGTTGTGCATTGCAGTGGATAACGTACTAAACCGCAATGCATGAAGTACTGAACTGTTGAAGATGATGCATTGAACCGCAACGGATGAAGTACCGAACTACTGAAGATAATGTACTGAAATGTAGTGTGCCATGAAATGGCGGGTCCCAATACATCACAAACAATATTGATTTGCCCTGCAACCTGTGAAGTATGAAGTGTGTACTGACCTAAATTGGAATGTCAGACAATAGGGATGGCTGCTTAATAAATAAAGTCGTTAGAAGCAACTAGCGTGGTAACACGGTGAACTGGAATGTCCATAGAATAACCTAGAACTGAAATGGTGAATTGACATGTAGACTGAGTAGAAACGTGTTGCATGGAGTATTCGTAGGTGAAGCTTCTATGAATGAATCTGAAGAAGCGTCAAGCTAGACTGGTTGGCTTGAAATAAGGCCAATTGACTGAAGAAAGAAATCAAAACAGTTACACATAGTTCACACTCAAACCGAGCAGGATGGGTGCAGACACAGTTGGATCTCTGAACAGAGGAAGGAGTATTGATGCCTGAATGGGAGCTGAAACAGAATTAAACCCAACAGGCGGTGGGCTGAAGCTAGAAGCAACTAAACTGAGCTGGTCTGTACTCTGAATGGAAGCTTGATTGATAAAGATCTCATCCCAGAGCAAAGGCAACGGGACGGGACAAAGGCTAGAACAAATCAGATTGCGTTGAAGTGCTTTGAATAGTAGCATGATTGGTGAAGATATGAGCGTTGAGCATCGACAACAGGACAGGATTGAAGCTAAAAGAAAACCAGACTGAGCTCTAGTGCATTTGACATTGTACTAGCATGTTATCAACATCTAAGCCAAAGCAGACTTGAAAAATAGAGGTTTCAAGGTTGTTTTCAGCAATTATGAGTGTTAGTTCTATTGTAAAAGAAGTGGAAGGTTGTAGGTGGACTTCCACTTGGTTAATTTCGTGTTAATATAGCCAACAATATCAAATAAATCAATTTCATTTCTATCATACAAATTTCATCAAAAACTAAAACCAATCAGATCCATTAGCATTTGTCTCTGGGATAATTTGAGCTAATATAATAATCGTAATATCTTGCTCACCTACACTGATTTTATTTCAATCATGGCCAACTGAAGTGATGATGAACTAGATTATGCATACCAAATTTTACATCAGCAACCAAAAGTATTTGAGCATAAAAAACAATTGAACAATTACCATATCTCCTTCAGCTGCATCAACAACCCGAACAACACCATCTGCTAACCTAAGTGCAGCCGTTCTCTCGTTAGTGAAATTAACATTCCCAGGAGTATCCATTATATTACAAAGGTAACTCTTCCCATTCCCAACCTCCAAATCCAGACTCATCGGCATTACCTTGATTGAAATCCTTCTCTCCTGCTCATCCACCCTTGTATCTGTAAATCTCACATACCTCTTGTAACGTCCTGCCTTTTCGCACGGTTTAAATCGACACACGTGCCCATTTCAAACCATACGGAAGGGCGGATTGTTATGGGGTAAATAAGAAAAACGAGAAAGAAATAAAACAAAACAAGGTCTCACAGCGGAAGGATAAAATATAATAATAAATATACATTTCATAAAACTGTTTACAAAACATTTGATTCTTCTTTATACAACAAATATCAGAGTTCACATACCAATAATATCAATGCAGCGGAATTAAATAGTGTAGTGAAATAATATAGTAGATAGTAATACTACAAATCTTTGTCTTCGTCCTCCAGAATAAAAATCTTCAAATCCTGAAACGCTCGGACTGACTCGAGCGAATTGAAAAGACAAAACACTCGAACCAGAACTAAAAGATCTTATGTAAGTTAAATTAATAGAAATAAATATGAGTGCAGTAACTCAAGAGATGCTCGGGATTTACATCTCCTAAGGATCCGTTAAACTATTTACTATGTAGTATATTGTGCTATTATAATAGTGTATAATTGTAAAATAAACTTACTTTTAAATAGCGTTAAGGCTTTACATTTTCCACCTTAAGACATTTATATATTCCCATAGTCTATACAGTACCGTAATCTCCCCCGTACTGGGCGTCGTCAGAGGGCACTCCATAGGTATGGTACAAAACCAAAATCGTATAAGGCGCACTAGGGTAGGTGACACGGCACAACTAGGCAATGCCAGGGTAGATATACCAATTACGCTTCTGGGTCGGTGGTAACGCATAGCCGCAGCTACCGCCCACCTCGAGCCACACCCCCAAATCAAAGAAATCAAAAGTGGCCACCGAATCAATCCAAAGTCAAAGTATATATCGAAGGGATGTGTCCAATCAAAGGTGCTACCTTATTAACCCGTCAATCGCTTCTGTTTTAGCCACCTTATGCCAACTCACGGGAGTTGGGTCCACGTATTTACCTTACAGGAAACGCCGCCGCCAACCTACTTCATTCTGGAATCTCCACCGCGTACACGGTTGTTAAAGTGGTTTTCGGAGTTGGCAGAGAGTATGACAACTTCCGATCCCAGTCTCTTCAACAACCAAACGTTATTATAACACCGCGGTCTTTTAAAAAAATAGTTATACTTTAAAAGAAGAATATAATTATCCATTTCAAAACCCGTAAGTACGATATCATTTCCATTTCCAAATTAACTCATTTTGATAATATTTTTATAAAACCCAAATCAATAATATCATTTTATTTCAAATATTTTTTTTCCCAAAATCATACTGCTTTAAAATTTATAATATCTAGAAACCAAACATTTGAATTATACTTTCAAAACATAATACTTCGAAATTCATAGCTTTAAAACCATAACTTCTAAAACTTGAATGGTTTGGATATTCAACAGTATATGAAATAAAATAGTTTAACTTTAAAATCACTTTGTAAAGAAAAATAATTTCCATGACTTTACAAATATATTTTCTTTAAATGAAGTTTAAACCATAAATTTAAATTTCACTTTCAGTTTCCAAAATCACTTCAATTTCAATATATATATCCATTTTGAGTGTTAATCATTTCAAAGCTAAGGTAGGAATTTATTCTTTCAACAAATTAAATGTTCTATTATTTAGTCTTGAGTATTTGCATGATAAATCCATAATCATTTAAATAAAACCCAAACTTTCTATAACTAAATATTTCCTTCAATTTATTTATACTAGAAATATTCATTTAATTTATCTTGAAATAAAATTTAGGTTATAAATATCGTACCTTTAAAATTTTCAAGCTTAATAAGGTTCTACATCAACTTATAGAGTTTAATTCTTAAATACGCTCAATTCCACTTAATTTCTAATTTACCTTTCAATCTAACTTTATTTGAATCATTTAAACTCTATATCCTAAGCCTGTACTAAATCATATAATATAAATTTATCAACTCCATTTCAACTTATTCATTTTTTTATTTAACAGATTATACATAGCTTAAATTCAAAATTTAAATATATATGTATAGTTTAAAATAATATTTATATAATATTAAAATTTAATATTTATTAAACCGTATCCTATCCAAACCAAAGAAATTATTTCAAAAATAATTATATATATATATATATACCGCGGTGCCTGTATAAAATTTTCTATCCTATGGTCAAGTGATACAGATATTTATTATTTCAATCCGCAATTTAAAAATAAAAAATTGCGGTTGCATATCATTTCAAACCGCAATCCCGAATGACATGAAATGCATGATAACTTGCAGTTTATGTAAATAAACATCCATTCATCCAAATATCAATCATCAACCATTTATTAAAATCATCATCCAGTTTGAACAAAACGTCAATATATAGCATATAAAATATAACAGGTAACAAATAACAGGTATTAACTAACAGTTTATATTCAATAATAAATTTAATAACTGTTTAACTAGCAGTTTATATGCAAATAAATAATTTTTAACTGTAAATTTTTATGCAATAATAAAATTAAATAACAATTAAATTTAAATAAATGCAATCTAACTGAGATGATGAATAAAATATGCCAAACAGTCATAAATGAATTTCTACTCATATCATAAATTAATTTAACAAATATAAGAAAACTTAGAAGTTGTGAGTGGGTTAAAACACTCACCTGATTGAATTTAAATTGAATTCAAATTCAATTTAAACCCAAAAATTTAACGGTCTCCAAATTCATCCAAACTAGCGTCAACAGATACGGAATTTTATTACGATCCTAATGAAAAAAATATCGTGTGAAATGGAGTTCGTATGTGGAAGATGTTAGAATTAAAAGATTTGAAATCACAATTAAATTAAAAACATAAATAACAAACTCACACAGCTATCCACGTCACCAGCACACGCACGCGAGAGGAACAGGGACCGAAACCCTAAAATTCGCGTACAGCAAAACCACGCCGCCACCAAACTCGGACACGCACGACCCCCAACGTCCACAATCGCTGATCGGAGCTTGCCGCTGCGTCCCCCAGACACGGCCGACCTAGATGGCCTCACGCGCACGATAATCAAGGCCGAGATCTCCTCCGCTGCCACCGCCTTCTATGGCCAAACGCGGCAAATCTTGACCTCCTTTAGGCGAGCGATTTCATCCCTAGGCCCTACTCGACGAGCTCTACCATTCCATGCCTCCTGATCGTCGCTAGGGCGAAGATCCGCCGTTAATTCAACGACCACCTATGGACGGCCGAAACTAAACTCCATTTTCTGCCCAAACCGAAACCCGAATCGAAAAACGAACAGCACTAGTAGATTACGCTCAATGAGTGCTTCGACATATATTTTTTTGGAATTTTTCCGAGAACTTTGAATTTTTTGACTTTTGATTTGATGTGCAATTGTGTTTGGATCTAAGATTTGCATCCATTGAGGAAGAGAAAGAGTTGAGGAAATGAACGCACAAACAAATGAGAATAGATGGAGGCTAGGGTTTATAACTAGGTTTATATAGGTAGGTTAGAAATAGAGTAGATGGATCCGATAAACAAACGTGCTGAACGATAATTGGCCCAAAAAGCCCGTTCTGACCCCGGAACGAAATTGGTTAAACCCATATATCAAAATAGGTGTTTTAAAATATTCTGAATGCGATGGAAAAAATTTCATGTCCAAATTCCATCGTATGAAGAAGTTATGCTGAAATCAATATTTTCAAATTGATTTCAAATTGATTTCAATTAAATCGATTTCAAGGCGTTTCGCGTTCGTACGATCAAACGACAAGTCCGATCGATACGAGACTTGAAACCCCACAATAATTCACTATTACGGATCCGATGAAACTGGTTTCGTCAAAATCCGAGTCCGTGACAAAAATGGCTATTTTTATATTAATTAAATTAATTAAGAATTAGTAAATAATCCAAATTTTATATTTCAGTTTCAGAATTGGAAAATTTTATCACTTATGATTCCTCAATCATTTACAATGATTTTAAACAAATTTAAAAATGTAAATTAGACGATTCATTTCATAAATTCCAATATTAATTTTAAATTTCATTAAATTCAAAATTATAAATTAACTTTCTAATAATTCTATTAAATTAAATGAATCAATGATTATTCCATTCATATTTTCAAATAGGAGGGTTTACCATTGGATTTAAAATTATTACATAAATATTTCCCAATTTTCAACTTAATTTTTAATTTAATGTAATAATTAAAATTTGATTTCATTTATTTCAATAAGTCCAACTATTATAAATTAACAAATTAACTCACTATTAAAGATTCAAATTCAATAATTCATAAACTTCATCTTCTTGATTTACTTATTTATTTATAATTATTTAAATCAATTCCCGCTCCGATTTAAAGTAACTTAATTTACCCTTTTATAGTATGTATTTCAGTTTCTTAAACTAACCTCTTTATTATAAATTGAATCCAATTTATTTTTAATAAGTTTCCAATGGATTAGATTCAATTTCAACCTTTTACTTACAATTAAGTTTAGGTTATATTTAATTATAACGTATTACTTCCCTAGTATTTATCTTACATCTTCCCGTATTAATTTCACAATTAATCATAATTATTAAAGTAACGCTTATAATAAATACGACCCTATAATTACTCAACTTCTAACCGAACTTTATTTCATTTTCCATTAGTGTAACATTCATTCATTTTATTATCACTTATTTCAATTTCTAATTCCATTAACAAATAAGCAGGTAATTTATAACATATGTTACAAATTTTTAATTAATCACTATTCATTTATTATTGACTTAAATTAAGCATTACTTACCTTGCATTACATTGTTACTTAAAATCCCTATCCAATTGCAATTAATATTCTAATGAGTACATTTACTCTTTCCGTTATGTTATAAATTATCAACAATGAAACGTTTATTACTTTCAACAACATTGTAATTACTAATTACCTACATTGATTGTATACGTATTCCATTTTTATCATTTATTACAAAATCAATTAAATACTTTCCTTTCTCGCATTAAATTATACACCTGTACAATCCTTTCCACTATTCATTATTTATAATTCTATTTAAATTTCAATCTCTTGTAATAACTCATTTATTATGCATTCGCATATCAATAAACAAGGTTCCAATAAATAGGATTTATTCAATTCGCCTTATATACAGGTACAATACTTACACCATTTTATTTATTGAAATTTTATTCATATTACAAATAAAGGCTTTAATTACCATTCATATATTTTATTTTAGCCTTCATTTCAATATTGATTTATAAGTTTTTTTTATTTCTACTAAATTTAATTACAAAACTTATTAATTTAACCCAATTAAATTCATGAAATCTACGGGTCGTTACACCTCTCCCTCTCCACGTCAAATGTTACAATTTTGTCATGTGTCTGCTCCACGAACATATCCATAAAAACTGTCTTCCCATGCTGCAAGTGTCCGACTAACGCAACATGCCTGACCAAACTAGGGTCTGACGCTTAAGTAATAGTCAATTAACTAAGAATAATGGGCAGCTGAGCAAAATGCAAGTGATACTCAAATGTCGATCTACATTAAAAATCATGTAATTGGCTAGGCTTTTTTGAACTCACAAATAGTATATCTTTTATGCAACTAAAACCATTAAACAATTTTATGTATTTTATAAAATAAAATTGTTAAAGAAGTTAACTGACAGTTAGCAACAATAACAAAATTAAAAAGTAGTAGAAGTTAATTAGAGAGGAACTGAAAATGGATAAAATTGGTCAGTCTAAGTTCGTACAAAATAATACAAGTCAATTTAGTTAGAAATATTAATTTATTGAAGTTCCTTTTGTTTTGTTATATTCTAATAATTAAGTGCCATGTTTTGGTTTCTTTATATGAGAGGATGTGGCTGCTAAGTGGATGTATTGGATTATTGGATGGATGGATTTGCTACAACCTATTTAACTTGAATTATCAACAATATTTGCAATAGTTATCCCTCATAACCAAAATGCATTTACTGTGTTAAATATTTAACATAAATACTACGTATGTATCTTATATAAACAGTTGTTGTTGCCATTTAAATGAACGTTATATTACATAGTCAAATTTTCATTAACAGCCAAATAACTTGTGTTTAGTGTAACATTAAATATTGCATTAACAGCCATAAACAGCTCGTAAACACCAAAAAGAAATAGGTAGTAAGTGTAACATTAATTGAATTTTACACAACATATAAACTCATATTCAGTATATCCACTTAACTTTTAGTAGCTTATATATTATTCTTTTTAGTTCCATTTTTCCTTCTTCTTGAGCTCCTCCTTAATAATCTGCAGTTTAGTTTCATGAATATAATACATATAAATTATGAATAAAGTGATAATAAATATATTGATCATATGGTGTTGTTTTCATATGGGTTATAATTTATTCATTTTTCGAATACGCTCAAAGAAAAGGAATAGGTTTTTTGCAAGACAAATTGAATGATACCATCTTCATTTACTATAACAAAAAATACTAGACGTATCTTTGCATGAGATTGGTATCCATTATAGCAGATGTGCATGTGGTCAGTGGGCATGTTCCCAGAGAATTAAACCATGCAGCAAAGTTGAATAAAATATGCAGCTAATAAATTAATATATGCATAATAAATTAACGAGATGGGTCCGACTCCTTTGGCCTGTATACCATGCATTAAACTAGAAGTGACCAAAGAACCTTAATTAGTAAGCGATCTTAAAGGAAATGTCACTTTGTAGAAGGAGAACCCATCTATTATGTATCACACCTTTAATAGAACCCATAACTAACCATGTCACTTGTGACAACTTACACTGTAGCCCATAACAAATTTCTGGAAACACTTTTATCATTTGTATTGAAAATGCTTCAAGGCGAAGATACATTTGACATAGAACACTAACTTAGTTCTGCCAGATATAGGAATTATAACTGGTTTATATATCATTTGAATTCATGATCCATGACAATATAAAAGATTTAGGTGCCAAGAAATGAGATAAGATATTTACCATGAGAGTAGAAATGGCCCTGTCAAGTTATTATGGACATTGATTATAAGACTGTCATCAGTGACGGAGTAAATTTCAGGACCAGGAAATTGTCCATTGATCAATATCCCCTATAAATTAAAACGTAAGCAACATGAATATACCATTATAGATGACAGTAAACATTGCATTCTTAGGCTGTGTATGTAATATGTGAAAAGCTTACCCGCTGCTTAACACCAAGAGGGGAGATTTCACCAAATGCAACAACCCAATCAAAAAATCTATAGGGGTCCTCTACTTTAATTGAAGATATAAAATAAAATAGAACAAGTGCTTTTACATACTCGTATCTTATTTGATAACCGACTTACAACCAAATTTCTAACATAAAAGCATATACAATCATCCAAACGTGAACAACCCTTTGAATCTGTCCTTCACGATTTAATTTTTGATTTTTTATTTTACATCACCTTATGTACCCCTTATTTCATATTTTCACAATAACCCCATAGGGTAATCCAGTCCTTAAGTAACAGGACCAGCTGACCAAAATGGCATCTCTTAGCTCATCTCCTGATTTACTACAAAATAAATGCCAGAATGACACCCGTTGTCATTGTCTATTAAGATTTCAACTTGTATTGAAGTTGCTTACATCCTACAATTGGCAACAAGAAATATAGTGGAGACAACCAAGTTGAAAATTAGACAATGACTAATCGACCATGAAGAACAATTTTAACTCTGCCCTTAGCTTATAATACAAAATTAAACACTATTATGATAACAGACCAAATGAGTACAAATATAATACCTAACATTCGATGCAGAATCAAATTAAAGATACAGATCCACAGAGTTTAGTTTCAGGCTTTGCAAATCAATTATCAGAACCATGCATTAAAACCAACCGTGCTTTATTCATTAGTTTCATTACATACGTTACATGGTACACATTATATGGTGCACACAAATATGTTAAATTAAATGAATACTTTGATAAGCTTGCCTTATAGACACTACTTCTAACTGAGTAATATTACATTTGTTCTTAGGTTGATCGACGTAAAAACCCTAGCAAAATATTTTCTATTGCAAAATACAGTTTTCCATTAAATAAACTATTCAGGAAGATAATATTATTGTTAATAAATAAGCTAAATAACATCTGATAAATACGCATTTTATATCTGGTGTTAATATTCAAAATCACCACATACTTATTTGCCAAATACTGAAACAAGTACAGTCTATCAAAATCTCAATTGATCCCAATTGAACCTGTCAGACTGGAAACTAGTACATTCAACATTTCGAATGCAACATGATGCAGTAATAAAGTGCATTTTTCAAATAAATTCTATCTAAATATAAATTCATAAAATAATAAAATGAATTTCCTCGTTTCTATGTAAGCGAGTCAACTAATAGCTGGAACCTGGAAAGCAGCTAGTTTAACTAATTTTTGTCCGCTTGCAGCAAATCCACATATTGAAAAATAGTTCGTCTACTAATAATAAAAGGAATACTTAACTTTCAGCTCAGAAAATGAATTATCCAAATGGAGCAAAATCAATCATGGAGTATATACCTAAAAGTTGAAAAATATATACCTAAAACATGGTCGAAGTTCATAGCAAGGTTGAGGAATCGGAGTAGCAGCAAGGTTGAGGAATTTGACAGATCGAACCAGCGACGAGGTTGAGAAGGTTAAGGAGCAACGAGCGGCAAGATTGAGGAACGGTGATTTACGATTAATTTAGGGATTTGGGAGGGAAGTGTGAAATGGGATATTTGGGGTAGAGATTGAAATATTACCGGAAGCGTAAAGTTATACGCATCAACTTTTGGTTTTAATCAATTGCGTGTTAGGGAGCTATAATTTTTATGTCAACATCTATTAAGTAGGTAATGATTGCAAGTCGTGCTTCAATGCAATCCTCATATTCTATCAATGAACCATTTTCTTGTAGTGCAAAGCAATAACACACATATATACATACATATACATACATACATACATACATACATACATATATATATGGTTACTCTCAACATAATTAAAAACAGCAGGAACCAAAATAGTGCAGACCCAAAAATATAAACTTATCTGAGAAATGAATGAGCAAATGCAGACAACATCAAATGGCACAAGTACATGGAAGTAACATAGTCAGAACCGTAGACTAGACTCAAGAGGAACCACACAACAACAAGTTCATGTGGATAGGCACAACAATTATACATATATATACATACATGTTTATATGTGCGGGGTTATTAACAGTAACAATGTGAAAATAGTCGTAGAGAAAATCAAATCATGGTTCAAAGAGAAATGATATGTAGTAGTTCAAACAAAATAATGTCAAAGGCAGTTCAAAATGAAAAGTCATGTTTATCACAAAAATTCAGAATGCCAAAGTCAAGCCGATAACGCGAATTAAAGAAGTCATAGTGCCAATGAAGATTGGAATAGAGGTAATAACACATATTAACAAATTACTCTCCGAAGTCATAGAGGAAAAGGACGAGAAACAAATTCAAATGCCAACAAATCAGTAACATGAACAAGTCAAGAATTCATCGCATCATTCAAGCAAAATCGAAACCCGAAGTAAATAAAGTGAAGAATTCAAAGAAAATTATACGAACGTAAATATAGGAGCTTTAATCCCTATAAAATCCAATTTACATCATCGATAAAAAGACCGTGATTTGAGTTCAAGCAAAACTGAGAACAAGATACAAATTCAATCACAAATCAACAAATCGAATCGAGTTCGAAAACAAGCAACTGCAACAGAAAAATTATACGGCAAAAAGTCAGATACCAAATTCACAGTTTTAAACTATGATAACCCGTATTTTTGAACATCTTTTAATTGGTAGTTAACAAGGTTAAATTTATAAATACTGATCTGTAAGTTGAACAAATAAATTCTGATAATTTAAAATATCTGGATATAAATATTATTTTAATAATTTTCTTATATAATTATTCAAAATTTGCAAACTTATCTCTCAAATAATAAATATGCTATCTGATATATGTATGTAGATTATAAATGGAACTATGATTTGAAGTCAAATTGTATATCTCAAAATAAATTTAAAACTCTACATCCTAAACGCTAATATGTATATAGTTATTTCTTAAGCTATAATTAGCTTACACTTAAAATAAGTAAATAAAAAGGAAATGTACACATAGAAAATAGAAAATATAATATAAAAACATATAATAAATAAATGCACGCCTAAGTTCAACATGCAAAATACAAATGTCACATTTAATTTATTTTTTGCATTTTTAAAAATAAAATAAAACAAGGCAATACACCTATATATATATATATCTCATTTCCTTCATCTTTCAAAAGAGAAAAACTAAACCAGAAATAAAAAAACTAAATAAAACTCTTTTCAATTTCAAACTAAAGCAAAGATCCAAGTTTTTTAAACCTGAGCAAATTCAGATTCAAGTAGATTCAAGATCAACTCAACTATCAGTTCGAAGTCAAGAATCAGTTTCCAGGCTTCTCTGTTCTATCCTTTATATTATGAGTAAACATATTTTACTAGATCTACCATATTCTCTAATGCGTGTGATTGATAATGAAAGTGATGTTATGAAATGTCTGCATGAATAGATGAATATGCTTGTATGTATATATGTATAAAGTTGAATTGTATGTACGTCTGTATCTTGAGTATGCATGACTCTGTTTTTATTTTCAACAAGCTAAACGAGTTCAAAAATTCAAATCTTTTTCTCTAATCTTTTATAGGCTATGATGTACAAAGCAATTATATTTGAATTAAAGAAATCTTGTTTTAAAAAATAATTTAAATATAATTAGTTAGAGTTTTACTGGAAAAATAGAAATTACAGTAAAAATATATATTATCAGGAAATCCAATCATTTTAATTTCAAGATTCATCTTGGCAATCTGATTCTTTATGGAAAGTTATGATTTTTTATGTAAATATCAAGATTTTTCAGTTTGTAAATCGAGAGATCTTGGGAGTTGAACGGGAATCATACTTTGGGTAAATTCTTGCGATCGAAGGATGATGGAGTCCCGGGGTCGCTGCTGGAGCATGTTCGAAGGTCTAAGGTCTTGGCAAAAATGGTGACTGGGATTCTAGGTGGTTGTGGTGACTGGAAGTGGCGAGTGTAGGGTTTCAGGCTTGTCCTGAGTTGAGGTGAATTTTCGATCGTTTATGGCATCGCGGTGGCGATTGGGAAATGATGTAGGGGGATAAGCTGGAGGGAAGGAAGACGAAGTTTTTGAATGAAGGGATTGGGTTCTGGTGGTCGTCGTTGGTGGCGCAAGGTGGAATAGGTGATTGGGTTTTATTTCATGGGTTAGCTAATTGCTCGATTTTGAATTCGAGCTTCATAGAGGAATCTGAGTGGTCGGGAAGGTCGAAGGTGGCGACATCGACTTGGTGGCATCATCGGCGATGGGTCGAAGCAACGTCTATCGGCGTGCACGTGCACACGTATCCTTAGGTATCAAATGTTTGATGTAGGAACTGTAGATTAGAATAAGGGAGAAGAAGATAGGAATAGGTCAGGGTAGTGAGGTTTTGGCTCGAGTTTTGTTTCGGGTTGGGGTCGAATCTGGATCGAAGTGAGTTAGCAAGTTTGGGTTTAATTAAGGAAGAGGAAGGAAATAGAAAGGAAGGCTACATGGGATTGGGCTTGGGCTTACATACTTTTAAACATAAATTGGAATTATCAAGCTTTATAAGTAAAGCATAAAAAAATTTAAAAAAGTTTTCCAAGTAAGTTTTTTGACAAGTTCTTTAAAGATAATATTTTATTTAATACTTGGTAAGTTAAAAAATTATATAGATAATTTGTTTTAACTTAAAATAATTTACTTATATGTCCTTTTCTAAATTAATCCTTGAGTTCATTATAATAATTTAATAATGAAATCAAGTAGATGGCTAAGAAAGATAAAATGTTTAGACTTAATAAGTAATCAAAGATCTTAAGGGATTTGTATGTTAATAGTAAATTAATTCCAAACACTTAAATTAAATGAAATTTAAATGAAAATTGAGTAAATGACTAAGATAAATGGTTTAAACTTTTTAATTAATTAAGGTTTTAATTAATTAAAAGATAATTAGTTAATTCCAAGAATTTATTAAAATAAAATAAAATGGCTTGTAATTAATCAATGATAATTAAATAAGATTAAAGCAATTAATTCATAAATGATTAATTTAATTTGTGTTGAATTAAATTAATTATAAATTGTGTAATTAATTAATCTTTCTTATGGATGATTATATTGTATTGAATGCTTGGATTGATTAAGATCTCTAGTATGTTAATATGTGATATTCTCTGATAGGAAATGCTTTGGATTGAGAAATTGATAAATGTGAGGCATTTGTTTAAAATAGATATCTGTGATAGAAATTTCTGTGTGAGTATGACATTCTGAATCTAAAATTGAATTGTTTCTCTTAAACAACTTGGTTTAAAAGACGACATTGAATTCGAAGAGATCGGGTCGGATGTTAGCAATATCCAAAGTCACTTCATTAGTAACTATATATAATTCCTTATAAATTTGATTTGTAAAATTCAAATAGGCTAGAATTGGAATAAATTAGGTAAACTGGACCATTTAACTAAGTAAAGGTACTTAGATATTATTTTGTGAAATAAATATTTGACTGAACAAGATAAGAGCTTGTAGTGATGTACGAGTTACGTGGGCTTTCAATAAGTTTTACAACTTAAAGTATTTCATAATAAATGGGCTTACTCACGCTGGTTTCCAGCCTGACTCGGGTGTTACTTTAATGTAATGCTCGGGTCAAACCGAGTATTACAGATTTTCAGGTTAGGACGTTCTGGAGCTCAGGAGGCGAGCTGGATGGAAGGAACGTATGGAGTATATTCTGCTGTGTATTTTAGATTGTATTGATAGTAGTCTGGAACAAGTTGTTACAACTGTCCAGTTTATTTGTGAATGATTGTACTTTGATATATTATCTGTAAATTGACATTTACATCTTTCTTGTGTAAATGCTGCTATTTTTATATTATATTTTGATCCGTTGCGAATGTGAGATTCTATGTTTTTGTTTTCTGTTTCTTCTTCTACCTCTTTTCTTCTTAACCCTTAACAATCTGAAATTCCGGCGTTCGATTGCTCGGCACTTCTACAGTGAACGTATTAGTGTCGATTTTTGAGGTTGAAAATTTTGAGATGTTACATATGGTATCAAAGATGAAGGTTAAGCGAGAACCTTGGCTCTGATAGGTTTACTCGTTAAGGATAGGGACAGTAGTACCTTAGAATGAGTTGAGTGTAATATAAATGAGAGCATACTTGTTATTTTCTTATATAAAGATTTTAAAATGACTTTAAAAATAAATGATTTTTATATAAGACTTATATTTTGATAAATTAAGTGATAATTTTTCAATTATTATATACATTAAGGTAATTGGTTGTTGATTATTAAAATAAAATATAATAGTAAGAATTAAGTGGTAATAAATACAGCCAAATAGAAATTTGGGAAAGATTTAACTATGCAAATAAATTAAGCTAGAAATGGATTCAAACCAGAAATTATAATCCTTAAATTTGTAGAAGTGTTTTCAGAATGTTGAATTAAGTGACTCTAATTTTATTTTTCAAAAAATTATGAGATAACACGTAATGTATTGGTTTTCAGATATGATAATCTTGGTTACTATCATAAAATGGTTATTGTGTCTAATAATGGGATGTTTGTTTTTTAATAATAATTAATGATAAAGCATAAGGGAATGCTTTAAGGAAGTAACAATTTAGATAAATATGACTTATAAGTTGAAAAGATTTAAATTGTGAAGTTTTAAATCTAGGTTTAGAAAATTTAAAAATTTTAAAGTATTAAAAGACATAATAAATAATATTACTCACAATATTTTTAAATCTTATCTTAAAACAAGAGTTGTTTTAAAAATTTTAAAGAAATTTGTTTGAACTAAAAATCAAGAATGGTTTAAATTTTGAAATATGACTTGTTGTGCAAAAAAATAAATATGTATATGTATATATGTTGGACATACATAATATCAAATTAACTAGAAGTAAACACTAAGCGTCAAGTTTTGAATTTTCCCTTGAAAAGTATAACCCAAAGAAAAATAAGTTTTTGAACTTATAAGTGGGAAAAGATAATGATAAGAAGTACAGAAATTTGAAATAGAGAATTCAAATTGAGTAAGGTTGACTGGATTAAATGAATTGAGATTTAACTTAGGGAAGTTAGATGGGTTGAATTGAATTGGGAGTTATGTGTGATCTCAAAACAAGTTTGAGTTATGAAATGGGTAATGGATGCTATTGATGGATGCTTTAGATAATTTGGATGTTTATTTACTTTAACATATCCTGCTTCATCCTGTTATTATTAATAATCTATGAAACTGTGAATTGGATTATTTAAATATGTTAAAAAGTGAATTGAGATAATATATATCCATTGCTAAAATTAAATGGAAATAAAAATATAATTTGAAAATTAATTAAATAATTTTGAATTTTTTAAAAATAAAATTGGAATCATGGAAATGGAATCACTTTGAAGTTAAGATTTAAATGTTAAAAATGAACTGGCAAACTGAAAATTGTTTAAGAAAAGAATTTTCAAGTTGGAAGCTAAAATTGGGTAATAAACGGGATACCGAAGATTAAATTGTTTAAAAAGACTTGAACTCTTATTTGAACCTTGAAATAAGTTAAGTAAAGATAATTTGAAATGAATATTAAAATTTTGGACTTTGAATTAAACTGTTTGAAAACCTAGGTTGTTAAATTAAAAGTAAAGGTTAATTTGATTTAAAGGATTAAATCAACATTTAAAAATTTAACTTGAATTTATATACTTTAAAATGGTTTAAAGTTGAGATTGGAATTGAAACTAGTTCAGATTGAATTTGATTTGAATAATTTAGAATTGTGATTGTAGTTGAATAAGCTTAATTCAAATGGGAATTGATTTGAATTTGGGAAAGGAATTGAAGTTAATTCAAATTAAATTGAATCAATTAATTGGAAGTGGAAATTGGAAAGTGATTGAAATGGAGATTGGGAGATTGAACCGGTTTGACTCTGAAACTATTTTCAAATAAATTGTTTTTATATAAACTATCTTAAATCTATCTTTTCTATTTATTTACTGTACCACATTTGATCATTTTAAAACCCAAACTATCTTATACTTATTTTATAACTATTTTATAACTACTTAACTATTTACCTCTGTTTTACAAACTAATTACTATTCTACATCTATTTTGCAACTATCAAACTATTCTACAATTGTTTAAATATTTTACAACTACTTATCTATTTTAAACTTTGTCAAGCTATTTTCTAAATTCAAGCTGGTCAGAGTGCAAACTGTTTATATTAAATACCAATTGAGATAAGAATTAAAGTAATAGCCCAAATGGAAATTGAAGCAATTGTGAATAAGTGAATAGAATCAAAATGTAGGAGAATAAAAAGAGAAATTATTTAGCTAATAATTAATAAAGATAAATACATAGGATGTATGTATATTATTCTATTCGCATAATGATTTGATCTAAATTCGACCACAGAATTTCGAGATAGTATATCGATCCGAGTTAGGATTTTTCACTCGATTTTCGACGGCGAACCATGGATATTGATTTTTGATTGATTACGAAAATTCTCTATCATAGTTATAGCTATGCAAGGAGAATGGCGTTCTTTTGGTCAAGAAACCAGATCTGAGTCCGCACTAGGAAGTCAGTTGGACGATACTAGTTCGGAAGTGAAATTGTGTGATCAAGGGAGCGATCGAATTTGATATTTCGTACGAATGATATATGTATATCGTACGTACTTGATTGAAATAGATATTTTGAAAAGAAATGTAAAAATAATTTTTGAAAGGAAAAGTATATTCTGAAAAATATATGATAAAATCTCCTTGTTCAATTTGAAACCAGAAGAAAAGATCTTTGAAAAATAATTTGAAGTATAAAAAGAATTTATTTATGTTGGAAGTGATCCAAAAATATTTTTTTTCTAGTTAAAAGAATGAACTTATATATATATATATATATATATATCTATATATAAATGATTTTATGGAATTGACAAAAAGGTTTTGAAACCCATTGATTTTGAAAGACTTTTGATTTTTGGGAAAAAGCAATTTTGGGAAATTTGGAAAGCCAGGTTTGAAAATTATCAATTTTGTGTAAAGGAGATTTATATGTGATACATATAAAGAGTATGATTTGAAGAATAAAAAATGTGTATAGTACAAAATGTTTTGAGAATGGCTGTGGGGAAAAAGACGCTCCCATTTAAATGAACTTCTATTAGGAGATCCATAGGGTGGTTCTGCCTAGAGCCCTAAGGGGGGTTCTAAATTTGATCTTGGGAGGAAGTCCGAACAAACTGAAGTTCCTGAGGATTGTGCTGGGTAGCGAAATTCGAGGGCGCTGATGCCTATAGAGACATTTGGGTTATGCTATGATGATAGTGTAACTCGATGTCACTGCGATCTACTATGCACCATAGCAGATGTCGAGGGAAGTGATTGCCTACGGTCTATGTTTGATTTCACCGTGAGGGCGAGGTAACATTGGTAGACTGCGATCTATGAAGACATAGCTATAGTCGTGTGGCAGTGAATGCCTACAGGATACATTGGGACTCAACTGATGTAATATGCGATCTATGTAGGAGTGGTGAAGTTTCATTTGGCAGCGAAATTCGAGGGTACTTATGCGTACAGTTACATGGGTTTTTTCCGTGATGGCGACGTAACCCTGGGTGTAGCTGTGATCTGTGGCGGCTCCATGGTGTAATCGAGAGGCACAGAGACCTATAGTTTTTTATGGATTTTTCTAGGATGACAACGTAATCATCGGGCTAACTACGACCATGGAGGGGGTGATGATTTCCAGATAATTCTCACCAAAATGTTTTCTATATTTTTACAAAATGTTTTCTAAGTATTTTCACTGGGGGTTTTAGGCTAAAGGAAAAAGTTAGAAAAAAATTTAGTTTCAGGGACAAGAAGTTTGTTTTTTAGGCTGAAAGACACTTTTTAGTGTAAATCACAAAATGATAGTTGTAACTATCATTTTCAGTTTACACTAAAAAGTGTCCTTCAGGCTAAAAAGCAAACTCGTTGTCCCTTAGACTAAATTTTTTTGCAACTTCTTCCTTATACCTATTTACCTGTTTTCACTCGGTGTTGAAAATAGGCATGCTAAGTACTTATAGATTTTCAGTCCTACACCTGATCAACGTATGACCGAATTTCTATGAGAACATAGATGGACTTGTTGAGACATCGAGTTATAAAAAGTATTTTTATAAAACTATTTTGATAATATTATGTAGATTTTAAAGTGTTTTAAAACTTTAGAATAATTTAACTAATAATTAACAGAATAATTAAAGTTGTTTCGTTGTTCCTTTTCGAGGATGAAAAGATTTAAACGGGGGAGGAATGTGATAATCTGGATTTTTGAACATCTGTTAATGGGTAATTAACAGGATTAAATTTATAAATACTGTTCTGTAAGTTGAATAAATAAATTCTGATAATTTAAAATATCTGGATATAAATTTTATTTTAATAATTTTCTTATATAATTATTTAAAATTTGCAAACTTATCTCTCAAAAAATAAATAAGCTATCTGATATAGGTATGTAAATTGTAAATGGAACTATGATTTGAAGTCAAATTGTATATCTCAAAATAAATTTAAAACTCTACATCCTAAACACTAATATGTATATAGTTATTAATTAAGGTATAATTAGCTTAGACTTAAAATAAGTAAATAAAAAGGAAATGTATAAATAGAAAATATAAAATATAATATAAAGACATATGATAAATAAATGCAAGCACTTGACATTTGTAAGCTAAGTTCAACGTGCAAAATACAAATGTCACATTTAATTTATTTTCTTTATTTTTAAAAATAAAATAAAACAAGGCAATACACCTATATATATATCTCATTTTTCTTCATCTTTCAAAAGAGAAAAATAAACCAGAAATAAAAAACTAAATCAAACTATTTTCAATTTCAAACTAAAGCAAAGATCCAAGTTTTTTAAACCTGAGCAAATTCAGATTCAAGTAGATTCAAGATCAACTCAACTATCAGTTCGAAGTCAAGAATCAGTTTCCAGGCTTCTCTGTTCTATCCTTTATATTATGAGTAAACATATTTTACTAGATCTACCATATTTTCTAATGCGTGTGATTGATAATGAAAGTGATGTTATGAAATGTCTGCATGAATAGATGAATATGCTTGTATGTATATGTGTATAAAATTGAATTATGTGTATGTTTGTATCTTGAGTATGCATGACTCTGTTTTTGTTTTCAACACGCTAAGCGAGTTTAAAAATTCAAATCTTTTTCTCTAATCTTTTATATGCTATGATGTACAACGGAAATATGTTTCAATTAACGAAATCTTGTTTTTAAAAATAATTATAAATATAATTAGTTAGAGTTTTACTGGAAAATTAGAAATTACAGTAAAAATATATATTATCAGGAAAACCAATCATTTTAATTTCAAGATTCATCTTGGCAATCTGATTCTTTATGGAAAGTTATGATTTTTAATGTAAATATCTAGATTTTTAAGTTTGTAAATCGAGAGACCTTGGGAGTTGAACAGGAATCATACTTTGGGTAAATTCTGGCGATCGAAGGATGATGGAGTCCCGGGGTCGCTGTTGGAGCATGTTCGAGGGTTTGGGGTCTTAGCAAAAACAGTGACTGGGATTCGCGGTGGCCATAGTGACTGGAAGAGGCGAGTGTAGGGTTTCAGGCTTGTCCTGAGTCGAGGTGGGTTTTCGATCGTTTGTGGTGTCGCGGTGGCGAGTGGAAAGTACGGTGTCAAGGGATAAGCTGGAGGGAAGGAAGACGAAGCTTCTGGATGAAGGGATTGGGTTTCGATGGTCATCGTCGGCGGTGCAAGGTGGAATAGCTGATCGGGTTTTATTTCGTGGGTTAGCTAATTGCTCGATTTTGAATTCGAGCTTCACCAAGGAATCTCGGTGATCGGGAAGGTCGAAGGTGGCGGTGTCGACTTGGTGGCGTCATCGGCGATGGGTCGGAGCAACATCGATCGGCGTGCACGTGCATGCGTATCCTTAGGTATCTATGTTTGCTGTAGGAACTGTAGATTAGAATAAGGGAGAAGAAGATAGGAATAGTTCGAGATAGTTGGGTTTTGTCTCGAGTTTTGTTTCGGGTTGGGCTCAAATCTGGATTGAAGTGAGTTAGCAAGTTTGGGTTTAATTAAAGAAGAGGAAGGAAATAGAAAGAAAGGATACGTGGGATTGGGATTGGGCCTGCATACTTTTAAACATAAATTGAAATTATCAAGTTTTATAAGTAAAGCATAAAAAAATTAAACAAGTTTTCCAAGTAAGTTTTCTAACAAATTCTTCGAAGATAATATTTTATTTAATACTTGGTTAGTTAAAAAATTATATAGATAATTTGCTCTTAACTTAAAATAATTTACTTATATGTCCCTTTCTAAATTAATCCTTGAGTTTATTATAATAAAATGAATAATAAAATCAAGTAGATGGCTAAGAAAGAAAAAATTTTAAACTTAATAATTAATCAAAGATCTTAAGGGATTTGTATGCTAATAGTAAATTAATTCCAAATATTTAAATTAAATGAAATTTAAATGAAAATTGAGTAAATGATTAAGATAAATGGTTTAAACTTTTTAATTAATTAAGGTTTTAATTAATAAAAAGATAATTAATTAATTCCAAGAATTAATTAAAATAAAATAAAATGGCTTGTAATTAATCAATGATAATTAAGCAAGATTAAAGTAATTAATTCATAAATAGTTAATTTAATTTGTGTCCAATTAAATTAATTATAAATTGTGTGATTAATTAATCTTTCTTATGGATGATTAAATTGTATCGAATGCTTTGATTGATTAATATCTCTATGTTAATATGTGATATTCAATGATAGGAAATGCTTAGATGGAGCAGTTGATAAATGTGAGACATTTGTTTAAAATAGATATATGTGATGGAAATTTCTGTGTGAGTATGGCATTCTGAATCTAAAATTGAATTGTTTCTCTTAAACAACTTGGTTTAAAAGATGGCATTGAATTCGAAGAGAACAGGTCGAATATTAGCAATATCCGAAACCACTTCGATTAGTAACTATCTATAATTCTTTATAGATTTGATTTGTAAAATTCAAATAGGTTGGAATTGGAATAAATTAGGTAAAGTGGACCATCGTAACTAAGTAACGGTACTTAGATATTATTTTGTGAAATAAGCGTTTGACTGAACAAGATAAGAGCTCGTAGTGATGTACGAGTTACCTGGGTTTTCAAGAAGTTTTACAACTTAAAGTATTTCATATTAAATGGGTTTACGCACGCTTGTTTCGAGCCTGACTCGGGTGTTACTTTAATGTAATGCTCGGGTCAGACCAAGTATTACAGATTTTCAGGTTAGGACGTTCTGGAGCTCAGGAGGCGAGCTGGATGGTAGGAACGTATGGAGTATATTCCGCTGTGTATTTGAGATTGTGTTGATCGTAACCTAGAGCAAGTTGTTACAACTGTCCAGTTTATTTTTGAATGACCGTACTTTGTCTGTAAGTTGACATTTACAGCTTTCTTGTGTAATGCTGCTATTCGTATATTATATTTTGATCTGCTACGAATGTGAGATTCTGTGTTTTTGTTTTCTATTTCTTCTTCTACCACTTTTCTTCTCAACCCCTAAGAATCTGGAAATTCCGACGTTCGATTGCTCGACACTTCTACAGTAAACGTATTAGTGTCGGCTTTTGAGGTCGAAAATTTCGGGATGCTACACACTCAATCCTGAAAGCCACTAAGAGCAAATCATAGCCAACGATTCATTTGAAAAAGAAACTAGATGCAAAGCTTAATTCAATTCGAACGTCAAACTCAAGTTGTAACGACCCGCCTTTCTAACTAAAAGAAGAAACTGATGGTCCACCCTCAACCACAAACATCATACCCTACCGAGCTTCCAGAAGAAGTGGGCAAGCCTTCACCATCTGCCCGGCCTGATGACAGAAGAATCACGAAGTCCCTCTGCCAGGCCTGATGACAGAAGAATCACAAAGTCCCCTGAACTAGCAAAGAAATGGACCACTCCACTGCTTCCAAACTTTACCTTTAGGACACTGCTAAGCCAAGAGACCTTCTTGCTGGCACACTCAACGCCTCCGAGCCGCAATTGATGCCAAAGACTTCAAATCGATAAGCTCCTTGAACCACAAAGCTATATCAGCCAACTCCATAAAAGATCCTTTGAGATGGCAGATATCTCTCAAGAAACTCGGGCTTCAAACCAAGCACAAACATCTTGCTGAACTGAGTCTCATACTCCGATACAGACAAAACACCTTCCTACGGTTGCCAAGATACCATCACTTGCTTCAGCCCTTCCGACTGATCCAAATTCTAGAAAATCCGCTCGCACGAGCGCAACCAAACTTATACTCCAAAGGTGGACTCCAAATCTTAAAAAGGTTTCCTTCAGAGATTGGTGAAATCCTTACACTATGCTGCAAAGCTTACTCAGGTTGCCCAATACCACCCTGGCAGATACTCTTCCACCTTCTATACTCGGACCTCTTCCGTTGACAGTCGTGTTACACACACCACTACCTCAACCAAAGACCTTATGTTGGAAAACCCGAGTAGGTATCCCAACAAAATAGGAAGGTGTGTGTATATATATAAATACAAGTACGCTCTCTCAAGAAAGAAATCACTCCAAAGCCTAGGTATTCGCTCAACCTAGCACTCTGATACCACAACATAATGGTCTAGGCTTTTCAACCATCGATAGTAGCCAGTTTCCGCCGTGGCATACAGTGGTACCTCGAATTTGCTTTTACGGCCAGCCTCTCAACTCACAACCAACCTAAGGCCTTATACTTCCTCAAAGGGACATGTAGGGGTAAGATTCTAATGTTCACCATGAAACGTGAAGCGAGAACCCCCTATCATGCTGTACTGAAGCAAATCCGATCCCGGTCTCACCGAAATCGGAAATGTCGTTTTAATGTCCAAGTTGTTCAAGTTTAAACAATCTAATTCAATTTAATACATTGAATTCACATAGTATCATCCACAGATAAATATCACACACTTATCATAACTATAATCAATATCACATTACAGAATATCACAGATTATCAACTATAGTTATCAATCAATCTAGACATTCCACTCAAACAATCATCCATAAGCAGGAATCATTAATCCATATTATTATTAATTTAATCAATTTAAATTAAATTAATTACTTGAGAATTAATCACCTAACCCTGCTTAATCAATCATTAATTAATTGCAACCATTTAATTAATTAATCATCCTTTAATTACCTTATAAACCAATTAATTAATATTTAAGTACAGATTAATTATCCTTTAATTATTCTCTTAATTAATCATCCTTGATTAATTATTCTTTAATTACATTAAGTAATTAGCCTTTAAATTAATTACACAAATTAAATATTCTCTTAACCATTCTCATTAATTATCTTTTATTACTCCCATTAATTAATTAACTATAATTAATTACATTGATCCTTAATTAATTACGTTAATTAATTATACTATAATCACTTCATTGATTAATTATCTTTTAATTAATCTTATTCATTAATCAACTAACCTTAAATTATTCTCATTAATTACATTAATTAATGATCCTCTAATTACTTTCATTAATTAATTATTCTTCTAATTACATTTAATAACTAATCTTTAATTAATCACATTCATTAATCAACCTTGATTAATCAAATTCAGTAATTAACTAACCTTAATTACTTGCGTTAATTAAATAACTTCTTAATTAATTATACTCATAAATCCTTTAATTAACTACATCCAGTAATTAACCCTTAATTCCCTCCACTAAGCAATTATTCTTTAATTACTTTCCATCAAGTAATTTCCCTTTAATTATTAAAACTTGATCAAACTTTAATTACATTAATTTCCCTTTAACAGCCTTTCAGAAACTATCCCGCTTCCCAACGCACCCCTCTCCCCCTCCAGTTCCCAATAACCTGCCTCAGTCAACTTCTCATACTCACAATTCAGAAAACAATTCGAAAAAATTTCGACGAATGGAGCCATCTCTTCTCCTCACCGCGGAAATTATTAGCGGAGTCTGGTCGATTGACTCACTTCACCACGCCCTCACCACGAACTTCCATCACCAGAATTGGCCCATGTGGCTCCTGACAAATAACAGCTTTATATTTGAATGCCCCTCATATGCACTTCGTGACCAGATTCTCCAAAGATCAATCATCAGAAGAACAAATGTAGTAATTCAATTTCAAGCATGGCATTAACCAGAGATCCCAGCCCCACCTCTGGATCCGCCGGCATGGGCTCGGGTCTCAGGCTTCCCAGAACTCTTCCGATTCAATTCGGACGCCATCTCTGACGCAGTCAGCCCTGTGGGTAGATTCCTGGCGCAGGATGACTGTGAGTGGGCAAATCTTGATCGCCGCTTCTTGTATATCAAGATACAATTCTACAGTGCCATCAGTACCCCATCCTCCTTCGTCGCCATGGTGAACAATGTGGCATATCCCCTTACCATAGAGAAATGGGAGCATGTTCATCCCAACAGGAGACCCGAAAATCACTTGCTTGGCCTGGACTACGAAAAGGATTTTCAGTTTTTTGACAAACACATACCAATTGCCAACTTGGATTCCGATGAAAGATTCGATGTCATGAACTATGAGCCACACTTCTCTGGCCCCATTCCGGCTCCTGTCCAACTCACCGATCAATCGTTAGAGGTTGTGGGCCCAAGAGGCTGGGACCCCTGGCCGGCTCAAGAACAAGCATGGAATCCATATGCTGACCCAGATCTTTCAACCCCCTATCCTCAATAGCTCTCTCCTCTACCAGTAAACCGCACCTCACCCCCCTCCCAACATAACACTATACCCCCTCCTGTTGCCCATCTCCTTACACAGACACTCCCTGTTCCACAGTCCGATGAACAAGGCCCCTTGGTCACTCCGACGACTGTTTGCCGGAGTTCTAGACTGGATAAAGCGGCTTCTCATCCTGGTAGTTTCTTCAAACACGTTATTTTTTCCTCCATTAATAAAAGTTTAAATAAAAAAATGGCACGTTGCATGGGCGTGAGTTTGCTTGATGAACACTACACTTCCATGCAAGCACTAGAATCGGAGCGTTTGTCCTTATCCCATTGAAGCTAATTTCCTGGAATGTAAGGGGGCTTGGGGACCCTAGTAAAAGACATTTTGTTAATCGCATCATTGCCCCCCACAAAATCGACATTCTATTTCTGCAGGAATCTAAATTATCTGACCCCTGTCCCAATATTCTTAGACAAATAGGTGGGACATCCCTTTCGGGTTGGGCCTACCTAAACGCTTTAGGTTCTAGTGGAGGCATTATTACAGCCTGGAATGAATCAGTGTGGTCCCTCTGCCAAACCTTCAATAACCCATCAGCCTTACATGTAGCCCTTCGCCACTTGCAAACTGGAAGGATATTCTTCTTCTCCAACATCTATGGCCCACTTAATATTCAAGATCGAATCGACCTATGGAGAAATTGCCTCTCCTTCGCCTCTCACATCAATGGCCCTTGGGTGGTTTGCGGAGATTTCAACACCACCCGCTCCTCTATAGAAAGAAACTCGGGCAACCTTTCCCAAGACTCAGAATCCTTCAACTCCTTCATCAACCAGTGCTCCCTAATTGACCCACCTATCAGTAACCGCCTATTCACCTGGTCTAACCGTAGATCGGACCCCTCGTTGGCTAAACTTGACCGCTTTCTCTTCAACCCTGCTGGGACGACTTTTACCCTCTCTCGTTGATCTCTGGCCTAGCCACAACCATTTTCGATCATTGCCCTCTCCTCCTTGACACTGGTTCTCCTATCTGCCATAATAGACCCTTCCGTTTTGAGTGACTCTGGCTTCTTGAACCGTCATTTGACAATTTTATCAAAAATATCTGGTCTCAGCCTTCCGACATTTCCTCTGCCACCGCCAGAGTTGTTGCCAAACTTCGATCTCTCCGCAAGATCATCAAACCCTGGGCTAAGTCTGTCTGGGGTTCCATTCATTCGCGTATATCTTCAATCCAAGAAGAAATCCTTGACTTAAACATTCTTGAAGAATCGTCCCCTCTTACCAATTCGGATCGAACTCGGCTAAAAAATCTGGAATCGAAACTGGAAAGGCTGATGCTGCAGGAAGAAATTGGATGGAAACAGTGGTCCAAAGTGAGTTGGATTGAAGAAGGAGACAAAAACACTGCTTTTTTCCACCGCCTTGCTAATGGCAAACGCATGTCAACTTTCATTCCCGAAATCATCCACAACGACTCCCATATCACAGATCAATCTGACATCCTCAATCTTTTCTCTTCATATTACCGTAGCATTTTGGGCAACTGTCACCCTCCTATCCCACTCATTGACTGGAATCTGCTATACCCCAACAGTCCCCCAATCCCCATCGATCAGCCGTTCTCAGAAGCAGAAATCTGGGCTGCTTTGAATGACATGTCCGACAACAAAGCCCGGGGTCCAGATGGCTTCAGCCCATTTTTTTTCAAGCATTACTGGGATACCGTCAAGGAAGACATTATAGAGATGTGCACCGAATTCCACGATGACCCAGTATCAGTGGCCCGCCTCAATCACGCCAATATCATCCTTCTCCCCAAAACTCCTGGAGCCTCCACCCTCCCATCCTTCCGCCCCATCAGCCTCTTGAACACCACCTTCAAAATCATAACCAAGGTCCTTGCCAACCGCCTTCAATCAGTCATCGCTCCCCTAATTGGTATTGAGCAATCGGCGTTCATCCTGGGACGTAATATAATGGATTGTGCAGCGTCTACACAAGAGGTCATCTCCTTCTGCCATCAATCTTCAACGCCAGGTATTCTACTTAAATTAGATTTCTCTAAGGCTTTCGACTCAGTCAACTGGCAATTCTTGTTGGATCTCCTGAAACATAGAGGCTTCCCCCCGAAATGGTGTACATGGATCCATTGCATTCTCAACACCAATTTCTCCACAATTTTGATTAATGGTGCTTCCGGTAGCCTAATTAAGTCCGCTCGAGGTCTGCGTCAGGGAGACCCTCTCTCCCCCCTCCTCTTCACCCTTGCCGCAGATGTCCTTAATCGTATGATCAAACTTGCAATCTCAAACAACCTTTTTGATGGTATCAAACTCCCCAACTCGAATCTGACCATATCCAACCTCCATTTTGCCGACGATACTATCCTCTTTGCCTCCCCCAACGACACTCATATCCGTTGCCTTAAAGTTACCTTGTACACTTTTGAACTAATATCTGGCCTCTCCATTAATTTCAACAAAAGCTCCATCACCATGCTTGGCAACTCCGATCACCTTGGGCCTTCTTTCTCCAAATTACTCAATTGTAAATTATCGCAGTTCCCGATCTCTTATCTGGGTATCCCCCTCCTCCCAACGAAGCTCCTCAAAACAGACTGGATCCCCCTCATCAACAAAATCGAAAATAGACTCTGCTCCTGGAAGGCGCACTCTCTCTCCTCCGCCGGCCGACTAGTCCTCGTTAAGTCAATCCTATCAGCCATTCCCACTTAATGGATGTCGTTTTACACGCTGCGCACATGGGTAAGAAATAGAATTGATATGATTAGAAGCTCCTTTTTATGAAATGGGGGTCGAATTAAGAAACTGGTGAATTGGCGGACTATTTGCTTGCATTCAAATAATGGTGGACTTGGTATTGTTGACCTGCATCACTTCAACCTCGCGCTTCTGGCTAAATGGCTATGGCGTTTTCTATCTTCAGGTTCTTTCCTTTGGAAATCTTGGATTTCCTCGCGCCACTACGCTTCCAACCCTCACCTGGCCCTCCACCTCACCCCCACCATCAAACCATCTCCCTTCTGGTCTGGCGTCCTCTCCACCCTCCTACGAGTCAAGTCTCTTTTCCATGTCAAAGCTGGTAATGGTGAGAACTGCCTCTTCTGGCTTGATACCTGGCATGGTCAACTTCCAATTTCCTCTTCCCTCCCCAACCTCTTCTCCCTCTCCCCCTTTAGCCACGTTTCCATTTCCAACTCCCTCCGCCTTGGCGCCGATCACTTCCTTCCTTCATCCTATTTTGACCTCTCCACTTTTGCGGAGCTCCTCCAATGAGACGACCCGACTTTCTCCCCATAGAAAATCGTATCATCTTGAAGAAAGAAAGAGATAGAAAAGAGAAAAGAAAGAAGAGAAAGAAGAAACAACATCAGATTCTCAACAGCGGAACGAATAAATTATATTAATAACATAAATATTACATAGTTTACAAACATTATCAGAGTTACACAGAGGACCCATCTCCTACTAGACAGTTATAAACACCTGTCTATTTATACAACTCAATGCAATACAAGAGAACTACTCAGAGAAACCAACACAGAGTCAAACTATATATCTACACGCAGAAGCCTCTTTCTCCAATGCTACTCCACAATTCGTCAAAGCTAACCTGAATCCCTTGGCTACTCGTAAAAATTTGAGTACACAAGAGTTTAAGAAAAAAACAGAATAAACTCCGGGTCAAACATGGGTCTGGTGTGAGTAAACGGTTAAAGTTGCTTAACTTTTAAAAACCTTTTGAAAGAAAAGTATCACGTAAGACTTTCCACACATAAACATGGAAAAGTTTTTACCTTACGCTAACCAAAACATTTGATAGGAAATCCAGTGACATTATAATAGGGTCTAGGATTTTCAAAATAAAATACAGAAATAGCTGGAATGCTTACATCTCACGTTCCAACATAGTTGGGCACAATCAAAACCGTACTGGCACTTATTGGAGTTTGGATTCCATACAATGGCAGGGCTAATGGGGTACCGCCCGTCACAGTACGGGGCCTAGATCACCGTACCGAGGATCACTCCCGATCCCCTGCAACACAAGGCCGGACCCATCCCTTACTGGATAGTTTCGAACAAGACAACCCCGTGGTTGTGGCCAACAACCGCCCACACAGCCGAAATAATAAGGGACTTCTAGACAGGGAAAAATCTTGCTCTCAAGTGGAGGCTACCCACGAAGCCTTGCTGCACCTCCCCTGTTTTAGCCATTCCCGGTTGATGAGGCTTGAGGCTACGATTACCTTTAGAGAACACATCTCTTAGAGTGCTCATCGTCCACCTGACGATGTTCTGAAAGCATTCAATCCATACAAGTTCGTTCCGGGTTCGAACGAAACCGAAGGCATTATCTCGTTACACTCATTTTGGAATCACTCTCAGAGTTAACGACGATAACCCTTGCACTCTGAATCTTCATCTTCACTTGATTCACGACCTATCGTTAATTTGGATCGATCTGGTTTTCGGATATCCAAATATGGAAACCCGATCCCGGTCTCATTGAGATCCAAAACGCCATCTTTTAGGTCCAAGTTGTTTTAAAGTTTTAACACAATTCAATTCTATTATCTATATACACACAGATAGATAATTCACAATATCGCAATAGAAAATCTACATTATCACTACAGATAATTCATGTTATCATAACAAATAGATAACCCATACTATCATCTCAATTCAACCAAACATCCATATCATACATCACATATCTCATTAGAGATATCAAACAATCAAACTACTCAATATAAATCAGCCATCCATAAACAATGATCTATTAATCACCATCTATAATTAATTTAAAATGGATTAAATTAATTACTTCATCTCTAATTAATTTAAATTAAATTAATTACCTTATCACCATAAATCTTGCTTACTTATCCATTAATTAAACTAATTAATTAATCATCATCTTAATTAATCATCCTTGATTAATTACCCCTTAATTACATTAAGTAATTTCCTTAATTAATTTATTAATTAATTATAATTAATTACATTAATCCTTAATTAATTAAAATTAATTGATCATGCTTAAATTAATTAAATCAATTTTAAACATTATTAAATTACTCTTAATTACTTCTATAAATCCTTTGATTTATTATACCAAGTAATAAATCCTTAACTACTTTACCAAGTAATTATTCTTTTAAACTACTTCCCATTAAGTAATTTTCCTTATCTCAATTACCTCTATTAATTTATTCATCAATTACTTACCTTAAGTAATTACTCTTATCAAATCTGATTAGGTAAGCGTACTTAATCAATTACCAAATCATTTCCTTTACTTAATCAATCCATTTGATTAATCCAAATTAATCTCACTTATTTGATTAATTATAATTGAGTAATTCATTCCTTAACCATCCCTTTTTAAATAAAGTAATTAATCTTTAATTATAGATTAATTAATACTTAATTATTAATTAATAACCTTAATTATCAATTAATAAAAATTAATTAATCCCTAATAATAGTTAAATAATCCTTAATTAATTATAAATTAATTATTTCTTAATTATCAATTAAGAAAATTTAATTATTAATTAATAAAACTTAATTATTAATTAATAAACTTAATTACAAATTAAATACCTTTTTAAATAAATTAATCTCTAATTACTAACTAATCAACCTTAATTACTTAATTAATTAATTAATTAATTCTAATTATCTAGTTAATTTAAAATTAATTATAAATTAATTAACTTCCAAATAATTAACTTATAACCCTTAATTATTGATTTAAAATTAATTAAATCAATAATTAATAATTCTTAGTTAATTCCTTAAATAAATTTTTAAATCATTATTAATTAAATTAATTAATCAAACCTAATTTCCTAAATTAATTTAATAAATTTCAAGATAAATAAACCTCTTAATCTTAAGATAAAAATTATTTTATAAATACCTTAAATTCCATTTATATTTTCAAACCATTATAACTATTATAATTAACTATACTTAATCAAATCAATAATTAAGTTTTAAAATAATCATTAACTTGATAGTTTAATGTTATCAAAGCATAATAACCTTAAATTTTTATCACAAAATGATTTAAGCTAAATTAAATTTAGATTTTAAAACTTATCTTTTTAAAGTTCCATTTTCACTTAAGTTTTTTTTTTAAAAATAACTTTAATTTTATTTAACCAAATTTAACTACACAAATTTTTATACTTCTTGATAAAATGTTAAAGAAACACCTATTTTTATAAAAACCAAATAGTATTCAATAACAACAAGATTTATTACAAAAGTCAAAAACTTCCTTTACTTAAATTTGAAAACTTGTTTTATGAAATTTTAAAATTTTAAAAATTTTCTTTAATCAATCAGCTGGTTGCACTCGAGTTCCACTTCAAGTTCATTTCTACTTAAATTTTAAAGGATAGATTAAATTTACATTTAAAATCCTGAAGCAACACACCCTGCTTCAGGTTTTAAAACCTTACAGACGACTCGAGTTCACATTCGAGTTTTTCCTCTAAAAACCCGAGTCTATCTTCGAGTAAACCCCACAACTCTCAACCCCAAACAATCTGACACAACCTCCCCTTACTGTGCACATGCACCGTCACCGGAACCACCTCCAACCTCCGATGATCCCTCCGGCATCTCAACAAACTATGCAGCAACCATTACAGATCATCCAATTATCGTTGCAAACCCCCGATCAAAATTTAGCTACTCGGTTCAAAACTGATCCAACTTCCATGGCCAAAAACCACCCAAACCAATACCTCTGACCATCTGACAACGAGCAACTTCGGCCTCACCAACTCCGTTCATCCACGAACCCTCCTCCAAAATCTTATCGAACTCGATCACCGATAGAAGTGGCAAAGACCTCATTTCCCAAGCCGACAAAAATTAGGTTTAAAAACCCAATTTCCCTATCGCCATAGCTACGGCGATCATCCAATGTCGTCACCAATTTTCCCGTACTTCCTGATCCTATCTTCATCACCACCAAAAATTTCGATCACCATAAACTTCGAGGTCACCAGATATTGACTCGAAACCAACTTCCAGTCATTCACCCAATTCCCATTCAATAATCCATTTAATATTTTGATTTTTGTACTAAAAATCATAATTTCTAAAGATGATTCAAATTAATATCTTGAATCGGTAAATTTGATTCATAAATTTTAACATGTTAATGTAATTCCTACTGTCATAATCTGTTTACAGAGAACTCTTATATCCATTTGCTTAAATAGGACTTTAAACTTAAACTAATGTTAAAACAAACATATCATGCTTAATCTTAATACCTGATAATGAACAGATAAGAAGATTTAGAATTTTCTTCTATTCCTATTCTCTGTAGTTTAAAAACAGAGAGGAACCATCAAACATATATGTAAAGTTTCATCCATATTCATACACACAGATTATACTTTAATATGCACACATGCAAGCATTGATTATTCCAAAAATTGACTAGCAACAAACAGTTATTACTTACAGTTTATAGATAGATGTTTACTTACCCCCTTATAATGAAATGCAGAGAGTTTTTTTTCTCTTTTTTTTTAAACCTGCAAAGCTTGAAACTTTGCTTTCATTTTTTATCAAACATTGGAGTGCTTGCTTAAAAACAACAAACTGAAATGCCTTAGTGATGCAGCAAGGCATATAGGAATTCAGAAGTTAAACCATATTCAATCGTGCACGAGTCAAGGAGCTTCGGATTTAACTCATGAGTCGGCATGCTTGTTGAGTCGGACACGAGATAAAGGAAGCATGAGTCGGAGCCGGTTTAACAAAGCTTGGAAGAGTTCGAGTTGGATGAGTCGTTCACGGGTTAATAGATGCATGAGTCGTTTCCGACCTAACGAAACTTGGAGGAACGAGCTACGACTTAACAAAAGGGGAGATGAGGCATCGAGATTGAGTCGTCTACGACTTAATGGGGCACGAGATAGCAAGGTCCGAGTTAACAACAATTCAAGCTGTATAAAGGAGGCAGATTTGAGTCGTATACGACTTAACGAAGAGGGCTTGAGTCGTATACGAGTTAACCAAGATCAGGAGAAGATGCTACGACCTAAAGACATTCGCATAAGTCGTCTACGACTTAACAGGAAGCGGCAAGGAGATGAGTCGGCCATAGAAGCAGATGGTTATTGGCCTTGAGTCGTTAGGTCGGCAACGACCTAACTGCTGTAGTTTGAGTCGTGAGTCGTTATGTTTTTCTTGAGTCGTATGTAGTGAGTTTCTTAAGTCGGCATGTATGATGAGTCGTACTTGGTTGAGTCGGTCACTTTGTACAGTGTTGTAATGTGTTGAGTCGTCGGGTCTTGAGTCGGAGGAGTTGTATTGGTGTTGGGCTTGCTGAGTCGTGTAAGCGGAGTGGTGTAGTTAAGTCGGTGCCGACCTTGTATGAGTCGCTTGTAGTTCGGTCTGTTGTAAAAGGGTGGAGGCGCATGTGTTAAGTCGGTCACGACTTAGTTGAGTCGTAAGTCGCTTGCCGACTTAAGGCACTGGGTCAGAAAAGTCTATAAATAGCGTATGTGTTGTACATTTTTTGGTTGTTGATTTTGAATAAAATTTCTCTTTTGTTAGCTTTGTGCTTTCATACCAATTGGTAGTTGAGTGTAATCTCCTATCTCCACTTACGTCATTCGAGTGCGCTCGAATCCACGTTTGTTGAAGCCGATTCACGGAATCTAGTGCGCTAGATCAACGTGCGAAGAATCGTAGATCTTTGAACACGGTATAGTGCGCTATCAACGTGTTTGAGATAGCTAGAGTTCGGTATCTTTGGATCAACGAACTTGGGCATTTTGGTATCTTCAACTCACCGATTGCTACATTTCATCGATTGAAGTTTATTTCGAATTATCCGCTGCGTCAGTTTTGGTATCAGAGCCATACTTAGCCAATCATAGCTAAGTTTGATTCTTGGAGCCAAGTTTTTGAAGTTGAAGTAGTTCATCGTGTTCATATTGAAGTTGCATCAAGTTTGGAGAGTTTGATCCATTTCATTTTGGATCGAGGAGTTGGATTTTGTTTGGATTTTGAATTGGTGATTTGCGCGCCAAAGTTTTGAAGGTTTTGGAGTGAGCCGAGGCAAGTACTTGAGCTTGAGCCGAGCTAAGTTGTGTAGTGGTATAGGCCGAGTCAAGAGAAGTTTAAGGCCGAGCCTTGTGAAGTTGTGTGGAAGCTTGTGAAGCCGTCACTTGAAGATTTTGTTGTTCAATCATGCCACCTAGAAGAGCTAACCGACATCAAAACATTGAAGCACTATATCGAAGAGAAGAGGCCGATCAAATGGAGCAACGTATGCACGAGAAGATTGATGAAGGCATTGGTAGGTTGGAGAAGCTTATGATTGATATGAATCAAAGTAGAAGAAGAAATTCACCTGAATCCATTCATGGAGGAAGTAGAGTTTCACATCATTCAGATCGGGAGAGGAGAGAAAGTCAGGATCAACGGAGTGTTGATAATCGAAGTAGGAGGAATGTTGATGACCATGATAGACGGGATGTTGGTTGTAGGAGTAGTGGTAGAGATGTTGGAGGGCGTGAAAGACAACGATATGCATCAGACTTTGATGAGGAGTTTGACGGTGATAGGGGAAGTGTTCATTTCAGAGACCGAGATCAGGGACAACGTCAGTATCGGGTTATTGATGATGATCGACGTTGGGAATCGGGTATGAAGATGGAGATTCCGGAGTTTAAAGGAGGGATGGCAGCTGAAGAATTTCTTGATTGGGTATCAAATGTTGAAGAGATCTTTGATTTCAAGGAGGTTCCTGAGCATAGGAGAGTAAAGTTGGTTGCTACTAGGTTGAGGGGGAGAGCTTTGGCGTGGTGGCAGCAAACTAAACTTACAAGGGAGAGAATGGGGAAGTCAAAGATAGAATCGTGGGATAAGATGAAGAAGTTGATGAGATCTACTTTCTTACCTTACAACTATCAATCACTTATGTACCAGAGGTTGCAGAATCTGAGGCAAGGGACAAAATCTGTTAGTGATTATGCTGATGAATTTTACCAACTCATCGCCAGGAATGATATCATGGAAACAGAAGAACAGCTAACTGCTAGATTCATTGGGGGTTTGAGAATGCAGATCCAGGATATGGTTAATATGTTTGATCCTAGATCCATTGCAGAGGCACATCAGAAAGCGTTAGCTTGGGAGAAACAAGGAAGGCGTGGAGGAGGTGTGTTTACTCATTCTAATAATCCAGTGAAAGGTGCCGGTGGAAGTTCTAGTGTTCCTAAACCTGTTACAAAACCAGTGGTGAAGGAGGTTGAGAAGGCGAAGGCTAGTACTGTTTTCAAATGTTATAATTGTCAGGAGTTGGGGCATAAAAGCAATGAGTGTCCGAAGCCAAAGAAGAGAACCATGGTTGCAGAAGTTGAGGCAGATGATGGTGAGGAGGCAGAGTATTCAAATGTACCTTATGTTGAGGAGGAAGAAGAAGTGTCGGGTGATGAAGGTTGTAATCTTATGTTGAGGAGAAGTTGTTTGACACCAAAGCAAGAGGAGGATTGTAGTTGGCTGAGAAGTAATATTTTTCAATCAACATGTACTATTCTGGGGAAAGTCTGCAAGTTCGTTATTGACGCTGGGAGTTGTGATAATATTATTTCTACAGAGGCAGTTAGAAAGTTGAACTTGAAGACCGAGAAGCATCCTAAACCATACAAGCTAGCATGGTTAAGGAAGGGAGGTGAAGTGAAAGTGTGTCGAAGAGCTTGTGTTAATTTTTCGATTGGGAAGAAGTACAAGGATGAGATTTTGTGTGATGTAGTAGATATGGATGTTTGTCACTTATTGTTGGGCAGACCATGGCAGTTTGATAGAGCAGTACAGCATGACGGTCGTGCCAACAGTTACAGTTTCATGTTCGAGAGTACTAAAATTACTTTGGTTCCCAAGAAACAGCAACAGAAGGAGAGCAAGCTAGAAGAGATTGAAGAATTAAAAACTCTGTTGACTTTGAAGGAGTTTGTTAAAGAAGTGGAGGAAGAACCGAAAGTGTTTTTGTTGATTGGGAGAGAGAGCAGCGAAGAAGTTGAGATTCCAGAAGAAGTAAAGCCAGTTTTGGAAGAGTTTGAAGATGTCTTTCCAGAGGAGTTGCCAAAGGAGTTACCACCACTTAGAGACATTCAGCATCAGATTGATCTTGTTCCGGGGGCAGTGTTACCACATCGACCACATTATCGTATGAGTCCGAAGGAACATGAGGAATTGAGAAGGCAGGTGGAAGAGTTGCTTGAACAGGGTCGTATTCAGGAAAGTTTGAGTCCATGTGCTGTGCCAGCATTGTTGGTACCCAAGAAGGACGGAACTTGGAGGATGTGCACTGATAGTAGAGCTTTGAATAAGATCACTGTTCGTTATAGATTCCCTATGCCGAGGTTGGATGATTTGCTGGATCAGTTGAGTGGGGCAACTATATTCTCGAAGATTGATTTGAAGAGTGGTTACCATCAAATCCGAATCAGACCTGGAGATGAATGGAAGACAGCTTTCAAAACAAGAGAGGGGTTGTACGAATGGTTGGTTATGCCATTTGGTTTGTCTAATGCACCTAGTACATTCATGCGGGTGATGAATCAAATCTTTCGACCATTCATTGGGAAGTTTGTCGTGGTGTATTTCGATGATATTCTGATTTATAGCAGAAGTACAGAGGAGCATGTTCTACATCTGAGGGAAGTGTTGCTTATACTTCGAGAAGAACAATTTTATGCTGCTACAAAGAAATGTGTGTTTATGACACCTACTGTTTTATTCCTGGGTTATGTTGTTTCAGGAGAAGGTATCCAAGTTGACCATAGCAAAGTTGAAGCAGTCAGGAATTGGCCACAGCCAAAGACAATTACAGAAGTGAGAAGTTTTCATGGGCTAGCGTCATTCTACCGAAGATTCATTCCACACTTCAGTAGCGTGATGGCTCCAGTGACTAATTGCATGAAGGGTAAACAATTTGTGTGGTCAGAGGAAGCGGGGGTTGCCTTTGAGAGAATCAAGGAATTGCTGACGTCTGCACCAATTCTTGTTTTACCTAATTTTCAGTTGTTATTTGAATTGCATACTGATGCTTCGAAGGTTGGAATTGGAGGAGTTCTGAGTCAGAATGGGAAGCCAGTTGCATATTTCAGTGAGAAATTGTCAGGGGCGAAGATGAGATACAGTACATATGACGTTGAATTTTATGCTGTTGTTCAGGCTATCAAGCATTGGAGGCATTATTTGTTTCAGAAGGAATTTGTTCTTTACACAGATCATGAAGCTTTGAAACATTTACAGGGACAGGATAAAATTTCAGCGAGACATGCATCATGGATTTCTTATTTGCAACAGTTTACTTTTGTCGTTAAGCACAAATCAGGGGTGACAAATCGGGTAGCTGATGCTTTGAGTAGGAGGAGTCATTTACTAACGACAATGAAGGTTGAAGTGACGGGGTTTGAAATGTTGCCAGAGATGCTTGAAGAGGATCCTTACTTTGTGAAATATGTTGAAAAAGTGAAGGATGGGAGTACCGATGAATTCATGTTGGTTGATGGTTTTCTGTTTAAAGGAAATCGCTTGTGTATTCCGGATTGTAGTCTGAGGATGAAAATTGTGAAGGAATTGCACGAGGAAGGACATGTGGGCCGTGATCGTACTTTGCAGTTGATTTCACAATCTTACTTTTGGCCATCGATGAGAAAAGAAGTTGAGAGATTTGTGGAGCGATGTCATATTTGCCAAGTTTCAAAAGGAACAGCAACGAATGCGGGGTTGTATATGCCATTACCAGTACCATCCAAGCCATGGGTTGATATTAGCATGGATTTCGTTTTGGGTTTGCCGAGAACTCAAAGGGGAAATGATTCGATATTTGTTGTGGTGGACAGGTTTTCAAAAATGGCACATTTTGTTGCTTGCAAGAAGACAGCAGATGCAGTTCGAGTAGCACAGTTATTTTTCAAGGAGATTTATCGACTTCATGGATTGCCAGAATCTATTGTTTCTGATCGAGATACTCGTTTTCTGAGTCACTTTTGGCTGAGTTTGTGGAAAATGGTGGGAACGAAGTTGAATTTCAGCAGTGCTTATCATCCGCAAACTGATGGGCAGACGGAAGTTGTTAACAGGTCATTGGGAAATTTGTTGCGTTGTCTTGTACAGGATAATTTGAGAAGTTGGGATATGAAACTATGTCAGGCAGAATTTGCTCACAATCATGCAGTTAATCGAAGCACAGGATTCAGTCCGTTTCAGATTGTTTATTCATGTTTACCCAGGGGACCGTTGGATTTAGCAGTTGTACCACAGTCAAAGAAAACAGTTAAACGAGCTGCTGATTTTGTTGATGAGCTGACGGAATGTCATAAAGTCGTTCAGGAACGATTGGAGAAATCGAATGAGAAATATAAGAAGTTTGCAGATTCGAAACGACGAAATGTTGAAATTAAAGAAGGTGATTTAGTTTATGCTGTGTTAACAAAGGATCGATTTCCAGTGGGTGCTTATAACAAGTTGAAAGCGCGAAAAATTGGTCCAGTTGAAGTTTTGAAGAAGATTAACGAGAATGCTTATCGATTACAATTACCAGATGATGTTTATACTTCTGATGTGTTTAACGTTAAACATTTAATTCCGTATCGTAGAAATGAACATTTTGATGAGAAAGAATTTGCAAATTCGAGGTCGAATTTTTCTCAACCAGGGGAGGATGATGCAGCAAGGCATATAGGAATTCAGAAGTTAAACCATATTCAATCGTGCACGAGTCAAGGAGCTTCGGATTTAACTCATGAGTCGGCATGCTTGTTGAGTCGGACACGAGATAAAGGAAGCATGAGTCGGAGCCGGTTTAACAAAGCTTGGAAGAGTTCGAGTTGGATGAGTCGTTCACGGGTTAATAGATGCATGAGTCGTTTCCGACCTAACGAAACTTGGAGGAACGAGCTACGACTTAACAAAAGGGGAGATGAGGCATCGAGATTGAGTCGTCTACGACTTAATGGGGCACGAGATAGCAAGGTCCGAGTTAACAACAATTCAAGCTGTATAAAGGAGGCAGATTTGAGTCGTATACGACTTAACGAAGAGGGCTTGAGTCGTATACGAGTTAACCAAGATCAGGAGAAGATGCTACGACCTAAAGACATTCGCATAAGTCGTCTACGACTTAACAGGAAGCGGCAAGGAGATGAGTCGGCCATAGAAGCAGATGGTTATTGGCCTTGAGTCGTTAGGTCGGCAACGACCTAACTGCTGTAGTTTGAGTCGTGAGTCGTTATGTTTTTCTTGAGTCGTATGTAGTGAGTTTCTTAAGTCGGCATGTATGATGAGTCGTACTTGGTTGAGTCGGTCACTTTGTACAGTGTTGTAATGTGTTGAGTCGTCGGGTCTTGAGTCGGAGGAGTTGTATTGGTGTTGGGCTTGCTGAGTCGTGTAAGCGGAGTGGTGTAGTTAAGTCGGTGCCGACCTTGTATGAGTCGCTTGTAGTTCGGTCTGTTGTAAAAGGGTGGAGGCGCATGTGTTAAGTCGGTCACGACTTAGTTGAGTCGTAAGTCGCTTGCCGACTTAAGGCACTGGGTCAGAAAAGTCTATAAATAGCGTATGTGTTGTACATTTTTTGGTTGTTGATTTTGAATAAAATTTCTCTTTTGTTAGCTTTGTGCTTTCATACCAATTGGTAGTTGAGTGTAATCTCCTATCTCCACTTACGTCATTCGAGTGCGCTCGAATCCACGTTTGTTGAAGCCGATTCACGGAATCTAGTGCGCTAGATCAACGTGCGAAGAATCGTAGATCTTTGAACACGGTATAGTGCGCTATCAACGTGTTTGAGATAGCTAGAGTTCGGTATCTTTGGATCAACGAACTTGGGCATTTTGGTATCTTCAACTCACCGATTGCTACATTTCATCGATTGAAGTTTATTTCGAATTATCCGCTGCGTCACTTAGAACTTGGTTTTAAATTTGAAACCTGTAACAGGAACAGGAAGACAACATGTAGGCATGCATATTCTTCAAATGTACAGAATACATTTAAACAATCATCACAGATAAAATTTCACAAGCAACCATATATTTTTACTTAAATTTTAAATTTAAATATTTACTCACTGATTAAAGAGGCAGAGTGTTGAAGCAATTTTGATCAGGGCCTGAAAAACAAACTAGAACTTGAAGATGTTCTGGAAATCCTAGTTGATGCTTCAGGTTGCAAATTTGAAGATGATCCTTGCTTTGAAGTTTTGTTACAGGGTGACTTGCTTGAATTTTGAAAACATGTTGCAGATATGGGAAAATGCAGAGCTTTAGTAGGTGGATTGTCATTTGCATGCATCTGTTACATGCCTGAATTCATTTCTGGTTGCAGACATGACTTAGCTTCTTTGATTACAGGTTTGAGCTTTTGATTTTTGTCATAGAGGAGATTACAAGCTTGATGTTTTGAGGAATAGGTAACGGTTTTGAGCATAAAACTGTTATTCAGGTTTGAGCTTTGAAAGTGTTTTCAGATTGCAAATTTTGAAATTGATTTTGCTAAAAAAAATTTAGTACAGGCTTTTGAATTTGGTTTTGGAATGAGTTACAGGGTTTCTAGCTTGAGATGGTTGTAGATCTAGAAATGTTCTCATGGAAATTTGACAAATGGTTGAGCTGCATTTTGTTTCAGAGGAGAATTCATATTTTTCTCTTTGATTTGTTTCAGAGGAAATAAGTTACAGGTTTTTAAAAAAAAAATGAATTTCAGTTTTGAATTAAGAAGAGTTCTTGCATTAGAGTGAAAAGATAAAGAAGGAAAATAGAAGAAAGGGGAGATAAGTGTTTTACTATAGGATTGAATTAAAATTAATTTAGATTAAAGAAAAATGGAAAATAATTCATGCCACTTGTTATCACACTTACATTTGTCACCTATAATAACTAGTTAGTTAACACATGTATATTAGCATGCATAAGAATTCAACACATGTAATTATTTGTTTTCATTTGTTTTTAAAATTATTTAAAAGCTTTTTAAATTGAATTTCCTAATTGATGAATATATTTTAAATGCCTTTCAAATATATACATATAACCTTTTAAAAGAAATAGAATGAAAACCCATTAGATTTTAAATAAAATCACATGAAAATATATTAAATTCATTTTAAATGTTAACATAACTCTTGTATTTATTTATTATTAAATAAATACTTTCTAAATTTCTATAAATAAATTTCTTTAAAGAAAACAGTATAAAACAAATCTTATTATTAAATAAAACTTTATTTCATATTTTATATCCAAACTATATTATTATTTTAATATATATATATATCCTTAAATTTAAATTCAAATTCAAAGTCAGTTTAAAATCCACATTTAAAGTCAATTCAAATAAATATAGATATTAATTTCAAACAAATCATTATTATTTATAAATAACTTATTCTATTTCAAAATTGATTTAAATACATAGATATATATATTTAAACACACTTAATAATTTTGAAAACAATAAGTCAATTTAAAGCTTACTTACACAATCAAAATAATTATACTTGTTTAAAATAAATCTATAATCATAATTTTAAACATCACATTTTTAATTGTTTGGCTATTTATATTTGAAAATAACAATTTTATCAAATTTAAATAATTTAATTATGAGATTATCACATTTTTAAATTCCTGAAAATTCCGGGATATTACATTCCTCCCCCCTTAAAGAATTTCGTCCTCGAAATTTAAAACAAAGATAATCCAAAGTTTAATTTTATTTTAACCAATTCAAACATACATATCAATCCAACAAACAATTTCATCCAAACAACCATTTCAATCAAATAAACAACACTAGCTATCCGGACACATATTCGAATAAGCTTGCTAAAATTATCTCGAGTTTCCCAGGTACAAACACAGGGATACTCGCTTTACTAAATCCAAACTAGCTATACTACTAAGCTACTGAGCTCTTACTCAGCTCGATCTATAATCTGCACAAGATATTAGACCATAGACAAGACTAATCAACAACCAAATCCTTCACAGAACTACTGGTTCCAAAACCAGTGATGGACCAGACACGTACTCCCTCAGAGACACGTGAAATACCTTGAATTCCAGTCATCCAAACTGGCAATTCAATTTTGCAGACCAAAGCACTTATCCTTATAAAACTCAGAAGGACCCAATACACCTCGGAGCTTACCTCATAATCCCTCTAAATCTTATTGCTCCCTTTACCAGAGAAAAACCTAACAACAACGAAGTCTCCAACTTCGGAATCCAAATTTCTCCATCTCTTAACCTCAAAACTCTACTGACGATCCTGCGTTGTTCACAGATCCTACCAAATCAGCTCAATCTTCGCTGATGCTTCTATAAACAAACTGGATCAAAACAACTCAACAAACTGATCTTCACAAGATCTACCCAAAATCATGAACACAATCATCAGAATATTACAACCTACTTCTCCTATTCGAAAAATACAAAATAGGATCACTCTCCAACTTGCCTCGGATCTTGAAAAATTCCAGTAGAAATCCTCTAATCAAAAACACTGCAACTTCCAGTTGCTTCTACTCTAGAATAGCTACCACAATACTTCCGCTGCACAACTCTGATCTGGAGCAGATGAGAATACAGATTAACAGCACGTCCCAAAAATATGGTTCAACAGAAGTTCCAAGAAATACAGAGCTGCTTCACCAAAAACTTTCTCCAGAAGCTATCCTTCTACCTAGCTGAATCCCCGGTATTACTCCTGACCTCAATTCGATATAGAACTCAATTCCCAAGGCGGACAAATTCAAACTTCCCGGAAGATATCGAAAAATCTTCAACAACTCTATAACTCCTACCTCCTCTAGAGATGCTTCAAACCCCAACAAAAGATTACCCAAGAGAATCAGCCTAACTATCGCAAGTCACTTTTGCGATCAACCCAACCTAATTTCCAAAAATACTATTCTATCTTCACCCATCAAAACAGTTTATCCTCGAGCAACTAATCCATCGAAGAAACGGTTCTTCTCTGCTGCCTCTGAATTCCATATCTAGGAAACTGCTAAGCCAAAAAGATCTTCCTGCCGAAACACAGAATTACTCCCGAGCTTCATCGTTGACACAGATGCTAAAGACTTCTTAATCCAATGCTTCTTAAGAAACTCAGACCTCAAACCAAGCATAACCGTCCTGCTGAACTCAGCTACAACACCGAAGCAGACACACTTCCTTATACTTTCTCCAAGAGAAAACATCTTTGGAGACATCCATAGTCACTGTGTCTCATCACGTAGCTACTACTTCCTGAGGTTGCCAAGATACCATCACTTGCTTCTGCCTAACCTACAGATCCAAATTCTCAAAAATCCGCTCTCACGAGCGCGATCAAACTTACACCTCAATGATCGACTCTGAACCTTTACAGTTTTCCTTCAGAGATCATTAAAATCCTTTATCACTCCAAAACTCAATCGAGACGGTATTGGGTCTACAATCTCGACAAATATACTTCCAACCGCAAACATTCAAACTCCAACCATTGATAGTTGTGCTACACACACCACTATCCATTTACCTTTATAATTTACGTTGGAAAACACGAACAGGTAACCCAACAGATAGGTAGAAATAAATATATATTTATATATATCAAAATTACAAATACGCTCTCTCAAGATAGACACCACTCCAGAGCCTAGGTATTCACTCAACCTAATGCTATGATACCAATTGAGACGACCCGACTTTCTCACCACAGAAAATCGTATCATCTTGAAGAAAGAAAGAGATAGAAAAGAGAAAAGAAAGAAGAGAAAGAAGAAACAACATCAGAGCTTCAACAGCGGAACGAATAAATTATATTAATAACATAAATATTACATAGTTTACAAACATTATCAGAGTTACACAGAGGACACATCTCCTACTAGACAGTTATAAACACCTGTCTAGTTATACAACTCAATGCAATACAAGAGAACTACTCAGAGAAACCAACACAGCGGAAAACTATATATCTACACGCAGAAGTCTCCTGCTCCAATGCTCCTCCACAATTCGTCAAAGCTAACCTGAATCCCTTGGCTACTCGTAAAAATTTGAGTACCCAAGAGTTTAAGAAAAAAACAGAATAAACTCCGAGTCAGACATGGGTCTGGTGTGAGTAAACGGTTAAAGTTGCTTAACTTTAAAAAACCTTTTGAAAGAAAAGTATCACGTAAGACTTTCCACACATAAACATGGAAAAGTTTTCACCTTACGCTAACCAAAACATTTGATAGGAAATCCAGTGATATTATAATAGGGTCTAGGATTTTTAAAATAAAATACAGAAATAGCTGGAATGCTTACATCTCACGTTCCAACATAGTTGGGCACAATCAAAACCGTACTGGCACTTATTGGAGTTTGGATTCCATACAATGGCAGGGCTATTGGGGTACCGCCCGTCACAGTACGGGGCCTAGATCACCGTACCGAGGATCACTCCCGATCCCCTGCAACACAAGGACGGACCCATCCCTTACTGGATAGTTCCGAACAAGACAACCCCTCGGTTGTGGCCAACAACCGCCCACACAGCCGAAATAATAAGGGACTTCTAGACAGGGGAAAATCTTGCTCTCAAGTGGGGGCTACCCACGAAGCCTTGCTGCACCTCCCCTGTTTTAGCCATTCCCGGTTGATGAGGCTTGAGGCTACGATTGCCTTTAGAGAACACATCTCTTAGAATGCTCATTGTCCACCTGACGATGTTCTGAAAGCATTCAATCCATACAAGTTCGTTCCGGGTTCGAACGAAACCGAAGGCATTATCTCGTTACACTCATTTTGGAATCACTCTCAGAGTTAACGACGATAACCCTTGCACTCTGAATCTTCATCTTCACTTGATTCACGACCTATCGTTAATTTGGATCGATGTGGTTTTCGGATATCCAAATATGGAAACCCGATGCCGGTCTCATCGAGATCCAAAACGCCATCTTTTAGGTCCAAGTTGTTTTAAAGTTTAAAACAATTCAATTCTATTATCTATATACACACAGATAGATAACTCACAATATCGCAATAGAAAATCTACATTATCACCACAGATAATTCATGTTATCATAACAAATAGATAACCCATACTATCATCTCAATTCAACCAAACATCCATATCATACATCACACATATCTCATCAGAGATATCAAACAATCAAACTACTCAATATAAATCAGCCATCCATAAACAATGATCTATTAATCAACATCTATAATTAATTTAAAATGAATTAAATTAATTACTTCATCTCTAATTAATTTAAATTAAATTAATTACCTTATCACCATAAATCTTGCTTACTTATCAATTAATTAAACTAATTAATTAATCATCATCTTAATTAATCATCCTTGATTAATTACCCCTTAATTACATTAAGTAATTTCCTTAATTAATTTATTAATTAATTATAATTAATTAATTTAATCTTTAATTAATTAAAATTAATTGATCATGCTTAAATTAATTAAATCAATTTTAAACATTAATAAATTACTCTTAATTACTTCTATAAATCCTTTGATTTATTATACCAAGTAATAAATCCTTAATTACTTTACCAAGTACTTATTCTTTTAAACTACTTCCCATTAAGTAATTTTCCTTATCTCAATTACCTCTATTAATTTATTCATCAATTACTTACCTTAAGTAATTACTCTTATCAAATCTGATTAGGTAAGCGTACTTAATCAATTACCAAATGATTTCCTTTAGTTAATCAATCCATTTGATTAATCCAAATTAATCACACTTATTTGATTAATTATAATTGAGTAATTCATTCCTTAACCATCCCTTTTTAAATAAAGTAATTAATCTTTAATTATAGATTAATTAATACTTAATTATTAATTAATAACCTTAATTATCAATTAATAAAAATTAATTAATCCCTAATAATAGTTAAATTATCCTTAATTAATTATAAATTAATTATTTCTTAATTATCAATTAAGAAAACTTAATTATTAATTAATAAAACTTAATTATTAATTAATAAACTTAATTACAAATTAAATACCTTTTTAAATAAATTAATCTCTAATTACTAACTAATCAACCTTAATTACTTAATTAATTAATTAATTAATTATTTCTAATTATCTAGTTAATTTAAACTTAATTATAAATTAATTAACTTCCAAATAATTAACTTATAACCCTTAATTATTGATTTAAAATTAATTAAATCAATAATTAATAATTCTTAATTAATTCCTTAAATAATTTTTTAAATCATTATTAATTAAATTAATTAATCAAACCTAATTTCCTAAATTAATTTAATAAATTTCAAGATAAATAAACCTCTTAATCTTAAGATAAAAATTATTTTATAAATACCTTAAATTCCATTTATATTTTCAAACCATTATAACTTTTATAATTAACTCTACTTAATCAAATCAATAATTAAGTTTTAAAATAATCATTAACTTGATAGTTTAATGTTATCAAAGCATAATAACCTTAAATTTTTATCACAAAATGATTTAAGATAAATTAAATTTAGATTTTAAAACTTATCTTTTTAAAGTTCCATTTTCACTTAAGTTTTTTTTTTTAAATAACTTCAATTTTATTTAACCAAATTTAACTATACAAATTTTTAAACTTCTTGATAAAATGTTAAAGAAACACCTATTTTTATAAAAACCAAATAGTATTCAATAACAATAAGTTTTATTACAAAAGTCAAAAATTTCCTTTACTTAAATTTGAAAACTTGTTTTATGAAATTTTAAAAATTTTCTTTAATCAATCAGCTGGTTGCACTCGAGTATCACTCGAGTTCCACTTCAAGTTCATTTGTACTTAAATTTTAAAGGATGGATTAAATTTACATTTAAAATCCTGAAGCAACACACCCTGCTTCAGGTTTTAAAACCTTACAGACGACTCGAGTTCACACTCGAGTTTTTCCTCCAAAAACCCGAGTCTATCTTCGAGTAAACCCCACAACTCTCAACCCCAAACAATCTGACACAACCTCCCCTTACTGTGCACATGCACTGTCACCGGAACCACCTCCAACCTCCGATGATCCCTCCGGCATCTCAACAAACTATGCAGCAACCATTACAGATCATCCAATTATCGTCGCAAACCCCCGATCAAAATTTAGCTACTCGGTTCAAAACTGATCCAACTGCCATGGCCAAAAACCACCCAAACCAACACCTCTGACCATCTGACAACGAGCAACTTCGGCCTCACCAACTCCGTTCATCCACGAACCCTCCTCCAAAATCTTATCGAACTCGATCACCGATAGAAGTGGCAAAGACCTCATTTCCCAAGCCGACAAAAATTAGGTTTAAAAACCCAATTTCCCTACCGCCATTGCTACGACGATCATCCAATGTCGTCACCAATTTTCCCCTACTTCCTAATCCTATCTTCATCACCACCAAAAATTTCGATCACCATAAAATTCGAGATCACCAGATATTGACTCGAAACCAACTTCCAGTCATTCACCCAATTCCCATTCAATACTCCATTTAATATTTTGATTTTCGTACTAAAAATCATAATTTCTAAATATGATTCAAATTAATATCTTGAATCAGTAAATTTGGTTCATAAATTTTAACATGTTAATGTAATTCCTATTGTCATAAGCTGTTTACAGAGAACTCTTACATCCATTTGCTTAAATAGGATTTTTAAACTTAAACTAATGTTAAAACAAACATATCATGCTTAATCTTAATACCTGATAATGAACAGATAAGAAGATTTAGAATTTTCTTCTATTCCTATTCTTTATAGTTTAAAAACAGAGAGGAACCATCAAACATATATGTAAAGTTTCATCCATATTCATACACACAGATTATACTTTAATATGCACACATGCAAGCATTGATTATTCCAAAAATTGACTAGCAACAATTAGTTATTACTTACAGTTTATAGATAGATGTTTACTTACCCCCTTATAATGAAATGCAGAGAGTTTTTTTTTTTTTTTTTTTAAACCTGCAAAGCTTGAAACTTTGCTTTCATTTTTTATCAAACATTGGAGTGCTTGCTTAAAAACAACAAACTGAAATGCCTTAGAACTTGGTTTTAAATTTGAAACCTGTAACAGGAACAGGAAGACAACATGTAGGCATGCATATTCTTCAAATGTACAGAATACATTTAAACAATCATCACAGATAAAATTTCACAAGCAACCATATATTTTTACTTAAATTTTAAATTTAAATATTTACTCACTGATTAAAGAGGCAGAGTGTTGAAGCAATTTTGATCAGGGCCTGAAAAACAAACTAGAACTTGAAGATGTTCTGGAAATCCTAGTTGATGCTTCAGGTTGCAAATTTGAAGATGATCCTTGCTTTGAAGTTTTGTTACAGGGTGACTTGCTTGAATTTTGAAAACATGTTGCAGATATGGGAAAATGCAGAGCTTTAGTAGGTGGATTGTCATTTGCATGCATCTGTTACATGCCTGAATTCATTTCTGGTTGCAGACATGACTTAGCTTCTTTGATTACAGGTTTGAGCTTTTGATTTTTGTCATAGAGGAGATTACAAGCTTGATGTTTTCAGGAATAGGTGACAGTTTTGAGCATAAAACTGTTATTCAGGTTTGAGCTTTGAAAGTGTTTTCAGATTGCAAATTTTGAAATTGATTTTGCTAAAAAAAATTTAGTACAGGCTTTTGAATTTGGTTTTGGAATGAGTTACAGGGTTTCTAGCTTGAGATGGTTGTAGATCTAGAAATGTTCTCATGGAAATTTGACAAATGGTTGAGCTGCATTTTGTTTCAGAGGAGAATTCATATTTTTCTCTTTGATTTGTTTCAGAGGAAATAAGTTACAGGTTTTTAAAAAAAAATGAATTTCAGTTTTGAATTAAGAAGAGTTCTTGCATTAGAGTGAAAAGATAAAGAAGGAAAATAGAAGAAAGGGGAGATGAGTGTTTTATTATAGGATTGAATTAAAATTAATTTAGATTAAAGAAAAATGGAAAATAATTCATGCCACTTGTTATCACACTTACATTTGTCACCTATAATAACTAGTTAGTTAACACATGTATATTAGCATGCATAAGAATTCAACACATGTAATTATTTGTTTTCATTTGTTTTTAAAATTATTTAAAAGCTTTTTAAATTGAATTTCCTAATTGATGAATATATTTTAAATGCCTTTCAAAATATATACATATAACCTTTTAAAAGAAATAGAATGAAAACCCATTAGATTTTAAACAAAATCACATGAAAATATATTAAATTCATTTTAAATGTTAACATAACTCTCGTATTTATTTATTATTAAATAAATACTTTCTAAATTTCTATAAATAAATTTCTTTAAAGAAAACAATATAAAACAAATCTTATTATTAAATAAAACTTTATTTCATATTTTATATCCAAACTATATTATTATTTTAATATATATATATATATATATATTTCCTTAAATTTAAATTCAAATTCAAAGTCAGTTTAAAATCCAAATTTAGAGTCAATTCAAATAAATATAGATATTAATTTCAAACAAATCATTATTATTTATAAATAACTTATTCTATTTCAAAATTGATTTAAATACATAGATATATATATATTTAAACACACTTAATAATTTTGAAAACAATAAGTCAATTTAAAGCTTACTTACACAATCAAAATAATTATACTTGTTTAAAATCAATCTATAATCATAATTTTAAACATCACATTTTTAATTGTTTGGCTATTTATATTTGAAAATAACAATTTTATCAAATTTAAACAATTTAATTATGAGATTATCACATTTTTAAATTCCTGGAAATTCCGGGATATTACATCCAAGCTGCTTCTATCCTTCGCTCCATCCAACTTGCCCCCTAACCCGATAAGTTCCTCTGGGCCCCTAGGCCTACAACCGGCTTCTCAGTCTCCTCCTGCTACTCCTACCTTAACAACCCTGGACGCCTCTTCAATTTCTCCAGACTGTGGAAGTGCAGACTTCAGCCCCTTATGGCATTCTTCCAATGGTGTCTCATCCAAAACCGCATCAATACCAGAGATAGGCTCTTTCGTTTTGGCATCGTGCCGGAGTCCTCTTGCGTTTTTTGCTCTACTGTAACAGAAAGTATACAACATTTATTCTTCGACTGCGATTTCTCCTATAGAGTCTGGGCGGCAACATCCACTCACTTACTCGGCTACGTCCCAACTATCACCACCTTTTTTGATCATTGGCAGTATAATCCCCCCAACATTCACCTGGATCCCTTTGTAGCTGTCTTCAGTTGGTGCATTTGGGTTGAACGTAACGATCGGGTGTTCCATGGTACCAATCCTCACTTTGAGAGAGCATGTAGGCGTACTATTTATTTTTACTCTCTCTCAACAGGGCATAGCTACTCTGCACCATTCAGGCTTAGACTGCCATACTCCACCACTTCGCCGACGGAATCAGCTGGTAGCTCTTCTGCTGATCCTATTGGCAGGCATCATAGGCAGCAACTGTAGTCCCCTATGCGCAAATTGTCTGTTTGTCTGTACTTGTTCTGCATTACTATGTTGTAGTTGACTGTTCTCTTATTTTGTGTTGAAAGACTACGTTGTAAACTCTCATCATTTTGGCCATCGATCGGGCCTGTCGATCGCGCTACTTATATATTTACTATTATCTAACCGGCTGTGTAGCAGCACGCTACACATCCGTCTTGCTCTAAAAAAATTAAATTTAAAAGTTTAAATTTGGTTTATACAAAATCATCATCCTTTGATTTATTAAAGTTAAATTCTTTTCACTTATATCATATTTAAATTTCAACAATTACATTTTAGTTGAAAACATTTATGAATTAATTACATGATTTAACTAAAGAAATATTTATATAAACCAAATTAATTTTTAAAACAAAATTTAAACTTTGAAAATATATATTTTAAAACTTAAATTTGTTAAAACATCATTCTCTAAACTCAACATTTCATACATTTTTAAAAACTGATTAAAAACTTTGTTTAAAATTTAACTTGCTTTCAAATTTTGAAATTCATTTTATAGTTTAAAATCTGGACAGGTTAAAACCCTAGAACAAAATCGTTCCTAAGTAAACATAGCAAAACCCCCGAGAAAACCCACAACTTCCTCGAGCACAAATCACTTGCATCTCCCCCCGAGACACTCTCATAACCAACATGAAAACGTCTAGAGCAACAACATCTAACCAAACCCACAAAACTCCAGATGCACAAATCAATCATCGTGCACGTGCACCGTGATTCCGATCATCACCACAACTATCAACATGACGTCCCTGACCCTGCCGATCCTCTCGAGCACACTGATCGTCGAATCTACCAACGAAACAAAAACGAGCTCCACGGCATCAACAGGAAATAAACCTGATCGAAGAAAACTCCCGTCAACGGCGAACACCACCACTAGAAGACCTGCCGCCGTGACCACAGTCGCGTCTTGAACCCTTGATCCCATTCCCAGCATGCGATTCACCCGATGCATCAACGACGTCAAGTTCACCTCGATTTCGACCCAGACCAAAAACATGTTCAGAACCCTAAATCACCTCCGACGGCTCACCTTGACCATCAGAAAAATATTCGCATATTTTTCCCGAGATCCTCCATACCCCAGCCTCCACTAGGAGTGGACTCGAAGTCCCCTTGCCGCCAACCGATGACAATCGACCAAAAGCCTAAATTCGAACAACTCGTGAATTATCCTCAAATACTAATTTAAAAATCACTAAATTTATACTAAAATTCATGGTTCGTTTATACGAATCAGATCCTATAATCCAAAGATGAATTCATAGATATTGATTTTCACTTATATTTTGATTTTTACTATAACCTTAAATTTACAGACTATTTAGTAAATATAATTACTTAAAATTATTTTTAAAAACAAGATTACATTGTTATAATCAATTTCTTTTCAAAAATCAAAGTCTAATAGTGATTCATTTGGAAGATAGGAATTTTTCTAGTTGTTCTTGCCAGAAAATTTAACAGAGACATATATGCTATCATATACAGGCATTCTTCCAATTCATAGCAGCATTCAAAACCAGATTCGAGTTGAAAACATTCATGCAAACATGCATATTTACATCATTTATTCTACTACCTCAACAATTTCCATATATGTCAGCATAATATCAGATTAAAAATAAAAATGTTTTTAAATAAAGGGTTTACTCACCAGAACTTTAGAAGCAGAGAGCAGCTCTGTTATATTTTGTTTCCTGTAATTGTTGAATTGATTTGATTGTTGAAGTTGAGTTTGCTTGTTTTAGATCTGGCACTTGAATCCTTTAAGTTGAGTTGCTATATTGTTTTGATTATTGTTGTTGATCTTCATTTTCGTTTGCAAGATCTCAGGTTTGAAAGTTTTTGAACTGATGATGTATTTAGTTTATGTGTTTAAGAAGAAGAAGGAAAGAATAGTACAGAGGAAAAAATTTGAACTGAAGAAAGATAAACAGGTTTCTCTTTTAGATACTTAGTTATGTACTTAATTTTCTTTTAAACAAGGTGTGGCCACTTGTTAACTTAAGTTGTAGAATGTTTACAAACGTCCATATATTGTGATTTGGAAGATTTTGATTGAATTTAATAAAAAATTCCTATTCACAATGTATATACATGTATACATTATAAATAGAATACTTTTTTATTAGCTTAGAAACATAAATTTCATCAATTGAATATTATTAACTTTGAAAAGATTAAAATTTGCCAAATCTATACTATTATATTATTAGCGAGTCAAATTTTGAGCGCACGGAGGCCCCCTTCAATTTTGGCACTCCAACCGTCTCCAAGTTTATATCGAGTGCCCTTTTTCCTTCTTCCGTCGCACCTCCCCCTTCATCCTTTTTCACTTCTTCCATACAAAATTAGAGAATTCCCTGTCCATCTTTTCTACCTCAAACCCTAATTCTCAGTTCCTGCAACGAGGAGGTTGCAGTTGTGGCTCCTTCTACCATCGTCCCTCCTTTTCCCTTGACCGGGTATATTACTTCCGTTTCATTACCTGTCTACGCGCTAACCCGAAATCAGAAATTTTTTATTTCACCAACCCAAGGCCGCCCAATTATTTCACTGTCGATCTTCCTCCACATGTCGATGGCAGCTACCAGTCTTCACCGACCGTCCGTCTGATTATCCCCAAAGTGTCGAAAGGTCATCAACTGATGGTACCCTCTCTGACATTTTCCTCTCCCTTACTTTTAAATTCTTTTTATACCACCTATTTGTAAGCCATGAATTTTTGAAAGGTCCAGCTATAATACACCATTCGATTTCTTTGAGGTTTTTGATAATATCTTACTTTCCAGGTATGCTACTGCTATTATCTATGTACAATCACTGTTTTCATTCATTTATTTCTAATTGAATGTATTCTATTTGTCTGGCTTCTATGTCGATGTTCGTTCTGTTTGCCTTGGATTATTCGTCGATGTTTCTGTAGGGATTTTGTCCGAAGTTATGCTGCTACGTCATTTCGATCAAATGCTACTACTTCTTTTACCCATTCAAAATCATTTTTCAAAGATTGTTTGCAATTCAAAAACATTGTTCAAGGAAAGTATTTACAATATATTCTTTATTTTAGTTTAGTTTGATTGTTTTGTCAATTAGTAGTGCCGTTCCTTCTTATTATTGCTACAGCGTGTCCTGCCTTACCGTCTACCTTTTTTCCTTGAGATTCATCTGCAACTATTTGCCTCAAGGGATTATTCTTCCCCTCTAGGACAACGGTTAGGTAATCTCCTTCCCCTATTATGATTGAATTATTTATTTTCTTTTTTTCAATATAGAATGATTCACGCTACCCTTTTTCAGGCCTTTTCTTTGTCGATTTTTCGCATTCTAAACTCGTGATTAAGAAAGATTGTTTGATAGATTGCAAGCTTAAAGGATTTTGTTAATTACAATGGCATAGTTAAAAGAGGGGAAATTTTAGGTGCTTCATGTTTCAAACCCATCTCAGGTAAATAGATATTACGAGATCTATGTATGAATGTTAATTTATTTTATTAATTTTGTTTGAGGCATAGAATCTTGCAGTTTTTACAATCTAACAAGGTTTCATGCAGTTTTGGAATGGGAGGCTGTGGGTTATTTTGTGATTTTTTGTTCTATCTTTAGGCAGTTTTGGCAAATATTACCTTCGCAATTCAATGTTGAAATAATTCAGTATGTTAACATATTAATTGTTTACTCTTAGTTTTATTTTTTAGTTTCACTTATAGAAGTTTGTTTGTTTCTTAAATATATAATCATTTTTTGTTGATTGGTTATTTTTTCCTTCATTAGAGAGTTAAATAGACATAATCAATTGGTAATATTGCTTATTAGATCAATAACCAAACATTACTTATTTATTACCTTCTTTTGCAGCAAATTGAAAGTTGCTCACTGTTCTCTAAACAATGAGAACTGTACAGGATAGATTGAAAACTAATTCATCATATCTAAGGTACACATTTAAAAAAATCCATTTTAACAATTGAATAATGTTATGGCAAGAAATTCATGCAAACTTTTGAGGCAACACAAGCATTTATATGTTCTTTTGTAATCAGGTTCGAGTTTATTGATAATTTATGTGTTTCGACCATTTTTTACGCTATGCTCAATTCTTTTGGATAATTAAGATTTATTTTCTCTTACGTAATAATTTTTATCGATCAATCTCTTTTTTTCCAGTTAAGCTGATTTTTCAGTTTGAACTCATATATATACACAAATACATACATACATAATATATATACATACATAATATATATATATATATATATATATATATTGTTTTAATGGAAATTGAGTTTGATATCATTTTATCAAATTTCAATATCTTAAAATTTAACTTCAAAATCATGGAAGTTTACGATTATACCTTAAGTATTTTGTATGGATTAAATTTAGTTTCTTTTCTGATTTGCATACTAAGTTGATTAATTTTGGTGGTTTTAATTTCGTAATAAACTAATTTTGTAGTTTTAGATAATTAATTAGGTATTTTTATTTGATTGATATTACCCTTGGGTTCAAGATAAAATTAAATTGTGCATTTGTTATGACTTTGTTGGATTTATCAAGGTTGGTATTATCTTTGGATTCATTCTACAATTAAGTTGTATATTTTTTGTAACTTTTCTACATAAACAACTTTTGTAATGTCAATTTGATTTGATTTTGGCATTAGCTTATAGTAAATTCTCAGATGTTTAATATTATTTTTCTTAGTATAAAATTGATTAACCATGGAAAAATAAAAATATAGATTGTTAATCTGGATATAAACTAATATTTATTTTTCATTTAAATTTGTGTTTGTGCTACAAAAGCATGTATACAAAAGTATGTATGATTTCAACGAAATATGAGTTTATTTTGATATTGAAGTGTTTGGATTCTAACTAGATGAGTATGCAATAGTCTTGATCGTTCCATGTATACTTTGGTATAGTTTAGCGATGTCTTTTGCACATAACAATGAAACCTGATCATTATGATTATTGTGATATTATATGGCCTTCTCTTCCTAATAATGCATAGATTTGGATTGTTGTGATCTTATAGAACCTTCTCTCCTTTACTATAAATGGTTGTGAGCTGATTTAACCAATGCCTTTCCTTTTACAAGTTCTAAAGTTGATTGAAATCTTCTTCTATTTTTTTATACCGAGGGAGATTAGTTGGGTCAGTATGATAAGCTTAATAGATATTGCAGGTGTAATTAGTGAAGAGAAGGGATCATATCTAATTAAAAAAATTCAAAGAGCACTTTTACGAGGATATGACCTTGCAAAAGCAATCATATACTGCATTTATACTATCTCCTGGCACGTGACTCAAGACGATGACAATTGTTTATATAGTAATAGATATTTTTTAGATTACATATTTTTTACGTTCGTCTTACAAAGTTCGCAGCAAATTATTGTTTTTGGGAGGAAAGATCAGAAGGTAGGTATGTTGTCCTATGAGTTTCATAAGATAAATGTCATTTATCTAATTTTTCCTTCCATCCCCTAAGTTCTTTGTCCATATTTGTTTTAATCTTTTTTCTTTAAGGGTACATAAATTTTCAACTTGCTTTTATGATCCCCTTTGCATTCTCATTGTTTTATTCACCTCTTTTTATACTGTTATCATATCATTTCTTTAGTATTAGATGTTACAGCTTTTCATTAAATATGGATCTAAGTATTTTATAATTTTGAACAAACATACCGAATTGATCATATCAGACTGATATTTAATAATATCTATGAAAAAATCATGCAATCCATAATAAATTAAAAACCATATACTAAATCATTTTTTCCTATGTCCATAGGCTTCAACTTGATAAAGTATCACAATCAATATTCTCCGTATGGAGAGTTGCCTTTCTAGCATATTACTTCAGGGGTTTATTTTCAAAGCTCTTCTTTGGAGGTAAGTAAACTTCTATTACTTTTCAAGTGTTACTTTGGATAATTGTTAACTGCTGATTTAGCTTCCGATGCTTTTGAAATTTTTTGTTAACTTGAAGAATATGTTGTTTCTTATACAAGTTGATGATTGATGGTGCCATGTTTTGTATTTTAACTCTTCGCATTATTTGGCACATTAGTCATTCTATATCCAACTCCATTCTCATCTGTTTTTGAATTATTAGCCGAATTTCCAAATCAGCATCCATACTAAGCTCAAACTTACCATGGCTTATGTGGCCACAATCAGAATTTCTTGATAGTATATTACAGTTAATCATATATTCATGACGTTGTTTGTTATTTGATCAGTTTTTCCTCCTTTCATTTCTGTTTCCGGTGTTTCACGTACTCTGCTATCACTCTCCCATCCTTTCTCGAGTTGTTCTGCCTGCCTTCCTTCAAGGTTTATTCCTAAAATTTCTTCAACAACCCTAATTCTGATATGCTCCAATGTTTGAATGAGAAACTCCAAATCAGAGCAATTCAGCCCATTCTCAGCGGCATTAAACTGACTAAAGTAGTGGATTAGATGATAATGGAAAGCCGATAGGTAAGCAATCTACTTTTTCACCAATATGTATCCTTTTAGTTTCCTATTTCTCCACTATTTGTCAATCCGCTGTCGTTTTAGTTTCTTCTTGTGCTTTTTTCTTCTACGCTCTTGGAAATATACAGTCCCGCAGCCGCCAACATCTCCCTCTCTATCCGCCTTTCCATATCGATCTGCTTCCCTTGGCCCTATCTTCTGCTCTCTCTATCTAATTGGCCACTCCCGATGGCAATTCCCTCATCGTGCGTGCTGCGCTACAACTAACCCAGTCTCTCCCCACCACCTCCTGCCGCTTCCTATGAACGCCCTAGAGGTCAGCATACTTATAGTATTTGGTATATATGAACTGATTGACAAATAAAATTGAAAATTTTCTCTCTTTGTTGTATTTACTCTCTTCTGTCTCATGTTTGAATCGTCCAGACTTTAAAATTCGGTGAATGTGTTCACTCTAATATATTCCCTGTTAATTTACGGATAAGAATTTATATTTTTGTTTATCTTTTTAGCGATTTCATGGTCATTTTTGTGTGTCTACTTTGGTTAACTTAAAAGATTTTATGCAGAAGAATGTTAACTATGAATAAGACTTCTTTTTTCACCTGCCTTGCTATTGTGCTAAAAAATAAGCTGTGTTTTAATTTGTTTTTCCTTCATTTTTTTGCTTTAATAAGGTTCCTGAATACTCATTTTAGACAGACCTCTGAATTGTATGAAATTGCTAACAATTTAACAAATTTTTCTATGCCATATTTTGCCAAACTTTTATGAAACAATGTGGCCGCCATCTGTACTATGCTCTTAAAGGACATTTTATAGCTATAGGATACAAATTCAACTTGACAACACTTGTGCAGCCATTGGCTTATGGCAAAGTCACATCTTCGAAAACTTTCATATTTTTGGTTTTTAGTATATCTTATTATATAATTTTCATCATTTATGACAAAATATTATGTAATATTCTATGTTTTATTTCTATTCACAATTCCAATCAAACAATGCTCTTTTTTGTGTATACAATGGTTTACGCAGTTGTACTGAGAAAAGGTAAACAAAGTGAATAATTACTGACGTGGATGCTTTTCTTTTATTTACTTGGTGCTCTATGAATTTGTACCGAACAGACAAAAGAAATAAAATTATAAGCAAAATTGTATTTACAATGATACTGGTTCGCTAAATCAATGATTTATCAATGTGGGAGTGTAACAACCCGCATATTTGTCGATTTTATATTTAAATATTTTATTTAAATATTTTATCGTTAATCGGATTTTGGTCCGAAAAGCTACTTTTTGCAAACGGTTAAATTAGGACTCGAGACCACTTCCATTAAGTTCGAAATGTCGTTTACAACTTTTTAAGTATAAACAATGATAGGTTTGGAGTTAGTGGAATTTCACTAACTTTTCCCGCTTTGGACTTTGGGTTAGCTTAGCCATTATAACTCAAGCCCAACCCCCTCCTTCTCTTCACTCTTCATAAATTCCTACCAACTCAAGCTTTTGCATTAATGGTGAGTGGAAAGAGAAATTAAAACTCCAAAAGCTAAGTCTTCATTGCTAATCCAACATCAACTTCAAAACTCAAGTGAAGACATTGATTCAAGCTAGTGGTTGATCCTTGCATAGCATTTCAAGCTTCATCTTCATCCATTTTAGTGAAAAGGTGAGATTTTTATCTCACAATTCTAGTCTATAACTATATTGGACTGTTGGGAATGATTCCCTATCACTTTAGTATGCATATTTGCATTTGGTTTGGATTGGATTGGCGAAAAACTCCAAATTTTAGTGATTTTGGTGAAAAACTGCAACTAGGTCGTTCTGGCCATTTTTAGCTCGTTCGGAGTTAGGTCGCTCGTCCATAGGTCGTAGGTCGCTTACGAGTTAAACCTAGGTCGTTCAGGCCATTTTTACCTCGTTCGGAGTTAGATCGCTCGTCCATAGGTCGTAGGTCACTTACGAGTTAACCCTAGGTCGTTCTGGCCATTTTTACCTCGTTCGGAGTTAGGTCGCTAACTCGTAGGTCGTGGAGAAGTTAGGTCATAGGTTGTGGAGAAGTTAGGTCATAGGTCGTGGGGAAGATAGGTCGTAGGTCGCTCGGCCATGCCTATTTCCTTAAGTCGCTCGACCCTGCTTAAGCCATTAGGTCGTTGACCTTTTTAACTCGCTCGATCTGTTCTGCCACTAGGTCGCGTACCTCACCCTCTCTTAGGTCGCTAGGTCGTGACGTTTTAGGTCGTTGCACCCTATGCCTCTATAGGTCGCTCGACCTCGTTTATGACCATAGGTCGCTCACCCCCTCTTCGTTGAGTCGCTTGGGACGTTAGGTCGCATGGCCCTTACACCGTTAAGTTGTTTACACCGATAGGTCGCTCGGCCTTGCTAACTTTTAGGTCGCGAGTTTTATAAGTCGCTCGCCTCCCTTAGGTCTTCACTAGGTCGTACCGTTTTGGACAGGGCGCTGCCCCCTAGACCCCCGCGACCTGACCGGGTAGGTCGAATCCCGTAGCAGGGGCGTTGCCCCCGCACCCCCACCTTGGGGTGTTGCCACCCCCCTCCGTAGGGGATCTTATCTGAAAAACATTCAATAGAACTTGCTTTGTTGAGATGCGGAGTTGACCATTCTTCGAGACAAACTATCTTGGGCTTCTCGGTCGATTTTATGGATTTTTGAATATCTATTTCGATGGATTCTTTATCGGCTTCTTTGGATTTTATTCACGTCTTCGTATGTGAATTTTTATGATTGATTGTTTCTACAATCACTTCTATGATTTGTCACTTTAAAATATGAAGGTTTCAATACTAGTAGTAAATATCAAAACTCTTTCAACAAAATGATTTCAACTCTATTTTCAATAACAAAGCTCTTTTCTTAAACCGTTTTCCAATCTACTAGTATATACAAACCTTTACCTCACTCAGATGAGAAATCTAATTAAACGGCTTAGTAAAACAAGTGGTATGAAACGCTTGCGTTTGCTTCGTCGGTTAATTCTTGGACTTGTTCGATTGAACCTCTTGTGACAATTTTCTAGTGAAGATTTACAGTTTGTTCGTAAATATTTAAGTTAAGCAAGTGGTTATGGGATATGAAGCTAAACTTTTATATTTACTAGCTTAGTGTAATTGACACTTCTCGTTGATCATGACGATCATTCTTATGATTTAGACTAGCAATTGTGCGATGTCTCTTGTTTGCTTGGTTAGACTAGACACCACTTGTGTGATTCCACTCATACATACCTTTTTGGTTGCTTGGTTAGTCTAGACACCACTTGTGTGATTCCACTCACACATATCTTTTTGTTTGCGAGGTTAGACTAGACACCACTTGTGTGATTCCACTCACACATACCTTTTTGCCTTCTTGGTTAGTCTAGACCTCAATCTGTGTGATTTCGACTCACACAAATGGGGTAGCTCCCCATGGTCTTCGGACCGTCATGTGATAGGCCTCTTTCCCTTTTTCTGTGATTTCTGGATTTCTTGTGTTGATTTCTGGAATTTATGTTATTGACTTGTTATGAGTACAAGTTTAGGGTATGATGCCCTCTTTGGATCTTTGAGAAGATTCTTGTGATATCGATTTATCTCTTATTGATTGATCTTCTGTTGATCATCATTTGCATACTTATAGTAGTATGTCAGTATGGATATTTTATGTTTATTCCATATCTTTTATTTTATACCATGTCATCTGATATTTATAGCTAGACTGATCCGTTTATTGTTTTCTTAAATAATACTCGGGTCAGACCGAGATGTTACAGGTGCTTCAGCTTGACTTCTCCCCAGGGTTTGCTACTCTGACTTTTGGCTAACTATTTAGATTAGCAGTTTTGTTGTATACACTTGAGATATAGACTCATAGGTGTATTCTTTTGTATAGCACGTGTTGCTATTATTTTGTATTATTGTGGATCTTTTTGACCACTTCTCTGTTGTACACTTTCATATGTTAGTTTTATATCCATATCTTCTTCCGCCTTTGTGATATGGATGTCTGTGACTGATTGTGTTATGCTTATTTCTATGTTTGTTTCCGAAGATTATTTATAGCCACCGTGTGATAGCTTTGAGTTTGTATCGGTATGTCGGACTTCCTCCTTAAATGAAATGCATGCTATACTATCTGACATAACGGTGCTCGCACAAAGAAGTTACATGGATGGTCGCTCCTCAACAGCCTTATTCTCCGTGCTAGTTGACAGCACTACATCGTAGTGTTCTTGGCTAACGCGGGTATATAGGTGGGGCGTCACAGGGAGCCTGGAGGTTATATCACATAAAGAGCACCAATTGTAGAGTTCATTACAGACTTTTCATTCTATACATATCTTGAATGCAGCAAATACTATTTTCTTGAGGTTCATTAAATATTTTTCACAGAGGTTAGTTATTAAGTTCTATTAAAGGTCAAAAAGTTGGATTATTGTATGGAGGTGGTTTCATGGACGACACGTTCTTTCATTTTCCTTTTCTTCCTTCACTTTGAACTGTTAATTGAGTATAGCACCTGATTTTTACTCAAAATTTCTTATTCCATTCCTAAAATCATGTTGTGATGTAGGATTTTTTTATATTAATATAAACAAAATATTTTGGCCTTTAAATCTTCCCTCTTTTAATTCATCCTAAGTAATTCTACTAATGATTTTTTTATACAGTTTGTTTTGAAATATACATGTCATAAGTTAACAATTTTGGATTAAAACTGTTGAAATCGTTTTTTTTTTTGTATTTCCAGGATTCGAAACTTTACGTGCTTCCATTGTACTTTGTGTATGAAAGCAAGCATCTCTGGCCATGATTGAACAAAATAGCTTTAGGAAGACGACGCACATACATGTGCTTAAGTTTGATATAAACATGTTTCATTTTGAAATATAATTTGTAGTTCTTACAATTTGTAGAGTAATGCAGGAGATTTAGTTTTAGACGATTCTTACTATTATTGCATCAAGTCAATGGATAGTGGATTTTTGTTTGTTTTTTAATCAAATCAATAGGAACAAAGTTTGGCATTGTAGTTTGAAAAATCAGCATGTTACGCACACTCACTTACACGTGCATATGCGCACACATGCATATAGTTTAGCTACTGATCATGTTAACAAACAATTTGATATATCAGTGTTATTACTAAACTACTACCCAGATTATTATATATAACTTTTGTTTGTAATCACAATGCTTGAGATCACAAACTACTTTGTGCTTACATGTACTCCTGATTCACATATGTTGGTTAAAATATAAAATCAATTATTATTGGTTTTAATTTTCAAAAAAATAAAGATTAACAGATCCTTGGTGAATCTATTGGAGAAGTGAGGGTCGTTTCTGACATGCACGAGCGTAAAGCTGAGATGGGTCGACAGGCTGATGCTTTCATTGCTTTGCCTGGTACAGTACTTTAACTATGCTATCATTTCATATTTTCTTCCATGATATCAACATAGTTTAGCATTATTGTTATAAAATAATAAATAGGTGGATATAGGACTCTTGAAGAATTGCTTGAGGTCATCGCTTGGGCTCAACATGGAATCCACTCTAAACCGGTATTATCAATTATTAATTTTTTTTATATCAAAGAATTTGAACTTACATAATCATAAATATGAAGTTGCGATCACTTGGACTTAGCTCTTTGGTGTTTATTTAATTAGACAAAATGCTTCAACATTTGCAATTAGAAAATCAAAGATCTGGTCAGATTTTTGACTAATTTTGGCATAAGAATTATTATACAAGTAGGCAAGTGGTAGTAGGAACATCTAGAGATCAAGTTTTGCAGCTTTGTTGTCATGACGGGTTATGTCAAATAATCGTAATATTTTATAGCATTGATTCCTAGATTTAAGTTCCATACCAAAGATAAACTACAGTGTTCCTACTAACTATTGCTTGGTACATGTGGGGCTTTTGATTTTTGATGGATTTTAAAATCCACTGTTATCTTTCCTTGATTTGGTAGTTGATGAAGAGTTTGTATCAAATAAGGCAAGGCATATAATGGTTTCTGCTTCATCAGCTGAGGAATTTCTTAGCAAATTGGAGGTAATTGAACAAATTAGTATAGAAACATTCATCAGTTCATCTTAATTATTTGACATGCATAGATATTATATGGCATTCTCTTCCTAATAATGCATAGATTTGGATTGTTGTGATCTTATAGAACCTTCACTCCATTACTATAAATGGTTGTGAGCTGATTTAACCATTGCGTTTTCTTTTACAAGTTGTAAAGTTGATTGAAATTTTCTTCTATTTTTCATACCGAAGGAGATTGGTCGGGTGAGTATGATAAGCTTAATAGATACTGCAGGTGTGAAGAGTGAAGAGTGAAGAGAAGGGATCATAATCTAATAAACCAGAATTTCAAAGAGCACTTTTACGAGGATATGACCATGCAAAACCAATCATGTACTGCATTTATACTATCTCCTGGCACGTGAGTTATGACGATGACAATTGTTTATACAGTATTGGATATTTTTCAAATTAGATGAATGATTTTTATCGCTATTCTAATGCACATTTTCTGAACGTCATTATATGGTTCTTATTTGTCAAATTCTAATGGACATTTTTTGGGTATGTGATTATATCATTCTTACATTTATGTTGTTGCCAACTTATTACTAAATCGCGATGAAATACAAGGAAGCCATCAAGCAAACTGTTGACAGTCAAGTACCTGGATATTTCCACTAAATGGGAATAAAATTTTACGTACTTATCCACTCATTTTTGTCCCAACCTCATCTATATCAACTTACTATTGATACCTGCAAATTCCCTTTCATTTTTTACAATATGCATAGCCAAATACAGTTATTCATCATGTATTGCTACAACTTTTGATCATGTGTTCCTACACAAAGTTTATATTTACATTATCGTATGTTAAGAAATTAAGAATGTTGACTATATATGAGTAGGCCTGTCAACGGATGCATTTGGATGCAGATAGTGTCAATCTGCATCGGCATTCGAAATCATTTCCGGATATCTGCATCCGCGTATACCGACGGATATCGAATAATTATCCTTTCCGCTAATGATCAATAAATCAAGAGATGTAAAAAGAAAATTATAGTTTAACATAAATACTTTTCAATCCCATTGCTTATAAAAGTGTTAAAAATTAACAAATACGATAGTAATACATAGTTTAACATAAAAATACTTTTCAATCCCCTTGATTGCAATATAAGAAAATGTTAATTATAAGAAAGTAATTATGCTTAACACAAAGTATAAGGTAGTAATTATGCTACATTGTGCATTTTGTAGTTCTTTCCTTATTTTTCTACCGATGAAAATGTGTTTTCTATTGCCATATCGTTTAACATTTTCCATACGCAACACTTATTGCCATATAGTTTGACATTTGCCATTAGTGACACCTATTTGAATGAGAAGCATAACTTGACAATATATTTTTCCGCCTTGGTATTTACATAATAATCCAATTTATATTAATACAACGAGTACATCGATCATTGTGCGCGTCTATACTTGCCATTTTGCCCTAAAAAATTGACTCATATTTTTGTTTGCATACGTCCAACGGACGTGCCATGCGTATTGGTGCTAAAAAAATTATATTAAACGTGAATTTTATCAAGGGTGAAACATCTTAAGATGCTCAAGTTAAAGAAAACGTCTTTGTGCTTGATTTTACAACAAATATTTTGACTTAGCTATTCAACAAAAGTAACCGATTTACAAATACCAACAATCCTGTAATACTCCTGTAATGAGTGCTCAAAATTAGTTTGATATCACATATTTCCTCATATTCTACACATGAAGTTTGATTTATAATTAATAAAAAAACATTAAGTTATAATAAGATTAGTAGTAAATTTAACATCAAATATTAATAGATTGATTCATAATGATAATTATTTCATGGCAGTAACTTACAAACAAAAAACTATTTCAAATTATGGAAATGTACAATCCATGAATAAAGAGTTTCGAGCATCAGGTTCAAATTAGTAAATGATAAAAATGCATCATCTATCAACTTTTAAGCTTTTAGTGCATATCTTTACTTTGCATGCAGATTATTATAAATTATCTTAATGCCATATTAATTTGGTCTACGAGGTTAAATATTGATAGGCAAAAGACGATATTTTTTTTGATGAAAATAAAAGCTGATATTATATGACATTATCTCAAATTTTATCATCAAAAAATTTCTACATTTATTGAATCCGTGTGCGAAGCACGGGTTCACACTAGTTAAATTATTATTATTAAGTTTTGAAAAGATAATTTCTGTTAAATTAGATTATTAAATCAATATTGCATATTTAAAAATAATCATTAATGGAAATTATCAAATAAATATTGCCCAAAATTCCGGGACATCACACAAGCGGCGGCCTTAGTCGAATGAAACCCTAATTCCACTTTGAAGAGAAACAAAGAAAGAACGGCCGAAGGCATTAACAAGAGAAAAGGGAACAGACTTATTTTTATCACAATGTTATTTTTGGTAGGCCGGTCTTCTACTGTTATATTGGGCTTTAGTTGAAAACAATAGGGTTTTGCTTTTTATTTGTTTTAGTCTATTTTTATTTCTTCAATTTTCTTTTTTACATTGTGTAACTTTCTAGTCGTGTGGCTACTTACGAACTACGATGGTGTAGTTCGAGAATTCGCAACTCAGTGACTGAGTTGTGGTAAGGTTTTGAGCTAGAGCTAGGTTAGTCATTAGTGGGTGTCGCAAGTTTACGTGTGTAAGTGTCTGGCTAATTAATTTCTAGTAGAAACCTTGGGAGCAGCACATAGGCAGGGTCTTGCCGAAGCTGGGTAAATTTTTGTGTGATCTCTACTACATTATTATATGTGATTGTTTATAATTCTGCATTAATTTTTTTTATTATTAGTGTCACCCTATTCAACCCCCTCTAGGGTGAAAACGATCCTACACAATGTTCATCATATACATTATATATTATAATAAAATTTGTTCAAAATCAATCTCAACATCAAATAAACATTAAATATGATTCAACGTAATCTATACTATTCATGATAATACATTAATAAGATCTAGCGAAAATGGAAATAAATGAAAATTTTGAAGTTTGCACCATTTTACACTGGTGCCTAATGCACTTGATCAACAAAAATATGGATGAACCGATGAAAAAAAAATCAATAGAATGTGTAATTATTCCATAAATAATAGCTAAAACTAGTATTCTTTTGTTAAATTTAATAGCTACATTTTTGAAATATTGTTAGATAAATCGATAAAGTAGTATAATATCAGTTTACAATTTATGAAGGACAAAGGCCTACAGGTGATCTTTATTCAAGGCGAATCGCATTTTCATTGTTCATTGAAAAGGTAATTTTTCCAATAGTTTATTTGATTTGTTTGAAAGGCATATTACAATATTAAAAAGGGGATTTTTTTTGGATAAGTCTTAGTTTTGGATTACTAGTAGTCTTATATCTGTTATATAAAAACAACGTAAACCAAGTCTATTATATTGTGTTTAAAATGATGTTAAAATAAGTATTGTAAATTTCTTCTTAATCATTATCAAATTTTTATAACATTTTATAAACAATAAATTTTGAATTAGAAGATCCTAGTGCAAATATTGCTTATACATCTAAAAATATTATTAGTTCCTAGTGCAAATATTTTGCATGCATATTAATTAGTGTGAAATGCAGAATAATTACTAAGAAAATATTAGCCATACAAAAAACTACAACACAATAATTTTCCGTTGTATTACCAATATTCTTTTTGAAAAGATAATTGGTCCAAGGCCAATACATAAAATATATAGCCCATTAACCCAGTTTTAGCACCGGTTAAACAACTAAGGATAATGCAATATCCTCTCAAACCTTAGCCGTGATATCTCCCTTGCACTTTTGAGAAGAGAAAAAAATGGAAACTTCAGATCCTCTAAAATTTCTTTTGATTTAGTCTGATCTTTTCCAGATGCAACCATCGCCTTCTTCCTCCTCTCTGTCCTTATCCTCAAGGAGGCTTCCACGACAACTCCTCCCCTTGCAAGAAGCTTTAGTGTTTGATATCTAAAGTTTACCACAAGCAAAATGGGGTTTTTTGGAAGTGAGCATCTTCAACTTCCAAAATACGACGCTATCCTCTAGATCTATGATATCGACTTCAAAATAACGACGATTGAAAAGGTTGCTATTCGCTTGAGAAACTTCCTCGAAAAGCTTACTGCTTTCACCCCTGCCTAACTAGATAAGTGATATACTTGATTTTTTAGCAAGATTTTGTAGTAAGTATCACCCATTCTTTTATTGCTAACATTCAGATAAATGTAATCTTCATTTGACAGCAACATAGACTTCTCAAAATACTGATGGTGAACTGGTAGATCCTTTGGGTTGTAGCCATAAACAACAAGCATTATTCTTCATAATATAATAAATATTATCATTATTAGTAATAGAATTATGTATACTTCCCTTGCAGAATCCCATTCTGCCTGCAGTTCTGGAATGGATGCCTCTAGAGAGATAGCCTGAGGATATGTTGTCTTGACCCAAAGATGGATTTTCCTGATTATAAGCACTAAAGTGACATTGGCAGTTGCAATTGAGTCTCCTTTAGCGGATGTTAGTAGTGAATTTCCCCCTTTATAAGAAATCTTCAAATCTATATTCATATTTATCAAGCTTATTAAAATTAGAGTTAGCAACTTTAGAGCATTCATGGTGCTTGTTTGTTTTTCTTGTGAGAATCTAAAATACAGAATATATATTTCTCCATAATCGAATGCAAATTTTCTCTTTATTATGATGCAATCTTTGATTCATTTCTCTCCAAATATGATGTACAACAGTGGTTAACATTATGGAAGATCTTTTAAATTCTTTGATTTTGGGTTTGAAGTTGCTTTGAATACATTGAGTGTTTTCTCAGATGCTTTCGATGGATTCCTGCTAATTAAACCTTAAAACATTTATAGCAATATACCAAACATGTTTTGAAAAGGAGCAGTCAAAAAATAGACGGTCTGCATTTTTAACATCATTTTTATAGAATAACATTTGTTTTCTGTATTTTTAGTCCATTTGGAACATCTATCTTTTTGAGAAGCCTATTGAGAATGGCAAAATAAGAACAACGAGAGATTTTGGGCAATTTGATTTGTTCCAAATGAATTTGTGCCGGTTGACTTCAGTTGTAATGACCCGAAAATTTCGATCCCGAAAATTCCAGATAGTTAGGAAAAGAAGAAAGAGAAAGAAGAAGAAGAAACAGAAAACCAAACTCAGAATCTCACATTCGCAATAGATAAAACATAATATCAAATAATATTCTTTACACAAAAAGCTGTATCAGTAAATTACATTTTAATATATCAGAGTTACAACATTTTACAATCACTGGATAGTTACAATAACTTGTTCCAGATATACAACAATATAACACAGCGGAAACACTCCATACGTTCCTGCCATCCAGCTCGCGTCCTGAGCTCCAGAACGTCCTTAACTGAAAATCTGTAGTACTCGGTCTGACCTGAGCATTACATCAAAGTAACACCTTGGTCAGGCTGGAAACCAGCGTGAGTAAACCCATTTAACATGAAGTTTCAAATTCATAATCTTATTTAAAACCTGTATAGCTCGTACTTTACTACGAGTTCTCAACTTATTATAGACAATACTTTTCACACATCAATTTCTAAGTACCAAACTTAGATTAAATGGTCCAATTTACTTAAATCATTCCATTCTAGCCTATTGATTTCACATATCAATCTATAAAGAATCAAAGTGGTTTCGGGTATTTACTAATACCCGGCTCCCGTCTCTTCGAATCTATTGTCATCTTAAGTCAAGTTATTCAAGTGATTACAATTTAATTTTAAATACTGGATGTCACCTTTACATAGTAATTCATCATTGATGAATAACCACATTATCACTGTTCAAACCAATCATATCACAAACATTTCATATCAGAAATATAAATTGACAATTTATAAGCAAGTTGAATTAGTCACACCATAAATTAAATTAATTACTTCAATTACTTTCGATCCTGCTTACTCATCATAAATTAAATTTAAAGAAATTAATTAATCAACCCTTAATTATTATCTCTAATTATATTAAGTAATTAGCCTTTAATTAATTATCCAAATTAATTAACCTTCACCATTTCACATCAATTCCATTTATTTTTAATTAATTACTCAAATTAATTATTCTATAATACATACATTGATTAATTATCCTTTAAATTAATCATACTCATTACTTAACTAACCCTTAATTAATTAGTTCATTAATTAACTACACTAAGTAATTAAACTTTAATTACTTCCCTTAGGTAATTTACCTTTAATTAATTCAATCAAGTTAATTATCCTCCATTTATTTAATCTTTAATTTATTAATGAAATTAATAAATCCTTAACAAATTTATCCTTTAATTATTAATTAATTTAACCCCTAATTACAAATTAAATTAATTAATCCCTAGCAAATTAATTCTTAACAAATCAATTCTTTAAATTACTTACCTGAAGTAATTATCATTTATTAAATCACACTTATTAATTATTCTTTAATTAAAGTAATTATCATCAATTAATTTCATTAATTAATTAATTAATTACAACAATCAACCCTTAATTATTTTTATTAATCTCTTAATTGTCAAACAATTAATTGCACTTTAATTAGTTTATTGATTAATTAACCTTAATCACCCAAACTTAAAGGATAAGTCATTTACCTTAATCAACTTCTTAATTATCATTTAAAATCTTATTAATTAAGTAAACTTTAAGAATTAACTAACTAAGTTAAATGATTAATTCAACTTAATAAATCAACCATTTAAATAAATATTTTATTTATCAAAGAATGATTAAGTGTATTTTAAAAAACTTAAATGTTTAACCATAAAACATTTTGCTTCAATTTATCCTTACCTGATACAAAACCCAAGATTCCTCAAACCCAACGTAGAGTTCCATACTTCTTCTCTCTTTTTTTTATTTTCTTTTAAAAACTTTTCTAAAAAAATAATGAAATGGTTACAGGATTATCTCAAAACACGATCGACTCGATGGTTAACCGAGCAAAATTTCTTCCAACTCGAGTTCTTCCCGAGACAATCTTCATCTTCACAAAACACTAATACCCAAACCATTGTGCACATACATAGAGGCACTCGTCCTCTCCGATCATCAGTACCATCACCGATCAGTCAATCCTGATGTAAATACTCGAGAATAACCACTCGTGCTTCCAATCGAACTCGATATCAAAATCGAGCTTGCATGAAACCCAAATTGGAAGAACCATCACCAGAGATTCCCTTAATGCTACTACCTCCGGCCACCAGACCTCTCAAAACTCCAATCATCTCTTCTTCACAAGCCCACGCACCCATCCCCTACTTGCGAACCAGCTCGAAGCTCTATCGACGTCGCATTGACCAAATCCCCGATATCAACCCAAAACTAATCCAAACCCTACTCCGACGATTTACCTCCGTCGTGGACAACTAAAAATTTAGCAACAAATTTTTCCAACAATGTCAATCCCACACTAACCTCAGAACTGATCCCAAGTCCCCTGAATTTCCCAATCAACAGGAAATGTTCGAAACCCATTTTCTGTTCAATTCGTCATTTCTCTCGATTGTCAAGTCAAAAAATTATGATTTTAATTTTAAAAATCATAAATTTCAATAACTCATCGGATCAAAAACTTGAATCATCCAAAGATTAATATCGATATCTTGATCTGCTTTAATTTTTACCGTTCTTCTTACTTTTTTTAGCCAGCTTCATATTTAATCTGGAAACATTTTTTTTGAAATTTATAATCTTAATATAACAAACAAATTTCTTTTATATATTGAAGTCTCATGAATAACAGATGCAGAATAGTAATTTTTTTGAATCCTATTTGCACTCTAAGTGAAGAACAGAACAAAACACCTCAGAATAGACAGGCACTCAAATATATACTCATAATATACATACATATGAAATCATATAAATCAAACAAGCAAACACTTTTTATATTTTGCTTAAAATTTACTGCATACAACAAGGTTCAAACCAGATTTGAATTTGTTACTCACTTGTTTGATGATGAACATAGAGCTGAAAGAAAAAGTTTGATATGGGATTTTGTTTTAATCTAACTCTTATACGTTATAACCCAGATATGCTTAGTTAAAGAGAATTTGAATTAAAATGTTAATTGGGTCTGTTAAGACCAGACAGAGAAATGCACAAGAGTACCTACAACAAAATCAAACTATATACCCAGGCAATCCATGCAAACAAATATACGAAACACTTTTCGACGATCAATTGCAAACAGTTATAAACTAGAAATTTGGACTTTAAGAAGGCAGATTTACTCACTTGTTTGTGGAATAGAGAAACACAGAAGCCTTTGAAGTTAAAAATGTACTTGAAATTGAAACAGCAAGCTTGCTCATCTTGATTTGTTGATCTTGAACTTGAACCATTGCTTTAAGTCTTTTGCTTAGCTTGGTTTCAGATTTGTAATAGTCGAAAAAAAATTGTTTCTGGGTTTGATTACTGTTTGAATTAATTTCTAGGTTGAGTTTATTCTACTGACTTGCTCTTTTCTGTTTTTTTTACAGGTTTGTTTTCCTTTGATCTGATTTCTTCGTTTTGATTTAGGAAATGAGCTGATAAAAGAAATGAAAGACATGGATGGAGATGATTATATAACCTATTCTATTTTTATTAATTAATTTTAAAAGAAATAAAAGAAGATAATGACACTTGTAGAAATAATTTACACTTGTAGTTACATTTTATAATTGTTTACACTTGTTATAAAGCATAAGAATTAGTTTACATTTGTAATTTTGTGTATTGATATGTTTTTAATATATATATTTATAATATTTTCCATTTAGTAATTACTTTCCTTAATCTATATAAATATGATATTTTAAAGAAAATAATATAAATCAAATTATATACTTATAAAATCATATTCATGTATATTTTATAATTTATTTTAAGATATTTATTCTTTGAATTTCCAATTTCAAATTCAAATTCTAATTTAAATTAAACATCAAATTTAAAATCAACCCATATATATATAGGCATACATATTTAACACCACATTATTTGTTCTAAAGGAATAATTTGCCAATGATAAATAATTATTTAGTAGATTATCAAATAAATATTTATCCAGATATTTATAATTCAGCTTCTATTACATTTTCAAATTCATTTATAAACTTTCAGATATCTTTAATCATCTAAAATTTATTTATCTAACAAAATAATTTAAAATCTCAAAGGTGGAAACCAGTTAAAATATATAATTATCAAATGTCCAAAAACCCCGGTTATCACATCCCTCCCCTCTTTGAATCTTTTCGTCCTCGAAAAGGAACGAAGCCAGAATTTATAAAAATACTTAATATTAGTTACTTCACTTTTTGAGCATTTTTAAAACACTTTAAAATCTATATAATATTTCTAAAATAGTTTTATAAAAATACTATTTTATAACTGATGTTTCAACCAGTCCATCCTTATTCTCACAGAAATTCGGTCATACGTTGATCAGACGCAGGACTAAAAATCTATAAGTACTTAGCAGACCCATTTTCAACACCTAGTGAAAATACTTGGAAAATATTTTGTTGAAAATATGGAAAACATTTTTGAAAATAGAGGAAATATCTTTGGTGAGAATGCTCTGGAAATCATCACCCTCATCGATGGTCACATTTACGTCCTGGGTTACGTTGCCATGCAGCAAAAGTCCATGTAACTGTAGGCACTCCATGCCTCTCGATTACGCCATGAAACCCGCTACAGATCGCACTTTCATTCCAGGGTTACGTTTCCATCACAGCAAAAGTCCACTACCACATAGGTCGCAGTCTACCGACGTAAAATCAAATACAGACCGTTGGCTCTCAGCAGCACACACAACTTTCGCTAAGTTACCATAGGTCGCAGTCTACCGATATAAAATCAAACGTTGATTGTTGGCTCTTAGTGGCATACACGACTTTCACTATGGTCTATAGTAGATCGTAGTGACATCAAGTTACACTGTCATCATATCATAACCCAAATGCCTTTATAGGCATCAACGCCTTCGACTTTCGTTACAACTACGCAAAATCCTCAGGAAATAGTTTCGTCCGGATTCCTCACAGGATCAACTTTAGAACCCTCCCTTAGGGTTCAAGGCAGTGTCACCCTGTGGCACTCTTGAGAAGTTCATTTCAAGGGAGTGCCTTTTTCCCCAAATCCAATCTTAAAACCCTTTATACTATATTCTTATAGTATCTTTCAAATCATACCCTTTATGATTTTCATCCAAATCTCCTTTATATGAAATCGATTCCCAGAATTGATAATTCTCAAACTAGGCTTTCCAAATTCCAATATTGATTTTACCCAAAAACCAAAAAGCCTTTCCAAATCCAAAGGTTCCAAAAACCTTTCCCAAAATCATTCTTATAAGTTCCTTTACATACATACATACATACATATATATATATATATATATATAACTTTAAAAATCTTTGGATCACTTCAAACTTGTATAAATCCCCCTTTCAAACTTCAAAAACTTTAAAAATCCTTTCCTTCCGACAATAGATTCAACAAGGGGAGATTTATTTTACATAACAAAGATATATAACTTTGTTTATTCCTAATCAAATATTCAAATTTGATTACTCTATAAAGTCACTTACCAGTTTACTTACTTCCATAAAGTAAATTTTTACCATATAAATATCCAATTTCCACTTTACTTCGTCATATATTTCACAAAATAAACCTTTCATTTCAAAAACCATTTCAAATTTCTTATCCACAAATTCCCAGTATCAATTTCATTCAAACCCGTACAATGTACACATATCATCCGTACGCTATATCAATCTGATCACTCACTCGATCACACAATTTCACTTCCGAACTAGTATCGTACACCCAACTTTCTAGTGCGGACTCAGATCTGGTTTCTTGATCAGAAACCATCATCTCCCTTGCATAGCCATAACTATGATAGAAAATATCTAGAACCAATCAATAATCCATATCAAGGTTCGCCGTCGAAAATCGAGTGAAAAATCCTAACTCGGATCGATATACTATCTCGAAATTATATGCTCGAATCTGGATCAAATCACTATGCGAGTAGAATAATATACGTACATCCTACGTATTTATCCTCATTGATTATTAACCAAATCAATTATCATTTCTATTCACCTTTACTTACTCACAATTGCTTAAATCCTCATTTGGATTATCACCTCAATTCTTATCTCAAATGGATATTTAATCATAACCAGCTTGAACTTTATCCAGCTTGAATTTAGAAAGTAGCTTGAAAAATTAAGTATAGATAAGTAGTTGAAAAATAATTATTAGTTTGTAAAATAGCTGTAAAATAGTTAAGTAATTATAAAATAGTTGGAAAATAGACAAATAGTTATAAAAAATTTAAACAATTGCAAAATAGTTGTAAAATAGTAATTAGTGATAAAGTAGTTGAAAAACAGTAATTAATTTATAAAACAATTGAAAAATTGTTAAATAGTTCCAAAAATAATTGTAAAACAAATATAAGATAGCTTTTAGGTTTAAAAAGAAAAGCTGTATAGTGAATCGTTTTTTATATTAAAACAATTTATTTTGAAAATAGTCCAGAGCCAAACTGTTCAACTTTCCAATCTTCATTTCCAATTAATTTCCCATCAATTCAATTTAAATTACTACTCTCATTTAAATTGATTCAATTCCAATTTAAATAACTTCAATTTCCATTGAAATTGATTTAATCCTAATTCTAGTTGAATTAACCTCGATTCTTTCTAAATTCAAATCAAATTCCATTTGAATTTTAAACCTATTCAACTTTAATCACAATTCCAAATTATTCAAATCAATTTAAATTAATTTCAAATTGAACCAGCTTCAATTTCAAATCATTTCAATTCTAGTTTAAATTAATCCCAATTCCCATTTGAATTTGAACTCATTCATCTTCAATTTCATTTAAAAACAATCCAATTCAAATTTTCCATTTGAATTTTTAAACTTATACATCTTCAATCACAATCCCAATTAATTCAAATCAAATCCAATTTGAACTAATTTAATTTAAATCTCAACTTTAAATCATCTCGAATTATAAATTCGAGTTAAATTTTAAATGTTGATTTAATCCTTTAAATCAAATCAACTTATATCTTTAAACCATTTAATTATGAATCCAAATTCCATTTTTAACCTATTTTCAAAGTTCAAATAATTATTCAAATCCTCTTTAAACAACTACATCTTAAGTCCAAATGATTCCATTATATATTAATAATGGATATATTACCATATCCCTTTCTTCATTCATTTAAACAAATCCAATTTCAGGTTAAAGATTATTAATAACAACAGGATGGTATTATTCAAATTACTTAAAACATCCATCCATTTCCAATTTCCAGTTCTCAAACCCATTTTGAGATCGCACAAACTCCCAATTCAAATTAACCATTTAACTTCCCAAGTTAAATCCAAATTTCATCTTGAAATTTCCAATTCAGGTTGTCTGTTCTAATCTTATTTAACTTTCCCAAAGTTAAATTCAATTTACTTAATCCAGTCAACCCTACTCAAATTTGAATTCCTGCTTCAAATTTCAAAATTCTTTCCCACTTATAAGTTTAAAACTTATATCACTTAGGTTTTTCACATTTCATTCCAAATAAAAATTTAAAACTTAATATTTAGAGTTTATTTCAAACCATCTTTGATATTATGTATATTTCTCATACATATTATTTCCTTTACACACTAAGTTATCCTTAAATTTTAGGCCACCTTTGGTTTTTAATTCAAAAAAAATTTCCTTAAATTTTCAAACAACTCTTGTTTGAAATAGGACCCTTTCATTCAAATACGTAATATTATTTCTTTATCATTTTGAAACAATTTTCAAATTCTGGACCCAGATTTAAAACTTCACAATTTAGATCATCTTTAATTCCAATTTAAATGTTTTATTTCCCTAAAACATTTCATTCTACTTACTCATTAACACACATTTTATTATTAAGCACAACAATCATTTACGATAATAACCAAGATTATCATATCTACAAACCAATTCATTATTATCTTATTCTGAAACTCTTCCCCAAATTCAATATTTTAATTTCAGTTTGAATCCATTTCAAACTTATCTTTATTTAATTTTAATTTGGTTGTATTTCTATTACCACTTAATTTAATTCCAATAATTTAACAACCAATTACCTTAATATTTATTAGAAAAAAATATTGCTTAATATATCAAAATATATTCTTATAAAAAATCATTTAAAAATTTTATATAAGAAAATAACAAGTACGCTCTCATAAATATATACTTAACTCATTCTAGGGTACCATTGACCCTATCCTTAATGAGTAATCCCACCAGAGTCAAGGTTCTCGCTTAACCTTCTGCTTTGATACCAAATTGTAACGACCCGGAAATTTCGATCTCGAAAATTCCAGATAGTTAGGAAAAGAATAAAGAGAAAGAAGAAGAAGAAACATAAAATCAAACTCAGAATCTCACATTCGCAGCAGCTAAAATATAATATCAAATAATATTCTTTACACAAAGAAAGCTGTATCAGTAAATTATATTTTAATATATCAGAGTTACAACATTTTACAATCACTGGACATTTAAAATAACTTGTTCCAGATATACAACAATATAACACAGCAGAAACATTCCATACGTTCCTGCCATCCAGCTTGCCTCCTGAGCTCCAGAACGTCCTTAACTGAAAATATGTAATACTCAGTCTGACCCAAGCATTACATCAAGGTAACACCTAGGTCAGGATGGAAACCAGCGTGAGTAAACCCATTCAATATGAAGTTTCAAATTCATAATCTTGTTTAAAACCCAGGTAACTCGTACTTTACTATGAGTTCTCAACTTATTATAGACAATACTTTTCACACATCAATTTCTAAGTACCAAACTTAGATTAAATGGTCCAATTTACTTAAACCATTCCATTCCAGCCTATTGATTTCACATATCAATCTATAAAGAATCGAAGTGGTTTCAGGTATTTACTAATACCCGACTCCAGCCTCTTCGAATCCAGTGTCATCTTAACTCAAGTTATTCAAGTGATTACAATTTAATTTTAAATACTAGATGTTACCTTTACACAGTAATTCATCATTGATGGATAACCACATTATCACTGTTCAAACCAATCACATCACAAACATTTCATATCAGAAATATAAATCAACCATTTATAAGCAAGTTGAATAGTCACACCATAAATTAAATTAATTACTTTAATTACTTTTAATCCCGCTTACTCATTATAAATTAAATTTAAAGAAATTAATTAATCATCCCTTAATTATCATCTCTAATTATATTAAGTAATTAGCATTTAATTAATTATCCAAATTAATTAACCTTCACCATTTCACATCAATTCCATTTATCTTTAATTAATTACTCAAATTAATTATTCTATAATTACTTACATTGATTAATTATCCTTTAAATAAATCATACTCATTAATAAACTAACCCTTAATTAATTTCCTTAATTAATTAGTACATTGATTAACTACACTAAGTAATTAAACCTTAATTACTTCCCTTAGGTAATTTACCTTTAATTACTTCAATCAAGTAATTATCCCATAAGTTAATTATCCTCAATTAGTTTAATCTTTAATTTATTAATTAAATTAACAAATCCTTAACAAATTTATCCTTTAATTATTAATTAATTTAACCCTTAATTACAAATTAAATTAATTAATCCCTAACAAATTAATTCTAAACAAATCAATTCTTTAAATTACTTACCTGAAGTAATTATCATTTATTAAATCACACTTATTAATTATTCTTTAATTAAAGTAATTATCATCAATTAATTTCATTCATTAATTAATTAATCACAACAATCAACCCTTAATTATTTTTATTAATCTCTTAATTGTCAAACAATTAATTACTCTTTAATTACTTTATTGATTAATTAACCTTAATCACCCAAAACTTAAAGGATAAGTCATTTACATTAATCAACTTCTTAATTATCATTTAAAATCTTATTAATTAAGTAAACTTTAAGAATTAACTTACTAAATTAAATGATTAATTCAACTTAATTAATCAACCATTTAAATAAATACTTTATTTATCAAAGAATGATTAAGTGTATTATTAAAAACTTAATTATGTTTAACCATAAAACATTTCGCTTCAATTTATCCTTACCTGATACAAAGCCCAAGATTCCTCAAACCCAACACAGAGTTCCATATTAGTTTCTTCACCCTTTATGAATCCCACACTTTTTCGAAAGAAAAGTTTTCTTTTGAACTCAGTTTCATAATCCATGTGTCTCTTTGAAGGTTTTGATTTATTGTGATTTTATCAATTGCTGATTTGAAAATATAGACTGCTTGTTGATTGCCTACCTTCCAACAATGATTTTGGATAATACTTCGAACTTTATCATTAGCACCCCTTAAAAAATACATGTCGTTCCAACCAAGCAAATCAATAAGAGATTTTCTAAAAATACATGGATCAAACCACAAGCTGGTTTGGCTACCATCCTTGAACTTCCTTTTTAGCTGTTTTTTGTCATTCTTTTTACAGCTAAGAATATTTTTCCAGGTGAAGGAATGATGGCTTTCAACATTTGCAGTCCAGAAATTTGGTTTTTAAGATATTTTTCTCTCATCCATCTAGCCCAAAGAGATTTACCGTCTATAAATTTCCAACATAACTGGAATTTTTCTGCTTCCCTTAAGTCTCTGATATTTCTTAGACCTAAGCCACTTGCTTTTTTAGGCATGCAAACTTTTTCCCAAGCAATTTTATGCTATTTACCTTTCCAAATAAAGTTTGGACACATTTTTCCAATTTTGTGAATTGCTTTTGCTGGAATATTATTTGTTTGTATCAATACATTATAATTGTTGTAATGACAGTATGAGTGAGTTCCAGTCTACCAGCTTGAGATAAAATTTTGCTAGACCACTCTTCAAGTCTTCCTTGAATAATGTCATACAACCTTGTGCAATTTCTATCGTTAACTAATTCATACTTTAAGGCAGACCCATGTACTTGACTAGCAGACTACCTTCCTTAAACTTTAGAATGTTTAAAATTTCCTCCTCGCAAGAGCATCCTTTGCTGAAATATATTTTTCTTTTGCATTCATTGACTTTTAAACCAGCAAATGCATCCAATTTTTTAAAAAATCTTTACAATAGAATAAGCACTTTAACATCTACATTAGTAAACTAAAGTAAGTCATCAGCATGTAAAAGATGAGTGATGGAGGGCTTGATTCTATTTATAGCTTTAATATTCCCTTCACTTTTCTCAATTTCAATTAAATTAGAGAAATGTTCTACAACTAGTAAATAGATAAGGAGAAAGTGGATCTCCTTGTCTAATTCCCCTATTGCTATGAATAAATCCTTTTGCAGAACCCATTAATCATCACTGTGTATGTTACATTGTCAATACATTCTTTTACAAATATATTGTAACGACCCGGTATTTTTCAACCATTCGCATCCATTATAAGTGTATAGGTAGACACTCATGCCGGAATTGAATTGCTCAAAATACCGCATTGTAGATAAAAATTTGGCAAATCTCAGAATATACAGTAAATAAAATCACAGATTCACAGACACGGAGTAATAATAATGCAGCGGAAGTAAAAGAAATAGTAATTCATGAAGCTACTATATAAAATATCAGAGTTACATAAAATACAACAGAAGAAATAAAGTACAAGGGAAGTCTCACTACATAGAAGTCTACTAATACAAGAGCTGAAAGGAACAACAGATTACAAAAGATAAAACTTGACAAGTAGATAATCTCCGGTGATTCCAACCTCCAGAAAGTGGAAATCCAAATCTATGAATAACTCAGGCTGACCCGAGCGTAAATAAAAATACAAACACTCGAGTTAGGACATATATACTTATACAATGTAAACCAACTCAAGTGAACTGTAGTAAAAGTACAAGTAACTTAAAGGATGCTTGGGACCGCCCATCCTCTAAGGATCCGTTAAACTATTTATTACGTAGTAATACTTCGTTATTATAATAGTGTCTATTAGTAAAATAAACTTACTTTTAAATAGCGTTAAGGCTTTACATTTTCCACCTTAACACATAATATATTCCCATAGTCTATACAGTACCGTAATCTCCCCCGGAACGGGCGTCGTCAGAGGGCACTCCATAGGTATGGTACAAAACCAAAATCGTATAAGGTTCGCTATGGTAAGTGACACGGCACAACTAGGCAATGCCAGGGTAGATATACCAATTACGCTTCCGGACTGGTGGTAACGCGTAGCGCGCAGCTACCGCCCACCTCGAACAACACTCCCATATCAAAGGTGCGCACCAAACAATCACAAAGTAATAGAATGGCATACGAAGAAGTGCGTCCGATCAAAGGTGCTACCTTATTAGTCTGTCAATCGCTCCTATTTTAGCCACCTTATGCCAACTCACAGGAGTCGGGTCCACGTAATATACCTCGAGAACGTCACCACCATCCTACTTCATTCTGGAATCTCCACCGCGTACACAGTTGTTAAAGTGGTTTTCGGTATTGGCCGGCTATAAGACAATATCCGATCCCGGTCTCTTTAACAACCAATCGTCATTATAACCTGTGGTTATAACTTTTAAAACAATATATTATACTTCAAAATAAAATATCCTTTTCAATCCAAATCTTTACCAAAATAAAGATTTAATCATTTCCAAAACCATTTCAATATATCGACATACCATATCATTCAAATTCAAATATTTATCAAAATAAATATCATGTCATTTCTAACCATTTTTAATGCATAAATATCATATCTTTCAAACTTCATTTTTGAATCGTTTTAATTTCAAAATATCATAACTTTCAAAAACTTTATTTCAAACATTTAATATATATCGAAATATCATATCTTCTCAAAACTTCATTTCAAATCATTTCAATATATCATATCTTAAACATCTTTAAATTCAAAGATTACATTCATTTATTATCATCTCAAATCACCTTTTAAATAATCTATATTCCATCAGTTTAATTCAATTAAAATCATTTTAAAAGTGTAATTATTATACTTTCAAATCAAGTATTCAAATTTCAAAGTTTCAAGTCATTCTGAGCTCATTTACTAAGTCAAAAATCGTATTTATTAAAATTTCAGCCTTTCGTAGCATTTAGAAAAAGCTGTTATAAGTTATACTTGAAAATATTTTAATTCAGCAAAGACAGCTCTTAAAAATTGCTGTTAAAACTCAGTTTTAGTTAAATTTTAGTTTAAAATAGCAAAGACAGCATTTCCAGAAATGCTGCGGTAGCTCAATTTCAAAACAAGGTTTAAATTTGATTTCAGCAAAGACTGCAGACCACTATAGCATTACCAGAGAATGCTACAATAGACCTGAGTCCAATATTAGCCTATAAGTTCAATTACAGCTACTACAGCACTTCAGAAATGCTGCAATAGCTCTTTTTACACAATTTTAGTTCAATTCAGAAAACTATAGCATTTCTGAATGCTATTAAAAGTTAATTCCAGGTTTTAGTGTATTTCCAGCTAATAATAAACTTCAATTTAAAACCAATAAACATTTTTAAAATCATAATTTAACCTTTAAAATGCTCGTTAACATATCATTTAACATATTATTTTTATACAATAAATTTCTTATACTTACATCCAATTTTCAACAATTTACTAAATAAATTCAATGTAAAAGTTTCCAATTCTTCATATTTTTAAATAAGCAACTTAACACTTATCTTTCCTCCATTTCTCAAATAAACTAATTTTTTTTTATTAACTTAAACCTTCAACTAAAAACCAATTTTACATTTCCAAGTCAAGTTATACTTTTAAAAGATCACTTTTAAACATTCATTTATTTAACCACTTAAATTCATAGAAAAATCAATAATACTTTAATAAATCACTTAAATTCCAAATTTAATCAAATTATCATATTTACCAATTTCCAATAAAATTAAATTTCCATTTTATTCATATAACCTAAATATCGTTTTTAACCAAAATTCCAAATTTCCAAACTTAAGTTATATTTAATAATCCCATTTAACCATTCATTAATTACATTTTTAACTCATAGAAAAATCATAATTTCTTTATTTTAAACATTTAAAAACCTATTTAAATCAAATTTCATAAATCTATATTTTAAAATACTTAAAATTATCCAAAATACTTTATAAAATAACCACGGGTCTGTATATAGTTTTCTAACCTACGTCATGATACAGATATGTATCATTTCAATCCGCAGTTTAAAAAGAAAAATCCGGGTTCTATCATTTCAAACCCACAATCCCAAGTTAAATAAAATAAATAAAAATCGTTCAGGCCTATCATTTCAGCCCATAACGATTTTTCCCTATTCTAAAGTCCGTACGGGTATGTATCATTTCAACCCATAGTGATTTCTAATTTATAGGGAACTTGCAGTGTGATAAACAGATATAAATGAACAGTAACAATATATATATATAATAACAGATGATATGACATGAAATTTAACAGGTTTAACATTATATGTAATTAATCACAGGAAGTTATAACATCACATAATAGTTCTACACATTCAAATGGTGTCAATTCACATTTGTATAAGTATAAACGTCTGGTGAGATTTACTCACCTTTTTAGCTGGAGATTGCAATACAAACGACATAAACGGATTTCAAAAGGCAAGATGACACAACAGTAGATCCAAGTGGGAAGAGAACCAAGCTCAATGATCTTGTCACAACCCATAAACAAAACCAAACATAAACACAGATTCAATACCCGATTGAATTGAAATAACTTTGGAATAAAAAGCAATATGAACACACGATCTTTTGCCTTACTTTCTATTATTGTTTTGCATGACCTAGGGTTGTATTTGGCTCAGGTTTGGACATAGCATGGCTCAGGTACGAACACAAGAATGCACGGCTACAAGGCATTGAAGGTGGAGGGGTTACAACTTGAGAATGTTAAGGGTTTAAGGCAAAATAGCATGTTTTGGTCAACAAAAGGGCTCGGCCTTCGAGTGGTTTGGCTTGGCCATTCAAGTTTAGATCTGGAACGATGTTGGGGTGGTGTGTGGCAGTCTGGTCATAGGTGGTGGTGGCGGCTAGAGGTGGTGGTGGAAAATGAAGTGGTGAAGCAACAAGGCTCAAACTAGCATGTTTTCAAGGCATAGGTTTGATTTTGATGGGTTTTGTCCCCATGGTTGGCTCGGATATGGTCATGACCTGAAGTGTAGGTGGTGATTATGGCAGGGAATAGATGTAGAGAGTGGTGGCCATGGCAATAGTGAGGAGGCCATGCAAATAGAAGAAAGAAACAAGACAAAAGTATGGAAAAAATAGAAGAAAAAGTGCAAAAAGAGGAGGTCATTACCCAATTTTTTGAATGAATGAGAAGTGGAATTTTTTTCTTAGTGAATGAAGACTGGAATACATGGCCAAAAAAAGTAATATACAGCCAAAAGAAGTAAAGGCTAATAAATAAATAAAAACTGCCAGAGAGTAAATGAGGAAACGGTAAAAAAAACGACTTACGTTTCAAAAGCTTTTAAAACCTTTGATATTTCCTTAATTTATTCATATAAGTTTATATTACTGAAGGTAATAATGATTCCAGTCAAAATTTCGAAAATATAACAAAATATAATATATATATATATATATATATATAAATATTTATTAATTATATAAGGTTAAAATAAGAAAACAGCATAAAATTGCAAACTAGTCTAGAAAAATGGAAAATAAACAGAATGAACTTTGAAAAATTTATATGGACTTGTAAAAATATTTATCACAAAGATAACAACATAAAAGTAAAAGTGCATTCACAAATAAATATATAAATTTTAATTTAAATATAATTTAAATAAAGAAAATAGCAGAAAAATGGAAACTAGGCTTTAAAATTTGGAAATAAATTCAATAAGCTTTGGAAAAATTCAAACATCACATTAAAAATATTTAAAAGACAAAATATAATTAAAATAACATATTAACACATATAAAAAAAAATTAAATTTAAAGAAAATAGATTTTTTTTAAAGAAATTGCTTAAAAATCCAAAACGGTGTCCAGAAATTACAAATAAAGCACCATTGACTTTGGAAAATTGTTTACTTCATTTTAAAATTATTATAATACAAAAATATACATACAATAACATTAGTATACAAATTAGGATAAGATATATCAAGTAAAATATCATTTATATACATTAAAACAAAGAATATTGTTAAATAACTTAATATACACGCAATATTGAAAACATTTTAACTTTCACAATTTAAATCCGTTTTCAATTAAACGAAAAGCAGTATTCAAGTTATTTCAACTATTTTCATAATTTTTTTTTGAGATTTTAAATAATTTAAGTTTGAAGTTTAAAAGTCAAAGTTTGACCAGTTTGACCAGAAATTCACTTTTCAGTAAAATATTCAATTTATACAAGTTTGAAACTATAATTCACATAAAAATCAACGTTTATATTTAAAAAATGAAATTTTGAAATAAAAAAAATTAAAATAATAAAAATAAAATAAAGTCAAATTTAAAATATATAGGCAAAATCTAGGGTTGTTACACTCTCTCCTACTCAAAACTTTTCGTCCCCGAAAAGGAATGAGGTACGGGAAAGCACAGACAAAGATAGAGTGAAATAGGATTAAGATAAGATGACAAGGAGATTGAAATTATACCTGATAAATATTGTTATCGGTAAGTTTAACAAGGTGCAGATTATCAAAGATTATAGAAAGATTTCTAAACAGAAAGATTATAGAAAGATGCCTATATCAGTCTATAGCAAGATAAGGATGATAAGGACAACCAAAAGATAGTTTGAAAAACAAAATAAGGAAATAAATTTGAAAGCATGGAAATTTCAACTTAAATAGAGAATAAATCTTACAAGTTAAATAAATCTTAACTATCTCAAATTCATTATCTTAATATCCAATCATCTTAAATTAACAATTTTTACACCATAGGTTTGAAAAATAATCATTTTTTACACTCACAATGTACTTAATAAATTTTATTCTTCTTTATTCCTAATTAAAATTAAATTTATTCCTCTCAATATATTCATCACTTATGTTAAATATACTTACACTTATTATAACTGCTTTCTTTTATTCATAGTTCTTTTAAAATTATTTTATTGTTGGTTATTAAATTACCCTTTATTCTATTTACCTCTGTTAATGATTTTATAATTAAAATACAAGTGTATAACGTTTATTATAACCACTCAAATTTTATTTATAAAAACTTTTTATATTGTATATTATCCAATTACATTGTTAACTTCTAAAACTAAGGTAAGTTATATTGGAATGTAATTGAGTGTTATACAAATAAAACTTTCAAATTCAATTATCTCAAGTTTGAATTATTTATCCAAAAATTTTGATTTTCTTCTTGTAATTGAAATTATTCTTTAAAAATAAAATTTAAGAATTAAATTTCCGATTTCTTCAAACCATTTAGAGATAACTAAAGGTATGTACATAGTTTATCAAATCAAATTTAAATCATATGTCTATATATATTATAGATCAATTCATACTTTAGAAATTCAAATCAAATCAATTTGATTTACCAAAACAAAGCTGTAGTAAGTCTACAGAGCGGTCTCTTCACTTCGAAACTCGAAAATGAACGTTGATGATGTCGCGACCATTACCGAAGTTATTTTCCAGCGACAAAGAGAAGAGCACTAATTTTTAAACTTCAAGTTCTTTGAAAACAAATTCCTATTCGAAAATACTTTAAATAATATAACCCTTTAAAACTTTAAACACAAGGTTTGAAACCATCGGAAATTAAATTCTCGAATTTCTTGTTTAAATTCATTTCAGTTCCCAAATCAATTTATAACTATCTATAAATTCATTTATAGAACAACAAATGATAAATCAAGTATTATCACTTCAAATAATCAATTTAAATCAGTTTATTAAGTTCCATAAATTTACTTATATATCAAAATTTATTTCATGAACTAAATTTTAAAATAATATTGTGTCAGTTTGTTCTGTCAAAGTGTTTTAGAAATCCTATCGATAGCGTTGATCAAACGAATCGATCGGAAACTCAAATCAACATCAACAACCCAAACCACAATATATAAAACAAAACATAGATATACAAGTACAATTCAAAATGTTTGGAAGAATAGATTGGAAACAAAAGATAAGATGATTAAATAACAGAGTAGGGAGGTGGGTAAGCTTAAATAAATCGCGGGCAACCTTAACCGGGTCAACCGTGACTTAAAGAATAAGATCAATGTGCATTTTTTGAGGTAAATCTACATTCGATCTCAAGAGTTAGAGTTCGGAATAATCAAAGATACTAGCATATAAACCGAGGATAAATATAAATCTCTGGTGAATCAATGCTAGTTGTAAAGGAGTTTCACCCCTTTATTAGAATATTGGCAAAACCGCCAATTCACTATAAAAATTATCCGAAGTGGAGTTATGGGATACTCCAGAATCGAAAGAAAATGAATAGTGAGGGACACGCATGAACTTTGGAACCGCAGGGAATGTTCCAAAATTCGAAAAGGAAGAGATTCAAGCTCGAATGAAAATGATTCTGTAAATCAAATTTACCATACATTCTAAGTTTTTCCTAGAGCCAAAGCTCTGATACCAAATGTAACGACAGTATTTTCAACCATTCGCATCCATTATAAGTGTATAGGTAGGCACTCATGCCGGAATTGAATTGCTTAAAATACCGCGTTGTAGATAAAAATTTGGCAAATCTCAGAATATACAGTAAATAAAATCACAGATTCACAGACACAGAGTAATAATAATGCAGCGGAAGTAAAAGAAATAGTAATTCATGAAGCTACTATATAAAATATCAGAGTTACATAAAATACAACAGAAAGAAATAAAGTACAAGGGAAGTCTCACTACATAGAAGTCTACTAATACAAGAGCTGAAAGGAACAACAGATTACAAAAGATAAAACTTGACAAGTAGATAATCTCCAGTGATTCCAATCTCCAGAAAGTGGAAATCCAAATCTGTGAATAACTCAGGCTGACCCGAGCGTAAATAAAAATACAAACACTCAAGTTAGGACATACATACTTATACAATGTAAACCAACTCAAGTGAACTGTAGTAAAAGTACAAGTAACTTAAAGGATGCTTGGGACCGCCCATCCTCTAAGGATCCGTTAAACTATTTATTACGTAGTAATACTTCGTTATTATAATAGTGTCTATTAGTAAAATAAACTTACTTTTAAATAGCGTTAAGGCTTTACATTTTCCATCTTAACACATAATATATTCCCATAGTCTATACAGTACCGTAATCTCCCCCGGAACGGGCGTCGTCAGAGGGCACTCCATAGGTATGGTACAAAACCAAAATCGTATAAGGCTCACTATGGTAGGTGACACGGCACAACTAGGCAATGCCAGGGTAGATATACCAATTACGCTTCCGGACCGGTGGTAACGCGTAGCGCGCAGCTACCGCCCACCTCGAACAACACTCCTATATCAAAGGTGCGCACCAAACAATCACAAAGTAATAGAATGGCATACGAAGAAGTGCGTCCGATCAAAAGTGCTACCTTATTAGTCCGTCAATTGCTCCTATTTTAGCCACCTTATGCCAACTCACGGGAGTCGGGTCCACGTAATATACCTCGAGAACGTCACCACCATCCTACTTCATTCTGGAATCTCCACCGCGTACACAGTTGTTAAAGTGGTTTTCGGTATTGGCCGGCTATAAGACAATATCCGATCCCGGTCTCTTTAACAACCAATCGTCATTATAACCTGTGGTTATAACTTTTAAAACAATATTTTATACTTCAAAATAAAATATCCTTTTCAATCCAAATCTTTATCAAAATAAAGATTTAATCATTTCCAAAACCATTCAATATATCGACATACCATATCATTCAAATTCAAATATTTATCAAAATAAATATCATGTCATTTCTAACCATTTTTAATACATAAATATCATATCTTTCAAACTTCATTTTTGAATCATTTTAATTTCAAAATATCATAACTTTCAAAAACTTTATTTCAAACATTTAATATATATCGAAATATCATATCTTCTCAAAACTTCATTTCAAATCATTTCAATATATCATATCTTAAACATCTTTAAATTCAAAGATAACATTCATTTATTATCATCTCAAATCACCTTTTAAATAATCTATATTCCATCAGTTTAATTCAATTAAAATCATTTTAAAAGTGTAATTATTATACTTTCAAATCAAGTATTCAAATTTCAAAGTTTGAAGTCATTCTGAGCTCATTTACTAAGTCAAAAATCATATTTATTAAAATTTCAGCCTTTCGTAGCATATAGAAAAAGCTGTTATAAGTAATACTTGAAAACATTTTAATTCCGCAAAGACAGCTCTTAAAAACTGTTGTTAAAACTCAGTTTTAGTTAAATTTTAGTTTAAAACAGCAAAGACAGCATTTCCAGAAATGCTGCGGTAGCTCAGATTTCAAAACAAGGTTTAAATTTAATTTCAGCAAAGACTGCAGACCACTATAGCATTTCCAGAGAATGCTACAATAGACCTGAGTCCAATATTAGCCTATAAGTTCGATTACAGCAACTACAGCATTTCAGAAATGCTGCAATAGCTCTTTTTACACAATTTTAGCTCAATTCAGAAAACTATAGCATTTCTAAATGCTATTAAAAGTTAATTCCAAGGTTTAGTGTATTTCCAGCCAATAATAAAGTTCAATTTAAAACCAATAAACATTTTTAAAATCATATTTAACCTTTAAAATGCTCGTTAACATATCATTTAACATATTATTTTTATATAATAAATTTCTTATACTTACATCCAATTTTTAACAATTTACTAAATAAATTCAAGTGTAAAAGTTTCCAATTCTTCATATTTTTAAACAAGCAACTTAACACTTATCTTTCCTCCATTTCTCAAATAAAATAATTTTTTTTATTAACTTAAACCTTTAACTAAAAACTAATTTTACATTTCCAAGTCAAGTTACACTTTTAAACATTCATTTATTTAACCACTTAAATTCATAGAAAAATCAATAATACTTTAATAAATCACTTAAATTCCAAATTTAATCAAATTAACATATTTACCAATTTTCAATAAAATTAAATTTCCATTTTATTCATATAACCTAAATATCGTTTTTAACCAAAATTCCAAATTTCCAAACTTAAGTTATATTTAATAATCTCATTTAACCATTCATTAATTACATTTTTAACTCATAGAAAAATCATAATTTTTTTATTTTAAACATTTAAAAACCTATTTAAATCAAATTTCATAAATTTATATTTTAAAATACTTAAAATAATCCAAAATACTTTATGAAATAACCACGGGTCTGTATATAGTTTTCTAACCTAGGTCAAGTGATACAGATATGTATCATTTCAATCCGCATTTAAAAAGAAAAATCCGGGTTCTATCGTTTCAAACCCACAATCCCAAGTTAAATAAAATAAATAAAAATCGTTCAGGCCTATCATTTCAGCCCATAACGATTTTTCCCTATTCTAAAGTCCGTTCGGGTATGTATCATTTCAACCCATAGTGATTTCTAATCTACAGGGAACTTGCAGTGTGATAAACAGATATAAATGAACAGTAACAACATATATATAATAACATATGATACGACATGAAATTTAACAGGTTTAACATCATATGAAATTAATCACAGGCAGTTATAACATCACATAATAGTTCTACACATTCAAATGGTGTCAATTCACATTTGTATAAGTATAAACGTCTGGTGAGATTTACTCACCTTTTTAGCTGGAGATTGCAATACAAACGACATAAACGGATTCCAAAAGGCAAGATGACACAACAATAGATCCAAGTGGGAAGAGAACCAAGCTCAATGATCTTGTCACAACCCATAAACAAAACCAAACATAAACATAGATTCAATACCCGATCGAATTGAAATAACTTTGGAATAAAAAGCAATATGAACACACGATCTTTTGCCTTGCTTTCTATTATTGTTTTGCATGGCCTAGGATTGTATTTGGCTCAGTTTCGGTCATAGCATGGCTCAAGTATGAACACAAGAATGCACGGCTACAAGGCATTGAAGGTGGAGGGGTTACAACTTGAGAATGTTAAGGGTTTAAGGCAAAATAGCATGTTTTGGTCAATAAAAGGGCTCGGTCTTGGAGTGGTTTGGCTTGGCCATTCAAGTTTAGATCTGGAACGATGTTGGGGTGGTGTGTGGCGGTCTGGTCAGAGGTGGTGGTGGTGGCTAGAGGTGGTGGTGGTGGAAAATGAAGTGGTGAAGCAACAAGGCTCAAACTAGCATGTTTTCAAGGCATAGGTTGGATTTTGAGGGGTTTTGTCCCCATGGTTGGCTCGGATATGGTCATGACCTGAAGTGTAGGTGGTGATTATGGTAGGGAATAGATGTAGAGAGTGGTGGCCATGGCAATAGTGAGGAGGCCATGCAAATAGAAGAAAGAAACAAGACAAAAGTATGGAAAAAATAGAAGAAAAAGTGCAAAAAGAGGAGGTCATTACCCAATTTTTTTCTCCTAGCCGTGAATGAATGAGAAGTGGATTTTTTTTGTAGTGAATGAAGACTGGAATACACGGCCAAACAAAGTAATATACAGCCAAAAGAAGTAAAGGCTAATAAATAAATAAAAACTGCCAGAGAGTAAATGAGGAAACGGTAAAAGAAACGACTTACGTTTCAAAAGCTTTTAAAATCTTTGGTATTTCCTTAATTTATTCATATAAGTTTATATTACTGAAAGTAATAATGATTCCAGTCAGAATTTCGAAAATATAACAAAATATAAGATATATATAAATATTTATTAATTATATAAGGTTAAAATAAGAAAATAACACAAAATTGCAAACTAGTCTAGAAAAATGAAAAATAAACAGAATGAACTTTGAAAAATTTATATGGACTTGTAAAAATATTTATCACAAAGATAACAACATAAAAGTAAAAATGCATTCACAAATAAATATATAAAATTTAATTTAAATATAATTTAAATAAAGAAAATAGCAGAAAAATGGAAACTAGGCTTTAAAATTTGGAAATAAATTCAATAAGCTTTGGAAAAATTCAAACATCACATTAAAAATACTTAAAAGAAAAAATATAATTAAAATAACATATTAACACATATAAAAAAAATTAAATTTAAAGAAAATAGATTTTTTTTTTAAAGAAATTGCTTAAAAATCCAAAACGGTGTCCAGAAATTACAAATAAAGCACCATTGACTTTGGAAAATTGTTTACTTCATTTTAAAATTATTATAATACAAAAATATACATACAATAACATTAATATACAAATTAGGATAAGATATATCAAGTAAAATATCATTTATATACATTAAAACAAAGAATATTGTTAAATAACTTAATATACACGCAATATTGAAAACAGTATAACTTTCACAATTTAAATCCGTTTTCAATGAAACGAAAAGCAGTATTCAAGTTATTTCATCTATTTTCATAATTTTTTTTATATTTTAAATAATTTAAGTTTGAAGTTTAAAAGTCAAAGTTTGACCAGTTTGACCAGAAATTCACTTTTCAGTAAAATATTCAATTTATACAAGTTTGAAACTATAATTCACATAAAAATCAACATTTATATTTAAAAAATGAAATTTTGAAATAAAAAAAATTTAAAATAATAAAAATAAAATAAAGTCAAATTTAAAATATATAGGCAAAATCTAGGGTTGTTACATATATAAAAAAATTCATTAAACCACATTTGTTTCATCATGTGTATTATGAAGTGCTATTTATTTTATCAAATGCTTTGCGTAAATAAACTTTAATACATATAAGAATTTTACTCTTATTGCTAAAGCTTCTTATTTGCTCATGGGCAAGAAGGGTGTTTTCCGCAATAAGCCTACCAGGAATAAAAACATACTGATTTTTAAAAGTCAAAAGTTTCAAAAACACTTTAATTATGTTGCATAAAATAGTAGATATGATTTTATAAATGAAGTTACAACAAGATATGAGTCTATAATCTTCCATCCCAATAGGATTATTAACTTTTGGAACTAGGGTTATAAAAGTATGATTGAATGTTTTTAAAAGTTTCCCATTATTACAATTTTTTGAAATAATCTCAAAAATATTACTACCCGTTGAGTTTGATAAAACTTTGCTCCAAATCCCTTAGGACCTAGACTTATGTCACTGTTAGCATTAAAAATAATATTTTTATATCCAATAAAGTGACACGGGCAAAAAAATTTTTTTTGAGAACTTTCCTTTCATAAAAATTTAGTGTTAATACGTGGAAATTTTCCACGTACTCATTTGTGTTATATAATTTTGAAAAATAATTAATAGCTTCCCTCTCTGTCACATTTATATCTTTTAAAACATTCCACTTTACATCAATAAGTTTAGCAACGTCATTTCAATTTTTCCTGCTAGACATTCTGGCATAAAATTTTTTACTAGATTCATCCTTATTGGTTAGCCAGTCAACTTTGGCTTTTGCATTAAATTAACTGATTGCACTTGAAGGAGGAAATAAGCTTACTTTGTGCCTGAAAGAAACTATTAATAATATTGCTATCTGAGCAATCATTGTCAAGAGCATTTTGAAACTTCCCACAGTCTGCTCTTGCTTGCTTAAGCTCTTTTTTGCTTTTATTGTTATTCCAGCTTTTAAGATACCCTTTAATAATTTGCAAAAATATTATAAATTTAAATTGGGCAGTGCCTTGTATTTTAAATGATAAGCTTTTATTGATAACATCCTTGTAATTTTCTTCAAACCCATCCATTCATGAATTGAATGGGACATTCTTCTTATATAAAAGGTTTTCAGTGAGTAAAATTTGAATAGAGGTGTGATCACTTATAGCTTGAGGCAAAGTGAAACACTTGGAATTAGGAAACAAACTTACAAAATTTTGATTAATCAAAATTCTATCAAGCTTGCAATATATATTTCTATATTTACCTGACTTCCACGTGAATCTATTAACCATTAAGTTAGCTTCAACTAATCCAATCCTTAGAAAGAAATTGTTAATTATTTCCAATTTTTTTTAAAAGGGACTGGAGTGCCTCCTCTTTTGTCAAATGCATGCATGGTTGTGTTAAAGTCGCCTAATATAATCCAAGTTAGAGAAATTTGTTTATTTAATTGCTTAAGATGATTCCATAAAGAAAATATCTCATTTTCAAAACTTGGTGCATAAATAAAACCGATTTACAAATGTAGACCTTCTTATAGATAAATAAGCAATGAATGAATTGAAAATTTAATATGTAGCTAACTAGATTCTAAATATTATCATCCCATAATATCAAAATTCTGCCATTACCATTCATTTGATTATTATTGATAATTTTCCAACATGAAAGATGCCAAGCATGATAATCATCAATTTTTGAGTTATCTAATTTGTGCTCTGGCAAACAAATGTTACTTGGCTTTTCAGCAAAAATCAAATTTGAAACATCCAGTTTTCTTTCAGGAGAATTAAGCCGTCTAAATTTCAAGCAATAATCGACATAATTATAATAAAATAGGAAAAAAATGTAAAGGATACTCAACTGATATGTTGGTAGCTACAGTGAATCACTGTAACTATCCTCATCTTCCTACACCTCCTGTTTTTTTTTCCTTACCTCTTAGATGTTGAATTATTTTTAACCTCTAGTAGTTTCTCCTATTTTTCAGTTTTGGATATATACTTTTCTCTAAATTCCTTATCTACAGCATCCTCTACTTGCTCTGCAGATGTGATATTATTTGAACTTTTAATTCTGATTTTGGTTTTTTTCCTCTTTCTCTTGCTTTTGCTTGCAGATACTGGGGAAGTCACTGCATTTATTGCTATTTGTATGAATTTTTTAAATAATGACTTCCTATTCTGAGGAGTAAGTGAGCATGAAAAGAAATGTCTGTGTTTACTGGACATGCAGATTAATCCAGATTTTTTAAAGGACAAGAATCAACATTCGTATTATCCCATGATTCTTTTGCTTGAGCAGTATCCTTATGGATAATAGTTTATGCAATTGCAGAGGGAGATGCATTTGGAAGAACTACTCCTGCCATTTCAACAGCATTGTTTTTTTCCAATTATAAGAGGAATTTGCACTCTTTTCTTTATGTATATCTTGTTGAATGCCTACTTTTACTGAAGTGTCCGCATTTACACTCTTCATATATGTCTCACCAAAATCACATGAAAAATTCTTAAACGATGAATTAATTAATTGAAAATCAGGTCCAATTTTTCCCTCCATCTAAATTTTTTCAACTTGTATTTTCATCTGTGTATTTAACATTCTCTGGACCATCTTCCCTTATTTTTTTTCCTTTTAAACCTTTTTAGCAGCACAATTTTCAATTGTATGACCAAAACAAACACATGATTTACATCTTGGAGGGATCCATTCAAACCCGATCTTTTGCACTATGTTATCACCATCATATATTGTAATATTTGCTTCATCTGGCAGATCTCCATCTACTTTAATCTCTACAAGGATTCTATCGTAACATAATCTAAATTCCCTAGCCGTTTGTTCATCCAACTTCAAAGGGATACCCACCCTGCTAGCAACTACGCTAAAAGCATCCTTATCCCATAATCTAATGTTAAGTTTAGGAAGTCGAATCCATATAGGCATAGTGTTTAATAAATCCTTATCAAAATTCAGTTTTTTATTCTACTTCTTCAAAATAATGAGTTTTCCATTTATAAAATAAGTCCCTTATTTCAAAAAAAAATTCACAATCATCAAGATTTGAAAATCTAATAATGAAAAATTTATTATTTCGAGTAAATATCTCAAATACACCTGAGGGATTCCAAGTGCGCGAAATAAATGCCTTGAAATGATGATATGGAGGATGAGTACCAAAAACATAAGATATTACTGAAAAACTCCATTTGCTCTCCATTCATTTATCTATCTCCTCTTTCACAGTAATGGTTCTCTTATTGTTGATATTGATTAGGGCAGAATATATATCAAAGTCTGAATTCAGACCACCTTTCTTGAGTAACTCTTCCTATGAAGAAACTTTACCTTGATTATTAAGAGCAGGGACTAGATGCACAAAATTGCTGAAAGCAGCATTTCTTGATTTAGGCGGAGGTCTAAAAGAATTTCTTGATTGGGTATTATACCTTCATGCATCAGATCTTTCTTCAAGAACATTATTGAGATGAGCCGAACTGAATTGTCTCTGACAATTGCGTTGAAAACTGAGAACCTGATCCTTTTAGTTCATCTTCTTACGATAATGGACCCTTTGAAAACCTTCCTCATCAATATCAACATTCGTCGGCTTTTGAGAATTATCATTACTCGAGATATGTTATGACTAGGGGACTGGATTAGATGGAGGAGAAGATTTAAAATGAGAAGAAGATGAGGAGTCCCCAATCTGATCAAGGCAATCAATAAAGATTGGGTTATCTTGGATTTTCATTACAGCCATTATTGTTACATTGAAATAAAGAGACTTAGATAAACACCTATTGAGACGATCTATATTACCAACATTTGATACTATGCAATAAAACTAAATGACTATAATTTTTTCATGTTTCTTTAGGGGTACATGTAGAATACAAATAGTGCAAAATATGTAATTGTTGTTGCGCTATAAAACTCATATTCCCTAAAATATTTACAAATAGGATACTTTTCGTGGAAGACAAATAATCCCATGGTAAATAATTATCATGCATGCTAAAACTTGGCAAACTCTGACCGTAGTGCAAAATCTTTGATTTGGAATCTTTGGTGGTAGTGAAGGATGTTTTCAGATATTGCTCTCATAGTGATGACAAATTTTTTCCGTTTTATGGTGTAACATCACTATGATAATTGAAATTAAAGACTCCATCCAAAAATGGGTGGAATTTGGTCATCCATAAATGATGATCGGAGTACATTATGGAAAGTAGGAAATATGACAAAGAACCAACTTATAGCGGCCGTAGAGATTATAGATGATGATGGAGGCGAAAACCTCAAACCATAGTTGATCAAAGTTTGGGTTGTACACAAGTTTGATCCTGGCCCAAAACCACCAAGGGAATAGCCTAGAACCTTCGAATTTGAGGGTTCTTAGAATTTTAAGATACATCATTGTCATGTGCTATTTTCGGCTTAATGGGATTTTTATGTAGAGTGATGGAAAGCCTAGTCGGCTTCTCTTTAGAAAACTAAGTTCGATTCTTGTAGTTGTAATATATTTTTCTTTGATCACTTTTTTAAAGCATAAAATGAAGTTTTAGTTACCACCATCCAGTTTCTTCATAACTTTAGAGTCTATTACGGTAGAAGACAATGTTAACTAATAGGATATGAAATATTGTTGAATAATAGGACATGAAATATTAATAAATAATAGAAGATGTGTGTTAAGGAGCAATTTAAAAACGAGAGATATATGAAAAAATAATCACATATTAAAACCTTATATTTTGGATACTTCTAGAACAAATAGTGAAATGAAAATGGCAAAATTGTTCATGCGTAAAAGGACATATGTGTGATAAGATATCTTTTATATAAAATACTTGATGGGAAAGACGATAAATGGTATCTAATCTTTATTTTTTTTCAAATACAGCATAAGGAAATTTCAAGTTATTTAGAGCTGATCTTGATTTGATGAGCCGATTGTTGCTAAATCATAACATGTTCTATATTCTTACATAGTCTAACCCATAACTACAAAAATTACAATCATTTCCTCAGTTCAGTGAAGATTTCATATGGTTCGAAGACAAATCTAATCTGATTGCAAGAACAAAATTGTAGTCTTGGTGACGTCTATATAATTCAAAAGGACAAGGGTAGGATTGTAGTTATGCAAGATGTCAGCCGTGAATGTCCAATTCATAAACTAATTTAAACATTAAATCTTAAATTTAATCATTATTTTTACATCTACACAAATAAAAATTTTGGAATTTATTAACGGTAAAGAATACATTTTTACTAAACTTTCCAAAATTATGCAACTTTAAAACCTCCACCTAATCCTCTCCGTCTCACAAAATTATGGTTGACCCAACAGCTCAGATCACAAAGATTGATGAAAACTGCTCGTGTTGAGGGGGCAATGTCCTACGCCAATTTATTAAATATATTCTTAGTAAATTGGTGATGATGAGATATTTGGTCTCACAACACCAATATGAAGTAGATCTATTATTAAATGCTTATACAAATATGAGGTATCAAACTAAATGTTTTTTCAAATGCTTAGTTATATATAATTGTATCACTGTATGCTTATAAAACTAAAATGTTGCAAAATGTTGCAATTTGACCGATTGTTAAAATACTATAGCGAATTTAATCCAATCTTTAAGAGTATCAAGGCAGATAAACATATAAATTGCAAGTAACTAAAAATACTCAGAATTTTACGATGTTTAGATGTTAAGTAATTCTATGTTGATGGATTGATCAGTCTTTCTTTATATATATATATATATGTGTGTGTGTGTGTGTGTGTGTGTGTGTGTGTGTGTGTGTGTGTGTGTGTGTGTGTGTGTGTGTGTGTGTGTTATTTGAAGTACAAGCAGAGAATTCTATAAATAATATGGCATTGTTTTTACACACCTTTCTACAGTAAAATTCTATGACTTTCGAAAAGTCGATCCTTTTCTGCTATAATGGTCCTTTCCTTTTATAGGTAAATGGATTAATGACATCATTCTTGTACTCAACCGTCACCATCAGATATTTCCATGTTTCCTTTATCAACTTGTCTTGGGTTGCCTGTCAGATATTTTATTTTGATTTATATCGGATAATTTGGTTTAGGCGAGATAATTTGGTTTAGATGGGATAATTAGGTTTTGAAATGTTGGAACTAGCACAATGTCGTCGGATGTATTTCGTCGATCTAAGAACCCGTGTTTATGTTTTTTGACTTATCCTTGTTTTGATGGAGTGGCCCTCTGGTGCTGTTTTGGTTTTAGTCATGATTTATTATCTTGGAATACTCTAGTGCTCTTCCCAGGGTGGAGCTGTGTTGCGCAGTTGAATGTTGTATTGAAAATAGTTGATTCGTTGCCTAATGTTGTATGGCAGCATGGTAAGAGTTTAATGGTACTTTGTACGTTGTACCTGAAACATGTGCAGTTACTAGTTGATATAGCATAAGTACGCAACCTTCTTGTACCATGTTGATCCCATACGCGCTGAAGATTTCATGTATCCCTAATTTTTACTGTACAATCTACATAGTTGTATGTGTTTTCTTTGTTCACTTGTATGATTTTTATAAGAAAATCGATGTAACACTTTCCATCCAAGTCTAAGTTAATGTATATCGGGAGATATTTGAAATTCTCTACTATTCTTTTTGGTAATCTTGTCACCCAGTTTTGCAGTAAATGCTCTTAGGCAAGTCGTGCTTCAACTGGTTCTCATGCTTTTCATTGTTAGATTAGTGCGAATTCGTATTTCGCATTCGATTGTGGTGGAGCTATTGCAGTTATAGAGGTGACAAATATATGTTATCATATGTGAATAAATACTATTGATTATTTGGGAAAAAACTGGAATCAAAGCAGTAAATACGATCGTGGACAGCATGTTGTATTTACCCTGAGTAAAGATTTTGTTTAAGCCACTTTTGTTCTAACTGTTATCTGAAGTGCATGCTGCACTAAATTCTTCACTATGTAGGTGAAGAAATACCTTTATTTACTTCCATATGAGTTAAAACTTAGTATCCTTGAAACCATGGTGCTCGCCTTGCTCAATTACAAAACGAACAGTTATTGAAAGAACTAACCTACCAAGTGTTTCAAATTTCAAATTAGTAAACAACACTCACTTTGTGAAGTATCAAACAGGTCATGATTTAAATCCATAAGCATTGATTAAAAGTTGGATAATTATTTTCATTTCCTGCAATCCTTTTTTTCTTTAATAAAGAAGATATAATGAACCGAATAGGAAATAATTTTTTTATCCATCTGCATAGTGATCCAGTGTTTGAAAAAGCACAGTAACATTAAAAACTATAATCAGAGATGGCATGTACTAAATTATAATCAGAGCATGATGAAAATCCTCACAGTTAGCCACCTAAACTCTTAGGAAACATAATAAAAATAAAACTTTAAAGCGTATATGCTATTCAGACCATCAACGTCTTATGTTCACACATATGCAATTTAATATATCCTAGAGTGTAGTCAATGTGGCCAATTTTGTAAGGCTTGACTTGCAGGTGCATAGAAATCATTGCATAATGATACATCCTTTTTTGGCATCACGTAACAAATCTATATCTTCACAAAGTATCCACATGCATGCATTAAACCTATCAACGCGTGAAGGCATGATACAAAACAATATAAACCCAGCACGTTAGTATATGTTTACATAACAGTGGTTTTTAGGTTTTATTGACCTTTGTCAAATGTTATCATCAACCTTTACTTCAACCTTGTCGAAACCATGAAGAATATAAAAGAGGAATTCACAAGTAATGATAGCATTAACAAAACATTTCAAAAGAGTCGAAGAGATGCTTCAGCATAAAGTTAGATGAGCCGAGCACTTTCGTAGGGGTCGAAAGGTGGTAGAGCCACCCTTTCATTTCAATAAACCCCTTTCGAATTAGTAGTTCTGCATGTGTGAAGATGTTTCGAATGAGTCGAGAAACACCTTTCGAAAGCAACAGATTATGGGCTTTCACATGCGTGTCAAACCTTTTGAAACAACGGGTTTCGCCTTCATTCACATTCACAAAAGAATATTTGGCCAAGCTTACTCCTTCCAAAGCATATATTAGCCTTTTGAATCTGCTGAGACCATTCATAATTATAAAAGAAAGCTTACTCAAGTTCGACATGCTATTCTCATACACTAGAGGATGGAGTTCTGCAACAATCAACAAGTATGCCTTCGAGTGCTACCTTTCGCATTTAAACCTTCCACTACATTCCAACTCCTTCGAAGCCCTAAAGATTCACATATTGACTGAATCGAAAGCCCATACTCTTTCCTACTTACAACAATACATCAACAACATAGTGGGGAGCACATATGCAACTTTCCACTTGCTCGAAAGCACTCAAGTTCAATTTAAAATAAAATTGGAAGGACGCCCTGATGTTAATAGCAACGAAAGGTCTCCAAAGCACCCTTTCGACTAAGTCGAGAGGACCAATTCAAAAGGGTCCTACCCATGCCTATAAATAAGACCCTAGGGTATGGTTTGAGGGATCAAATTTTATTCACTCCGTATTTGTTCTTTCTTAAATTTGTAAACCCTAATTCTAAAATTAGATTAGGGAATTGACTTTATTGTATTACCTAAGCTTTTAGTAATAAAGGAAAATATTATCAAAGAAAGTATATGATATTTTTGGATATATTAGTTGATCTAATGTTTCTATGTGATTCTGATTATGATCTGCTTGTATCAACATGATCGAAAGGATCCCTTTCGAAGGAGTCGAAACTTTTTAATCAACTAAATCCCTTAGATCATTAGACCCTAACCTCGAGTCACATTGACCACTTTGAAAGGAGGTTTGGATAAGATTCTAAGCCAATACAAATATATCCAAAAGTATTTTTAAAGGGAATCCAAGCGTCTTGACCATGTCGAAAGGTTGACTAAAAGGAGTTTCAATTGCTGCAACCCATTCAAAGGGTATACTTAGGAAGATTCATATCACCTAGATTGTTGGATAAAAGGATTCGAAAGGTTAAAACTATATCCATCTATTCGAAAGGTCGTTTCTAAGAATTCGTCCACATTTTAACTTTGCTTTGGAATGTTAACAAGTTTTCTTGTTAACAATTTTAGTGTTAGAAGGAGGACTCGAATCTGCGACCTTATTGAACTTCTAACTTTATTTTCCTCTAACCCAATTCTATTCCAAGCTTACACACTTTAGACTTTACACTACCATGTTTAGCAAAATTAAAAGGTCCAAACAAGGATCCTCAGAGCCACATCCAAATGGATAGTCCCCTCGAATGGTTAAAGATTCTAAACTGTATGAAGAGCAAATGTTGAGATTGGATGCTTTAAGGGATCATAAAGAAAAGGAGAGCTGAATCTTATGACCCAGACAAATGGAGTTTAAACCCCTTTCACATTGGCCCCACACCTATCTTTGCCTTAGGGGGAACAAAAGATAAGAGTGATGACTTGCTTGACTAAATGAAGAAGACAATTCAACTCTATACAAAAGGCACTAACTTTGAGAAGGGAATGATGGATGATTACAACACCTTTGCACAAAAATGGAAACAAGCAACAAGTGGGGCATTACCTATATGTGAGCTTCAAAAGGTTTTAAAAAGGAAATTGGGCATTGTGGGTGAAGCTTTAGAATCGAGAAATAAGAAATCTAGAAGTCATCCCCAAACGACAAGTTTCAAGTCGAGACTCCCTAAGGAATGCATTCTGACTACATCGATTGAGAGTGTCTATTTACCAACCAAGGAAGAACTCAATTATTGGTCATCTCAAAAGAAAAGGCCTAAATACGAAAGGAATCGAGGAGGATTCTACTGCCATTATCACATGATGAATGGACATGAGAAAAATCAATGTAGAGCACTTGAAGGAATGGTGATCAGCATTTGCAAAAAAAGGAAAAATCTACATAGTCGGGAGTAGACTTCTCCTTAAACTTGGAAATTACCTTAAACGGTCAAAGCCTTTGTGCATGCCAAGGTAGCCAGGTCAAAGAGACTCTTGGAGGGAGGTTAGAGTAAGCCTTTATTCGCGCCATGCTATGGCCAGATTAAAGCATCAACAAGCCCTTGATTGCGCCACACTATGGCTAGATCAAGGTGCCTTCTGGAGGGAGGTTAGAGTAAGCCTTTATCCATGCCACGCTATGGCCAGGTTAAAGCATCAACAAGCCTTTGATCGCACCACGCTATGCCCATATCAAGGCACCTTTCGAAGTGAGGATGGAGTAAGCCCTCGGTCCCGCCACGCTATGGCCTGGCCGGTGACACATTTAAGGCCTGGATGGAGCGCCTCCTGGAGGGAGGTTGAGTAAGTCCTTGGGTCCTTCTTATGGATAAGCTAACCAAGCGCACCAGACAACAACGGACTAAGACGTCCAAGCTCGAGAAGCGGCACATTAAATAATGAAAACATACAAGGCCTAAGGGTGGCATATGTCAAAAGAATCAAAACCCAAAAAGCGGTGCAGAACAGAAGGCTCAAACAAGAATCTACAGCCCCCGACTAGTTTCCAAAAGGGAATTTCAGAACTTCACTTATTAGTACCTGAATCTGGGTTTCAGATCTTTTATTATTGATCTTTGGTCTTCATGATACTCGAATCTGGGTTTTGGGGTCACACTATTAATTTTTGAAGTTCACCCAGTAATGCCCGAATCTAGGCTCTAGACCTCTATTATTGAGATCTTTATCATGGATTTTTAACTATCATTAACTAATACTCGAATCTAGGTTTCGGGTCTTTTAAATTTGAATTTCATTAGTTAATTCCCGGGTTTCGGAGCAATTAATATTGAGATCTCTATGAATTTCTAGTTTTCAATTAAACTCGGAATCTATCTTACTAATACCCAAAGCAGGGACATTGGACTTCTACTACCAACTTTAAGTTAACACGCAACTCTTGGTTTCAGATCTTCTATTATAATAATTCCTAATTTTTTACGACTTAATTCCAGATAATGATCTATGAACCTTATTGTTAAATGATTATCATTGTTTTTCTATTAGTTATTTCCAGAAGAGGAATTTCTAAACTTCTATATTTAACACCAGAATTAGATTTCTAGTTCTCTATAATTAGATTTCTGGTCTTCTATTAACATATTTAAAGTCGGGTTCTTGGCCTTCTCTCATCATCACCAGAGTTAGATTACAAGACGTTCAACCATGTCCAATTACGGAATTGCTTCTCATTATTTCCATATGATGATCTGTTCACTTTCATTACTTAGATTTTTTAATTCTTAATACTATCACTAATAATGTGAAAAAATAACTGAACATGCACTTGCGCAGATGGCAAATTAATGATAAAGAATGTTGCCTACTTTATACTTTTCAGGAAAATGAGATCAGTAAGGAAAACTGAATAGACCAGCAAATACAAAAACCATAGTCCAAGTTATCAGAAAGCAGATTCAGGAACAACGTTGTAAGAAAAGACCAGTGATATTTACATAATTTACATAATTTATGAAATTATTTACAAGGATCTAGTACAAGTGTATTTTTCACAAATCCTAAACAGCCTTATCTATTTTTCAGCAACTAAATGATCAACGACATGGTGAATTGCTATACAAAGAATTTCTTTAAGTTTCTTTTCCTTTTTCCTTGTTTCATCGGCATCGTTAATGGATTCAATATGAGTCTTTAAAGCGTATTTAAAAGCTTTGTTGGCACCTTTGAGGGTTTTGTTGTCTCTCTAAATCAGCAATGCACTTTTGAAGAAGATACGTTTCATGTTCAAGTCTTTGAATCTTAGCTGCGTGTTCATCAATGCGTTGTGAATATCTCTCCCTCTGTTGATCATCAAAATATCTCATCATTTCAAATTTCACCTTCCTACACCGTTCACCCACTACATTCTCGTTTAAACGTTAGGGAAGGTTTGTCGTAGTAGGAAATTTTTGAATTGCTAAAGATGAAGACATTGTTTATTTTACGATAGATTAGGTGATTGGAGAAGTCGGTAAATCGATATTTGGAATGTTGTCCCCTATGATGAATTCCAACGATTTGCATTGAGCTTGACTGTCTTTTATTTTAATCTCCAAATCACTTATCAGCTGAAGAAGCTCAGACATCTTAGGGTCAAAATCAATTGAAGGATTTGATTAATTTGGCACTTCAATATGGAAATTATTTCATTTTTAATCTTGATGTCTGCTTCAAGATTGGTGATTTCATCATTAAGGTTTCTAACAATTGTCTATTGAAGTAAAAAAAAAAATCTCCTGTGCTATTCCAATGCATCAACATTGCCTTCAAAACGAGCAGATAGTGGATCCTTAAGTAGATGCCTCTTTTTAACATCCGTAATCAACATATCTCTGATGCTAGTAAAACAAGATAAGGAATCCGATAAGAGTGGTGCGGTAGCTCATTGTGAGTCCTATTTAAAAACAACCTCGCCATCCTCAAAAAAATTACCGATGCTGCTTTGACTACCAAATCAAATGCCGATGTCATCATTAAACTATTTGACGTTGAGCACCATGTCTTGCCGTACCGCATTTTGGTATAAATTGACTTAACCCTATGTTGATTTATTCCATATGCTTTGAAGATGTTAGTCACTATATTGGGGATTATTATTCAGTTTTAATACTTTTAGTAATTTGTATATTTAGGACTGATTTTAGTTTATAGTTTGTTTTTGGAATTTTTTAGTTATTGTAATCTATTCAAAAATTCTATCCAAATAGTGACAATGAAGTTAAGATGTTTGTGCGTATTCCCAAATAAGGTGTTTTAGCCAAGATGATGAGGGAATTGACATATGTATGCAAAATCCTAACATATACTCTTGATTGGATTCTAAATAACAACTTATTTCATTTAACTTAGTTGTGTACTTTACTTATTTTGATACAACGCATTTACTTACAAATCTCAATGCTAAGATTAACGACACACATTAAACACAACCTGCTAACCAATGTGAAGGCACTAACGTAATTTGGAACACTATAATGGACTTTCTATGATTTGTATTCGGACATCTCAATGGTAATATTGATTAAGAACACACATAACACATCCTATTAAAAACACACATGTAACACTAAAATGGTTCTTTGGCCGAGATTCATTGGTGCTCATTTTTTATCATATTTTCATATACAAAGCATGCAAATTGAACAGTGTTTGGACACATCCAAAATTGACAATATTTGTTAGGAAGTATATAGAGAAATATTAAACTATCAAGTCTAGGTGATTAGATGGTAACATATCATGCATGTAGTTAAATTTACTTTTGCTATACTATAATGTGTAGGCTTAAGCAGTTAAGCATTTTATGTTTGCATTGAATTTAGACATTTTTTCGGAATATTTAAGTTTATAATTTTGATAGTAAAATGTTACCTTAGGATTTTGGCAAGAATAGTACTGACCGCAAGTGATAAGATAGTCAGAAGTACTGACTGTAATGAATATATAATATATTTTCCTTCGTTTAAACATTATCATGCCATGATAGGATCATGATTACAATTAATAGAGATTAATGTTAAAGAAGAAATAAAACAAAACATACAATCGCATTGTTATAACCAAATACTCATTTTATTACATTTAAAGTTGAGAAACATCATTTTTGACTTTGTTCAAAGAATTGGCTAAAAGAGTAACCGTTGATTCGAAAGGGGCATTAAATCCTTCCGGGGTAATAACTTGAGGATGTTTGCTATAGTATCATTCCCCGATAGGAGGACTATCACAACCGCATATTTATTTGGTATGATATGTTTGAATTTCCTTAAGAAGCCTTTCCTTTTCTTCTCCATGAAAATTGAAACGAAGGCGGGGATGTTTCATATAAAGTCTCTGTAGGTCTCTAAGAAAGCAATACCTAGCCAATTGAGGATTTCAAGAGCAAAGCCTTTTCTAAATAATCTCTTCTTAATTTGACATATATGCCAAAATAATTTCTAGAAATAAAGTTGCCCGAGAGACATTTATTCCACGATAACGTATTAATACATGACTAAGTATATACGGAAACTAATAAAGAAAATTTACAAATGAATATTAATACATAATTACAAATGTTCACCCGGTTCGTACAAAACTGATTTTTTAAATAACTCGAAAATAAGTTTATCCTTATAATATTTGAGTTTTTCTAGAGGCAACTTATGAGGGGTTGATTTGACTCACGGTAAATTCGAGCAAGCTCCTAAATGAGGATCAGAACCAAATTCATCTAAATGCCTCCTACGTTGACGCCTAAGTAGACCCCCACTAAAATCACCCAAATATGAAAAATCAACAGTCGGGTGTCTACAATAGGCTTTGTATAAGAAGTCTACTAGGATATCCCTTTCTTTAACCAACATCCAAAAGAGTGCTACTAATTCCTGGTTTACTTCCAAGAGCTTGTCATATCAAAGGCACGCCATTTATAGTCGGGGGGCAGCTTCTTGATCTTTAAAGGACGCTAATACTGCAGCACTTTTATTAAAATTATGATACTTGTCAGAGAGTGCATTATGTTCTTTTAATTTCTTATCTAACTCTTTATACAAACTATTTATTTATACTTGTTTTCTTTCAAGCTTTATTTTAAAAGTTGAATAGATTTCTACTTTACTATTCTTATCTTGGAAGTGAAAGCCATTTCGACAAAAAATCCTATACCTGAGAAACAGAAACTGAAGTTTGTGGGACCTGCCTTTTCTCCCCTTTTCCTTCAATAATAGCATCTTTCTCATGAAAATCAGAAGGCTCGGGGAGTTCAGTTTGACTTGTTTCATGAGCACTGGGATCATGGATGGCATTCTTTAAAGCCCCATGCACATCACCACTATTTCCCTTATGATCACCTCCACTACCGTCGGAACCTTTACCTCTATCCTCATCATCAGGGTTGTCATCGTCGTTATCATCATCATTTCAACCTTCTTAGGCAACAATTTCATCATCCTCATCGTCTTCCTCCTCATCACAGTTGAAATCGTCTTCCATAAGAGGAGCATCAAAAGATAAGAGTTTGACGGCATCAATTTCTTCTCTCTTGGGGACATCGATTCCTCACCACATTTCTTTGATTTTATCCATCAATCTTTTAACCAGAGAAGCATCGAGTGAAGGGAAGCTCAAGTCATGAAGTTTCTCGATATTGTCAGAATAAGCAAGCATAAGAGCGTCCTCGTAAGAATTGACGATGATGTCTTTGGGGGAAGTGCTTAAAAATTGTCGCATATTTTTCTTGGCTTTAGAAATAGTATTAATGGCTATTGTTATTGAATTTTTCTTTTTCCCCAGCTTCTTCTTGAGAGAAGATTGTTTAGCAACCATCCGAGCCTTCTCCTTCTCGAACTCTTTTAAAGTCATTTTTAAAGCCAAATTTTCATCAGCTAAGAGTTGTCTTGCCTTCCACTCCTTAGAGATAGTAGATTTCGCTTGAGCAAGAATGGCCCTCAATCTTTCTTGTTCCTTCACTGCATTATTTTTGGCAACAGAAAGGGAGGTAATCTGGCTGTTCAAAGTTGAGATTTCCTCTTGAAGATTGGACATCTCAGCAGAAGTCTTTGAAGTGCTTTCTTGAAGAGAGTACCAGCTTTTAGAAATATGAAAGGAAAAGTACAACATGGGTCAACATTCAGCAAGAAATAGGAATAAGAAGGACAAATAATATTAAAGGTACCAAGTTGTTGCTCAATTAGGGATCAACAATGTCCTATCGGGTCAGGGACAGAAGAAGGTGGATGAATGGAAGTAAATGAGGAAGAATTCAAAATTGACTGTACCATTATCTCAAAATCATTTAGAGAGACTGGTGATGGGTCCAAAGGGGTTCAACTCCTAAGAAGAAGTTGAAGTTCCCAAATCATTTTGCATATGTTCGATGACACTAGGAGAACTGGACACCACAACGTGAAACATGAGGTCTTCCTTTGAAAGAGTCATTTTGGATTGATCAGTAGAAGCTTCAAGAGTAGGACCCTGTAGAGTTTTGCCCACATCAACAATTTCAACCTCTTTTGGAGGCGGAGAAGATTGGACAACAGATGTTTTAGTTTTCTTAAGAGAAGGGCCTCCCATAGTAATTCCACTCAATTTCCTTTTAGTAACTATCCTTGACACAGCAATGTCTTCGGTCAGAGCCAAAGCACTGGATTCAGAAATAGAAGGGAGTGGATCTTTTGTAGATAATTTAGCGGAGGAGAAACCACTAGAATCCAAGAAGCATAAGTTAATAAAACAATCTGAAGAGTAACACAATGGTAAATTACAAATTCTACATTTAAGCTTACCAGGTTGATCAGGACAAATTGGAGACATAGGAGAAAAATTGTTGGGATCACCTAGGGATAGGAATCGTTTGCTCTTAGAAGTGTGTTGGATGAGAGGGGTTGTCTAAGAATTCTCTGACCTGTGGGAATATTCTTGAAGGTTGCATGGCATCAATAGAGTAAGCCTATTCCCAATACTACTCGATGCAGCGGTCAGTAGCTTAACGATCCTCTTCCTCTCTGTTAGGAAATCTATTCTACGGTTTCGATGATAACAACTATACAATGGAAATCGTATGTATGTATATATCTATATTTACAGGTAGTTGATGAAGTAGCATCACCAAAGAGATAGAAACAAGAATCAAAAGGCAAACAAATCAATAGAAGTTGAAATGGAAATGCACAGACACAAAGAAAGCAAGAATACACACTTTCAGATGTCTGGGTGGACTTACAAAACGTCTGGATTATTCCTCTGTATTGCAAATCAGTATAAAACAGACGTCTGATAAAAAATACCAGATGTCTGATGATATTCTCTGGTTCTATATTTCAGAAGGAATCAGACGTCTGGTATTAAACTCAGACGTCTGAAAAACAACCGCACACAAAAATATATATGAAGGGCAGACGTCTGAAACATGCTCTCAGACGTCTGATTTTGAATTCGATCGAGCAATTTCAAACTCCAACTGTCACACTCGAAGGGACACGTCTGCTTCTTCTTACCGCAACTCTTCATCATCATCATAAGCGACTTTAGGGAGATTACAACGGATACAACTATACAAGATAACCCTTCATCAGTATAAATAGCATCAGCAATGCAAAGAAAAGATATAATACTTACTTATGCTAATGATTTCTATACTCTGACTTACATCTGTTCTCAAAGCAATCAACTACTTACACTTCCGTATATTCTAGATTACGCATTCAACACTTTTTAGATAAATATATTGGAAGCACTTGTATTCAACAGTCAACATCAGTGTTATAAGAACACATCTTTGACAAAGAAACTCTGCTATTGTAAACCTGTTCCTCCAGGTCAAGTGAGGGTTAGTTAGTAAAAGGAAATTCCGAAGAGGAGCTTCGGGACTGGACGTAGGACGGGAGGTCCGAACCAGTATAAAATCCTGGTGTGATTAGTTTAATTTACTTTACTACTATTATCTATCTAGTTTTACTGTTGATTACTTATACTTGCACATATATATATCATACTATCCACTCATATAGACTTTCAATTGGTATCAGAGCAAGGTTTGATCAAAGAACAGTAACACGTTTTTGAATCTCTTTAAATATGGCAAGTATTTTTCAAGAAGGACAATCCACAGCACGACCCCCACTTTTTAATGGCTCTAACTATGCATATTGGTCAACACGTATGAGAATTTTTATGGAAGCTAACGGTCTAGAAATTTGGTCAGCCACTCAAGATAAATATGAAGCACCCACTACTGCTATAAACAATTGGACCGATGAACAAAAAACCTTAGCATCAAACAATACTAAAGTTATGAATGTTTTATTTTGTTCTTTAGACAAAAATGAATTTTTACGTGTAATGCTATGCACCACTGCATTTGATATTTGGCGTACCTTTACAAATTACACACGAAGGTACAACAAATGTCAAACAAACTAAAATTTCAATTTTGCAAAACCAATTCTCATCTTTCAAAATGAAACAAAATGAAACTATAGTAGACATGTATTCTAGATTTCAAACTATTCAACATGATCTTATGGCATTAGGAGTTAAGTTTACTGATTTTGATTTAGTTTCTCGAATACTCAACTCTTTAACACCTGACTGGGAAAGAAAGGTATTGGCTATAGAAGAGGCTAATGATCTTTCTACCCTCAAAGTTGAAGAGTTGATAGGAAATTTGATGTCCTATGAAGCAAATTTGCAGGCACGAAAAGAACTAAATTCGGAAAAAAAGAACATAGCATTTCAGGAACAAAGAATGATGACTCGGATTTAGATGAAGATGAGATAGTATTCATTGCCAAAAACTATAATAGATTCAAGAAATTTAGGAAGATGACAAAATTTCAAAAAGAAGGAAAGTCCAACTCGACAAATCAATCTCAAATCAAATGCTATAAATGTGATCAATACAGACACATGAAGAAAGATTGCCCAAAACTCAACAATGATAAAAAGAAGAATAAATTTGAAAAATTCAAGAAGAAGAAAGCTTTCAAAGTAACATGCGATGATTCGGATTCTTCATCATCAGAAAGTGATAGCGATAGCGACGAAGAACAAGCAAATGTGTGTTTTATGACACAAAACGATGAGGTACGTCCGGAACTCAGCTATGACGAATTATTTGAACTAAGCATGGAATTGGATGATAAATTTAGACAGGTTAAAAAATTGAATAAAGAATATATAGTTAAAATAAATAGATTAGAATTTGAAGTTGGTATGTTAAAAGATGAAAAAATCATTCTAGAAGAAGAACTTGAATTATCTCAAGAAAAATACAAAAGTAATTTGATAATAAATGAGGCTACCACTATAGAACTTGAAAGCACAAAAAAAGCAAACGATAATTTTTTGAAAGAAAATACCAACCTTAAAAATAATATTGAATTGTTTAAAATTGAGAATATAGAACTAAAAGAAAAGCTAGATAAGATTACAAATAATCTGTCAAAATTTAATAAAGGAAAACAAGATTTGGAAAACCTTATAAAAATATCAAAACCATCTGTAATATCCCGGAATTTTTAACAATATCAATTTAATAACCTGTATTAAAAATTAAATTGATATTGATATTTTGTTGATAATAATTCAAATTGGTTTAAAAATCTTCTTTAATAATTATATAAATTGGTTCCTATTTACAATATAAATATTTGGTTTATATTTTAAATAGATTGGTATTGTTTTAATTTTAATAAATAAACCATATTTTTCTAATTCTAATATTTTTAGTATTTGGAAAATTTGTTTTATTTAATATTTAAGCTTTTCAAAGTTAAATAAATGATTTTGGTTTAAAACTAATAAATGAATCCTGTTTTAAAATTCTAATATATACATTTTTAAATTGGAAATTTTAATTTTAAATTAGTATTGAGTTTTAAAATTTATTTCATAAATAAATATATGATCTTAAAAATGATTAGAAAAATATTGAAATGTTTTAAATTAAATTAGATTGAGTTTTAAATTTAGAATAAATTCAACAAAATGATTTCATGGCTTAATAAAATGGATATTTTATTAATAAAAATATAATTTCTTGTAAATTGATTTTAATTTAATAAAAGAGATTTATAAAAGCAATATTGATATTGTATTGTCTTTATAAATAAGTTTTGAATAGAATTTGTAATTTTTATTTCAAATTGAATTCATATTTATAACTTGATTTGATATTGTTTGATTTTGAATTTAGTTTGAATTTAAATTCAAAAGTATAAAATATTAATTGTTTAATTGTTTTAATTTTTAATATGTATAAGTTTATTTATAAACATGTTGTTCTTATTTCTTTTGTAAATTTATACACATATCTAATATAAACTAACAAATTTAATCCAAGCTAACACACTTTACATTTGTAAATTTAAATACTAGTTATCTTAAAGAAAACAAGTGTTAGATTCATATGCATTGATTAAACATGTGTTGCATTCATAAGCATTCTTTTGACATGTGTTAATTTTTTTTTTTAATTTTTCTTTTCTTTTATTAAATCTGAGAATACATTAGTTTAGCTTGCATATTCTTTTCATTTCTTTAATCAAAACTAAATCTGTTCATAAACCTGCATATCCATAATCACAAATCTGCATTCACAAAAAAAAAAATCAAAATCTTCATATTAACAATAAATCCGCATTTCCTCAAAGCTATGAAACCCTGCATATTTAATCCCTCATCTGCATACACAAATTACTCAAAACTCTGTTCAAAATCTGCATTGATTCACCAACAATCCGCATATTCAACAATTTCAAAATCAAAGAAGTTTGCATCAACCTCTGTTTAAAAAAAAAGGAAGAGCCTACACTGTTTTTTTTTTATCTGCATTCTGTTTAAAGCCTGGGAGTGTAAAGCATCTGCATGTATTTGGGGGGAGTTAGCAACTTCATCTTCTACCTGCATGCAAGCATTTTAGTCAGTGAATACATAGGCAAACCTGTATATCAAATTGCAATTCAGATTTTAAATCAGATAGAGCAGGCTTGCATTATCTTGTTTCTGCATAGGGAACATCAGTACATGTTGATTTTTACAAAAAAAAAGTCCTAACATGTTAAATTTGAAATTCAATATTAAAAATATAAAGCCTTAACAAAATCATGATTTTTAAATCAAGAACCATAATTTTTAGAAAAGAATTGAAGGCACTGTTTGATGATCAACTGAATATGAACTATTTGATTTCTCTGGCGATCTGTGTATTTTGTGGATTTGGGTTTCTTCACAATGATGAAGGAGTGTTAGGAGTTGACGGGAAAAATATTTGTTGGGATTGAAAACCATGGGAGTAGTTGCAGTTTTGAATTTTTATTTTAGACCCTAAATTTTACTGTGACATTTGAATCGACCATTATGGTTAGGATAGTTGATCGAGTGTAGTAAGATTTTGGGAATTGGTAGCTTGGTCTGGATGAAGTTGAGGCCGGAGGGGTCGATCGTCAGGTGGTCTGAATGGCGACTTCTTGCCGTTGACAGGTTTTTGAGAAAACCTAATTGTTGTTCCAGGTTTGGAAAAATTGCACTCGATTTTTTTTTGAAGGTTGAAGCATGAATCAATGGTTGTAGTGAATTGCTAGGTTGGTTTCTGGAGTGTAGTGATCATCGCTGCCGATCATCAATGGCTGGAGTCACCGTGCATATGCACGGTGAAGTAATGTATGATGGTGTTTGGTTAAAGCAGAGGAGGCACTCTGGTTATACTATTGGTTGACCCAAAGATGTTTGTAAGTTGGCTCGGGGAAATGGGTTTCAGACTCGAAGCATGCAGGGATGTGTCTCGGGTTATTCTCTGTATTCAGGTTTTACAGGAACCTGTTAATAACAGTTTTAAAATTTATAAAAACAGAAGTTTTTAAATGTAAAGAAAGTTTTAGACTTAGTTTTAAATCTAAATTTGGAAATTTTAAATTCAAGTTGATTTTAGAAACTCAGATTTAAATAATAAAAATAAATTAAAATAATATAAGTTTCAAACTTGAATTATTAACTATTTTAAATAGGAAGAAGATTGAATGTTTTAAAAACTGAAAGTTTAAGAAATATGAGCAAGATTTGAAATTTAATTTAAATCTGGAAAATTTAAAATCCAATATGAACTTTAGTTTTGAAATTTAAAGAAGATTTAAATTTGAAGATTTAGACTTAATATAAATTGAAGTTATTGAAATCTTAAAATGAATTTGGTTTTTAAAATAAATTTCTAAGACAAACACTTGTTTGTCTTGCAAATTTTAAAGGTTTTAAAATTGTTTAAACTTTGATTAAGTTTAAATTTATTCATTTTAAATCTTGTATTTGAAATAAAATTTATAAGTAAGTTCAAAGGTATTTTGTTTAAAATAAAATTTGTTTTAAACATAATTTAGAAATGTTTTATTTAAATTTAAGTGAAGAATTAATGTTTGAAATTTATTTATTAAAAAGGTAATTAAGGAATAATTAATTATTTATTTAATTAAGATTTAATGAATAGTGATTAGGGGTTAATCAATTTGAAATTTGGATCATAAATTAGATTTTTAATTAATGATAAATAAATTATTAATTAAGTAATTAAGTTTTAATCAAGGTTATTTTTTTTAAATAATTAGACTTTAAATTATAGATAATTAAAGATAATTAAATTTGTAGTTAATCTCAGTTAATTACTTAATGAAAATAATTAGAGAAGGGTTAATGAAGGTCATTAACCAGGATTATTTAATAATTAATTAATATAGTTAATTTTTATAATTAATTAGATTAATTAATTTAATAATAATCAATTGTAAATGGTTTGAGTATAATTACTTAATAAAGTAATTAGGGAATTAATTACTTAATGTAATTAATTAAATTTAATGTGATTGTTTAATTTAATTAATTAAGTTTAATTAATTTTAAACACTTGGTTTTTATAAATAATTACTGTATGTAATTAATGAATTGAAAATCTCTTATTTTTGATTGATAATTACAGATTGTGATTAAGGAGATGTTTAAGAATGAGTAATTTGAATTAATTATTTAGTAATTAATCAAATAATTAATTGAGAATTTGGTTAAAGAATAATTAATTTGGCTTAATATAGTAATAAAGTTAGTTAACTACTTAGAGTAATTAATTTAAGAAATAATTAAAAATCATTAATTATTTTAATTAATGATGTATTTAAAGTTGATTAATTAAGATTAATTAATCAATAATAAGTAATTATAGGTAATTAATGTAATTAATTAAGGATAAATGTAATTAATTATGATTAATTAATTAATTTAAATAATTAAAGGTTAATTACTGTTTGTTTAAGAAGAATTAATTTGTGAGATTAATTAAGGATAATTACATGAATGTAATTAAGGGTAATTAATCAAAGGTGATTAATTAAGGTAGTTAATAATGAATGATTAATTGATTGTAATCAATTAAATGATTGAGAAAGCAAGATTTATATTGGTGAAGTAATTAATTTAGTTTATTTGAAATTAATTATAGGTAAAGTAATTAATTTAATTCACTTTAAATTAATTAGAAATAGAGATAGTTAATTTAATTCATTTTAAATTAATTATATTGTGGTATAAGTGAATCTTTGCTTATATATGAATGGGTGACATTGATTGTCATGGATGCTTTGTGATCTCAGTAATGAGATAAATGATATTGTGTGGTATGAATGACTTGATTGTATTGTGATGATAATATAGGTTATCTATTGTGATGGTGATATATGGAATATCTATTTGATATTGATAATGAGGGTTATCTGTTATGTGGTAATGCTGATTATCAGTTGTGATTTATAAGTTATCTATCTGTGTGTGTATAGATACTGTATTGAATTGTTTTAAACCTTTAAAACAACTTGGACCTAAAAGACACGCTTTGGATTTCGATGAGACCGGGATTGGGTTTCCATATTTGGATATCCGAAAACCACATCGATTCCAAATAACGTTAGGTCGTGAATCATATGTGAAGAGTGAAGACTCGAGGTGTAAGGGCTATACGTCAGTATAACTCTGTGGGTGATTCCGTAATGAGTTTGACGGAATAGTACTTATAGATTCGAGATGGTGAATTAGAGTGCAAGGGTTATTGTCGTTAACACTGAGGGTGATTCCAAAATGAGTGTAACGAGATAATGCCTTCGGTTTCGTTCGAAACCGGAACGAACTTGTATGGATTGAATGCTTTCAGAACATCGTCAGGCGGACGATGAGCATTCTAAGATGATATGTCCTACAAAGGTAATCGTAACCTCAAGCCTCATCAACCGGGAATGGCTAAAACAGGGGAGGTGCAGCAAGGCTTCGTGGGTCGCACCCATTGGAGAGCGAGATTTACCCCAGTCTAGAGGTCCCTTTTTATTTCGGCTGTGTGGACGGTTTTGAGCTCCAACCGTCGGGGTTATCTTGTTCGGAACTGTTCAGTAAGGAATGGGTCCAGCCTTGTGTTGCAGGGGAGTGGGAGTACTCCTGGGTATGGTGATCTAGGCCACGTACTGTGACAGGCGGTACCCCAGTAGCCCTGCCATTGTATGGAATCCAAAATCCAATAAGTGCCAACGGTTTTGATTGTATTACCCACTTTTGTGGCTAGTAGCTGGAATTTAATGAATGTAACAATTTCGGCTATTTCATATTTATTTGAAAACCCTAGACCCTATTATAATATCATCAGATTTCCTATCAAATGTTTTGGTTAGCGTAAGGTAAAAACTTTTCCATGTTTATGTGTGGGAAGTCTTACGTGATACCTTTCTTTTCAAAGGATTTTGAAAGTTAAGCAACTTTGACCTGTTACTCACACCAGACCCATGTCTGACCCAGAGTTTATTTTTGTTTTTCATAAACTCTTGGGTACGCAAATTTTTATGAGTAGTCAAGGGATTCAGGTTAGGATTCAGGTTTTCTTTGACGAATTATGGAGGAGAAATGGAGCAGAAGGCTTCTGCGTTAGATATATAGTATTCCGCTGTGTGTTCTGTGTTGTCTCTGAGTTGTATTGAGTTGTAATGACTAGACAGGTGTTTATAACTGTCTAGTATATGTTGTATGTCTGTGTAGCTCTGATATTGATTGTAAACTATGTAATATTTATGTTATTAATATAATTTATTTGTTCCGCTGTTTAGCTTCTGATGTTGTTTCTTCTTCTCTTCTTTCTTTTCTCTTTTCTATCCCTTTCTTTCTTAAAAATGATGCGATTTTCTGTGGTAAGAAAGTCGGGTCGTCACACTTGGTATCAGAGCATTAGGTTGAGTGAATACCTAGGCTCTGTAGTGGTGTTTATCTTGAGAGAGCGTATTTGTAATTTTTATATATAACTATATATATGCATATATTTATTTCTGCCTATCTGTTGGGTTACCTGTTCGGGTTTTCCAATATAAGTTATAAAGGTAGATGGAGTAGTAGTGTGTGTAACAAGACTATCATTGGTGGGAGTTTGAATGTTTGAGTTTGGAAATGTATCTGTCGAGACTGTAGACCTAATACCGTCTCGAGCGAGTTTTGTAGTGATGAAGGACTTCATTGATCTCTGAAGGAAACCTGTTAAGGTTCGGAGTTAATTCTTTGAAGTTGGATGAGTAGAATTTGAATCTGTTGATTGAGCCGAAGCAAGTGATGGTATTTTGGATACCTCAGGAAGTAGTAGCTGCGTGATGAGATGCAGTGGTTATGGATGTTCCCGAAGATGTTATCTCTGGAACAAGTTAAGGAGGTGAGTCTGTTCAGTATTATGGCTGTGTTCAGCTTGAGTTTCTGTTTTCTTTGAAGTCCGAGTTCCACGTAGAGCTTGGATTTGAAAATCTTTGGCATCTGTGGTGGCAGTGCAGCTCGGAATGTTCTTGGTGTTGGGAAGAAATCGTCCGTCTTAGCAGTTTTTCTGAAGTGGAATTCAGAAGCAGTAAATTGGAAACGTTTCTTCGATGGGTTGGCTAGTTGAGAGTAAGCTGTTCTGTTTGGTAAAGGAAGAACAGTATTCCTTGGATTTGGTTTGGGCGGTTCGCAAAAGCGACTTGCGATTGTTTGAGTGTTCTCTTGGGTTATCTGAGTTTTTCTGGATGTCTTCTGGAAGTTAGAGGTTAGTTTGCATCTGGAGATTGAGTTTTCTTATCGACTGGAACTCCAGGAGTGGTACCGGTGGTTCAGCTTTTTAGAAGAATTGGTTCCAAGGAGATTGAGTTGGTGTAGCAGTTCGGAGTTTTGGGGAAATTTCTGAGTTTCTTATGGATTTGTTGAACCATATCTCTGGATGGATTGTTGAGTTGTGCTCGTGTTCTTCTTCAGTATTCTCTTCTACTTCGGATCAAAGTTGAGCAGTGGAAGCAGTTTGGAAGTGTATCTGCTTTTCTTTTCCCGGACAGAAGAAGTTGTTGTCTTTTGATGTTGAGAAGTTGAGTTTGAGTTGTTGGTTTTGGTTGATCTTGAGGAGATCATTTTGTTGTGTTGATTGGTCCAGTTTGTTTGTAGAAGCATCAGCGAAGGTTGAGCTGATTAGTAAGTTGTGGACAGCCCAGGATCGTCCGAAGAGTTTTGTGGATTTGAGACAAAGGAATTTGGATTCCTGAATCAGAGATTTAATTTTGGATAAGTTTTCTCCGATCAAAAGTGAGCTATAAGTTTGGGTAAGTCTGAGAAGTTAGCTCTGAAGTGCTTTGGATCTTTCCTGTGATCTTGGAGAATTAGTGATTGATCTATAGGATTGAATTGCCAGTTTGGATAACTGGGATTCGATGAGTTTCATGTATCTTTGAGGGAGTACATGTATGATCTATCTCTGGTTGGGAAACCAGCAGTTTGGGAGTTTTGGTTGTTGATTCAGACTCGTTTGTAGTCTGATATCTTGTCTAGTGTTATAGATATAGTTGTATAGGAGCTTTGTAGCTTCATAGTATTGATTGTTTGGATTCTTTAGAGCGAGTATCCCGGTATATATATACACTTGGGGAAACTCGAAGAAATTCTATCTAGAATTTTGTCTGGATAATTAGATTTGTTTGATTGGTTGAACTGGTTGTTTTGATTATTAGCATAGGTTTGATATATGCTTGTGATTTAAAATTAAATCTTTAATGAGATTATTAAATTATCTTTGTTTTAAATTTCGAGGACGAAATTCTTTTAAGGGGAAATGATTGTAATATCCTGGAATTTTTAACAATATCAATTTAATAATCTGTATTAAAAATTAAATTGATATTGATATTTTGTTGATAATAATTCAAATTGGTTTAAAAATCTTCTTTAATAATTATATAAATTGGTTCCTATTTACAATATAAATATTTGGTTTATATTTTAAATAGATTGTTATTGTTTTAATTTTAATAAATAAACCATATTTTTCTAATTCTAATATTTTTAGTATTTGGAAAATTTGTTTTATTTAATATTTAAGCTTTTCAAAGTTAAATAAATGATTTTGGTTTAAAATTAATAAATGAATCCTGTTTTAAAATTCTAATATATACATTTTTAAATTGGAAATTTTGATTTTAAGTTAGTATTGAGTTTTAAATTTTATTTCATAAATAAATATATGATCTTAAAATTGATTAGAAAAATATTGAAATGTTTTAAATTAAATTAGATTGAGTTTTAAATTTAGAATAAATTCAACAAAATGATTTCATGGCTTAATAAAATGGATATTTTATTAATAAAAATATAATTTCTTGTAAATTGATTTTAATTTAATAAAAGAGATTTATAAAAGCAATATTGATATTGTATTGTCTTTATAAATAAGTTTTGAATAGAATTTGTAATTTTTATTTCAAATTGAATTCATATTTATAACTTGATTTGATATTGTTTGATTTTGAATTTAGTTTGAATTTAAATTCAAAAGTATAAAATATTAATTGTTTAATTGTTTTAATTTTTAATATGTATAAGTTTATTTATAAACATGTTGTTCTTATTTCTTTTGTAAATTTATACACATATCTAATATAGACTAACAAATTTAATCCAAGCTAACACACTTTACATTTGTAAATTTAAATACTAATTATCTTAAAGAAAACAAGTGTTAGATTCATATGCATTGATTAAAGATGTGTTGCATTCATAAGCATTCTTTTGACAAGTGTTAAAATTTTGTTTTAAATTTTCTTTTCTTTTATTAAATCTGAGAATACATTAGTTTAGCTTGCATATTCTTTTCATTTCTTTAATCAAAACTAAATCTGTTCATAAACCTGCATATCCATAATCACAAATCTGCATTCACAAAAAAAAATCAAAATCTTCATATTAACAATAAATCTGCATTTCCTCAAAGCTCTGAAACGCTGCATATTTAATCCCTCATTTGCATACACAAATTACTCAAAACTCTGTTCAAAATCTGCATTGATTCACCAACAATCTGCATATTCAACAATTTCAAAATCAAAGAAGTTTGCATCAACCTCTGTTTAAAAAAAAAGGATGAGCCTACACTGTTTTTTTTTATCTGCATTCTGTTTAAAGCCTGGGAATGTAAAGCATCTGCATGTATTTGGGGGAGTTAGCAACTTCATCTTCTACCTGCATGCAAGCATTTTAGTCAGTGGATACATAGGCAAACCTGTATATCAAATTGCAACTCAGATTTTAAATCAGATAGAGCAAGCTTGCATATTCTTGTTTCTGCATAAAGGAAAATAGAGCTCTGCATTGTTTTAAAGGTGAGTAACTTTAAAAATATTTAAATTCTTACTTAGGTTGCATGCTTGTTTGTCTTGGTATAAATATGTATTGTTGTGTTTTGATAAAAGTCTGATGTGAGATGTAATGTGTGCATGTTGTTGTTTTATTTGCCTATTCTGTTTAATTTTCCAGATACCAAACATCATTTAAATCTTCATCTTTTAGTTAAGTTTCTGATGGAATGAAGTTTATAAAGTGAAGTAGTTGATTATCATAAATCAATAACTAAAATTTTATGTGAGTTAAAATATTAGTTTGTTGTCTCTGGAAAAAATAGGGAACATCAGTACGTGTTGATTTTTACAAAAAAAGGTCCTAACATGTTAAATTTGAAATTCAATATTAAAAATCTAAAGCCTTAACAAAATCCTGATTTTTAAATCAAGAACCATAATTTTTAGAAAAGAATTGAAGGCACTGTTTGATGATCAACTGAATATGAACTATTTTATTTCTCTGGTGATCTGTGTATTTTGTGGATTTGGGTTTCTTCATAATGATGAAGGAGAGTTAGGAGTTGATGGGAAAAATATTTGTTGGGGTTGAAAACCATGGGAGTAGTTGCAGTTTTGAATTTTTATTTTAAACCCTAAATTTTACTGTGACATTTGAATTGACCATTATAGTTAGGATAGTTGATCGAGTGTAGTAAGATTTTGGGAATTGGTAGCTTGGTCGTCGATGAAGTTGAGGCCGGAGGGGTCGATCGTCAGGTGGTCTGAACGACGACTTCTTGCCGTTGACAAGTTTTTGAGAAAACCTGATTGTTGTTCCAGGTTTGGAAAAATTGCACTCGATTTTGTTTTTGAAGGTTGAAGCATGAATCAATGGTTGTAGTGAATTGCTAGGTTGGTTTCTGGAGTGTAGTGATCATCGCTGCCGATCATCAATGGCTGGAGTCACCGTGCATATGCACGGTGAAGTAATGTATGATGGTGTTTGGTTAAAGCAGAGGAGGCACTCTGGTTATACTATTGGTTGACCCGAAGATGTTTGTAAGTTGGCTCGGGGAAATGGGTTTCAGACTTGAAGCATGCTGGGATGTGTCTCGGGTTATTCTCTGTATTCAGGTTTTACAGGAACCCGTTAATAACAGTTTTAAAATTTATAAAAACAGAAGTTTTTAAAAGTAAAGAAAGTTTTAAAATTAGTTTTGAATCTAAATTTGGAAATTTTAAATTCAAGTTGATTTTAGAAACTTAGATTTAAATAATAAAAATAAAATAAAATAATATAAGTTTCAAACTTGAATTATTAACTATTTTAAATAGGAAGAAGATTGAATGTTTTAAAAACTTAAAGTTTAAGAAATATGAGCAAGATTTGAAATTTAATTTAAATCTGGAAAATTTAAAATCCAATATGAACTTCAGTTTTGAAATTTAAAGAAGATTTAAATTTGAAGATTTAACTTAATATAAATTGAAGTTATTGAAATCTTAAAATGAATTTGGTTTTTAAAATAAATTTCTAAGACAAACACTTGTTTGTCTTGCAAATTTTAAAGTTTTTAAAATTGTTTAAACTTTGATTAAGTTTAAATTTATTCATTTTAAATCTTGTATTTGAAATAAAATTTATAAGTAAGTTCAAAGGTACTTTGTTTAAAATAAAATTTGTTTTAAACATAATTTAGAAATGTTTTATTTAAATTTAAGTGAAGAATTAATGTTTGAAATTTATTTATTAAAAAGGTAATTAAGGAATAATTAATTATTTATTTAATTAAGATTTAATGAATAGTGATTAGGGGTTAATCAATTTGAAATTTGGATCATTAATTAGATTTTTAATTAATGATAAATAAATTATTTATTAAGTAATTAAGTTTTAATCAAGGTTAATTTTTTTTAAATAATTAGACTTTAAATTATAGATAATTAAAGATAATTAAATTTGTAGTTAGTCTCAGTTAATTACTTAATGAAAATAATTAGAGAAGGGTTAATGAAGGTCATTAACCAGGATTATTTAACAATTAATTAATATAGTTAATTTTTATAATTAATTAGATTAATTAATTTAATAATAATCAATTGTAAATGGTTTGAGTATAATTACTTAATAAAGTAATTAGGGAATTAATTACTGAATGTAATTAATTAAATTTAATATGATTGTTTAATTTAATTAATTAAGTTTAATTAATTTTAAACACTTGGTTTTTATAAATAGTTACTGTATGTAATTAATGAATTGAAAATCTCATATTTTTGATTGATAATTATAGATTGTAATTAAGGAGATGTTTAAGAATGAGTAATTTGAATTAATTATTTAGTAATTAATCAAATAATTAATTGAGAATTTAATTAAAGAATAATTAATTTGGCTTAATATAGTAATAAAGTTAGTTAATTACTTAGAGTAATTAATTTAAGAAATAATTAAAAATCATTAATTATTTTAATTAATGATGTAATTAAAGTTGATTAATTAAGATTAATTAATCAATAATAAGTAATTATAGGTGATTAATTAATGTAATTAATTAAGGATAAATGCAATTAATTATGATTAATTAATTAATTGAAATAATTAAAGGTTAATTACTGTTTGTTTAAGAAGAATTAATTTGTGAGATTAATTAAGGATAATTACATGAATGTAATTAAGGGTAATTAATCAAAGGTGATTAATTAAGGTAGTTAATAATGAATGATTAATTGATTGTAATCAATTAAATGATTGAGAAAGCAAGATTTATATTGGTGAAGTAATTAATTTAATTTATTTGAAATTAACTATAGATAAAGTAATTAATTTTATTCACTTTAAATTAATTATAAATAGAGATAGTTAATTTAATTCATTTTAAATTAATTATATTGTGGTGAGTGAATCTTTGCTTATGTATGAATGAGTGACGTTGATTGTCTTGGATGCTTTGTGATCTCAGTAATGAGATAAATGATATTGTGTGGTATGAATGACTTGATTGTATCGTGATGATAACATATGTTATTTATTGTGATGGTGATATATGGAATATCTATTTGATATTGATAATGTGGGTTATCTGTTATGTGGTAATGCTGATTATCAGTTGTGATTTATAAGTTATCTATCTTTGTGTATATAGATACTGTATTGAATTGTTTTAAACCTTTAAAACAACTTGGACCTAAAAGACAGCTTTGGATTTCGATGAGACCGGGATCGGGTTTCCATATTTGGATATCCAAAAACCACATCGATTCCAAATAACGTTAGGTCGTGAATCATATGTGAAGAGTGAAGACTCGAGGTGTAAGGGCTATACGTCAGTATAACTCTGTGGGTGATTCCGTAATGAGTTTGACGGAATAGTACTTATAGATTCGAGATGATGAATCAGAGTGCAAGGGTTATTGTCGTTAACTCTGAGGTGATTCCAAAATGAGTGTAACGAGATAATGCCTTCGGTTTCGTCGAACCCGAAACGAACTTGTATGGATTGAATGCTTTCAGAACATCGTCAGGCGGACGATGAGCATTCTAAGATGATATGTCCTACAAAGGTAATTGTAACCTCAAGCCTCATCAACCGGGAATGGCTAAAACAGGGGAGGTGCAGCAAGGCTTCGTGGGTCGCACCCATTGGAGAGCGAGATTTACCCCAGTCTAGAGGTCCCTTTTTATTTCGGCTGTGTGGACGGTTTTGAGCTCCAACCGTCGGGGTTATCTTGTTCGGAACTGTTCAGTAAGGAATGGGTCCGGCCTTGTGTTGCAGGGGAGTGGGAGTACTCCTGGGTACGGTGATCTAGGCCACGTACTGTGACAGGCGGTACCCCAGTAGCCCTGCCATTGTATGGAATCCAAAATCCAATAAGTGCCAACGGTTTTGATTGTATTACCCACTTTTGTGGCTAGTAGCTGGAATTTAATGAATGTAACAATTTCGGCTATTTCATATTTATTTGAAAACCCTAGACCCTATTATAATATCATCAGATTTCCTATCAAATGTTTTGGTTAGCGTAAGGTAAAAACTTTTCCATGTTTATGTGTGGGAAGTCTTACGTGATACCTTTCTTTTCAAAGGATTTTGAAAGTTAAGCAACTTTGACCTGTTACTCACACCAGACCCATGTCTGACCCAGAGTTTATTTTTGTTTTTCATAAACTCTTGGGTACTCAAATTTTTATGAGTAGTCAAGGGATTCAGGTTAGGATTCAGGTTTTCTTTGACGAATTATGGAGGAGAAATGGAGCAGAAGGCTTCTGCGTTAGATATATAGTATTCCGTTGTGTGTTCTGTGTTGTCTCTGAGTTGTATTGAGTTGTAATGACTAGACAGGTGTTTATAACTGTCTAGTATGTGTTGTATGTCTGTGTAGCTCTGATATTGATTGTAAACTATGTAATATTTATGTTATTAATATAATTTATTTGTTCCGCTGTTTAGCTTCTGATGTTGTTTCTTCTTCTCTTCTTTCTTTTCTCTTTTCTATCCCTTTCTTTCTTAAAAATGATGCGGTTTTCTGTGGTAAGAAAGTCGGGTCGTTTCACCATCAAGCAACAAAAATGGAATAGGTTGTAAAAATTCCTCTAAACAAAAATAAAAAGTTGCAAAAAATCTTAGTTATAAAAAAACTAAAAGTTTACCTAAGTCTACATTTAATACCAAAACTATAAAAATTTGGATTCCTAAAACAAACAATTATTTAATTAGACAAAAGTATAACAATAATTATATAGAGAATGTGGTCTATAATAAAAAATATCTTTATAAAGGTACCAAACCATCTTGGGTATGGCTACCTTCTCCTAACAAATAGGACCCTAATAATATATGGGTACCAATTGAAACATCTTTTATTTTGCAGGTACCCAAAATAAAAAATAAAGAGAAATGGATACTAGATAGTGGCTGCTCTAAACATATGACCGGACATTCAAAGATGTTATCAAATATATCATACTTTGATGGTGGAACGGTAACATTTGGAGACAATTCAAAAGGATACGTCGTGGGCATTGGAGAAGTCTTCAACTCTGGTATATCAAATTCTCCTATTATTACAAATGTTTTATTAGTAAAAAAACTAAAACACAACTTACCAAGCATTACATTATGCAATAAAGGTTTTCAAATAAATTTTGAAAAAGATAAATGTAATATTTTAGATAATAACAAACAACTCATTTTTGAAGGATTTAGAAACAAAAATATTTATGTATTAAACATGAATATAAATAAAAATTCAAACTTATGCTTAACCGCCAAACATGTTGATCCATGGTTATGGCATAAACGATTTTGTCATATCAACTTTAAAAGTATTAATAAATTAGCAAAATATGAACTAGTAAGGGGAATACCTAGAATAAATTTCAAAGTAGAAAATTTATGTGATGATTGTCAAATTGGAAAACTAAAGAAAAGCTCGTTTAAATCTAAGAATAATATTTCTACAAAACAACCATTAGAACTGTTACACTTAGATTTATTTGGCCCTACACAAATTCGGTCTATAAATCACAACAAATATGTCTTTGTAATAGTTGATGATTTTTCAAGATATACATGGATTTTGTTTTTAAAACATAAAAGTGATACTTTTGGAATGTTTAAAATTTTTGCTAAAAGAATTAAAATACAAATGAACTTAAAAATTAAAAATATCCAAAGTGATCATGGAGGAGAATTCGAAAATGGTCTTTTCACAAATTTTTGTAATAAAAAAGGAATAACTCACAATTTTTCTTTTCCTCGAACAACGCAACAAAATGGTGTCGTAGAAAGAAAAAATCGTACATTACAAGAATGCGCACGAACATTACTAAACAGTAGTGGTTTACCAAAACACTTTTGGGCTGAAACTATTGCGACATCTTGTTATGTATTAAATCGTGTAACAATACGTCCTATGACTAAACAAACGTGTTTTGAAATAATTTTTGGTAAAAAACCTAAGGTATCATACTTTAAAACTTTCGGGTCAAAATGTTTTATTTTAAATACAAAAGACAACTTAGGTAAATTTGATCCAAAAGCCGATGAAGGTATCTTTATTGGATATTCGGATCGGAGTAAAGCATATAGAATTTTTAATAAAAGAAATAATATCGTTGAAGAAAGTTTACACGTTTCGTTCGATGAAAATCTTTGTAATCTTAAAACTAACGATGAAGAAGAAAATACTCCACTAATAAATCCAACAAATGCCGTTAATAATGACATAAATAGTGAAAATAACACTCTGGTATCACCTCCTAGAATTCTTAAAAATCATTTAATAGATAATATTATTGGAGACCTTAATACAAGAGTAACGAGAAATCATCTCAATCATATAAGCCATATAGCATTTGTGTCAAACTTTGAACCAAAAAATTATAAAGAAGCATCAAATGATAATTTTTGGATAATAGCTATGCAAGAAGAATTAAATCAATTCGAACGTAATAACGTATGGGAATTAGTACCACGACCTAAAGATCAATCGGTAATAGGAACAAAATGGATATTTAAGAACAAATCAGATGAAAACGGAGATATTATTAGAAATAAAGCACGATTAGTTGCTCAAGGCTACAATCAAGAAGAAGGAATAGATTACGATGAAACCTTTGCTCCTGTAGCAAGATTGGAGGCCATTCGTACATTACTCGCTTTTGCAACATATAATAATTTTAAACTATTTCAAATGGATGTCAAAAGTGCTTTTTTAAATGGGTTTATCAAAGAAAATGTATATGTAGAACAACCACCACTATTTGTTCATGAAAAATATCCCAATCACGTATTTAAATTACACAAAGCTTTATATGGATTAAAACAAGCCCCTCGAGCTTGGTATGAACGTCTTAAAAATCATTTAATTACATCAGGTTTTCAAATAGCAAAATTGATACAACTTTGTTTATTAAAAGAGAAAATAATGATATTTTAGTAGTGCAAATCTATGTCGATGACATCATTTTTGGCTCAACTAATGAAAATTTATACAACCAATTTTCAAATATTATAAAAAGTGAATTTGAAATGTCCCACATGGGAGAATTAAATTTTTTCTTAGGTTTACAAATAAAACAACTTGATAATGGAATTTTTATTCATCAAGAAAAATATTGTAATAATTTATTAAATCGTTTTGAAATGAATAAAACCTCAAGTAAACCAACTCCAATGAGTACCACTGTTCACTTAGAAAAAGATGAAAAACGGAAAAGATTTGATGAAAAGAAATATCGTAGCATGATTGGTTCTCTTCTCTATTTAACGGCTAGTCGTCCTGATATTATGATGAGTGTATGTCTTTGTGCTCGATTTCAAGCCAAACCAAAAGAGTCACATCTAAGAGCAGTTAAGCGAATTCTACGTTATCTTTCTAGTACTAAAGATTAGGGTTGTTCTAGCCTAAAGGATCCTCATTTGAACTTATCTCATATAGTGATGCGGATTTCGGAGGATGTAAAACAGATCGTAAAAGTACAAGTGGAACTTGTCATTTTATCGGACAATCATTAGTTTCTTGGTTTAGCAAAAAACAAAATTGCATTTCCTTATCAACTTGCGAAGCCGAATACATCTCCGCAGCACTAGCATGTGCTCAAGTAATATACATGCAACAAACACTAACAGATTTCGGTAAAACTATCATCAAGTCTCCAATTTATTGTGATAACACAAGTGCAATTAATTTGTCCAAAAACCCAATTAATCACTAAAGAACCAAACATATAGATATACGACATCATTTTCTAAGAGACAATGTTGAAAAAGGAACCATTTCATTAGAATACGTTAGTACCGAAAATCAAGTAGCCGACATCTTTACTAAACCATTAAATGAACAAACTTTTTCTAAGCTTCGACGAAGTTTAGGAATTTGCTCACTAAATGATCTTTTTCCTTAATACATTATATATAAAAATATATAATAAAATTTAAAGCTACATTTAGTTACCAATATACTAGCCACAAGATATATTATTGATTTCTGCACTTCTAAGGTTTTCAGAAAAGTAATGACCACAAATTAGGTTATTTATTTCTGCACCTTTAAAATTTTAGTTTGTCTATATTTACATACTTTCCGAATAATAAATGTAGCCAAATAGAAAAACTTTATTCAACCAATTAATTTTTTTTTTAAAAAAATTTATGTATAACAATATCTTCACCAGATTCCTATATATCCATCTCCGTATCAACAACCTCGACGGATAGCGCCGTTGACACACCACAACAACTCCCAACGCCTACCCCAAAGCAAGAACCAACTCATAGGTGGTCTTCACATCGCACAGGTTTTACACCAGATAATAAGAAAGCTAAAAAAAAATCTTTGTTTATGTCTCCTAACACAAAGGAGAAAATCAATGAAATCCATCATTACCAAAAACAACAGATGGATCTTCAACGGGAACTTTATTTCGAACAAAAAGTTACGGCATGGAGGTTAAACTTTCTCGAGCAAGTTGCAATGAAGTTTTGTTCGTCACGCAAGAAAGATGTTCATGAACCACTTCCAAAACCTTGTAGTTCATTGGATCCATCTTCTTCGTGTCGTACTCCTTCAGACCCTTCATCTAGACGATATTCTGGCTCTCCATGAACACACGAACGTGGAAATATATGGTCTCCACTTCGACCATGAAATGATGATGAATCAAGAAATCCTAAAACTCTGTCTCCATCTAAATAAATTATTTATATTAATTGGTGTATGTATCTATAAGTATACGTGTTTTTATAACAATAAGGAAATTTATTATTTACGTTCAATAAATAAATTTTCTATCATTTCTTTGACAATCTACAAACTTCAGACGTCTGCCAACAACTACCAGACGTCTGATACTATGATATTATACTAAAACTGTTGATATGTGCATATATCAGACGTCTGAAATAATGCCACACGTCTGAAATATGCCTCTGCCCTCTCAAAAATAAAATTATGGCCATTTCAGACGTTTGGAATGATAACCAGACGTCTGTATAAATTTTCTGTCTCAGTCTCAAACCAAACAAGACGTCTGCTTTAAATTTCAAACGTCTGAAATTTTTCTCTGCATCAAAATATTATATGTAAACTAACAACCAGACGTCTTAATCAAGATATCAGACGTCTGTTTTTACCTACTGGACAAAAATTAGGGCAAACCAGACGTCTTATTACTTTTTCAGACGTTTGATTCATAATCTACCATATAAAATCGATCAGAATAACGACATTTTTTATCTTCTTCAAAAACATTTTTTTCCGACGATCTTCTCAAATAAAATTTTCTTTTCCAAATCATACAGCATTTTTAAAACAACAATGCCGCCTCGTACTAAAAATCCTACTAAAAAGAGAAAGCAAGATCAACCAACGACATCTTCACATCCGCAAGTTTGTTCGGATGATCAAATCGAACGTTGGATGAATAAAGCTCCTCATTCTCTAAAAAGGTACGAAGATATTCAAAAAAAGAAACTTCACACAGGTCCCTTCTACAATTTATTAAAATTTCCTATGTATGACCTAGACGAATTATGTGAAACGACCGGTTTAGAAACCCTGATTTCTTTTCAAATAAACGATATTCAATTGACCAATTAGCCATCTTCCTATTCTACGCAAATTTAGATAGCACCGCAGTTTGGAATACTGAGAATGAAGAAAATTGGCTTTGGTCCAGTGTCTATGGAAACACAATTCGATTAACCCCTGGCTTAATAGGTCGAACCCTTGGTTGCTCTGACACTGGAGAAGACCTGTGTAACATTCCCGATATGAGATTTAAGCCTAGGGATAGTATTACACATCAAATTTGGGAAGATAATATGCCAAAATTTGCTTCCAAGTATTTACGCCCGAAGGCTCGACTACTAACAAGGATGATAATAAACACCATTATTCCACGATTAGGTAGTCACGAGCAAATCACGGAAATGGAGCATAGAGCATTGTATGCTATATTTAGTCGGACAAGAGTGAATTGGGCAAAATTTATTTTTGATGAGCTTAAGCAATTTTGGAATCGCTCTCGACCTTCCATTATTTACCCGACTTATATTATGCGGCTTCTTCGGGCTAATAACATTCAATCGTATTTATCAACATTCGAAGAAATTTCACCCAAATATTCTTCAACAAAAAATTTCTCCTTGATGCACTTGCCTGAAATTCCCTTGGAATTCATGACATTTGAAGATTGGACGCGCAATCGACAATCTCGACGTATTGAGCCTCCTCCTCAACCACCCATGATTCCTTCTCAAGGAGAAGAACAAAAAGAAGCAACTCCTCCTCCTCCTCAACCTTTTGATTACCCGGGACAAGAGGATATTATGGAGACTCGACTAGAAACAGAACCAAATGAAAGTATTCGAGATCTCACTCTTCGAAATCAACACATACTGTTCCAAAATCAAAGACACTTGGCTAAGCAAATTGACAACCTTGAAGTATCATTTGCTACTCGCCTAGCCACAGTTGAAGATTCCCTTTCAACTGCTTTGTCAGTGCTGAAAGAAGTGTTACAACAGGTTCGTGCTCCAACTCCACCCTTTGAGGATTGGCCAACTCCCGTTCCTTCCCCTCCTACAAAGCACTCTAAATTATTTGAGGATGAACCTCCAAAGGAAGCAGTGATATCTCCTTCAAAAACTAGTACTTCCACAAAAGAAGATCAAAACGAGGATGATACAAATCAAGCTTCGCCAAAGGAAGGTGATCCAAAACTAGCTTCACCAAACCAAGATGACCCAAATCAATCCTCTCCGAAATAAATTTAAGTTTACTTTTGTAGCTTTTGTACTTCTGTAATAGAATAATGCATGTAAACTTTTTCTTATTAATGAATATTTTTCGGACAGATTGACTTAATTGTTATAAATTCTTTTCGATAATGTCAAAGGAGGAGAAATATTAATATTCTCATAAAACAATATGAATAAGCATATATTCAGGGGGAGATTTCAAATCTATATATAAGTACATTGAATAAGTTGTCATCATCAAAAAGGGGGAGATTGTTAGGAAATCTATTCTACGGTTTCGATGATAACAACTATACAATGGAAATCATATGTATGTATATATCTATATTTACAGGTAGTTGATGAAGTAGCATCACCAAAGAGATAGAAACAAGAATCAAAAGGAAAACAAATCAATAGAAGTTGAAATGGAAATGCACAGACACAAAGAAAGCAAGAATATACACTTTCAGACGTCTGGGTGCACTTACCAGACGTCTGGATTATTCCTCTGTATTGCAAATCAGTATAAAACAGACGTCTGATAAAAAATACCAGATGCCTGATGATATTCTCTGGTTCTATATTTCAGAAGGAATCAGACGTCTGGTATTAAACTCAGACGTCTGAAAAACAACCACACACAAAAATATATATGAAGGGCAGACGTCTGAAACATGCTCTCAGACGTCTGATTTTGAATTCGACAGAGCAATTTCAAACTCCAACTGTCACACTCGAAGGGACACGTCTGCTTCTTCTTACCGCAACTCTTCATCATCATCAGAAGCGACTTTAGGGAGATTACAACGGATACAACTATACAAGATAACCCTTCATCAGTATAAATAGCATCAGCAATGCAAAGAAAAGATATAATACTTACTTATGCTATTGATTTCTATACTCTGACTTACATCTGTTCTCAAAGCAATCAACTACTTACACTTCCATATATTATGGATTACGCATTCAACACTTTCTAGATAAATATATTGGAAGCACTTATATTCAACAGTCAACATCAGTGTTATAAGAACACATCTTTGACAAAGAAACTCTGCTATTGTAAACCTGTTCCTCCGGGTCAAGTGAGGGTTAGTTAGTAAAAGGAAATTCCGAAGAGGAGCTTCGGGACTGGACGTAGGACGGGAGGTCCGAACCAGTATAAAATCCTGGTGTGATTAGTTTAATTTACTTTACTACTATTATCTATCTAGTGTTACTGTTGATTACTTATACTTGCACATATATATCATACGATCCACTCATATAGACTTTCACCCTCATCGTTGAGATCTTTGGGATTAGGACCTAATAAGAAGACATAATTCAGCAAAAGAAAGTAATTTAATAAAGATGAAGATTGTGGTCAACTTACAAGGAGAAGAGAAGAGTCCACTAATGTTTGGAAAACATTTGATGCGGAATAACCGTGTCTCCCAGTCTCTGAACTTATTTACTCCTTTTGAAATTTGTTTTTTTTGGGGGTTAGCCCTGAAAATTTGATTATTCAGATTGCTAAGCTTAGCCAGACACACTAAGTAATTAATAACTTCAGCGCTTAAACAAGGAATGCCTGATTCCAAGGCCATGAGATCCAGGGAAATAAGATAAGTATATACATTCGGAGATAGTTGTATAGGTGCTATGCCAAGGTGATTCAGGAATCTAGATAAGAAATTTGGGAATGGAATAAATTCTCCATGCCAGATGTGGATGGCTGTATAAGCAAAATATCCTTTGAGGGGATTCTGAATAGTATCACTATCACCAGGAGGGATAGCTTCCACTCCTGTGATTCTGAAGTCATTAAGGATGACTCTGATTTCATCTTGAGAAGATATCAAGGAATGCCTTGAGATGACTTCAACCTTTTCTGGTGAAGATTATGCTTCTGGAGCTATATCCTTTTCAGGTTTCTAGAAGACTTCTTCAAACCCATGATCCTTTTGAAGATGTCGAAAGCCTATTGTAATAATTCAAGCGTCCACCAAGATGTACAATTCCATATCTTCGAAAGAGTGTTAAAATTAATTTGAATCATGGAATTCATTGAATTTTTGACAATATCGAAGAGGCAGATGGAATAGAAACACCTAAACACACCCTTCGACAATGTTAGAAGCCTGGAAAAAATTTTACTATTAAAACGAACAACTAACCCTACAGTATTAATTTGAATATATATATATATATATATATATATAGTAACAATGTTCCACAATCAAATCAAATAAATTTTCAACAACATCGAAACCACAGATTTATTTTACTCAAAGAATATGAATATTGCTAAAACACTACACTCTCGATAAGTCGAAAGATTTGGATCCAAGTGATTTTAGTACAAAAGAAAGGGCATTGGAACATTTTGATAGTGTTTGTATTGAAAAAATGATAGATATATTCATGCTTACTATGAAGGGTTTTGTGTAAGACGAAAAGGGGAGGTAGAGTTTTGAAAGCATATAAACAACTAGGTTTGTCTCAATTTAGGGGGTTTCGATCAAGTCGAAAGGCTTGATAAGGTTTGCAACTTTAACAAAATTTACTATTTTCAATCCTATTGATGATAGAAAGTATAAATTTATAACTTTTAACATTTTCTAAAGTAAATCAAAATTGAGCATGATTTACTCAAAATTAAATCCACTTTGAGATACATTAAGATATGAATCCTTTAAAATAAAAAAAAGTTAGGCTTTCGAAAATATATGTTGTGTAGCCATTAAATTGAACCCATTAAGATGACATCTTTGAAAGGTCTTAGAATATTTTTACTTTCGAAGAAGTCTATCTCTTACCAACCATGTCAACGCCTTTGAAAGGGTCCACTTATAGGTAGATACTTGACTCCCTTCCGACCCCTTCAAAAGGGGACGTAAAATGGAATTAACCACCTCAGGCCCTTCGAAAGGGTTGAAAAGTCAAGCCATAGTATTGAGTATGACTTAACCTTCCCTTTGAAGCCACCAAAAAAGAATTTTCTTCCTAATTCAATTTTTAACCCAATGTGTAACGACCCTGAATTTCTGGATATTTGAAATTGGAATATTTAATTGATTTTAAATATTTGAAAGTTAGTTTAACTTGAATTTCAAATATCACTATTTATTTGGCAATTCAACTATTGAATTTAATTATTGGTAGTTGGGTAAAATATTGAATCTTCAGTTTTATGCTTATTAAAAATATTTCAAAAGCTTATAAAATTTATATTTAGAGTACTGAAAATAATGAAAGCTTTAAAATTGAAATTTGAAGTGTTTTGTTCAGTTTTAAAAATATATCATTTCAATTGGCATTTAAAAATAACCTTCTGAGGCACAGTCTTGGAATTCGACAAAACTAGTTCCATTGGATCCGTAATAGTGTATTATTATGGGATTTCAATTTTCGTAGCATTCGGGCTTGTTATGTGATCGTATGATACATAAACGCGCTGAAATCTTTATCGAAAATTAAATATAATTACTGGTCCCAAAATCTGTCTTCTCCATATGATCGAGTTAGGTCTCGAAACCTTTTCCATCGTGTTCATAATAGTGGAATAACATTATAAATGCCTGGCGGCTCGCCTCGATAGGAGGTCAAGATTTTGAGTTGCATTTATCGAGGCGATTTGAAATTTGAATTTAAATTTGATATATATTTTATATTTAGAATAATGATTTCACGACTAAACGCGTTTCCTCCCTTATAACACGTGTCCCCTGCCTTTTTAAATTGCGTACTGGTGTTATCTCTTTGTTTCTTTTAAAACGAAAAAATAAAAATATAAAATCTATTTTCGTCAAGAAAATCGAATTTAGAAAAAAAAATGGCTTCCTTTTCTTCTTCAAAATCGCAAGTATTCCCCCCTCAATAAACCTAAATTAAAACCTCCCACTTCTACCCCTTTTTCAAAATCAATTCTTTCGACCTTGGTTTTTGCTAACGTTTGGGTTCGCTGCTCTTCTCATGAGCGTGATCGAGATGCGATGGAAGGAATTTGAGGCTCGCGCTTAGAGGGCATGGGCTAGGCTCGATCGTGGTTAGGATGTTGGGTTGCTTTTTGTGTGGAGTGTGTGAAGTCAGTGTCGAGGCAGTGGGTATTGGTCGATCGATGTTAGGGCTGTAGTTGCGGCCAAAGGTGGATGTAACAGCCCTAGTTTTTAGCTATTTATTTCTTTTAATTTTTTTGTTTTTAGGAATATAATTTATATAAATTGTGTTTACCAATATTGTTTAAATATTTAATTTAGAGAATTAAACTCGTTAATTTAATATGATTTTTGTAACTAAATTTAAGAAGAAGAAAAAAAAAAGGAAATTTTTATAATGTATAATGAAGTGTGTGGTAACTAAATGTTTTGGATATTATCATAATATCTGTTGTTATACCCATTCCCTAAAAATAATGAAAAGGAGAAAATTTGTAACATATTAAAGTAGTTAATTAATTATGTTAATTTGGTAGGTTATGACATGCAAATCATGTTGGTGGAATATTCTCAATTTTGACATATTAATTATGTTAGCAGTGAACATTGTTAAGCAATTTAAAACAATGAAACTTACAATCAATTTATTTGATAAATCTACCTTATTCCTAGTTAGCAATTCAAAACTTGAATAAAGGCACATACGGATATTTTAAAATGGAGTTAATGACAATTAATAGATATTTCAAAAAGAAATTTATGACAATTAATAGAGAAATTAATTGTAAAATTTCAGTAGTTGACCAGAATTAATTTATTGAATAATTAATGCAAATTAATAAAATTGATGAAAGATAAATAAGTTAATTCTTTTGGTTAATGGCATGAGGACACGAGGTTAATCCCCATTTTGTAGGAGAAATCTGCCCGTGTAACCAGTCCGGCTACCAGTGCCTACAAAGCGGACGGATTAATGTGAGACGTCGCAGGATTGATAATTAACAAAAAGGGTTAATTAACTAATTAAGTTAGTAACCAAATTTGAGTATGTAATTAAAGGAGGATAATTAATTGGTAATATGGTAATTAATTGAAATCAATTAAGGAGGGTAATTAAAAGGGATAAGGTAATCAATTGAAATCAATTAAAGGCAATTAAAGGGGAATTAATTGATTAGAAGAATATGGAAATCAAATTTGCCTTCCTTTGCGCGTGACACAAAATTTTATTCTTTTAACATTTTGACATTTGCCTCTTACCATTTGTTTCTTGAGCATGTCACTGTATTCATTTATTCACGCAGCCTTATCCACAAAAATATCAACTCTTCCAATTGCCATTTTTCCTCTCACCTAAATTAAATGCATTCAAAATTTAATCTTGCCTATCTTTGCAAATTTTCGCATACCCATTATATCTCTCTGTTTCCACTGCGTTTGTTTTGCAATAAATAAATTTTTCGAACCATTGATCAAGTAAATATTTATGTAAGCATTTATTACTTTTGCCTTTTCAGTTAAAAGCTTTTTCATTGCTTACCATAAATCACGCAAGAGCTCAAGTTTTGCTTCCTCAATCAAATCTGTTCAAATTTGCAGTAACGCATGCTTTAAATTTAGATTATAACTGGTATAAATCACGCAAGCTATCTAAAAAAAAAAATCCAAAAGAGTGATATCGTTCAAACATAAAACTGGAAAGAGAAATCAACGCATGCATTTATCACAATTTTCGTGTAGCGTTCAAACAAGAAGAACTGGAAATAAATCTCTTGCCTAAACGCATGCACTCAAAAATCAACGCTTGCATTTATTTCTTACGTTTTCAAACCTGCCTATTTATCTCCCCTTTTTATTTCGCAAGTTTATCTATAAATACTTTGCCTCATTCACATAAGTTTTCATATCTCCTTGTTTGTCCCTCTCTGGTACAAGCTTCTATCAGGTAAATAATTTGCATTGTTTATTTCTTTGCTTCTTCCAATTTTCCTTCCTCCTTCTTGTGTTCTCTGATTTCCTTGCTCGGCTACTTCCCCATCATGCCGTGCCATTTATAAATACATATAGAACTTTGTTAGTAGTAGGCTGGAAGAAATGATATAAATTGATTGTAGGAAGCTAGACTATGGAATTAGTGTAGTTATGATGTAGTTAGTGGTATTGTGGATTTGGATAAGTGCGGTTTGAAGAGGAAGGCATAGAAAGGAAAAAAAAAAAGAATTACAATTTAATAATGGAGAAGATAAATTGATAAGGAGAAAATGATATGAAATGTTGTTTAATTCAAATAAACAATATTGTATGAATAAATCTTGGGTGAATATAATAAAATGACATTTATTTCAATTTTTAATGGTTGAAATAAATTTAAGATGGTTAAAAATAAATTTAACTACTTATTTGAGAATTTGGGTGGATAAATATCAATGGATTGTATTTATTATGGTTAATAAAAGGATATTGGTGATGTATACCAATAATCACCTTTTAATGTTTAATAATAAAAGTAAAAGAAGAAATAATTTGCCTAAACATGATGAACATGTATGTGAAATAAAGTATTATTTAATGAATTCGAATGTAGTTAGTGGCTACATTTGATTAAATCGAATAATTTGAACAGTATTGTGTTTGTTGCCAATATTGTCATTTTATTTAAATAAATATATATGATAATGAAAATAATTGATCATGATAAATATGATTAAAAATGTGAGAAATAATTTAATAATGTCTAAACATGTATTTGTTTTGTTTGGGTGCATAACATCTTTTTATTCAATCAATTGTATTAAATTTGCAATTTATTTTGCAATTTATTCAATTTATTTTATGCATGCGTACGGTTGAAGTATGGGCCTAGGATATGTTGAGACGGTTAGCGGGTTGTAGTAGTCGAGCAAGTTGAACTAAATTTCTTTTATTCTATTCGTTCCAGTTGTTCTGAAATTTTGCTTTGACCGTAATTTTTAAATTCGCATACTTGGTATTTGGATCTTATAGATTTAAGTCAAGGCTTTGCATCCGCCGAAGTTTGATCGTGCTTTCCGTTTTTTTTTTTCCGAAGTAGATACCGTGTTTGATTTAGATCCACTGCAGCGTTTAAGGTGAGTATTTCTCACCAGACATATGTACATATATTTTGTGAATTATCGCAAGTGTATGTGTAAAAATTTTATTTAAATATTATCTGTCTGTAGTATAACGTAGAATGATGAATCCCATTTAAATTGACACCTCATCAGTTATTATCTGTTGTATTATTTCTGCAGTTATATTATATTATTGTTTATTTACTGCTTAAATCACCACTGCAAGTTCCCTATTAAATTTAGATTGTTGTGGGCTGAAATGATAGGCCTAAATGATGATTACTGTGCTATTATTATGTTAACTGTTTAACTGTTAACTTGGGATTGCGGGTTTGAAATGATAGAACCCGGGGTTTGTAAATTACGGATTGAAATGATATAAATCCGTATCACTTGACCTAGGCTAGAAAACTATATACAGGCCCGTGGTCCTTATAATATTTTCTGAAATATTTAAAATTATTTTGGAAGTTAAATATTTGATTTAATATCTTTAAAGGATTTTATATTGATTTTGAATGAGTTATAAATGTTAATAAATAAATAAATAAATATTTGAATAAAATTTTGGAATATAACTTATTTTGGAAATTCTGGATTTTTGAAAGGATAAGATTTCAGTTAAGAAATATATATAAGTTATATTTGGAAATATTTATTAAGTTAAACAATCTACTAAAGCATTTAAATGCTGTCTTTTGAAATTGGACTAGTTTTACCCGTAACTTTAGGTAGCATTTCCTAAGTGCTATAGAATCTGGAATTTGATTGTTTTGAAATTTAAGGAATTTGATAAATTATATTTATGTTTAAGTTTTGGAGACCTTTAAGATATGAGATTTATAACTGGATTTTTCTTAATAAATTTAAGATGAACATTCTAGTGTTAAGTAAATTTTGAAATTATTTAATGGCATAATTTTGGAGTTTTATCTATGGAATTTATGGGAATATTCAAGACGAAATAATAAACACTAATTTGTTGAAAGAAAAAATATCCAACCTTAGTTTTGAATATTAATACTCCAATTGGATATATATATATATATAGGAATTGAAATGGTCTTGGGAACATGAAGTGATATTTAAATTATGGTTTAAAATAAAGAAATATATTTGTAAAGCTATGTAAATTATCTTCTTTACAAAGTAACCATAAAGTTAAACCATTTATATCCAAACCATTTGTGTTTTGGGAGTTATGTTTTTTTTAAAGAAAAATTTCCAATATATTATGGTTTAAAGGTATAATTCAAATATTTGGTTTCCAGATATTATAAATTTTAAGCAGTATGGTTTTGGAAAAGAATTATATTTGAATATAACGATATCATGTTGTTTTGGGTTTTAAATGATATCGTATTTATAGTTTTGAAATGGAAATGTTTATACTGGTTTTAAAGTATAAATTGTTTTTAAATGACCACGGGTTATAATAACGATGGGTTGGCAAAGAGACCGGGATCGGATATGGACATACTCTCTGTCGATACCGAAAACCACTTTGACCAACCGTGTACGCGGTGGAGATTCCAGAATGAAGTAGGTCGGTGGTGGCGTTTCCTGTAAGGTAAATACGTGGACCCGACTCCCGTGAGTTGGCATAAGGTGGCTAAAACAGGAGCAATTCCAGGCCAATGAGGTCATTCCTCTGATCGGACGCTCCTCTTCGATATTATACTATGATTTTGGATTGATTCGGTGGCCACCTCTATATTTTGATTTTGGGGAGTTAGTCCGAGGTGGGCGGTAACTGCGGCTACGCGTTTCCACCAGCCTGGATAGCAATTGGTATATCTACCCTGGCATTGCCTAGTTGTGCCGTGTCATCTACCATACCGAGCCTTGTACGAGTTTAGATTTCTCCCGTAGCCCGTGTGGTATCCTCTAGTTGCTTCCCGATCAGGAGGAGCTATGATATTGGATGGACTACTGGGACTATTACGTGTTAAGGTGGAAAATGTAAAGCCTTAATGCTATTTAAAAGTATGTTTATTTTATAAATAGACACTATTATAATAGCGCAATATACTACATAGTAAATAGTTTGACGGATCCTTAGAGGATGGGCGGTCCCAAGCATCCTTTAAGTTACTTGCTCTATATTACAGTACACTTGAATTAGCTTACATTATATAAGTATGTATGTCCTGACTCGAGTGTTATGTTTTATTTTTCGCTCGGGTCAGCCTGAGTTGCAGCTTCAATTTCTTCTCCGTAGCTAGGACACTCAGTAGATCATTCGCGCTGCTGGAAGTTGTTTCAGCCTTTATCTTTTCTGGAATTCAAGACTTTGAAGACTCTATCTCTATTTATGTCTTAAAATTTGTATTGAGGATTATAGACAATGTAAGTTCTGTTTTGTTGAAGTTATATCAGTGGCTTCATGAACCACTAAATTTTTAATTTCCGCTGCGAGATTCTGATATCTGTGTATGTGATTCTGTGATCTATTTATTGTATATTCTGAGTTTTGCCAAATTTATTCTACAATGCAGTATTTTGAACAATTCAAGTCCGACAATGTGCGGATGCGAAGGGTTGAAAATACTGGGTCGTTACATTTGGTATCAGAGCTTTGGTTCTAGGCAAAACTTAGAATGTATGGTAAATTTGATTTACAGAATCACGTTCATTCGAGATTGAACCACTCTCTTTTCGAATTTTGGAACATTCCCTACGGTTCCAAAGCTCATTCGTATCCCTCACTTTTTCATCTGCTTTAGATTATGGAGTATCTCATAACTCCACTTCGGATGATCTTTATTGTAAATTGGCGGTCTCGCCATTATTCTAATAAAGGGGTGAAACTCCTTTACCATTAGCATTGATTCACCGGAGATTTATATTTATCCTCGGTTTATATGCTAGTATCTTTGGTTATTCCAAATTCTATCTCTTCGGATCAAATGTAGATTTACCCCAACCACATCGATATGGCTCTTTAAGTCACGGATGACTAGGTCAAGGTTGTCCGCGACTTATATAGACTTACCCAGTTTCCTTATTCTGATCTTCTGATTTCAATTTATCTTGAATTCTATTTGATTTGAGTTCATCAAATTTGAGTCTCTATCCTGGTTTGAGAAGTTTATTCCTATATTTGAAATTAAAATCTAATATTATATATATGAGTATAATTTTCAAAATTTTATAATTAATTTAACTAGTTGTCAAGAGATAATATTTTTGATTTTATTTATGGTGTTGTAAGCCATGTGTTTGTCTAATAAATAAGTGAATATAAAACAATGGTTATAAATTAATTTGGAAACAGAAATGAATTTAAAACTAAAACTTGAGAATTAAATTTCTGATGATTTCAAACCTTGTGTTTAAATTTTAAAAGGATGTAATAAGTATTTTTGTATAGAAATTTGTTTCCAAAGAAATTTTAAAATTAGTGCTTTTCTCTTTGTCACTGGAAAATAATTTCGGTGATGACTGCAGCATCATCGACATTCATTTTCGAGTTTCGAAGTGAAAAGACCATTCTGTAGTCTGGCTACAGTGTTTCCTTGAGATTTTAATTGATTTGAATTTCTAAAGTATGACTTAATATATATAGATATATAATTTAAATTTGATTTGACATATTAGGTATATATATTTAGTTATCTCTAAATGGTTTGAAGGGAATCAGGAATTTAATTCTTAAAGTTATCTTGAGGAAGGAAAATAAATATAATAACAAAAATTTGAATAAAAAGGTTCCAATTGGAGATAATTAAATTGAAAGTTTTATTTGTATAACACCCAATTTCATTTAATATAACTTACCTTGATTTTCAAAAGTTAACATGTAATTGGATAATATACAATATAAAAGGATTTTATGAGTGGTTATAATAAATATTATACACTTAAATTTTAGTTATAAAAGATTAATGGGGATAAATAAGGAAAAGGAATTTAAGGAATTTTATTCAAATGTCTTAATAATCAAATTAATTTAATATGGAGCCGTAAATCTAACCAAGAGATTTTAATAAAAGGTTATTTCCTGAAATGAATATGTTTGTGTAATAAACAAGGTATCTTTGAATAAGGAAAATATATTTGAAAGGGATATTTTTGGAGTAAGGATTATATATCTTCAAATCATAGTTTAATTGATGTCTAAATAAATAGTTAAGACGTATTCTAATATCACTAAATTTTGATAATTGAGAATTGGTTTTCAAATGGAAATTCAAGGGTAACTTATTGAAGGAATATCTTATTTATAAGATAAGTATTTTTAATAAAGTGTTAGGTTATTTGTTAAAATTCAGAGTTAAGTACATAATAAACTGATTAGGAATACTATTATATCTACTATAGCATATTATGAGTGCTGCTGTTTCTAAAAATAAAATGTTTTGGAAATTTTTTTTATAAATGAACTTAGGAATATTTCAACCTTGAAATGAATATTGTTTGGCATTGAATTTAAAAGGTATAAATGAAGATTATTTTAAAGGTATTATGATTTTAGTAGCATGATTTCCAAATGATAATATTTATAAATTTAATGATTTCAAAGCATTATGATTGCAAATTTATTATCTTATTTGTTTTCAAACTATCTTTAAGTGTCCTTGGTTTCCCTATCTGCTACAGAATGAGGAGGCTATTGCTTATACCAGTCTATTTAGAAATCTTTTCTATAATCTTTAAAAATCTTTGTTACTCATCGGGGCCTGAGCACCGCTTACCACCCATAGACCGACGGTCGAACTGAAAAGAGTAAAACCGATTCTAGAAGATCTTCTTCGTGCTTCAAATCCGGAACTATTCGTTTAAAGTTCTTGTTTATCTAGCTTATCTTCCTTTGTTTCTTTTCTTTTGTTCCTTTTCGAGGACGAAAAGTTCTTAAGTGGGGGAGAGTGTAACAGCCCTAGTTTTTAGCTATTTATTTCTTTTAATTTTTTTGTTTTTAGGAATATAATTTATATAAATTGTGTTTACCAATATTGTTTAAATATTTAATTTAGAGAATTAAACTCGTTAATTTAATATGATTTTTGTAACTAAATTTAAGAAGAAGAAAAAAAAGGAAATTTTTATAATGTATAATGAAGTGTGTGGTAACTAAATGTTTTGGATATTATCATAATATCTGTTGTTATACCCATTCCCTAAAAATAATGAAAAGGAGAAAATTTGTAACATATTAAAGTAGTTAATTAATTATGTTAATTTGGTAGGTTATGACATGCAAATCATGTTGGTGGAATATTCTCAATTTTGACATATTAATTATGTTAGCAGTGAACATTGTTAAGCAATTTAAAACAATGAAACTTACAATCAATTTATTTGATAAATCTACCTTATTCCTAGTTAGCAATTCAAAACTTGAATAAAGGCACATACGGATATTTTAAAATGGAGTTAATGACAATTAATAGATATTTCAAAAAGAAATTTATGACAATTAATAGAGAAATTAATTGTAAAATTTCAGTAGTTGACCAGAATTAATTTATTGAATAATTAATGCAAATTAATAAAATTGATGAAAGATAAATAAGTTAATTCTTTTGGTTAATGGCATGAGGACACGAGGTTAATCCCCATTTTGTAGGAGAAATCTGCCCGTGTAACCAGTCCGGCTACCAGTGCCTACAAAGCGGACGGATTAATGTGAGACGTCGCAGGATTGATAATTAACAAAAAGGGTTAATTAACTAATTAAGTTAGTAACCAAATTTGAGTATGTAATTAAAGGAGGATAATTAATTGGTAATATGGTAATTAATTGAAATCAATTAAGGAGGGTAATTAAAAGGGATAAGGTAATCAATTGAAATCAATTAAAGGCAATTAAAGGGGAATTAATTGATTAGAAGAATATGGAAATCAAATTTGCCTTCCTTTGCGCGTGACACAAAATTTTATTCTTTTAACATTTTGACATTTGCCTCTTACCATTTGTTTCTTGAGCATGTCACTGTATTCATTTATTCACGCAGCCTTATCCACAAAAATATCAACTCTTCCAATTGCCATTTTTCCTCTCACCTAAATTAAATGCATTCAAAATTTAATCTTGCCTATCTTTGCAAATTTTCGCATACCCATTATATCTCTCTGTTTCCACTGCGTTTGTTTTGCAATAAATAAATTTTTCGAACCATTGATCAAGTAAATATTTATGTAAGCATTTATTACTTTTGCCTTTTCAGTTAAAAGCTTTTTCATTGCTTACCATAAATCACGCAAGAGCTCAAGTTTTGCTTCCTCAATCAAATCTGTTCAAATTTGCAGTAACGCATGCTTTAAATTTAGATTATAACTGGTATAAATCACGCAAGCTATCTAAAAAAAAAAATCCAAAAGAGTGATATCGTTCAAACATAAAACTGGAAAGAGAAATCAACGCATGCATTTATCACAATTTTCGTGTAGCGTTCAAACAAGAAGAACTGGAAATAAATCTCTTGCCTAAACGCATGCACTCAAAAATCAACGCTTGCATTTATTTCTTACGTTTTCAAACCTGCCTATTTATCTCCCCTTTTTATTTCGCAAGTTTATCTATAAATACTTTGCCTCATTCACATAAGTTTTCATATCTCCTTGTTTGTCCCTCTCTGGTACAAGCTTCTATCAGGTAAATAATTTGCATTGTTTATTTCTTTGCTTCTTCCAATTTTCCTTCCTCCTTCTTGTGTTCTCTGATTTCCTTGCTCGGCTACTTCCCCATCATGCCGTGCCATTTATAAATACATATAGAACTTTGTTAGTAGTAGGCTGAAAGAAATGATATAAATTGATTGTAGGAAGCTAGACTATGGAATTAGTGTAGTTATGATGTAGTTAGTGGTATTGTGGATTTGGATAAGTGCGGTTTGAAGAGGAAGGCATAGAAAGAAAAAAAAAAAAGAATTACAATTTAATAATGGAGAAGATAAATTGATAAGGAGAAAATGATATGAAATGTTGTTTAATTCAAATAAACAATATTGTATGAATAAATCTTGGGTGAATATAATAAAATGACATTTATTTCAATTTTTAATGGTTGAAATAAATTTAAGATGGTTAAAAATAAATTTAACTACTTATTTGAGAATTTGGGTGGATAAATATCAATGGATTGTATTTATTATGGTTAATAAAAGGATATTGGTGATGTATACCAATAATCACCTTTTAATGTTTAATAATAAAAGTAAAAGAAGAAATAATTTGCCTAAACATGATGAACATGTATGTGAAATAAAGTATTATTTAATGAATTCGAATGTAGTTAGTGGCTACATTTGATTAAATCGAATAATTTGAACAGTATTGTGTTTGTTGCCAATATTGTCATTTTATTTAAATAAATATATATGAGAATGAAAATAATTGATCATGATAAATATGATTAAAAATGTGAGAAATAATTTAATAATGTCTAAACATGTATTTGTTTTGTTTGGGTGCATAACATCTTTTTATTCAATCAATTGTATTAAATTTGCAATTTATTTTGCAATTTATTCAATTTATTTTATGCATGCGTACGGTTGAAGTATGGGCCTAGGATATGTTGAGACGGTTAGCGGGTTGTAGTAGTCGAGCAAGTTGAACTAAATTTCTTTTATTCTATTCGTTCCAGTTGTTCTGAAATTTTGCTTTGACCGTAATTTTTAAATTCGCATACTTGGTATTTGGATCTTATAGATTTAAGTCAAGGCTTTGCATCCGCCGAAGTTTGATCGTGCTTTCCGTTTTTTTTTTCCGAAGTAGATACCGTGTTTGATTTAGATCCACTGCAGCGTTTAAGGTGAGTATTTCTCACCAGACATATGCACATATATTTTGTGAATTATCGCAAGTGTATGTGTAAAAATTTTATTTAAATATTATCTGTCTGTAGTATAACGTAGAATGATGAATCCCATTTAAATTGACACCTCATCAGTTATTATCTGTTGTATTATTTCTGCAGTTATATTATATTATTGTTTATTTACTGCTTAAATCACCACTGCAAGTTCCCTGTTAAATTTAGATTGTTGTGGGCTGAAATGATAGGCCTAAATGATGATTACTGTGCTATTATTATGTTAACTGTTTAACTGTTAACTTGGGATTGCGGGTTTGAAATGATAGAACCCGGGGTTTGTAAATTACGGATTGAAATGATATAAATCCGTATCACTTGACCTAGGCTAGAAAACTATATACAGGCCCGTGGTCCTTATAATATTTTCTGAAATATTTAAAATTATTTTGGAAGTTAAATATTTGATTTAATATCTTTAAAGGATTTTATATTGATTTTGAATGAGTTATAAATGTTAATAAATAAATAAATAAATATTTGAATAAAATTTTGGAATATAACTTATTTTGGAAATTCTGGATTTTTGAAAGGATAAGATTTCAGTTAAGAAATATATATAAGTTATATTTGGAAATATTTATTAAGTTAAACAATCTGCTAAAGCATTTAAATGCTGTCTTTTGAAATTGGACTAGTTTTACCCGTAACTTTAGGTAGCATTTCCTAAGTGCTATAGAATCTGGAATTTGATTGTTTTGAAATTTAAGGAATTTGATAAATTATATTTATGTTTAAGTTTTGGAGACCTTTAAGATATGAGATTTATAACTGGATTTTTCTTAATAAATTTAAGATGAACATTCTAGTGTTAAGTAAATTTTGAAATTATTTAATGGCATAATTTTGGAGTTTTATCTATGGAATTTATGGGAATATTCAAGACGAAATAATAAACACTAATTTGTTGAAAGAAAAAATATCCAACCTTAGTTTTGAATATTAATACTCCAATTGGATATATATATAGGAATTGAAATGGTCTTGGGAACATGAAGTGATATTTAAATTATGGTTTAAAATAAAGAAATATATTTGTAAAGCTATGTAAATTATCTTCTTTACAAAGTAACCATAAAGTTAAACCATTTATATCCAAACCATTTGTGTTTTGGGAGTTATGTTTTTTTTAAAGAAAAATTTCCAATATATTATGGTTTAAAGGTATAATTCAAATATTTGGTTTCCAGATATTATAAATTTTAAGCAGTATGGTTTTGGAAAAGAATTATATTTGAATATAACGATATCATGTTGTTTTGGGTTTTAAATGATATCGTATTTATAGTTTTGAAATGGAAATGTTTATACTGGTTTTAAAGTATAAATTGTTTTTAAATGACCACGGGTTATAATAACGATGGGTTGGCAAAGAGACCGGGATCGGATATGGACATACTCTCTGTCGATACCGAAAACCACTTTGACCAACCGTGTACGCGGTGGAGATTCCAGAATGAAGTAGGTCGGTGGTGGCGTTTCCTGTAAGGTAAATACGTGGACCCGACTCCCGTGAGTTGGCATAAGGTGGCTAAAACAGGAGCAATTCCAGGCCAATGAGGTCATTCCTCTGATCGGACGCTCCTCTTCGATATTATACTATGATTTTGGATTGATTCGGTGGCCACCTCTATATTTTGATTTTGGGGAGTTAGTCCGAGGTGGGCGGTAACTGCGGCTACGCGTTTCCACCAGCCTGGATAGCAATTGGTATATCTACCCTGGCATTGCCTAGTTGTGCCGTGTCATCTACCATACCGAGCCTTGTACGAGTTTAGATTTCTCCCGTAGCCCGTGTGGTATCCTCTAGTTGCTTCCCGATCAGGAGGAGCTATGATATTGGATGGACTACTGGGACTATTACGTGTTAAGGTGGAAAATGTAAAGCCTTAATGCTATTTAAAAGTATGTTTATTTTATAAATAGACACTATTATAATAGCGCAATATACTACATAGTAAATAGTTTGACGGATCCTTAGAGGATGGGCGGTCCCAAGCATCCTTTAAGTTACTTGCTCTATATTACAGTACACTTGAATTAGCTTACATTATATAAGTATGTATGTCCTGACTCGAGTGTTATGTTTTATTTTTCGCTCGGGTCAGCCTGAGTTGCAGCTTCAATTTCTTCTCCGTAGCTAGGACACTCAGTAGATCATTCGCGCTGCTGGAAGTTGTTTCAGCCTTTATCTTTTCTGGAATTCAAGACTTTGAAGACTCTATCTCTATTTATGTCTTAAAATTTGTATTGAGGATTATAGACAATGTAAGTTCTGTTTTGTTGAAGTTATATCAGTGGCTTCATGAACCACTAAATTTTTAATTTCCGCTGCGAGATTCTGATATCTGTGTATGTGATTCTGTGATCTATTTATTGTATATTCTGAGTTTTGCCAAATTTATTCTACAACGCAGTATTTTGAACAATTCAAGTCCGACAATGTGCGGATGCGAAGGGTTGAAAATACTGGGTCGTTACAGTGGATAATGCGACCATGGATTTTGTCCCTGTAGCTCGCGGTGGAGTATGGGGTAGCGCAAATTCAGGGTCGCGTGTGGTTCGTTTGGGTCGCCGAGAAGATTTGATCGAACTCGATTGCATTATGTTTAAGGTATTATTATTATTTTCCTTAAATTTATATGTATATATTTATATACATAAATTATTCACAGTAAAGGAAAATCTTAAATGTTAAGTAGTTTTCTGAATTTTAAGTTGTTCTTAATTTAATTTAAATGTATATAGGAAATCAGAAAATAAATATATATGTATCTATATAGATATACACATGTATTTAATATATATACATAGGTAAGGTTTTGGGAAAATAAATAGGAATTTTAAAGTGTTGGAAGTATTTTTTTGAAATCTGTAGTTTATTTTTATAAAAGTATATTTGTGGTTTCGATTTGAAAAATATTATATATATATGTATATAATAGAAATTTTTAAAGGTTTGAAGTTATATAAAATTAGATTTTTAGATCAATAAATTATTTTTATTAGTATATAATTTCAAAAGAAAAATAGATACACACATTATAAATCTACTGGTTTATTATTAAAATAATGTAGCATGTAGATAACTTTATTTCATACACTTATTTAAAATTATTTTAGTTACCAAAAGATTTTAAAGGGGAAATTAGTTTAAAATTCAATTATTTGTTTAAATTAAATTATTAGTTAAAATTAGATTTATTAAATGGTAATTAACTGTTTTATTAGTTCGATTATTAATAAAATCATCTAATGTCTGTACAAGGTCTAAATCGTGATGAATCAAGCTGGTGTGGATCAGATTGCAAATTAAAAATCAAAGGTGAGTTAATCTCACTCATTTAGATTACCATTTAAATTAAAATAGTTAAATTTAAATTGTTGGTTGAATGATTGAATTGTCTGGATGTGATACTATGTATAATAGTATATTTATACATTGGAGTGATTGATTCCCGTATTTTATAGCGGACGAGACCCTATGCGTCCCGCATAATAGTGGATGACCCTTATACCACGATATCCCCCTCGTAGTGGGATTGGTATTATTATATTGTTCTAACATCTGTAGATGCAGGGAAACAGGTTGGAGGGATTCAACTGGATTCCTCAGAAGTGTTGAATTTATTTCATAAGTCTGTGATATGATTTATTTGATAATCTATGATAGGTTATATTCATTTTATTGGGAATTAGAAATATTGAATGCTATTGTTCACTGAATATATTTTGGGTATACTGAGATATCAAAAACATAAAACTGAATTTTTAAAGGAAAATAAAAGAGGGAATTTTAAGAAAAATAGTTATAGAGAGTTTGGATAAATTAAAGAATGAATTGGAGAAGAATAAAAGTTGATTTTTAAATTCTAATAAATAAATTCCGAGTATGGGAAAAAGATTTTTGAATAGATGGGAATAAATGATTTTTTAAACTTAAGTGATATTATTTAAGGGAATAAGGGATTTATTTTTAAATTCAAGGTTTAAAATAGTTGGGAGATCTAAAGAAGAATTTTGGTAAAAAGTATTAAATTAGTATTTTTAGTTTAAATAAGATTTTAAATCATAATAAAAAAATTTATTTTAAAATGGAGTAAATTATGGAAATCGATTTAGAAATCGATTTAGTATTTGAAACTGTACTTTAAAAGGAGGATGAGACGATGGAATTTATAAATTGGGTTTATAAAGTGAAATAAGATATCAGTGGATATTTGGAAGTATAAATTCACGGTGGGAATTTATAAAGGAATGGGTAATTTGTTTTAAAAATAAATAGTGGTTTTATTTTTAAAAGTGTGGATTTTTTTTTTACAGATTTGAGACATAAATTAAATTAGATAAATCTAGAGGGATTTATTAACTGGGACTATTTTGGAATGGAAAGTTTATTTTCCTGAAAAGCCAAGTATATTTTCAAAGTAAGATATTCAAGTATAAGCTAGAGGTTTTAAAGTGGTTTTAAAAGAATGTTTTAAAAAAAGAAATTATTATTTAGTGGTTTGAAATTTTTTAAAAGTAAATATTTATTAAGTTAATTATATAAGTAAATTATTTTAAAAAGTTTTAACTAGTATTATGGTTTAAAGATAATTATTTAATATTTATATCTTATAGAATAACTTTTATTTTAAATTTAGTTTTGGCTTAAGTTTCATGATAAATTATTATAAAATTTCATAACAAGTATTTTAGATAAGGTTTTGCAAATAGTTTTCATATTAAGTATTTTAAAGTATATATTTTTGGATAAAGTGATTTAATTTATTTAAAAATCTAAGTATTTAGACTTGGTGGCTTTCAGTGGGAATAAAACAACTTGGTGAAATTTATTCCGCGAGAGAAAAGTGATCTGAAAGCTGTTTTCAAAACGTTGAAGTGTAGGAAAATATCTTACGAAGATATTTTGGAATGAATAATTTGGGAAATTATTAAGGTCTGATGGTTGTGTGTGGATGTTATATGATAGTTAAATAACCGACTATCAATATTGGCCAATGCAATGATCATTTGGAAGAGACCGTGATCGGGATTAATTTCTCGAAAACCACTTCGATCCGGTTTGATCATTTTCATGAGGAAGATAAGAGCTTGGAGTCGATGATGGAGCAGTGAAGTGCAAGGGCTAATCGCTACTAATCCTGAAGGTGATTCCAAAATGGATGTAGTAAGACTAGTGCCTTCGGTTTCATTCGGACTCGGAACAGACTTGTATGGATGAATGCTTTCGGAACATCGTCAGGGGTATGATGAGCATTCTAAGTGCATGTGTGATAAAAAGGTAACGCATAGCCTCGTACCTCATCAACCGGGAATGGCTAAAACAGGGGAGGTGCACGCAAGGCTAAGTTCCTAGCAACTAATTAGGATAAGGTAATTGTAACGACCCGTAAATTTTCAACGATTTAATTTTGCTAAATGGATAAAGTTTGGTAATTTAGTATTGATAGAATGGAAATTTTTATTAATTAAATGAATCTTGGTATTAAATATTGAAACAAATAAAATTTGTAAATAAATAATGAAATAGTAACTAGGATGAAATATAACAACGAAGTAATTAAAGCTGAATTTGTGTAAATTAATAGAAACGTAAATTATTTAGGGTAGTAGTTGGTGAATTGGGGAAAATAGTTCAAGGTATGTTAATTGATGAATAAATATGTAATGTATGTAAAGTAATAAACTGGTATAAGAATGGAATTAAGGAAATTTCATTAATTAGTTTTAAAACCTTAATTAATGTGTTAAATAAACTTTGGTAATCAGTTGTAATAAATCTAAATTTAACGTTTGGTTACTGTAAATTTAAGTAATAATAAAAAATAATGATAATTTTATTTATAATATGACTATTGGTTGATGTAAAGATTTTAAATCAAGGTTTTTAAATTTATTTGAATGTAAGTAACAGGTGTTGTATAAACAAATGAATTAGTATCATAAATGATAATTGGATGAATTTAGGGTTACGCAAGTAATCATAATAATTAGTTGAAATTAATAAGCTTAATTGTATTATAAAGTTAATGATAACAATTATTGTATTTAATTGGCCTTCTAAATCAAAATAGAAAATCTTTAATGTTTTAATGAAATTTTAACGGAAGGTGTGAATGTAATAATGAAATAATTGGAAGTGTAAATTCATTAATAATGTAGTAATCTATATAATGGAAAGTATGAACCCAAGTGAATGAATTTATATAGAATGTTAATCGCAATTAGCGTGAAATATCGGTAGAAATGTAATAAAATGGAAATGGGGTAGTTAATACAAAGGAAAGATAGAAATTTGAACTTACTAATGTAATAAAGGGTAAAACAAGGGTTATCTTTGTTTATCGAAAAATAACTGGTTAGATAAAAAGGATTGAAGTAAATCAAGTTAATTTATTGGAATAAAATTTAATTAATTAAGTTTATTATGAATGAAATTAATTACTACGTTATTTAAAATTTAAGATGGAATGTGGAAATATATAATGGAATAGATTTTTGAGTCCAATATAAATGCCATCTATTTGACAATAATGAATGAAATAATTACTGATTGATTTAATTAAATGGAATTCTTGGGGATTTTATTTATAAATTCTAAATTTAATAAAGTGAGGGTAAGATTGAAATTTGATAAATTAATAAACTTTAAATGGACATCTAAGTTTTTTAAATTACTGTGAATAATTTGGAAATATAGAAATAATAAGAATTGTCGATTTTAGAATTTAAATTGGAAATTTGGTTTAATTAATCAATTTTTAATTTAATTAATTAGTGGAAAAATAGCCATTTTGGCCACTGACTCGGATTTCGACGAAACCAGTTTCATTTGATCCGTAACGGTGAATTATTGTAGGGTTTCAAGTTTCATAGCAATCAGACTTGTCGTTTGATCGTACGGACTCGAAACGCCTTGAAATCGATTAATTGAGATCAGTTGAAATCAAATTGCAAAATATTGATTTTTGCATAACTTCTTCATACGATGGAATTTGAACCTGAAACCTTTTCCATCATGTTTAAAATATTTTAAAACATTTATTTTGATATATGGGTTGACCCAATTTCGTTTCGAATTCAGAACGAGCTTTTTGGGCCACTTTGGAGTTAGCGCGTATATCCAACCTTTTCCATCCATTCTAATTTCTGACCTACCTATATAAACCCCATTATAAACCCTAGCAGCCTTTATTCCTCTTTTCTATATGTACAGAAACTTTTGTGCTCCTCTTCCTCATTGGTTGTAAACCCTAATTTATCCAATTCAAATTGCAATTCAAAAATCAAAGTGAAAATTCAATCTCCTCAAACCATAGCAAATTATATATGGATTCGAAGCCCTCGACGAGCGCAACCTAAATCTAAAATTCATTTTTCTATTTGGATTGTCATTTGATGGGAAATCGTCAAAGAATCCACGGTCGTTCATCGTGCCGAAATCAACGCCGTCTGATCGACAAATTGAAGGCGTAGTTTTGTAGAGGGGGCCGAGGGGATCGTATCCGTGTGAGTTTTGTGACGAATCGATGATTGGATTGGGCATGATAATTGGTTAGGGTTTAGAAATGGGGATGGCGGTTGTCTTCCGTTGATCATTTGGAGTCATCGTGAGGGGGGAGTGGCCTCGGCCAGGGGGTTGCGGTGCTTCCGGAGGGTGGGCGTGCCAGTGATGGCCAGCGACGGCGTGGCAGTTGCTTTTTCGTGGCGGCTGCATCGTATAGATGCATGCGTGTTTAGAGTTAGTAACAGGTAGGAGAGGGTTGACATGGCCGAAATTCTGAGTGGTGAGTTATTTTTTTTATTTAATTTGATTTCATTTTCAAATCTTATAGCTCGAATAACTTTTTCACACGAACTCCTTTTTACGCGCGATTTTCTTTGTTAGGATCGTAATGAAATTCCAGACCTTTTGACGTTGGTTTGGATGAATTCAAAGAATGTTGGAACTTTGAGTTTAAATTGGATTCAGATTCGATTTAAATTCAAAAGGTGAGTGTTTTAACCCACTCACAACTTCTAAAATTTCTTATGTTTGTTAAATTAATTTATGGTGTGATTAGAAATTTATTTATGACTGTTTGGCATATTTTTAATCATCCTCTCTGTTAAATTGCATTTATTTAATTAAATTGTTATTTAATTATTCATTGCATATAAACTGCCAGTTAAATTGTTATTTATTTACTATTTCATATAAATTGCTAGTTAAACAGTTATTAATTTATCATTGAATATAAACTGCTAGTTAATTCCTGTTGTTTATTATCTATTCTATATTGATGCGATTGTTTGAATTGGATGATGATTGTGATAAATGGTTGATGGTTGATATTGGATGAATGGATGCTGTATTTTATATTGTATAAACTGCAAGTTATCATGCATTTTCATTTCATTCGGGATTGCGGTTTGAAATGATTTATAACCGTAATTCTTATTTTAAATTATGGATTGAAATGATAAATATCCGTATCACTTGACCATAGGATAGAAAATTATATACAGATACCACGTATATATATAAAAATATTTTGAAATGATTTTCTATGTTTTGTAAAGAAATATATATATATATATATATATATATATATATATATATATATGGTTTTATGAGATATTGATTTCGAATATTTGATAAAGGTTATTTTATATATAGTTAAATTCTTAGTTTTAAGCTATGTATAAAATTGTTTAAAGTATGAAGTAAGTTTAATAATAAAGTTGATTTTATTAAAATATATTATGGATAAGTGTTTACTTACATTATATTCTAATATAGAGTTTATATTTATTTTTATAAATCAAAGTTGAGAAGTTAGTTTTGAAATTGATTTGAGATTTTATTTAATTTAGATCTTATTGAAATTCAGATTTAAAAAGAATATGGTGTTATAACTAAATTCGGGTTTAAGATGATTTAAGTGAATATATCTAGTCTAAATAAATTGAGGAATATTCAATTATTGAATTGAAAGTTTATTTAAAGGATACTGGATTTATTAAGCAAGTATTTCAAAACTAAAGAATAGTAAAGTGAAATTGGCATATATATATGAATTAAAAATTTAGTTTTGAAATGGTGGAATATTTAAAACTTTGAAATATATGGAAATTTAAATGGTTTATTTGGGAATTCGAATCTGTATTTGGAATTGATTTGAAAAATTAAAAAGCTAATTTACTTTATAAAGTAATTTATTATTAAACCATTTAAGTATTTAAAATTATGTTTCGAAGCTATGGGTTTAAGGTATATATATTTGAAAGTACTATGATTTTTGAAAAAAAGATATATTGAAATAAAAATGATATCATATTGATTTGGGTTTTAAAATAAAAATGATATCGTAAGTATATGGTTTTGAAATGGATATTTTATTTTGGTTTTAAAGTATAAACTATTTTGAAGAGACCACGGTGTTATAATAACGATTGGTTGTTAAAGAGACCGGGATCGAAAGTTGTCATACTCTTTGCCAACTCCGAAAACCACTTTAATAACCGTATACGCAGAGGAGATTCCAGAATGAAGTAGAATGGTGGAGGCGTTTCCTTTGAGGTTAATACGTGGACCCAACTCCCGTGAGTTGGCATAAGGTCGCTAAAACAGGTGCGATCGACGGGTTAAGAAGGTAACCCCTTTTATCAAATACATCCCTTTGATATTCTACTCTGACTTTGGATTTACTCGGTGGCCACTTTTGATTTTTTTAATTTGGGGGTGTGGCTCGAGGTGGGCGGTAGTAGCTGCTACGCGTTACCACCGACCCGGAAGCGTAATTGGTATATCTATCATGGCATTGCCTAGTTCTACCGTGTCACCTACCCTAGCGCGCCTTATACGATTTTGGTTTTGTACCATACCTATGGAGTGCCCTCTAACGACGCCCAGTACGGGGGAGATTACAGTACTGTATAGACTATGGGAATATATAAACGTGTTAAGGTGGAAAATTTAAAGCCTTAACGCTATTTAAAAGTAAGTTTATTTTACATGTAGACACTATTATAATAGCGAAATATATTACATAGTAAACAGTTTAACGGATCCTTAAGAGATGTAAATCCCGAGCATCTCTTGAGTTACTGCACTCGTATTTATTTCTGTTGATTTAACTTACATAAGATCTTTTAGTTCTGACTCGAGTGTTTTGTCTTTTCAATTCGCTCGGGTCAGTCCGAGCATTTCAGGATCGAAGTCTTTATTTCTGAAGGACGAAGACGAAGACGAAGACGAAGATTTCATTATTATTATTATATTATATTGTTCCACTACACACTGTATTCCGCTGCATCGATTTTTGTTCGTTGGTAATGTGCAACTCTGATATATACTGTGTAAGTAAAATTAAATATTTTGTAAACAGCTTCATGAACTGTATATTTGATTATTATATTTTATCCTTCCACTGTGAGATTCTGTTTTGTTTTATTTCTTTCTCGTTTTTATTATTTACCCCATAACAATCTGCCCTTTTGTATGTTTTAATTCTGACGTGTGTGGTCTATCGTCGATTTAAAGCATGCGAAAAGGCGGGATGTTACAAACTGGTATCAGAGCATTGGTTTAGCGATAAACCTTAGCTTTATGGGGTTTGACTCTTTACTAATAGGGTAGTAATACCCTATGGGAGTCGCTGAGTGTATATATGAGAGAGCTATTTGTTAGTGTTATAAAAAGGGTTTTAATATTGTGTTAATCTATTCCGTTTTGTATTTATAAATTCTGGTTGGTGCATGGGACGCTTGACATCAATAGGAATTTCTAAACACTTAATAGGACAGACCGACATAATATTTGTTTTTAATATAGGTGAATGGAATAATTTTGCCTGTTATATTTTCTATATATATAAAGGAAATTTTTATAATGGTTATATTTGGTTGTATTATATTGGTTGTTATGTAATGAAATTTATAAATAATAGTTGAAATAAGATTGAAAATAAAATAAATGAAATTGGGAATTTAAAACTTAAGTTCCGGGCTCTGAAACTTTTTTCGAAGTATTTTGAAATATAATAATAACATTATTTGAAGTATTTTCTGATATAGATATTTCAATAAGAATTGAAAGAAAATGTTTTAAAAAGATTTTGGAAATAAAATAAGTTCTATACTCCCCTCTCTGTCGCTGGGAAATAATTTCGGTGATGAGTGCACGCATCATCGACATTCATTTTCGAGTTTCGAAGTGGGAAGGCCACTGTAGTAGTTTTACTCCAGATCCATTTTTGATAAACAAATATAAATTTTAAATTGTTTAAAATATAATTTGAAATATAAATTGTAAGTATATGCATTTATCTATTATTTTAAATGATTTGAAATTAAACCCGGTATTTAATTCTTAAGTTTTCGCTAACTAATAGTTTTACTTAGGGTAGTGAAATGGAAGTTAACTAATAATTGGAATTTAAATAAAATAAGAGATTAAATGCCTGGTTATAAATGAAATTAAAAGAAATTTGAAATTGTAATCTATAAAACAAAGGATAGGATTATTGAATATTAATTTAGTTAAAAGAAATGAGTAAAACTTGTATAAGTTTCAATTACATTCTTAAAGCATATATATAACTTACCAAATATTAAAAGTTGAAATGTTTAATAAGAAATGTAGTGGAAATTTGTACGAGTAAAAAAAATATGTAATGAAAGTATTCAATGAAATTCTTTAATGAATAAAAATTGGTGTTGTAGTTGTTATGAACTTAAGCATAATCGAAAGACTACTAATTAAAATAGAAAGGTAAATATTATAAATGGAATTCAGTAATAAATGGAAGTAAATAAATAAAATTAAGTAGTATAAATGAATGATAATAAACTTAAGGAAACGGTTGAAGCTATTATAAGTAAAATAAGTAGAAGGATGAATACCGTAAATAAATGAGATTAAGTAATGAATAAATGATTGTGATGTAAATAAAGGAAATTTGTAGTATATGTATAAAAGAAAATGAAAATTTGCAAGAAAAAAATTTGAATAAAAAGATAAACCATTATATGAATAAAAAGGAAATCAAAAAATAAATGCTATGAAATGGAATTAATAAGAATAAACTTGATTTATTGTTTGAAATCGTGGTTTGTTTTGGTTTATGGTTGTTTCGGTGAGGATACTTTAGATTGTTTGGATGTATGAATAATCTATTTAGTTTCGCCTAAGACTGTTGAGTAGAAGGGTGCGCTTAGTAGCTTATTCTTTCATTCTGTACAATTTGAAGTTTTTGAACCCGAACAACTATTTTTTTGTTTGATATGAATGAATGTTTGATTTGTGTTGATTTTTATGTGATGGTTGTATGCCTTGTTGCAAGTGATTGTTGTTTGTATTGATTTGTGTTATGATTGAAACAACCTTAAATATTCATTTTATATAATTGTTAACTCTTTTCAGATTATATAATGAAATACAGGTTATGGAAGTAATTACTACTGCATTTGGTTTCATAATATAAGCGTAAATTGCCCGACAAATAGGTACGTTTTCGGATTAAGGTTTATAGCGTTATTATATTATTTTTTCCGGGTTGGGATATATATTATTTTGGAAATTATATGTTATATATTTTTATTATATTTTCTCCCGAGCCTTCCCATACAAAGGAGACTCTGCCGAAAAATTTCGTAAATTTTAGACCTAGAAAATATTTTGAAAAATGTTTTCCAAACTTTACTAATTTGAATATAAAAGATTTAATTGTTTATAAATCTATATATTTTATTTAATTTATCTAATTCTGTAAACTTATTGTTATGAATATAACGTTCTGAAAAAAATATGTTCTGATTTATAATTCTTCTTTTCCCTCCTTTTTCCTTTTCGGGGACGAAAAGTTTTGAGTGGGGGAGAGTGCAACGACCCGTAAATTTTAAACGATTTAATTTTGCTAAATTGATAAAGTTTGGTAATTTAATATTGAAAGAATGGAAATTTTTATTGATTAAATGAATCTTGGTATTAAATATTGAAACAAATAAAATTTGTAAATAAATAATGAAATAGTAACTAGAATGAAATGTAACAACGAAGTAATTAAAGTTGAATTTGTGTAAATTAATAGAAACGTAAATTATTTAAGGTAGTAATTGGTGAATTTGGAAAAATAGTTCAAGGTATGTTAATTGATGAATAAATACGTAATGTATGTAAAGTAATAAACTGGTATAAGAATGGAATTAAGGAAATTTCATTAATTGGTTTTAAAACCTTAATTAGTGTGTTAAATAAATTTTGGTAATCGTCGTAATAATCTAAATTTAACGTTTGGTTACTCTAAATTTAAGTAATAGTTGGAAATAATCATAATTTTATTTATAATATGACTATTGGTTGATGTAAAGATTTTAAATCAAGGTTTTTAAATTTATTTGAATGTAAGTAACAGTTGTTGTATAAATAAATGAATTAGTATAATAAATGGTAATTGGATGAATTCAAGGTTTCGCAAGTAATCATAATAATTAGTTGAAATGAATAAACTTAATTGTATTATAAAGTTAATGATAACAATCGTTGTATTTAATTGGCCTTCTAAATCAAAGTAGAAAATCTTTAATGTTTTAATGAAATTTGTAACGGAAGGTGTGAATGTAATAATGAAATAATCGGAAGTGTAAATTCATTCATAATGTAGTAATCTACATAATGGAAAGTATGAACCCAAGTGAATGAATTTATATAGAATGTTAATCGCAATCAGCGTGAAATATTGGTAGAAATGTAATAAAATGGAAATGGGGTAGTTAATACAAAGAAAAGATAGAAATTTGAACTTACTAATGTAATAAAGGGTAAAACAAGGGTTATCTTTGTTTATCGAATAATAATTGGTTAGATAAAAAGGATTGAAGTAAATCAAGTTAATTTATTGGAATAAAATTTAATTAATTAAGTTTATTATGAATGAAATTAATTACTACGTTATTTGGAATTTAAGATGAAATGTGAAAATATTTAATGGAATAGATTTTTGAGTCCAATATAAATACCATCTATTTCACAATAATGAATGAAATAATTACTGATTGATTTAATTAAATGGAATTCATAGGAATTTTATTTATAAATTCTAAATTCAATAAAGTGATGGTAAGATTGAAATTTGATAAATTAATAAACTTTACATGGACATCTAAGTTTGTTAAATTAGTGTGAATAATTTGGAAATATAGAAATAATAAGAATTGTCAATTTTAGAATTTAAAACGGAAATTTGATTTAATTAATCAAATTTTAATTAATTTAATTAATGGAAAAGTAGCCATTTTGGCCACTGACTTGGATTTCGACGAAACCAGTTCATCTGATCCGTAACGGTGAATTATTATAAGGTTTCAAGTTTCGTAGCGATCGGACTTGTCGTTTGATCGTACGGACTCGAAACACCTTGAAATCGATTAATTGAGATCAATTGAAATCAAATTGGAAAATATTGATTTTTGCATAACTTCTTCATACGATGGAATTTGAACCTGAAACCTTTTCCATTGTGTTTAAAATATTTTAAAACATCTATTTTGATATATGGGTTGACCCAAATTCGTTCCGAAGTCAGAACGAGCTTTTTGGGCCACTTTGGAGTTAGCGCGTATATCCAACCTTATCCATCCATTCTAATTTCCGACCTACCTACATAAACCCCATTATAAACCCTACCGGCGTTTATTCCTCATTTCTATACGTACAGAAACTTCTGTTCTCCTCTTCCTCAATAGCTGTAAACCCTAATTTATCCAATTCAAATTGCAATTCGAAAATCAGAGTGAAAATTCAATCTCCTCAAACCATAGCAAATTATGTATGGATTCGAAGCTCTTGACGAGCGCAACCTAAATCTAAAATTCGTTTTTCAATTTGGATTGTCATTTTATGGGAAATCATCAAAGAATCCATGGCCGTTCATCGTGCCGAAATCAACGTCGTTTGATCGACAAATTGAAGGCGCAGTTTTGTAGAGGGGACAGAGGGGATCGTATCCGTGTGGGTTTTGTGACGAATCGATGGTTGGATTGGGTGTGATAATTGGATAAGGTTTAGAAATGGGGACGGCGGCTGTCTTACGTTGATCATTTGGAGTCGTCGCGAGGGGGGAGTGGCCTCGGCCAGGGGGTTGCGGTGCTTCCGGAGGGTGCGGCGTGCCGGTGATGGCCAGCGACGGCGTGGCGGTTGCATCGTATAGATGCGTGCATGTTTAGGGTTAGTAATAGGTAGGAGAGGGTTGATGTGGCCGAAATTCTGAGTGGTGAGTTATTTTTTTTTTCTTTAATTTGATTTCATTTTCAAATCTTATAACTCGAATAACATTTTCATACGAACTCCTTTTTACGTGCGAGTTTCTTTGTTAGGATCGTAATGAAATTCCAGACCTTTTGACGCTGGTTTGGACGAATTCGAAGACTATTGGAATTTTGAGTTTAAATTGGATTCATATTCAATTTAAATTCAAAAGGTGAGTTTTTTAACCCACTCACAACTTCTAAAATTTCTTATGTTTGTTACATTAATTTATGGTGTGATTAGAAATTTATTTATGACTGTTTGACATATTTTTAATCATCCTCTCAGTTAAATTGAATTTATTTAATTAAATTGTTATTTAATTATTCATTGCATATAAACTGCCAGTTAAATTGTCATTTATTTACTATTGCATATAAACCGCCTGCTAAACTGTTATTAATTTATCATTGAATATAAACTGCTAGTTAATTCATGTTGTTTTTTATCCGTTCTATATTGATGCTATTGTTTGAATTGGATGATGATTGTGATAAATGGTTGATGGTTGATATTGGATGAATGGATGATGTATTTTATATTGTATAAACTGCAAGTTAACATGCATTTTCATTTCATTCGGGATTGCGGTTTGAAATGGATATTTTATTCTGGTTTTAAAGTATAAACTATTTTGAAGAGACCGCGGTGTTATAATAACGATTGGTTGTTAAAGAGACCAGGATCGGAAGTTGTCATACTCTCTGCCAACTCCAAAAACCACTTTAATAACCGTGTACACGGCGGAGATTTCAGAATGAAGTAGGATGGTGGCGGTATTTCCTTTGAGGTAAATACGTGGACCCAACTCCCATGAGTTGGCATAAGGTCGCTAAAACAGGAGCGATCGACGGGTTAAGAAGGTAGCCTCTTTTATTGGACACATCCCTTCGATATCTTACTCTGACTTTGGATTTATTCGGTGGCCACTTTTGATTTTTTTGATTTAGGGGTGTGGCTCGAGGTGGGCGGTAGTAGCTGCTACGCGTTACCACCGACCAAGAAGCGTAATTGGTATATCTACCTTGGCATTGCCTAGTTGTGCCATGTCATCTCCCCTAACGCGCCTTATACGATTTTGGTTTTGTACTATACCTATGGAGTTCCCTCTGACGACGCCTAGTACGAGAGAGATTGCGGTACTGTATAGACTATGGGAATATATAAATGTGTTAAGGTGGAAAATGTAAAGCCTTGACGCTATTTAAAAGTAAGTTTATTTTACAAGTAGACACTATTATAATAGCGAAATATACTACATAGTAAATATTTTAACGGATCCTTAAGAGACGTAAATCCCGAGCATCTTTTGAGTTACTGCACTCATATTTATTTTTGTTGATTTAACTTACATAAGATCTTTTAGTTCTGACTCGATGGTTTTGTCTTTTCAATTCACTCGGGTCTGTCCGAGCATTTCAGGATCGACAACTTTATTTTTGGAGGACGAAGACGAAGACGAAGACGAAGACGAAGATTTCATTATTATTATTATATTATATTGTTCTACTACACACTGTATTCCGCTGCATCGACTTTTATTCGTTGGTAATGTGGAACTCTGATATATACTGTGTAAGTAAAATTAAATATTTGTAAACAGCTTCATGAACTGTATATTTGATTATTATATTTTATCCTTCCGCTGTGAGATTCTGTTTTGTTTTAATTCTTTCTCATTTTTCTTATTTAGCCCATAATAATCCGCCCTTTTGTATGTTTTAAGTCTGACGTGTATGGTCTATCGTCGATTTAAAGCGTGCGAAAAGGTGGGATGTTATAGTCATCCCTGTCTAGATGTCCCCTTTTATTCGGCTGTGTTGGCAGTTGCTGATCCCAACCGTGGGGTGATCTTATTCGGACTATCCAGTAAGAGGTAGCTCCGGTCTTGTGTAGCAGGGGATTAGGATGGATCCTCGGTATGGTGATCTAGACTACGTACTATGACGGGCGGTACCGCAATAGCCCTGCCATTAATGGAAACCCAATCTCCAATAAGTGCCTTCGTATTTGTTTGTATATCTATTATGCTGGAATTTAATGAATGTAACAATTTTGGCGATTTGAATTTGTATACAGACACCATTATAATATTAGAGGATTTGATAAGAAATGTTTTAGTTATCGTAAGGTAAAAACCCGACATGTTTATTTGTGGCGTGGTCCTACGAGATACCTTTGATTTTCAAAGGATTTTGAAAACTTCAATAATCGAATTGAGTGTGTTTTCTCACTCTGATTTTCCAGACTAATTCAGGTGTTATTTCACTATAATGCTCGGGTCAAACCGAGTATTATAGGATACAGGAAAGGATGCTATGGAGCTCAGGCAACGAGCTGGATGGCAAGACGTATCACCTGTACTTGATATATATTCCGTTGTGCTGTATAAGCTGTGTATTCAGTTTTGTGGGGACAAGTTAATATAACTATCCAGTAATTTGGTATTGATTGTGTTATACTCTGATGATGTAATGTGTAAAGCAGATATACTTCTTTTTGTATAAAGATCAGTCATTTATGTATTATATATTGTTCCGCTGCGATTGTGAGATTCTGATATTGTTTCTATTTCTTCTTCTACCTCTTTCTACTTTAACTCTAATGGTTCACATTTCCGTCCACTTTGAGTTAAACTATTTTGGAGAATATTGTCGGCTCAAAGGGGTATGGGTTTGCGGGTCATCACAGTGGTATCAAAGCTAAAGGATAAGCGAGAACCTTGGCACCGGTGGGGTTTACTCATTACAAATAGAGTCCGTAGTACTCAAGAATGAGTTTTAGTGTATTAATAGATATGAGCACGTATTTGTTAGTGAATATAAAAATTGTTTTTATATTGTGTTGACTTGTCGATTGAGTGTTTATGGATTCTGGTCGATATGTGGGACGCCATGTCATCGATAGGGGTTTCTAAACTCTTAAACAAGATAAACCGACATAGTATTATTTTAAAATAGGATAAATGAAATAATTTTACCCAAATTATTTTCGTACATAAATGAAATAATTTTCGTAAATTATTATAGTTATATATGCTTGCTTGATTGCTAGGAAATGATAATATTAAATTACTATCATAGTTATGTAGAAATTTAAAATAGGAATTGAAATTATAACCAAAGGTTAAGGAAATAAATTCAGATAACAAAATAGAATTTGAAATGTAAATTACAAATGTGATTTATAAATTGAAATAAGAAATAATGTTATAACCAGAAGATAAGAAAAGAATTTATATAACAAAATGGGATTTGTAAATGTGAATTATAAATATGATATATAATTAAAAAGAGATAAATTCCAGTGTAATGTTTGAATATGAAATGGAAGGATTTGAAATTGGAAATTTTGGGGAAAGTTTAAATTCCTTTGGGTTTGGAAATGGTTTTCAATGGCTTTGGAGAAATAATAGTAATAGTATTTTGGAAAATATTTTTGAATTGGATTTGAAATCTGATGGGATTTGGAATTTAAATTATTTTGTAAAGGTTTTTAAAAGAGTGAAAGCGCTAAACTCTTTTTGGTCACTGGAAAATAACTTCGGTAATGACTACAACATCATCGATGTTCATTTTCGAGTTTCCAAGGGAGGAATTGCTACCTGAATGTTTTAAATTGGAATTGTTTGCAAAAGTTGAGTTTGATTTTAGAAATGCAAATAATTTTGGATATAGTTGATTTCAAAGGTGATTTTGAAATGTGGAGACATTATTTAAAACTCTAGAAGTAAATTAGAAATGTTTATGGAATTATAAGTGGTTTGATAACTTATTAAAATTGAATTTTGTTGGAATAGAAAATTTTAAATTAAAGTAGAATTGAATAAAAATAGGAATGGATGAAATAAGTCTAAAAGGAAACCAATTAAGAAAAGTAAATCAAAGGAGATTAGTGAATGAAATGAAAATAAGTGAGAAAAGCTTATAGAAGTTTAAAATTGAATTTAATTGGAATATAATTATATCTAGTTAAACAAAAGTGAATTTGAGGAAAACTGTAAGTAAACTAAATAGAATGGTTATTGAAATAAAATTTAATAGTTAGAAATAAATTTGTAAATGAACAAATGAATTTACATGTGTAAGTAGTGGGATTGAAATTGAATATTGGGATGATATTTAATTTAAATTGGGAAAAGTAAAGTGAAGTTGAAGAATTAGTTCAAAGCGGACTAAGAATAATTAAAGTCTGGAAATAAAATTATTTGAGATTTAAAATAAATTAGTAGTGGGACTAATTAAAGAAATGATTAATTGAATATGGTTTGGAATAAGGTGAATAGAATTCAATATTTATAATTGAAGGGTAAGTTGAGTTCAAATGGAATTGAAAATGCAAAGTTGAATGGAAATGGATATATAACTTCAGTAATGAAGTGATAATAAATATTAAAATGTGAAATATTTATATTGAACTTAAGAAATGGATGGTAAATTCTTAAGTAAAATCGAAATTAAGAAATATACCAAGTAAAAATGTGAATAAAGGTTTAATAAGGGTGTGTGAAATGATAATTGTGAATGAGTGAATAGAAATCGAAATAAATGCGAATAAAAATAAAATTTATATAATAATCAATTAGGATAAATACGTAAGATGTATGTATGTTATTTATTTGCATAGCAATTTGATCCAGATTCGAGCATAGAATTTCAAGGTAGTTATACCGATCCGAGTTGGGATTTTTCACTCTATTTTCGACGATGAACCTTGGTTATGAATTTTTGATTGGTTCTAAAATTCTCTATCATAGTTTAGGACTATGCAAGGAGAATGATGGTTTCTAATCAAGAAACCAGATCTAAGTCTGCACTAGGAAGTCGGGTGAACGATATTAGTTCGGAAGTGAAATTGTGTGATGGAGTGAGCGATCGAATTTGATATTGTGAACGGAGGGAATATGTACATCGTACGAGCTTAAGTAAAGCCAATATTGAAAATTTGTAAAGTGATGATTAAAATGATTTTTGCTGAGATTGGATATTATTACTAGTAGGATATACAGGTGTTTAAAAAGCAAAAGGAAAATGATGTTTTTGATTTCAGAAGATAAATTGAATTGCTCGACATAAAGTATGTATTTAAATTTCTATACGAAATTTGATGTTTTTCTGATCTAGCCACTTGGCCTTTTGTTTTCTTTTGAAATTAAGGGCCGGTAGAGGCATTTGTAGTTGTACCAATCTAGCCGCGCAAATGAGATACTGGCAAAAAATTTCGAAAATTTAGGGAGTTAGAAAATTTTGCTAATTTAAATTTCGGTTTTAAATTTAAATTTGAATTGTTGAATAAATAATGTTGTTGAAAGTTATGGATGAGTTTGGAAAGTTAGTAAGATTAATAGTGTGTCTTTAATAAAAAATTATGGTGGGAAGTTGATAAAAATGTATGGTTTTAGGAAAACAGTAAACAGGTTGGAGCATTCTTCTTAACAAGTAATTTTGGGGATGAAATTCTTTTAAGGAGGGAGGAATGTGACAACCCAGAATTTCTGGATATTTGAAACTGGAATATTTAATTGATTTTAAATATTTTAAAGTTAGTTTAACTTGAATTTCAAATATCACTATTTATTTGGCAATTAAGTTATTGAATTTAAGTATTGGTAGTTGGGTAAAATATTAAATCTTTACTTTTATGCTTGTTAAAAATATTTTAAAAGCTTATAATTTTTTTTATTTAGAGTATTGAAGATAATGAAAGCTTTAAAATTGAAATTTGAAGTGTTTTGTTCAATTTTAAAAATATATCGTTTTAATTGACATTTTAAAATAGCCTTCCGAGGCACAGTCTTGGAATTCGACGAAACCAGTTCCAATGGATCCATAATAGTGTATTATTATAGGATTTCAATTTTGGTAGCATTCGGGGTTGTTGTGTGACCGTACAATATATAAACGCACTGAAATCTTTATCGAAAATTAAATATAATTACTGGTCCAAAAAGAAATCTTCTCCATACGATCGAATTAGGCTTTGAAACCTTTTCCATCGTGTTCGTAATAGGGATATAACATTATAAACGCCTGGCGGAACGCCTCGATAGGAGGTCAAGATTTTGAGTTGCATCTATCGAGGCAATTTGAAATTTGAATTTAAATTTGATATATATTTATATTCAGAATAATGATTTCACGAGTAAATACGTTTTCCCCCCTTACCTTTTTAAATCACGTACAGGTGTTTTCTCTTCATTTCTTTTAAAAGGAAAAAATAAAAATATAAAATCTTTCTTCGTTAAGAAAATCAAAAGAAAGAAAATCGAATTTAGAAAAAAAGGCTTCCTTTTCTTCTTCAAAATCGTGAGTATTACCCCTTCAATTAACCTAAATCAAAACCCCCTCTTCTACCCTCTTTTTCAAAATCAATTCTTTCGACCTTGGTTCTTGCTAACGTTTGGGTTCACTGCTCTTTTTATGAGCGTGATCGAGATGCAATGGGCGGAATTCGAGGCTCGTGCTCGGAGGGTGTGGGCTAGACACGATCGCGGTTTGGATGTTGGGTTGCTTTTTGCGTGGAGTGTGTGAAGTCAGTGTCGAGGCAGTGGGTATTGGTCGATCGATGTTAGGGCTGTAGTTGCGGCCAGAGGGGGGTAGTGCTGCCATGGATTTTGTCCCTGTACCTCCCGGCATAATGTGGGGTAGCGCAAATTCAGGGTCTCGTGTGGTTCGTTTGTACCGTCGAGAAGATTTGATCGAACTCGATTGCGTTGTGTTTAAGGTATTAGTATTATTTTCCTTAAATTTATATGTATATATTTATATGCATAAATTATTCACAGTAAAGGAAAATCTTAAATGTCAAGTAGTTTACTGAATTTTAAGTTGTTCTTTATTTAATTTAAATGTATATAGGAAATCAGAAAATAAATACATATGTATCTATATAGATATACACATATAATTTAATATATATATACACATAGGTAAGACTTTGGGAAAATAAAGGAAATTTAAAGTGTTGGAAGTTCATTTTTGAAATCGATAGTTTATTTTTATAAAAGTACATTTGTGGTATCGATTTGAATATATATATATATATATATATATATATATATAACAGAAATTTTTAAAGGTTTGTTGTTATATAAAACTAGAATTTTAGATCTATAAATTATTTTTATGAGTATATAGTTTCAAAAGAAAAATAGATATACACATTTTAAATCTACTGGTTTAGTTTTAAAATAATGTAGTATGGAGATAACTTTATTTAATAAACTTATTTAAAATTATTTTAGTTACCAAAATATTTTAAAGGGAAATTATTTTAAAATTTAATTATTTGTTTAAACTAAATTATTATTTAAAATTAAAATAGATTTATTAAACTGTAATTAATTGTTTGATTAGTTCGATTATTGATAAAATCATCTAATGTCTGTACAAGGTCTAAATCATGATGAATCAAGTCGGTGTGGATTGGATTGCAAATTAAAAATCAAAGGTGAGTTAATCTCACTCATTTGGTTTGCCTTTTAAATTTAAATAGTTAAATTTAAATTATTGGTTGAATGATTGAATTGTTTGGATGTGATACTATATATAAAAGTATATTTATATATTGGAGTGATTGATTCCCGCATTTTATAGCGGATGAGGCCCTATGCGCCTTGCATAATAGCGGATGACCCTTATATCACAATATCCCCCTCGAAGTGGATTGGTATTATTGTATTGTGCTAACATCTGTAGATGCAGGGAAATAGGTTGGAGGGATCCAACTGGATTCCTCAAAAGTGTTGAATTTATTTCATAAGTCCGTGATATGATTTATTTGATAATCTATGATAGATTATATTGATTTTATTGGGAATTGGAAAGATTGAATGTTATTTTTTGACTGAATATATTTTGGGTATACTGAGATATCAAAAATATAAAGATTGGATTTTAAAGGAAAATAAAAGAGGGAATTTTATGAAAAATAATTATAGAGAGTTTGGATAAATTAAAGAATGAATTGGAGAAGAATAAAAGTTGATTTTTAAATTCTAATAAATAAATTCCTAGTATGGGAAAAAGATTTTAGAATAAATGGGAATAAATGAGTTTTTAAACTTCAGTGATATTATTTAAAGGAATAAGGGATTTATTTTTAAATTGAAGGTTTAAAATAGTTGGGAGATCTAAAGAAGAATTTTGGTAAAAAGTATGAAATTGTTATTTTCAGTTTAAATAAGATTTTAAATCATAATAAAAGAATTTATTTTAAAATGGAGTAAATTTTGGAAATTGGTTTAGAAATTAATTTAGTATTTGAAACTATACTTTAAAAGGTGGATGAGACTATGGAATTTATAAACTAGGTTTATAAAGTGAAATAAGATATCAGTGGATATTTGGAAGTATAAATTCACAGTGGGAATTTATAAAGGAAAGGGTAATTTATTTTAAAAATAAATAGTGATTTTATTTTTAAAAGTGTGGAAAAGAAAATTTACGAGTTTGAGACATAAATTAAATTAGATAAATCTAGAGGGATTTATTAACTGATTAAATGGACTATTTTTGGAATGGAAAGTGTATTTTCCTCAGAAGCCAAGTATATTATCAAAGTAAGATTTTCAAGTATAAGTTAGAGGTTTTTAAAGTGGTTTTAAAAGAATATTTAAAAAAGGAAATTATTATTTAGTGGTTTTAAAAATTTTAAAAGTAAATATTTATTAAGTTAATTATATAAATTAATTATTTTGAAAAGTTTTAACTAGTATTATGGTTTAAAGATAATTATTTAATATTTTTATCTTATAGAATAACTTTTATTTTAAATCTAGTTTTGGCTTAAGTTTTACATGATAAATTATTATAAATTTCATAACAAGTATTTAAAATAAGGTGTTTTAAATAGTTTTTATATTAAGTATTTTAAAGTATATATTTTTGGATAAAGTGATTTAAATTATTTAAAAATCTAAATGTTTAGACTTGGTGGTTTTCAGTGGAAATAAAACAATTGGGTGGAATTTATTCCACGAGAGAAAAGTGATTTGAAAACTATTTTCAAAAGGTTGAAGTGTAGGAAAATATCTTGCGAATATATTTTGGAATAAATAATTTGAAAATTATTAAGGTATGATGGTTGTGTGTGGATGTTATATGATAGTTAAATAACCGACTATCAATATTGGTCAATGCGCTGATCGTTTTGAAAAGATCGGGATCGGGATTAATTTTCCAAAAACCACTTCGATCCGGTTTGATTGTTTTCTAAGGAAGACAAGAGCTTGGAGTCGAAGATGGAGCAGTGAAGTGCAAGGGCTAATCGCTACTAATCTGAGGGTGATTCCAAAATGGATGTAATAGGAGTAGTTCCTTCGATTCCGTTCGGACTCGAAACGGACTTGTATGGATGAATCCTTTCAGAACATCGTCGGGGGGACGATGAGCATTCTTAGTGTATGTGTGCTAAAAAGGTAATGCGTAGCCTCAAGCCTCATCAACCGGGAATGGCTAAAACAGGGGAGGTGCACGCGAGGCTAAGTGGCTAGCAACCAATTAGGATAAGGTCATCACTGTCTAGATGTCCCTTTTTATTCGGCTGTGTGGGTGGTTGATGATCCCAACCGCGGGGTGATCTTATTTGGACTATCCAGTAAGGGGTAGCTCCGGTCTTGTGTTGCAGGGGTTCAGGGTGGATCCTCGATACGGTGATCTAGAATACATACTGTGATAGGCAGCACCCCAGTAGCCCTGCCATCGATGGAAACCCAATCTCCAATAAGTGCCTTCGGATTTGTTTGTATATCTATTATGCTGGAATTTAATGAATGTAACAATTTCAGCTATTTGAATAAGTATTTGTATATAGACACTATTATAATATCAGAGGATTTGATAAGAAATGTTTTGGTTATCGTAAGGTAAAAACACGACATGTTTATTTATGGCGTGGTCTTACGAGATACCTTTGATTTTCAAAGGATTTTGAAAACTTTAATAATCCAATTGAGTGTGTTTTCTCACTTTGGTTTTCCAGACTAACTCGGGTGTTATTTCACTATAATACTCGGGTCAGACCGAGTATTATAGGATACAGGAAAGGATGCTGTGGAGCTCAGGAGATGAGCTGGATGGCGAGACGTATCACATGTACTTGATATATATTCCGCTTTGCTGTATAAGCTATGTATTCAGTTTTGTGGGGACAAGTTAATATAACTGTCCAGTATTTTGGTATTGATTGTGTTGTGCTCTGATGATGTAATGTGTAAAGTAGATTTAGTTCTTTTTGTATAAAGATTAGTCATTTATCTGTTATATATTGTTCCGCTGCAATTGTGGGATTCTGATGTTGTTTCTATTTCTTCTTCTACCTCTTTCTTCTTTAACCCAAGTGGTTCGTATTTCCGTCCAATTTGAGTTGAACTGTTTTGGAGAATATTGTCGGATCAAAGGGGTATGGGTTTGCGGGTCATTACACAATGCTTCTAGAATCTAATTATCAAATTGATTCTAGCATGAATTTACATTCGACAACAATGAAAACCCAAATTCAAGCTCGAAGCATAACTGATTTCAAAAAAAATAAAAAATTCCTCCTAAACGAGTTAGAATTGAGTGTAATAGAATTCGAGCTTGAGTTCGTACACAACAATGGCAGATAACCCCAAATCTGATGAATTCAAATTCAACCAAAATAGATACCATAGATTGAGCAAAATCAACATAAAAGGTGAATATAAAGATAATTTTATACGAACGAAAAAATTGAATCATTCTCAAAAATTAAAGCAGACATGCGAACTCAAAACCTAATTTGAAAATTACTAGTGAACAATAGATGTGTACCTTGAATTCGAATTCGTGTCTACTGAGATTAAGAATTTAATAAGAAATTCAAAATTTTGATTCTTGCTTTGAGTTTCTTAATGGTAAGTAAATGAAAAAGAGAAGAAGGAAGCATGATTTGTAAAAGAAGCCGATGTGGGGAAAGCCATCCGATCAAATTTAAACGAGCGGCCAAGATCCATTTAGGAATATCAAAAGGCGAGAAATTTTATGCTAAAATAAGATGGGTTTCAAAATGGCTGACTTGGAAAGTCAAGAGCTTCCCTTTGTGCAAGTGCATCAGTCTTCACTTCAACCTTGTCGAAACCATGAAGAGTATACAAGAGGAATCACAAGGAATTATAGCATTAACAAAACCTTTCGAAAGAGTCGAAGGGATGCTTTAGCAAAAAGTTATATGAGCCGAGCACTTTCGAAGGGTCGAAATGTAACAGAGACACCTTTTTGCTTTAATAAACCCCTTTTAAAACAGTAGCTTCCGCATGCATGAAGATGTTTCGAATGAGTTGAGGAACACCTTTCGAAGGCAACATATTACAGGCTTTCATATGCACACCAAACCTCTTGAAACAGTGGTTTTTCCCTTATTCACATTCCTCAAAGAACATTTGACCAGAGGTACCCCTTTGAAAGCATAAAGTAGCCTTTCAAACCAGTTGAGACCATCCACAATTATAAAAGAAAGCTTACTAAAGTTCAATATGACATTCTTATACACTAGAGGATGGGGTTGCGCAACAATCAACAAGTATGCCTTCGAAAGCTATCTTCCGCATTTAAACCCAGTACTACGTTCCAACACTTTTGAATCCCCAAAGTTCACCTATTGACAGAATCAAAAGCCCATAACCTTTCCTACTTACAACAACACATCAACAACAAAGTAGGGAGCACATCTACACCTTTCGACTAGCTCGAAAGCACTCAAGTTCAATTTAAAAGCAAATTGGAAGGATGCCCTGATGATAACAACGATGAAAGATCTCCAGAGCATTCTTTCGACTAAGTCAAGAGGTCCGATTCGAAAGGGTCCAACCCACTCCTATAAATAAGACCCTAGGAGTATGGTTTGAGGGATCCAATTTCATTCACTCCATACTTGTTCTTTCTTAAATTTGTAAACCCTAATTTTAAATTAGATTGGGGATTTGACTTCATTGTATTACCTAAACTTCTAGTAATAAAGCGAAATATTATCAAAGCAAGTATATGACATTTTTGGATATATTAGTTGATCTAATGTTTCTATGAGATTCTGATTATGATTTGTTTGCATCAACATGATCGAAAGGATCCCTTTCGAAGGAGTCGAAACCTTTTAATTCAACTAAGTCCGTTAGGTCAATAGGTCCTAACCTCGAGTCACCTTGACCACTTCGAAAGGAGGTTTCGATAAGATCCTAAGCCAATTCAACTAGATCGAAAGGTATTTTTAGAAGGAATACAAGCGTCTTGACCATGTCAAAAGGTTGACTGCAAGGAGTTTGAATTGCTGCAACCTATTCGAAAGGTAGACTTAAGGGAGATCCAAATCACCTTGATTGTTGGATAAAAGGATTCAAAAGGTTTAAACTACCTCCATCTGTTCGAAAGGCGGTTTCGAAGGATTCATCTACATTTTAAACTTTTCTTTGGGATGTTGACAAGTTTTCTTGTTAATAACAAATAGAAAATAGTAAAAATCTAGTATTAATTAGTGCATTGCAGTTGGGGAAATTTTAATTGAAAGCTAGTCGTTGGCTTCATTTTTCCATATTTGTAAAGCTTGTCCAAAATATCAAGAGCGACCTGAAAATTTTTAAAATGTGTCTTTGGTCAGAAGTGAACAATCTTTCATATGCATTTGTATGAGCAATCTATTTGGAAGAATAGAACAGTATAGTAATAGTAAAAGGTTGAATACGGACCCAAAGTAAGTGGTGTAATAATTAATCAGTACGAGCGATATAAAAGTTGAATTAGTGAACAACAAATGTTGTTAAACACAGCTTTAAACTCCATGCTTAAGCTTACTGCATTGAGTAAAGAAGACATTAAATGTAAAACAATTTATTCATGGAGAACTGTAAGGATAAACATTGTTTTTTATTTGCAACGAGTGCGAACCCGTGCTATGCACATGAATTATGTTGAAAAACTTGTTATATTGAATAACAAGATAACTTTATAATAAGTATTGGTAATCATTTCCATATGGAAATAATTTAAATGAATTTGTAGCACAAATAAAGTGTTGGTCAAGTTTCTCGCTTATCACATTATATGCACATGGTGTTTTATGGAATATTGTACTCAAACATGAATTCAGTCATACATATATGTGTGCGTAGATGTGTGTGTGTGTGTATGTGTGTGTGTACATATATATATATGTTTATATGTATATGTATTTATGTATGTGTGTGTGTATATATGTGTGTACGTGTGTGTGTCTCTCTCTCTCTCTATATATATGTATGTATGTATGTATGTATGTATTGGCACCAATAATGGGGATGATCCTTCCTATGCTACAATTGTTTGTACAATTTAAAACCGTGCATTATATATGATTCATGCAAACTGATACTACATTTTGAGAAAAAAAATAGGCATATAATCGCTGATTTAGCAACCCTAACTTTACCTATTGATAAAAAAGATTAATTGCTTTTGCATAAAGTTATAGTGCAAGAAATCTAGCACCAACTTTAACTGAACATATGGTTACAGTTTGTACATATATGACTATTTTTTGATTTGGAATATATGGTTCTACTTCTAAGATTGCAATCGTATATTTTCGGTCATTTTTATAACTTCTGCATATTTTCCTAAAAAATGTGCTATAGGCTAGTGCGAGAACATACGTCCTAAACATACAAATTCAAATCCAACTAAATGTACTATTAGTTACCTGACATTTTTGGACTTATTAAATGGAAAAATACTTCAGCTAATGTGCACCATTGATATTTTTGTTAAATTGAAAAAGTAGGTTACCAAGGAGAACGAACAAAATTTTGTTTGTATTTATAGAAAAAGTAATAACTATTAGTCTACCCTAACACGAAATATTGATGAAAAAAATCCAATCAAACCGTCAAACTTGTAGCATTTTGAAATATGGATAATGCCGAAGTTTTAAGATGAAGATCCAGAAGATGTGTCTATAAAGTTAACCACTCTAAATATCAGAAGAAGTAGCAACAACAAACAGAAAATAATAATAGTTAATTAATTAATGTCTTCGTAAAAGAAAGCAAGCCATGGAAAGTTGTGTAATATATGATAGAACTTACCACTGACTATAGTACCAAGGGAAAAATTAATCTGAATAAAAATGACAAATGAATGTATAAAAGATTTGATATGATGGACATTATTGTGCATTTGGAAACATCTGGTGTTAGAACAATTGATATAATGGACAAAACTTACCAAATTTAATCAATAGCCAGACACCATCTAGTTTGAGAACATGGATAAACAATATTGTTTGAAACGAAAAAGAATTGTCATGAAAATCTAGTTTTGAGAACATGGATAAACAATAATGTTTGAAAAGAAAAGGAATTATCGTGTAAATAGAGCTGCTTATGCCATCTTGGTTGCCCACTGTTTATATTTTCTTCATGTGAAATAGCATCAGTCATGAAAGGTTGTTATAACAGTTGACTTTTTAAATCTTGTTGTAATTTTTAGATCTAGTGCTGGAGATATATTAGTACGAATTTTATTGAACACTAAAAAATGTAGTTGATTGGGTTGTAAACTGGGAATTAACTTTTGTGTTATGTAGTCAATGTTTTAGGACATTAATCCAAAGATAGTAATATTAGTTAGGACTCATGAGCAATTGTAGATAAAGCAACTAGTAATTATCATACAACCTAATAAATTCGGAAAATGTAAATCAAAGCACATTTTTAATTACCATTATACTCACAATTATGAAGCTCAAACTGGTATGGATTAGAATATGCAGTGCTTTAGCTATATTACACAAACAATAGCATCAGTTTAAGGTAATTAATGAAATAATTAAATTAAACTATCGCAAATAAAGGAAAAATATACATTCATTTACTGAGTAGTAGTACTCGTAGTTATAACTTAGGATAATTTAACACTTTTTCCTCACAATAAATCTGAGTCAGGCTCCAAAACACAAGATACTAAAATGATTGTGTGTAGACCATAGTACAAAAGACCGACACATGAAATTGATATGTATTCTAAGCGATGCCATTAGTAGGAAACACTGGAAACTATGGTTATGAGTACAAATTATTGGGCTGTTGGTATTTAACCGAGTGAATAGATTTTAACAATGAAAAACTGGAATGAATGAAAATGCATTCATATTACATATAGTGCTAAAACTTTAAAGCCATATCTCTTATTTTGTAAAAAATGACTTCATGACATGTTAATGCTGATGAATAGCTACCCAATGTTAAATTGATATTGTTTCTGTAATGTGCAGTAGTGAAATGCATTAATCTAACAATACCCATAATATTTGTTATAAATTTCTAACTTAAATTAAGCAATTATGCCTTAAATTAGGTCTTTACCATAACTTTTTTGGCTTTGTTCAAAAGAGAGCTAATAAATATTTTATTTAACTTACGAACCCGCGTCACACACGGGGTTTTCAAAAAATGATATGAAACACCACTTACTCAAACATATGCTTACGTAATCATGAACCAAACAAAGTATAACTTATTTTCTCGGAGCATAATATTTTTGTCCAAGAAATACCAACGCCAACTATCGGTATTCCTAACTTTTTAACCTCATTCATTATTAATTGGTTTGGAAATAATAGTAGCTTTGAAACATGAAGTTTTCAAATAAATATAAGATAAAATGAAATGGAAAGCTTACATAAAGTATAAACATTGTATAGTTTGATTTTTTGAACGACCAAACTATTTTTTTTCTACACCAAGTATCCATATAAATAAAATAACTTAAATAGTAAATCAAGTAGAATATTCAAAATGATATAGTATATTACCATAATAAATAATACTTATGAATACATTAAAAAATAGCTTGGATGATATTTAATTGAAGATGATAGTGAGATAAGTGCAGTTAACGAATTGAGCTGCTAAAAAATGATTAATACCATTGGAATGAATTAAGCTACTAAACACTAATCATTATAGCTAGAATAAATTTTTTGTAGTAAACTTTATTATAGAACATAACAAACTAATTTATAAAACGTTTACTTAGCGTAGAAAGAAAGAAATATTTAAATGAATTTAGAAATGATACTTTGTAAAATAATAGGTATTGAGAATGCAGTAAATTACCAATATTGATTTTTTTTATTATGAACTGAATTTTGGAGGAACCATAATTTACTAAAAAAAAATTATGCCATTTTTTAAAATATACCAAAGAAAAAACTTGCATATCAACTATGTAGATCAAAGATCGTCCTTATTTTTACGAATTCTTTCTAAAATGAGCTAAACAAAAAAAAATCTATCATACCACTCCTTCAACAAACAAACTTTACCCCATGCTTAACTGTGCATTCAAACATAGTTTTATTTAAATTTGATGCCTTATTTTATAATTTAGCTATTTTACATTCTTTAATCATGTGACCAACATTTTTTTTACTCTTTTTATAATATCGTGACTACTAATATTCACTATGAGTTTTCTTTATCGTTCCAATAGGAAACTGACCATAAATTTTGTTTTAATGATTATTCTAACATTGATACCAATGCTTGTCATATATTTTCTGTACATATATCCAATATGATACAATAACTATTCATAACATATACGATTGTCATGCACTAAAGATGAGATAGGTTTTATAATTAATGAGTACATGATATTAGCTTTCAAGCAAAAGGAAATGTGTAAAATATATTGCATGATGCATCAAAGCACAATCAATGGTTATCTAAACAATATTTTGGTAAGAGTTCAGTTTTTTCCAAACACATCCTTTTCTCATTTATTTGTTCTCATGTTAAGTTTGTTAAAGAAATTCTTTTTTGCAGTAATAAGTAGCAAGTTCCAACCTTACAGCTAGTTAGAGTATGGACCAATTTGTTAAAGGTACATAACAATGGACTTTATGTAACAAATTAGATTTTTGACCCTCGAAAATCAACACTAATACGTCCACTGTATTACATGCTGAGAAATCGAATGCTGGAAAATCCAATTGTTAGGGGAAAAAGAAAGAAGAAAGAAGATAAGATGAAATCTAAATAATACAGAATCTCACAGCGGAACGAATAATCTATAATATACAACAAATCTTTACACAAAAACAAACTCTAATATATGTATATACAGACTTCAATCAGAGTATACTAACATATTTCAGCTCGAAAAGTTATAACAACCTATTTTCGGGTTTGAAAATTTCGGGTCGTTACACAACCTGTCCTAACAATTGCTGGTAAGTACAACAATAAATACAGCAGAAAAATAACCATGTACGTGAATATGTCTCTGGACCTCCAGCTCGTCTTCTAAAGCTCCAAAGCATCCAAACCAATCTGTAATGTGCTCGGTCCAACCCGAGCATTATAATAAAATAACACCCGAGTCAGTCTGGAAAACCACCGTATGAAAACACACCCATTTGGATTTAAAGTTATAAGAAAAATCTTTGAAATCAAAAGTATCTTGTAAGATCACTCCGCATATAAACACGAACGAGTTTTTATCTTATGATAACCAAAACATTTTCTATTGAAAATCCATTTATATTATAATAATGTCCAGGGGTCAAAGTAAAATACAAATATATTGAAATGCTTGCATCTCACGTTTCAACATAGTTGGGCAAAACTAAGTCCGTACGGCTCTTATTGGAGAATGGATTCCATACAATGACTGGGCTATCGGGGTACCACCCATCACGGTGCATCTCTAGATAAAATAAACCGAGGTCGAACCTATCAACCCCTGCTAACACAAGACCGGCCTACCCTTTACTGAATAGTACTGAATATGACGACCCTTCCATTAACGGGCCCCGAAGCATACAAATGAGAAATAACAGCGACTCTAGATAGGGATGATCATACCCTCATAGAAGCGACCCACCTAGCCTTGTTGCATCTCCCCTAGTTTAGTCATTCCCGGTTGATGAGGCTTGAGGTTACGTTTTACTTATTATATAGCACTTTCTACTTGGAATGTTAATGCTGCTCTTCAGGCAACAATGCAATATCAACATTCATCCATAAAAGTTTGTTCTGAGATTGAATGAAACACTTGAGGGATCCGTCTCCAATTCCATCATCTTCAAGATGTCTTCACTTCGAAATGCATTCGTTGGATTGAAGTGGTTTTCAGGTAACATAGCCGATCGACCAATCCCGGTCTCTTTAAAACAACGATCGATAATTCCTAGTAAACTCAACTTCGGTTCTTTAGGAAATTAACAATCAAAAATAAGATCGAAGATCACATCCTAACCGTTAGTGATGGATTTTCATATCATTGTCCTAGAAGAATGAAATGAGATTTATACGCATAGTGCAACATCATTGGAGATGACTATGCCATATAACTCACGTGTTTCTCCTAGATATTTCCAAAGTTACATTTGGGTCGAATATTGATAGTCGGTTATTAACTATCAAATAATAAACATTCAATCAAGGATTTATTCCATAGGGAGAAACCAACATTGGTTCAACATATAAGCAATCATTAGCCTCCTTTTATAATCTACAAAAATAAAACCATTTGCAAATTACTTGTATAAGAATACTTTTACAAAGATATATCCACCAATTTCTATATTTTAAATACTTAGAAAATATGTATATACTTATCTCAACGGTATAAGTACGTCTACAAAACTGAGAAAGATTCCATTCTTATTTGGTTCAAAAATTATTCATACACTCCTTATAATTTTCTAAGACCATTTATAAACCATTTTACAAAACTTCTAGAACCATTTATTAAGCTCGTTTTATCATTTGTAAATTCTTTTGTACATTTCTAAAACTCATTTATAAACCCATAACCCATCTATAAATTATTTTTGTAATCTATAAACTGTTTCTTAAGTCCGTTAATAAATATCTAACCATTTACAAAACTCATTATAAAACTCTTCACCGTGTAAATAATCTTCCTAACGTCTCTAAACCATTTTATAAGCTCCTTTATAAAATCCAATTCTTTCAACTCTATTCATGGGTCTCTAAAACATTTACAAACAATTAAAAATCTTTTACTTCAAAATTTCATTATATAATAATAATTATTGACAATAAACATTATAGGTAAATGAAAATTATTAACTTTAAAACATCTTAAAAATGATAATTAATAATTTCAAAATAATCTTAAACAGAAATCATAATTAACCTTTACCACTTTTATTTGTAAATAATTTGTTTTCAAAAACTATTAATAATCCTTGTTACTAATTCTAAACCATAATTATTCCTGAAATAATCAATCTTCCCAAATATTAACATTTTGATAAATTATTTAGAACAACATTAACACTAAACAAATAACTTTAAACAATACCATTATAATTAAATAACCTTAAAACAATATTGATATAATTTAATAACTTTAAAATAATATTATTATAATTAAATAGCTTTAAAATAATACTACTATAATTAATTAACCTTAAAAAATACTGATAAAATTAAGTAACCTTAAAATAGTATTAATATAATTAATTAACCTTAAAACAATATTAATATAATTAAAAAGATAATTCTTAAAGAAAAATATTTTCAAAACTCAAATTCAGATTTAAAAATCGTTTCTTGTCTTTGAAACCAATCCTAACTCAAACGGCAGTTTATAGTATTTTTAAAATACTAATTTGAGGCCAATAGCCACCCAACACTTAACCAATACCGATATTGATTTTCTATCACTACTGGATTTTTTTTTCAAACATATAACGATGTTATAACCATAGTGTCCACAATCATGTTCATTATTCAATAATCCATATAAAAGAAATATTATTGAAACAACTCAATAAAAGCGTGGAATCCCGTTAGATCCCTCCAACCTGTTTTCCCTTGCATCACAGACATTATATAATCATAAAATGTAAATCAACCGCTTTGAGGCGGGATTCGTATACAAAGGGTCATCCGCTCTAATAGGCGGGAATATTCAATCTAACTAATATAAATATAGTAGTTCAATCAAAAAATCATCCAACAATTTTTATGAACTATATATCATACTAGTTAACCAAAAAGGCGAGTTTAACTCACCAAATTTTTTGTTGTCGCCGAGGCATTCTGGATTCTGTCCGAATTCGAACGACATTCGAATTCAGTGTAAAATTCAACAAGCTCCATTTGTTGCTAAACCAACTCCATATCATAGATGACTTCCTAACGAGTGGAACACAACTTGTTTCGATCGGATCTCGCATGAAGAAGTTATCATAATTTTAAGTTATGGTATTTAAATTAATACTTAAACAAACTAATTAAATAATTATATTAATTAACCTCTTTAAATAATTAAATCCGCCTTCCTCTCAGAATCTTGTATGTGAACAAACCCAATAGCCACGAGCTTTACAACCATTCCCACGCCACCTCAGGCCACTGGCCTTCGCCGCAACCATCACCAGAGAAACCCCCCAACTCCGCCGACCCTAACCCTACCGGAACTAGCCTCCCTATCTCCGCCTTCACTGAAAAAACAAACCCATGCCGCTGCCGTTCGTCCTTAATCCCTGCCGCCGCATTCTATCATTGGCCACTAAATATTGGCCGAAGGTGGCCCTCACTCGCCTCTACCTTTTCTCTTCGGAGCCCATCCCCTGCAAACCCACCAGTCTACCGTAATCAATGAAAAACGAAAAGTTGTCCATCTCAAAATTTCGACTACCATAGGCGATTGCGCCTCATCTTCACCGTTGGTTGCACTCAACATATCCTCGCCGACATTTCGTTAGTTGATAATATGGACTAAAAACGCCTCGAAGGGATCCAATCGATTCGAGCCGTAGGATGGAACATTTGAATTTGGAAGGAAACGAATGAATTCTTTTATAGGACGCGAATATAAATAAGGAAAGGGGAATGATGGTTGCACAGTGGAGGGGGTATGGTCTGCATACAGAGGCATGGTGGGGATAATTGTGGTATGGTAGGGAATGACAATTACATACATATATATTATTTTAATTAGTTAATACGTTCGAAATTCTCAAACACCAAACGAGGCGGGCAGCCTGGCATCCTACATGTTATACCCTTATTTTGAACATAATGGAACTAATTTCAAGGCCTAATTCAATTAAATGTAGAAGAAGGCTTTTAGAACCCAATTATTATATTAAATTTTCAATATTAGATTCTATGTATTTCGATCTCGCACGACTAAATGATTCATCTGATCGCGGTGAAATTTGACGGCGTATTATAATTCATTATTATGGATCCACTGAAATTGGTTTCGTCGAAATCCGAGACGGTGCCCCGGAGGGCTATTTTTATATGTTAGTTAGAACGAGTTATTACTAAAAATTAATTAAATCACTTTTAAATCCAATTTAGAATTTTCATTATCTTTACTATTATTAATAGAATTTAAATAAGCTTTGAAATTATTTTTATCTAACTTAAAACCCAAGATCCAATTATTTAAACAATTTTAATTATTAAATTCAATAATTAAATTATCCAATAAATCGCTACATTTGAAATTCAAGTCATTTAATCTAAAAATTAACTTTTCAATATTTAAAATCAATTAAATATTTCAAATTCAAATGACTAAAATTCTGGATCATTACACTTTATATATTATCTTTTATATTTAGGATTTAAAACGCATTTAAACTTTTATGGATGTTATATGGATCAATATGTTAAAATTAATTCCTCAACTTATTAGATTGATTCTCTCACCGATATGAATTAAAATTAAAGATAATTTGTTACAGTTAATCCTCCAATAAAATTCAGTTCAAATTATACTAAATTGATTATAATTAATTCCTTTTATTAGTTTTAATGATATGATCTTTGATGCTGAAAGTTGGTATATTTATAAACATTTTTAAAAAACCATATTTTCTATCTATGATTATATCTTAACATCTCCAAACCCCGAAAGCTGAATATGGCACAACAGTAGAGGTTTTTTTTTGAGAATCGCATATAATCATTAAATTATTGTATATGATACCTAAGAATTTGATGGTAGCATAAAAGGATATTATAAACTCAATGTTGATTATCATGGATAATATTAGATTTTACAATATAAGTTCAGGTTGATTAAGACTACATATGAGTTTAAAGAAGAAACAAAATTAACACACATATTTAAAACTAAAATTTTAATCAAATTTTAAACTTAATTACTATAAGTAGTACAAAAGTGTTAAACATAAATTTATATGTTTTCCCAAAATATATTACAAAAATTTATGGTTCAAAATGAATCTTTTTCACCTAACTTGATTTTTTACATACTTGTGTTTAAGAATAGAAATACGGATCAACTTTTCCTCTAATGAATTATTCGGAACAATTTGGGTTTTTTGGTACCTAAATATTGATAATCTAATAATGCCCTATAAAATAACGAAGGAAACAAAATTCATAATCAGAAAAATCAAATATATATAAGATAAAATTCAAATTTGACACAAAAAATTAAGAATGGAAATAATAATTCGACCTTACTTTTAACAAATTTTAAAGAATAATCGAAGATTTTATGAGTCCACGTATTTTATAATCCAAAAACCGTCTATAAAACAAATGAGGGAAACTAAATTCATTGTCATTTTAATCGAAACAAAAATAATAAAAATAATTTTTCAAACATAAAAACTCAAAGAAAATACTTGAATTTTGAAATCTAGAAGGAAAAACAAAAAATTTAGCCATAAATGAAATAAATAGACAAATAAAAAAAATGAACATCAAACATCTAACTTTTGTTGAATTGACCCAATAAACAGATATATTTTTTACTTTTAAATATTGTTTACACAAAAGTCAAACCTTAGAAACAATGAGTAGAAACATAGTTACTGGAATGATAAAATAAAATAAAATTTGAGGAGAGTAAAAAAAATGAAGCACTATTGAATAATTAAATTAAATTCTACTAAGAGTGGAAACTAATAAGATCAGCCAAAAAATTATTTGGAACGAATTCTTTGGGAAGGAGAGAAAATCAGAACAAAATATGAAACATGATATAGAAAAGTTAATATGAAAAATAAACTAAGAAGTTCCAAAAAAATATTATACTAAAGGTGTAGAGAAGAGAAAGAAATACGCTATTACAGTATAAAGGTATAATTAAGGTAAAGAGTGTGGTGAATGAAAATATATAATTTTTTAATGTGAAATTATTGTAAAAAAGATTTAAATGGTACAAAATTAAGATTTTGTTCCTGAAATTATAATAGAAAAAGAATACAGATGGTCAACGATTGAAATTCTATCTATCTATATAATAGAATAGGTTCTTTTATAAAGCAATATCAATCATATCAATAATTAACAAATAGATTTGTGCACAAGTTATCTACCAGTAGAACATATTATAGAAATCAAATTGTACCCACCACACTTCAAGATAGGCATGTTGTTTCAGAGGTTATCCTTCACATGATAAAATAGCAACCATCAATACAAAAGGATACCTAAAGAAATCAAAATAAAGAACAGAAATTTCAACTACATTATGCTAAAACATGAAAACTATTATATGTACTTAAGAACGAAAAAATAAAATAAATTGATTTAGGATTTTGATCCTGAAATTATACAAAAAAAGAATACAGATGGTCAACGATCAAACTTCTATCTATATAATAGTGTTGATTCTTTCATATAATACCAATCATATCAATAATGAACAAATAGATTTATGCATAAGTTATATACCAGTAGAACATATTAAAGAAATCAAATTATACCCACCACACTTCAATATAGACATATCGTCTCATAGCTTATCCTTCACATGGTAGAATAGCGATCATCAATACAAACTGATATCTAAATTAATCAAAATAAAGAACAAAAATTTCGACTACATTATGCTGAAACATGAAAACTATTATGTGTACTTAAGAACTGAGAAAGAAAATAACTGACATATATATTTGAATAGTGTAGATACTACAAAATAATTGAATAGATACAAAAATATGAAAAATAAGAATTGAAGAATATATTGATTTAAAAATATAATAGATTCTAAAATAAATTAAAACCATGTGTACTAGAGTTACCATGAAGTTGAATCAAAATCTCTTCCATTTTTTTTATTTTGAAATTTCAATGACCAAATTACCTACAACTAAAGAAAAGCAACCGCGTTAACCTTATAGAAGAATGACCTATAAAAATAATCACTTGTTGGGGACTAAATTTGTTTTATTTTACATTGTATCTTAAGAAGTCAAACTAAACCCTATAAGCCAAACTAATATAGAGCAAAATAAAATTACATACTCAAAATCATAGCGCATGCTAAGAAAGGTGGAAGATAGAATTCTACAACAAAAGTTAGAAGAAGAAAAAACAATCAAAGGAGAACATTCCATTTGGATTTAAAGGTAAAACAATTAGGAGATATTATTTAAGGATTAAAATTTTATTTTAGATGGAGTAGACGTGGAAATGAAAGTAAAAAGGAGAAATGAATTGAGACAAAAAGTCAATAATATAGATATAACAACACAATCAAATAGATACAAAAGTTAAACCAATTAGAATTAATGAAAAATTGATACAAAAATGTAATAAATTCAAAAATAAATCAAAAGTATGTGCACTGAAATTACCGTGAATGTTGAGGCAAAATCCTTTCCAATTTCTTTACTTTGACATATCAGTGAACGAATTACCTACAACTAAAGAAGACAACTATAATAACCTTTTAGAAAACGATATTTTTAATTTGACTATTTGTTGGAAACTAAATAATGTATTATTTTACATAATAATTTTTCGAAGAAGCCAACCATAATCCCTTGAACCAAACTAATATAGAATAAAACAAAATATTACACACCCAACCTCATGCCATTAATGATGGAAGAGGTAATTCTACAATTACAACCAAACCTAGAAGAAAACTCAACCAACGAAAGAGGCAAACTTTCCACTTGGATGCGAAGTGAAGAAAACAAAAGAGTTGATAGTATTAAAGATTAGAAGAGGTGAAAATGAAAGTAAAATGAGGAAATAAAAGTGTAAAATACATTTGAGCGGATGAAATTGAATAAAGAAGATAAGAAAATGAATATAAAATTGAAAAATGAAGATGGAATATATTTATAGTAGATGAAACAGAAAATGAAAGGTCATACTGCTATGGTTTTTCAAGTATAATGGAAATTTATATATCAGCTTAAAGTGAGAATTCTAATTGTTGGAGGTCTATATTGCGAAGAATGAGGCAAATTAAGGAAAGAGCGGCATTTTATTTCTAAAATTCTAAGAAAATAGGTAGGAAATCGTGGAAGATCTGCTAATAAGGTGTATAGTATAAGATAAGATGTGAGATATTCATCAAAACTCAAATCAGTTGAGATTATGTTACAACTCAGCGGTATTGGTATGCTTTGGTGCAGATTGAGTCTGATATAGGTTTTTGTGAATATCATACAATTATGAACTTGAATTTAAGTGAAAAATTACAGAGAGGTAGCATCATTTTTACTTTAATTTGTGAGTGTACCAAAATAGCAATGTATTTGAGAAAAAGCAGCAGTATCTGTTGATTTCTATTATACTTTAAACGTGCTTTATTCAAAGAATTGTGTAAATACATAATCAATTTGACTTTTAGCAGTTAAAAGAACATACAAGTGTAGGGTGTTTATAGTAATTGGGAAACATTAAAAGATAGCAGGCATACACATATCTGAAAAGTTAATACCGAGGTATAAATAAATTAATGGTTTCAACAATTAATGGCTTGTTCCATTAATTACTCGACGTAGAAATCTTTTTTCATTCTGAGATCGTTGCAGCGCAGCGTCTACTTTCCAAGGTGCATGCAATTAAAATTCTATTAAATATTAGATAAAAAGAAGCGACTTCTTACTTATCGTTGTGGTGTTTGGTGGATTTATTGTGGGGAAAAAACAATAATTAATGAGGGCATAACTAGAAGTGGAGAGACATGGAATTGGATTCCTTGAAACTCCAAAATAGACAGAATCAATGTGATATTCTCATTTACCTATATGTGATGTTTATGGTAGCAAATTTGCAAGGTGTTGGTCAGTATAAGTTAATGATTGTGGGACTACCTAGTAATATTAACCTAGCAAGTAGTTATATGTCCATGGATGTCAACCATATACGTTACTATCTTTAGATTGAATTGGTGGGGCAAGTAGGAGCAAGAAGGAGATAAATATTTTGTTAGATAAATAAGAGCAATCATACCGCCCGCTTCTAGAATACATGACTGGTTGGTCTGAGTGGTGCAGTGGCTTATGAATAGAATTAGGTAGATTAGAATTCAAGGCAGGAGGCAGGGAATAATGAGACGACGATCTCAAACGTGATGAGGATAAATGACTCTGCACATTGTTCGAAGCAGGATGGCGTTGATATTGCTGATATGCCATGGAGCACACTTCACGATTGTTGGAAATGAATTCCTTAAGGCTTGTAAAAAACGACTTTGCAGTTGAATTTGTGTACCTTTCTTATCACAGTTCGAGGAAAATGTGCCGCAACCGAGGTACCTACAAGCTATAAGCATAGTGAATTAAGAGGGGGTGGTGGGTAACCTATAGCTGAAGTAAGTCAAATACAGATAAACTTAAATAGGCTTACATTAGTTTTAGATTAAGCCATTGGTTCACTGTGTGGATTGAAAGACATCGTGGATCGAACATCAGTGTTGCTATTTACACGGTTAGTAGAGGTTGAATTACCAAGTTCAACCATCGGAGTTGAAGATCCGTCATCCTGGGGGATTGCATTTAAGGTTGATTTTCTTTGTCGATTCATATTATACCTCTCTATGTCAAAATTGGAATCTATTATAAAATTGGAACAGCACGCCCTAAGTGAGTGCAAATGCATGGACGATATAAAATAATAGCAAACAATAGACAAAGTGCATAAAACATAACGGTCGATGTGTACCGATAATGACAAAAACATCTGGTCATAATCATATATACAAATGATGCTGCTATGCTCTGTCATACTCGTGATTGTAAAATGGAAACGGTAGGGACAAACCATTGGTTGATTAAATGTACAAATTTAGGGTAGTGTTTTAATGAACACGTAAAGGAAAAACTATAGTCTATAAGAAAATTCAATAAGTTTATTAACTAAGTGTGACATTTTGTTGAGTTTGGTTTTTAATCTTTAAAAATTGTTGCAATTTATATAGGGAAAAAAGTTTATGTTTAATTTCGTAGATAAGCTACACTTAAGAGGGCAAAAGATGAATCGCTTTTCTTATATAATAACTAAATATGTTCACTATAAGATAAAAGAATTTCATCGAAGATAATTTTCATATTAAATTTTTTAAAACTCATGTAACTTTCATATTGAAACCATGGTAAGAAGATGCACTTAAGTATTGAATTATCATAAGTCAGAAAAACATAATATTTAACCAAAGTTTTAAGACTTCTTGTTTTAAAATCATTTTTTTTCATCCTAAAGCTTAATTTATTTTCACAAATAAATTTGTTGATTTCAATCAAGTTTCCACTCATTTCATAGATTATATACACCAAAACGTAAACAGATAACCGTTATAAAAAAAAAGAAACGCATCTCACTGTACTCCTTCAAGCAGCATGAAGATGGCAGTAGTCGTAGCAATATGTCTAGCAGACAGCTGGTGGTAAAAATTTGTTTTCTGTGTTACACCTTTAAACATCAAATTAAGCATCTATTCCTTACATCTACCTGTATTTATATAATTGATAATTATAACAATAATTATAAGTTCACAACAAAAGGAATTCTCACATCATGTTTATTCTGTTTGGGAACCGAACGCAAAGCATGAAATCTCGGCGCTCAATGAAATTGATTAAAGAAGAATTTTTTTAAAAACCTTAAGGATCAGGCAGTACAGTTGGTTAGTGTTTAGTAACAATCAAAACAGCTGCCTTTGTAAATGAACACGAAGATAAAATATATGTAGTATTGCTGCGATATTTGTCATGTTGATGGAGCAAAAAATGTGAGATTTAATTGTGGATTCATCGACGTGATGGTAATTAAGGTAGACATTTTGTTTGATTCATTTTTTAATCTTTAAAAGGTGTAGAAAAAAATTGGTAAAAAAGCTGTAAATCTAAATTTTTGGATAAGGTACGCTTAAGAGGGCAAAAAATATGAGTTGCTTTTGTTATACAACCAAATACATCTACTTTAAGATAAATATTTTTTCAACTAAGATAACTTTCATATTAAAATTTATTTAACCTATATAATTTTCATATTGAAACCATAGCAAATAATTTATCCTAAGAGTTGAATTGCAATAAGCGACGAAATCTCAATATTTGACCAAGTTTTATGGTTCCTTGTTTTAAGTATCAAATTTATTTCTCTGTCTAAAGCTTAAATTATCTTTACAAATAAAATTTCCGATTTTAATCACCATTTCATATTGTATTTTTTCAACCTAGATAATTTTCATATTAAATTTCTTTTAACGTATATAATTTTCGTATTGAAACCATGACAAAAAGATGAACTTCGGCATTGATCGATCATAAGTCAAAAAACAGTATATTTAACCAAAGATTTATGATTCCTTATTTAACAATCAAATTTATTTCTCATCCTAAAGGTTAAATTATTTTTACAATAAATTTGTTGATTACAGTCACAATTTCCATGCATTTCATAAATTGTACACACCAAACCATAAACATGCACCAAAAAAGAAACTCATCTTACTATTAATCTTTCAAGCAACATGAAGATGGCAGTATTGTAGTAATATATTTAGGAGACAGTAGATGGTAAAAATTGGTTTTCTGCTCTAGACATGTTAACATCAAATTAAGCAACCATTCCATACATCTAGTTATATAAATACATATGTAATAAAGAATCGGGTCCATCTATTGCCACCTCGATAATTGATTTCCCCACCCTGGTAATTTTAGAAAATAATTCACACCCCAGATTTTCCTTTCCCCACCCCGTTTATTCCAAAATTACCCTTCTTCCTTTATTTTTTACATTTTCTTTTCTTCTTTCCTACTTCCTTTTACTTATTTATTGTTGGGGATTTTGCGGTTCGAGACGAATTTGATGACGATAGCGATGAAGACAATGCTGTACTTTCGACTTTAAGGATCTATGAAATAGATTCTTTCATACAATAGTTCAACCCACCAGGTACAAACGGGTTATCGAACTATCGACTTTTAGGATTCAATGAAGCCCTATAACAGCGTAATCAGATTCAAAGTTTGTGCGACTTTGATCCGACCAAGAACACTTCAGAAACTGTATCTGATGATGCAATTTATATGTAATAGAATAAAGAGGAAGAAGAAAAAAAATTCTGCAACGTTTTTTCTGAATTTGCAACACCTTGGTGGCGTTACAAAACAAAGCAGTGGATTAATGGCGTCGCAGAACTGTTTGGGAAGAAGAAGAGGATAGAAAACTGTTACAAAATGATTCTGGGCGTTGCTATTTATATTGTTGAAAAGGCGTCCATTCGCAAAGCATTGCGACCGTTAGCAACGGTTCACAACTGTTACGAACGGGTTCAAAAAATCAAACGTCGCGTTTATTCATATTTGTAACGTTCAGAAACGTTATAAATTCTTGCCATCATTCAAATTCCGGTTCTGGGTCCTTAACGGGCTGAAATCTGGCCCATTACAGTTCATATTTTGATCCAAAAATATTTTCAGATCCAAACCCGAAACCCATACCCGGCCCGACCCGGCCCGGTTCGGTCGGTCGGACGGCGGCGGCGCGCGTGTGGTATTGCATGACTTCTCTCCTCACAACAAAGCAAACATGTGCGAGCCCCAAGGCCCCAACATCCACTTGAGAGAGCTATACTTATACAAGTATAGTCTCCTCTTTTCTACAATGTGGGACTTTACTTTCTTTTCTTCTTCTTTCTTTTCTTCTACTCTTCCAAAACAAAACCCAATTCCAAAGCTTCTTTGAAAATTTACAACAATCTCCCCCAATTTTCAAAATAAGAAAGTAAATAAATAGGATGGCTGCATCACTAGAGTGACTTCCTACATATCCAAGTGGGATCAAGCCTATGTAGTTCTAAGATCGAGTTTTGCATCATCGTGAAAACCAACAAATAAATAAAAGGTATCTTTTGGATTTGAACCTTTACGTAGTGTAAACCGTTCAAAGCCTTATCGAGATTCTATGGTGAACGAATCTTGAACCAAGTATCCCTAATGATAAAACCGGAACAATCACACATGTTGATTTCCTTGGGTAAAGTGTTCTGTATTGCTCAGCACGTTAATGGCCATGTGCTTAAATCCTGGTTCATGAGTCTACCTAGAAAGCGGTCTTACTTTCCTAGGAAACGACCTGATTTCCATACTCATATAGGTAAGTCTCTTAAGGTGTTTCTGCGATACACCTTTTAAGGTTTCTAGACTTATTAAGGATACATATCCATCCTTTGTTCTTGCAGAATCTAGCACCAAATATTATGGGAATATCTATTTAGTGTTCCATAACCATTCTCTTAACTTGTTGGTACCCATTGAACTTTGTCTATCCTTTTCAAGACATAAGTTAGGTTTCTGTTAAGAATGATCAACCTTCATTCACAGACCTTAGTCCCATTTCTTGTGACTTTATAGAAACTGTCTCACCATTTGATGTCTTAGACTTACATGTCTAGACTTTCCATTATATGTCTTATTAGACACATTGTATATCGTTGCTTGATTGTCACAGTTAATCATGACTGCTGGAAATGGCTTCTTCCACAAAGGGATTTCCATTAATAAATTCCTAAGCCATTCCGCTTCTTTACATGCATCTGCTAATGCAATCAATTCTGAAAACATTGTTGAGTCAGAATTACAGGTCTGCTTCTTGGAAGCCCAAGACACAACAGCGCCTCCTAATGTAAAGATCCATCCAGTCGTAGACTTGGATTTGGATTCTACATTGTTCCAGGTTGCATCACTATATCCTTCTATTACAGCAGGATATCCTTTATAAGATAAGCCATATTCAATGGTTCCTTTCAAATAAGCTAAAACTCTGGAAATGGCTTTCCAATGTTCGAAACCTGGATTACTCATAAATCGACACAATATACTTATAGCATGTGCGATGTCTGGTCTAGTGCAATGCATAGCATACATAAGACTCCCAATAACACTGGAATACTCTAGTAGAGAGATAGTACGTCCAGTGTTCTTTTCTAATTTAATACTAGGATCTAACGGAGTTGGTGCTGGTTTGTCATCGTAATGACCATACTTTTGTAGGAATTTCTCTATGTAATGAGATTGAGTTAGTAATAACTCCCCATCTTTCCTAACAATTTTAATTCCCAAAATTACATCAGCCTCTCCTAGATCTTTCATATCGAATTTAGAAGACATAAACTTTTTAGTTTCATTCACACAGGATATATTGAAACCAAATATTAGCATGTCATCAACGTATAAACATATTATAACAATACCGTTGTTATCCGATTTGCTATAAATACATTTATCAACATCATTTACAATGAATTCATATGACAGTGCAACTTTATCAAATTTCTCATGCCATTGCATGGGAGCTTGCTTCAGGCCATAAAGAGATTTCACTAATTTGCAAACTTTCTTTTCTTGGCCTAGGGTTTTGAAACCTTCAGGTTGTTCCATATATATCTCTTCTTCTAAATCTCCATTTAGAAAAGCAGTCTTTACATCCATTTGATGTATGACTAATTTATGAATTGATGCAAGTGCAATTAAACAGCATATAGAAGATATGCGAGCAACTGGAGCATATGTATCAAAATAATCTACTTCATGTCTTTGCTTATATCCCTTAGCAAACTGGCTTTGAATTTATCAATGGATCCATTTGTATTCAACTTTTTTTTTGAATATCCATTTACATCCTATAGGTTTAGCACCAGGAGGTAAATAAGTTAAAACCCAAGTTTGATTTAACATTACAGAATTCATTTCATCATTGATATCTTCTTTCCAGAAATTAGAATCTCTGGAACTCATAGCTTCAGAATAAGTTTTGGGATCGTCATCGACGTTCATTACATATTTAGTCACATTAAGTACTTCGTCCTTACTGCCTTCTACAAGATATGTAATGAAGTCAGGACCATAGTCCTTCTCTATTCTTGCTCTTTTACTTCTCCGTTGTTCAGTACTATTATCTGGTATAGACACTTCCTTGCTGTTTTGAGCAGGAGCACAATCATCGTCATTGATATCATTAGTCAGACTAAGTTCTGGACTAGATGATCTCAATGGGATCCCAATAGTTTGATTTTCAAAAAATTCTACATCTACAGATTCTATAACTTCTAGGGTGTCAAGAAAAAAAATCTATAAGTTATACTATTAAGTGAATATCCTATGAAAACACATTTAAATGCTCTATTTCCTAACTTTGGTCGTTTAGGGTCTGGTTTTCTAACATATGCTAAGCAACCCCAAACTTTAAGTCTAGTTAGGTTAGGTTTTCTATTAAACCATAATTCATAAGGAGAAATATTGTTCTTTTTAAGTGGTACTCGATTTAAAATATAACATGCAGATAACATAGCATCACCCCATAGGTTATAAGGTAAATTAGAACTTATGAGCATGGCATTAACCATTTCTACTAAAGTTCTATTTTTCCTTTCAGCAACACCATTTTGTTGTGGTGTATATGGAGCAGTACATTGGTGAATTATACCTTGTTGTTTACAAAACAAGGTGAATTCATTTGAGAAATATTCACCACCACGATCTGAATGTAATATTTTAATTTTAACTCCTAATTGTGTTTCGACCTCTGCTTTGTAAATTTTGAATTTATCAAAAGCCTCATCTTTAGTTTTCATTAGATATACATATGCATATCTAGTATAATCATCAATGAATGTTATATAGTATTGGTTACCACCATAGGTGATATGACTTTTTAAGTCACCCACATCACTATATACCAAATCAAGCAAACCAGTTTTCCTTTCAACGGATTTAAAGGATTTTCGGTGTATTTTTGCTTGAACACATATTTCACATTTAGAGATGGCATCGAAATCGCAATCAGAAATTAATCCTAATATATTCATAATCTTAATGGATTTATAATTCACATGTCCTAATCTACCATGCCATAAATTAGTAGAATCAACAATATAAACAGAAGATTTCTTTATTAGATTCAACTTAATCATGCCATTACAAGAGTATCCCTGTCCAATGAATTTACCATTCTTAGACAACACTAGCTTATCAGACTCATACACCATCTTGAATCCTCCTTTGTTAAGAAGGTATCCAGAGACCAAATTCTTACACATATCAGGTACATAAAATATATTGACTAATGTAAGAACTTTTCCAGAGGTGAGAGGAAGTTCTATAGTGCCTTTTCCCAGAACTTTACTTGAAACCTTATTTGTTCCAGTAACTTCGTCGGCTTCTCCTTTATTTTCTTCGTAACTCTTGAAAAGATTACGGTATTTGCAAATGTGAATGGTTGCTCCAGTATCGAACCACCAATCATTATTATTCCCACTAACGGAGTTCACCTCTTGCACTACAGCCACAAGCGAGTCTTCGACCACATTCACTTTTTGTTGTTTCTTCCACAGACGGCAGTCTCGGGCATAGTGGTCGGGCTTGTTACAAAAATAACAAGCACCTTTCTTTTTTGTTGTTGGTTTTGGAATGATTTTTCTTATTAAACTATGTCTCATTCTTTGGCTTTAATTTATCAGTAATTTCAACATTATTTGCTTAGAATGAGACTCAGTTTGCGGATTATCATTTAGATCGCGCTTACGAGAGTCTTCTTCAATACGAAGATGACGCTGCAAACCGTCTAAATTATAATCTGTTTCCGCATGTTTCATCTTTTTCTTATAATCATTCCAACTATGCGGAAGTCTAGAAATTATAACTCCAACAACAAAAGATTCAGGGAGATCAATTCCAGCATCTTTAAGTCGATTCACCAACAGTAAAATTTCGCTTATCCAATTATGGATTTATTGGTGGCCATTTTAAAATCCATAAAATTAGAAATAAGAAACTTTTTATTACTTGCCTCAGATATGCGGTACTTATTCCCCAGGGCAGTCCAAAGTGCCTTCGCTGTTTCCAAGGTCCTATGAGCATTGTAGACTGGGGTAGATAGCGCAATTAGAATATGGCCTCTGCATAGGAAATCGTCCTCTTTGCGCTTTGCACGTTTAGCCTTTAGAGCATCATCATCTTTATCGGTTTCCTCCGGGATTTCTTCCAAGTTATCTTCCAAAATGTAGAACAACTTGACGGTGACCAGGAAAAATTTCATTGTCTCTTGCCAACGAGTGAAATTGTCGCCATCAAAACGCTCCAATCGAGTTAGATGCTGATTCATAACTTGCAGAGCGCTCAAACCTTCCATGGTTGAAGATATTGTCTGAAATTTGTTGGGGATTTTGCGGTTCGAGACGAATTTGATGGCGATAGCGATGAAGACAATGTTGTACTTCCGACTTCAAGGATCTATGGAATAGATTCTTTCAGACAATAGTTCAACCCACCAGGTACAAACAGGTTATTGAACTATTGACTTTCAGGATTCAATGAAGCCCTATAACAGCGTAATCGGATTCAAAGTTCGTACGACTTTGATCCGACCAAGAACACTTCAGAAAATGTATCTGATGATGCAATTTATATGTAATAGAATGAAGAGAAAGAAGAAAAACAATTCTGCAACGTTTTTTTATGAATTTGCAACACCTTGGAGGCGTTACAAAACAGAGCAGCGGATTAATGGCGTCGCAGAAATGTTTGGGAAGAAGAAGAGGATAGAAAACTGTTACGAAATGATTCTGGGCGTTGCTATTTATAGTGTTGAAAATGCGTCCATTCGCAAAGCGTTGCGACCGTTAGCAACGGTTCGCAACTGTTACGAACGTGTTCAAAAAAACCAAACGTCGTATCTATTCATATTTGTAACGTTCAGAAACGTTACAAATTCCCACCATCATTCAAATTCCGGTTCTGCGTCCTTAACGGGCTGAAATCTGGCCCATTACAGTTCATATTTTTATCCAAAAATATTTTCAGATCCGAACCCGAAACCCATACCCGGTTCGGACGGATGGACGGCGGCGGCACGCATGTGGTGTTGCATGACTTGTCTCCTCACAACAAAGCAAACATGTGGGAGCCCCAAGGCCCCAACATCCACTTGAGAGAGCTATACTTATACAAGTATAGTCTCCTCTTTTCTACAATGTGGGACTTTACTTTCTTTTCTTCTTCTTTCTTTTTTCTACTCTTCGAAAACAAAACCCAAACCCAAAGCTTCTTTGAAAATTTACAACATTTATTTGTTATTTTATATTGACAGTAATTTGCTATTTCATATTGCTTGTTATTCGACACGTTTGTATTTATTTCATTGTTTTTGTCTAATGTTTAATGTTGAAAATTCTTATTTTGTTGTAGTACTTAAATGTTAATGCAAATGTGTACACGATGATGCTTCTGTTCAATGTTGATGGTGTTTTATTTCATTTTTCATGTTTCATGTTGACGTGGAAAATATGCTTTTGTTGGAGAAGTGTAACGTGGAGCTTTAGCTATCAACGTCTATGCATAGTTTCAAGATTTACAATGCCCAACCGAAACGTAATTTATGTTTTTCCACGGTTACTTCCAATTCGTATTGATTCCTTAGCGTGCATAGGTTTTCTGTACACAATCGTTGACAAATACGATATTTGAATTGAATCAGCGTAAAGATCAAACGTTGTTTTCTTATTTTCATTGCTCCGAAGTAGCGTCGTTCAATGAGATTCCACGTAGAGGTCAGACGTGGTTTTGAGTGATTCCAGGCTAAGGAAAAACGTGGTTTTGATTTTTTTTATCGTTGCTTCCAAGTAATACTGATTTCCATAGGAAAGTAAGTTTCTGTTTGTACAATACCTGACAATTGTGTTATTTAGATTATTTTATCGTAAGGTATGCATGTTGTTTACTTATCTACAGTGCTCTCATATGTAAATAATTGTCAAACGATAAAAATTGACTTATTAATTTAATTTTTTTTACTGGGGTGAACAGCAATTACTGGGATGCAAATAGACGGACCCTCAACAATCATAACAGTAATCATAAGTTATGATAAAAAAGTAATTCTCATATATATGTCTGTTCGTGTTTGAAATAATTCAAGGACATAAAATTAAATACAACTTTAGTAGAAGAAAATTGCCAAGAACATGAAGTTAGTTAAATAAAAATCAGTGCAAAGGAACTAACGTATTCATAAAGCATATCATAGAGGGAAGAAGAAGAAGTGCTTACATTGGGAGAAGGGCTGGCAACTTCGCAGACACCACGTCGATGAAAGGCTATCCACCAGTCGTACAACATTTGAAGAAGACAACAACTTCGGAATAAGGGCTGACAAAAATCAGAAGGGGCAGAGAGGGGAAGCGGCCGGCTATCGTTTTTGTAATGAGTCGGAGTCAATCGGGCTTGCGACGGTGGTAGGATGGAAGGATGGAAGGACGATGACGGTAGAGCAGAGCAGACACAATTTGAAGGGTAGTTAATTATTTATGGCGGACGAAATAAGAGGAAGGGGAGGGCAGCGATGTGAACGAAAGGAAATTAAATTTGAGATGGTTCAGTTTAGATTCCAGTAAAATATTGAAGTGGGCTTATGGCTATAATTTGCGTATGTTTAAATTTATAGGGCTGAGATCAATCATCTTCCTCTATATAAACTCAACATCCTCTTTCATTTTCCTTTCCAAGCTCTCATAATTTGCTCGGAAACTTTCTTCTTTTTGAATTATTTTCTGTGATTGTCTTCACCAACTCAACTTCCAATTCTGTAAGTATGCATCTATATTGCTTTGTTTTTTCCTTCTTACACTATTCTTTTTTTAATATGTGTGATTGTAGAGGATATTTTGTTTACGAAGTTTCCCTAATTTGTTATTGCATATCATGTGTTTGATCAAATGCCTTTGACAAAATTCCCACTCTTTACTTTTTTTTACCCAACATAAAAACCATAAAATATTTTTGAGGAGTAATACGCACATGCAAATAAATAATAGAAAGATGTAAATGAAATTAAGTTATAGTGACGACCTTAGTATAACGTTCCCAATCTAATTTTCCCATGTACTTATTTAGTTAACTACGTCTTCCGATGCTGCCCCAAATACCTAGGGTAGACTTAGCAATTCTCACACAAACGTTGTTTCCATACTTTGCTCTAATGAGCAAATTTCGAATATCCTGAACACCCTTGGCATTAGGGTTATTCTTATGTTACTCAAAACGTATCCATCTCCCTCCAAAGATTTATACTTCTCTACCTCTGAGCACATTCATTATGGCTTACGCTTACTCCAAATCTGGTAGTCAGGGGATGCCCTAATAACTTGGGAATATCACATATCTAGTTGGCCCAAGTTTCCTATTACCTCATGATATGCATGTTTATTCCATATGCTGAGAATTTGGGTCCCCTACTTTCTTTGAGCTTCACTTTTTATGTTCTTTGTGGGAGAACTTTTCCATGGCTGTGCAAATTTTACCATGTCAAGGCCAAAAAATATGTTCTTTACACTTCTTCTTGCAAAACCCAACCTCAGACAAAACAATACTTCTTCATATCAAATAATGATGGATTCCTACCTTCTCTACCGCAACTTTTACAACCCACTTTCTTTGCCTTTTTTCTAATTTTAGCGTAAATTGATCTATGTTAACTGCACTCTTCTTCATTCTTCTTTAGCTAATCTTCCTCCCTTCTCCAAGAGGAGAAGGACCTATTTGGGGAGCAAAGGACGCGGGTACTAACTTTGGATACCATTGTCTACAAAGACTCAAATATATTCACTGAAACCATACCGTGGAAGCACAAATTCCTTCAACAATCTCATATATTTTCTCAATCTGTACTTACCTTCATGCTTGACATTAACATTGGGGGGGGGGGGGGGGTGGGTGACCAACATTTGCACACATATAAGCAGGGTATAGGGTTAATTATTGCCTATTTTATTTTATGTATGTTAGCTTATAATGAAATTTCTTGTTTTTGTATTTCTTGCCATTGCTTATCGTTACTTATTTAAACTTTGCAGTCACCATGTAGCAAAAGAGCAGGTTTGCTGACACCTTCGTGTTATCCCCAAGTTGCACTTCTCGCACTGAGAAATCTGGACACAACTCTTCCTATGTAGATGATGCTAATGATGCAAAGAAATAGGCAACCCTATCTAAGGGTCTTCACTCTAGGCCTTCTCTTCCTTGAAAACTACATCAGTCGGTTCTTCCTCTTGCTCAGCATAACCCCACTTCCTTTATGCATGTATTATCTTTCCCCGAAGGAATGACTGGGACAGACTTTGCTGAGCAGTTGGGGTGTCTAGATCACTGACTTTTCTGGACTACTTTTGATCCTATGTAGATCTTTCCTCCTCCATCCTGCTTTGAGGAAGGCTTTTTTGAAAATTTTCATAAAGGTCTTTTTCCAGGTATGTACTGCTATGTAATATTCACTTAATTTTTTTACTTAAGTTGTATTTTAATTTTTATATTGTTTTATTTAGAGAGCTACACAAGCGGTTAAAATAAAGCAATGTTTCGACTGCGCTAAGGGTGAGTTGCACTCCATTAAGTCCAAAATGGCTCTTGTTGAAGCTGCTCACTCCTAATTAGGGGTGAAATAGCCCAACTTAAGGTTGACCTTACTTCTTTAAAGAGCAAGGAGGTAGTGTCGGAGACTAGGGCCAATGGAGATGTGTAGGAGGTTAAGCAGGTTAATGAGAAGCTAGCAGGTGTCGAAAGACTGGAGGAAGCAGCTCAGCAACATGACCAGGCCCTAAAGGACTATACTCTTGACATGCTCTATTATATTTACGCTCAAGTTTAAGAGCTGGTTCTTCATAGGTAGGGAGGATTATGTGGATGTTGAGGTCAGCCTCACCTTTCTCCATCCTGCCCTTACTATGGAGGCACTCTAATTTTTCCACAACTAGTGGGATGCAGAAAGTCTACAATGCAGGATTTTTTACAAACCACTTCCACTGTTCCTTTGGAGACTGTTGAGGAGGACGGTGCATGGGATGGTGCTACTTTTTCTTTGCCCCTAACCAAGTACGATCTCCCTCGTAGGATGTAATAACTATAATTTCCAATAAAGGAACCATTTTCTACTTTTGAGGGGGAGCTAGAATAAGGTAGCCTCAGTGTTGATTTTTGTATCTTGAACTGGTTTTATGCACCTAAAAATCTTTTTTGTAATGATTATAAGCAATTTTTTATTTTTTAAAGATTCAAATGCATGCCTTCTTCTTTTGCACTAATCTGGCTCTCCATTTCATTTTTATGTGGTTTTTTGTTATTTATAGACAAGTTTTTCCTATGAAGTTTTAAGTAATTTGATGTATGTGCTTTTCCTGCTCTTATTTACTTATAGTGCAGGAAATATATTTCTTTCTTTTTGGAAAAGTAGTTTAAGTACATATAAACTTCATGTGTGGGGGGTTTGAGAGAGTGCATGGTGGTTTTGGATATGGCGATAGGAACCAAGAAGGAGAAGAAATATTGAATTTCGCCATTGCTTATGACCTCATGATAGCTAATACCTTCTTTAGAAAGAGACGGTCACACTTAGTTACTTTTAGTAGCGGCCAACACTTTAGCCAGATTGACTTTGTCCTTACTAGAAGAGACGACAAATGAGCTTGTGTAGATTGCAAAGTCATACCTGGAGAATGTGTCGTCTCACAACATCAGCTTTTGGTTTCCGAGTTTCGTCTCCGAATACGTGTTCAACATGGTAATGGGGCCAAGATTAGTCGGACGAAGTGGTGGAAGCTCAAATGAGATGCCTCACGAGTGTTTAAGGATAGAGTGATGGCAGAAGGGCATGGAATATGGAAGGAGAAGCAAATCACATATGGGGTGAGATGACAAGACGCATTCGGAAAGTGGCTACCGATGTGTTTGGGATAGCGAAAGGAAATAAACGCGAACTTAAAGATTCTTGGTGGTGGAACAATGATGTGCAAAAGGCTATCAAAGAGAAGAAGGAACGCTATAAGTGCTTACACCATCTCAGGAGCGAGGACAACATGCAAAAGTACAAAGCGGCAAAGAAGAACGCAAAGAGAGCGGTGAGTGAAGCACGAGGTCGGGCGTATGAAGATCTATACCATAATCTAAGTACGAAGGATGGTGAGAAAAACGTCTATAGGATAGCTAAGCTCCGCGAGAGGAAGTCAAAAGACTTCAACCAAGTTAAATGCATCAAAGATGTTAATAATAGACTTTTGGTGAAGGACGAGGAGATAAAAAATAGATGGATAGATTACTTCAACAAGCTATTTAATGAAGAAGATGATAGCACTATGATCGAGATAGACGACTCTTCGGATGACACCTGTAGATTTTTTGTTCGGAGATTTCAAGAATCCGAGGTAAAAGAGGCACTAAAACGGATGAAAGCAAGCAAGGCATTGGGGCCTGATGACATCCCCATTGAGGTGTGGAGATGCCTTGGAGATGCAGGGATAGCCTGGCTAACTAAGTTGTTCAACAATATTTCCAAATCAAACAGGATGCCAGATGAGTGGAGGAGAAGCATACTAGTTCCAATTTTTAAGAATAAAGAAGACATCCAAAGTTGCAATAACTACAGAGGAATTAAACTTATGAGTCATACAATGAAGCTTTGGGAGAGAGTCATTGAACATAGATTAAGAAGAATGACAAGTGTTTCAAAAAACCAATTTGGCTTCATGCTTGGAAGGTCAACCACAGAGGCGATTTTCTTGATAAGACAACTTATGGAGAGGTTTAGGGAGCAAAAGAAGGATCTACACATGGTATTTATCGATTTGGAGAAAGCTTATGACAAGGTACCGCGAAAGATGATGTGGTGGGCTCTGGAAAAGAAGAGAGTCCCAAAAAAGTACATTACACTTATTAAGAATATGTACGATGATGTTGTGACTAGTGTCAGAGCATGCGATGGTGAAACTAGCGACTTTTCCATTAACATAGGATTACATCAAGGGTCAGCTTTGAGTCCCTACATTTTTGCTCTAGTGATGGATGAGGTTACGAAGGACATACAAGGCGAGATTCCTTGGTGTATGCTATTTGCTGATGATGTTGTGCTAATTGATGAAAGTAGGATTGGGGTTGATAGACAACTGGAGTTGTGGAGACAGACTTTAGAATCGAAGGAATTTAGACTTGGCAGAAATAAGACAGAGTATATGAAGTGCGAGTTCAGCGGTGTCAGGTCGGAGGATGGAGATGTCACTCTGGCCGGACAATTGTCCCCAAGAAGGAATCATTTCGATATCTTGGATCAATGTTACAGTATAATGGTGAGATTGATGAAGATGTTAGTTTTAGAATTCGAGCGGGATGGGTGAAATGGCGACAAGCATCTGGAATTCTCTGTGACAGGAAGGTCCCACAAAAGCTTAAAGGAAAGTTCTACAAAACGGCAATCAGGCCTGCGATTTTGTATGGTGCAGAATGTTGGCCTACTAAGAGCCAACACGTCCAAAAGATAAACATAGCAGAGATGCGTATGCTGCGATGGAGCTGCGGTCATACAAGAAGAGACCGAATTAGAAATGATGATATACGTGATAAACTTGGAGTAGCACCAATTGAGGAGAAGCTAATTCAACATCGCTTAAGATGGTTTGGACATCTTCAACGAAGGCCTCCCGATGCACCTGTGAGTGTTGGAATTATAGGCCGTGTTGATCGCTCAAAGAGAGGTAGAGGTCGACCAAGATTAACATGGGAGGAAGTAGTAAAAAGGGATTTGAAAGTTTGGGGTATATCCGAAGAGCTGGTGACGGATCGGAGCGAGTGGAAGCTAGCAATTTACGTACCAGAACCGTGAGCATTGAGTTTTAGATTATAGGACTAGAGAACATGAGCCTAAGACGTAGGTTTAGTCTTTAACCAATATTACTGTTAGTATCATTATTGCTATTAGTATTATTATCATCCCTCTTATATATACATATACATTTTTATTTTATCTTATTTTACTTAGTTATTATTATTAATTTACATATTTGACTTTATTATTATTATTATTATTATTACTATAATTTTTTTTTAGGGTTCCATCTCTAGCCGACCCCAACTTGTTTGGGAATAATGGCTTTGTTGTTGCTGTTGTTGATAAACTTCATGTGTGGGGGCCTAGTGATATGGATAATATCGTACATTATTTTCAAGGATGTATAAAATGTCTTTTAACAAAATGCAAATAGGATCAAGGCCAGCACCATCCTCATATGTAAGAGTAAAATAACTTGAGGACATGGCTAAAGAGACTTAAGAGCTTTTAACCCAACTTGCACAAGTTATTCATGAGAGGGAAGCCTTGACCTAGTTTGCATCAGATGAGGATTGATCATTCTTGGATTATCCTCATTTGACCTAGTTTGCGTAGAGAGTAAGGTGCCACTGGGCGTAGCTTCTTGTATACCATAGACTCGTTGGGGTTGAAAGGTTTTCGACTTCGATACATTTTTCTAGAGGTGTACTGAGACAGGTGGTACTCCAGTAGCCTTATCATTGTATAAAATCCATTCTCCAATAAGTGCCTTATGGACTTAGTTGTGCCCACCTATGCTGGAATGTGAGATACAAGCATTTTAGCTATGTTGTATATTTATTTTAAATCATAGACATTATTATAATATCATTAGATTTTCTATTTGAAATGGTTTGATTATCGTAAGGTAAAAACCCGACCGTATTTATGTGTGGCATGGTCATACGAGATACTTTTAATTTTGGAAGGTTTTTATAACATTAGAAATCCATATGATGTGTGTTTCTCCTGATGATTTACCAGACTAATCTAAATGTTATTTTATTATAATGTTCGGGTTAGACCGAGTATATTTTAGATTTAATAATGGATGCTTTGGAGCCTCAGAAGACTAGCTGAATGCCACCAAGTCATATTCATGTATATTTTATTCCCGCTTCATTTGTGGTTCTATTTATCATTGTTTGCGAGGATATGTTGTTATAATTGTCCAGGCTGATGATAGATAGTTACTTTGATTGGTGTTTGTATGTTACAATTTTCTTTTATAAAGATCTGTTGTATATTATATATTACTCGTCGCAGTGTGAGGTTATGTTCTGTCTTTTCTTTCTTTCATCCCAATAATCTTTCTTTTCGGTACTTGGATGCTTGGAATGTGAATGGTGTTGATGTATTAGTGTCAACTTTTGAGGGTCGAAAAGGCTGGTCATTACAGGTGGTATCCGAGCTTTGGTTGATCGAACACCTAGGCTTTGGTAGTGTAAACTGATTTGAGAAAGGGTAAGTTACACCCTGTAAAGAGTTTGAGTGTGTGTGTGTGTTAATATATATATATATATATATATATATATATATATATATATATATATATATATATGAGCATGTACTTGTTAGTGCTATAAAGATGTTTTATTTTGTGTTGATTTATCTGTTGAGTGGTTTATGATTTCTGATCGAGACGTGGGACGATATGGTATCGATAGGGATTTCTAAATACTTGGACAAGGCAAACCGACATGATATTGTTTTTGAAATTGGTAAATTAAATAATTTTACCTAGGTATTATATTTTATATATAAAAGAATAATTTTAAAAAAATTGATATACTTATTTATGATGTGTTTATTTGTTAGGAAATGATAATGTTCAATTATTATTATTTATTGTTTGAGTGCTCGTGCTCGGCTAGTTTACGAGCATTGGCGATTGTTTGTTGATTTTTAAATTGTGCTTGACCAGTTTGTGAGCAGTTTTACATTTTCATTGCATGGGTTAGGTAGATAGAAATTGCAGGAACATCGAAACGAACACCTTGTGAATTTAATTTCACTGTTTGACTAAAAGGTGATTGATGATAATGTTGGGTTAAATTTAATTTTAACAATAGTTGTTTATTATGATCTAAATAAAGATAGACATTTGTGAAATGATTTTATATAAAAATGTGAAATTATATAAGTATGATTTATAAAAAAAGATTTAAGTTGAGAATTTGAGAACCTAAATCCCAATGTTTTGAAAATTGTTTTTCAAAGTTTTGAGGAAATGATCATAGTATTATTTGAAAACATTTATGAATAGAAATATTTTAAAATGGATTTTAAAGGAAACAGAAAGCACTAAACTCACTTCTATTACTGAAAAATAATTTCGGTAATGATTGTAGCGTCATCGGCGTTTATTTTCGAGTTTCTATGTGGGGAATGTTACCCAGAAAGTTTTTCTTCATATTTGTTTTGGTAAAATGAATTTTGTTTCGAATCACGAAAGTTTGATTTGATATACAAAATGAGAGATGATATTATTATTATTTCAAAATGATTTGAAATAAGACCTGGGTGTTTAATTCTTAAGTTTTCTTCTAAGTAAAGTTATGATATGTTGTTTAGTAGTTTTCAATTATTGAAATGAATTGGAATTTTCGGCGATTTTGGACAGTCGATAACTTCCAAGTTAATTGAGAAACTATACTTAAGTGTATTTGTGAAATTATAAGAAATAAGTTTTTGTAACTAATAAATTTAAGAAGATAGGAAGTTAAAAAAGTTTTGAATTTGTTAAGCATCCTGTTTAAGTAAATCAAATCTGATATTGTATATATACCCCTATTATGTTAAACATTATTATACGAGTATGAACTTAAGTCTTAAATATTTATGAACTTAAATAAGGAATGGTTTTAAACTACTTGATTTAGTATTAAAGGAAATATACTATAAATAAGGATGAATGTGATTTTAAATAAAATACTATTAATGTGAATAAACGTTAACCAAAAATAATTGGTGTAGTTAAGAAACCAATGGGATAAATAAGTAAGTTATACGTAGCTTATTTTATTAGCATAACTGTTTTTTTATCTAGATTCGAGTACATGGATTTTGAGGTGATTTACACCAGTCCGAGTTAAGATTTTTCACTCGATTCTTAACGACGAACACTTAATATAGATTTTCGATATGATTCTGAAGTTTTCTATCACCGTACATGGCTAGGTAAGGAGAATTGAGGTTTCTAGTCAAGGAAACTGATTAGAGTCCATATTAAGAAAGTCAAGTGAGCGATATTAGTTCAGGAGTGAAATTTGTATGATTGAGCGAGCGACCAGATTTGATATTGCATACGGATGACATATGTACATCGTATGGGCTTTAATGTAATTATATGATTTTGATAGTAGAAATGCAAGTTATATGGTTTATTGGCATTTGTAAGTGAGATCTAAGTATATGGAAGCAAAGGTAAGCTTACTGCTTTTGGTTTCATGAGTAGATTTTGATTTGTTCGACAAATAGGTATGTGTTTATTGCTTAACGGGTGTGCTTGTTATATGTTATACACACTTTATAAGGTATAAAATAATTATATATTATTATTGTGTTGTCCCCAGATATTGGAGGTCGCAGATATGGGTTTATATTGATATTGTGATTTTTCTGGATCAAGCCGTACAAAGGAGGTGCTGTCGAAATTTTTCACAACATTAGTGATTTTATAAGTCTAAGGGTATGAGGACATTTTTTCCTTTAAGAATTCCGGGGACTAATTTCTTTACGGGGGAATACTGTAACGACCTGGAATTTCTAACGTTTCGATTGAGAATATTTAATTTGTTAAATACTCAAATTTGATTCGAATTTAATAAATAATAAGAAAATTAATTTTTAATCAAACAACTTGATTTTTAATGACGTATATTTATTTCAATTTAAATGATTTTTCCATAATTTTTAATTTGAAAAACACTTAAATTATCATTTGACGTATTTATTGACAAATGATGGTATTTTTGAATTTTTACAGTGCGAGATAACCAGTATGTTTTATTATTGTTTTCAGATCGTGTCGCATTTTCATGCACGATCGGATTTTTGTTTTTATCGTTCGCAGTTCGTACACGAACGATATGTTGTGTACGGAAGTGCTAGAAATTGTAAAATAAACAACACTTAACCCTTGTACTTTTCCTCATTTACTTTTTTCCTCTTATCATTTTCACTTTTCCTCCTCTTTTCTATTTCCTGTAAAAATAAAATTTAACCCACCATCTCCAAATTTTTATAAAATCATCCATGCAATTAAAGGTTAAATCGTCAGATTCGTTGAGTTCGTAGGGTCGTAGGCGTCAAATCAATGTGAGTGTTGAGTGGTGTGGCTTCGATTTGAGATGATCGATGTAAATAGGCTGAGCTGAGGTTTGGTTTTTGGTGAGATTTAAGTGGATTTTGGAAAAATCGAGGTTGGATTTGAGTTTGTCGTGCAAAAGTGAGTCAGTGGTGGAAGTTGTGGAGCTTGCAGCTCCTTCTTGAACATCGCGACAATAAGGTTCGCAATTGGGTGCTGTCGGGTCGCATTTTCAATTGAGTGGTTGAGCTCGAAGAAAAGGGGTGGGATGTGTCAAGATTGCGGAGATAATTTAAACGGTGAAGTCAATGTGCGATTTTGTGGAGGATTGGCGGAGTTAAGGCGTGCGTGCACATTTGAGGGTCTGTGCACTTTCGTGTATAGGGGGAAGTGAATAACGCTTGGGGAAGAAAGGGGATTAAATGTGATTAGTGGTTTAATTTGTAGATTAATTAATATTTTAATCTTTAAATCTTATAAAATCAATATCTCACTCATAGGAGATCTAATCAGGATGTGGTCTTTTGCATTGTGCTCATAGGAGCGTTATCTACGCAATAGAATTAATTTCTCTGAGTTTGGAGCAAGTGAAATTTTAAGCAAGTTCAAACTGGAACGATTAAGCACCCGTTGAAATTTTGATGGGTTATCTCATCTTTGGATGAATACTATAATGATATATAATATATATAATTTTTTTTTCATGTTCGAATGATTTATTGTATAGTTTGGTTGAGTTTTCACTTTAAAAAGCGAATGATATTTAAAATGAAATACAGAGAATTTTGTAGAGGAATCCAGATTCCATGTTACTATTGATTTTATTTTCAGTTATATGCTTGTTATATAAATTGTTAAATGCTAAAACTTGATAGTTTGACAATATTGGATGTGACATTCATATATCTTAAAAGTCGAACCTTTTTACTGATAAAGGTAGTAATGACATTGGTTTAGTGTTATGGTAGCTATTGGCCTTGTTATAATATTTTGAAATGCTTTTAATTACTATTTTGATATGGAAATGTTTTTGATTTGGGAGATGATTTTAAATCTGACTTATTTGGATTTTCCATGATATTTTAATTTAAAATAGTGTTGTACTTTCCTATTTTACTCCAACCTTTTTGGGAATTTTTTAAAACAACTTTGGGAAGTATTTATTTTACAAGAAATTTAATATAATAATCGATGTTTATTTTGTAGAAGAAAAGGGGAATTTATCTTTTAAAATAAAGTGATTTTATTTTTAAAAGATGATAGAAATATGTTGAAATAAATATTTGTGAAATATCTTATATAAAATGTTGTAATAAAAGAGAGATTTATAAATGGTATTTTATGAATAAAAGAATAGATTTATAGATGATATTTTATAAAAGGGAAATGATTCTATTTTGATAAACTGGAATAATCACATTTGGTGTTTACAGTGATATATCAAATGATCTTTTATGGAAAGTATTTAGTCCTATTTTGAAACTAAAGACTTGAAATAAGTATATGAGATTTAAAATCAAGAGATTTATTAAAGGAGTTTAGCAAATGATAATTTATAAAAGGAGTTCGTAAATATAAAAGAGTTTTATAAATAGAAGGGAGTTTTATAAAGGAATTTTATAAAAGAATCTATAAAAAGAATGAGACTCGATTTGCATAAATGATCATTTTTAATTATGATGGTTTGGGAAATATTATTTTCATACTTAAAACCAAAAGAGAAAAGTGGTTTGGGTTTTATTGTTACTTATATTTTAAATGACATTTGTTTTAAACCCAATTAAGTATGGTTTTGAAAATGAAATCTTTCTTAAGATTTTTGAATAAACCTATATAAGTATATGAGTACATGTCCTAAGTATCGGAAATCTAGTGTTTTGTGAATATACTTATACCATTGATTTAAGTATATGGAAAAGCTCTAAGTATCGAGAATAAAATGTTTTATGAGTATTCTTATATAGTTGACATAAGTATATCAATATTTTTTCAAGTATTTGAAAAACGTAGAGAGGGATTGTGAATTTGTCTTTTGAAAAGGTATGTTTGAACCAAAAAATAGCATAGATACCAAGAAGGCTAAGTAGAGAATAAAAAGTGAATAAATTTAAATATAAATAAGAAGAAAAAAACACATACCTATTTACAGTTGTTTGGATAATCTTGGCCTACATCCACTTAGTGATTTTATTGATTAGATCACCAAATTACAGGCAGTTGTTCTTACGGATGGGTATAAATCCGACAGTGACTACAGGAAATTCGAGTTAGAGAAAGCAAGAGTCAAAGGATCCTTAGAATTGAGCCCAACCCCTCTATTTATAGGCGTAGGAAGCCTAAAATCTTGCCTCCACTCTCTCACCTCGTTTTACACACCAAGACAAAGTCCTCTAGAGAAATTTATGACCATCTCAGCAAAATACATGGATGATACCAATCCATAAGCTTGGATCAGTACCGATCCATAAGTTGGCCAAAATGGTCGTGTTGAACTCTTAGTGTTGCCTATCTCTCCAAGCTTCCTACCTTGATAATTTTCAAGCTCGATTTGTCTAGTTCATCCAGATATTACATGGCCGAAAGGCGAGATAACACTTGCCTCCAAAAGTACATCTTTTTTCAAACATGAAGTGATTTGAATCAAGACAAGTTAGAATTGTTGTGAAGGATTCCACTCCCTGCATCGAATGATCGTTACCCTTCCTTCGGATTGGTTTATGAAGAGCTGTTTCTTTAGTTGTTCATTGCAACACTTTACCAGCATCCGATACTATAAATCTAGAATGCACTCTTATGATAATTATTTTCTGCTCGGTTCTTTTGAGCTAATTAATTGAGTTACTAGGCCCTGGTTGTTTGAACTGGTTCCATCTCCGAAATTCCAAGCTGTGAAACTGTTTTCTTCCAATCTCAGTTGGTGAATGCACATGCCTATATGTGCATATTTTTAAATAGCTCCATAGTCATAGGCACTCATATGTTTGTACATGTATATGGCCATCTTATTTGTATGAAATTGTTTAAGTGTTGAGAAGCGCATTTTCCATTCACTGTACTCGCATCCATTCCTCTTCGTCATTGTTTTCAGGCTACATCTTTAGCCATTTTGTCGTTTGCCGGCTATAAGTCCCTTGGTGAACGTAAAATGATTTCTGAGGCGCCAAGCTCTGGGTGCCTATAACGACCCACCTTTCATTGCACAGAAAGAAGTATCATCATAAAGGAAAAAAAGTGATAGAAAAGAGAAAAGATATGAAAGAAAGAACTAAACAATATCAGAATCTCAAAGCGGAACGAATAAATTATATTACATCACATAAGTATCTACGTAATAGTCATATACATCAGAGTTACACAACTTATACAACACATTAGACAGTCGTGAAGACATGTCTATCATACAACTTAGAATCCCAAACAAGACAGCAGAAATAAAACATTTATATACGCTGAAACCTCCTGCTCCATGTGACGACCCAGAATTTTGGAAAATTTAAATTGGAATACTTAAATGATTTTAAATATTTAAAAGTAAATTTTTAACTTGAATTCGAATATTATTATTTAGCAATTAAGTTATTGGATCTAATAAACTGAAATTGGGTAAATTATTGAATCTTCAGTTTTAAGCCTGTTAAAAATAATTTGAAGGCTTGTAAAATTTATATAGATAATACTGAAAATAGTAAAGGTGCTAAAATTGAATGTGGAAGTGTTTTGTTCAGTTTTGAATTTATACCGTTTAATCGATATTTAAAAATAGCCTTTCGAGGGACAGTCTCGGATTTCGACGAAACTAGGTCCATTGGATCCGTAATATTGTATTTTTACCAGATTTCAATTTTCGTAGGGATTGGAGTTATTGTTTGGTCATACGGGTTATAAATGCGCTGAAATTTATATCAAAATTTAATATAATAACTGGGTCCGAAAAGTTATCTTCTCCTTACGACCGAATTATGGCTCGAAACCTTTTTTAATGCGTTTGGAATATGGATATAACATTATGAACGCCTAGCGGCATGCCTCGATAGGATGTCAAGATTTTAAGTTGCTAATTCAAGTCAATCTAAAATTTAAATTTAAAATTTGAATATGATATTTTGACTAGTCTAAATTTCACATTAGGGTCAAAGTCATAGCCGCCTTCCTGCAAGTCAAAGTGTATACGTTTCCTTAGCTTCTCTTATACACATTCTTTTTGTAAAAAAACAGTATATGAGTTCCTTCCTTCTCAAACGAAATAAAATAAAAATGGCCGAAACAAATTCACAAGATTTCCCCTTTTTCCTCTTACCTCGATTTAACTTCGCGACCGATTCGAAATCAAAAAAAGGGGGCAACGAGATCGTGAGGGAAGCAGGCAGCAAGCGTCAAGGGTTGAATCGCGTGAAGATGGAGCTGGAAGTTGGCCAAGCTAGGGCTCGTTTTGGAAGGGTATCGAGTAGGAATCTCGCGAGCTTGAGCGGCGGCGTGTGTGGCAGCAAGGGGTGATGGCCGCGTCGGGGTGATGCTGGGGAGATGTGGTCGCGAGGTTTTCTCGAGCATACCACTTCGAATGGAGGCGAGTGGCATGACAGTTCAAGGAGGTCGCATCGTGGCTTCTGATGGCGAGCAACGTGAGCTCTTGCTCGAATTCGCGTCGCCGAGGCTAGGTTGAGAAGTTGATGTCGGGAACGATGCAATTGGTTGGGTCGCGAAGTTCACCAGTGAGGTATAATTTTTTTTTCCAATTTATATGCATATACAATTTACAGTCTTGATTTAGTAAATATATATTGACTGAAGGTATAAAGTAGTTCTGTCTTGATTTAGTAAATACAACACACCATTTGAATTTACAGTAAGATTCGATCTTACATTAGTTTTTAATTATACATATATACACAGATTTTAAAAAAATAGGATTTTAAAATGTTGAAAGTTATATAAAATCAGATTTTTAACCATATAGATTATTTTTATAGGTGTAGTTTCAAAGAAAATAAATATACATATTTTTATTGACTTGTTTATTTCAAATAATTTATTCAGGTGATTAATTTGTTAAACTAAATTATTTATTTAAAATCAAATTATTGGTTTAAATTAAATAAGTAAGTAGTAATTAACTGTTCGATCAATTCAAATATTAATAAATTGTGAAAATACCTATACAAGGTCAATAGTCGTGGAATCAAATCGAGAATGAAATGGATTTGCAAATTTAAGGGGGCAAAGGTGAGTTAATCTCACTCATCTGGTTGATATTTAAATTTAAATACTTAAATTTGAATATTTGGTTGAATGATTGAATTGCTTTGATGTGCAATATTATATATAGTAGTATATAATATATCTTGGAATGATTGATTTCCCGCATTATATAGCGGATGAGACCCTATGCACCGCATAATAGCGGATGATATTATTTAATCCCATATACCGCGATATTCCACCTCGGAGTGGAATTGGTATTTTATATTGTGCCAACATCTGTGGATACAGGAAAACAGGTTGGAGGAATCTAACTGGATTCCTCAAATTTTATAGATTGATCTAATAATTCTGTATCATGATTATTTGATATTCTATGGTGAATTTCATTGACAATTGGAATATTGGATGCTATAGTTGAAATTAATATATTTCAATATACTGAGTTATCAAAATCTATAGAATTGGATTTTTGAAAAGGGAAAATAAAAGAGAAAATCTTTAAGTAAAATAATTATAGAAGCTTGAATGAATTGAAGGATAAATTGGAAAGAATAAAAGTGAATTTTTTTAAAAAAAATAAATAAAATTCCGAATATGGGAAGGGGATTTTGAAATAAACAGAGGAGTAACGAATTTAAAACTTAAGTGAGATTATCTAAAGGAATAAAGAATTTATTTTAAAATCCAAGATTTAAGTTTATTTAAAAGAATAAAGAAGGAATTTGGAAAAAGGGGTATGAAATTGGTATTTTCAGTTAAAAAGGGGTTTAAATCATAATTAAGAAATAAAATCTGAAGTTAATGGATTTTGAAATAAAATGAGTAAGTAAAGGAATTTATTTCAAAATGGAGTAAATTGGAAATCAATTTGGAAGTTGATTTAAGTGTTTGAAATTGGAAATTTAAAGGAGAATGTGACTATGAAATTTATAAACTGGGTTTATGAAAGTAAAGTAATATATCAGTGGATATTTGGAAGAATAAATTCTGGATGGGAATTTATTAAAGGAATGGGAAAATCTGTTAAAAATAAATAGTGATTTATTTTTAAAGATAGAAAGAGAAGAGTATTTCCCTGAATAGCCAAGTACGTTTTCAAAGTAAAAATTTTAAAAATAAGTTAAAGGCTTTAATGTTGTTTTAAAAAGTATGTTAGGAAATTTATTATTTCTAAATGTCTAAATTCTAAATAAGTATTTTCTTTAATCTATTTATAGCAGTAATCATTTAAAGGTGGCTTGGTATTTTGGATTTTAAAAGTTAGAAATTCAGTTTTATATTGCACAAAGTAGTTTTATTTTAAATATTCTTAAAGTATATATTTTAATAAAGTATTAAAGTAGTTTTTAATTTAAATATTTTAAAGTATATTTTATAATAAAGTGTTTTTAAATTGTTCTAAAATCTAAGTGTTGTACTTGGTGATTTCAGTGGAAATAGAAAATATTTGGGAAATTTATTCTGTAAAAAAGAAGATGGTTTGAAACTGTGTTCAAAGGGTTGAAAATGGAAATATACCTTGCGAAAATATTTTGAGAATAATAAATAATTTAGGAGAAATTATTTATGATTGATGGTTGTCGTGAATGTTAATTGATAGTTAAATAACCGACTATCAATATTGGATAATGCGCTGATCGTTTCGAAGAGACCAGGATCGGAATTAATTTCTCGAAAACCACTTCGATCCGGTTTGAACGTTTTCGTGGAAAAAAGAGTTCGGAGTCGAAGACGGAGCAGTGAAGTACAAGGGCTAGTCGCTACTAATCCTGAGGATATTTCCAAAATGGATGTAGTAGGAATAGTGCCTTCGGTTCCGTTCGATCCCGGGACGGACTTGTATGGATGAATGCTTTCGAAACATCGTTAGGTGGACGATGAGCATTCTAAGTGATACGTTCTTAAAGGTAATGCTTAGCCTCAAGCCTCATCAACCGGGAATGACTGAAAATCAAGGGTTATGAGGCAAGGCTAGGTGGGTAGCATCCATTTCAGGGCGAGGTCATCCCTGTCTAGATGTCCCTTTTTATTTCGGCTTAGTGGTGCGGTTGCTGATCACAACCGTGGGGCGATCTTACTTGGGATTATCCAATAAGGTGTAGTCCCGGCCTTGTGTTGCACGGGATTGGGAGTAATCCTCAGTACGGTGATCTATGCCACGTACTGTGACAGGTGGTACCCCAGTGCCTAGTCATTAGTTGGAAATCCATTCTCCCTATGCGCCTTTTACGATTTTTGTTTGTATTACCCACTTTGTGGCTAGTAGCTGGAATTTAATAGATGTAACAATTTCGGCTACTTTAATAAGTATTTGTAAATAAACCCTATTATAATATCAGAGGATTTTGATAAAAAGTGTTTTAGCTATCTTAAGGTAAAAACCCGACATGTTTATTTGTGGCGTGGTCTTATGAAATGCTTTTGTTTTCAAAGGATTTTGAAACTTTAATAATCAATTTGAGTGTGGTTTTCTCACGCTGGTATTCCAGACTGACTCGGGTGTTATTTAACTATAATGCTCGGGTCAGACCGAGTATTATAGAATACAGAAAAGGATGCTGTGGAGCTCAAAAGATGAGCTGGATGGCGAGACGTACTTCCGTACTTGATTTATATTCCGCTGTGTATTCAGTTGTGTGAGGACAGGTTATGATTGCTGTCCAATTGTGTGTTATGTGATTGATGTACCCTGATGATGTATGTATAAACAGATATAGTATTTGTTTTTGTGTAAAGATCGGTTATTATCTATTATATTTTATTCCGTTGCGATGGTTAGATTCTGATGTTGCTTTCTACTTTCTTCTTCTACCTCTTCTTCTTTAACCCTCATGGTTCGGTTTCTCATGCATCGGAGAATCGGGTTGTGACATTGTGGTATCAGAGCTTAGGTTGGCGATAACCTTGGCTCTGGTGGGAATTACTTATTGAAAATACAATCCGTAGTACTCTAGAATGAGTTTGAGTGTATTAATAGATATGAGCGCGTATTTTTTAGTGAATATAAATTGTTTAAATATTGTGTTGGCTTATTAGTTGAATGGAATATGAATTCTTATCGAGTAAGTTGGCCGCTATTCGAGAAGAGTTTATAAACACCTGACACGATAAATTGACACAGTATTGTTTCAAAGGTGGGTGAATGAAATAATTTTACCTAAAATATTTTTTAATATAAAATAAATTTTTTTGTAAACTATTTTAGCTAATATATGGTTGCTTGGATGCTAGGAATGATAATATTAAAGTATTACCATTATTGTGTGGAAATTTAACTAGAAATTGAAAATATAACTAAAGGTTAAGGAAGTAAATTCATTTATAAAGTGAAATTTATAAATATGAATTATACATGTGATTTATAAATTTAAATATAATCAAATGGGAATTTGTATGAGCATAAACTATGCAAATGAATTATAGTTAAAATTTGATTTAAGCCAGAATTTGAAAATTTAAAATCCCGGAGATTTTGGAAGTATTTTTCGAAGTGTTTTGAAGATAAATAATAGCATTATTATTTTAGAAGTATTTCTGGAAGGAAATTGTTTCAAAAAAAATTTGGGAAGGGGTATAGCATTGAACTCACTTCAATCGCTGGAAAATAATTTCGGTGATGAATGCAGCATCATTGATGTTCATTTTCGAGTTTCTAAGTGACGGATAGCTGCCAAATTGATTTGTTTAGAAGAACCAGTTGTTTTTGAAATTTCAAAGGAAATTTGTTGGGAATAAAAACCAGGATTGGTTTAAAATATTTGAGAAGTATGATTTTGAGATGTTGGTGATTTCAAAATGATTTGAAACCAAAAGCCGGTTGTTTGAAAATCCTGATGATATAGGTTATAATCTTATAAATTGAGATGATTTTTAAATCAGGAAGGAAATATGAGCTTTGAATGTTGGAATTTAAATTTAAAGTGAAAAGTTAAAAATTAAAATAACGTGGGTTGATGAAAAAAATTGAATCGAATTGAATTAAATAAGTCTGAGTTAAAATAGAATAGAATTGGAATAAATTTCAGTTGAGTTATAGGTGATATTGAATGGAATTAGATCCTTACTTTAATAAATGGAAGTAAGTTGGATAATAAATTAGTTGGATAAGAATGGGATAAGAATAAATGAATTAGAATAACTTATAAAAGAATTAAAAATCCATGGAATAAAAATATGCATGGATTATAAATAAGCGAAAAATTTTGAGTTAAAATAAAGATGAATATATTCAAGCCTAGAATGAATGGAAATGTGTAAAATAATAAGTTGTGACTTATAAAACTGGAAAGTGGAATAGAAAACCCAAAATAGATATTGCTTGATGTTTTGGAAAAAATGAAACAAAAATCCAAAATTAAATTATAAAATAAATTGAACTTAAAAAAATTTAATGAAGTGATTTTTAAGATTAAAATCAAGTATTGAATTATAAATATGGGGAGAACTAATTAGATAATAAATTAGTTAATGCAATATGTAAATGGAACCTAATGTAGTTAAATAGAAGCTGAATTGTGAGTTAATAATGGAATTTGGAAATAAAATTCGAGTTATAAATCAAATTCGACTTGAATCGTTAATGAAGTAAATATAACTGAAAATAGATTGAGGTAGGGATGGTTTTAGTTGCAAATAAAACCCAGATGAGTGGGAATAAATTGAAAATGGCTTTGTAATCAATTAAATGAATTGAATCTGAAAATTTAAAATTTATAATAACTAATCAAATAAATTTGAAGATGGAAATAGAACTTGTTGCAAAAAGAAATGGAGGTTGATCAAATGGAAATGAACTTAAGTTATTAACTTAAGTAAGTGTTGAATGAAAGCTGAACTCAAATAGAAGTGTGGTTCAAATAAGTTGAGAAATAGTTATTGAACGAATAAGCCTGGATTGTTTTCAATAAAATAGTTTTGGATAAACAAATATGGAGATGAAAGGAAAATACAAGTGTATGGGTTGTGAGTAATGTAGAATGGAATAGAATTTATATAAATTAAGTTGGAATCAATTTAAATGGTCATCGGCTTAAGTGGTTATTTACTTGGATGAGTATTACCAATTTGCATGAGAAAAATTGGTCGTTGGACGAAAATAGAAGAAAATAAAATTCTATAAATCATTGCAAGTAAATAAAATTGATTTTTAAATCAATTGGAATAATATGGGTTTGTTTAAAATTAAAAATGAATTGAATGTAAGCAAGTGGGTTGTAAACCATTCAAATTGTATGAAAATGTATACGAATTAATTGAAAACAGTTGAACTAGTATTAAAACTATATAAATTGCTTACGTAAAGTGTTTAGTGTGCATTGCTTTTAGAATTCATGTGTTTAACTATTGAAAATAAGTGAAATGTTGTTAAACTTCATATATATGACACTTACATGTTTTAATTGAGTAAGTACAGGTTCAAGAAGCCGTTTGGTTGGATTTTAGGCATGCTAACTGCTAAATAAATAAGCCGCTTGCTTAAAAGTGCTAAATAAAGGTACACCTACGCAATAAATATAGGAAATATGAATTGTTTTTGTTTTTCTGACCGGGTGGGTCGATGTATATATATTATGTTTTTTGTCAAATTGCAAAAGCTCCTCCGTACAAAGGAGACTCTGTCAAAAATTTTCGAAAATTTTGGGAGTTAGAAAAATTTTTGTTAGCGACAAAACGATTTCAAATTGGAAATTGAAATAAATTAGTGGATGAAACTAATTTAAAATAATAATATGAATCAGTTATAAATCGAAGATAAAATTCAATATTCAGAGTAGAAGATAAATTGAATTCATATGGAAATGGGAAAACTAATTTGAATAGAAGTAGATATGAAAACTTCTGTAAGGAAATGTATAAAATGATTTTAAAAGCTATGATTGGATATTATTGCTAAATAGGATATGCAGGTATTATAAAGGGAAAGGAAATTTGGTTTTGATTTCATATGATAAATTTGAATTGCCCGACCAAAATGGTATGTGTTTAAATTTCTATATGAAATTTGATTGGGTTTTTGATCTAGCCACTTGGCTCTTGTTTTCATTTGAAATTTGGGGGCCCGTAGAGGCATTTGTAGTTGTACCGAGCTAGCCGCGCAAAGGAGACGCTGGCGAAATTTCTCAAAAATTTAGGGAGTTAGAAAATCTTTAAGCAAATTTTGATAATTCAAAATTTGGTTTTAATTTGAAATTTGAATGATTGAGAAAATAGTATTGTTTGGAACAAACGGAAGAAGTTTGGAAAGTTAGTAAGGTTGATGATGTTCTTATTAAAAGATGATTTTGGGTATTGTTGAAAACTGTTTGGTTTGGGTAGTTGTTGAAACCCCATTGATTTAGGAAATTAGTAATGGGTTATGGACCATTCCTCTTAACTAGTAATTTCGGAAACGAAATTCTTTTAAGGGAGGAGGAATGTGACGACCCGGAATTTTGGATAATTTAAATTGGAATAATTAATTGATTTTAAATATTTAAAAGTAATTTTTTTACTTGAATTCGAATATTATTATTTAGCAATTAATTTATTGGATCTAATAAACTGAAATTGGGTAAATTATTTAATCTTCAGTTTTAATCCTGTTAAAAATAATTTGAAGGCTTGTAAAATTTATATAGATAATACTGAAAATAGTAAAGGTGTTAAAATTGAATTTGGAAGTGTTTTGTTCAGTTTTGAATTTATACCGTTTAAATCAATATTTAAAAATAGCCTTCCGAGGGACAGTCTCGGATTTTGACGAAACCAGTTCCATTGGATCCGTAATGTTGTATTATTACTGGATTTCAATTTTCATAGTGGTTGGAGTTATCATTTGGTCATACGGGTTATAAACGCGCTGAAATTTATATCGAAATTTAATATAATAATTGGGTCCAAAAAGCTATCTTCTCCATACGACCGAATTAGGGCTCGAAACCTTTTTAAGTGCGTTCAGAATAGGGATATAATATTATGAGCGCCTAGCGGCATGCCTCGATAGGAGGTCAAGATTTTAAGTTGCTAATTTAAGTCGATCTAAAATTTAAATTTAAAATTTGAATATGATATTTTGACTAGTCTAAATTTCACATCAGGGTCAAAGTCATAGCCGCCATCCTGCAAGTCGAAGTGTATATGTTTCCTTAGCTTCTCTCATACGCGTTCTTTTTGAAAAAAAAACAGTATATGAGTCCCTTCCTTCTCAAACAAAATAAAATAAAAATGTCCAAAACAAATTCACAAGATTTCCCCTTTTTCCTCTTACCTCGATTTAACTTCGCGACCGATTCGAAAAAAAAAAAAGAGGCAACGCGATCGAAGACGCGATCGTGAGGGAAGCAAGCAGTGAGCATCAAGGTTGAATCGCGTGAAGATGGAGCTGGAAGCTCGCGAAGCTAGGGCTCGTTTTGGAAGGTATCGAGTAGGAATCTCGCGAGCTTGAGCGGCGGCATGCGTGGCAGCAAGGGGTGATGACCGCGTCGGGGTGATGCTGGGGAGATGTGGTCGCGAGGTTTTCTCGAGCATACCACTTCGAATGGAGGCAAGTGGCACGGCATTTCGAGGAGGTCGCGTCGTGGCTTATGGTGGCGAGCAGCTTGAGCTCCTGCTCGAATTCGCGTGGCCGAGGCTGGGTTGAGAAGTTGATGTCGGGAACGATGCAGTTGTTTAGGTCGCGAAGTTCACCAGTGAGGTATAATTTTTTTTTCCAATTTATATGCATATACAATTTACAGTCTTGATTTAGTAAATATATATTGACTGAAGGTATAAAGTAGTTCTATCTTGATTTAGTAAATACAACACAATATTTGAATTTACAGTAAGATTTGAACTTATATTAGTTTTTAATTATATATATATATATATACAGATTTAAAAAAAATAGGGATTTTAAAATGTGGAAAGTTATACAAAAATCAGATTTTTAACCCATATAGATTATTTTTATAGGTGTATTTTCAAAGAAAATAAGTATACATATTTTTATTGACTAGTTTATGTCAAATAATTTATTTAGTTGATTAAATTGTTAAACTAAATTATTGTTTAAAACCAAATTATTGGTTTAAATTAAATAAGTAAGTAGTAATTAACTGTTTGATCAATTCAAACATTAATAAATTGTATAAATACTTATACAAGGTCAATAATCGTGGAATCAAATCGAGAATGAAGTGGAATTGCAAATTTAAGAGGGCAAATGTGAGTTAATCTCACTCATCTGGTTGATATTTAAATTTAAATACTTAAATTTAAATATTTGGTTGAATGATTGAATTGTTTTGATGTGCAATATTATATATAGTAGTATATAATATATCTTGGAATGATTGACTTTCCACATTATATAGCGGATGAGACCCTATGCGCCGTATAATAGCGGATGATATTGTTTAATCCCATATACCGCGGTATTCCACCTCGAAGTGGAATTGGTATTTTATATTGTGCTAACATCAATGGATGCAGGAAAACAGATTGGAGGGATCCAACTGGATTCCTCAAATTTTATAGATTGATCTAATAATTCTGTATCATGATTATTTGATATTCTTTGGTGAATTTCATTGATAATTGGAATATTGGATGTTATGGTTGAATTAATATATTTCGGTATACTGAGTTATCAAAATCTATAGAATTGGATTTTTGAAAAGGTAAAATAAAAGAGAAAATCTTTAAGTAAAATAATTATAGAAGCTTGAATAAATTGAAGGATAAATTGGAAAGAATAAAAGTGAATTTTTTTTTATTAAAAAAATAAATAACATTCTGAATATGGGAAGGGGATTTTAAAATAAACAGAGGAGTAACGAATTTAAAACTTGAGTGAGATTATCTAAAGGAATAAAGAATTTATTTTAAAATCCAAGATTTAAATTTATTTAAAAGAATAAAGAAGGAATTTGGAAAAATGGGTTAAAATTGGTATTTTCGGTTAAAAAGGGGTTTAAATCATAATTAAGAAATAAAATCTGAAGTTAATGGATTTTGAAATAAAATGAGTAAGTAAAGGAATTTATTTAAAAATGGTGGAAATCAATTTGGAAATTGATTTAATGTTTGAAATTGGAAATTTAAAGGAGAATGTGACTATGAAATTTATAAGCTGGGTTTATAAAAGTAAAGTAATATATCGGTGGATATTTGGAAGAATAAATTCACGATGGGAATTTATTAAAGGAATGGGAAAATCTGTTAAAAATAAATAGTGGTTTATTTTTAAAAATAAAAAGAGAAGAGTATTTCCCTTGATAGCCAAGTACGTTTTCAAATTAAATTTTTTAAAAATAAGTTAAAGGCTTTAATGTTGTTTTAAAAAGTATGTTAGAAAATTCATTATTTCTAAATGTATAAATTCTAAAATAAGTATTTTCTTTAATCTATTTATAGCAGTAATCATTTAAATGTGGCTTGGTATTTTGGTTTTTAAAAGTTAGAAATTCAGTTTTATATTGCACAAAGTAGTTTTATTTTAAATATTCTTAAAGTATATATTTTAATAAAGTATTAAAGTAATTTTTAATTTAAATATTTTAAAGTATATTTTATAATAAAATGTTTTTAAAATGTTCTAAAATCTAAGTGTTGTACTTGGTGATTTAAGTGGAAATAGAAAATATTTGGGAAATTTATTCCGTAAAAAAGAAGAAGGTTTGAAACTGTGTTCAAAGGGTTGAAAAAGGAAATATATCTTGCGAAAATATTTTGAGAATAATAAATAATTCAGGAGAAATTATTTATGGTTGATGGTTGTTGTAAATGATAATTGATAGTTAATAACCGACTATCAATATTGGACAATGCTCTGATCGTTTCGAAGAGACCGGGATCGGGATTAATTTCTCGAAAACCACTTCGATCCGGTTTGTACGTTTTCGTGGAAAAACGAGTTCGGAGTCGAAGATGGAGCAGTGAAGTACAAGGGCTAGTCGCTATTAATCCTGAGGATATTTTCAAAATGGATGTAGTAGGAATAGTGCCTTCGGTTCCGTTCGAAACCGGGACAGACTTGTATGGATGAATGCTTTCGAAACATCGTCAGGTGGACGATGAGCATTCTAAGTAAACGTTCTTAAAGGTAATGCTTAGCCTCAAGCCTCATCAACCGGGAATGACTGAAAATCAGGGGTTGTGCAGCAAGGCTAGGAGGGTAGCACCCATTTCAGGGTGACGTCATCCCTGTCTAGATATCCCTTTTTATTTTGGCTTAGTGGTGCGGTTGTTGATCACAATCGTGGGGTGATTTTACTCGATATTATCCAGTAAGGGGTAGTCCCGGCCTTGTGTTGCAGGGGATTGGGAGTAATCCTTAGTACGCTGATCTAGGACACGTACTGTGACAGGTGGTACCCCAGTGCCTAGTCATTAGTTGGAAATTCATAATCCCTACGCGCCTTTTACGATTTTTGTTTGTATTACCCACCTTGTGGCTAGTAGCTGGAATTTAATAGATGTAACAATTTCGGCTATTTTAATAAGTATTTTTAAATAGACCCTTTTATAATATCATAGGATTTTGATAAAAAGTGTTTTAGCCATCGTATGGTAAAAACCCGAGATGTTTATTTGTGGCGCGGTCTTATGAGATGCTTTTGTTTTCAAAGGATTTTGAAACTTTAATAATCAATTTGAGTGTGGTTTTCTCATGCTGGTATTCCAAACTGACTCGGGTGTTATTTAACTATAATGCTCGGGTCAGACCGAGTATTATAGAATACATGAAAGGATGCTGTGGAGCTCAGGAGACGAGCTGGATGGCGAGACGTACTTCGTACTTGATTTATATTCCGCTGTGTATTCAGTTGTGTGAGGACAGGTTATGATTGCTGTCCAATTGTGTGTCATGTGATTGATGTACTCTGATGATGTATGTATAAATAGATATAGTATTTGTTTTTGTGTAAAGATCTGTTATTATCTATTATATTTTATTTCACTGCGATGGTTAGATTCTGATGTTGCTTTCTACTTTCTTCTTCTACCTCTTCTTCTTTAACCCTCATGGTTCGGTTTTTCGAGCATCGGAAAATCAGGTTATGACACTCCAAGTCTTCTCCAAATTCATCAAAGCAAACCTGAATCCCTTGGCTACTCGTAAAAATTTGAGTACCTAAGAGTTTAAGAAAACAGAAGATAAACTCCGCGTCAAACATGAGTCTGGTGTGAGTAAACGGGTTAAAGTTATTTAAATTTGAAAATCATTTGAAAACAAAGGTATGTCGTAAGACCACGCCACAAATAAACATGTCAGGTTTTTACCTTACGATAACCAAAACACTTGATAGGAAATCCAATGAAATTATAATAGTGTCTAGAGTTTTCAAGTAAAATAGGAAATAGATGAAATGCTTACATCTCACGTTCCAACATAGTTGGCACAATCAAAACGTATGACGCTTATTGGAGATTGGATTCCATAGAATGGCAGTGCTACTGGGTACCGCCCGTCACAGTACCTGGTCTAGATCAGAGTACCGAGGATCCACCCTGATCTCCTGCAATGCAAGACTGGGACTACCCCTTACTGGATAATTCCGAATAAGACAACCCTGTAGTTGGTGCGACCAACCGCCCACACAGCCGAATAAAAGGGACCTCTAGACAGGGAAAATTTTCCTACTTGTGTCTACCCACTTAGCCTTGCTGCACCTCCCTTGTTTTATCGGTTTATGAGGCTTGAGGCTACGATTACCTTTTTAGAACACATATCTTGGAATGATCATCGTCCTCCGATGACGATGGTCTAAAAGCATTCATCCATACAAGTCCATCCCAGGTTTGAATGAAACCGAAGGCATTATCTTCGCTACACTCATTTTGGAATCATCCTCAGAGTTAACGATAAATAGCCCTTGCACTCTGAATCTTCATCTCGATCGAAGGCTCTATCTCCATTAAACTCGTTTTGGAATCACTCTCGGAGTTAACGACTAATAGCCCTTCCTCTTTGAATCTTCATCTTGATCTTCACTTGAGATTTCACGACCCATCATTTAATTTGGATCGATGTGGTTTTCGAAAGTCCAAGTTATTTAAGTTTAAACAATTCAATTTATTATTTAGAATAACATATTCACATAGATAGATAATTCACATTATCACAGATAGATAATCCATATTATCACAATTCAACCAAAGCATCTCATATCTCAGAGTAGCACATATCACATATCAGAGATATCAAATAATCCAAAGCATTCAATATCATTCAATCATCCATAAGCAAGATTATTTAGGTGTACAATTCCCAATTAATTTAACATAATCTCCAAATAAATTAAACTAATTACTTTAATTACTTCTAAATCCTGTTTACTTAACATTAATTAATTACAAACCAATTAATTAATCATCCTTTAATTATCCATCTTAATTAATCATCCTTAATTAATTATTCTTTAATTACATTAAGTAATTAGCCTTTAGTTAATTACATAAATTAATCATCCATTAACCATTCACATTAATCAACCCTTAATAACTCTCATTAATTAATTATACTATTATTAATTACATTAATTAATGATCCTTAACTGATTGCATTAATTAATTATCCTATAATTAATTACATTAGTAATTAACCTTTCATTAATTACATTCAGTAATTATCCATAAATTACTTACACTAAGTAATTATACTTTATTAATTACATTAAGTAATTATACTTAATCAATTTCATAAGTGATTATCCTTAATTAATTAAACCAATTAATTATCTTTAATTAATTGCATTAATTAATCAATCCTTAATTAATTTCATCAAGTAATTATCCTTAATTACTTACACTAATTAATTAATCCTTAATTAATTCCATCAAGTAATTATCCTTAATTACTTACATTAATTAAATTTTCTTTAATTAATTTAAATTAAATAATTATTCGTTAATAAATCACATTAAGTAATTATCTTTTAATTAATCACCATAATTAATTATCCTTAGTTACTTGTATTAATTAGCTAATCCTTAATTACTTACATATAGTAGTTAGTCTTTTAATTTCTTTCATTAATCAAATCCTTAACTAAATTATTTAAATCTTTATTTAATTAAATGCTTGAAATTATTATATACCAAAAATCATTTATTAATTAAAGTTTAATACCACATACCCTAATCACTTCTTAATTACATCATTAAATTTTGTTTGAAAACATTTAGGAACTAAATACAGAATTAATCTAGTGTATAATTATATAAATCAAACAATTTTAAAACAATTTGACTTTAAAATTTAAACATTGAACTTGTTTAAAGAAAACTTGTTTAATAGATTTACTTTGAAAACTTGGTTATCTTTTCTTTGAAAAACTTTTTCATTTTAATATACTTTTAAAGATTGATTTAAAAACTTGCTTTGCTTAAAACTTAGTAACATTACTTTTGAAAACTTATTTATTTTAATAGACTTTAAAAAAATTTGTTCACTTTAATATACTTTAAAACTTGGTTTAATAAATAGTTTGAAAACTTATTTATTTTAACATACTTTATAACTTGTCTACAATCTTGTTCATGCTTTATATTTTAAAACCTATCATCTAGATTTACTTTGCATTTTAAAACCAAATCATGGACGTGCACAAATCACAGACGCGATGCCACATGAACTCAAATCACAGACGTGCACACGTGCACGTGCATGTCGACTCCACGCTTCTACAACCAACACCCTGATCCTCGATAAGTCGTCGATAACGTCCCACTCGACCTCCTAGTTCCGACGATCTCGCCTGCGATTCGAAATCGAACTACTCAGCAAACTACGGGAACAAAACCGATCGACAAAACTTCATCGCTACGACGATCCCAACCACCAGCATCCACGCCGCCTCATCCAAAGCAACGTCACAACACCCAGCTTTGATTCCCCCATACGTGATCGCCTCCGGTGCCCTATCATCGACGCACGAGCTCCGACAACACTCTCGACCAATATAGGTTACTCCGACCATCTGAAAAATCCCTAACTATTTTTCCGATGATCTCCAACCTGCAAGCCACCTCCAACTTTAGTCGCGACGCACCTCCACCTCCAGTTCGCTAGAAAACGATAAAATCCCCAAAACTGATCATCTCGGGATATCTCAACTTATATAAACTTAAAAATCATGATTTCGATATCTAAATTCATCATTTTCTAATACTAATCTGGTTCTATAATCAAAATCTGAAATTAAGATGATTGATTTTTGACTTATATTTAGATCATCACTGTATTTATTATTTTAGAAATAATTCCTAAATTTAAATACTTGAAACTATTTTTAAAATTGATATTACACTATTATAATCATTTTTCATTTATAAATCATAGCCTAAAATCGATTGTATGGGAAGACATGAATTTTTTCATGATGATCTTAAGTCTGTCGTTCAAACAGAGGAAAATATATACATACACATTCACATGCACAGACATATATACATAGAACTTCACTATATTCAAACAAGATATATCTATACAAACCATATATACATTACCACTATGCAGATCTATCACATTCATCAAGAAAATAAAGATTTTTAGCTTTAAAATGTCAAGTTTACTCACCAGATAATTTGAAAACAGAGGAACAGTTTTAGATCTTTTGATCCGGAAGTTGATCTTCAACTTGATGTTTTAAAAACTGATCTTTGATTTTGATTTTGCTTAATCTTTGAATTGAATTTATGTTGATTTGGTCTACTGCTTGTTAGCTTTGCTCAGGTTGACACTGGTTGAAAACTTGAAAAACTAATGCTGTTTTAATTTTTCTTTAGATTTAAATTTAGAAGATGAAAGAAAGAAGAGTTGAGAAGTTTAAAAAAATGGGAGAGTGTTGAACTAAAACCAGGTTATCCACTAACACTTATTATATATAATTAAATTTTAAAAGAAAATTGTGTTTCCACTTGTTAATTCAAGTTATATTAAGCTTACAAATGTATTTTGCATGAATTCATTATTTTACAAATGTTTAATGCTTGTATCATATGTCTACAAATGTTAGAAACAATGTATTTTATGTGTAAACCCTTATATTTAATATTTCTTATGTTTTTATTAACTTATATATTATATTTATATTTTTACATGTTTTTTTATTAATTAGGTTTTAAATCTTTAATCTCTTTATTTATTAATTACTTATGTTTTATATATATTTATGTAAATTATATGTTATGTTTATTTCTATATATGCTAACTATGTTAATTTTAAATTAAAAGAAAGTGTATTAAACCTCTTTATTAAATCTCATTTTAATTTTAAAAGAAAATGTATTAAATCTTCATAACAAATCCTATTAAGTTAAAATACTCTCAATAAATATATATAGAAACTGTCTATAGTGTTTTGAAGATACTTAATTTAACTTTGAATAACTTTTGAAAATCTTTGTTTTAAATTCAAACCAAAAACTTCCTATTCACAATGTATACATACATATATACATTATAATTAGAAAACATTTTTATTAGCTTTGAAAAGATAAATTTTTCCAAATCAAATATTATTAAAAGAAAATTATCAATTAAATATTGCAAACTCAAATTATTATAAAAGAAGATTATCAAATTGCTATTGCCAAAATTCTAGGTCATCACATTCCTCCCCCCTTAAAAGAATTTCGTCCCTGAAATTTAAAAGCAAAGATAATTTAATATTCCAACAAAGATTTTTATTCAATCAACAAAGCATACATATCAGCCATATACTAACAACCAAAGCAATAAATTCATTCAAACAAACAAATCTAACTATCGTGACATAATTTAGGACAGGCCTTCCTAATACTATCTAGAGTTTCCCAAGTACAATCTCTGGGATACTCACACCACTGAACCTTAACCATCTATACCACTATGCTCCCAAGCTCCTTTCCACCTTGATCTACAATCTGCACCGGATGTCCGACCACAATCAAGTTCAACTCAACTTCCAAATCTTCCTTAACTTCTTGTTCTACAACCAGTATGGATCATGCATGTACTTCCTCACATGAGATACGTGAAATACATTATGAATCCTAGACATTCGAAGTGGCAATTCAATCCTATTGGCCAAAGTACCAATCCTTTTGAGAACACAAAAATATCCAATATATCTCGGAGCTAGCTTTCCAGTCTTACGAAACTTGATTGCTCCTTTGATCGTAGAAAACCTTATCCAAAATCCAAATCTCCAACTTCGAATTCCAAATTTCTTTGTCTCTTATCCGCATAACTTTTTGACGATCCTGGGCTGCCTTCATCCTTCCTTGATCAACTCAACCTTCACAGATGCCTCTCTTAACAAATATGGACCAAGAACAAGACAATCTCCGGATCCAACCCAACAAAGTGGTCCTCCCAAGATCCGCTGAAATCCAGAACATGAGCTCAACTCCACAACCATCAGTAGACTGAACTAATTTCTCCAATCAGGAGTAGCCAGAACAAGTGCACTTGACAGCCTTACTTCAGATCCTGAAAGGCTTCTTCACACTTAGGAGTCCATTTGAACTTCACTCCTTTCTTAGTCAGTTTGGTAAAGTGAGAAGAAATCCTATGGTAGTCCCGGATGAACTTCCTGTAGAAACCCTCTAATCCAAAACAAATGTGAATTTCCGTAGGAGTCTACGGTTGCTTCCACTCTAGAACAGCTGCTATCTTGACCGGTTCCATAGAAATACCTTCTCCATATACAATGTGTTCCAAAAATCTCACTTTCGACTTCCAGAAATGAAACTTAGCTTTTCCGGACAAGTCTTCTCAAAGTTTCCAATACTATCTTCCAAATGACGCTTCCGCTGCGCAACTCTAGTTTGGAGTAGATGAGAATGTCGTCGATGAACATGAGCACAAACTTGATCAACACATCCCAAAAAACACGGTTCAATAGTTCCACAGAATAAGCTGGAGCGTAGGTTAACCCAAAAGACATAACCAACCTCTCAAAGAAACAAATAAGTTCTCTGAATGCAGTCAAGGGTACTACCTTCAGCTACCCTTAGCTGGTGAAAACCTGAAACTAGATCTATCTGAGAAAACACAGAAGCAAAAAGAAGAAGTTCAAAAAGATCATCAATACAAGGCAAGGGATACTTATTCCTGATGGTCACCTTATCTAGTTCCCGATGCGGGAAAATCTTTGACTTCTTCGAAGATATCCAAAAAAAAATCCCCGACAACTTTAATAGCTCCTACTTCCTTATAAGATGCCTCAATCCCAAGCAAAATATTACTCAAGAGAACATACAAACTATCGCAAGTCACTTTTGCGATCCTACCCAGTTCAATTTCCAAAAGATTCAGTTCTCTCTTCACAAATCAGAACAACTTAGTGCTTGTCCAACCAATCCATCGAAGAAATGGGTCCACTCTGCTGCTTTTGAATTCCACCTCTAGGACACTGCTTAGCCAAAAGATCTTCCTGCTGGCACACATAACACTCCAAACTGCGATGTTGCCTCCCGGGTTTCCTATTACCCGGCTTCTTCCAATAGAAATTCCTTTCATTCTGGTAGAAAGAATTCCCACTTGGTGCTGCCATAGATGCCTAAGACTTCATATCCATAAGCTCTTTGAACCTCAATGCCATATCAACCATTTCCACTAATGAGCCTTTGAGATGGACAGTCATTTTCTCATGAAACTCGTGCTTCAAACCAAGCACAAACATCTCGCTTTCCTTAAGAGGGTGTGTCAATAGGACTAGGTCCGTACAGACAACTCATTGAACTTAGTCTCATACTCCAATACAGACAAACTCCCTTACTTGAGATCCATAAAATTCCTATATAGCCGAGTCTTCCTTGTGGTAGGTAAAAACTATTCCTTAAGTACTTCCTTAAACTTGCTTCAAGAGAAAACATCTTCTGGAACATCCATAGTTACTGCATCCAACCACGTAGCTACTCCTTCCTGAAGTTGCCAAGATGCCATCATTCTCTTCTGCACATCCGACAGATCCAAACTCTTAAAAATCCGCTCACACGGGCGCAACCAAGCTGCACTTCAATAATGGACTCCGTACCTTTTAAAATGCTTTCCTATGAAATTGGTGAAATCCTTACTCAATGTTGCATAGCTCACTCAAGGCGGTATTAGGCCTACAGCCTCGGTAGATATTTTTCCAACCTCATCATTCATGCCTCTTCCATTTGTGGTAGTCATGCTATCTACACCTCTGCCCCTTCTACCTTTAGAACTCATGTTGGCAAACCCGAACAGGTAACCCAACAAATCAAGTAGGAATATATATATATATATATATATATATATATATATATATATATAAAAACTACAAGTATGCTCTCTCAAGAAAGATATCACTCCAAAGCCTAGGTACTAACTCAACCTAAAGCTCTGATACCACCTGTGACGACCCACCTTTCATTCCACGGAAAGACGTATCATCATAAAGAAAGAAAGGGATAGAAAAGATAGAAGATAGGAAAGAAAAACTAAACAATATCAGAATCTCACAGCGGAACATATAATTATATCACATCACATAGGTATTTACATAATAGTCATATACATCAGAGTTACACAGCTTATACAATACATTAGACAGTCGTGAAGACTTGTCTATCATACAACTCAGAATTCCAAACAAGACAGCAACACATCAGAAATAAAACATCTATATACGCTGAAGCCTCATTCTCCAAGTCTTCTTCAAATTCGTCAAAGCAAACCTAAATCCCTTAGCTATTCATAAAAATTGAGTACCCAAGAGTTTAAGAAAACAGAAGATAAACTCTGGGTCAGTTATGAGTCTGGTGTGAGTAAACGGGTTAAAGTTATTTAACTTTGAAAATCATTTGAAAAACAAAGGTATCTCGTAAAACGACGCCACAAATAAACATGTCGGGTTTTTACCTTACGATAACCAAAATACTTGGTAGGAAATCCAGTGATATTATAATAGTGTCTAGGGTTTTCAAGTAAAATAGGAAATAGCTGGAATGATTACATTTCACGTTCCAACATAGTTGGGCACAATCAAAACGTACGACACTTATTAGAGATTGGATTCCATACAATGGCATGGCTACTGGGGCACCGCTATCACAGTACCTGGTTGTAACGATCGCGATTTTTCGTTGCCGAAAAATCGAACCGATAGGGTTTTAGAAGAAGAAAGAGGTAGAAGAAGAAAGGAAAGAAAGAGAGGAGAAAACAGAAAACAAGTAACAGAACGAGAAACAATATCAGAATCTCACAATCGCAGCGGAACAATATATAATAGATAAATGTACATTCATTTAAAACAAAGAACTATACATTTTATATATACATCACAATACATCATATCATCAGAGTGTACAACAATAAAACAGCGGAAAGAATACTATATCCAATAGATAATAGACTACGCTATCCAAGCTCGCCTCCAACATCTGCACAGCAACTCCAGAATCCAGAATAACCTGATAACCTAACTCTAGACTGCCCGTGTGGAAAATAGTGGGCACCCAGAGTTTAGGAAAGGAACAATAAACTCCAGGTCAGTCATGGGACTGGTGTGAGAACTCAAAAATAGTTTATCTTTAAACAAGCAACAAGAAAATTTAAATTTTTAAATCCGCAATGCTTTTTTGGAAAATGAAACTACCATAAGGCCTCCCGCCACACACACAATGCAAACGCAGAATTGGAGGAGATTTCCCCTTATGATAGTCAAAGATGCTTACTACGCGAAAATCAAATCATTTTTGATATTATTACTAGTGCATAGTGTAGAAAACAATTTCGAAAGTAGAATATAAATCCTAGCCAGCATAGACATTCCGAACTATGCCTACTATAGCTACCATCCAAACAGTGGTGACCACCATAAGTGAATGGCAGGTAATACAACTAAAACCGTACAAGGCGCGTATTGGAGGAATGGATTTCCAACAAATGGTCAGGCTAAGGAACTTCCTACTGCCACATGGGATCGCCTCTGGCGGGACGTCCCGAGAAACTAACGTTACGGTTAGATCTCTGCCAACACAAGGCCGGGTTACCTCTGTAACTAGGTAACTACTACACGAATATGCCATCCCCCGGTCCTTTGGGACCTTTATCCGAGCGCTCGCAACAACAACACCACACAGTAATAGGTATAGTGTATCAACATGAGTAAGTATCTGGGCTCCATACCATGATACCACCCTTTACCAGAAGGAAATGACATACCCTAAAGGGCGCGACCCTCATAACCTTGCCGCATATTCCTGTTTCGACCATTTCCGGGGAGTGAGGTCCTGACGAAGTCTCGTCCACAAAGCTACGCTTTGTGTAACAAAGCCATGCTTCGGGTCCACAGATGACCAAAGCAATAATCACAAAGATAAATGATCAAACAAATGATCATATCACAAATGACCAACCAATGATCATCACACAGCAGCACTCAGCATGCCACATTACCAGATTGGGAAATATCGCTGATAACCTTCAACTACATAACCTCTGAGCTCGTACGTCTCAGAGAAGGGTGTTAAGCTAAGAGAATAAATTCTCCGCCACCAACAGAAATGTATTTGAAAGAAATCTGCTCTATCTCTCAAAATGTAATGTCAGACACGTAACCATACAAGTCTGTTCCGGGTTCGAACAGAACCGAAGGCACTTCCAAAGAAGCCCTTGCAATCCGGGTATTCACAATCCCGATAAAATTTCCCATCACAAAGGAAATCTCCATATCGTAGCTAACGATGCGGAGACAATCGATAGGTCATCCTATCGTTTTCACAAATACCCGGTCTTCAACACCGGTCTTCAAATGCAATCCAAACGACGTATCGCATATTCGGAATGGGATATATGACACAAAGGTCCTCTCCCGGCTAAACCGAATAGCGAGCGCTTATTTTAAAAATAAGTGTGCATTCAATTCCAAACAAACACAATCAATACCATCCAAGGGTAAATATTGATAGTCGGTTATTTAACTATCAATAAGGATGCGCCACATCATCAGATTCCAAATAATTTTTCCAAAATTATTAAGTCCCAAAATATCTTTACAAGATATATGTATACACAATTTCCAAATAATTGCCCAATTTATTTGCTTTACCAAAACCACTTCACGATAAAATTTTCCACACTTAACCAATTGAAAAACCAATTTTCAATTTACCTTTACCATTTGAAAACCAATTTTCAAATTACATTAACCATTTGCAAACTAATTTCAAATCACCTTAACCATTTGAAAACTAATTTCAAATCACCTTAACCATTTGAAAACTAATTTCAAATCACCTTAACCATATATACCTTTTGAAACAAATTTCAAACCACCAAATAAATCTTTACCGATTTATTTTAACTTACGTTCCAAATTCGTAAATTATATTTTCAAATTTAAAAATAAATCAACATTTATTTTTGAACAAATTTCCCTTCATATACATAAATTCCAAGGTGGATTTAAATTCCAAGCATCTACCAGCATACGATTCCCAAATCGATTTCAAGTTATTTGCTTTCAATTACCTTAAAGGTGAATTCACAAAAACCGTTCCATTTCATATTAGAAAACCATTCCCATGCTTATTTAAAAAAATAAGTAATTCACAAATTTATTTATTTTCAACGATTTGAAAATATTCCATATACTTAAATCACAGTTAAGTATTTACTCCATTCTCTTTAAGAAAACATTCCCTTATTCACATTTATTTGGGTTAAAAACGAATGTTGCGTAAAACATCGTTACGACAACCCAAAAACACTAGTATATGGATTTGAAATTAAAAATAGATATATAAATCCAATACTATACAAATTATCCCCTTCTGTTTCTCGAAAACGTCTATTTCAACAATCAATGTTGAAATCTATGTTTTCAATACTCAATACATTTTAAAACACCTTTAATTCGTTTTAAATTCCATTTAAAACATTCCTTTCCCAAAAACAAACCCATTTTATTTAATAATCTATTCAATATTCAAAATAGTGAATATAGCCCACTTAACAAATTCCCATATTTCAATTTATCAAATTCGATGAATTTCAAATTTATAAACATAGTTTATAAATTCCATTTCTATTATAAACCCCAATTTTATAAATTCCTTTATTAATCCGATGCAATTTTACATAACCTAGTTTCATACCCAAAAGCCATATTGTAAGTTAAATACTTATAATATTATTTATTTACCAAATCGTTCCTTTGAACTTCACCAATTTAAAATCTTATCACTTACAAGATTTCTTTATGGTTTATAATAATTTCGACTAATGAAATCTTCATTTATTAACAATTTCTATAAAATTCCCCTTTTTAATGCCCAAATCCATTTCTATAAGTTAATAACTTATAAACTTAAATTTTTCCAATAACCGTTCGTTTTATAAATTTCACATTTATTAATCTATAAATCCTAGTGAAATTCATGTTATACATCAACTTAACACTTTATAAATTTATCCTATAACTTCAATAATTTTAATTTTAAAAACATCCATTTATAAAATCCTTTATATAAACCATAAATAATAATAACTTCCCGAAAACCAAATTTAACTATTTTATAAAAACCTATTATTGTTAAAAATTTCTTTTAAGTTATATTTTATAAAAATATAAATTTTTAAAACATAAAATTTTATCCATCTATTTATTTTTAAATTTTAATCAATTCAAAATTTTTAATAAACCATATTCTTTGAAAAATCGATTTAAAACCCCTTTTAAATTCAAAACCGTTATTTTAATTTTAAAAATTTGAATCCGATGATGCAACAACATCAGATGGTCAATCACGGGAATAAGTGTCATATATCAATATGATTATCAACAATCAACATAATATTTATAAACAAATAAATATGCGAGGAATCCAGTTGGATCCCTCCAACCTGTTACCCTGCATCCACAGACGTTAGCACAATACCAATTCCACTTCAAGGTGGAATATCGCGGTATATGGGATTTTATAAATATTCCGCTTAATAACGGCGCAATAGGGTCTCATCCGCTATACGAGGCGGGAAATCAAATCCGATATATACATATGCCAATATATATATATCGCTATATATAGTATATATCCTACTATATCTACTAGCACAAACAATCAACCATCAACAATCAATATTAACTATTCAAAATTTTAAACAAAACCTTTCGATTGAGTGAGGAGTTCTCACCTTGATTTTATTTCCGGTTTCGGCGTTCGTTTCGAATAAAATTAAACGAACGTTTAATTTTACCCAAAATTCGAACGAGCTCCAATCGACTCCAAACCAGTTGCATTGCGAAGAGCACGACGATACGATTCCAACGCACTTCGTTTCAGCATTTTTCGACCTCGTATGACAAAGATACGTTATTTTAAAGTTGACACGAATTATATAAACTAAATTCACAATTTATTTATTTCCAATTTTACGCATGCCGACAGGCGATTCTAAGGTTTTTCGGCGTTCCGGACGCAATGGAACAGGTTTCGTAAGCTAATTCGGAAGTATGTGTGAGATACGACTATAAACGCTCAATTTAAATTAAAACCGATTTAAACGATTTCTAGGCGTTTTGGCTTGTACCGGACAAACGATAAATCCAATCGACTTGAAATTTGAAATCTTACAATAATATCACATTACGGATCCGATGAAACTGGTTTCGTCGAAATCCGAGACCGTTTGAAAAATGGCTATTTTAACTCGCCGAATTAAAATTAAAACGATATCGATGCGTTTCGAGCTGCCACGGTCAAACGACAACTCCGTTTGCTACGAAAATTGAAATCCGATAATAACTAACTATTACGGATCCAATGGAACTTGTTTCGTTCAATTCCGAGTCTGTTCAAAAATTGGCTATTTTTCAGTCGATAATTAAATATTAAAATATTCAATTTTTACAAATTAACTCCAAATTCAATTTTACAAGTTCCAAAATATTCCTATAACTTCAATATGATAAAACAAAATTTTCCAAATCATTTTCAATCATATTTAACCCAATATTAAATTATTTGTGGAATTTCACTATTAAATAATCGATTTAAATTACCCTATTAAATCCAATATTCGAAAAATAAATTAAATATTCAAATTCAAGTTATCAAAAATTCTGGGTCGTTACAATCTTCCCCCCTTAAAAGAATTTCGTCCTCGAAATTGCAAGTTAAGGAGAATAATTCATAATCCGTTTATTATTTTTCCAAAGCTAATCAGTTTTATTAACCTTTCAAACAAATCTTTTTATTAAAGATATACTATCATTTCAATTAGCTTTCCAACTCCAATTATAAGTTTCAAACAACATTGTTTATTTGACAATTCAAATTTAAATTTAAATTCAAATTCCCAAACTTTCAAAATTTTCTCAAAAATCTTCTAACTCCCTAAATTTTCGAAAAATTTCGCCAGAGTCTCCTTTGCGCGGCTAGATCGGTACGACTACAAAACGGCTCTACGGCCCCTCAGAATCAAAAAGAAAAGAGAAAGCCAAGTGGCTGGAGAAGGAAATCACCAAATCTCATATAAAAACTGAAATACGTACCTTTTTGTTGAGCAATTCAATTTAACTTCATAACCAAAATCCCAATTCCATTATATACCTGTATATCATACTAGTAATAGTATCCAATTCCAACATCAACATTCAAATCATTTTGCCAATTCAATTACAAAATTTCCAATACATGCTTCTTATACATTTTTGGTTTATTATTGAAGTTGCATATTCATTTTCATTCAACTTTGTATTCCAATTTTCATTTGAATTCAATTACATAGCTTTCAATTTAGCAGATTCAATTTCGTTAACACTTAAGGAATTTTCATACAATCAAACAACAAGCAAATAACAACCAATGCACATCCAATACAACCAAATTTTATCCATTTTACTTACATTCAATTTGGTTCAACTGTTTTAATTTCAATTGGTTTAACATTCAATTGATTTTCATTCTACTATTCAACTATTTTCAAATGAATTTACACTTGCATGCATCATTTCATATCAACTTATTCATATTCTATTGATTAACATTCAATCCATTCTTTATTCAATTGCTAGTTCTTTTTACAAATAAAATTGAATTTCATTTATATAACTTAAGTTCACATCTTTAACAATTTCATTTACTCACTTTATTCACTTACTTTGATATTAACATCAATTCTTTCAACATTACTTAACTTGCATTCCATTTCAACTTTATTTACATCATTTAATTCACTTGATTATTTAACTTTGGTGCAAAGATCGATTTTTTTATTCAACTTTGCTTAAGTTATACTTCATTAAACATCATTTGTTAATTAAACTTAAGTTTTACTTATCAATTCAATTCGGATTTTAAATTCCAAAGTAAATCCTATTTAACTTTTACTTAAGTCAAATTCATATCAATATTCAAATTCATATTCCATTTTATTTAACTTAATTGTTTAACCACTTCAACAACTGGTTTCACTTACATTTTCCCATTTAATAAGTTATAAAACTTATTATTCAACTTCTAACATATATTATAAGTTCAAAACCTTTTTCACTTATATTTATCAACTTCAAGTTGAATTTTAATTTTCAAATTTGTTTATTACAACAAAACTTCAGTTTTTAATTCATTATTGTAGCAAATCCATCACATAGAAACTCGAAAATGATACTGATGATGCTGCAGTCATCACCCTTATTATTTCCCAGTGACAATAGTGAAATCAATGCTAAATATTCTTTCAAAAAGTTTTCTTTTATTCATAAATCACTTTTATAACCCTTTTACTTATATAATTTTTACTTCTTATATACATACATGATTATCTTACAATTGTAAATCATCATTAATTATTATTTCATCTTATGATTCATTGGTTTATACCATTATTCTTTTTACAATAGTTGCTTTTATTAGCTTATTCAAACAACTTTTAATTATTTTATATATATATATATCATTTACAACAACCAAGCAATAAATTATATACACACTTCAATAATTCCTGAAAAATTATTTTCTTTTTATATATAAAATAAAATCGAGGTAAAATTATTTCATTTACCCAATTTAAAACAATATTGTGTCGAATTGTTCTATTCAAGTGTTTAGGAACCCCTTCGATTCAGTTTTCGAGGCTGCGCCGACGAAGGTTCATATACCACTCAACAAACCAATCATCACAATATAAAACAATTTTATACTCACTAACAAATACGCACTCATATCTATTATTACACTCACACTCATTCTAGAGTACTGCTGACTCTTTCTCTAATGAGTAACACCCAACAGAGCAGGTTGTCGCTTAACCATATGCTCTGATACCAAATGTAACGAACCTCATTTCCGTCAGCAGTAACCGGTAGGCTTTTCAACCATCCCAGCCCCACCGTGGCTTACACTGATACCCCAGACCTTGCTTTTACGGCCAGCCTTTCGACTGTCACGGCTTACGCCTAACCAACCCCGTAAAGAGGACGTGTAGGGGTAAGAGTCTCCCGTTCGCCACCTAACGCAAAGCGAGAACCCCCCATCACGTTTCACCTAGATAAGCAAGTCTGGTCCGGGTTCGAACAGAACCGAAGGCACTTCCAAAGAAGCCCTTGCAATCCGGGTATTCACAATCCCGATAAAATTTCCCATCACAAAGGAAATCTCCATATCGTAGCTAACGATGCGGAGACAATCGATAGGTCATCCTATCGTTTTCACAAATACCCGGTCTTCAACACCGGTCTTCAAATGCAATCCAAACGACGTATCGCATATTCGGAATGGGATATATGACACAAAGGTCCTCTCCCGGCTAAACCGAATAGCGAGCGCTTATTTTAAAAATAAGTGTGCATTCAATTCCAAACAAACACAATCAATACCATCCAAGGGTAAATATTGATAGTCGGTTATTTAACTATCAATAAGGATGCGCCACATCATCAGATTCCAAATAATTTTTCCAAAATTATTAAGTCCCAAAATATCTTTACAAGATATATGTATACACAATTTCCAAATAATTGCCCAATTTATTTGCTTTACCAAAACCACTTCACGATAAAATTTTCCACACTTAACCAATTGAAAAACCAATTTTCAATTTACCTTTACCATTTGAAAACCAATTTTCAAATTACATTAACCATTTGCAAACTAATTTCAAATCACCTTAACCATTTGAAAACTAATTTCAAATCACCTTAACCATTTGAAAACTAATTTCAAATCACCTTAACCATATATACCTTTTGAAACAAATTTCAAACCACCAAATAAATCTTTACCGATTTATTTTAACTTACGTTCCAAATTCGTAAATTATATTTTCAAATTTAAAAATAAATCAACATTTATTTTTGAACAAATTTCCCTTCATATACATAAATTCCAAGGTGGATTTAAATTCCAAGCATCTACCAGCATACGATTCCCAAATCGATTTCAAGTTATTTGCTTTCAATTACCTTAAAGGTGAATTCACAAAAACCGTTCCATTTCATATTAGAAAACCATTCCCATGCTTATTTAAAAAAATAAGTAATTCACAAATTTATTTATTTTCAACGATTTGAAAATATTCCATATACTTAAATCACAGTTAAGTATTTACTCCATTCTCTTTAAGAAAACATTCCCTTATTCACATTTATTTGGGTTAAAAACGAATGTTGCGTAAAACATCGTTACGACAACCCAAAAACACTAGTATATGGATTTGAAATTAAAAATAGATATATAAATCCAATACTATACAAATTATCCCCTTCTGTTTCTCGAAAACGTCTATTTCAACAATCAATGTTGAAATCTATGTTTTCAATACTCAATACATTTTAAAACACCTTTAATTCGTTTTAAATTCCATTTAAAACATTCCTTTCCCAAAAACAAACCCATTTTATTTAATAATCTATTCAATATTCAAAATAGTGAATATAGCCCACTTAACAAATTCCCATATTTCAATTTATCAAATTCGATGAATTTCAAATTTATAAACATAGTTTATAAATTCCATTTCTATTATAAACCCCAATTTTATAAATTCCTTTATTAATCCGATGCAATTTTACATAACCTAGTTTCATACCCAAAAGCCATATTGTAAGTTAAATACTTATAATATTATTTATTTTAGAAGAAGAAAGAGGTAGAAGAAGAAAGGAAAGAAAGAGAGGAGAAAACAGAAAACAAGTAACAGAACGAGAAACAATATCAGAATCTCACAATCGCAGCGGAACAATATATAATAGATAAATGTACATTCATTTAAAACAAAGAACTATACATTTTATATATACATCACAATACATCATATCATCAGAGTGTACAACAATAAAACAGCGGAAAGAATACTATATCCAATAGATAATAGACTACGCTATCCAAGCTCGCCTCCAACATCTGCACAGCAACTCCAGAATCCAGAATAACCTGATAACCTAACTCTAGACTGCCCGTGTGGAAAATAGTGGGCACCCAGAGTTTAGGAAAGGAACAATAAACTCCAGGTCAGTCATGGGACTGGTGTGAGAACTCAAAAATAGTTTATCTTTAAACAAGCAACAAGAAAATTTAAATTTTTAAATCCGCAATGCTTTTTTGGAAAATGAAACTACCATAAGGCCTCCCGCCACACACACAATGCAAACGCAGAATTGGAGGAGATTTCCCCTTATGATAGTCAAAGATGCTTACTACGCGAAAATCAAATCATTTTTGATATTATTACTAGTGCATAGTGTAGAAAACAATTTCGAAAGTAGAATATAAATCCTAGCCAGCATAGACATTCCGAACTATGCCTACTATAGCTACCATCCAAACAGTGGTGACCACCATAAGTGAATGGCAGGTAATACAACTAAAACCGTACAAGGCGCGTATTGGAGGAATGGATTTCCAACAAATGGTCAGGCTAAGGAACTTCCTACTGCCACATGGGATCGCCTCTGGCGGGACGTCCCGAGAAACTAACGTTACGGTTAGATCTCTGCCAACACAAGGCCGGGTTACCTCTGTAACTAGGTAACTACTACACGAATATGCCATCCCCCGGTCCTTTGGGACCTTTATCCGAGCGCTCGCAACAACAACACCACACAGTAATAGGTATAGTGTATCAACATGAGTAAGTATCTGGGCTCCATACCATGATACCACCCTTTACCAGAAGGAAATGACATACCCTAAAGGGCGCGACCCTCATAACCTTGCCGCATATTCCTGTTTCGACCATTTCCGGGGAGTGAGGTCCTGACGAAGTCTCGTCCACAAAGCTACGCTTTGTGTAACAAAGCCATGCTTCGGGTCCACAGATGACCAAAGCAATAATCACAAAGATAAATGATCAAACAAATGATCATATCACAAATGACCAACCAATGATCATCACACAGCAGCACTCAGCATGCCACATTACCAGATTGGGAAATATCGCTGATAACCTTCAACTACATAACCTCTGAGCTCGTACGTCTCAGAGAAGGGTGTTAAGCTAAGAGAATAAATTCTCCGCCACCAACAGAAATGTATTTGAAAGAAATCTGCTCTATCTCTCAAAATGTAATGTCAGACACGTAACCATACAAGTCTGTTCCGGGTTCGAACAGAACCGAAGGCACTTCCAAAGAAGCCCTTGCAATCCGGGTATTCACAATCCCGATAAAATTTCCCATCACAAAGGAAATCTCCATATCGTAGCTAACGATGCGGAGACAATCGATAGGTCATCCTATCGTTTTCACAAATACCCGGTCTTCAACACCGGTCTTCAAATGCAATCCAAACGACGTATCGCATATTCGGAATGGGATATATGACACAAAGGTCCTCTCCCGGCTAAACCGAATAGCGAGCGCTTATTTTAAAAATAAGTGTGCATTCAATTCCAAACAAACACAATCAATACCATCCAAGGGTAAATATTGATAGTCGGTTATTTAACTATCAATAAGGATGCGCCACATCATCAGATTCCAAATAATTTTTCCAAAATTATTAAGTCCCAAAATATCTTTACAAGATATATGTATACACAATTTCCAAATAATTGCCCAATTTATTTGCTTTACCAAAACCACTTCACGATAAAATTTTCCACACTTAACCAATTGAAAAACCAATTTTCAATTTACCTTTACCATTTGAAAACCAATTTTCAAATTACATTAACCATTTGCAAACTAATTTCAAATCACCTTAACCATTTGAAAACTAATTTCAAATCACCTTAACCATTTGAAAACTAATTTCAAATCACCTTAACCATATATACCTTTTGAAACAAATTTCAAACCACCAAATAAATCTTTACCGATTTATTTTAACTTACGTTCCAAATTCGTAAATTATATTTTCAAATTTAAAAATAAATCAACATTTATTTTTGAACAAATTTCCCTTCATATACATAAATTCCAAGGTGGATTTAAATTCCAAGCATCTACCAGCATACGATTCCCAAATCGATTTCAAGTTATTTGCTTTCAATTACCTTAAAGGTGAATTCACAAAAACCGTTCCATTTCATATTAGAAAACCATTCCCATGCTTATTTAAAAAAATAAGTAATTCACAAATTTATTTATTTTCAACGATTTGAAAATATTCCATATACTTAAATCACAGTTAAGTATTTACTCCATTCTCTTTAAGAAAACATTCCCTTATTCACATTTATTTGGGTTAAAAACGAATGTTGCGTAAAACATCGTTACGACAACCCAAAAACACTAGTATATGGATTTGAAATTAAAAATAGATATATAAATCCAATACTATACAAATTATCCCCTTCTGTTTCTCGAAAACGTCTATTTCAACAATCAATGTTGAAATCTATGTTTTCAATACTCAATACATTTTAAAACACCTTTAATTCGTTTTAAATTCCATTTAAAACATTCCTTTCCCAAAAACAAACCCATTTTATTTAATAATCTATTCAATATTCAAAATAGTGAATATAGCCCACTTAACAAATTCCCATATTTCAATTTATCAAATTCGATGAATTTCAAATTTATAAACATAGTTTATAAATTCCATTTCTATTATAAACCCCAATTTTATAAATTCCTTTATTAATCCGATGCAATTTTACATAACCTAGTTTCATACCCAAAAGCCATATTGTAAGTTAAATACTTATAATATTATTTATTTACCAAATCGTTCCTTTGAACTTCACCAATTTAAAATCTTATCACTTACAAGATTTCTTTATGGTTTATAATAATTTCGACTAATGAAATCTTCATTTATTAACAATTTCTATAAAATTCCCCTTTTTAATGCCCAAATCCATTTCTATAAGTTAATAACTTATAAACTTAAATTTTTCCAATAACCGTTCGTTTTATAAATTTCACATTTATTAATCTATAAATCCTAGTGAAATTCATGTTATACATCAACTTAACACTTTATAAATTTATCCTATAACTTCAATAATTTTAATTTTAAAAACATCCATTTATAAAATCCTTTATATAAACCATAAATAATAATAACTTCCCGAAAACCAAATTTAACTATTTTATAAAAACCTATTATTGTTAAAAATTTCTTTTAAGTTATATTTTATAAAAATATAAATTTTTAAAACATAAAATTTTATCCATCTATTTATTTTTAAATTTTAATCAATTCAAAATTTTTAATAAACCATATTCTTTGAAAAATCGATTTAAAACCCCTTTTAAATTCAAAACCGTTATTTTAATTTTAAAAATTTGAATCCGATGATGCAACAACATCAGATGGTCAATCACGGGAATAAGTGTCATATATCAATATGATTATCAACAATCAACATAATATTTATAAACAAATAAATATGCGAGGAATCCAGTTGGATCCCTCCAACCTGTTACCCTGCATCCACAGACGTTAGCACAATACCAATTCCACTTCAAGGTGGAATATCGCGGTATATGGGATTTTATAAATATTCCGCTTAATAACGGCGCAATAGGGTCTCATCCGCTATACGAGGCGGGAAATCAAATCCGATATATACATATGCCAATATATATATATCGCTATATATAGTATATATCCTACTATATCTACTAGCACAAACAATCAACCATCAACAATCAATATTAACTATTCAAAATTTTAAACAAAACCTTTCGATTGAGTGAGGAGTTCTCACCTTGATTTTATTTCCGGTTTCGGCGTTCGTTTCGAATAAAATTAAACGAACGTTTAATTTTACCCAAAATTCGAACGAGCTCCAATCGACTCCAAACCAGTTGCATTGCGAAGAGCACGACGATACGATTCCAACGCACTTCGTTTCAGCATTTTTCGACCTCGTATGACAAAGATACGTTATTTTAAAGTTGACACGAATTATATAAACTAAATTCACAATTTATTTATTTCCAATTTTACGCATGCCGACAGGCGATTCTAAGGTTTTTCGGCGTTCCGGACGCAATGGAACAGGTTTCGTAAGCTAATTCGGAAGTATGTGTGAGATACGACTATAAACGCTCAATTTAAATTAAAACCGATTTAAACGATTTCTAGGCGTTTTGGCTTGTACCGGACAAACGATAAATCCAATCGACTTGAAATTTGAAATCTTACAATAATATCACATTACGGATCCGATGAAACTGGTTTCGTCGAAATCCGAGACCGTTTGAAAAATGGCTATTTTAACTCGCCGAATTAAAATTAAAACGATATCGATGCGTTTCGAGCTGCCACGGTCAAACGACAACTCCGTTTGCTACGAAAATTGAAATCCGATAATAACTAACTATTACGGATCCAATGGAACTTGTTTCGTTCAATTCCGAGTCTGTTCAAAAATTGGCTATTTTTCAGTCGATAATTAAATATTAAAATATTCAATTTTTACAAATTAACTCCAAATTCAATTTTACAAGTTCCAAAATATTCCTATAACTTCAATATGATAAAACAAAATTTTCCAAATCATTTTCAATCATATTTAACCCAATATTAAATTATTTGTGGAATTTCACTATTAAATAATCGATTTAAATTACCCTATTAAATCCAATATTCGAAAAATAAATTAAATATTCAAATTCAAGTTATCAAAAATTCTGGGTCGTTACACTGGTCCAGATCAGAGTACCGAGGATTCACCCTGATCCCCTGCAACACAAGACCGGGACTACCCCTTACTGGATAATCCTGAATAAGACAACCTCGCAGTTGGCCCGACCAACCGCCAACGCAGTCGAATAAAAGGGACCTCTAGACAGCGGAAAATCTTATCCTACTTAGGTGCTAACCACTTAGTCTTGCTGCACCTCCCCTGTTTTAGCCATTTTTGGTTGATGAGGCTTGAGGCTACGATTACCATTTTAGAACGCATATCTTGGAATGCTCACCGTCCTCCGATGACGATGGTCCGAAAGCATTCATCCATACAAGTCCGTTCTAGGTTAGAACAAAACCGAAGGCATTATCTTCGCTACGCTTGTTTTGGAATCACCCTCAGAGTTAACGACAAATAGCCCTTACACTCGAATCTTCATCTCGATCGAAGGAACTATATCCATTAAATTCATTTGGGAATCACCCTCAGAGTTAACAACAAATAGCCCTTCCTCTTTGAATCTTCATCTTGATCTTCACTTGAGATTTCACGACCTATCGTTTAATTTGGACCAATGTGGTTTTCGAATATCCAATTTGGAATTCGATCTCGTTCTCATCGAAATCCAAAACTCCGTCTTAAAGTGCAAGTTGTTTAAGTTTAAACAATTCAATTTATTATTTAGAATAACATATTCACATAGATAGATAATTCACATTATCATAGGTATATAATCCATACTATCACAATTCAACCAAAGCATCTCATATCTCAGAGCAGCACATATCACATATCAGTGGTATCAAATAATCCAAAGCATTCAATACGATTCAATCATCCATAAGCAAGATTAATTAGATATACAATTCCTAATTAATTTAACTTAATCTCCAAATAAATTAAATTAATTACTTTAATTACTTTTAAATCCTGCTTACTTAACATTAATTAATTACAAATCAATTAATTAATCATCCTTTAATTATCCATCTTAATTAATCATCCTTAATTAATTATTTTTTAATTACATTAAGTAATTTGCCTTTAATTAATTACATAAATTAATTATCCTTTAACCATTCACATTAATTAACCCTTAATTACTCTCATTAATTAATTATATTATAATTAATTACATTAACTAATGATCCTTAATTAATTACATTAATTAATTATCCTATAATTAGTTATATTCAGTAATTATCCATTCATTAATTACATTCTGTAATTATCCGTAAATTACTTAAACTAAGTAATTATACTTTATTAATTACATTAAGTAATTATACTTAATCAATTTCATAAGTGATTATCCTTAATTAATTAAACCAACTAATTATCTTAAAGTAATTACATTAACTAATTAATCCTTAATTAGTTCCATCAAGTAATTATCCTTAATTACTTAAATTAATTAATTAATCCTTAATTAATTCCGTCAAGTAATTATCCTTAATTACTTACATTAATTAAATTTTCTTTAATTAATTTACATTAAGTAATTATTTTTTAATAAATCACATTAAGTAATTATATTTTAATTAATCATCATAACTAATTATCCTTTAATTACTTGTATTAATTAGCTAATCCTTAATTACTTACATTTAGTAATTAGTCTTTTAATTTCTTCCATTAATCAAGACCTTAATTAAATTATTTAAATCTTTATTTAATTAAATGATTGAAATTATAATATACCAAAAATCATTTATTAATTAAAGTTTAATACCACATACCCTAATCACTTCTTAATTACATCATTAAATTTCAAAACAATTAGGAACTAATTACATAATTAATCTAGTGTATAATTATATAAACCAAACAATTTAAAACCATTTAACTTTAAAATTTAAACATTGAACTTGTTTCAAGAAAACTTGTTTAATAGATTTACTTTGAAAACTTGGTTATCTTTTCTTTGAAAAACTTTTTCATTTTAATATACTTTTAAAGCTTGATTTAAAAACTTGCTTTGCTTTAAAACTTAGTAAAATTACTTTTGAAAACTTATTTATTTTAATAGACTTTAAAAAAACTTGTTCACTTTAATATACTTTAAAACTTGGTTTAATAAATTGTTTGAAAACTTATTTATTTTAACATATTTTAAAATTTGTCTACAATCTTGTTCATGCGTCATATTTTAAAACCTATTATCCAGATTTACTTTGCATTTTAAAACCTGTTGACAAAAATAAACAACCCGAGCCCAACACTCATGATTCCCAAGCTCAAGCCTGTGCCAATTGCTCTTATCTCACTGCTTTTCGAGCCCAAACCCGAGCATCATCCTCTTTCTTCGATGTCACACGAACCCAAATCACAGACGTACACACGTGCAAAGCACGTCGACTCCACGCTTCTCCGACCAACTGCCCGATGCTCGACAAATCGTCGATGACCTCGTCGTCCCACTCGACCTCCTAGTTACGACGATCTCACCTGTGACTCGAAATCGAACTACTCAACATACTACAGGAACCAAATCGATCGACAAAACTTCACTCCAACGATGATCTCGACCTCCAGCATCCACGCCACCTCATCCAAAGCAACGTCACGACGCCCAGCTTTGATTCCCCTACACGCGATCACCTCCGGTGCTCTATCGTCGGCGCACGAGCTCCGACAACACTCTCGACCAAAATAGGTCATCGAACCCTAGTTCGACTTCGCCAAGCCATTCCGATCATCTGAAAAATCCCCGACTATTTTTTCAATGATCTCCAACCTACAAGCCACCTCCAGCTTCAGCCGCGACGCATCTCCACCTCCAGTTCGCCAGAAAATGATGAAATCCCCAAAACCGATCATCTCGGGATATCTCAACTTATATAAACTTAAAAATCATGATTTCGATATCTCAATTCATCATTTTCTAATACTAATCTGGTTCTATAATTGAAATCTAAAATTAAGATGAGTGATTTTTGACTTATATTTAGATCATCGTTGTATTTATTATTTTAGAAATAATTCCTAAATTTAAATACTTGAAACTATTTTTAAAATTGATATTACACTGTTATATTCATTTTCATTTATAAATCATTGCCTAAAATCGATTGTATGGGAAGACATGAATTTTTTCGTAATGATCTTAAGTATGTCATTCAAACAGAGGAAAATATATACATACACACTCACATTCACATGCACAGACATATATACATAGAACTTCACTATATTCAAACAAGATATATCTATACAAACCATATATACGTTATCACTACACAGATCTATCACATGCATCAAGAAAATAAAGATTTTTAGCTTTAAAATGTTAAGTTACTCGCTAGACAATTTGAAAACAAAGGAACAGTTTTAAATCTTTTGATCTGGAAGTTGATCTTCAACTTGATGTTTTCAAACCTGATCTTTGAATTTTATTTTGCTTGATCTTTGAATTGAATTTATGTTGAGTTGGTTTACTTCTTGTTAGCTTTGCTCAAGTTGAATCAGGTCGAAAAATTGAAAAACTGATGTTTTTTTAATTTTTCTTTAGGATTAAATTTAGAAGATAAAAGAAAGAAGAGTTGAGAAGTTTAAAAAAATGGGAGAGTGTTCAACTGAAACCAGGTTATCCTCTAACACTTATTATATATCATTAAATTTTAAAATAAAATTATGTTGCCACTTGTTAATTCAAGTTATATTAAGCTCACAAATGTATTTTGCATGATTTCATTATTTTGCAAATGTCTAATGCTTGTATTATATGTTTACAAATGTTAGTAACAGTGTATTTTATGTGTAAACCCTTATATTTAATATTTCTTATGTTTTTATTAATTTATATATTATGTTTATATTTTACATGTTTTTTAATTAGCTTTTAAATCTTTAGTCTCTTTATTTATTAATTACTTATGTTTTATATATATTTATGTAAATTAAATATTATGTTTATTTTTATATATACTAGCTATGTTTATTTCAAATATAAAAGAACGTGTATTAAATATTAAATCTCATTTTAATTTAAAAGAAAATGTATTAAATCTTCATAAAAAATCCTATTAAGTTAAAATACTGTAAATGAATATATATATAGAAACTATCTATAGTGTTTTGAAGATGCTTAATTTAACTTTGAATAACTTTGAAAATCTTTATTTTAAATTCAAACCAAAAACTTCATATTCACAATGTATACATTATAATTAGAAAACATTTTTACTAGCTTTGAAAAGATAAATTTTGCCAAATTAAATATTATTAAAATAAAATTATCAATTAAATATTGTAAACTCAAATTATTATAAAAGAAGATTATCAAATTGCTATTGCCAAAATTCCTAGTCATCGAGGTGCCCTTAAATGATCGTGTCAAATTCTGGAGTTCAGTCGAACTCCGATCACCTAGGTAGGTGATTTAGATATTCCTCTTAACGAAACTTTGAATGCGATCACGTCTGCCTCTGGGCATCGATTGAAATGAATTAGCTTGAACAACAAGTTTAGCATCCTTCTAAGCGACACAAGTTTCGACCATGCCAAACTCTGGACATTAATCTTGATTGACCACTTGGGATCGTGGTTAAGGTACCTTTTTCTCGGATACGTTTTTCGACCATGCCAAACTCTGGCCGTTGGTCAAAGTTTTTACCATCTATGATGGTGATCAGGACTTCCCGAACCAGGATGTTTGCCCATGATCATGCTAAATTTTGGGCATCGATCGAGGTTCACAAATGAGATCCCACCCAACTCTGAACGTGGAATTTTTCTTTGTCTATTATGGGACAAATTTGAAAGTTGTTGTTTTAGACCATGCCTAACTTTGGACGATGGTCAAAGCATGGGTAAGATCTTGTCAAAATCTCAACGTAAATCTTCGGCCTCACCATTATTTGGGAAAGAAGTTGGCACTTTGCCGAACTATGGGCATGGGTTGTTAGATGGACAGTCTTGTCACGTCCTTTTTAGTTCATTGACCATGCTAATCTTCGGGCAAGGCATCAGCGCTCTGTAAAACTCTAGGCATGAGCTATTTGATGGATGGTCTTGTCACGTCCATTTTTGTTTATACTCTTACCCATGTATCAAGGGAAAGAATTTGCTGATGGACCATCAGGTCACTTCCATTTTAGTTTATACTCCTACCCCCACATCAAGGGCAAGAACTAGCTAATGGGCGGTCAAGTCAAATCCATTTTAGTTTATACTCTTACACCCACATCAAGGACAAGAGTCTGTAGATGGACATTCAAGTCACGTCCATTTTAGCTTATACTCATGCCCCCACATCAAGGGCAAGGGTTAGCTGATGGACGGTCATGCTACTTCCATTTTAGTTTATACTCCGGCCCCCACATCAATGTCAAGAGTTAGCAGGATCCATCTCCGAGCACCAAGAATGGTTGGACTCTAAGGGTATAATCATGGACCATAAGATTTTGTCGGCATCTAACTTCGGATACCTGCATACCTACATTATACATATGTAGATTCATTTGAATTGGTCATGTTTCACAAATTTTAAGTTATGTAAATATAGAATCACATAATGATAGGTTCTGCCTTATTACATGGCTTTAACCAATTATGTATATATTAAATTTTTAAGTGAAATAGCATCGTAAGTGTTTGCTATCCCATGCCAGTGTTATCCCATCAACCATTGCTTGCTTGAAAGTGCCAGCTTCAAGCTTTTGTTCTATTGCATACAGACCTTCCCAAGTAGGGCCCAAGTTTCTAGGGCCTTAGAAGATTCGTTTGAAAACCAATCCACCGGTCTCAAAGGTCTGGTTCCTGACCTTAGCACTATAATATTGGGCAACTTGGTTTCAGTGTGCAGTTGCTTTTAAGTCCGCTTTATTGCGCTTCTCATCGATTATATCAAGTGGCTCCAACATGAGCTGCTTATTCATCCGTGGATTATAGTGAGTTACCTGATGATAAGGTGCTTCCAATTCCTTGGTGATTCTAAGTCCCACAATCAAGGCCTCATACTCCACTTCATTGTTCGTCTCGGTAAAGTCGAGTCCAAGGGTGTAATAGATAGAACATTCCTATGGAGTGACAAATACAACACTAACATCGGAAAAACTTTCGTTTAATGCTCCATTTGTATACATCTCCTACCTAGCATTCTACTTACCACTGCTCTCCAGAGTATCACCTCGCACAACGTATCTGCATATGAAATCAACCAAAGCTTGACTCTAGATAGCTCTTCAAGGGTGATAGGTTATGTCATCTTGGCTCAAATCAATATTCCATTTCAATAGCCTTCCATAAGTCTCATGTCGTTGCAAGGCTTGTCGCAAAGGCTAGTCGGTAGGAATTTTGATTGGATGAGCTTGAAAGTAGGGGTGGACTTTCCTCTTTCCCTTCTTTATTATTTCAAAGAAAGGGATGCATTTTTCTATTCTCTGGGATGAATCGACTCAAGGCAATGACCTATCCAACACGGTCGAAGCAAAACTGGATCTCAAAAGGTTAGGGGTCGATTGTGACCATCGACTCGATAGTTTGGACCTTTGAAGCATTGTTGGAGCAACGTCGGTTCTTAAAAGGTCAGAGGTCGAATGTGGCTATCGACTCGGCAGTTTGTGAATCTACATCCTCCATTTTATTCTAGGATAGTGGAGTTTTATTTGGTTATGCTGATGGTTTCGTAGCATAGAATTTTTTGCTTGCAAGAACATGGTTCTATTGGTTTAAGAAGCTAATTTTATTAATAGGTAGAAGAAATGACATGTCATGCTTAATTACAATGCATCCAGTGTCCCTGGGAGGCTTATTTGAGAAACGAAATAATGAGAAGCATCAATGTAGGCTGCTACTTATTCCTGGATGACCGATTAGTTGATGACCAATCTCTTATCAGCTCATCTCGGTCCCTAACTACTAGGCTCAAGCGATTCTCCTTAAGTAGGTAGACCCTGGAGTCTTATAGTTTCCCCACGGTTCGATGGTTCCTTAACATACTGCTAGACCTTATTATTCCTTATCATCCGTTCAATCGGATTTTTCACATGTTTACATTCATTAATGTCATGTCTATGAGTTTCATAGAAGAAATAATACTTTCCTGAGCGCTTCTATTCGTTGTTCGCCTCTCTCTAGGGCAGCTTCTTATATTGCTCCATCCGTTGCATGGTAAGGTAGATGTTTTACAACGTATCATTCAAAGATGTATATTCTTCAGATCTCAATTTCCTCGAGCACCCCCTATTGTCATTGCATTGGTCGCTTAAAGCTTGGTTCCGCTTCCTTTGATTATTAGAATCTGCAGCATTAACTAATGCATTCATAGAGTTTACTCTGGCCTGCTTGATTGCAGCATTACCCTGCATCACCTCAGTTGATCATCCATTATCGTCTCTTTAGAAACCAGTGTTTGCTCTTACAAGCACAAGAATTGGTTAGATTTTCTATAGAAAATATCCATCGTCAAACGGGGGCTTCATTTTCAACAATCTTTCCAAAATCAGTCTTGGGATGAATCCCCTCAACCAATGCCATCAAAACTATATCTTCCTTAGTATTCGCAACTTCCATCATAGTTGTATGGAACTTGTTTAAGAAGTCCTTCAATAACTCTCATGCACCTTAGAAGAGTTTTGATAATGACATCACATCTTTCGAACGTGAAGTATTTAAACGGAACTGCTTTAAAAACTTTCACAAGAAATCAACGAAAGACGATATGAATCTCGGTAGGTGCCGAGTGAACCACATCGTCGCTAGTCCCTATCGAAAAATTGGAAAACAACGACATCTTATAGCATCAGACGTTCTAGCAGAGTCCATTTTCCATTCGTACTTCATCAAGTATTTCCTTGTATCTGTCTTTCCACCATACAACACCATTGTTGGCATTACAAACCTCCATGGATACTTCACACACAGAATGTCCTCAGTAAATGGATTTCGACTAGGAGAAGTAACCCATTCATTATTGCTTCTAATTCGATTTTCACTTACAAGTCTCTTGACAATATCTTCCAAATACTTCAGGCCTACAGGTTCAGTTGAACGGCGGTGATTGAGATCTGTTCCAAGTGCTTGGCTTGACGAATGTTTTTGAACATTTTCTCAATACCTAGGTTTTTCGGACTCTAGGAGATCGTTCGTCGAACAATCCCCTTGTTTGATTCCCGTATATTTTATTAGTGGCAACAGCTTGATATTTAGTATTCCGATCATCCGCAGCATAATTAGAAGTCATATTTATGCCATTATCTGAGGGTGAGCTTTGCGCCCACCATCAGTTGGATCGGTACCATTCCGTCCACTTGGATCAGTACCGATCCAAGTGGACGGATCGAAACATATCCATCCACATGGATCGATACTGATCCATCCACTTGGATTGGTACCGATCCACAAATGTGAGCCATGGGTTTTCCTTCTTCCTTGATATGATGCCTTAGCAATATTTTCTCTTTTTCTTCGTATCCCTCCGTCTATGGTCGAATGACGAAGAACTTTAAAATTCTTATTTGGAAGGTGTTAAATCTCTCCTGCTTCTCCTACGACTGTTCTGAGTCAATTCATTCAGTAGTCTCAAGGTCTACTGCATCTGTTGATTCATCTCATTGTGACTCTCTTGGAATCTTTCTCTATCTGCTTCATCGTACGATCCACTTCCACTCTTGTCACAAAATCAACTGGATTCTGAATCTTCGGTTGAGTTGGCTGGGCAGTTTCATCTACATGTTGAGGATTTTGATTCTCAGCATCATTAACATGTTTGGAATTTGTAGATTGCTCTCTCCTTGAAGGGGCCATAGCAAATAGCATCTAATCGATTATGGAAAATCCAAATAGTAGAAAGCTAACGTTGGAAAATTGAATCTAACTCTTAGATCTATGAAATCCATAGTAGACGATGGATACAAGTAGCCTTGAGTTCAATTCTCAATGAAAGCACCAAAATGTTTGAACCAAAAAATGGCACAAACATCCAGAAGATTAAGTAGAGAATAAAAAGTGAAGAAATTTAAATGTAAATGAGAAGAAAAGAACACATAGAAAATTATATTGGTTTGGCTAACCTTGGCCTATGTCCACTTAGCGATTTTATTGATTAGATTACTAGATTACAAGCAGTTGTTCTTACGGATTGGTATAAATCCGACAGTAACTACAAGAAACAAGAGTAGGGGAAAGCAAGAGCCAAAAGATCCTTATAAATGAGACCTATCCTTCTATTTATAGATGTAGAAAGCCTAAAATCTCACCTTCATGATCTCACCTCGTGGTCTGTGCCAAGACCCAGTCCTTTGGAGAAAGTGGTAGCCACTTCCATAAAATACGTGGATCGATACCGACCCATGGGCTTGGATCAGTATCGATCCATAAGATGGCCAAAATGGTCGTCTTGAACTCCTTGTGTTGGCTATCTCTCTAGGCATCCTGCATTGATAATTTTCGAGCTCCTTTTGTACAGTTCGTCTAGATATTGCCTGCCCAAAAGGCAGGATAACAGGTATTTTAATACAAATATTTGAGAAGTGATTTTAATCAATAGAAGGATTAATTAAAGAGGTTTGGTGGTTACTTATGTTCTTAACCAGGTTGATTTCCAAATGGAATTAAATCTTTAGTTTATTTTTTTTATTTGATGTTTAAATAACCAACTATCAAACCTGGGTTAGTTTTGAAACTATCATGTTTAGAGAGACTGAGATCAAATATATTATCCGAAAACCAATTTGAACTAGCATAAGGTTAAATTTGGACACATTTTGATGATAACAGAATCGAAGACGGGGTTCTTTAATGTGAAGGGCTACTTGCTACTAATCTTGAGGATATAGTTGAAGTAGTGCATTTGGTTTGTTTATCCAGAATAACTTGTATGGATGAACACAGTCATTTCATTGTTGCATGGAGGGCAATGTTAGCATTCCAAGTGGTATTTGGTACAAAAATTAAAATGTAGCCTCGAGCCTCACACCCAATAATGACTAGAGGATATTCTTATGGATATGTGGTTTGCTAGCATTAGAGTATGATCATTATTTGATCTAGATGGATATATACCCATTTATGTATGCTTGTGAGATGGTATAGTTGTTAGCCGGCAACCAGAGTGGTGATCATATTTGGTACTATCTAGGAAGGGGTAAGTCGGTTCTGACTCGCAGGGGTTGAGAGGTTTTCAACCTCGGTATATTTTTCAAGAGGTGTACTATGATATGCGGTGCCCTAGTAGCATTATCATTGTATGGATTCCATTCTCCATAAGTGTCATAAGAACTTAGCCAATTATGCTAGAGCGTGAGATGTAAGCATTTCAGCAATATTATATATTTATTTTAAACCATAGACATTATTATAAGATAAATAAATTTTCTATTTGAAATATTTTGGTGATCGTATGGTAAAAACCATCCATGTTTACATGCAGCATGATCTTACGAGGTACCTCTTTTTAAAGGTTTTTATAACATTAAAAATCCATACGATGTGTGTTTCTCATGCTTGTTTACCAGACTGGTTTGGACGTTATTTCTTATAATGCTCAGCTCAGGCAAGTATATTTCTAATTTAGTTATCGATGCTTTCATGCCTTAGGAGACATGTAAAACCTTATATTTTGTGATTATTTTAATTGTATATTTTGATTATTTAATTGAATTTCTGATTTAAAAACTTTATTTTATTTATTAAAATGAATAAAATTTTTTATTTTAAATATAAATTTTGATTTTATGTGAATTATAATTCCAAACATGAATAAATAGAATATTTTCCAGAAATGTGGATTTTGGTCAATGTGGTCAAACTTTGACTTTTAAATTTAAAATTTAAAATTTTGAATTTTTGAATTTTATCTTTTATTATTAAAGTAAATAGAATTTTAAGTATACTGCTTATCGTTTCGTTGAAATCTGATTAATATTGTCAAAGTTTTGTTTTTAAACCATTGTGTGTAAATTGTTTTATTTAACAAAATTGTTAAAATTTTAATTTATATAAATAATATTTTTGTTTGTCATATCATGTTCTAATTTGTGTATATATGTGTAACATGACATGTCATGTATATATTTTATTTTTAAACACTTTTAAAGTGTAATGGTAATTTTCCAATGTTTATTGTACATTGTTTACAATTTTTAATTCTAGTTTCAATATAATAAACTATTTTCTTTATTTACTTTTTACTGTTCCTACGAATAATTGTTTATTTTATTTTTCACTTTATTTTTGTTTGTCTTTTATTTAATTTACGTAAATTTTATTTGTAACGCCCCACCCCAAGACCACCTTAGTAAAGAGAATTAACGAGTGATTCCGTCTACTAAAGCGGAGAATAGGGCTGGTTAAGGGCGACCATCTATAACTTTGTCTTAAACATCTACTGAATACGTCGATAAATGCATTATGATTTTTCTTTTCTATCTCAATGGATCGACATACATAGTAAATGCTTAATCCAAAATTATAGGTGGCTAATGGATCTATCAGAACAAAATACAATAACTATATGTAAAGCACATCACAGAACAGTAATAAACATCATATATATACATATACACCGATACATGTTTAGTACAATACAATATGAATACAATAAAGGTGGTATTCGACCACACTATATACATCGAATCAAATATAAATACATCAGAGTCAAGCGGAAAGGAATATAAACTAAACAAAAGTTCTAGGCTGATATCCAAGCAGATGCATCAAAGCAAAGTCCCATAACTGATAGCTAACCTGAAACAACTCGGTCTGACCCGAGTACAAAGTACACGGGTCAGTCTAGCTAAAATAATCAGTTAATGAGGATAGATGACAATATGAAGCATAAGATACAAAGTGATAATTCTTTTCGAATGAGAAGAGGCAACAGAAAGAATACAACTCATGACTTAAGTGAAATAATGTCACTTAAGTATACAATGACCTCAAAAGAGGTAAGTTCAATAATAATACTCAAATAATATAAACATTCGCCTCATATCATCGGCGACATTACAAAATGTCTACATGGTTTCCATGAACCATATCTCCTCAAAAGGTGAAACATTAATATAAAATCTCACCAAAAAGGAAAACATAAGATATTCTCAAGTAGGATGATCCAAAACTCAAATATAAAAGAATCTCCAAACTCAATTATACCTCATCTCATCGGTATAAATGTATATAAATCTCAATCTCAACTCGCCAAAATGGCAAAACACAGAATATCCTATAAAATCCTGAAATTATCTAAACTCATAACTCAAGGAACTCGATAAGAGTTCAAAACATCCTAATTGAAATCACCATATATATAACATCTCATATAGCACTAGGCTATCAATGTAATAAAACATCCTAAAAAGGTGAAAACAATAAAACAGAAAACTCAGATAATCCGGATTGGCCAAATCCCAATTATAATGCCGCAGCAATGCTGCATGTGCTAAACTCAGATGGCCGAAGCCTTAGACAAGGTCGCTAACACCTCCCAAAGCAGTTCGTCCTCATGACAAGGTCGCTGACACCTCTTCAAGCCATTTTGTCAGCCCTAACAAGGTCGCTAACACCTCCCAAAGCAGTTCGTCCTCATGACAAGGTCGCTGACACCTCTTCAAGCCGTTTTTTCAGCCCTAACAAGGTCGCTAACACCTTCCAAAGCAGTTCGTCCTCATGACAAGGTCGCTGACACCTCATCAAGCAGTTCCGTTAGGTAAACAACGTGAATGTGTCACAAACTCACGGATAGGAACCCGAAAAGTGTTAACGTGTGTCCCATACCACACATTCGCACTTAGCGGTTTACTAGCCATTAGTCGATGCCACACTAGAAACATCATAAAACTCAGAAATTTATATCTCGCCTAGTCTCATTGACGAGTGACAAAGAGCCACCATACTTGTCTCATCTCATCGACAAGCATTAAATGACATCGTAACTTGTCTCATCTCATTGACAAGTGAAAACATCATGATGGTTTCTCATGAACCATAAATCTCAAAATATGAAATCATAAACTCAAGACTTGCCTTATATCATTGGCAAGTAAATAAGACATCGTGATGGATCTCATCGACAATACTCCTATATAGGAGATCTCAAACCATAGTGTTTGCAAAATATTGGCCATCTTAAATAATTCCAATACATAGGAATTACAAAAATCAAAATATGCCATAAAATGGCAAAACATCTCAGAATCAATATTCTCAAATAGCTTCGATCGTACAAGTCCGAAATTAACCGAAATAGTAAACGCACATGTCCCATACCACGTGTTTTACTAAATCGTTTAATTCTCTTTCTCATACGTTCGAATAATGTAAAAGTAATTAAAATAAATAAAAATTTATTATAAAACATTTTACTTGAGAAAACGGTGTTATAGAACAAATTTTAGAAATTTATCTAAAAGATTTTGAAGGAAAACACATCATTAAAAAGGATTTTAATAATTTTAAAAGCCTTAAAAATAAAGAATAATTGTTTAAAAACCTCTAAAAATGTATTAAAACATTTCTAACTCCAACCATGATGTTAGGAGATTTTCTGGAATTTATTCGGATTTTTAAAACTCAAGAAAACATCAATTTGCAATTTAATCGGCTTAAACCGATGTTCAAATTTAAATCGAATTCAAATTAATTTAAATTCAAATCTCATCCTAACATGATTAGTCCATTTCTGGAAAAAAAGATCAAATATTAGCATCAAATTTCATAAATAAATAAAAAGTTGCAAGAGAATGCATATGAAATTGCCGAAATCGGACAAATATATAAATATTGTGGCTGTCAATGACAGGCCAGCAGAAAAAAACATCAATTTTCCACTATGTAAACAACAAAATCATACAAAATTTAATACATAAAAGTTGTAGCATATTTCCTAGGGATTCCAGAACATCTTGAATTTCATGATTCCGATCAGTAACGTGAAAGTTATGAACGAAATACTACCAAAACAAAAAAAATTATGTGCCATGGCTATCAGCACAGGCCAGCGATGAAAAATTTAATTTTTCACTACGTAGACTTCAAAATAATTCAAAACTGAAAACATCAAAGTTGTGGCATATTTCACAAGAATTCCAGAACATCTAAAATTTTAAATTCTGATTTGAAACAAGAAAGTTATGATTAAATTACTAAACAAAACATCAAACTCAGCCTGAACTTATGCATTTACGGGATAGTGATAAACAATTGCAATTTTAGCACAGATAACATCTAAATCGGGCAAAATGAATAAAATAAAAGTTGTAGCTTAATTTCTAAGCTTTCCGGAATGACCAAGATCATCAAAATCGGTTAAGAAACGAAGTAGTTATGGTCAAATTCGTTTCAGCTTCAATGAGAGAGCAAATATTGGTTTTGCTCTCGGGTTAGCAGTAGAAAAATCAAATTTAGACATAGCTAACCTCAAAATTACAGAAAACATGAAACATAAAGGTTGTTCCCTATAACTATACCCTTCAAATGGAAAAGGTCTCACTCAATTACGATTTATCATTCAAAAGTTATAGCGATTTTAAGATCAGATTTCAACAAACAAAATTGCACAGGGCAGAGCTGTGTACATCAGTTTCAAACTAAATTTCGACCCTATAAACAATAGAATCTCAGAAAGTAATTAAAAGGGAAGTTGTAGCTAACAGAGTTTTCTTTCAACTGCAGAAAGATTGAGCTGATTCGGGTAAATTTGCATTAAGATATTGCTGTTTTACTGCAATAATTTTTCACAAATAATTTTAGCAAACCACAATAAACTTGAAAGCAATTCAATCGACATCCCATCCAATTAATTCAAATAGAAACTAAAAAATTTCGTAGATTAAAGCTAGTGGTGTGAGTGATTAACTCACCTTGTTGTAGGAATGCAAAAACTCGAACTAATGTTGAAAGCTTGGAGCTTTTGCTTGAGTTTTAGCTTCTATAACCTGAGAAATATAGCTTTAGATTGATTTATTTCAGCAAACACTTGGATTAATTGGAGATTTGAAGCCTAGGGTTTGAAAGAGGAATAACCTTTTCTTTTCTTTTTCTTTTTCTGGTTATAGTAAAATGAACGTACAAAAAAATGAAAGAGGAGAGGAGGATGGTTTCTCTTCTCTTAACAGGCTAAGTCAACATGGGCTATGACCCAAACAATTAAATTTAGCCCAAGTAAATTTAATTTAGCACTAAATTTAACCTAACACTTTCATATTTACATAATACAACATATGTGTATTTACATGATTTCATCTCTACAAATTGTATAAACATATTTTTGTATTTCATAAACATTTTTTTTACAACAAATAAAAAGATAATTTAGCTATAAAAATATTTCTCGTTATAAAAACTCTTATTTTGCTTAAATACACAATTAAACAATAATTCATATAAAACTCTATTTTTAACTCCAAAAATTACATAAAAATTATTTTCTTGTGCAATAAAATATAACAAACCATTTTTTTCAACATTTTACAACCAAAAATTTATTTTTAAACCAAATTTTCCATTTTTAATTATAATATACCACTTATTAAATGAAATGCTTCTTTTAAAAATATATAAAAGAAATATTTGGCAATAATTATCAAAATTATTGCATTTCTTTATATTAAAATCATGATTAGCTCATTTTTAACTTAATTAACCAAGTAAAGTTTCAAAAATTTATTTTTCACCTTTATTCCCTAAAATCCATTGTTTATTCCAAATGAATAATTTAAATCACCAGTTTATTTTTAGTTCACAATACTAAATTATAACTACCATTATAATTCAATATTTACAGGTAATCGCCAAAACTAGGGTTGTTACAGACTCCCCCGCTTATAAAAATTGCGTCCCCGCAATTTTCTAGAAAAAGAGCCGTAAACATCACAAAAATTCAATCGATAAAGGATAAAAGACAAGCTCGAAACTCAAATCATTCATACTCTCAACATAGAATGGTAGAGAGAAACAAGGAAAAACTCACTTGGTTAATCCAATGTCCCATCAAATGCTAATATAGTGATTAGCAAACTATCAAGTTTTCCAAGTATCTCGAAAGAATTTCGAAGATATCCCATCTTCGAAACAGAACTCAATAAGACGCTCAACAATTAATCAATCGAAAATGATTTCACAAAACTCTATGAATAGTGTCGGGATCAACCTCACTTAAACCCGAACTCTAAGCAATAAAGAATATCATCAATAAGATTTTCCGCAAAATAATATGGAAAGAACATCCTCTCAACAAGATAAACACAATAGACAAGATGAATAAATCACGAAACGACTTCTTACAAGGCCACCAAACTCGAACGACAGCGATAATGCATGTCGTTGATACTAACTCAAGGATAGAATATACTCAAGAAACAAGGATATAAGCTCAAATTACTTTTCAATCCAAGATATTTAGATTTTTTTTTTATTTAAAATCTCAACATCTTTTAAATTTTTAAAACTTAATTTTCAACATTTGAAAATTTCTCAAACTCTTTACTATATTACATAGTAAGTAATTTAAAACTCAAAGTTAAAATTCAAATTTCTACTCTTGCTTCAAAATTAATTTCCAAAGAATTTTGTAAATCCATAATAAATCCCTCAAAATAAATTTAGGGTTTAAATTCTCTTATTATACTCTTCCCTTAAAACATCCAATGTATATAATATATATTCTAAAATCTCAAAATATACTTCTAATAAAGCATAGCTCAAAAGTAATCTCATTTATATTCTCATCTTTATAATTTCAAAATAAATATATAAATAAATGGCATTGCCTCGCGACTGAATCTCTAATAAATAGATATGTCCGTTGGTTGCAGAGTCGATCAAATGATCAAAACTGCCTCGCCACTCTGATACTCGTCTCTAAATCAATGGCTGCAATTACCATTCAAAACAAATTTAATATTTAATCTCAAATATTATTTCCAAAATCTCAATTTTTAAAACACAAACCATCGTGTCCGATTGCCTCATCATAGCATTTAGGAGATTCCTATCGATAACGTTGATCAGGCGTATCGACCAGAACTCTTAACTACTCGATGGACAACCCAACATTCTCAAATTATTTCTATAAAAGAAATACTCTTGTAAATATATTCTCAAAATATTCCTTGAATTTTTTTTTTAATATCTCAAAGCTTAAATTTCTCTTTAAAACTCATATTTATATAGCTTCAAAACTCAGACCAAAGAACATCAAGAGAATGCATCGAGATATTCCCTGACTACTCGATTTTCGAAATCAACAGAAGGAGATAGAGTGTTCGTCAATCTTACGATGTCACGAGCCACTCCCAAAAATCATCAAGATACAGGATAAGCAAGATATTCTTCTCAAAGGAGAAGAAGCACACAATCCATGAATCACTACTTCAGTCGGAGTAATGCTAAAGGATAACATTGATTGAGTATATGAAAAGAACACTCAAACGAAGTTGAATGATAAACTCAATCAAACTCGAACAATCTAGAAACTCACCTCATTCCTTAGTGGATGTCCTCGTGGAAGGAAAGCCGAAGGCTAAAAGCCAGGAATAAGTTTAATTCAACACTCGATTGCCCGACTGGATATCAAACCCAAACGGACTCATCAAAACTCAACAAAGTCGCCTTGACTGAAATTCGAGATATGTCATCATCATCTCGATACTCAAGAGTGAATTCAAAAACTTCGGAATCATCATTAACATTCCAAAGTGATGGAAATAATAAACCAATCAAAATTGGAAACCTAAATATACAATAGGATCCTATAAAACAAAGGATTTGACTTAATATCAAATAAGTCAATCCATCTGAAATCAAATGCATCTCAAGATTGTGAGTAACAAACAAATACTCACAAAAGCAACATCAAATAAAATCTCAGAATGCTCAAAACGAGCCAATCGTTGTGGATCCCCTCAATACGATTCACAACTCTCAAAGGAACACAACAAGAATACTCTAAGGAATCAATAAACTTCATCGATACGAACTCACTCGCATCGATAAAAATAAGAATAGAATAATCCTAAATAAAATCATTCACAAGATAAGATAACATCAAACTCAATTATGGAATACTACAGAATACAATATATATTCCTAGACATATTCCATCTCAACATATCCCAGTACTCGAAAAAGAAGCAAATCACGATTTGAAAACAAGTTCGAATAAAGGACAGTGATTCATTCGTATTGTACTTCGACGTATCATGATATACGTACTGTTCTATGTTTTTTCTACTCTGTTCTGACCACAGCTCTGATACCAAGCTGTAACGCCCCACCCCAAGACCCACCTTAGTAAAGAGAATTAACGAGTGATTCCGTCTACTAAAGCGGAGAATAGGGCTGGTTAAGGGCGACCATCTATAACTTTGTCTTAAACATCTACTGAATACGTCGATAAATGCATTATGATTTTTCTTTTCTATCTCAATGGATCGACATACATAGTAAATGCTTAATCCAAAATTATAGGTGGCTAATGGATCTATCAGAACAAAATACAATAACTATATGTAAAGCACATCACAGAACAGTAATAAACATCATATATATACATATACACCGATACATGTTTAGTACAATACAATATGAATACAATAAAGGTGGTATTCGACCACACTATATACATCGAATCAAATATAAATACATCAGAGTCAAGCGGAAAGGAATATAAACTAAACAAAAGTTCTAGGCTGATATCCAAGCAGATGCATCAAAGCAAAGTCCCATAACTGATAGCTAACCTGAAACAACTCGGTCTGACCCGAGTACAAAGTACACGGGTCAGTCTAGCTAAAATAATCAGTTAATGAGGATAGATGACAATATGAAGCATAAGATACAAAGTGATAATTCTTTTCGAATGAGAAGAGGCAACAGAAAGAATACAACTCATGACTTAAGTGAAATAATGTCACTTAAGTATACAATGACCTCAAAAGAGGTAAGTTCAATAATAATACTCAAATAATATAAACATTCGCCTCATATCATCGGCGACATTACAAAATGTCTACATGGTTTCCATGAACCATATCTCCTCAAAAGGTGAAACATTAATATAAAATCTCACCAAAAAGGAAAACATAAGATATTCTCAAGTAGGATGATCCAAAACTCAAATATAAAAGAATCTCCAAACTCAATTATACCTCATCTCATCGGTATAAATGTATATAAATCTCAATCTCAACTCGCCAAAATGGCAAAACACAGAATATCCTATAAAATCCTGAAATTATCTAAACTCATAACTCAAGGAACTCGATAAGAGTTCAAAACATCCTAATTGAAATCACCATATATATAACATCTCATATAGCACTAGGCTATCAATGTAATAAAACATCCTAAAAAGGTGAAATCACAATAAAACAGAAAACTCAGATAATCCGGATTGGCCAAATTCCAATTATAATGCCGCAGCAATGCTGCATGTGCTAAACTCAGATGGCCGAAGCCTTAGACAAGGTCGCTAACACCTCCCAAAGCAGTTCGTCCTCATGACAAGGTCGCTGACACCTCTTCAAGCCATTTTGTCAGCCCTAACAAGGTCGCTAACACCTCCCAAAGCAGTTCGTCCTCATGACAAGGTCGCTGACACCTCTTCAAGCCGTTTTTTCAGCCCTAACAAGGTCGCTAACACCTTCCAAAGCAGTTCGTCCTCATGACAAGGTCGCTGACACCTCATCAAGCAGTTCCGTTAGGTAAACAACGTGAATGTGTCACAAACTCACGGATAGGAACCCGAAAAGTGTTAACGTGTGTCCCATACCACACATTCGCACTTAGCGGTTTACTAGCCATTAGTCGATGCCACACTAGAAACATCATAAAACTCAGAAATTTATATCTCGCCTAGTCTCATTGACGAGTGACAAAGAGCCACCATACTTGTCTCATCTCATCGACAAGCATTAAATGACATCGTAACTTGTCTCATCTCATCGACAAGTGAAAACATCATGATGGTTTCTCATGAACCATAAATCTCAAAATATGAAATCATAAACTCAAGACTTGCCTTATATCATTGGCAAGTAAATAAGACATCGTGATGGATCTCATCGACAATACTCCTATATAGGAGATCTCAAACCATAGTGTTTGCAAAATATTGGCCATCTTAAATAATTCCAATACATAAGAATTACAAAAATCAAAATATGCCATAAAATGGCAAAACATCTCAGAATCAATATTCTCAAATAGCTTCGATCGTACAAGTCCGAAATTAACCGAAATAGTAAACGCACATGTCCCATACCACGTGTTTTACTAAATCGTTTAATTCTCTTTCTCATACGTTCGAATAATGTAAAAGTAATTAAAATAAATAAAAATTTATTATAAAACATTTTACTTGAGAAAACGATGTTATAAAACAAATTTTAGAAATTTATCTAAAAGATTTTGAAGGAAAACACATCATTAAAAAGGATTTTAATAATTTTAAAAGCCTTAAAAATAAAGAATAATTGTTTAAAAACCTCTAAAAATGTATTAAAACGTTTCTTACTCCAACCATGATGTTAGGAGATTTTCTGGAATTTATTCGGATTTTTAAAACTCAAGAAAACATCAATTTGCAATTTAATCGGCTTAAACCGATGTTCAAATTTAAATCGAATTCAAATTAATTTAAATTCAAATCTCATCCTAACATGATTAGTCCATTGCTGGAAAAAAATGATCAAATATTAGCATCAAATTTCATAAATAAATAAAAAGTTGCAAAAGAATGCATATGAAATTGCCGAAATCGGACAAATATATAAATATTGTGGGTGTCAATGACAGGCCAGCAGAAAAAATATCAATTTTCCACCATGTAAACAACAAGATCATACAAAATTTAATACATAAAGTTGTAGCATATTTCCTAGGGATTCCAGAACATCTTGAATTTCATGATTCCGATCAGTAACGTGAAAGTTATGATCGAAATACTACCAAAACAAAAAAAATTATGTGACATGGCTATCAACACAGGCCAGCGATGAAAAAGTCAATTTTTCACTATGTAGACTTCAAAATAATTCAAAACTGAAAACATCAAAGTTGTGGCATATTTCACAAGAATTTTAGAACATCTAAAATTTTTAAATTTCGATTTGAAACAAGAAAGTTATGATTAAATTACTAAACAAAACATCAAACTCAGCCTGAACTTATGCATTTACGGGATAGTGATAAACAATTGCAATTTTAGCACAGATAACATCTAAATCGGGCAAAATGAATAAAATAAAAGTTGTAGCTTAATTTTTAAGCTTTCCGGAATGACCAAGATAATCAAAATCGGTTAAGAAACGAAGTAGTTATGGTCAAATTCGTTTCAGCTTCAATGAGAGATCAAATATTGGTTTTGCTCTCGGGTTAGCAGTAGAAAAATCAAATTTAGACATAGCTAACCTCAAATTACAGAAAACATGAAACATAAAGGTTATTCCCTATAACTATACCCTTCAAATGGAAAAAGTCTCACTCAATTCCGATTTATCATTCAAAAGTTATAGCGATTTTAAGATCAGATTTCAACAAACAAAATTGCACAGGGCAGAGCTGTGTACATCAGTTTCAAACTAAATTTCGACCCTATAAACAATAGAATCTCAGAAAGTAATTAAAAGAGAAGTTGTAGCTAACAGAGTTTTCTTTCAACTGCAGAAAGATTGAGCTGATTCGGGTAAATTTGCATTAAGATATTGCTGTTTTACTGCAACAATTTTTCACAAATAATTTTAGCAAACCACAATAAACTTGAAAGCAATTCAATCGACATCCCATCCAATTAATTCAAATAGAAACTAAAAAATTTCGTAGATTAAAGCTAGTGGTGTGAGTGATTAACTCACCTTGTTGTAGGAATGCAAAAACTCGAACTAATGTTGAAAGCTTGGAGCTTTTGCTTGAGTTTTAGCTTCTATAACCTGAGAAATATAGCTTTAGATTGATTTATTTCAGCAAACACTTGGATTAATTGGAGATTTGAAGCCTAGGGTTTGAAAGAGGAATAACCTTTTCTTTTCTTTTTCTTTTTCTGGTTATAGTAAAATGAACGTACAAAAAAATGAAAGAGGAGAGAAGGATGGTTTCTCTTCTCTTAACAGGCTAAGTCAACATGGGCTATGACCCAAACAATTAAATTTAGCCCAAGTAAATTTAATTTAGCACTAAATTTAACCTAACACTTTCATATTTACATAATACAACATATGTGTATTTACATGATTTCATCTCTACAAATTGTATAAACATATTTTTGTGTTTCATAAACATTTTTTTTACAACAAATAAAAAGATAATTTAGCTATAAAAATATTTCTCGTTATAAAAACTCTTATTTTGCTTAAATACACAATTAAACAATAATTCATATAAAACTCTATTTTTAACTCCAAAAATTACATAAAAATTATTTTCTTGTGCAATAAAATATAACAAACCATTTTTTTCAACATTTTACAACCAAAAATTTATTTTTAAACCAAATTTTCCATTTTTAATTATAATATACCACTTATTAAATGAAATGCTTCTTTTAAAAATATATAAAAGAAATATTTGGCAATAATTATCAAAATTATTGCATTTCTTTATATTAAAATCATGATTAGCTCATTTTTAACTTAATTAACCAAGTAAAGTTTCAAAAATTTATTTTTCACCTTTATTCCCTAAAATCCATTGTTTATTCCAAATGAATAATTTAAATCACCAGTTTATTTTTAGTTCACAATACTAAATTATAACTACCATTATAATTCAATATTTACAGGTAATCACCAAAACTAGGGTTGTTACATTATTTGTTTATCTTGAATTATAAAGAGTGGAAATTCAAAGAGACAAAGCCTTTCATTTTCTCTGTCTTTTCATGTGCTTGCCTTTACATATGCTTGGCTTTTCATTTTTTTTGCTTTGGCCGTCCATTTCTTTTTGTTAGCACATGAGAAACTTCTCACCACTTCACAACTCACGGCTATTTTCAGATCTCAGAATTTTTTTGGTAATGGCTTCTCTCTTTTCTTCTTCGTTTTATTGATTTTGCCTTGATCTCTTCAAGCCTTGCTCGGCCTAACCCCTTCACCACCTTCACCGACCACCACATCACTTCCTCCTCATCACCATCCATGGCCTGAACTCCTCCTCCTCTAACCAATACTGGCCGTGACCTCCATATGATGCCGTCACCAAAAAACATTGCTAAAACTCCACAAAATACCTAGCCGAGCCATAAACTTCACCATCTCCTTCCATATCTTACCCTGGCCGCCACCCTAGAACCACCACCACCTGATGACATCACATCTGGCCAGACATGTACCAAGCATGGCCGAGCTTGAATATTGACCAGGCCGAGCTTAAATGTTGAACCATACCAACCTATTTTGCCTTCTCCCTTTGTATTCTACATGTTGTAACTCCCACCCCTTCATACCCATATTTCCGTGCCTATGTGACCCATACCCGAGCCCATAACACCATCATGGCGAGCGTAGAATCCTCTAGGCCGAGCACTTGAATTGTTAAGGCAAGGTCAAATCATTTTGTTCCTTGTTGCCTTTTATTTTCATTTGTTTCAATATGTGTTTTGTGTTGAAAACATATGTTTACATTGTCTTGTTTTATGTACTGTCTACAAGATTAACATCTTGGATCTCCACTCACTTGAATCAAAAGTCGTGCCATATCATGCTTTCTGGATTTATTCTGTGTGTTTTGATTTGCTAACTTCGGATTGAAAAGGTGAGCATTCACTCATGACATTTATACTTATATAATTTGTGAAGTGACAACAAGTGAATGTGTAGAAACATTTATCATGTTATACCTGCCTGTGATGTGAATTATATGATGTAAACCCTGTTATAAACTTGTCACATCATCTGATACTGTTATATGTTGCTATATTTTTTATTTTATTCTGTTCTCACACTGTAAGTTCCTTGTAGAATAGAATCACTATGGGTTGAAATGATACATACCCGAACGGATTTTAGAATAGGGAAAAATCATTATGGGCTGAAATGATAGGCCTGAGCGATTTTTATTTATTTTATAACTTGGGATTGCGGGTTTGAAATGATAGAACCTGGATTTTTCTTAGTAAAATACGGTTTGAAATGATATATTATCTGTATCACTTGACTTAGGTTAGAAAATATTATACAGACCCGTGGTTATTATATATATATTTTTGGAATTTTTAAAGTATTTTAAAATGTAAAATATGATAATTTGATTTAAATTTGAATTTAAAATGACTTAATAAAGTATTATTGATTTTTCTATGAATTAAAATGGTTAAATAAATGAATGCTTAAAGGTGTAATTTGAAATATAACTTGACTTGAAAATATGAAAATTTGGTTTAAAAAATGTAGTTTAACTCAAGTAAATAAAATGGAAATTAAGTTTATATTTTGAAATGGAAATTGAAACTTAAATGTTAGGTTAATTTTAAAATGCATAGAATAGAAAATTGTATGCTTGAATTTAATATGTGAATCAATAAGAAAAATTGATTTTATGTATAAAATTTTACTTTATAAAAATCATAAGTTAAAGGGTATTTAAATGAATATTTTTGAGTGGAAAAATATGATTGTTTTATAAGTTAAAAGGGTTAAAATCGAAGTTTAATTGTTTTTGAAATTTCATTGAAAATCTGGAAATTGAATTTATAGCACTTCAGAAATGCTATCGTTTCTGAAGTTAACTTAAAATCTGTAGTAAAGGATATTACAGTACTTTGTAAGTGTTGTGGTTGATGCAAATGAACTATGGCTAAAATTTAACTAAGTGATATTACAGCACTTTGTAAGTGCTGTGGTTGCAGAAGGAAAACTAAAATCTAAAACTAATAAAAGGGCTACAGTAGCACTTGATAAGTGATACAGTTGGCTGAAATGAGATTTTTGAATATAATTGAACTACTGCAGCCGTTTTGCAAACACCGTCTTTGTTGAATTGAATTGAATCTTTTAATTTGAACCATAAACTATTACAGCAATTTTGTAAATGCTGTCTTTGCTGAATTGAACTATTTTTCAACTAAAACTGAACTATTACAGTAGTTTTAAATGCTGTCTTTACTGAATTGAATTGTTTTTAAATGTAACTTACCGTAGTATTTTCTAAGTGCTGCGAAAGCTGAAATTTCACTGTTTTGATGTATTTAACTGAATAAATGAACTCTGAAAAAGGCTAAATTTTTGGGAATTGAATAATTGATTTGTAAGTATAATAATTTCACTTTTAAATTGTTTAAATGGAGTATTTTGATTTGAAATATAAATCATTTTGAAATGTGATTTGGTGGTATTTAAAATAAATTGAATGAGGGTTTGAAAGGATATGATATTTGAATTTTGAAGTGGTTTGTTGGGAAACTGAATTGAATTGAAACTGATGGTTTGAATTGAATTAAATTGGCAATTTTAAAATTTGGGTTTAATTGAATAAATTTGTAAAATGTAAAGAATTAAAGGAAGGTACCATGATTTCAAATGTATGATTTTGAAATGTTATGATTTTCAAAGTGTAATGATTTCAAGTATTTTGGTTTCGAAAAAGTTTTAACTCTGAAAGTATTATGATTTTTGAAAGGTGAATATATGTTTGAAATGGAAATGATAAACTATTTATTTGAATATAATTTTGGAATAAAAATGGTTTTGGTTTTGAAATATAAAATATTTTTGGAATTTATAACTACGGGTTATAATAGCGATTGGTTGTTAAAGAGACCGGGATCGGATATGGACATACTCTCTGTCGATACCGAAAACCACTTTAACAACTGTGTACGCGATAGAGTTTCCAGAATGAAGTAGGACAGTGGCGACAATCCTATTAAAGTATGAACGTAGACCCAACTCCCATGAGTTGGCACAAGGTGGCTAAAACAAGAGCGATCTCGGGCCAAGTGAGGTCATTCCTCCTATTGGACACATTTCTTCGATACTATACTCTTACTTGTGATTGATTTGATGGTCATCCTCCGATTTTGATTGGGAGTGTGTTCCGAGGTGGGCGTAGTTAATGCTAGTTACCACCAGCCCGTGTGCGTAATTGGTATATTTATCCTGGCATTGCCTTGTGTGCCGTGTCACCTACATAGCAAGCTTTACTACGAGTTTGTTTTTCTCTCGTAGTCCATGAAGTATTTAGGGTAGCCTATAGATCTGGAGGTAAGCTGATACTGGATGGAAAACTGGGACTATTACGTGTTAAGGGCTATATAGGTAACCCTTTAACGCTATTTAAAAGTAAGCTTATTTTACTATAGACATTATTATAATTGTGTGATATTTCTACATAGTAAATAGTTTAACGGATCCTTAGAGGATGGGTGGTCCCAAGCATCCTTTAAGTTACTTGTACATTTACTACAATTCACTTGAGTTGGTTTACATTATATAAGTATGTACGTCCTAACCCGAGTGTTTTGTGTTTTGCTTTACGCTCGGGTCAGCCTGATTATTCACAGCTTTGGATTTCTCTTTCCGATACATAGAAGTTTACTAATGCAAGAGCTGAAATAGAACAACTGAAACTGAAATAGATAAATAAATAGATAGGTAGAATCTCCAGCTAGCTCTAGAAAGAGAAATCCAAAGTTGTGAATACTCAGGCTGAACTGAGCGTAAAGAAAAACACAAAAAACTCAAGTCAAGACATACATACTTATATAACGTAAACTAACTCAAGTGAACTGTAATAAAGTACAAGTAACTTAAAGGATGCTTGGGACCGCCTATCCTCTAAGGATCCGTTAATCTATTTACTATGTAGTAATATTGCACTATTATAATAATGTCTATAGTAGAATAAACTTACTTTAAAATAGCGTTGAAAGGGTTACTCATATAGCCCCCAACACCTAGCAGTCCATCCAATATAAGCATATCTCCAGATCGAGAGACTACCCTAAATACTCCATGGCTGTGGGAGAAAAACAAACTCGTAGTAAGGCTCCATATGGTAGGTGACATGGCACACGAGGCAATGCCTGGGTAGATATACTAATTACGCTTCCGGGCTAGTGGTAACGCATAGCAGCCACTACCGCCCACCTCGGAACACACTCCCAATCAAAATCGGAGGATGCACATCAAATCAATCACAAGTAAGAGTATAGTATCGAAGGAATGTGTCCGATCGAAGGAGCTACCTCACTTGGCCTGTTGCTCGCTCTTGTTTTAGCCACCTAAAGCCAACTCATGAGAGTCGGGTCCATGTTCATACCTCAAGAGGATCGCCATCACCATCCTACTTCGTTCTAGAATCTCCACCGCGTACACAGTTGTTAAAGTGGTTTTCGGTATGGACAGAGAGTATGTCCGGATCCGATCTCGGTCTCTTTAACAACCAATCGTTATTATAACCCGTGGTTATAACTTGAAAATCATTGTTTATACTTCAAAATAAAGTATCATTTTCAAATTCAAAATCTTTATCAAAGTAAAGATCAAATCATTTCCAAACCAATTCAATATATGAAAATATCTTATCTTTTCAAAACATTATTTCCAAATCATTATTTGAATCAAATCCAAATATTCAAATTTAAATACCTTTTTAATTCAAAGATATGATTCATTTATTATAATTTCAAATCACCTTTCAAATAAATCAAAACAATTCATTTAAAACCATTTAAAAGTGAAGTTATTTTATTTACAAATCAATTATTCAATTCCCAAAATTTTGGACTATTCCGAGCTCATTTATTTAGTTAAAAACCATAAACATTGAAAATTACAACCTTTCACAGCATTTAGAAAAACTGCTACAAGTTATAATTGAAAACAGTTAAATTCAGCATAGACAGCATTTAACAAAACTGCTGTAATAGTTCAATTCATTTGAAAACAGTTCATTTCAGCCTACTGCAGCACTTATCAAGTGCTACTTTAGCCCTTTATTTAATTTCAGTTTTTAGTTATCTTTCTCCTACCACAACACTTACCAAGTGCTGTAATATCACTTGGTTAAAATTTAACCATAGTTCATTTGTATCAACCACAGCACCTACAAAGTGCTGTAATACTCTCACTTCTTTGACACGTAAGAATGCTAAGTTTATCTGGGTTATTGCGGATATACTGACCAAGTCCACTCATTTCATTCCGGTCAAGTTTACTTGTTCTGCTTCTAGCTTGTCTGAGATCTACATGAGAGAGATTGTTCGTCTCCATGGTGTTCCTCTCAATATTTTTTGCGATCGTGATCCTATCTTTACCAGTTAGTATTGGAAAGCTTTTCTGGAATCTTTGGGTACTCATCTGAATCTGAGCACTGCTTACCATAAACGGACCGACGGTCAAACGGAAAGAGTGAATCAGATTTCTCGAAGATCTTTTTCGTGCTTGTGTTCTTGATGTTTGAGGATCTTGGGAAGATCATCTCCACCTTGTTTAATTTACCTATAACAACAATTATCAGGTATAATTTCAATCTTCTTGTCATCTTGTCTTAATCCTATTTCATTTGATCTTTTCTATGTTTTCCCGTACCTCATTCATTTTCGGGGACGAAAAGTTTTGAGTGGTGGAGAGTGTAACGAAAAGTTTTGAGTGGTGGAGAGTATAACAACCCTGTATTTTGTGATTATTTTAATTGTATATTTTGATTACTTTAATTGAATTCCTGATTTAAAAACTTTATTTTATTTATTAAAACGAATAAATTTTGTTATTTTAAACATAAATTTTGATTTTTATGTGAATTATAATTCCAAACATTAATAAATATAACATATTCCAGAAATGTGGATTTTGGTCAATGTAGTCAAACTTTGACTTTTAAATTTAAAATTTTGAATTTTTGAATTTTATCTTTTATTATGAAAGAAAATAAGATTTCAAGTATATTGCTTTTTGTTTCGTTGAAATCTGATTAATATTGTGAAAGTTATGCTTTTAAACCATTGTGTGTAAATTGTTTTATTTAACAAAAATGTTTATTTTAATTCATATAAATAATATATTTTTTTGTCATATCATGTTCTAGTTTGTGTATATATGTGTAACCTGACATGTTATATATGTATTTTATTTTTAAACATTTTAAAAGTGTAATGGTAATTTTTCAATGCTTATAGTATATTGTTTACAAATTTTAATTCTAGTTTAAATATAATAAACTATTTTCTTTATTTACTTTTTATTTTTCCTAAGAATAATTGTTTATTTTATTTTTCAATTTTTTTTTTCTTTTATTTTATTTACTTAAATTTTATTTGTTTATCTTGAATTATAAAGAGCAGAAATTCAAAGAGACAAAGCCTTTCATTTTCTTTGTCTTTTCATGTGCTTGCCTTTTCATATGCTTGGCTTTTCATTTTTTTTTTGCTTTGGCCGTCCATTTCTTTTTGTTAGCTGCATTTCATCAAGTGAGAAACTTCTCACCACTTCACAACTCACATCTATTTTCAGATCTGAGAAATTTTTTGATAATGGCTTCTCTCTTTTCTTCTTCGTTTTACTGATTTTGCCTTTGATCTCTTCACGCTTTGCTCGGCCTAACCCTTCACCTCCTTCATCGACCACCACATCACTTCCTCCTTATCACCATCCATGGCCTAACCTCCTCCTCCTCTGACCAATACTAGCCGTGACCTCCATATGATGCCACACCATAAAACATTGCTAAAACTCCACAAAAATGCCTAGCCGAGCCATAAACTTCACCACCTCCTTCCATATCTTGCCTGGGCCGCCAACCTAGAACCACCACCACCAGATAACATCACCTCTGGTCGCAACTTAACCTCTGACCTGACATATACCAAGCATGGCCGAGCCCAAATATTGACCAGGCCGAGCCTAAATGTTGAACCAAACCAACCTATTTTGCCTTGTCCCTTTGTATTCTACATGTTGTAACTCCTACTCCTTCCTACCCATGTTGTCGTGCCTATGTGACCTATACCCGAGCCCATAACACCATGATGGCCGAGCATAGAATCCCCTAGGCCGAGCACTTGAATGGTTAAGGCAAGGTCAAGTCATTTTGTTCCTTGTTGCTTTTTATTTTCATTTGTTTCAATATGTATTTTGTGTTGAAAACATATGTTTATATTGTCTTGTTTTATGTGTTGTCTACAAGATTAACATCTTGGCTCTCCACTCACTTGAATCAAAAGTCCTGTCGCATCGTGCTTTCTGGATTTATTCTGTGTGTTTTGATTTGCTAACTCTAGCATGAAAAGGTGAGTATTCACTCATGACATTTATACTTATATAATTTGTAAAGTGACAACAAGTGAATGTGTAGAAACATTTATCATGTTATACTTTCCTGTGATGTGAATTATATGATGTTAAACCCTGTTATAAACTTGTCACATCATCCGATACTGTTATATGTTGTTATATTATTTATTTTATTCTGTTCTCATACTGCAAGTTCCCTGTAGAATAGAATCACTATGGGTTGAAATGATACATACCCGAATGGACTTTAGAATAGGGAAAAATAGTTATGGGCTAAAATGATAGGCCTTAGCGATTTTTATTTATTTTATTTGCTTGGGATTGTGGTTTGAAATGATAGAACCCGGATTTTTCTTTGTAAATTACGGATTGAAATGATATATTATCCGTATACTTGACTTAGGTTAGAAAATATTATACAGACCCATGGCTATTATATATTTTTTCTGAAATTTTTAAAGTATTTTAAAAATATAAAAATATGATAATTTGATTTAAATTTGAATTTAAAATGACTTAATAAATTGTTATTTATTTTTATATGAATTAAAATGGTTAAATAAATGAATGCTTAAAGGGGTAATGTGAAATATAACTTGACATGGAAATGTGAAAATTTAGTTTAAAAAATGAAGTATAAGTCAAGTAAATAAAATGGAAATTAAGTTTATATTTTGAAATGGAAATTAATACTTAAGTGTTAAGTTATTTTTTAAAATGCAAAAAATAGAAAATTGTATGCTTGAATTTAATATGTGAATTATTAAGAAAAATTGATTTTATGTATAAAATTTTACTTTATAAAAATCATATGTTAAAGGGTATTTAAATGAATATTTTTGAGTGGAAAAATATGATTTTTATAAGTTAAAAGGGTTAAAATCGAAGTTTAATTATTTCTGAAATTTCATTGAAAATCTAGAAATTGAATTTCTAGCACTTCAGAAATGCTATCATTTCTAAAGTTAACTTAAAATCTATACTAAAGGATATTACAGCACTTTGTAAGTGCTGTGGTTGATGCAAATGAAGTATGGCTAAAATTTAACTAAGTGATATTACAGCACTTTGTAAGTGTTGTGGTTGTAGAATGAAAACTAAAATCTAAAACTAATAAAAGGGCTACAGTAGCACTTGATAAGTGATACAGTTGACTGAAATGAGATTTTTGAATATAATTGAACTACTGCAGCAGTTTTGGAAACGATGAATTTGCTGAATTGAATTAAATCTTTTAATTTGAACCTTGAACTATTACATCAATTTTGTAAATGCTGTCTTTGCCGAATTGAACTATTTTTCAACTAAAACTGAACTATTACAGTAGTTTTAAATGCTGTCTTTGCTGAATTGAATTGTTTTTAAATGTAACTTACCGTAGTATTTTCTAAGTGCTGCGAAAGCTGAAATTTCATTGTTTTGATGTATTTAACTGAATAAATGAACTCTGAAAAAGGCTAAATTTTTGGGAATTGAATAATTGATTTGTAAGTATAATAATTTCACTTTTAAATTGTTTAAATGGACTATTTTGATTTGAAATATAAATCATTTTGAAATGTGATTTGGAATGGTATTTAAAATAAATTGAATGAGGGTTTGAAAGGATATGATATTTGAATTTTGAAATAGTTTGTTGGGAAACTGAATTGAATTTAAACTGATGGTTTGAATTGAATTAAATTGGAAATTTGAAAATTTGGGTTTAATTGAATAAATTTGTAAAATGTAAAGAATTAAAGGAAGGTACCATGATTTCAAATGTATGATTTCAAAATATTATGATTTTCAAAGCGTAATGATTTCAAATATTTTGGTTTCGAAAAAGGTATTACTTTGAAAGTGTTATGATTTTTGAAAGGTGAATATATATTTGAAATGGAAATGATAAACTATTTGATTTGAATATAGTTTTGAAATAAAAAAGGTTTTGGTTTTGAAATATAAACTATTTTTGAAATTTATAACCACGGGTTATAATAACGATTGGTTGTTAAAGAGACCGAGATCGGATATGGACATACTCTCTATTGATACCGAAAACCACTTTAACACTTGTGTACGTGGTGGAGTTTCCAGAACGAAGTAGGATGGTGGTGACGATCCTATTATGGTATGAACGTGGACCCGACTCCCATAAGTTGGCATAAGGAGGCTAAAACATGATCGATCTCGGGCCAAGTGAGGTCATTCCTCATATCGGACACATTTCTTCGATACTATACTCTTACTTGTGATTGATTTGATGGCCATCCTTCGATTTTGATTGGGAGTGTGTTCCGAGGTGGGCGTAGTGGCTACTACGTTACCACTAGCCGTGTGCGTAATTGGTCTATCTACCCTGGCATTGCCTTGTGTGCCGTGTCACATACCATAGAGAGCTTTACTACGAGTTTGTTTTTCTCCCGTAGCCCATGGAGTAATTAGGGTAGCCTCCTGATCTAGAGGTATGCTGATACTGGATGGACTACTGGGACTATTACGTGTTAAGGATTATATGGGTAACCCTTTAACGCTATTTAAAAGTAAGTTTATTTTACTGTAGACATTATTATAATAGCGCAATATTGCTACGTGGTAAATAGTTTAATGAGTCCTTAGAGGATGGGCAGTCCCAAGCATCCTTTAAGTTTCTTGTACGTTTACTACAGTTCACTTGAGTTGGTTTGCATTGTATGAGTATGTATGTCCTAACTCGAGTGTTTTGTGTTTTGTTTTACGCTCGAGTCAGCCTGAGTATTCACATCTTTGGATTTCTCTTTCTAAATCTAGGAATCGCTGGAGATTCTACTTATCTAGTTATTTATCTATTTCAGTTTCAGTTCTATTTCAGCACTTGTATTAGTGAACTTCTATGTATTTGGGATTTCTATTTTATTTGCTTTGAGACTGATATTATGTATTTGTTTTGAGACTTTGTTATAGTAGCTTCATAAACTACTATGGTATTTTTATTTCCGCTGCGAGTTATTCTGATATTTCTATGTCTGTGATTCTATGACTGGTTTTGTTTGCTCCAAATTTTATTACAATCTGTTATTTTGAATTATTCAAGTCTGACATGTGTGGATTATTGTCGATTTGAATGGTCCAAAAATAGTGGGTCGTTTCAAGACAAGCCGGATGCCTCCAAGATGTATTCACGTATATTTTATTCCCGCTAAATTTTTGTTGGTATTTTTCAGCATTTATGAGGATATGTTGTTATAACTTTCTAGACTGATGATAGATACTTACTTTGATTGATGTATGTATATTACAGTTTTCTTTTATGAAGATCTATTGTATATTATATGTTACTCGTCACGATGTGAGGTTATATTCTATCTTTTCTTTCTTTCATCCCAACAATCTCTCTTTTCGATGCTTGGACACTCGGCACATGAATACTGGATGTATTATTGTCGACTTTTAAGGATCGATAAGGCCGATCGTTACAATCTAGATCTTCAGATTCGGGCAACCCTAGAATAGAATAAGTGTGTAGTTGGTCCAAAGGTAAAGCAGAAGTAAGAGGATGCAGGGAAGATGTAACCACAATATCATCAATCACATCATATACAATAGATAGGGGATCATGCAGACTCGGAGGATTAGTATCAATAGTTACCCCCCAAAGCTTTCACATCAAGGGCAAGACATGCATCTTGACTCTCCATTTTCTAGCTAATGGGTTTTAAAGTGGAATCTTCATAGGAAAAGGATTTGCAGTCTCAGAACCACATGGAGACAAAGTATGAATCAAAGAGTAGGAATGATGCCCAAAATAGGGACAAACGATATATAATTTGTAGATTTTTATTTTTGTTAACGTACATAATATTTTGATGGTATAATGGACAGAAAAACGTATTTCAACATTTTTCTATCATGATGGTGAATTAGTGGTAGATTAAAAAATGAGTGCAAAATATGTTGGAGGTGTACATAATCTCATAGTATTGTGTAAAGGTTGCAATTGCAATGAATTGGAAGATTCGATTTACAAATGTAGCGATCCGAAATTGCGGACACTTCGTATTTAAATATTTGAATTATTTAAATATTTGAATCTTGGATTAAAATTTATTAAAATGAGTTAGTAATCTTTTTAACCCTATTTTAAATCATAAGTAATGACGGGAAAAATGTTTACAAAAATAAATACTTCAAAAAAATATCAATAACGTGATAGAAAATCGTTTTATAGATAAACAACTTTTTTCTTAGCAAAAGTTGTTCAACTTTTTGTGAATGTTTAATTAATCATTATTGAGACATTTAGCAACTAAAATATTTTCATATATATGGCTAATTAAATGTGAAGATGCCATACATGATGTAACAGAAGATATTTAGGAAATGTGCTTAGATGGAAAGTCTTAACTGTTAAGAAATGATAAAGGAGAAGTAGCTGGAGGTGATCCTTACATGAAATTAAAGGGAGGTGAGAACAAGCTTATGCTACAGCTTGAAATGAAATATGAGAATTAAAAATGGTGGAAGACTGGAAGTGCTTAAGCACTAATCCACTAATTCTTCTCTAACTTTTTCATATCTTAGACAAATCATTTGCATTCTCTCTAAACTTTGGCTATATACCTAAAACATCATGAGAGGCATGATTAGGAAGTAAAAAGCAGGAGAAGATGAGAGGAAGAGGGCGATCTTGGAGGGGCCGTGAGCATAAGAGGAGGAGGAGGAGGTGTAGCTTTGGGTTGAAAGTACTAAAGGTTGGATCTTTAGGATTTTGGTGATGGTGGAAGGTGGTTCTTTGTTCTTTTGGTTTTTGCTTGGATTTTGCAAGGATCTAAGTGAGTTATCTAATTATCTTGATTGTATATATTGTGTGTATATATATTGTGTTTGGGTTATAAAGTTAAAGTGACATTAACCAAGTACAGTTATAAACTTTAGGCCCTCTTTCTTTGAAAGCGAATGATAACTTTATATTATATAACATCACTTCTATTACCATCTTAAACATGTGGCATGTCCTTGAATTGATGTTCAAATGGTTGGTTAAATTGTGTGTTAAATTGAAAATTTGGAAGTGTTTAATGCGAGAATAGACATTACAAGCGCACTTTTAGAATCTCTTGTTTTCAGGAATTTAAAAAAAAATAAATGGGTAGATATTCTTAGGGATTTCTTTCCATGGTTTTTAGTACCCTAATAGTAGTAACTACCATAAAAAATTTAAGCCTTAAATCATTTGTTTAAGTAGTTAAAACTAGTCGCAAAATATTTGTACCAAAATTGGGCACAACACTCTTCAGATGTGTTTGAAGAGATAAAATGAAGAAAATAAATGTAAAATGAGGTAGATCTAACAAACACACCAATCAACAAACAAGAAAATGCATAGATACACACAAATTTAGAGTGGTTCGGCGTATTGCCTACGTCCACTATGAAAAGATTGATGTTTATTGAATTTCACTCATTCATTACAAAAGATTACAACAGCACAACTAAAGTATAGTTATGATTTTGGCAGAGTATCAGTGTAGAGAACCAAAAGGTCCATTTTTTTGTAGGTCCAGGATCACTATTTATAGGTCTAGGTAGCAAATATCTCGCCCAGATCTCGGAAGACTTCTTCTCTCATGTGAGTGGGCTCATGGATCGAGTTCAGGTGATTTCGACTCGATCTGGGAGCGACATGAATTGGATTCGTATCGATCCATAAATGGCCCTTTCAGGCTAAAATTGATCAGGTACATTCTTGAGGTTGTATGTAAGCTCTTACGAAAATTTGGTGGCATTTGGACTTGTAGATCTTGAGTTATGATCGATGCAAGTTTAGATTTGCAAAGCATTATCAAGCTCGTATCGATGCCGTTTGTATCGGTATCTTCGTATGAAGGCACGTGTTTGCTAGGTGATGTGGCGCTACCTTCTAGGGTCGATCCACTTTTCATGCCGAGTGATTCCGTCTTCTACTTTCATATGCTTTATTCATATCGATCTGGGCACTTCCTCTTCGTATCGACGACCTATACTTCATTTCATATCGATAGTTACTTGTGTCCTTCGTACCGAAGAACAACGCCGCTTCATATCGATGGCTTTCACTTCATTTCGCATCGATACGTACCCACTCCTTTCGTATCGATGATCTCTTATACATTTCGCATTGATGGGAGGTGCTGATTTTCTATTGATGGAAGATGTTGACTTGACCTGTGGTTGATTGATACAAAGTATTCTAGGTATTGGATCGATACGAGGTGGACTCACATGTTATTGCTGATGGATAAGAATCGGGTTAGCTTGAACGGATATGAAGGGGGGCTATCTGGTGGATATGAAGAGGGTTAGTTTGGATGGATACGAAAGGGGTCTACTCTGATGGGTACAAAGAGGGTTAGTTTGGATAGATACGAATGTAGCGCTTCCCTTGGTTACGAAACAGTGTTGGATACAAATTGTAGATATTTTCTAAGTGAATCTTGATAGATCCATACCTTGAGCATACGAACTCCAATTGACTTGAAATTTAGAATGTTGGCTTTCATAACCTTGCCTGTCGTTTCATATCGATTGTAGCTTGACCCGGACTCGAGCAAAATTTATCAATATCTATAGTGAACCTTGTAGGTAATCGATCTTTGGGACAAACTATCCTTGGTTTCTTAGTCAATTCCTTGGTGTCACAGCCTTATCAAAAGGCAGGATAACATTTGCCTCCCAAAGTACGCCTTGTGAGAAAATAACGTGCTTTGAAAATCTATAATCTCTATTCTGAAAAAGTTCTTTCCGATTCATCGAATAGTTATTGTCTTTTTTTCAAAAGTTGTATCCTTTGACTGGCCTCCAGTAATATAAATATTGAATTGTTGACATCCAATGTTGTACTGTACACTACCGTAACTGAGTGTTTAAATGATAGTAAACTATTTTTCAAGGTTGTAATTATTATTAGGTGAGCAGTCATTTCTTGTGAATTTTGGAATTGAATGTTAGTCTGTCATTCATGCATGCATGTTAGCTTGACACACGTTCGTGTTTGAACGTTCATAGGTCGCTGTCATTTTTCTTCTATCGAATCACGTATCGATCCTCTCCTGAATCGATGTGAAATTTGAGTTGTAACAATGCTCGATGGTTGTTTTGAAGTGTCTCTTCATATTGATCCTCTCCTAGATCGATGTAATAAATTGAACAATTGCTCTCGTATCGATGGCAATCGACACGAATTTGGTATTCGCTGATATATATCGTACTGATGGAGTTGAGCTAGCCAATCATGACTTAGTAATGGTGTTCGTATCAATGGATTGCTAGATACGAGAGACTCGAACTTTCATTCGCTTCGTCTTGATCATTTAATGGTCATGAATTTTGCTTCAATTCGATACAGGATGCGTACCAGAGAGCCTTCATATTGGCAGTGTCAAATTCGTCTCGGTTTACCCATGGACATGAAGTTACCAACTCGTATCGATCTCCCTAATGAATTTTTTTCCATCGGTAAGGGTGAATGGAAGACGAATGGTCGTTTCTCTTGGTATACATAGGCTTGGTACTTAGCAACTTTTTCACTTTCTTATTTCCTGTCTTCATTTTCTCCTTCGTATCGCTCAGTTGCTTGAGAGGGAACAACTTGCCTTCAATCTTGAACTAATCAACTCGTTAATCCTTTCCGCTAACTGCCTAAACTAGGTAATCAATCCATTAAATTAATTTTAAACTGACGAGGCTTGAGATCAACGGCACTTCACCCATGGTCATGTCGATTTCAGTTGTCGTTGATGCCGGAATTTGATTGGAGTGGGGTCGAGGAAATGAAAATGGCGCTTAAGCAAGTTTGGGGAAGAAGAATCATCGGATACGAAATTTTCATGGAAGAAGCATCATTCGTATCGATCCGGAACGGTGGACTTGTGTCTATACGCCATTGACGGGTGGAGGGAAGAGATTCGTATCGGTTTGGACAGGTAGTAATTCGTATTGAATGAGTGACATGCTTCGTATCGGTCAGTTGACGATGCTACTTCTATTGGTTTACAATAAATAACATTTGTGTCGATATGCCTCAATCGATACGAACTCTGAGGCTCGAAACAGACAATCCGATCAATACATGTGAGATTATCGATCAATAACGGAAGGCTTATTTTGGATGGATACGAAGTATTTCATTTAGCATCGATACAAATTATTGCCTCAATGACCGATACAAAATGGTGCTTCTTGGACCGAGGCAAAGTGAGATATGGGACTGTATTACGACCCTTGATCCAACTTAAACGCTCTATTGCATATTTGACCACCCTTCGAAGCTTGTCGATGGGACTGTATTACGACAACACTTAACGAATTTCAATTTGAATCGATCTTTGTAGTCTGGATGGCATGGTTATGACGGTTGGCGATGACGGTCATCCGGTCGAATTCTGGAGTCTCGTCATTCAAACACTTTGTTAATCTCCATAGAATTTTCTTAAGTATTATATAGCATTGCATTGCACCACACACTCATGCATTTAATACTAGGGAACACACGAGATTATTGTTACCTAACGATGGTTTTTGATGAGTTAATTAGCTATGGAACCCGGGAGTAAACAGCAGCAGGAGGCTCAAAGTCCACCTCTTTCGATAATAGAGATGCCAGCCATCGCGACCGAAGTCATAAGTCCAGCTCTGGACGAGTTACCAAAAGCAACCTTCATTGGGAACTCGGAAGATTCCGTTTCATCCAATGTTTTCGAAGATATGTTAGGGAGATTTTTTTGAGGCACGGGCTATCGTTGAATGATGTTCTGCTACCAATGCCGAACGATAGGCCACATACCCATCCGGAAGGGTACACTGCTTTTAATCGATTTTCCTGCATAGCCGGGACGCTCCCACCATTCAGTTAATATTTCCAGGAGGTGTTATCTTATTTAGGGATTGCCTCGTCACAGTTGCATCCAAACGGGTATAATCTTCTGAATAACCTATTCATCATCTTCATGGAGTAGGATTTTATCCCCCGACTCTAGAGGAAGTCAGATTCTTATTCAATGTAAAGAGTCAGAGAGGTAATCCCACTTTCACATTTTAAGAGGGAGCCAAAAACTATCAAATTGTGATTGGAACTTGGACCAAACTTAGCTACTTCAAAACCAAGTGGTTCTATGTTCGATGCCCGTCAGGATTCGCTAGACGGTGGCTAGTTAGATGTAAGTGCTGCAATTTCTCTAGCAACTAATGGGATTGTTGTAATCGATGTCGGGTCTAACATTTTCTTTCTTTTACAACTGCAATTCCATGACCTGAAGGTGCTCACTTTAAGGAAATGTATGAATTCTTCAAGAGGTGCCGGGTGAAATTAGAGAGATTGAGGCGGTGCTTATGGATGAAAATTTGAGGGCCGTTTGGAAAATTGACAAAGTCTAGACCATAGGGCTTATAGGATCTCTTAAGGCAGCTCCGACAAGACGAGCTAAATGTAAAGCGCCTGAAATTGTAATCATTGAGAAGGGTGGCGAAGAGGATATGCACACTGAAGATGAATCCAAAGCTGAGCCCTCCGATAGTCCTTGACATTCAGTGGAAAAAAAGAAAAGGCAAGGCGGTTGCTTATAATCTTCGCAAGCCTACGAGATGGAAATCTGTGGTCGTGTCTTTTCCAGCCTCCGGTGTCATAATTTTGAAGGCTTCTCCCTCACACATGGAGAATCCCTTCGAAGGGCTTGTAGATATTCCAATTCCGGATTATGTGTCGCTCCAACAAGATACCAGATTGGAGGGGCTTCAGAGCGCTTTAGATCTGGGCGAGCCAATTCCTTTGAGTATGGCCAACATAACCGGTTGGTTGGGGGTTTGCACATGTATACATATACTCCACGGCACTACACAATTTCTAGTAACAAGATATTCATCTCTGGAGGTTACCAACCCTTCTTCTCTTTTTTTTAAGATGCGAGAATCTATGCTTGGCAGCCTTCGTTCTACGTGCCATTCATCTAGTTCATATTATGAGTCTCGCAGATGTGAGGCCGATAGAAACCACGAGCGAGGCTATTCCAGTCAAGAGAGGGAGGGCTACGAGAGGGAAAGAGACAGAGAGAGGGAGCATAGGCATCGCTCCCAGTCATGCTCTCCGCCGCCTAGAGGACCAACGCAAACCTTCTGGTATTGGCAAACAATCCCATGAATTTTCGTGCCAAATACCACCTCCCCAAGCACCAAGGCCTGACCGACAACGTCGGTAGACCGAAACCGAAACTCCCGTCGTCGCTGAGCATGCAATCACAGAGCTCACTGGGGAAGGAGCGATTAGAATCGCTAAGTTGAAAAAATATTTTCCAAACATCTTCTTTGACGGCTTCATATTCAATCCACACTTAAAGAGAATTCCTAATGAGGCAAAACAAACAATGCACGATTATATTCATGATGTTTATGGCCAATATAGGGAATGCATGAAGACCGCAGACAAAGTATCAACGGTGGCTATTAAGCAGGCAAAGACAATCGAGAAATTAGGATCCGATCTCGCTTTGAAAGACCGCATAATTCAGGTGCTTAGCGATGAGAATGATTCTACGAGAAATTCAGAGACAAAGGCTAACAAAAGAGCTGATGAAGCAGCCTGGAGGATGGAAGAGATGAGGCGAACACTTATCCCTGTTTGAGGAAATGGGACATCAGACCACCACAGTTATGGCCGTAAGAGATGGGGCACTTAAAGAGCTTGAGGAGCTTAAAAACAAACTTGCTGAAGTTGTCAAAGAGAAATACGACACAAATAAAGCTGTCCAGGAAGCACGCGAGCAGGCTGTGGTGCTCAGGGATGAGAGGGATGCGGCAATGCTTAAGGTTCAGAAGCCGAAGCCTGGGTTGAGGGTGAAGTGAGAACGGCTGAGGCAAGGTTGGTGGGTGATATTGAAGATCTCCTTATTACATATAATGCCAATGTTCTAAAGCATCAAAATCTAAGCTGGCTTGAAAATTATCCATCACATTCTTACAATGCCTGATGTCGCTTGGTTGAAGATGAAAAGCAAAGGACCACACTTTGAATCTATTAATGAGTTTGAACTATGGAACCGGGTGCTGAATGAGGATGGGAGAAGAGTTCTTCATGACATCACTATCACATTAGAGAAAGAGAGACTCGATACTCAGCATCCAAAGGCCGGAAAGGGTTATTTCGTTGAGCATCATGATTTGGGACCTGAAATTCCTATGCCAACCCAGCTCGAATCTACTCATGCGGTTGGTCCTTAATCGGTGCTTGCATACAATCCCGATCAACCGCATTTGTCTCAGCTCACGAGCATATCCCTGAAGCTGCTCCGACTCTACTCGCGAGTCATTCTGAGGAAGGTATTCTAAACATTTCTCACATTTACTTGAAGTCGGGAGTGTTGTCTGATGTAGTTACTAATGCTTTTTTTAATCTCTATCCAGCGATATGAGTTGCATCGGCCATGCCCTTGCAACTCAAGAGCCGCATCACGAGCAGGATGCCCTTATAACAGAGGCGACCACCACAATGGCCACTGCACCAACCGATGGAGTATGGGCGAGCACTTTTACTTTTGATGAGCAGATGATGGAGGAACTTCTTGGTCATCAAAGCGACCCTTTCGTCGACCTGCCATTTGTCATGGGTGGAGCCACACCCGTGGTCAGTTCCTCGGGCCCAACGGGCAGCACCCCCGTGGATGCCCAAAGAATTCATAAAGAAGAGATAACAGCTTAGATCAATGCCGAGATGGAAGCACCACCCGAGCCAGCGGTACTAGATGTGGGATGGTGGGCCCTGGTACAGCCCCTCTACGAATGATTTCTCTAGGAGGCACGATTGTCGACGCTGGTGTGCCTCCCTCGCTTTCTAACATCGGGAATGTTCCCATCCCTCCAACTCCGCATTTGAAAAGTATTCCAATTCCTATGAGCTTAAAGAAGAGGTAAATATAATTCCCCTATTTGGATATCAACCATCAAAAGGTGAAGGCTCGAAGAGGCACTCGAGCGGTAACACCAACGGGTTGACGCCGAAGACTAAGAAGAAGAAGAAGAAAATGAGAGAATAGATTCGTCTTCTTGCCTCATTTTTGGTAGATAGATAGGAATTTCCTTTTGTTTCCAGTAGGCCATGTATAGATGCGGGTTCAATCCCTGCTAGTAGGATTTTGTGGAATACTTTTGTACTTTATCCCTGTTTTCCAAAGAATAGTTGAAATAAAACTCCATTTTGTCTTCAGCATAGTTTGGTGTTTATTTGCTTAAGTATTTCAGTGCTCGAACTTTCATTCAATGTACTTGTGAAGTTTTAGTCTCTAAATTGGACCTGAATTTATTAGTTAAGTCCCGAGGTTACGGCTTCGGATCATAAATGAAAGTTAAGTCGAGTCTCAATATTGTACTATTATAATCAGCAGCTGTTACTTAAATTTTGGGCAGTAACTTTCCACTTTCGATAAATCAAGCTTAACTTAATCGGAGCGAAGTGAAAAAAGATGGTTCCAAGTGATCGAATCACACTCGCTCATCTATTGGTAATTGCATCCACACTCTGAGGATTGCACTTGTAATTTAACGGTCAGTTACGATCATTTGATGTTTAAAGACATGTCAACGCTTCGTGGACTTAAGTTATTCTACGAGTGGTCAGTCACACCCGTTTGATATTTAGAATTTAGTCTGCACTCTAGAGACCTAAGTTACTTTACGAGCTATCAATCACACCCATTTGAAATTTAGAATTTTATTCGCGCTCTGGGACTTAGATTGATTCGTGGGTAGTCAATCATACCCAATTTGCGTTTATACTTCGGCCCACACTTCAAGGACTCAGAGTTGTCTCACAGGAGGTCGTTTCACACCCGTTTGGTGTTTATACTCCAATTCACACTCTGGGGATTTGGAGTTAGCAAATAGGTGGTTGGTTACACCCATTTTGATGTTTGTACTCCAGTTCACACTCTTGGAATCTGGAGTCGGTTAACAAATGGTCGATCACATTTGTTTTGAGTTTTAGGATTTTTGTTCGCACTGTGGGAACGATAGATTTATCAGGATTGTGGACGCTCGGTTCACATCAACCTTGATATAACAAGTGAGGTTGTTAGATAGATAGATTCATCCTCCTCGAACTTGGTTTGAACACGGGCGAAGTCGTTAGGGATGGATCCACCCTCTTCGAGCCCGCATTTGTAAGTTTATACTCCAACTCGCACTTCGAGAGCCGGAGTTAGTTAGAGGATTGTCGTGGGTCAATCATTTTCTGGCTTTTGTGCGATGATTTGCCCTGAGCTCACGTTTCACTTAGCGAGTGACCGGTCGTGTCACAGTCACTTTCTATTTGAATAAGTCCCATTATATGGTGGAACTCAGAGCTCCATGCATGGTGATGGTTGTACGACACATTTTAAAAATCCCCGCTCTAGTTCGAAGAGATTGCATTTTATTGCTGAAATAAGAAAATATGGCAATATTAGTTGCCCTATTACAAATTCAAATTTCGAAATGTATAAAAAAATTGCAAATGAAAAGCAGACTAAATGAATAAATAAAGTCTGTTATGTGTAGTAGCGACGAAGACTCGCTATTCTAAGCTCTCGGTAAAGTGAGACCATCTATGGTTGATAATTTAAAGGTTTCGTCTCCGATTCTTCGTCCGATAACATATGGCCCTTCCCACGTTGGTTTCATATGTGAAGGGACTGGGTAAATTCTCTTAAGGACGAGATCGTCGAGTTCAAAAGTTCGAGGTCAGACCATGGCATTATACAATCGGGTGAATCGACTTCGGTACGTGGCTGCCCTCAAATCAACCTCTTCTCGCTTCTCATCCAATAAGTCTAGAGATTCGGCAAGTAATATAGCATTTGTCTTCGGATCGTAATATGTCACATGATGAGAAGGTATTTCCATCTTGACTGGAATTATGGCTTTCGAACCGTAGGAAGGAGAAAATGGAAAGTGGTTAGTCATGGACTTGTGGGTTGTTCGATAAGCCCATAGGGCCATAGGAAGTTCATCGACCAATTTTCCCTTGCCTTTTCCAGTCGTTTCTTTAGAATGGATTTTATAACTTTATTAACAGCTTCAACCTGTCCATTTGCTTGAGAATGTGCAACTGTAGAGGACTTCTTTTGGATGTGGAATCGTTGACAGAAATTCTTAAATTCGACACTGTCGAATTGGGCTCCGTTGTCAGTGATGATGGTACATGGGAGACCAAATCGACAGATGATGTTGCACGCAACAAATTTGATCACTTTCTTCATTGTGATAGTAGCAAGGGGCTCAGCTTCCGTCCATTTGGTAATGTAATCAATTGCAATGATGGCATACTTCGTGCCACCTTTTGCTAGAGGTAGAGAACCAATAATGTCGATGCCCCATGCTACGAACGACCAGGGACTGACCATCTGAGTTATTTTGGTAGGCGGGGCTCTTGGAATCCAAGCATGTTTCTGACATTTGTCACACCTCCTGCCGTAATCCGATGTGTCACGATATACAGTCGGCCAATAGTATCCATACCGGTGCACTTTTTTGACAAGAGCTTGCCCATCGGTGTGATCGCTACATTATCCTTCGTGTACATCATGCAATACTCATTTGATTTCATTGTGGGCGATATACAGGAGTAAAAGGAACAGTGTATCCTCTTCTATACATAACTCCATTCTGAATGGTGAATCGCGAGCCTTTTGAAGAACTTGTCTTTTTCACTCCTTCGCTTTGGCAGGGTCCTATGCTCAAGTTAGCTTCTGAACGGAGTCATCCTTGACTCCTTCTCGGGAATGACTTCAAATACCCAGTCGGTCTCCGTTTGATCAACACTCGGGGAAGATAATGTCTAAATAGGAACGAGTCCCATTTGTTGTGCCTCACTGGTATTGGCCAATTTCGCTAAGTAATCGGCCTTCTAATTACGTTCTTAGGGTATACAATATATGGCATAATAATCAAACTAATTTAATATTTCTTGGACTCGAGCGAGATAAGCAGCCAACCTTTGTTCTTTGGCCTGGTATTCCCTCGTACTTGGCACACACGACCAATTGTGAATCACAGTAAATCTCCACAACAATAATTCTTATATCTCTGGAAAGCCTTAGTCCGGCGGGCAGGGATTCATATTCAGCCCCATTATTGGTCGCGCGGAAGTCAAAATTTAAAGCATAGCAAATAGACCATCCTTTAGGAGTTTCAAGTACAACTCCAGCGCCTAAGCAGCGATCATTCAACGCACCATTAATATTTAGCTTCCAGACATGTTTAGGAGATTCACTGGTTTTGGGCAAGTCATAAAGTTAGTGAATTCAACAATGAAGTCTGCTAGCACTTGCCCCTGCATAGCTCGCCTCAGTGTGTAAGCAATGTCGAATTGACTTAGGCGATATTCCATTTAAGTAACCTACCAAACGTATCAGGCCATGCAAGGACCTGTCGTAATGGCTGGTCGGGGTAGACAGTGTTAGGATGAGCTTGAAATTATAGATGAAGTTTTCTTGAGGCAATGACAAGACAGTAAGCTAACTTTTCCAACTTTGGATGATTTCTCTCTGCTCTGGTCAGTCGTTTACTGACGTAATAGACTGGCTATTGTATCCAGTCCTCTTTTCGAATTAAGGCAGCGCTGGTTGCATTTTCCGACAATGCCAAGTAGATATACAACTTTCTTATAATCGATAGGCTTTGACAAAATGGGTGATGTGGACATGTGTTGAACCTGTGCTCAAAATGCACTCTCACACTCTGCAGTCCATTCAAAATTCTACTTCCCATTTCTGATCAGATCGAAGATGGGAATGCATTTGTCGGTGGATTTGGAAATGAACTTGCTCATTGCTACTACCTTCCCGTTGAGGCTCAAAACTTGCTTTATAGTCCTTGGAGTCTCAAGGTTTCTGATTGCCCAGGGATTGGCTTCGATCCTCGGAGCATTAACGATGAATCTAAGGAATTTTCCAGATGCAACTCCAAAATGACACTTTAACGGGTTAAGTTTCATTCTGTACTTTCGGATGATGTTGAACATCGTTTCCAGGTCTTCAATATGATTGGTGGAGAATCGTGACTTTACCAGCATGTCATCTACATATACCTCCATGGTCTTTTCGATCTGTTTAGCGAACATTCGGTTGATGAGCCTCTGATAGGGTGCCCCGGTGTTCTTAAGTCCGAATGGTATCATTTGGCCGGAGGCCCATCTTCCAAATTACTACAACATTCGAAGCTCGCATGCCTAATAGAGCTGGCATATGACTCCATTTCCATCTAGCTTCGATCCACTCGATAAAAACCACCTCTAACAATGTTTATCACTAAAGTATCGCCGGTACAAGCAGGTTCCTTCGGTCTAACCTGATTTGGTATTTGGGTTTGATTCGGTGGGCCTGCACTTCCAGACCGTGACGCCCGTACAAACTACTTCAACTTTCTTTCTCGTACCAACTTCTCGATAATATCCTGTAAATGACAGCACTCATTCATGTTATGTCTATAACTATCATGAAACTTGCAAAACTTCCCCATTTGAATCTGTTTCTCCGATGATTGCTTTAGAGCGGGTTTCTTATATTGGATAGTATTACAAGTTTGTAAGTGCACATTTTTCAGAGACGTATTTAGAGAAGTACATGTGTCAAACATGGGAGACCTGCGTCGTGGTCCACGATCCTGATCCCGTTTCCTGCCCTGATTTCCATTACCTTCATGCTGATTCTGTTTCTTCTATATGTTTAACAGCACCTTTTCGGAACTCTCCCTGGTTTGTTTTACAGCAACATCGCTTTGGATTCCTTTAATACGGGGCCCTGCGTCATCCTTTTTTCTAGACCATCCTCTATTCTCAAGAACTTTGCTGCCTTAGAATAGAAACGGTCCAATGGTGTAGGGGCTTTTCAGCCATCCAGTTGCCAAATTGGGAATCGGGATCGATCCCTTTAGTCATTGCCATGAAAATTGAGTTATCATTGGGATTACTAATCTCAGCGCACATAGCATGAAACCTCTCCAAATAACGTCTGAGTGTCTCTTCGGGCACTTGAGTGATGCTGGACAAAGTATTAACATCTTTGGGCCATGTGACATGCATGCAAAAATGTTCGAAAAACTTCATTGATAATTGGTAAAAACATGAGATAGATTGAGGTAGTACACGAGTAAACCACATAGTTGCGATGCCCCTAGTAAAATTGGGAAACTTCGGCCCCAACATTAGCCCATGCAGCGTTCATTAACCATTCATACTTTAAAATGTGCCAGTAAGAGTCAGAGCTCCCTTCATAAACAGGTAGAGTTGGCATTCTGAATCACCAAGGCGGTTCATGGTAGAGTATGTCATCAGTGAAAGGGGTATGACTCTGGAAGATTCCCCAGTCGTCATTAGTAAAGCCTGACTTTCACCGATCATCTGAGGATCATTGTCAGGATGTTTGGCATCTGGACATTCTGGGCACGCTGAGCCAAGGGGTAGTCAGGTTCCACAATGTGAGGATGGGCCGGTCATGGTCGATGGTCCATATCTTACCTCCTTGGTTCTTGGTCTTCAGGAACATAAGTCTCAGGAGTATAAACATGTTGGCAACGGTTCAGATCCGTTCGGTATCGAGTGTTAGCTCCCAGCTCAGTAGCAGCAGCAGCATGGTTGTCGGTAGTATGATAAGGAGATGTCCCTCCTTGGAATGAGGGTCTGGTCTGGTGGCTGGTTGACGAGCCAACTCTCGATTGCCTAAGATTCAAAGTGCGTTGATGTTTGGTAACTTGTGTATAGCTTCCATTTAGCCATGGGCGCGTGGATCTATGATTGTAATCAACGGAAGCTAAACTTTCTATGGATGCATAGGAAGCCTGATCCCTTCTAGATCTCCTTCGTCTTTTAGGGTTCAGCCGATTGGTTAACTCTACGTTGGCACGGAGTTGTTGGGTTAGCTGCTGGCGGCTTTGAGTCATCTCTTGCATTAGTAGCTGGAACTCTTCCCTCGTGACAGGGCCTTGTGGATTCGAAGGTCCAATAGCATTCTGGTCTATAGGAGGAAGTTGTGCAGGGTTCTGCCTATCCCGTCCTTCTAGATCGGCAGCTGTTGAGGTAGTTCTGGTAGCTACCATGGTGAACAGTGAAGCTCTCACCTAGTCTTGGTGAAAGTTTTAATAGGATGGGAGAACTTCTTGGCTTGAGATCTAGATCTTCTCTTTAGATTCTCGCAATCTAATATTTGCAGTAGATCCAATGAGCAGGAGAAAAGCTAGGCTTTCCCGTTGAAAGCACCAAAGTGTTTGTATCAAAATTGGACACAACACTCTTCGAATATGTTTGAAGAGATAAAATGAAGAAAATAAATGTAAAATGAGGTAGATCTAACAAACATACCATCAATAGATAAGAAAATGCATAGAAATGCATGAATTTAGAGTGGTTCGGCGTATTGGCTACGTCCACTATGAAATGATTGATGTTTAGTGAATTTCACTCGCTGATTACAAGAGATTACAACAGTAAAATTTAAGTATAGTGATGATTTCGGTAGAGTATCGGCATAAAGAAGCCGAAAGGTCCATTTTTTATAGGTCTAGGGTCACTATTTGTAGGTATAGACAACAAATATCTTGCCCAGATCTCAGATGACTTCTTCTCTCATGTGAGTGGGCTCACGGGATCAAGTTCACGTGAATTTGACTTGATCTGGGAGCGATACGAGTCGGGTTCGTATCGATCCATAAATGGCCATTTTGGGCTAAAATTGATCGGGTACATTCTTAAGCTTGTAAGCAAGCTCTTGTGAAAATTTTGTGGCATTTGAACTTGTAGATCTTGAGTTATGATCGATGTAAGTTTAGATTTGCAAAGCATTATCGAGCTCGTATCGATGCTGTTCGTATTGGTATCTTCGTATTGGTTGAAGGCACATGTTTGCAAGGTGATGTGGCGATACCTTGTAGGGTCGATCCACTTTTCATGCCGAGTGACCGCGTCTTCCACTTTTCTATGCTTTGTTCGTATCGATTTGGGGACTTCCTCTTCATATCGATGACCTATATACTTCATTTCGTATCGATAGTTGCTTGTGTCCTTCGTACCGATGAACAACGTCACTTCGTATCGATGGCTTTCACTTCATTTCGCATTGATACATACCCTTTCATTTTGTATCCATGATCTCTTATACGTTTCGTATCGATAGGAGGTGCTAATTTTCTATTGACTGAAGATGTTAACTTCGCATCGACCTATGGTTAATCGATACGAGGTGGACTCACGTGTTACTGCTGATGGATAAGAAGCAGGTTAGCTTGAACGGATATTGAGGGGTTCAACTCTGGTGGATACGAAGAGGGTTAGTTTGGATGGATACGAAGGGGGTCTAATCTGATGGATACGAAGAGGGTTTGTTTGGATGGATACGAACATAGCGCTTCCCTTGTATACAAACCAGTGTTGGATACGAATTGTAGATATTTTCTAAGTGAATCTTGGTAGATCCATATCTTGAGCATACGAACTCCGATTGACTTGAAATTTAGAATGTTTCCTTTTATAACCTTGCCTGTCGTTTCATATCGATTGTAGCTTGATCCGGACCCGGTCAAAATTTATCAGTATCCATAGTGAAACTTATAGGTAGTCGATCTTTGGGACAAACTGTTCTTGGTTTCTTAGTCAATTCCTTGGTGTCATGGCCTTTCCAAAAGGCGAGATCACACAAAGTTCATGCTTTTCAATGTGTTCTTTAACAAGGAATTTTAACAGCATTTATAAACACTGTAGTAAGTTGCTCATGGTTTTAAGTGTTCAAAAATGATATTTAAATTTGGTATTTTTCTCTAATCTCTTTAGAGATGTTTTCTAACCTATTTTGAAATATTTTAAAGTTGGTTTGATATTTAAATATTTTTTATAATTGTTTATGTATTTACAAAGTAAAGAGGTTTTATAATATAAACATATTTTTCATCAAATTATAAATTAGTTATTTTCAAGTGATATTTACATAAATATTTAAAACCTATTTACAAATATACATAAGTTTTGAGAAAGGTAGTTGATTAGGTTTAACACTAAAAACCGACGAGGTAGACTTCTCCATTTCTGAGAGTTGGTATGATGTCGAGTAGGGATGGAGCAATAGAGCTCTAACCTATCGGGCTTCCCTCCTGAATGAGGAATAGTTAAGTTGAAATTTCAAAAACATGTTAATCTTGTTGTTTACATACTTGTTTCAACGGTAATTAACTTTGCTTAATGCTAAAAGCCGATGAAGTAGGCTTATTTATGAGAGTTAAGATTGATGCCGAGTAAGGACATAGGAATAGAGCTCTAACCTATCTGGTTTCCCTCTTGAATGTGGAATATTTAAGTCGAGAATATCGTAAATGGGCTAATCATGTTGTTTGTTACTTGTTTATGAAAATCATTAATACTATACTTAACACTAAAAGCCGATGTGTATGTCTATTTGTGATATTCAAGAATGAAGTGTCTATGCAAGGATTTAATGCAACCAGTGCTCTATCTTACCTAGCTTCACTCTTGAACGAGGAATAGTTAAGTTGAAATGTTAGAAACCGGTTAAGTATACGAACATCAATTTTTATAAGAAATTGTTTTAAGTTAGTAGTCGATTAGTCGACTATCGGACTTAACCATATATTATCTTAGATCTTTAAAAGAATGTTTTTAAACATAATATAAGTATGGAATGATTTTGGGATTGTTGTGGAAACATTTAAATAACATCCATCTTTAACCCATTTTGATTATACTTATGAAAGTAAATAAATCTTTGAAAAGAATATTTAAAGATAATTCAAGTACAGAATGGGTTTGGGTTTATTGTGACAATGCGTTAGTTACATTTGTCTTTAACCCTTTTTGATTATACTTATGAATGCAAACTAATCTTTAAATGAAGGTTTTAAAGATAATTATGAAATGGTTTTGGGTTTGTAGTGACAATATTTAAGTAACATTAGTCTTAAACCTTTTGAATAGATTTGTGAAAGCACTAAGATCTTTTTAATGGATATTCTAAAGGAAATTATAAGTAAGGAATCTTTTGAAAAAAGATAGGAAATGCAAAAGTTTCAAAGTAAGAAATCTTGTTAATGATTTATGAACATAAATATACCATTGATATAGGTATATGTATACTTTTTTAAGCATTGAATGAGTACAAATGAATAATAGTGAATGATAAATGAAGTTGTATTAGATAAAAGAAGTTTTACTAATAATAGAGGGTTTAATTTATAAAAGATTAATCAAACAAAAAAGGGATTAGAAGTCACTTATGTGACTTAATCGTGTTTTGCGTGACTTGATCATGTTTGTACGTTCACTCGTTCATGGAAAGCATTTAGTCATATACTTAGCACTAAAACTGTGGGAATTACGATTGTTGTTCATATAGGGATATGAGCAATACATTTCTAACCTACCGGTTTCACTCTTGATTGAGGGATAGCGTTAGACGAAAATGTCAAAAACATGATAAGTATAAAATACTTGGTTTTCCTATGTGATTACTCTCATTATCATTGAATGACCAAGTTCGTCGGTTCAGTCTTGAAGAGACCGGGATTGGTAAGTGTTTTACTTATGAAAACCACTTTGAGGTTGAGATATATGTTATTTTTCTTGGAAATGGATTTGTTCAAGATGCTGGAATCCATGTGTGGTTTCGAGATGTATTAGAGATGTGGAAATCCAATTGGTGATTCCCGTTGTACGGGTGATGAAGACTCATGTGAAAGATGCCGAACGTAACCTCGAAATCAAAAACGATAGAAAATAGAGTAAGATGCACAGCTCCGGGATTCGCTAACCCACGACAGGGTATATTAACTCCATATCTAGAGATACTTATAAATTGTTGGTCAATGAGATTTGATGGTACTTGGTTCCACAAGGTTTAGGATCGCTCGTTCATGCGTGGGTTAGGTATGATTACCTAATGGTATATATTTTTTCTAGAAATGTATAGCACTCGGAGGTACTTTTTGACCCTTGTTAGGAGGCTGGCCTCAGTTTATCTAGGGATGCCTCCTACAGAAAGTCCATTATGCAAACGTCCCTTATCAACTCTGATTGTACCATCTAATATGTCGTTGAATGCAACCAATGCAACCATTCCAACTAAGTTATAATATTTATATTCTACACCCTAGACATTATCTGTTATATCACCTTATATACCTGTTTGAACCAAAAATCGCATAAATGCCTAAAAGATTGTGTAGTGAAGAAAAAGTGAAGAAAATAAATAAAAATGAGCATGGAAAGAACATACAAAATTTATAGTGGTTCAGCTAATCTTAGCGTACGTCTACTTAGTGATTTTATTGCTTAGATCACTGGATTTTAGGCCGTTCTTTTACAGATCGGTATAACTCTAAGGGTGATTACAAGAAATTAGAATAGAGAAAGTAAGAGCAAAATAGATCAAAAAAACTGAGCTATGCCCTCCTAATTATAGATGTAGAAAGCCTAAAATCTTTCCTCTATGATCTCCACCCATTTTCCACACCATGGACCAATTCTCTAAGAAAAATAGGTGGACATCTCAGCATTTTTTGTGGATTGGTACCAATCCATAGGCTTGGATAGATACTAATCCGTGAGATGGCCAAATTGATTGCCTTGAACTCCCTGTCTTCGCTCGATTAGTGGTTAGCTTCATATTTCCAAACTTGTTCGCACCTTATTTTCTTGTTTCTAAGTCCAAATGATGGATTTGTAGAAGAACGAAGTTGCCAACTTTAAGAGCTTATAGAGATCAATACAGAATTGCATGGAACCAGTAAAATAGTACTTGAAATAAGAACCTTGGATCATCATTATCATGTTAAAAGAGTAGGGGAAACTTTGGATGAAGAAATTTGGATCGGTACTGATCCAAGATGTTGGATCGGTATCGATCCCAATTTGGGTGGATCTTGTCTTCTGCTCTCTTATGTTAGCTTGGCCTTTGTCCTATGGCTCTATTTGTAATTGGTTTCTGGACTCTTGGGCTATCACTCTAGGCTCTTACCTTGATAGTTTCCATGTTTGATTCGTCCAATCTATTTGAATATTTCCTAGTCAAAAGATTGGATAATACTTGCCCCCCTAAAGTACATACTTTTTCAAACATGATGTGCTTTGAATCAAGACAAATCGAGATTGCTATAATGGATTCCACTTTGTTTTTTGAATGGTCTTTATTCATCCAAAGGACCATTCCTTTGAAAAGTTATGTCCATAACTGTCCGTCGTGATGCTTTGTCGGTATCTAGCTCTATAAATCTAAAGTATGCCTTCACGACTTATCATTCCGAACTTTGCCATTTTGAACTAGTTCCTTTCATGGACTTTCCAGGTTTGAATCTAAATCCCTTTGGTTCTAGTTGTCAGGGTTGAGAATGCATATGCATATTCTCAAGAAGTTCCATTGTGATACAAACACTCACACATTTGCATGTATGCAAGGATGGTGTTCACCAATTTTTCTCCTTTTTTTTAAGAACAACATAAGCCTCGGTACCGATCCACGAATTGGGAGAAAATCTCCTATTTTTGTCCCTTTATTCCAGTCCGCAGGAATTATAAGATCAGCTTTTAGACTTCTCATCACAAGGCCAACAAGAAACCATTTGAAGCTTCGGTTGTCAACATAGAGTAACAACTTGCTGCAGATGCTTGAATGGTCGAACTAAGGGAACATTTCCCAAAAATATGCTTTGATGGTCTTATGTTTGTGCCCAATCTGAAGAGAATTCCACCTGAGGTCAAAGATGTGACTTTTCCTTACATAACCAATGCTTGTAAATAATCAATATAATGAATGGTTGTGGGTAGATGAGAAAGTGTATAAAGTTTTGAGGGAAAGGAAACTCGAGATTGACAATTTGAAACTCATAGAGATGGAAGATAAAAGAATCATTGTTCATCTTAACATCGTGGTCAAACATTCGAGAAAACCACAATTTGAAGCCGAGAAAAGGGCTGAGGATGCTACCAAGGCAGTTGAAAAGGAGAGGACCGGGAATCATGATGAGAAGGAGACTACACACCATCTGAATCGTGACTTAGTGCTCAAAAAAATGCTCTAACCACAAAAGTAAGTGACTATCATCCAATCTTGAGAGCGAGATGAAGAAAAAAACGATGCTCTTCAAGAAGCTCAGGAGTATTTTGAAAATCTGATCACCGCTCGTGAGGAAAGGGACATTGTGGTTGAACTCGCTAAGGACATAGATGCGCTTGTTAAGTGGGAGGTTGAAGCTGCAGAAAAGCGGATCCTGGAGAAGTTCGAACCAATATTAAATAAGTACAGTGCCAATGTAATCAAATTCTACAACTTAGAGTGGTTCGACCATGATTACTCTAGAGTCCTTGCCCTTGCTTGGGAACAAGTCGTTATAGAGGAAAAAGAATTCCTAAAAGGTGGTGAAGTGGATCAGAACAGCTTGAAAAGGATATCTTAACAGGAGATGAGCCCAAGGTTATAAGGGAGGGCCAGCTTATTCTATATCCAGAGCCGGCCAATGTAGTGCACAAAGACTTAGGAAAAGGCTCAAAAGGACACCTCTGGATCCAAAATTTCTCCTGATTCATCTTTGGTGCCGGGATATAATCTAGATCAACCCCAAATGCAAAAATCCACCATTCTTCTCTCATCATGGAAGGGAATTCCAATGGCACTCCATCCTCTTTGGAACCCCAAACTAAAGGAGGTATCACATTGACCTCACCTATACTTCAAAGAGTCCATATATCACCGATTGACAACATTAATCTTTCATTTTATATCTCTCAAGTTTCAGGTCAACCCTAGGTTATCCCGCTTCCCAACAAATGTCTTCGATCGAGACAACAAGCATCCACAACAGAATCGATGACCATGACCACTTCAACAATGGTACCGAGTATCCCGACCGACGAGACTTCAGGACCTGGCGAGCAAATGATAGTATTTGCAGGATGAAGGGGCTGGGGAGCTTCTTGGAGCTCAGACTAACGATGATGTTATTATCACTTGATCTTGCGAGCCTCTGCGGGTCCTACCATAAGTTTGCTTGAGCAAGAACTTATCCTAGCCAAAAAGGTTAAGCTAGAGAAGATAGAGACCTTTCCTCCTCCTCTGTCCACAGTTCTGCCTGGTCGGACTATCTTCGCTACTGTCACCCTTCCTTCCCCTAGGAGCACCCAGAGCATGCCTGCTAAATCGTCGTAGAACACGCCATCCAAGGGTAAAATATGTGGGGGAAGATGAAGAAAGGGGAAGGTTAAACGCTCGAGTGATCCATCGTTTAGCGATGCAAAGAAACCGAGGAGGCACGAAAAAGTGGTTGTCGGTTTTTTCTTCTTGCAGATAGGCTTTCTTTTTGGTTCGTAGTTGTTGGAGTCGGTTTTTTTCGACCGTTGTTGCACGGGTTCGGTGTTCGCTTTAGCTCTTCAGTTTAGATGTAAATAAAACTTGTACGTTTTCTTCCACGTCATATTTTGACTGTGAATAATAAAGACTTTTTCCTTGTCAAATCTCTATGCAAATTGGTCAAAGTGTTTAAATAATTCACTTTCTTTATATGTACTCCCGATCAATCTCTTTTCATGATTATGGTTGAACTAAGTTATTAGCCCGTTTAGTCATTTGTCGGCCTTTTGTCGTTCCAGTGAACGCAAAGTAACCATTAAAGTGCCAAGCTCTGCGAATCCATTGGGGTAGCTCATGTAGTATAACGGTTCAGGTTTCCATTTCCAGGATGCTGAAGTCCAATTGTGCTAAGCTCCGAGCGCTGGTTTAAGCTAACTACTTAAGGCCGTAGTTTGCACATCCTCATCTAGGATGTTTTACTTTCAATCATGCCTAATTTTAGGCATTGATCAAAATTCATATGTTAGATCCCACCTTACACCATGTGTGGATCTTTCGTCTTGCCTACTCTAGGCAAGGTATTAATGATTGGATGGTTATGTCACATCCATTTTGGATTATACTCCTGCCCTCACATCAAGGGTAGGAGTTAGCTGATGGAGGTCAAATCACATCCTTTTAGGTTTATCCTCCTGCCCCCACATAAAGGATAAGAGTTAGTTGGAAGACGGTCAAATCACATCCTATTTGATTTATACTCCTACCCCCAAATCAAAGGCAAGAATTAATTGGCATCTATCTCTGGGGGCTAAGAATGGTTGACTTTGCGAGTCAGATCATGGACCATAGGTTGGCACCTAACTTTGGTTACCTATATACCTACATTATACACATGCAGATTTATTCGAGTCCGTCATATTTCACAACTCTTAAGCTATTTTAAGGTTGAGACACAGATCTAGAAATCCATTTCATTTAGTGAAGATGGGAATGACCGGTTTTGCCTTATTACATGGCTTTGTAAATTTATTTCTAAGCGAAATAGCATCGCAAGTGCTCACTATTCCACACCCTTGGGAGTAAGATCCCGTCAAATGTAGCTAGCCTGAAAGTGCAATCTCTATGCTTTTGCTCTATTGTGTATGTACCTTCCCATGTCATGCCAAAGTTCCTAGGGCTTGGGAATTTTTGTTTGAGAATAGGTCGCCAGCTCAAAAGTCTGATTCGTGACCTGCCATTGTACTATCATGCGACTCGGTTTCGGTGCACAGCTGCTCTCAAGTCAGCTTGGTCTCGCTTCTTATCGATCATGTCAAGAGATTCTAGAAGAAGTTTTCCATTCGTCCATGGTTTGTAGTGAATCACTCGATGAGATGGTACTTCCAGTTTAACTGGAATCATAGCCTTTGATCCGTAAGCTAAGGCGAATGGAGAATGACCAGTCGTTGACTTGTGGGTCGTCTAATAAGCCCAAGTGCTAATAGAAGTTCATCAACCCACTTGCCCTTAGTTATTCTAGTTGATTCTTAAAAACGGACTTCATAATCTTGTTTATATCTTCAAATTATATATTTGCTTAGGGGTGTGCCACCGTAGAAAATCTCTTTTCTATGCGATGTCGGCGTAGAAATCCTTAAACTAGATACTGTTGAATTGGGTTTCATCATTGGTAATGATTGCTTGTGGAATCCCAAAGCGATAAATGATATTCCGGACCATGAAGTTAATTACTTTCCTTGTGGTAATTATGACTAATGGCTCTGCCTCAGCCCATTTGGTGAAGCAATCAACTACAATGATGGCATATTTCACATCACCTTTAGATATCGGCAATACACAACAATATCTATTCCCTAGACCGCCAATATCAAGGGACTGACCATTTGAGTAACTTCAGTTGTTAGGGCTCTTGGAATCTTAGCAAACCTCTGGCACTTTTCACACTTTCTAGCTTAATCAGCTGTGTCATGGTTGATAATTGGCCAAGTACACATAGTGGAGAATCTTCTTCTCCTAGGTTTGCTCCCTAGTATGGTCACCATATGCCCCTTCATAAACTTCTCTCAGGGCTTGTTTGGCCTCGTTGTTGGTGACACGTCGTAGCAATGGGAATGAGAATCCTTTCCTTTAAAGTGCTCCTTCCATAAAGATGTATCTCAAAACTTGATGAAGGACCTTCCATCGTTCACTCTTCCTATTTGCAAGGATTCCCCTCTGCAAATAATTCTTTATGGGAATAATACATGACTTCTTCTCATGCTCGGCTTCGTAGATCCAATCAACCTCCATATCTTCTATGTTCGAAGTCGACAATACATCCATCAGAACCATGCCCATGAGTTGTGCATCTCCAGAACTGGCCAGCTTGGCCCATGAGTCGGCCTTTGCATTTTCCTCTTTAGGAATATGCATTATTATGTAATAGTCAACGTCACTGAGCAGCTCAAGGGTCCAGTTTAGATAAGGAGCTAGCCACGCTCCTTTGGTCTAAAACTCCTTCCTGACTTGACACACCACCAGCAGGGAATTACAAAAGACGTGCAAAGTTTTAAATCCCACTTCCTTGGAAATTTTAAGTCCCGTAATCAATGCTTTACTCCACTTTGTTTTTTATTACAGGAAAGTCGAGTCTCAAGGCATAAAAGATTGAACATTCCTCGGGAGTGACAAGTACAACTCCAGAACTAGAACAACATTCTTTTGATGCACCGTCTATGTACATCTTCCACCTCGCATTTTGCTCACCACTACTCTTCGGAGTATCATCTCGTGTAATGAATTCAGCTATGAAATCAACCAAAGCTTGAACTTGAGTAGCTCTTTGAGGGTGATAGATTATATCTCATTGACTCAATTCAATATTCCATTTCAATAGCCTCCAAAAGTCTCATGCTGTTGTAAGACTTGTCACAGCTGATCGGTAAGAACTTTGATCGGATGAGCTTGAAAGTAGGGGCGAAGCTTCCTTGAATCGATCAACAAGCAGTATGTAAGCTTTTCCTACTTCAGGTAATTTCTTTCTGCTTCTATCAACTGCTTGCTAATGTAATAAGCCGGTTATTGGATGTAGGATTCCTCACATACGAGTGTGACACTTAGAGCATGAACCGACACTGCCAAATACCTAAACAAGTCATCATCGTCCACTAGCTTTGAGAGAATGTGGGATCTCTCCAAGTGATTTACCAAAGCCTGGAATGCATCTTTATGCTCCTTTATCCAAGAGAAGTTCCGTTTTTCCTTCTTAATCAAGTCACAGGAAGGAATGCATTTGTCTGTTGCTCTGGAGATGAATCAACTCGGGTGGCAACCTTCCCATTCAAGCTTGGACATCCTTGATCTTTTCTAGATTAGCTTCGATCCTACGGGAATTCATAATGAAGCCTAAGAATGTCCCCGACGCGATACCGAATGAGCTTTTTAAAGGGTTTGGCTTCATTTCTTATTTCTGCAGGATACTGAACATCTCAACCAAATCATCCATGTGGTTTCCTAATCACTATGATTTCACAATTATCCAGTCTATATAGACCTCATTGAATGTCCGTTCTGAGCTTTGAACATCCTGTTTACTAGTCTTTGGTAAGTTGCTCCTGCGTTCTTTAACCCTACAGCATGAACAAATAGCAATATAGTCGTAAGTCGGTAATAAAGCTGGTAGTTCTGATCTGGTACGTGCATCAGTATTTGATGGTATCCAGACTAGATTTGGTAATATAGTCTTTCGGGCATGCCTTATTAAGACTGAATAGTCAACGCACGTTCTCCATTTCCCATTTGACTTTTTCACCAAGACTAGATTTGATACCCATTCCGAGTATAAGACATCGTCGATGAAGCCGTTGTCTTTCAGCTTTTCCACCTCTTCTTCGAGTTTAGCGGATCTCTCCAGATCTAGGCTACGGCGCTTCTGTTTCACAGGAATGCATTTGTCATTTATGTTTAATGCATGGTTCGCTATCTCCAGCGAGATTCCACACATATCAAAGTACGTCCAGGCGAACATATCCAGGTTTGCCAAGAGAAAACCAACCAATTCCTTCATCATATTGGCACCATCCTTTGATCCGACTTTCAGGATCCTTATTAGGTCATCCCGACTGACCGAGACATTAATCTTCAGCTCGGTTGGAGCCGCTCTTCCGCCTTTGAAATCTTTTCATGAATTCATATCTTTATGGAACTAACTATGCTGCCTAGCCTAGCGATCAAGCATTGGTTTCCACACATCCAAATACTTGGTGTAGAGTGTCCCCTCTACTTCTTTTCCTTTCTCTCTTCACTTAAGCTCCTTTAGCTCAGTGATATAACACTTGCAGCCAAGCCCCTGATCTCCTTGTATAACTCCCATACAAGTAAAACCCATATTAAAATCGAGTTGGGTTAAATGTCTTCGTAGGAAACTTCATTGTCAAGCATCAAGGAGCAATAACCGCTCAGAATTCAGCCACGGTCGGTTGGCCTAAAAATGCATTGTAAGTGGAGTAGATAACCAACACCACAAAAGGCATGACCTGCGCTCGCTTATGGTTGCCCTCAGCAAGAACCACCATAATTCCATATATCCGGCTGGCTCGTAGCCGTCTCGTTAAATCCTTGTATTTGAGATATACATGGCTTTAAATCTTTGGCCTCTAGAAGCATCTGGTCATAGCCTTTTTGGAACAGAATCTTGACCGAACTCCCATTGTCAACCAACACCTTTTGTACAATAGCAGAGACGATTGTGGCCGTAATTATGAGGGGCTCAATAGTTAGGGTATCCACCCCATTAGCATCACTATTCCAGAAAACAATGTCATCTATCATGGTTCTGAATTATTTTGCCAAAGATCCATCCTCTATCGCAAAGAGGCTCTCATTCTCTATGTGTTTTAATGCACCAACATGTCGGTCCATCTTGTTCCACCTCTTGTCAGCCGGATATGGTCCACCAAAGATTGTATTTATCACCAAATGTTTTTCAGGCCGCCTAGGCTCTTCACCACTAGGCCCAGCTTTCCCCTATTAGGAAGATGACACAAAGAGGTTAGAATTTCCTTGTCCACCATCCTACGGGGCTTTCACAAATTATTACAGTTTCTTTTTCGAATCATCTCCTTAATCATATTATGCAAGTGATTGCATTTATTGGTGTTATGACCGTGCATCTCATGAAACCTGCAGAACTTGCCTGATCTCTTCTCCTTCTTAGTCCACTACCCGGAACCCGTTTCTTATACTGTTTGGTACCTTGAGTTTCCAGATAGACATTCTCGATCAAATTATCCAACTCAGCATAATTATCATACTTAGGAATCCTAGGACAATTCATATTATCAGGCTATTGCTTTCTAGCTCCATAGTGACTCTATTTATGACCATCGTTCTTGTTGCTAAAGTTCACATCCTGGAAACTTCCTACAGACTATTTACGACAATGTTGCTCTGTATCACTTCAATTTAACTCCCAACCGCACCTCTTTGGGGAAGATTGTGTGCCTCCTCCAAACATAGGAATGGATTAGCCTTCTTGTAGAAAACATCCATCGTCGACGGGGGCTTCATTTCTAACCATCTTTCGAAATTGGTCTTGGGATGAATCCCTCTAATCAGTTCCATTAATACTATGTCATTATTAGGAATTTTTACGTCCGTCACAGCTGTATAGAACCAGCTCAAGAAATTGTTTAATAACTCTCCCGTGCCTTGAAAGAGGTTTGATAATGACATCACATCTTTCAAACGTGAAGTATGTAAATGGAATTGCTCCAAAGACTTTCGTGACAACTCAGCGAAAGACAATATAGATCTTAGTGGAAGCCAAGTGAACCACATCATCGCTACTCCCTTTAGGAAAATTGGAAAGTAATGACATCTCATGCTTTAGACGCTCTAGCTGAGTCCATATGCCACTAATACTTCATCAAGTACTAACCTGGTTCTATCTTTCCACTGTACAGCGGCATCGTTGGCATCACAAACCTCCTTGGATACTTCAAATGTAGAATCTTCTCGGTAAACGAAATCCAACTAGGAGAAGTACCCATTTCATCAATACTTCTAAACTGATTTTCATTCATAAGTTTTCTGACCATCTCAGCCAAATAATTCAGTTTTACGGGTTCGGTTCAACGTCAGTGATCGAGATCTGTTGCGAATGTTCAACCCAGCAAATGCTTTCTGGCATACTCATGATACCTAGGTTCTCCAAACTCTAGGAAATCCATTCGTCCAAGAGTCTTTCTATTTGCTTTCTAGGTGGCAAATCGTCAACAACGGCTTGGTATACTGTATTATGATCATCAATAACACGTCCAGAGTTCAAATCCATACCGCCATCTAGAGGGCAACCCCTGGATCCCACATTAACTAGATCGATACCGATATGTCCACTTGGATCGGTATCGATCTGTAAACTTGAGCCACGAGTTTGCCTCATTCCTTGATATTAAGTTCCAATTGCATTTTGAGTCTTCTTCTGCTTTCTATCACTTCGTCTTTGCTCCGATGATGAGGAACTTTCAAGTTCTGAACTAGAATGATCTATGTCCCTCATACTTCTCCTATGGCTATTCTGATCAATTCGTTCTGCAGTCTCAAATTCTACTACGTCTACTGGCTCACCTCGTTGTGAGACTCTTGGAACATATCCTTCATCCGCTTAAATATTCAATCTATTTCCACTCTGGTCATAACATCATCTAGATTCCGGATCTCTGGTTGCTCTATTTAGACAAATTCATCCATACGATGAATGTCTTAATTCTTAACATCATTAGTAGCTCTTAAAGTAATATCACGTTCTCTCGTTGTGGCCAATGGAAATAACATCAAGTAGATTGTTGAAAATCTGAATAGTAGAACAATAGGTTTGAAAAATTAGATCTATCTCTCAAATCTATGAAATCCAATAGTGGATGATGGATCTAAATAGCCAAGGAACATCGTTCTCAGTGAAAGAACCAAAATGTTTGAACCAAAAATGGAACAAACACCCAAAAGATTGTGTAAAGAATAAAAAGTGATGAAAATAAATGAAAAAGAGCACAAAAAGAACACACTCCTTTATAGTGGTTCGGCTACTACGTCCGTTTAGTGATTCTATTGCTTAGATCATTGGATTACAAGCATTTATTCTTACGGATTAGTATAAATCTGAGGGTGATTATAAGAAATTGGAGTAAAGAAAGCAAGTGCCAAAAAGATCCATAAAATGAGCCCCATCCTCCGATTTATAGAACTAGGAAGCCTAAATATCGCCTCTGTGATCTCCACCTCATTTTCCATGCCATGGACAAATTCTCTAAGAAAATAGGTAGACATCCTAGCAGTTTGTGTGGATCAGCATCTATCCATGAGCTTGGACAGGTACTGATCAATGAGATAGTCAAATTGGTTGTCTCGAACTCCTTGTCTTGGCTCGATTGGTGGTTAATTTCGTGATTCCAAACTTATTTGCACCATTATTTGCTTGTTTCTAAGTCCAAATGATAGATCTATGAAAGAACGGAGTTGCTGACATTGATTTCTCGTGGAGATCAATAGAGAATGACATGGAACTTACAAAATAGTACTTGAAATAGGCTCCTTTGGATCATCATTAGCATGTATAAGGAGTGGGGGCAACTTTAGATGAAGAAAGTTTGATTGGCACCAATCCAAGATGTTGAATCGGTACCGATCCACCACTTGGGTGGATCTTTTCTTCTGCTCCCTTGTGATGGCTTGGTCTTTGTCTAATTGGTTTGTTTGTACTTGGTTTCTGGACTCTTGGGCTATCTCTTTGGCTTCTTGCCTTGATAGTTTCTAAGTTTTATTCGTCCAACCTATATGAATATTTCCTGGTAAAAAGGCTAGATAGAACTATCTATTAGATGCTGGTTCTTTTGAAGGAATAACCGTTATGGAATTACATGTAGTCTCAAAAGTACTTCTATTTATTGATCTTACGAGTAGTTTGAGAAAGGTAAGTAACTTATATAAATGTGAATTATTAAAGTATAGTTCAATTCATATGGGGATTAATGATGTTCATTCCTTACCCCTCATTAATTAGTTTAGTCATACTCAGCCAGTTTATAAGCATTTCTATACTTTGTAGAAAGATTTGACACGCTCAACCAGTTTATGAGCTGTTGGCGTCAGAATTGGCCAACAACACTCGGTTATGTGAAAACACCAATATCCTGTCATAGATCTCAAATAGTGTCTAATGTATAGAATATAATTTGAAGAAAAAATAAATTAAAAATGAAAGAAAGTAAAAAAAAAAAAATAGAATTTAAAGTGGTTTGGCTAACTCCGACCTATGTCCACTATAGAATAAACATTTTTATTATACTAAGTTGATTTATAGTTACAATTCGAAATCCGAGAATAAAATTAACAAAGTATAACATATGTTCAAGATATAGAGAAAAAGAAAGAAGATTCTATTTCTGATGCCATGCCTACTTTAATTATAGGGAAGATGTGCATGAATCAGGCTGAAATTTGGGAAGATGAACCTTCGGGCCATGATGAGGCCATCCAAGAATTTTCAGGTCCATTGAGGCCCAAAATAAGGATCGGTACCGATCCCTATTTTGATGTACAAATGGGGTGCAATCCCTTTGGGGGTTCCCAGCTACGCGCCCTCCAAATTTCATGCCATTCCGATTTATGATTTATGAGATATCGCATTTTCCGCAAAGTGGTGTTGCGTATATTTTGGTTTCAACGGATCCCTTTGGAGGGATATAGGTCGATCCATCCAGACTCTTCGAAATGACATTCGACCCTAGGGAAGCTTCTCCATGTTATATTATTTATAGCCTCTAAGTTTCGTGCCAATTGGTTTAGTAGAACTCAAGTTATTGATCGATCTTTGTTGCAATATGGTGTGAAGGCTGATTATAGCTGATCCCTATAGCCGATACCTCCAACTTTCTCCAAATAATATGCGATCCCTATGGGGTGTTCCACATGCTGCAGTAAGCTTGTTCTCCAAGTTTCATGTCAATTAGATGTTGAGATATTGATTGTTTTCCATCGAGTTGTACTTACTTGACTGAATTATACCAACACTATTTTACACAATCTCTTTTATACCAATCCCTTTTTATAAGATCCCTTTTATACTAATTCCTTTTGTATCGATCTTTTTCTTAGGTGAAGTAATTTGCCCATAACTTGAGCAGACAAACTCCAAACGACTTGATATTTGAAATGTAGCCGCGTGGGGCCTTCCTTGTCACTTTATACCGATCTAATACAATTTAGGATAAAATTGAGGATATGTACTAATCCCCCAAGGGAAGAAATAGGCACCGATCCCCTACCTTGGGGAGGTACAAAACCATACTTAAATATTCTAGAGAGTCTATCTCTTGGTCTTGGTTGATCGTCGCTTCATATCATTGTCTGCATTTGATTTCTAGACCTCACAATGATCGCTCTAGGCTACTGGCCTTGATAATCGTGAAGTCTATTGGGTTAAATCCCCTATCTGCTGCCTTGGCAAAAGGGGGGTTAACACTTTTCCCTCCAAAATATGACTTATGATATGCAGTGTGTTTTGAATTTCCATAAATCCAAAATTAGAAATCCATAATCCATAATAGCCATATTTTCCAATCCAGAATCCAATTCAAATCCACAGTCTCTCCAGATCGTTCGATCCGAATCTACATCCATCCAAAGCCAAATCCACTGCTGTTTGAACTGACATCCAAGTCCATGACCTCTTTGGGTTGTTATCCTAATCCAAATCCTCAATCTTACCGGGTCCCGGCCGAGCACAATTTGTACTCGACACTTGAGTAGGCCGATCCATCGCATTCGAGCAAAGCAACCTACCCCTTGCTAGGCATAGTCCATACCTGGTGACCTTGATCTCTCCGTATCCTTGATGAGCACATCCTATACTCAACGGCCTGAGTTGGTCGATCCATTGCATTTGAGGGAAGCGACCTACCCTTTGCAAGACATATTCCATACCAAACTACCTGTTGGGTTTTATTTTTTGGCCCCGATACCCAATTGAGGACTTAATCCATAATGCACGTGTTTGTTTCATCATTTTCACTCGAGTAAAAGACTCGAACCTTGCGATTGTTTTTCCCTCTCTCTAGATAGGACCACAACCGTGACCTATTTTATCTATTACATTAATCCAAATTTAAGCATTCCAAAGTCCATTTGCCAAAATATAAAATAAGAATTCGTATAACCCAATAAACCAGAATTCAAATAAAACTAGAAAAATAAGAGTTAGAAGCAAACAAGAAGAAAAAAATAAATTTTACAAACCCTAGCACTAAGGTATATGATCACCTCAAAGCATGCCTAGGGACCGTCCTCGATCACCTACATGCATAAGTGGCTTAGCCGTCCTACCATGGAGTTTGTTACTTATTCCATGCCATCTCAATGAATTGATGACAAGTTGATGATGATGCCTTAATACAGTGCCATTTTCATTCGAGGTGGACGGTGTCTGCTCCTGTTCTGCTGCCGCAGCCCATGTCATTACGTATTTTTGTAACTGACCATTTCTCATGTGTTCCTCAATGATATTCTTCAAATGCCTACAGTCATTTGTATTGTGCCCATCTAGCTCATGGAATAGGAAGCTCTTTCCTGATGTTAGTTCGCGTTCGGAGGGTTCCCTCCTTACCAGCCTTTAATACGGAAGGCTTCCTCGAGTATCTAGATATATCCATTCTTTGGTTTCATTCAATTCCAAGTAAGAAGATAATTTGGGTTCTCCCTTTTGTCGCTTCGATCCATCGATGCTATTGTCCATGTTCTGTTAACCCTTGTCCTTTCCTGAGCATTCACTGGGCGGTTCTCCACCATGTCTTGTATTAACTTTCGTTGCCACTCTATAAGCTTTTGCATATTCTTGTCGTAGAAACCTTTCTGGTAAATGGTAGAATTCCTTGAGATCCATCGGTGGTCTCGTATCATCATATCTTAAAATCTGAGTTATCTGCAACTCCTGAAACTGACGCCATCAAAACTATCGATGGATCTGGTTGATCACCGCAACAACTGCTGCATTGGACCAGGTTAAGATATTTTTAAGTGATTCTCCTGCCCACTGCTTTACTGATGTCAACATCATCATATTCTTGGGTCTCATAATGTGAACCCAAACTGCTACATAAATCTTTCGACCTATTTCGTCCATGTGCTGATAGAACCGCTTTCCAACTGTCTAAGCCATAGCGTAGATACATCCATTAAGTACATGGGGAAGCATCATGCCAAGACTTCTTCTGATGCCCCTAGTATATCCATGTATTGTATATACCTCATCATATACATAGTCGGATTTGACTTTCCTTCATAAACTTGCGGTGTTTATTAGTTTGAATTCTGGTGGATTCCTAGCATTCCTGATATTAGGAGCAAATGGAATTTTATTTCCATCCTTCGGATCCCTGCTCACCAAGCCTCCACACATAGCTTGCCTAATCATCTCTACAAACCTATCATTGTTCCAGTGGTAGTCTCCTATCATCATCTCCAAGCTACCCCCCGAGTCTATGAGGGAATTCTGAAACCTATTCCTCCAAACGATCATCCAAATTTTGATTCACACCAAGCTCCATGGGATTGATCGTAGGTCCTCCAGCATTACTATCAACCAAGTCTAAGGGGTGCCCCTAGTCTTTTAGGATGGACACCGATCCTTTTGAAGGGATCAATGTCGATCCCTCTAAAATGGCCCAGGACTGCCTCTGGTTGCTCTATTCGATTCCATTGTCCATTGGCTCCATTTTCATGTTCCTGGTTCTAATTTCTAGCAATTTCTACTGCTTTAACTCCTTGATCTAAGTTATCATTAGCTTTTGCTCCTCTATTCCCTTGATTCTATGCTCTAACTTATCATATCTACTGTAGCAAATTCTACATCATTTCCCCCTGTCTTTTCAACATCCTCTCCTGCATAACATCGATCATCCATTCCATTTCATCCTTGGTTTTGTAAATAGATACTTGATTATCTCTAGGTCCTGAGAAGCCTCCTGACTCCCTCCTTGATGGCTCCTTTCTAGTAGCACTCTCCTTGTTGATTGTCTAGCCATTACTTCGTAGATCCAAGTGTCTAAGCTTCTAGATCTAAGATCCTAGCTTCTAAATCCATGGGTGTAAGCCTTCTCAGTGAAAGCACCAAAATATTAGCATCAAAATTAGCTGCCAACACCTAATTATGTAAAAGCGCCAATATCTAATCACAGATCTCAAATAGTATCTGATGTAGAGAATATAATATGAAGAACAAACAAAGTAAAATAAAAGCAAGTAAAAAAAGAAAAGGTTTATAGTGGTTTGGATAACTCTAGCCTACGTCCACTTTAGAATGGTCCTTTTTATTATACTGTAGTTTGTTTACAGTTACAATTCGAAACCCAAGAATAATTTTGACAGAGTGTGACCTACGTTAAAGATAAAGAGAAGCAGAAAGAAGATCCTTTTTTTGACACTGTGCCTGTTGTATTTATAGGGAAGATGTGCATGGATCGGGCTAAAACTTTGGTAGAATAATCTCCAGGCCATAACGAGGCCACTCAAGAATTTTCAGGTTCATTATGGCCCACAATAAGGATCGGTGCCAACCCCTATTTTGGTGTCCAAATATGATCCCTCTGAGGGATTCCCTATGGTATTAGTTAATTACCCTCTAAATTCTATGCCATTTTGACTTACAGTTTGCGAGATATCGCATTTTCCGTGAAGTGGTGTTGGATATATTTTGACTTCCACCGATCCCTTTAGAGGTATAGGGGCCGATTCCTCCAAACTCCACCAAATGACATGCGATTCCTAGAAGAGCTTCTCCATGTTATATTATGTATAGCCTTCAATTTTCATGTCAATTAGATTAGTAGAACTTGGGTTATTGATCGACCTTTGTTGCAATATGGTGTGAAGGCTGATTATAGCTAATCCCTATGGAGGGATAGGGGACGATCCCTCCAACTTGCTCCAAATTATGTGTGATCCCAAAGTGGTGTTCCACATGTTGTAGTTAGCTTGTGCTCCATCGTGCAAATTGGATGTGTAAATGTTGAGATATTGATTGTTTTCCATTGATATTACTTGCTTGGCTGAAATATGCCGTCCCCTTTTTATATGATCCCTTTTATACCGATCTTTTTTTGTACCGATCCCTTTTATACAGTTTCCTTTCTTAGGTGAAGTAATTTTCCCATAATTTGAGCATACAAACTCCAAATGACTTGAGATTTGAAATGTAGCCTCATAGGGCCTTCTTTGTGATTTTATACCGTTTCACCCAGTTTGGGACAAAAATTGAGGATGTGTACCAATCTCCCAAGGGAAGGGATATGAATTGATCCCCTGCTTGGGGGAGGTACTAACCCATACTTAGAATATTCTAGAGAGTTAACTCTTAGTCTCAGTTGATAATCTCTTCATATCATTGCCTACACTTGATTTCTTGTAACGACCCGCCTTTTCGAAACCCATAAGTCGACACTAATACCACAGTATTCACGTGCCAAACAACGAAGTTTCAGAAAGATGGATTTTTAGGGGAAAGAAAGGAGATAGAAGATAGGAGAAACTCACAACGCAATAGAATAACATATATTAATCAATATAATACTTTGCAGAATCTTTTCAAAAATGATACATCAAAGTTAAACGAATACAAATTCCACCCTTGGACAGTTATAACAGCCCATCCCTATCTAAATGATACAAGATACATATAATACAGCGGAAACAAGATAATAACTAGCTATCGATGAAGCCTCCTGCTCCAAGCTCCCCCAAAGTGCGTCCATGGGAAAACCTGAACTACTTGGCTACCAAAAAAAAAAAAGAGTACCTAAGAGTTTTAGGAAAATAAAATAAAACTTCGGATTAGACATGGGTCTAGTGTGAGTAAACTCAAACAACTGAATTTTTATATTTAAAACCCTTTTAAAATCAAAGATATTTCGTAAGACCATACCGCACATAAACATGGACGGGTTTTTACCCTATGATAACCAAAACACTTTTTATAGGAAAGCCAATGATATTATATAATGTCTAAGCGTTCAAAATAAGTATATGAACATAGCCGAAATTGTTACCATTATTAAATTCCAGCATGCTAGGCTCTACAATCAAAACCATAAAGGCATGTATTGGAGATTGGATTCCATACTATGATAAGGCACCGGAGTACCACCAATCATGGTAAAAGTCTAGAAAAGGTACCGAGGACCTCGATGAGATCCTCTGCCAACACAAGACCGACCTACCCCTGACTGGATAGTAGCTAATATGTCATCACTCCAGTTGCTTTGCAACCCTTTTTATTTGAGATCCCAGGCACGACCAATCCATAAATATGTAGATGTATCTAGAAAGCTGATGACACACCCTAATGGGAGCGACCCACTTAGCCTTGCTGCAACTCCTCTAATTTTAGTCATTCCTGATTGATGTGGCTTGAGGCAATGCTTACCTTTTGAATAGCAATCCCATTTGGAATGCTTACACTGCCTTCCAAGTAGTAATGCATTGCGAGAATTCATCTATACAAGTTGTCCAGGACAAGGACAAACCAAAGGCACTACTTCTAGTACCAAGCATCCCTTATACTTCAATACTCCATCTTCGGTTCCATATTCTTCAAGATGTCTTCTACTCGAAGTAGTTTTTGGATAATATAACCGATCCCGGTCTCTTTGAAACAAATTTAGATAATTTTCGGTAAACTCAATCCTGGTTCTTTAGAAAACAAACAGACAAAGATAAGAATGGAGTTTCCCTCCTAACCGTTAGTGGACTGATTTCCTTATAGTTTGTCCTAGAAGAACGAAACGAATTTACACGTATAGTAGAGCACCAACGACGGTAACTGTATCATATAATTTTTATGTTTCTCCTAGATTTTTCCAAAATTACATTTTGGTCCAGATTTTGATAGTAGGTTAATTAACTATCAAATAATTAATCATTCAAACATTGATTTAATTTCCATGGGATCCACTAAGCCTTTATTAATTGATCTTTCATTAATTAAAACGCTTTGCAAAACTTGATCAAAAGATCTTTTTAATACATTATTCCCAAAAACCTTTACATTCCTTTTATACTTGGAATTTTTTTATTTATCTCAAAATATAAGTATTAACCGAAAACATTTGGAAATTTCCTATTCTCAAATTCCATATTAAATGGCCAAGAAATTCCCTTTTCAAACCATCACTTGCTATAAAACCCATTCACTTTGTGAAATTCATTCACTAATCCTTTATAGAAATTCATTTTATAAGTTCACTTCATATTTTAAACCTCCTTACAAATCTTCAAACAAGATTTAAACTTCTTTTAAAATCTCTAAAATGATTTATAAATCTCTTTCCATGTATAGAACTCTTATAAAAAAATTTTGAAAAATATCTTTGACGTTATAAAATCTCATTTTTAATTCACTCAAAACATAACTTTATATTTAGTAAAACCCTTTATATAAACAAGTTATTATTTATAAATACTTTTATAAAATAATTATAAAACTTAAAAATAAATTATAAACTTTCAAACCCCAAATTGATTAAAGAATTTACAATAATTCAAAAACACACTTTATAAATTCAAGAAGAGACTTGGCAATCCCAATGGTACTGGTTTACGTTACCATATAATTTCAATTTCATTTTTAAGTCATTCAACAATTCATTTACATAAGTCACATATATGTAAATACACTTCATATCCAAATCAAGAATACAAAATGTCAATATAAACTAACCAATATAAACATGTCCAAATAACATAATAGCAATGATTTGTCCTGCTAAAAAGATGTCCAAACAATTCATTTCATATTGTAGAATGGTGATTTATTCTACTAACATATTTCCATATAATCAACAATCAATTTATAATATAGCAGAAATTTATTCTGTTATCTTGTGTCCACAACAACTAAACAGTTACACTATAGTAGAACGGGGATTTATTCTACTATCAAACGTCCACACAATCAACCAATCAATTTATAGTAGAACCGGGATTTATTCTGCTAATAGTGTCCACACAAACACAGACAATCATATCATACACATTCATTTGTCTACTTAATAGTATCAACATTTGAATCCCTTGTGTTTAAACCCATATTTGGAAAAGTAGTACCTTCAAAACAATTTAGTTCTCAAAACAAAGCATTTAAAAATTAGAACTCCCTTTTAAAATGATTAATTACAAGTTAAACTCTTTGCTTAATCATAATTAATCTTTACTAATTTTGAACCTAATTTAATTAAAAATTAATAAATAATTAAAATTTAAATAAATAATAAACAATAATTAATTACTAAATAAATAATTAAACACTAATTAATCCTTTATTAATTATTAAATAATCATTTAAACCATATTTAATAATATATATTAATTAATCTTAATCAAATAATCTTCAATTAAGTCTTAAATAATAAATTGAACCTTTAATAAATAATTTAAAAATTAAAAACATTAATTAATAATTAACCCTATACTTAATTAGTAATTAATTAAAAGTAAATCATACACTTAACTTACAATTAATTGAAAATAATCATACTTAATAATTTATTAATTAAAATTAATCTTATCCTTTAAAAGGTAATTAATTAGTTACTAATCTTTACTTAATTAAAGTTAATGAACCTTGTCGGCACTTAATTAATTAATAATTATTAAAAATTAATTAATTAATTATTAATTATTAAATCCTTAGTTAACTTTTAAAACATTATTATCGGGCTTATAAAACATTTACAAAACAATTTTAAGTATGAAACTTAAATTTGATATATTCGAATATTTAAAGCGAAACCGCATCCATAATGACTATCGATATGGAAACTATAACATGAAAATGTTTTCACTTTTCTTATCGAAATCTCAACACTTAAATACTTTCCAACTTATCATAAAACATAGCATAAGAGTTTGCATAAAAAAACAAGGTTGAAACTTTGAATTGATTTTCAATTTCCTTTAATTAAACACTAGCTTTACAAAAAGAAATCCAATCGTCAATACCATATCGAAGTGTCCATTTCCTTAGCATGACATCACATATACATGCCTAAACATCCATAAACATATCACTATCATAGCATAAACCACAAATCACATTTTTATAATGAAACATAATGCTTTAGCTTTTCGATTCACAAGTCAATATCTAAACCGCAACCAGCAACATACACATATATTCAAACCATATAATATTCCAACCAAATAACCAATTTATTTTACCATCCATTATTAAATATATATATATAGGTAAAAATTTTCCAAAAGTTAAAGAATTTACTCACCAAAAATTCTTTGAAAACTTGGCATTTTGGAATTCGGAAAGCTTGAAAAATCAATAAATCTACTTGAATATAGGTCAACTTCCCCTTGACTTTTGGATATGTAATTCAAGAATTTTGGAAATTTGTCAAAATGAAAATTTATAAAATCATTACTTCAACAATTTAAAAAAAGAAACACTTAATTTCAGTTATATTTGAGGAAGATATGACCCAAATAAGAAGGACCATTTTCGGACTTGGATCTCTGAGTCCAAAAACACTCTGCAAATAAATGTGTTTTTGAAATAGGTAGGCTTGTAACTGGTAGAAATAATAAAAACAAAAGTTCTAGCCATTGGAATTATTCTCTGTTTGAAAAAAAATAAAATCTTCATTTGCATCATTTTATAAGAAGTTCTGATCAGGTGAATTTGGGGTAAAAATGGAGAAATTTGAAACCAATTTTGAAATGAATTTAAAAATATTTTTATTTCTTTTTTCTTTCCACTTTAAATTTAGATAAAGGAGAAGCCATGAAAACTTGAGGGTGAAGATGGAGTTTATAAAATAGGAATGGAAATGATGAAAAATGAAAAGAAAATGAAGGAATTTTCTTTTATATAAAGGGCATAAGTTAAATTACCAAAACGTCCTTATGTACTTTACGCTCCAAAAATTTGCTCCACCTCATTACCATGTCCTCACCTTGTCTCCTCCTCTTAAAATTCGAAATTCCTATGAACAAACATGTTAAAACATGTTATGGTATCTAATGGTACTTATGTCTCGTAATGATGTGACCTATACTCATATATATATATATATATGCATACGCTAATATAAACATATATACATATATTAACTTATTTAGAAATGTTTGTGTTCACACTAAAAAGTTCACGATGTTTTCTATAATTTTTAGCCGACGAAAATTTGGAAAACGAATTCCGATCACATTTTCAATATTTTTTAAACTAATTATTTTTGTAAACAAAATATGAAAACTATTTTAATGTCATTAATTATTATTTAAAAGATCTTTATTTTTATTATAAAAGGTATATATCGAATATTTAAAATTAATTTAATATTCACAAATCCAAGTTGTGAAATTCTGGGTTGTTACACTCTCCTCCTTGAAAGAATTTCATTAAATTTCACCTCAAACTAATCTAGAAAACACTTAGCACTATACATCAGTTAGTATGATGTACATAGATTATTCTTATATAAAAGTATTATTCGATCACTACTCGAATACATATGTAACTTCCAAACTACTATTGCTCACCCGATTCTCTAGTGCGAACTCCAATCAGGTTCCTTGATTAAGAACCTCTATTCTCCTTACATGGTCATATACTATGATAGAAAATTTTGATCCTACAAAAAAAATCCTCATCAAGTGCTCTCCATCAATAATTGAGTAATAGATCCTTATTCAGAATGGTGTGAATCGCCTCAACATCATGTTCTCGAATCTTGGATTGAGAATTATATAAAAAAGAGGAAGGTTCTAGGTACAACTTATGTACTCATTTATAGGTTCTTACTATTCAATTACTTTTTACCCTCCTAAAATGATTTGTGGTACATTTAATTGAAATATCAACTTAGGTTCAAGACTTTATAATGACACAACTTATTTATGAAGCTTTTTCATAAAATCATTTTAATTTATTAATTTGTATAACACTGTTATACATTCTAAGAGTATACAAAACATCTGGTTTTAAACGTTATTCATCTATTCTATTTAGATGTAGGCCTAAAATAACTTGGGTCTTAAAACCGAATCGACTAATCCAACCTCTTTACCCAATCATTCTGTTAAGTAGCTAAGAGAATTGGGATGCTGATATCCTAACTTCGTTCTAAAGTCTACTTTTCTTTAGACTCTTCTAAGGTAAAGATGTTTATCAGCTGGCCCAATAACATCAAATAAATTTTCACTTCCTAGATTTAAAATCAAAAGACATGGTTTAATAAAACAAAGTTTATTAAACCTTTTTATTAAATCAATTTTAACTTCATTTGTCAACCCATTCTTACATCGAAGTACCACTATATTTTGGAAACTTAAGATCCAAATACCTGGGTTCTATTTCAAAAGCTTTTTGAAGTGTACTTTATATTTAAACCTTAGGAAATATACATATAGCCCGAGTAACTCCAAAATGATATCAAGAAACTGGGTACTGCCAAATAGTATCATAAGACCCTTCTACCAAGAAAGTTAATACTCAAAGGAAGTGTTTACCATCCAAAAACATCTCTTGCCCAATTTTTGGCACTTTCGAGTCACTCAGACTAGTTAGTTATGAAAATATTTCTTCTTTTTCAAATCCCTTTTCAAAACAATACTCTATGTATATTTATTTCCAACTAAATCGATTTTAACAAAATATTTATCATCCACTTTCTTTGGATTCATTCAAATTCAAACATGTTTCGATCGTACAATGAAAAAGAGAACAATTTACTAAGTGTGCTGTCACATTTGCCTAAGCAAACATTCGAGTGTCACTTAGAAGATTTTAGATCATCACAAAATAATCAAGACCCATTCTTCCAAACTAATCCTAAGAAAACACTTCTTACTTAACATTTTCCTTCCCAAAATCTTGAACTTGAACCAAAAATATTTTCAAATAATACTATTATTAATCTTCCAATACTTGAAATCCATTTTTCAAAAGTCCCGTGATTTTAGTCGTCAAGTTTAAACTTAAATTCTTTTTTATTAAAAGTCACCTTCTTATAAATTCATTTTATAAGATCAACTTTTATAAAACATTTTCCAAATATTTATTTCAAATATTCTAACTTTTAATAACGTCTTTTATTAAACCAAATTCTAATTCAATATTAACATCGAACACCTTATAGTTAAATCGTGAAACTTAATTCACAAGGTGTTTGCTTCAATGTTTTCCCATGTTCCTATCTACGCAAACCAAATCTTCAAAGAGAAGCTATCTAACAGACTAATAATAGTCAATGCTCATGTAAAGAACCGGGCTTTTTGACCTAAAAAATCAACACTAATTCGTCCATTTTATCACATACCAAGCAATCGAATGCCGAAAAACCCAATTGTAGGGAAAGAAAGAAGGAAGAAGATTAGAAGAAAAGTAAACAACATAAAAACTCATAGCGGAACGAGTAATCTATGATATACATTAATTCTTTACACAAAAGTCAAACTGTAATGTATTTATATTCAAAACCACCAATCGGATTACACTAACTATTTCAACATGGACAGTTATAACAGACTGTCCCTATAATTGCTAATAAACACAACAACGAATACAACAAAAATAACCATTTACCTGAATACGTCTCTGGGCCTCCATTCGTCTTTTGAACCCCCGAAGCCTCCTAACCAATCTAATATGCTCTGTCTGACTCAAGCATTATAATAAAACAACACCTGAGTCAGTCTCGAAAACCAGTGTGAGGAAAAAACACCCAACTGATTTTAAACTTATACAAAACCTTTGGAATCAAAAGTATTTTGTAAGACTACACCGCACATAAACACAGATGAGTTTTTACCTGAAGATAACTGAAACATTTCTACAGAATATCCATTATTTTACAATAATATCTAAAGGCAAAAATAATAATAATAAAGTAATTGTGATGCTTGTGAGTGTACATCACAACAATACTAGGCATATAATCTAAAATCGATAAGGCGCGTTTGCTAATTGTGTAGGATTTAAATGGAGGTGCCCCAGTACTTCGAGGAACGGTCCTTCTGCACAAGGATCAGACCTATCCTTCCGAAGCAGCATACATCCCTAGTGATTACTATAGGAAAAACTAGCTGGTCTCGTTAAGACCGAGTGCATCTCCCCACGCATGCATAACAACTATAAGTGACATCTAAAAGGAGCCAACTACACCTTATGGGTTTACCAACCCTACGGGCCATGCCTTCTACCTCTAGTTTTAGTCATTTCCGCTGATAAGGCTACGTCTGACATTCCAGCTGATGCCATGCCACCAAAGAGATCACGAAATCCCACATGGATTCCAATACCCAATGGGTCTTGGAATCACACATAGATTCCCACATCTCAATTAGATCTTGGAAGTACACCTGAATTCCCATACCCCAACGGGTCTTGGAATCACTCGTGGACCCCAACATTCCAATATATCATGAATCTCCTCCATAGAATCGTATATGGTTTTTGGACTGGTCATGGTTTCATATCATCTCTTACGAGTACACACTTTCGTTTCCTGAGTGCTCCCCAATACCAAATGCCAATTTTCGGAATGCTCAATACCGTTTAAGTGGACAGATCTCCTTATCATTTGTGCTAGAAGAACGAACGAGTTTATACGTATAGTATAGCACCACCGATGGTAACTGTACCATATAGTTCCCGTGTTTTCCCCCAGATATTTCTAGAGTTGAAATCCTTGGATGTTAAGTAGGAAATATTTCCGTACCACCAAAATTAAGAAGGATTTCATATTAAGGCCCGGATTTGATTGTCGGTTACTTAACTATAAACAAACACACATTTAAACAATGATTTCTTACCTATGTGAAAACAACATCGGTTAAGCACATAAGCAACCTCCAGCCTCTCTTTCAATAAATCTTCCATTCATTTTAAAAGCACTTTGCAAATTACTTGTACAAAAATACCTTTACAAGGGTACATCGGCCCATCCCTGTATTTTCAGTACATAGAAAATATCCATGTACTTATCTCAATGCTATAAGTATATCTGCAAAATTGAGAAAGATTCCCTTTTTGATTCTCATATTATTTATAAATTCCTTTACAATTCTCCAAAACTATTTATAAAACATTTTATAAATATCCGAAAACCATTTATAATCCCTTTATAAAACTATAAACCATTTATAAAATCCCTTTTATAAATCTATATACACATTTATAAATTCGTTTACAAATATCTAACCATTCAGAAAACCCTTTACCTTGTAAGTAATTTTCCTTACGTCGCCAAGCCATTTCATAAGCTCTTTTATAAAATCTAGGTCCTTCAACTCCATTTATAGGTTTTGGAAACATTTATGGACAATTAAAATCTTTTACTCCAAAACACCATCTTATAATAATAATTATTAACACTAGATATTTAAATTAATGAAAATTATTAACTTTAAACATCTTAATAATAATTAATAATTCCAAAAGTATTGTTAAATAAACAATAATAACTTATCTATACCATTTTTATAAATAACAATAACTTATTTCACAAACTTATTAATAATCCTTACTATAAATTTTGAAACCATAATTAACTTTGAAATAATTAACCTTTCAATTTATTAACCCTTTTATAAATTCTTAAAACCTATAACTATAACAAATAACTTTAAAACAATATTACAATAATTAAATAACTTTTAAAATAATATTAATATAATATTATAACTTTAAATCAATTTTAATATCTTCACATAACTTTAAAAGAATACTATTATAATTAAATAACCTTAAATTAATATTCTAATTAAATAACCTAAAACATTATTGATATAACTAATTAACTTAATACAATTTTAATATGTTTAATTAGGAAATCCTTAAAAATATTTTCGAAACCCGAATTTAGATTTTAAAATTGTTCCTTATCTCAAAATCAATTTCCGATTTAAACGGCAATTTATAGTATTTTTAAAATACTAATTTGAGGCCAATAGCCACCCAACACTTAACTAATACCTATATCGCTTTTCCATCACTTCTGGGTTTTAGTTTTCAATATATAACAATGTTATAGCTAAAATGTCCACAATCGGGTTTATTTTTCAATAATCCATATAAAATATATTATTGAAACAATTCAAAAATAGCGAGGAATCATGTTGGATCCCCCCTACCCGTTTCCCCCTACATCACAAATGTTATACAATCATAAAATATAAATCAATCACTTCGAGGTTGGATTCGAATACAAAGGATCATCCGCTCTAACCCGAGAACGTAATAGGGTCACACTCGCTCTAATAGGCGAGAATATATCCAAACCAACTAATAAATATAATTATTCATCCAAATAATCATTCAACATTTTAAAGAACTATATATCATACTAGTTAACCAAAAAGGTGAGATTAACTCATCGCTATTTTCTGTTGTCGTCGAGGCGTTCGAGTTTGGAACTAAAGCCGGAGACGTTCAATTTTAGCCCAAAATTCAACTATCTTCAATTTTATCCACAGGTTCCACTGCAAAGCTTTCGTCGTCACGAGCGTAACGCAACAAGTTTCATCTCGATCGTACCTCTTATGCAGGATTTATAAATTTTATAAGTTATCGATTTATTTTTAATAATAATTTAATAACAATTATCAACTACATCCAATTTATAATAATACCCTCCCCTACCTTTCTTCCCACAAATTAGCATTATCCCTTGTGCACGCCATTAGTATGCGTGGTCATGCACCATGCCCACACCTCCACTCAACGATGCTCCGAATTGACCTCGCCAACCTCTTCCTTATTGAAAAGTGCTCCTCCCTAACATCACATTTTACCCTTCGAGCAACCGCCCCCACCGTGACCCACATGCCTCCTCATCGACCATGTCAGGTCGTGATGCAACTCCCAGCGCTGTATAACCCAAAAATTTATGACAAGCTGTCATTTTCCACCCCGAACGTGATAACGACCTCCAAATATGCCAAACCCTTCCTCTATTCGCCACAAACCCAAGCCCTAATTCGAGGCTTCCTACTGTCGAATGCCCAGACAAGCATCGCACCCATAAATATGCATATGAAAATGAAGCTCTCCTCGATCAAAAGATTTTAAAGCTTATTACAGATTATTTTTAATCGAGTACATGTGGAGGTGTAAATTTTTGAAGTTCGTTTTCCTTTCTTTTTTTACTGTAAACCTGAAAGAAGAAGAGAATTAACATGGCTACGTAGTCAAATCCAAGTAAATATATTATTTAAAAATTAAAATATCTAGCAATAATCCCGGACCCCAATCGAGATGTGCCGCCTAGCGTTCTATGTTATACCCTTGCTTCGAATGCAATGGAACTTGCTTTGGGACCTAATTTGATCGTATGCATGAGATAGCTTTTGAACCCAATTATTATATTAAATTCTCAATATTAGTTTCAACGCGTTTTGATATTGCACCAAATGACACATCTGACTGCTACGAAATTTGGTAGGGTAACATAATTCACTATTACGGATCCAATGAAACTAGTTTCGTCGAAATCAGAGACTGTGCCCTTGAAGGCTATTTTTGTATGCTAATTAAAACTAATTAATTTCAAAATTAGTTAAATAACTTTTAAATCAATTTTAAATTTTTTTATTATCTTTATTCTTATTAATAAAAATTAAATAAGCCTTTAAATCATTTTTTATCCAAATTAAAATCCAAGATTCAATTATTTAAACAATTTCAATTATTAAATTCAATAATTAAATTATCCAATAAATTGCTATATTTGAAATTCGATTTATTTAATCTATAAAATTAGCTTTTCAATATCTAAAATTAATTATATATTCTAATTTCAAGTAACTAAAATTCTGGGTCGTTACAAGTGGACAAGTATGACAAACAAAATAATTGAAAATATTAGAATATTACTATCTCTTGACAAACAACGCCTCAACTAACTATATCGCATTATACTATACTATTTTGAAATCATTCTATATATATAAAATATATCCGAGGTAAAATTATTTCATTTACCCAACTACAAAGCAATACAGTATCGGATGGCCCTGTTCAAGTGTTTAGAGATCCCTATCAATAATGTTAGCTACTCGTATTGACCAGAATCCATAAGCCACTCAATAGATCAATAAACACAATATAAAAAATTTATATCACTAACAAATATGGGTTCCTATATATACACACATATACTCATTCTAGGTCTCACTTACTCGATGTCATATAAGTTTACCCCCACCAAAGCTAAGGTTCTCGCTTTACCTTGTGCTTTGATACCAAATGTAACGACCAGCTTTTTCGAACCCTAAAAGTCGACACTAATACATCCGCAGTATTCACGTGCCAAACAACTAAGTGTTGGAAAGGAAAATTATTAAGGGAAAGTAAGGAAATAGAAGATAGAAGAATAAACAATCGTGGAACCTCATAACGCAACGGAGTAACATATATTAATCAACATAATACTTTACAGAGTCATTTCCAAAATGATATATCAGAGTCATACTAAAACAAATTCTACCTTTGGACAGTTATAACTTCATGTCCCTATTTAAATGATACAAGATACGTATAATATGGTGGAAACAAGATAATAACTAGCCATCGATGAAGCCTCCTGCTCCAAGCTCCTCCACAGTGTGTCTGTAGGAAAACCTGAACTACTTAGCTGCCCACAAAAATTTGTGCACCTAAGATTTTTAGGAAAACAAAATAAATTTTTGGGTCAGCCATGGGTCTGGTGTAAGTGAACTCAAACAACTGAATTATTTTTCTTAAAGCCCCTTTAAAATCAAAGGTATCTTGTAAGACCACGCTGCACATAAACACGGATAGGCTTTTACCTTACGATAACCAAAACATATTTTATAGAAAATATTTTAAAACATCTATTTTGATATATGGGTTGACCCAATTTCCGGAGTCAAAATGGGCTTTTTTGGCCATTTTATTGTTCAATGCGTATATCCAATCGACCCGATCCATTCTATTTCAGCTTCACTATAAATACCCTGTTATAAACCCTAGCCTGCCTCTATTTCTCATTTGTCTGTACGTACAATTCAACTATATCTACTCCTCAATGGCAGACAAACAAATTCCCACTTCCAGATCCAATTGCAATTTCAAATCAAATCCAAAAATTCAAACTCCATAAACCCTATCGAATTTTATATGAATTTGAAGCTCTCGAAGAGCGCATCTCAATTCTGCTGTTCGTTTTTCAAATTGGATTTTCGATTGGCCAGAAATTGATCAAACAGCCACGGCCGTTCATCACGCAACGGTCAATGGCGATGGATCGCCAAATCAATGGTGCAGACGTGTAGAGAGGACAGAGGAGAGCACATCTGTATAGTTCATTTTGCAGATTGACAGCTAGATCGTCGGATTTAATTCGACTAGGGTTTCAAAATAAGAGGCGGCGGCTGCAATTTTAGGGTTCGTCGTTGTTGATTGTGGTGCAGGGCCATTCGAGATTGGTCGCGATGGCCAGGCGTAGGATTTTAGCCATAGCGGCGGTGTGAAGTGTCATGTGGGATCGTCGTTTGCAGGAGTGGTCTACAGCGCGTTCGAACAAAAGACAGGGACGAAGTCTTGGGTGACGTGTCCTTGAGCTGTGGGTGATGTTGTTTTGTTTTTATTTTTATTCTATTTAAATTTGAATTCAAGTGTTCTGATAGCAATAACTTTTACATACGGTGTCAAATTTACGCGAGGTTCGATCCGCTGGGATCGTATCAAAATTCCGGATATTTTGGCGCTGGATTGGATGAATTCTGAGATTGTTCGAATTTTGGGTTTAAATTGGATTTAAATTCAATTTAAATTCAAAAGGCGAATGTTTTAACCCACTCACAACTTCTAAAATTTCTTATGTGTGTTATTTATTTTTGATGAGATTAGAAATTTATTTATGACTGTTTGGCATATTTTTATTCATCATCTTAGTTAAATTGAATTTATTGAATTAAATTGTTATTTAAGTCATTATTGCATATAAGCTGCCAGTAAATAGTTGTTTAATTTATTATTGAATATAAACTGCCAGTAAATGCCTATTATTCATTTTCTGATTATATATTGTTTGAATTGGATGATAATTGTGATATATGGTTGATGATTGATATTGGATGAATGGATGTTGTATTATATATTATTATAAACTGCAAGTTGTTATGCATTTTTATTTCATTCAGGATTGCGGTTTGAAATGATATATAACCGTAATTTTTTATTTTAAATTATGGATTGAAATGATAAATATTCGTATCACTTGACCATAGGGTAGAAAATTATATACAGACACCGTGATATATACATAAAAATATTTTGAAATGATTACTATGGCTTTGTAAAGAAATATATGATTTTATGGGATATTGATCTGGACATTTTAGAAATGTTATTATATATATAGTTAAATTATTGGTTTTAAGCTATAAATAAAATTGTTTAAAGTTTAAATAAGTTTAATAATAAAATTTGATTTATTAAAATATAATATGGATAAGTAATTCCTTAAATTATATTTTAATATAGAGTTTATATTGATTTTTATAAATTAAGGTTGAGAAGATAGTTTTGAAATTGATTTGAGATTTTATTAAATTAATAGTTACATTTAATAAGAATCCATTTGGAACTTATTGAAATTGAGATTTTAAAAGAATATAGTTTTATAACTTAATTCGGGTTTAAGGTGATTTAAGTGAATATATCAAGTCTAAATAAACTGAGGAATATTCAATATTAAAATTTGAAGTTTATTTAAAGGATATTGGATTTATTAAGCAAATATTTCAAAACTAAATAATAGTAAAGTAAATTTGGAATTTATATATATGTATGAATTATAAAATTTAGTTTTGAAATACTGAATATTTAAGCTTTGAAATATATTGAATTTGAAATGGTTTATTTGGTGGATCAAATTTGGTTTGAAATCGATATAATTTGGAATGGTCTATTGGAAAACCGAATTGAATTGAAATTTATGATTTGGGGATTTGGTTAAATTTAAAATTTAGAAATTCGGGTTGTTTTGGAATTGATTTGTGAAATTTAAGAAGCTAGTTTATTTCATAAAATATTTTAATATTTAAACCATGTAAGGGGTGGAAGTTATGTTTCAAAGTTATAAATTTGAAAGTATTACGTTTTGGAAGGGTTATAGTTTTAAGTCTTTGGTTTCGACATTTTATAACTTTGAAATACTATGATTTTAAAATGATATCATATTGATTTGGTTTTTAAAACGAAAATGACATCGTATTTATATGGTTTGGAATGAATATTATATCCTGGTTTTGAAGTATAATTATTTTGAAATGACCGTGGTGTTATAATAACGATTGGTGGGCAAAGAGATCGGGATCGGATATGGGCATACTCTTTGTCAATACCAAAAACCACTTTGACAACCATGTACGCGGTGTGGGTTTCAGAATGAAGTAGGATGGTGGCGACGTTCCTTTGAGGTATATACGTGGATCCGACTCCCGTGAGTTGGCATAAGTGGCTAAAAGAGGAGCGATTAACGAGTTAAGAAGGTAGCACCTTTTATCGGACACATCCCTTCGATATTATACTCTGACTTTTGGATTGATTCGGTGGCCACTTTTGATTTTTGATTTGGGGGTGTGGCTCAAGGTGGGCGGTAGCTGCGCGCTACGCTTTACCACCAGCCCGGAAGCATAGTTGGTATATCTACTCTGGCATTGCCTAGTTGTGTCGTGTCACCTTCCCTATTACACCTTGTATGAGTTTGGTTTTTTCCCGTAACCTGTGTGGTATCCTCTGGTGGCTTCCCGATCAGGATGGACAATGATATAGGATGTACTACTGGGACTATTACGTGTTAAGGGGAATATTGGGTCACTCCTTAACGCTATTTAAAAGTAAGTTTATTTTACTATAGATATTATTACAATAGCGAAATATTACTACATAGTAAATAATTTAACGGATCCTTAAGAGATGTGAATCCCTAGCATCTCTTAAGTTACTGCACTCACGTTAGACACTGGATATGAGATGTCAAATTCCATAAACAACTCTAATGCCGTTTCACTCATATTATTTACCGTTGATTTAACTTACATAAGATCTTTTAGTTCCGACTCGAGTGTTTTATTTTTTCAATTCGCTCGGGTTAGTCTGAGCATTTCAGGATTCGAAGACTTTATCTCTGGAGGACGTTGACGAAGATTTGTATTACTATTATTTATTATATTCCACTGCCTCACATTTTTCCGCTGTATTGTTATTGATTATTCTCTGGTATGTGTAACTCTTATATGTATTGTATAAGTATAATCAAATGTTTTGTAAAACAGCTTCATGAACTATTTATTTGATTATTATATTTTATCATTCCGTTGCAAGATTCTATTTTTTTCTTTCTCTGCTTTTTCTTATTTACCCCATAAGAATCCACCCTTCTGTATGGTTTAAGTCTGACATGTATGGTTTATCGTCGGTTTAAAACATACAAAAAGGCGGGATGTTACATTTGTTATCAGAGCTTTGGTTTACTGATAAACCTTAGCTTTGTGGGGTATGACTCCTTATCAATAGGGTAGTAATACCCTATGATGAGTCATTGATTGTACATATGAGAGAGAATACTTGTTAGTGCTATAAAAAGTTTTGATATTGTGTTGATTTGTTCCGTTTCGTATTTATAAATTCTGGTTGGTGCATAGGATGCTATGACATCAATGGGGAATTCTAAACACTTAATAGGATAGACCAACACAATAGTTGTTTTGAATATAGGTGAATGAAATAATTTTGCCTATTATATTTTCTATATATATAAATTAAAATTTTATAAATAAGATATACATTTGGTTGCAATATATGGTTGTTATGTAATGAAATTTATAAATAATAGTTGAAATGAGATTTGAAAATAAAATAAATGAAAATTGGAATTTAGAACTTAAGCTCCGGGGTTTTGAAACTTTATTTCGAATGATTTTGGAATATAATAACACTAATAATAATAATATTTAGAACTATTTTCTGATATAAATATTTCAATATAATTTGAAAAAAATTGTTTTAAAGAAATTTTGAAAGGAACAAGTTCTGTACTCCCCACTCTATCGCTGAAAAATAATTTCGATGATGAGTGCACGCATCATCGAATGTTCATTCTCGAGTTTCGAAGTGGGAAGGCCATTGTAGTAGTTTTATTACAGTTCTATTCCGATTAAAAAAAATATAAATTTTGAATTGTTTTAAATATAATTGGATATATAAAGTAAGTGTATACATTTATCTATTATTTTAAAATGATTTGAAATTTAACCCGGTATTTAATTCTTACGTTTACGATAATTAATAGTTTCAATTGCTTTAGTGAAATGGAATTTAACTAATAAATGGGAGTTAACTAATAATTGGAACCTTTAATTAAAATAAGAGATTAAATGCTAGCTTATAAATGAAATTAAAAGAAATTTTGAATACGTAACATATAAAGAAAGGGATATGATCATTGAACATTAAACTAATTTAAAGAAATGAGAAAGACTTGTATACCTTTTAATTATATCCTTAAAAGCATATATGTAACTTACCAAATATTAAAAGTTCTAATGCTTGTAAGAAATGTAATAGGATATTATACTATTAAACTTGAAGTAATGAAAGTATTCATGAAATTCTTTAATAAATAAGAATTTGATGTTGTAGTTGTCATAAATTTAAGTACAAAAATGAAAGGCTACTAATTTAATAAATTGAAAGGTAAGTATTATAAATAAATGAATAAATGAAATTAAGTAATAAATGAATACTGTAAATAAATGAAACTAATAGTAAATGAATGAATGGAAATTGAAAATTTGCAAGAAATAAATGTAAAATAAAAAGATAAACCATTATATGAATGAAAAAGAAATCAAACAAAAAGTGTATAAATGGAATTAATAAGAATAGACTTAATCTGTTGTTTGAAATCGTTGTTTGTTTGGTTTATGGTTGTTTAGGCAAGGATACTTTAAAATTGTTTGGATGTATGAATAATCTATTTGGTTTTACCTAAGACTGTTGAGTTAATGGTGCACTTAGTAGTTTATTTCACATTCTGTACAAAATAAAGTTTTAAACCTGAACAACTATTTGTTTGTTTGCTATGGATATATGGATGGTTGATTTTATTGACTTCATATGATGGTTGTATGCCTTGTTGCAAGTGATTGATGTTTGTATTGATTTGTTTGTTTATGGTTGAAACCACCTTAAATATTTAATTTTATATAATTGTTAACCCCTTTTGGATTATATAAGTGAAATACAGGTTATGGAAGCAATTGCTACTGCATTTGGTTTCATAATATAAGCGTAAATTGCTCGACAAATAGGTACGTTTTCGGATTTCGGTTTATAGCGTTATTATTTTGCTTCCCGTGTTGGGATATATATTATTTTGGAAAATATAGGTTGTATATTGTTATATTTGATATTATATTTTCTCCCGAGCCTCTCCGTACAAAGGAGACTCTGTCGAAAATTTTCGAAAATTTTGGACCTAGAAAATATTTTAAAAATGTTTTTCAAACTTTATTAATTTGAGTATAAAAAGATTTAATGGTTATAAATTGGTATGTTTTATCTAAATTAATTAATTTTGTAAATTTATTTGTTTATAAATTTAATGTTTTATGTAAGATATATTGATTTCTTAATTCTTGCTTTTCCCTTCTTTTTCCTTTTCGAGGACGAAAAATTTTGAGTGGGGGAGAGTGTAACGACCCGTATTTTCGATAATTAAATTTTTTCAATTTAATAAGATTTTGATAAATTAATAGTGAAGAAATAAAAATTTTGTAATTTAATAATGAAATGAATGCTAAAAAGAAATGCAACCATGGAAATTAAAGCTAAGTATTAACAATTGAAATGAAATTTTGATTAATTGAAGTAATGTAAATTGTTATACTAGGCTAAGAATTGAATATAAGAAAACAAAAGTAAATAGTGAATTAATTAATGAATTAATAATAACAAATAGTAATTGAATAAAATCAATGTCCTGTAATTAGTTATAATATTGTTTGGAAATTAAAATTTAATAAAGTTTGAATGAGATTAAATTAGGCCAATGGTGATAATTATTAATTTTTACCCATTTATTTAATCTATTGAATCAGATCTAAATCCATTGCAATTAAACGTAATTAATTACTAAGTTAATATGAATTTAGCTGATGATTATATACCATTAGGGCAATTGGATATATAGTAGTGTTAAAGTTATCCATAAGATAGTGGTTGATTTAATAAAAAGAATGATGTCAAGATTTATTAATTTTATATTTAATAATTGAATTAATTGCAAATAAATGGAATTTAAAATTTAATGTGAAATCGATTGCAGTTAATTGACTTAATTTGTGCAGTTAAGGTAGATTTGATATGTCATTGAAGATTGTTAATTCAACAGGAAGTAACCAATGTAAACCTATCGATAATATGACAATTGATTGAATGAAAACAATTGATATTCGTGTTGATTGATTTATCTGATTTGAACTATAGTAATTGGATTAATTGCAATTAAATGAAATTAAAATATCTAAATATTACGTTATTTGAAATTAAGATGGAATGTGAGAATATTAATGTAATAGTTTTAAATCCAATGTTAAATCCATTTACTTGACAATAATGAACGGAATAATCATTAATTTATTTAATTAAATGGGATTATTGGAAATTAAATTTATAATTTTGAATTTAATGGAATTGAGGTTAATACTGAAATTTATAAATTAATCATCTCTAAATTGACATTAATTTTTTTTTAAATCATTGTAAATGTTTGAGAAATCAAAAGTGATGAAATTTGTCAATTATCGAAATAAAATTGAAATTTTGATTTAATTAATTAATTATTAATTTATTTAATCGATGTAAAAATAGCCATTTTGGCAACTGACTCGGATTCCGATGAAACCAGTTTCATCGGATCCATAATGTTGAATTATTGTAGGATCTCAAGTTTCATAGCGATCGGGGCTTGTCGGTTGATCGTATGGGCTTGAAACGCCTTGAAATCAATTTGAAATAACTTGATTTTAGCATAACTTCTTCATACGATGGAATTTGGACTTGAAATATGTTCCATTGCGTTTTAAATATTTTAGAACATCTATTTTGATACATGGGTTGGCCCAATTTCGTTCCGGAGTCAGAACGGGCATTTCGGGCCATTTTATCGTTCAACGCGTATATCCAATCGATCCGATCAATTCTATTTCAGCTTCACTATAAATACCCTGTTATAAACCCTAGCCTACCTCTATTTCTCATTTGCCTATACGTACAATTCAACTATATCTACTCCTCAATGGCAGACAAACAAATTCCCACTTCCATATCCAATTGCAATTTTAAATCAAATCCAAAGCCAAAAATTCAAACTCCACAAACCCTATCGAATTTTGTATGGATTCGAAGCTCTCGAAGTGTGCATCTCAATTCTGCTGTTCATTTTTCAAATTCGATTTCTGATTGGCCAGAAATTGATCAAACAGCCTCGGTCGTTCATCACGCGACGGTCAAAGGCGATGGATTGCCAAATCAATGGTGCAGACGTGTAGAGAGGATGGAGGAGAGCACATCTATATGGTTCATCTCGTAGATTGACTTCTAGATCGTCGGATTTAATTCGACTAGGGTTTCAAAATAAGAGGCGGTGGCTGTGATTTTGGGGTTCGTCGTTGTCGATCGTAGTGTTCGTGAGGGTGTCAGGGTCGTTCGAGATGGTCGCGATGGCCAGGCATGGGGGTTTTAGCCGTAGCGGCGGTGTGAAGTGTCGCGTGCGATCATGGTTTGCAGGAGTGGGCTACAGTGCGTTCGAAAAGAAGAAAGGGATGAAGTCTTGGGTGACATGGCCTTGGGATGTGGGTGATGTTGTTTTGTTTTTATTTTTATTCTATTTAAATTTGAAGTCAAGTGTTCGGATAGCAATAACTTTTACATACGGTGTCAGATTTACGCGGGGTTCGATCCGCTAGGATCGTATCAAAATTCCAGACATTTTGGTGCCGGTTTGGACGAATTCTGAGACTGTTCATATTTTGAATTTAAATTGGATTTAAATTCAATTTAAATTCAAAAGTTGAGTGTTTTAACCCACTCACAACTTCTAAAATTTCTTATGTGTGTTAAATTTATTTTTGATGAGATTAGAAATTTATTATGACTGTTTGGCATATTTTTATTCATCATCTCAGTTAAATTGAATTTATTGAAATAAATTGTTATTTAAGTCATTATTGCATATAAGCTGCCGGTAAATAGTTGTTTAATTTATTACTGAATATAAACTGCCAGTAAATGCCTGTTACTCATTTTCTGATTATATATTATTTGAACTGGACGATGATTGTGATAAATGGTTGATGATTGATATTGGATGATGGATGTTGTATTATGTATTATTATGAACTGCTAGTTGTTATGCATTTTTATTTCATTCGCGATTGCGGTTTGAAATGATATATAACCATTCTTTATTTTAAATTACGGATTGAAATGATAAATATCCGTATCACTTAACCATAGGGTTGAAAATTATATACAGACACCGTGGTATATATATAAAAATATTTTGAAATGATTTCTATGGCTTTGTAAAGAAATATATGATCTTATGAGATATTGATCTCGATATTTTATAAATGTTATTTTATATATAGTTAAATTCTTGGTTTTAAGCTATAAATAAAATTGTTTAAATTATAAAATAAGTTTAATAATAAAGTTTGATTTATTAAAACATAATATGGATAAGTAATTACTTAAATTATATTTTAATATAGAATTTATATTGATTTTTAAAAATCAAGGTTGAGAAGATGGTTTTGAAATTGATTTGAGATTTTTTTTTTTAAATTAAGAGTTATATTTAATAAGAATCCATTTGGAACTTATTGAAATTGAGATTTTAAAAGAATATGGTTTTATAACTTAATTCGGGTTTAAGGCGATTTAAGTGAATATATCAAGTCTAAATAAATTGAGGAATATTCAGTTACTGAACTTTGAAGTTTTATTTAAAGGATATTGGATTTATTAAGCAAATATTTCAAAACTAAATAATAGTAAAGTAAATTTGGTGTGTGCATATATATATATATATATATATATATATATATATATATATATATATATGAATTATAAAATTTAGTTTTGAAACATTAAATATCTAAGCTTTGAAATATATTGAATTTGAAATGGTTTATTTTGTGGATCAAATCTGGATTGAAATCGATATAGTTTGGAATGGTCTATTGGAAAACCGAATTGAAGTGAAATTTATGATTTGGGGATTTGGTTAAATTTAAAATTTAGAAATACGGGTTGTTTTGGAATTAATTTTTGAAATTTAAGAAGCTAGTTTATTTCATAAAATATTTTAATATTTAAACCATGTAAGGGGTCGAAGTTATGTTTCAAAGTTATAAATTTCAAAGTATTACCTTTTGGAAGGGTTATAGTTTTAATCCTTTGGTTTCAAAATTTTATAACTTTGAAATACTATGATTTTAAAACAATATCATATTGATTTGGTTTTTAAAACGAAAATTATAACGTATTTATATGGTTTTGAAATGAATATTATATCCTGGTTTTGAAGTATAATTATTTTGAAATGACCGCGGTTTTATAATAACGATTGGTTGCCAAAGAGACCGGGATATGATATGGGCATACTCTCTGTCGATACCGAAAACCACTTTGACAACCGTGTACGTGGTGGAGGTTCCAGAATGAAGTAGGATGGTGGCGACGTTCCTTTGAGGTATATATGTGGGACCGACTCCCGTGAGTTGGCATAAGTGGCTAAAACAGGAGCGATTGACGGGCTAAGAAGGTAGCACCTTTAACCGGAGACATCCCTTCAATATTATACTCTGACTTTTGGATTGATTTGGTGGCCACTTTTGATTTTTGATTTGGGGGTGTGGCTCGAGGTACCACCGGCCCGGAAGCGTAATTGGCATATCTATCCTGGCATTGTCTAGTTGTGCCGTGTCACCTACCCTTTCGCGCCTTGTACGAGTTTGGTTTTCTCCCGTAGCCCGTGTGGTATCCTCTGGTGGCTTCCCGATCAGGAGGATGGACTACTGGGGCTATTACGTTTTAAGAGGAATATTGGGTCACTCCTTAATGCTATTTAAAAGTAAGTTTATTTTACTATAGACATTACTATAATAGTGAAATATTACTACATAGTAAATAGTTTAACGGATCCTTAGGAGATGTGAATCTCGAGCATCTTTTAAGTTACTGCACTCACGTTAGACACTGTATAGAAGATGTCAAATCTCGTAAACATCTCTGACGCCATTCCATTCATATTATTTACCATTGATTTAACTTACATAAGATCTTTTAGTTCTGACTCGAGTGTTTTATCTTTTCAATTCGCTTAGGTCAGTCTGAGCATTTCAGGATTCGAAGACTTTATCTATGGAGGACGATGACGAAGATTTGTATTACTATTATTTATTATATTCCAATGCCTCACATTTTTCCGCTGTATTTTTTTGATCATTCTATGGTATGCGTAACTCTGATATGTATTGTATAAGTATAATCAAATATTTTGTAAAACAGCTTCATGAACTGTTTATTTGATTATTATATTTTATCGTTCCGCTGTAAGATTCTATTTTGTTTTTTTCTTTCTCTGCTTTTTCTTATTTACCCATAACAATCCGCCCTTCTATATGGTTTAAGTCTGACATACGTGGTTTATCGTCGGTTTAAAACGTACCAAAAGGCGGGATGTTACACTGGGTACCGGTATTTAATTTTAAATAAAAATACAAGTATACACAGTACGAAAACTTTACCTTAGGCCTCCATCTTGTTGCATTGCCTCTACCTGAAACTCTGTTTTCCCTTGTATGACTCCTCCTTTTTGGTTTCTCCTCGATCTTTTCTTTTGTCATGCTATAAATTAGTAACTAGGGTGGGTAACAAAGGGGATTTTTGGTTATCGTCTTCTTTCGCTCACAGTAAACATTTCTAAGTAAAGAAATATGGTTGTCCTCTCTCTCAAAAATCAAAAACCCATCGTTCATCAATAATTATCCCAAACCACAAAAACAAAAGTTATTCTTATCTTTCCATGGCATTTTTAGAAATTGACAGGACTCGATTTCGTCAAGAAACGAACTAGATATCCTTAGAAATCTGTAAGAAGTCAAAAATGAACATAATCTTCAAAAAATTAATTCTCCCAATCTAGAGTGAATTACAAGGCGCCGCTAGTGTCATTAGGTTCATATCGCGATGGAGCATTTTTGGTATAAGTGTGGTGACATTTGGCAATGATGATAGATGGTCATTGAAAACTAGGGTAAGGTCTTTCCGAACAACCAGGGAAACGACAGGCTAAGGCAAGTTTGGATTTTTGTTTGGCATGGAGTGGAGTAGTCTCGGGACGAATTTGATGAGCTTTGGTTAGATTTTGTGTTGCAAGTTTGAAGGGTAGTAATGCACCTTTTAAGGGGAAGCTCAGTTGGGTTTTAATCGGAGGGATTCTAGGTAGTGACGATTACACTGACGTGATGGGCTCAAGGAAAGAATCTTGAATGTGGTCTTGGTTTTTGGGCTTGTGGAGAGGTTTGTGCATGCATATGCACACATGCTCATGCACGAATTAACTGCTGTGTTTTAGGGATGAGAGGGAGATCGAGGAAGATGAAGTACCGTATATGTGCGGATTTAGGTCATGTTGGGCTTGGCCCATTTTAGTTGGTGAGAAATATCATTTTTAAATCTATATTTAATATAGTTTGGAATTTAAAACTTAATAACTTTCCTATTTTAAACATGATTGACATGCGAACTTTTGTAATGAACTCGTAATGACTGGTAAAATGGTATAAATTATTGTTAGCTTTGGCAAAGTATGAATTTATGATATATTAAAATTGACTAAATTTAAATTATGTTTTTTAGTTAATAAGATTTATATACCTTAATTAGTGATTGTTATTTTACCAAATAAAATACGGTTAAGTTAAATTGGATTAAATATGGTAAATGGACATATGTTTAGCGAAATAAAACATCGTTCTGCTAATTAAATTTAAATGGGACATTGTTTAGCAGAATAAATCACTTTTCTTCTATTATTAACTAGATAGGTCATACTTGGACATTTATTTAGTAGAAATAAACCCCATTCTACTATTACATTAGCGTAACACATAATTACATTCCAGTTGGTTTTATTAAGTGATGTAGTAACATTTGCTTGTTAATTATGAAGTGAATTTACATATTGGGTGTTATGTAAATACTTGGATTATAACTTGAATGAATTACTAGAATTAATGGTGACTTGATTAAGTACCATTGGAGTTACTTCGCCATTATCCAAATTGGAAGTTGATTTTTGAATCAAAGTTATTTTAAGGATAATCATTATTTATTAATAAGGTTTAAAGATAATTAATAATTATTTAATAATGTTTTATAGTTAATTTTTTTATGATTCTTAAAAGTTATTATTAATATTTACTTATTGTTTCAAGGTTATTTATTTATTTAAAATGTTTTAAATTATATTTTATTTATTAATTAAAATTGATTTATAAAAAATTGATTTAAAAAGTTAATTACTATTTAAGAGTTAATTAGTATTTCAAGGATAATTTGTTAAAGTATTAATACTATTTTAAAATTAACATATTATATTAATATTGTTTGAAGTTAATTAATTTAAAATATTTAAAGTTATTTTTATAATATTAAAAGCTTATTTTACTATAATTAAATAATGATTTTGTTCTAAAGAATTGGTTTTAAACAAAAGGATTTAAAAAGGAAAGTTTTACAGAATCAAGAATTTCGGTCTTTGGGAAGTATCACGATCGTCCAATAAGAAGGGTTTCAATTTATTCAAATGAACGATTTAAACACCTATTGATTCTAACAACTGATTGCAGGGTTGATCATTCGGACTTTTCAATTCATAGATGTGGATCTCGGACCTATGAATGGGGGTATTCCCGATACTCACAAAGAAAAAGGGAAGTGATTTGGACAAAAAGGGAAGTGATGTTTGAGATCTATAAAAGAATATTTTGCTAAATTTAACTTGGGGATTTATATAGGAACTTTATAAGTATTATTTTAAGATATTTATTAAAATAAAAGATTTTGGGAAGTATTGATATATTTTCATAGAGCAATTAGAGCGGCAAAGACTGCCTATAGTTTTTTATTTTTTCGCTGGGACAGCGATGTAACCATCGTGCAAACTGGGATCAACGGTTTATTCCATAGCGTAATTCGAGAGGCAGAGATTTCCTGCAGTTAAGTTCGGATTTTTCTGGGATAGATCCGTAGCCATTGAGCTACGATCCATGGTCGATACCGAATGGTACTTTCCATATCTATTTTTAAATGATTTCCAAGTATTTTTGAAAGGAATGGTTTGTGAATATACTTATTCCGGTGAGATAAGTATATTACCGTTTTGATAAAGAGATCCAAATTTATGGAAGTTAAATTAAATGAGGTTTAGTGATTTCAGTGGGAAATGTAGGCTTTTTGGTTGAATATTTGTTTATTTTAGAGTTAAATAATTGACTATCAGATCTTGGCCTAAATATGTAATCCTTCTTAATTTTGGTGGTTAGGAAATGATTCCCCACTTAACACCGAAGGATTTTAACTCTGGAAATATCTAGAGGAAACATGGTAATTATATGGTACAGTTACCATCGGTGGTGTTATACTGTACATATAAACTTATTTCGTTCTTCTAGGACAAATGATAAGGAGATCCGTTCACTTAAACGGTTAGGAGGTGATCCCCACTCTTATGTATTATTTGATTATTTCCTGAAGAACCGATATTGAGCAATCCGAAAATCAGCGTTTGGTTTGTGGAGTACCCGAGAAACGGAAGAGTGTACTCGTAGGAGATGATTCGAACCCGTGGCTACTCCGAAAACCATATACGGTACCATGGCGGAGATTCGTGATATTTTGAGATGCTAGAATTTACGTATGATTTTGAGACACGTTGGTATTGGAATCCATGTGGGATTCCATGATCTATTTGGTGGCGGTGCATAAGCTGGAATGCCAGACGTAGCCTCATCAACGGGAATATCAAAAACCAGAGATAGGAGGCATGGCCAGTAGGGTTGGCAAACCGATAGGGTGTAGTCGGCTCCATTTTCTAGCAATATGTTTCTATCAGTATTGTCATGCCAGGAGCGATGCACTCGGTCTTAGTAAGACCAGTTATGTTTTTCCTATAATACCCCGACCAGACGGGTAGGATGCTTCGGAACCATAACTCTGATTCTTGTGCAGAAGGACCATTCTCGAAGTACCGAGGGCACCTCTATGGAAATCCTACACAATTAGCGAGTGAGCCCTATCGGTTTTTTGATTATATACCTAGTATTGTTGTGATGTACACTCACGGGCATCAAACTATTTGATTATTATTATTTTCACTTTAAACATTATTATAATATCACCGAATTTTTTGATATAAAAGTTTTGGTTATCATAAGGTAAAAATCTGTCCGTATTTATAGGCAGTGTTGTCTTACGAGATACATTTGTTTTGGAAAGTTATTTAAACTTTAAGAATCCATTTGATTGTGTTTCTCATGCTGGTTTTACTAGATTGACACAACAGTGGTTTTCCTAAAATGCTCGGGTCAGACTGAGCATCTTCCAGGTTTACTTGGATTTTTGGAGCTTTAGGAGAGGAGCTGGAGTCCCAGAGACGTATTCACGTAGAAGATTATATTTCTGTTGCTTACATTGTTGTATATTATTCAATAGTTGTGAGGACAGTTTGTTATAATTGTCCATGCTGGATAGGTTAGTATGCTTTGATTGATGTTTGTGTATATATATTACAGTTTTGTTTTTGTGTAAAGATTTTTAATATAATACAGATTATTCGTTCCGCTGTGAGATTCTGTGTTCTTTCTTCTTTCTTTTCCCTAACTGTTTGCCTTTCTGTTCAATTTGGTTTGGACAAGTGTGGTCTATTGTCAGCTTAAAGTGTATGAAAAAGTAGGTCGTTACAATAGTGATTTGTCCTGCTACACGGATGTCCAAACAATTCATTTCATATTGTAGAATGGTGGTTTATTCTACTAACATATGTCCCCACAATCAACAATCAATTTATAACAGAACAGAAATTTATTCTGTTACCTGTGTTTACAACAACTAAACAATTACACTATAACAGAACGAGAATATATTCTACTATCAAATGTCCACACAATCAAACAATCAATTTACAGAGGAATGAGGATTTATTCTGCTAATAGTTGTGCTCACAAACACAAACAATCATATTATAACTCGTTCACAGTCATTTGCCTACTTAATGGTATCGACATTTGAACCCTTTGTGTTTAAACCCATCTTTGAAAAAGAAGTACCTTTAAAACAATTTGGTTCTCGAAATAAAGGATTTAAAAATAAAAACTCCCTTTTAAAATGATTAGTTACAAGTTAAATTCTTTATTTAATCATAAATAATTATCATTAAATTTGAATTTAATTTAATTATTAATTAACAAATAATTAAGCGTTTAATAAATATTAAACAATAATTATTTATTAAATAAATAATTAAACACTAATTAATCCTTTATTACTTATAAAATAACTATTTAAACCTTAATTTCAATTAAATAATCTTTAATTAAGTCTTAATATTAAATTAAATCTTTAATAAATAATTCATTAATTAAAAACCTTAATTAATTTAAAATTAAACACATGGTTAATATTAATTAATAATTATCCCTATATTTAATTAGTAAGTAATTAAAAGTAAATCATACACTTAACTTATAATTAATTAAAAATTAATCATACGTAATAACTGATTGATTAAAATTAATCTTATCCTTTAAAAGGTAATTAATTAGTAACTAATCATTACTTAATTAAAGTTAATAAACCTTATTAACACTTAATTAATTAATAATTATTAAAAGTTAATTAATTAATTATTAAATCCTTAATTATCTTCTAAACCATTTTTGTTTGGCTTATATAACATTTAAAAAACAATTTTAAGTATGAAACACAAATTTGAAAAATTCAGATTTTTAAAGCAAAACCACATCCATAGCGACTATCGTTATGGAAACTATAACTTGAAAATGTTTTGACTTTCCCCATCAAAATCTCAAAACTTAATACTTTCCAACTTATCATAAAACATAGCATAAGAGTTTGCATAAAAAACAAGGTTGAAACTTTGAAATGATTTTTAATCTCCTTTAACTAAACACTAGCTTTTCAAAAAGAATCCAATCGTCAATACCATACCAAAGTGTCCATTTCCTTAGCATGACATCACATACACATCCATTAACATATCACCATCATAGCACAACCTAAAAGTCACATTTTTATAATGAAATGCAATGCTTTATCTTTTCGATTCATGAGTCAATATCTAAACCGCAACTAGCAACATACACATATATTCAAAGCATATAATATTCCAACCAAACAACCAACTAATTTTACCATCCAATATTAAATACATATAAAGGAAAAAAATCAAAATTTAAAGAATTTACTCATAAAAAATTCTTTGAAAACTTGATAAATTTTGGAATTCGGAAAGCTTGAAAAATCATAAAATCTACTCGAAAATAGGTCAACTTCCCCTTAACTTTTGGATATGTAAGAAATTTGTCAAAATGAATGTTTTAGAAGATTCTTTCCTCTACAAGTTGAAAAAATAAATACACAATTTCAGTTAATTTTGAAGAAGATATGGCCCAAATAGGAAGGACCATTTTCGTACTTGGATCTCTGAGTCCAAAAATACTCTGGAAATAAATGAGTTTTTGAGATAGGTAGGCTCATACTTGGAAGAAATGATATAAGAAAAAGTTGTAGAAATTGGAATTATACACAGTTTTAAAAAAATGAAAATCTTGATTATTATCTGTTTGAAGAAATTCGGATTGGGTGAATTTGGGTTAAAATGGAGAAATTTGAAACCAATTTTAGAATGAATTTAAAATGAAAAGTTTGTGTTTCATTTTTTGTTTCTTCTTTAAAATTTATAAAAAGGAGAAGCCATGAAAACTTGAGGGTGAAGATGGAGTTTATAAAAATAGGAATGGAAATGATGAAAAATGAAAAGAAAATAAAAGAATTTTCTTTTATATAAAGGGCATAAGTTAAATTACCAAAATGCCTTTATGTACTTTACCCTCCACAAATTTGCTCCACCGGATCACCATGTCCTCAACTTCTCTCCTCCTCTTAAAATTCGAAATTCCCATGAACAAACATGTCAAAACACGTTTTGACATGTTATGGCACCTAATGTTACTTATGTCACCTAATGATGTGACCTATACGCTTATATATATAGAGGACTTAATATACTTAGGTGTAAATATATATATATATATATGCATACACTAATACACACATACATACACACATTAATATATTTACAAATATATGTATTCACACTAAAAAGTTCACAGCGTTTCCGATAATTTTTAGCCGATGAAAATTCGAAAAACGAATTCTGGTCACATTTTCAATCTTTCTTCGAACTAATTATTTTTGTAAACAAAATTTGAAAACCATTTTACCATCGTTAAGTATTATTTAAAAGAGCTTTATTTTTATAATAAAACCTATATATCGAATATCTAAAATTAATTAAATGTTTGCAAATCAAAGCAGTGAAATTCCAGGTCATTACACTCTCCCCCCTAAAAATAATTTCATCACCAAAATTACACCTCAAACTAACCTAAAAACACTTATCACTTTACATCACTTATTATGATGTACATCGACCATTCTTATATAAAAGTATGATTTGAACACTACTCAAATACATACTTAACTTTCGAACTATTATCGTTCACCCGATTTTCTAGTGCGGTCTCCGATCAGGTTCCTTGATTAAGAATCTCTATTTTCCTTACATAGTCATGTACTAGATAGAAAACTTTGATCCCATTACAAAAATCCTCATCAAGTACTCGCCGTCGAAAATCGAATGATAAATCCTTATTCGGAATAGTATGAAATCAACTCAAAGGCATGACTCGAATCATGGGTCGAGAATTATATGAAAAAGAGGAAGGTTCTACGTACAACTTACGTACTCATTTATAGGTTCTTACTACCCAGTTACTTTTTAACTTCCCAAAATGATTTGTGGTAAATTTTTCATTGAAATGTCAAATTAGGTTCAACACTTCGAAATGAAAAATTTATTTATGAAACTTTTTCATAAAATCATTTTAATTTATTAATTTATATAATACTCTTATACATTATAAGAGTACACAAAACATCAGATTTTAAACATTATTCATCTATTCTGTTCAGATAAACCTCAACTAGCAACTGGCAACATACACATATATTCAAACCAAATAATGTTCCAACCAAACAACCAACTTAGTTTTCCATCCAATATTAAATACGTATAGAGGTAAAACATTTTCAGAAGTTAAAGAATTTACTCATCAAAAATTCTTTGAAAACTAGTTACATTTTGGAATTCGAAAAGCTTGAAAAATTACAAAATCTACTCGAAAATAGGTCAACTTTCCCTTGACTTTTGGATATGTAATTCACGAATTTTATAAAATTGGTCAAAAGGAAAGTTTTAGAAAATTCTTTCCTCTACAATTTAATAAAAAGAAACATTCAATTTCAGTTATTTTTGAGGAAGATATGGCCAAAATAAGAAGGATCTTTTTCGGACTTGGATCTCTGAGTCCAAAAATACTCTGGAAATAAATGAGTTTTTGACATAGGTAGGCTCATAATTGGAAGGAATGATACAAACAAAAGTTGTAACCATTGGAATTATACACGATTTGCAAAAAAGAAAATCTTGATTTGTATCTTTTTGAAGAAGTTCTGATTGGGTGAATTTGGGATTAAAATGGAGAAATTTGAAACCTATTTTGAAATGAATTTAAAAGAAAAGTTTGTGTTTCGTTTTTCTTTCTTCTTTAAACATTTTGAAAAGGAGAAGCCAAACTTGAGGGATAAGATGGAGTTTATAAAAATAGGAATGGAAATGATGAAAAATGAAAAGAAAATAAAGGAATTTTCTTTTATATAAAGGGCATAAGTTAAATTACCAAATTGCCCGTATGTACTTCACCCTCCACAAATTTTCTCCACATCATCACCATGTCCTCACCTTGTCTCCTCCTCTCAAAATTCGAAGTTCCCATGAATAAAGATGTTAAAACATGTTTTGACATGTTATGATACCTAATGGTACTTATGTCCCCTAATGATGTGACCTATACTCTTTATATATATATATATCTATATATATATATATATATATATATATATATATATATAAAACTTAGTATACTTAAGTGCAAATAAATATATATATGCATATACAAATACACACATATTAACTAATTTATAAATGTATGTCCACACTAAAATGTTCGCAACGTTTTCGATAAATTTTTGCTGAAGAAAAATCGAAAATTTTTGAAATCAAATTCCAATCACATTTCCAATCTTTCCTCGAACTAATTATTTTTGTAAACAAAATTTGAAAACTATTTTACCATCACTATGTTTTATTTAAAAGAGCTTTATTTTTGTTATAAAACCATTATATCGAATATCTAAAATTAATTAAATATTCATAAATCAAAGAAGTGAAATATCGGGTCGTCACACTCTCCCTCCCTTAAATGAATTTCATCTTGAAAAATTACACCTCAAACTAACCTAGAAAACACTAAGCACTATAATTCGGTTAGTATGATGTACATAGATCATTTTTATATAAAACTATGATTCGATTACTACACAAATACATACTTAACTTCCAAACTAGTATCACTTATCCGATTCTCTAGTGCGGACTTCGATCAGGTTTCTTGATTAAGAACTTCTGACAAAAATCCTTATCAAGTGCTCGCTGTCAAAAATCGAGGAATATATCCTTATTAAGAATGGTGTGAATCACCACAATGTCATGTATTCAAATCATGGATCGAGAATTATATGAAAAGGAGGAAGGTTCTACGTACAACTTACGTACTCATTTATAGGTTCTTACTATCCAATTACTTTTTACCCTCCCAAAATGATTTGTGGTACATTTCATAAAAATATAGACTAGGTTCAACACTTTAAAATGACACAACTTCTTTATGAAACCTTTTCATAAAATCATTTTAATTTATTAATTTATATAATACTCTTATACATTCTAAGAGTATACAAAACATCTAATTTAAAATGTTATTCATCTATTCTACTAAAACGTTGGCCTAAAATAACTTGGGTCTTAAAACCGAGTCGACTAATCCAAACTCTTTACCTAATCAGTCTGGTAAGTAGCTAAGAGAATTAGGATGGTGGTATCCTAACTCCATCCTAGAGTCTACTTATCTTTAGACTCCTCTAAGGTAAAGATGTTTATTAGCCGGCCTAGTAACATTAAATAACTTTTCACTTCCTAGATTTAAAATCAAAAGACATAGTTTAAGAAAACAAAGTTTATTAAACTTTTTATTATATCAGTTTTAACTTCATTTATCAACCCATTCTCACATCAAAGTACCACTATATTTTGGAAACATAAGAGCCAAATACATGGGTTTTATTTCAAAAACTTTGTGAAATGATACTTTATCTTTAGCCCTCAAGAAATATACATATAGCCCGAGTAACTCCTAAATGATATCAAGGAACTATGTCACGACCCGAAATTCAGCGTCTGAAAATCCACATCCATACTTCACCCATATTCGAATGTCGCAGATTCAAAGGTTGAAATTCGATTCGCGTCGGAGCTTATAACACATTAAGTACAACAATACAGCGGAAAAAGAAATGAATATGTCATTAATACATAACAGTTGATTACAACAATGATACAACAAATGAACAATATCAGAGATCTATACAATAGCGGAAAGAATAGCAGCGGAAAATAATCTAAAAAAACTTCAAGAGAAAGAGAGAATCCAATGGAATGCAACTCCATAGCCAAAGCCCCAAACCAAAAGCTCGAACCATCATCACGTTGTATTAAGGAAGGTCAGTCATCGATGCGATCGCCAAGATCCAAAGACTGAATGCTATCGAATTTACATCTACAATCCGACTATCTGAAAATCTGACTCTAGGCTGCCCGTGTGAAAAATTGCGGGCACCAAGAGTTTAGAAAGGAAACAATAAACTCCAGGTCAGTCATGGGCCTGGTGTGAGCAAACGAAAACAGTTTTATATGAAATAAAACGAACAAAAAAAATTAAAAATAAATCCGCAATGCTTTTTGGAAAATGAAACTACCATAAGGCCTCCCCGCACACACACACACAGTGCAAGCGCACAATTGGAGGAGATTTCTCCTTATGATAGTCAAACATGCATGACATGCAAAATTCTTTTGATATTATTATTAGTGCATAGTGCAGAAAACCTTTGCAAGTATAATATTAATCTTAGCCAGCATACGTACCATCATAGTATGCCTACTGTAGCTACCATGTTAAATGGCTTTTTCTACAACTAAAACCGTACAAGGCGTGTATGGTGATCGGATTTCCAACAATGGTTAAGGAATTTCCTGGGCTACATAGGTACGCCTCTGGAGGGACATCCCGAGAACCTAATCGGATCTCTGCCAACATAAGGCTGGGTTACCTCTGTAACTAGGTAACTACTACACGAGTATGTCATCCCCCGGTCGTTACCGACCTTTATCTGAGCGCTCAACACCAACTACCACAAAGCAATTGATTTGCATCAACCACATAGGTTAAATACCTAGACTCCATACCAAGATACCACCCTTTTCCAGAAGGGAATGGACATACCCTAAAGGGCGCAACCCTCATAACCTTGCTGCATTCTTCCTATTTCGACCATTTCCGGGTTGTGAGGTCCTGATGAGGTCTTGTCCACAAAAGCTACGCTTTTCACATAAGCCATGCTTTGATTAACAAATGATCAGCAGCACTTTGTATGCCACATTACCAAATTGGAAATGTATTACTAGTAAATATCAACTACATAACCTCTGAGCTCGTACGTCTCAAAGAAGGGTGTTAAGCTAAGAGAATAAATTTTCTGCCACCAAACATAAATGTATTTGATAGAAACCAGCTTTACATCTCAAAGTGTAATGTCAGACATACATCCACACAAGTCTGTTCCGGGTTCGAACAGAACTGAAGGTACTTCAAATGAAGCCCTTGCAATCTGGGTATTCACAATCTCGATCAGACTCCCCATCACATATGCAGATCTCTATACCGGTGCGACTCAGTTCAAAGACATTCGATGGGTAATCCATTTCGTTCTCAAAAATACCCAGTCTTCACCACCGGTCTTCAAATGCAATCCATTTCATCGTATCATTATTCAAAATGGGTTATATAACATAAAGTCCTCCCGGTCTAAACCGAATAATGAGCGCATAATTTTAAAAACATATGGATATAATGGGATCTTACTTAAGTCACAACTTAAACCCCAAAACCTTTCCTTCAAATGGTTTAAACAAATTTCCACTTTTAATCTTTTAAACAAAAAGATACACCTTTAATATCCTCTCTATTTAAAACAAGGTTCACCAAATCTTTCACAAAGATTCATTCAAAATATTTAAACAAAAGATCTATCTTTGAGATCCTCTTTTGTTTGAAAACAAAGTTCAACAAATATTTCACAAGGATTCATTCATAGCTTTCAAAATAATTCCATTTCAAATTTGAAATCCTTTCAACAAAACTGAAAATCCTTTCTTTATTTGATAGCCATTATCATTGGAAAACAATGAGTTTTCGTTTCGGGAAAATCCGATCAATATGCACAAGTTATAGCTTTTAAAATATAAACTTGGGTTAAATTAAATTCTCAAAATAATACTTTTAAAATACTTCAAAGATGGTTTAAAATCCATATACATATATTATATAACTTGTATACCTTTTCCAAACCATAATTTCCAAAATTATAACATATATTCATAGAACTCAACTTCAAATCTTGAATTTAAATTCAAATCAAACTATTTAAATTTCGAAACTTTAACCAGTTATTCAAAATAATTTTTATTTTTGAAACTCCTTTTCAAAAGCTTTTTATATTTAACCCAATTTCATTTCCAAAACCATTTGGATTCATAATTCATCTTTTTTAAAAAAAATTAACTTTGAAATATTTATGACTTAATCGATTTCCTCATGCAATCCGTATTTGTGTGTGTATGGTGTAGTCCAGTGGTTTTACACAATAGTGCAACATTATCAATCATCACAATCCATGCACAGCAATATCGATAAGCGTATAAACCTATAACGCTTACCTTCATTCATAGATTCACAGATAAATAATATAAATTCATCACAGGTAAATAAATTACATTCATCACAGCTCAAATCAAAGCAGAGCATCACATATCAGGGAAATCAAACAATACAAGGCATTCAATACAATCCAAACATCCATAAGTAAGATCAATTAGTCATCTAATTAATTTAAACCAGATTAATTACTTATGAATAAATTACTAATCCTGGTTAATTAACATTAATTAGTTACAAACCATTTTAATTAATTATTCTTTAATCATTCATTAATTAGCCTTAATTAATAAATTAATCAATCCTTTAATTATTAATTAATCAACCTTAATTAATAAAACAATAATCAATAATTTAGCTTTAATTATTTAATTTTCCTTTAATTAATTATCCTTAATTAATTACATTAAATAATTAATTATCATTCCTTAATCACTTTCATTAATTAATTAAATTTTAATTAATTAATTATCCTTAAATTAATTACCTTAATAAATTAATCATATAAATTAATTATCCTTTAATTGATTATGCTTTATCACTTAATTAATCAACATTTAATCGTTAATTAATTATCCTTAATTGCTTTCATTAAGTAATTATCTTTAAGTAATTAATTACCCTTAATTACTTACATTAATTAATATTAATTAATTAATTATCCTTTAGTGTAATTACATAAAGTAGTTATCCCTTAATTACACCAAGTAATAATCTTTTATTAATTATACTAAGGAATTATCCTTAGTCAATTTCATTAAGTAATTATTATTTAATTACTTTCATTAAGTGATCAATCCTTTTATTAATTACATAAATAAATAAATCACCTTGATTAAAATAAATTAACCTTTAATAGATCACATTGATTAATTAATCACCTTGATAAATTATCCATTTGTTAATCACCTACCCTAAGTATTAATTATCAAGTCCCATTTGAAAAGCATTTAGAAATCAATTATATAATTAATCTAACGTGTATAAACTTTTTAAAAAAATCAATTTTAACATTTAACTTAGAAATTAAACTTTGTTCATCCTCAAAAAACTTGATTTTAACATTTGCGTTGTTTAAAACTTTGCTATTTCTTTTAAATTAAAACTTGCTTACTTCAATTCAACTAAAACCCGAGCCAAATATCAAATTACCCGAGCATAACTTGTAAATTCCCGAGCTACAACCCTTTCTTTGTTTTCCCCAAGCTATCTCGCGATTTTCTTCGAGTACGACCTGAGATCATCATTTCTTCCTCAACTTACGACTACATGTGTAACGAACTCGATTTTTGAGTCAAATTTAAATTGATAATTTATATAAATTTTTGGATTTAATTGGTGAATTCATTTAATATATCCAAATAAAATAAGATATTTGTTTTTTATTTAATTATATGTATATAAATTGATTTTAAATAGGATTTTGATTTGAAATTCAAAATAAACACATATATTCGAAAAATAAATTGGATTTTAAAATCTAAAATTTGGATTTATATATAGAATTTAAAAGGATTTATATCTTGAAATAGTTTGGATATAAAAATATATGAATAAAGTTTTCATTAGAATATAATTTGTTTTATATTGTTTTTCCTTAAAACAAATTATTTATATAAATTATAAAAGTATTTATTTAAATAGTAAATAAATACAAAGGTTTTATATTTACGTTTATAAATGGATTAAATATACTATCTATGATTTTATTTAAAATATGATTGGTTTTTATTTTTATTTTCGTTTAAAGGTTTTATTTTTATAAATTTAGAAAAGCATTTATTAATTTAGAAATGTATTAATTAATTAGCAAATTTATTATAAAAGCTTTTAAACCTTTTGAAAAAAATATTATGAAAGGGATAATGACAAGTGTTAATTATGAAAGTTTAGTGTTAGCATATGTTAAGTGATTGAGTGTGGTAAATAACAAGTGTCATCCCTTGTATTTTCTTTTTCTTAATTTTTATAAAATCACAAGTTAAACTATATAAACATTCACCTTCCTTCTTCAATCTTTTTTTTTTCTATCTTCATTTCTAAAAACAAAGAAATTCAACATGTTCTACACTCTACAAACCAGAAAAGAATCACTACCCTGTAAACATTCTTCAAGTTCAAACACAAAATCCTGTAATTCATTTCTCAAATCAAAAGCAATGCCTGCAACCAAATATCAAAACTCAGATCAAACATAAACCTATAATCATTTTCAAAAGCAAGGAAATCATCTTAGCAGTTCAAAGCTTCAGATTTCAAGTTTCCAGTGTTTATATCTAAAGCAGTAACTAAGCTTTTCAGTCCAAAAGAGATCACTGTAATTCAAAGTTTTTCAAAGTTTCCTGTTTAAAAAATACAAGCTCTCTGTCTATTAAAAAGGTGAGTAAACTCAACTGTATTTTATTTTAAATCTGGTTGCATGAATAAATCATCAGTGTTTAATATATATTGTTTGCATGATGATGAATTATATGTCTGAATATTGAAATGTGCATGTTATGTAAACTGTTAGCTCTGTTCACCTTTTAAGAAACTGTGTGTAAATCCTTTAAAATCTGGATTTAGATCTATTGTTTGAAAACATGTTTAAATTAGGTTGGAAATTTTCTTGAATATGTTTAAACTTGTGTATATATGTGTGTGAATTGGCTGTGCATGTCTGGAAATCAGACATATGCAATTGGTTCTAGGCTTACAAGCATCAGGCCTGTTCAAAAAAAATCAATTCCCATTCCTCTAATTCATTTTAGGCAATAGGATCTAAAAAAAAGTTGTTAGTTTTAGCAAGATTCAAATATTAAAAAATAGTTTAAGTAAATCAAAGCTAAGCTTCTTTGGGAAATTGGGAATTACAAGCAAAAATGCAAAATATGTTAAATTTCAAACATCATAATTTATTGTTTCAGGATTATAACTCAAATCCACTTTGAAAACTAAGATTTTTAAAACTAAATCATAGTTTTTAGTCTTAAATTGAATGTGCAATTTGGATATGACCAGAAAAAGGTTTTTGAGAGTTTTCTGGTGATCAAAAGTGTTTGGACGGTCGGGGCTTCGTTTGGAGGTGGAGGGATATACGGCGAGGCTAGGAAAAATAGCTGTAAGGTTGCTTGATCATCGTAATGTCGACGGCGAAGAGATTTAGTTTATAAACCTAATTTTAGGTCGAGTCTGGAATGTGATCGTGGCGGCATCTCTGATGCATCGAGTTGCATCGGATTTGAGAAGTTGCTGCGTAGAAGGTTTGGGTAGGTGTGGACAGAATTTCTGGTGTTTCGGTGATTGATTTTGGTTGTTCGAAGCGTTTTCTGGCGAGGGCCTGGTTCCAGTTTTCAACTGGACTGTTCGATTTTGATTGATGGCTTGTGAGGATGTTTTGATGATCAGAGTGGGATGCTGCATAGATGGACGATGTGTCGGAGGGATCATCAGAGCCGGAGGGAATTCTGGCGATGATGCATATGCACAGGCGAAGTTGTGTCGGTGGAAAGGAGTTGTAGAAGAAGGGTTTGATCTCGAAGCAAAGGTCGGGGAAACAGGGTGGATGGCTCGAATACTGGCTCGCATATTTTTTTTGTGGTATTGATTAATAAAAATTTAAAAAAAAAAATTAATTTTAAAACTGAATTTTTGGGAGGCACTCGGGTAGTTTGGGTGAAAACTCGAAGTAATTAGGGTTTTATCTCGGGATGCTTTCGGGGAAGTCTTGGGTTTTATAATTTTTGGTTTTTAAAAATTAACAATGTAAGTTAAATTTATTTCTAAATTTATTCTTTTAAAAATGATGGTTATTTGTGAAGTGGAATGGTAGTTAAAGGTTTTGAAATAAAATATTTTAAAATTAGTTAAGTTTAAATTGTTTTATACTTATATTTTAAAAGAGTTTATTTTAAATAAAACTTAACGATGCAATTAAGGATTAATCAATTTTTTTTATTAACTTAAAAGTTAAGTTAATTTATATTGTCAATGATAATTAACTAATTAATTATTAATTAAAAGGTTAATTAATTTATAACTAAGGATTAATTAATTAAGGTAATTAATTAAGGGTTGATTAATTAATTAGAGGATAATTAAATAATTTAAGGTTAATTATTTAAACAATTAAAGGTTGATTTATTTATAAATCAAGGTTGATTAATTGTTGATTAAAGGTTAATTAATTAATGAAGGTGATTAAGGAATGATAATTAATTAAGGAGTAATTAATTAGTTTAATTAATTAAGGAGTAATTGATTAACTTAATTAATTACGGCTAATTAGTTAAATGTAATTAATTAAAGGTTCATTAATTAATTAAGAGCAAATAATTAGGGGTTAATTATTTAACGATTAGGGATTGATTAATTTATTAATTAAAGTTGATTTATTTATAGTTACGGGTAATTAATTATGTAATTAACTTAGAAGTTAGTTTAATTAATATGATTAATTAAGGACTAATAATTAATTAAAGGTAATTAATTAAGATGGATAACTAAGGATTAATTAATTAACTAATTAATTAATACTAAATGATTTGTAATTAATGAATTAGGATTGAGTAATTAATTCATGAGTAATTAATTTAATTGAAAATTAAATTGAATAAATTTAGGATTAAACAATTAATTAATCATGTTTATAAATGATTATTGAATGCTTGGATTGCTTATGAATGTTTGCATTGTATGAAATGCCTCGAATTGATTGTTATCTCTGGACTGTAATATTATGTCTGTGAGTTGAGCTGTGTGAAATTTATTTTATTTATTTATCTATGATACATTTATCTATGAATCCGTGAATGAAGATAAGCGTTATAGGATTATACGGCTTATCGATATTGTTGTGTTTGAATTGTGATGATTGATGTTGTTGCACTATTGTGTAAAACCCCTAGACTACACTATACACACACAAATATGGATTGCACGAGGCAATTGGTTAAGTCACAGATTTTTGAAATAGTTTTAATGTTGACTTTTGAATCCAAACAATTTTGGAAATAGAATTGGATTAATATGAAAAGATTTTGAAAAGAAGTTTGAAGATAAAAGTTATTTTGAATAACTTGATAAAATTTTGAAATTAAATAATTTGATTTGAATTTGAATTCAAGTTTTTGAATTTAATTCCATGTTTGGAAATTTTGATTTACAAATGTTACATAAGTTATAAATGTATTTATACGGGTTTAAACAATTTTGAAAGTATTATTTTAAGAATTCGAGTTTAACCCAAGGGCTTTAACTTATACAAATATAATCGTATTTTTCCAAAATGAAAACTATTTGTTTTCAAATAATAAAATCTTTCATATAAGGAAAGAATTTCCAATTCGTGTTAAAAGGATTTCAAGTTTGAAATGAAAAATGGTTTTCCAAGTTATGAATGAATCTTTGGAAATGGTTTTGAAAGCTATGAATTAAATCTTTGATTTAAAGATAGGATGAGTTAATCCAATTTGAAGTGGAAATTGTTTTGAATTCTGTGAATGAATCTTTGTGAAAAATGGGTGAACTTTGTGAAGTGAATCGTTTTGTTCAAAAAGATTTGAAATGGTAATTTGTTTAAACTATTTGTTTTGGGCTTTAAGTTGTGACTTAACTGAAATCCCAATATCCATATGTTTTTAAAAATATTGCGCTCATTATTCGATTTAGCCGAGAGAGGACCTTGTGTCATATAACCCATATCGAATAATGATACACATTATGGATAGCGTTTGAAGACCAGTGGTGAAGACCAGATATTTCCGAAAGCAAAAGGATAACCCGTCGAATGTCTCTGCACCGGCTGATCCCCAGTATAGAGATTTGATCACCCTTTGTGATGGAAAGTCCGGACGTAATTAGGGATTATCCGGATTTGCAAGGGCTTCTTTGGAAGTGCCTTTGGTTCTGTTCGAACCCGGAATAGACTTGTATGGATGTATGTCTGACATTACACTTTGAGATGTAAAGCTGGTTTCTATCAAATACATTTCTATTTGGTGGCGGAGATTTATTCTCTTAGCTTAACACCCTTCTCTGAGTCGTACGAGCTCAGAGGTTATGTATTTAATGGTTACTAGTGATACATTTCCAATTTGGTAGTGTGGTATGCTGAGTGCTGCTGAGTGCTGCTGATCATTTGTTGATCGAAGCATGACTTTTGTGAAAAACGTAGCTTTGTGGACGAGACCACATCGGACCTCACTCCTCGGAAATGGTTGAAATAGGAAAGATGGGGCAAGGTTGCAGGGGTCGTGCCCCTAGGGTATGTCCATTCCTTCTAGAAAAGGGTGGTATCATGATATGGAGACCAGATACTTAACCTATGTGGTTACTGCAAATACATTACTTTATGGTTGTTGTTGTTGAGAGCTTTCGGATAAAGGTCACAAGCGACCGGATATGGCATATCTTTAGGTGTTACTCCCGAGTAGGGAGGAAAACGGCCTTGTGCTGGCAGAGAGCCAGGTAGGTTCTCGGGGCTTCCCCTCAGAGGTGTTCCCATGTGGCAATAGGAAGTTCCTTAGCCCGACCATTTGCTGGAAATCCAAAGAAATAATACGCGCCATGTACGGTTTTAGTTGTACAACCTGCCATGGAATGTGGCGGTAACTTGCTATTGAAAATGGTAACTATAGTAGGCATACAATAATGGTTGTATGCTGGCTAAGATTAATATTATACTTTCGAAAGGTTTTGTGCACTATGCACTAATAATAATATCTAATGTTTTTCGCGTATCAAGCATTTTTGACTATCATAAGAAGAAATCTCCTCCTCATGGTGTGTGCGGCGGGAGGCCTTATGGTAGTTTCATTTTCCAAAAAGCAATGCGGATTTCAATTTTTAAAATCTTTTGTTGTTTTTTTGAAAGATAAATTGTTTTTGTTTGCTCACACTAGTCCCATGGCTGACCCGAAGTTAAACTCTAGGTGCCCACAATTTTCTACATGGGCAGTCTAGAGTTGGGTTTTTCAGATAAATAGTAGGAGTAGATTCGATAGCATCCAGCCTTTGGATTCGTGGATCGCATTTGCTCAAGGTGACTGACCTTTCTTAAGGCATCGATGACGGTTTTTCAAGCTTTTGGTTCAACCTACCCTTGCTGATGGATTCTTTTGGAGATGCATTCCATTGGAGTTATCTTTCCGCTATCGATGGTTGCAAAGTCTAAACCATTTATTTATGTTATTTTCCACTGTACCTTATATCTCTGATATTGGTATCATTTGTATCAAATTATTGTATCGAATATTGTATATCAATGATATTTTTTTTCTTCCGCTGTGTTGTTGTACTTAATGTGTTATAAGCTTCGGCGAATCGGATTTGAACGTTTGAATCTGCGGCATTCGCATACGAATGAGGTATGGATGTCGATTTTCAAAGAATCGGATTTGAACGTTTGAATCTGCGGCATTCGCATACGAATGAGGTATGGAAGTCGATTTTCGAACGTAAAAATCCGGGTCATTGTAACACCAGACACAACCATCCATGTGTTCACGTGCATGATCACCAGAACCATTTCCGACCAACATCGCGACCACCCATCAGTCGCCCTTGACCTCATCAACGAACTCCACTACCTAGTTCGACGATTTCTTTACGAGTTCAAAATCGAGCTAATCGGTTCATTCTGGAACCCAATCACTAACAAAAAAATCTCCTCGTCTGATCACCACCTATCACCTACGACTATGCCGCCACGTCTAGACATTCGCCACTCACCATGTCTCGATTCCACCCCGTCCGGTCCATCACGATGCACCGACGACTACGCAAGCGCCACCCAAGCCCAATGACCAAAAACAGGCTCGAAAACCCTAGTTCATCATCGTTTCGCCGCCTCAATCATTAATTAATCCAATTAGGATTTTTTTTCGATGATCAAAAGACCCCTGACCACCTCCAGTATCAACCTCGACCTATGAATCGATGTCGATCATCAGATTTGGATGAAAACGTGTTTTCCGTTCAACCTTAAATTTCTCGTCCAATATAAACCTAAAATTTCTGAAATGATTATTAAAAATCATGGTTTCACATTACGAATCTATTTGTATAGTCAAAACATGAAATTGAAATCATTGATTTTTTGACTTGAATTAGATTACCACAATAATATCCAATTTTCTAAATATTTCTTAAACATTTCCACTCAGAATTATTTTAAAAAATGAAATCATGATGTTACAAACAATTTCTTTTTAGAAGTTAAAGCTTAATTTTATTTAGAAAGAAAGATATGAATTTTTTCAATATGTGGTTCTTAATTTTGTTGATATAATAGAGTTAATGTCTGTACACAGATATATACCATTATATATATATATACACACATATATGTTACACAGACATGCAAGCATATTTACTCAATCATACAACATATTTCACATCACAGCTTCAGGTATTTACCATACACAATCAAAACATAAATAGGTTTGAGGGTAGTTTGCTCACCTGGCACAAAGAGCAGAGAATACATGCTTTTTGAAAAACTGGAACTTGAATTGATTTTGATTTTGTTGAACTATTTTGCTGAGTTGAACTTGAATCTGCTGCATACTTCAATCCAGGTTGTAGTTTGATTACTTTGATATAAGAACTTATTTTTGATATTTATTCTACTCTCTTTTTTAGAGTTGAAACAGTAGCTTGATTATGTTATTTGTTCAAGTTTGATTCAGGTTGAAGCTTTTCTTCCAGGTTCGTTTCCAGGCTTTAATTTGTTTGATGCTCTGATCTATGCATTGAATCAGGTTTGATTTTGAATCTTTCCTGGTTCTGTTTTGATTTTTTTGAATTCTTTGAAAACTGAAGAGATGATTTTTCTTAGGTCTGATTTTAGTTTTGATTTCCTGGTTTATGTTTTATAAACTTTGAATAGAAATGAGAAAAATGCATATTTGTTGTTAATTTTTTTTATCAACCTTTAATTTAATCAATTGCCACTTGTTTATTTGTTTTAATGTTTTGCTTATACATGTTTATGCTTACTAAAATCAAGCCTGCACTTGTAAATGCATGTTCCAATTTTTTTACACTTGTTAATATAATTAAAGTTATGTTTAAACCCTTACTTGATTTAATTTACAAATTTTGTTTTTAAACCTTATGTTATTATAATTTATGTAATATATTTTCTTATATGTTTATATATATTTTTAAATTTAGTTCATGTGTATTAAAAGAAAGAATATTAAATCTTATTTCAATTTTAAAACTCTACTATTCTTTTAAAATAAATAAATATATATCTCAAATGCTTTTTGAAAATATATGATTGACTTTGAATAACTTTTGGAAAGTATTATACTGAACTTAAAATATAGTTTCCATTTATATATATATATATATATATATATATATATATTAATATTAGAAAACAAACTTTTATTATCTTTAAAATATAGAATTTTCAAATCCAATTTATTTTCAATATATTTATTACAAAACCAAATTTTATTAACTTTTAAAATATAAAGATTCAAATTTCAAAATTTCAAATTATAATGTATTTATAAAATATTTAGATTTCCAAATCAAATCATTTATTTACAAATTTATATATATATATATATGTATGTATGTATCTCCACATTTTCAAATTAATTCACAATTAATCCCAAAAATTAATATCAATTACTAAATTTAATTTGGCTCAAAATAGAGATCGTTACAACAAATGTATTTGATAGAAATCAGCTTAGACATACAACCATACAAGTCCGTTCCAGGTTCGAATGGAAGTGAAGGCACTTTACAGAAGCCCTTGCAAATCCGGATATTCACTAATCACGTCCGGACTCCCCATCACAAAGGGTGGTATAGTCTCTAAACCGGAGCAACTCGGTGCAGAGACATTTGTAGGTAATCCTTTCGTTTTTGAAAATACCCGGTTTTCAACACCATCTTCAAATGCAATCTCATTTTGTCGTATCATTTATTCAGAATGTGTTTTATGACACAAAGTCCTCTCCCAGCTTATCCGAATAATGAGTGCTTATTTTAAAAATAAGTGTTACATTCAGATTTCAAGTAAATCATAACAAATTTCCGCTTTGATCTTTTAAAAAAAAAGATCCATCACAAAGATTCGATGTGGTTTTCGAATATCCATTGGAAATCCGACCTCCGGTCGCATCGAAATTCAAATGCCATTTAAAGGCCAATACTGATAGTCGGTTATTTAACTACCAATCAATATTCACAACAATCACAAAATTTTAAATAATTTTCCCCCAGTTATTCATTTTCAAAATATCTTCGCAAGGTATTTTTTTAACACTTCAACACTTTGAAAACAAATTTTAAATCACTTTCCTCACATGGAATAAATTTTCAAATATTACTTATTTCCACTGAAATTTTTTAAGTCTGAATAATTTAGAATAATTTAAATAATCACGTATCCCAAAATATGTACTTGGGAATACTTTAAAATGAAAACTATTTTTTAACACGTTATTCAAAACATTAGTTATGAAATTTTATATCAATATCTTATATAAACTCATTAAAGGCTATAACTTGTGCATATTTGATCGGATTTTCCCAAAACGAAAACTCTTTGTTTTCAAATGATAATGGCTCTCAAATAAAGAAAGGATTTCTAGTTTTGTCGAAAGGATTTCAAATTTGAAATGGAATTGTTTTGAAAGCGATGAGTGAGTCTATGTGAAATATTTGGTGAACTTTGTTTTCAAACAAAAGAGGATCCCAAAGATAGATCTTTTGTTTAAATATTGTGAATGAATCTTTGTAAACATTTAGTGAACCTTGTTTTCAAATTGAGAGGATCTTAAAGGTGTATCTTTTTGTTTAAAAGATTAAAAGTGGAATTTTTTTTAAACCATTTAAAGGAAAGGTTTTGGGCTTTAAGTTGTGACTTAAGTAAGACCCCATTATATCCATATATTTTTAAAATTAAGCGCTCATTATTCGGTTTAGCCAGGAGAGGTCTTTTTGTCATATAACCCATTCCGGATAATGATACGACGAAATGGATAGCATTTGTAGACTGGTGGTGAAGACCGAGTATTTTCGAGAACGAAAGGATTACCCTTCGAATGTCTCTGCACTGCGTCGCGTCGGTATAAAGATCTCCATTGTGATGGGGAGTCCGATCGGGATTGTGAATACACAAACTGCAAGGACTTCTTTTGAAGTACCTTCGGTTTTGTTCGAACCCAAAACAAACTTGTATGGATGTATGTTTGACATTATACTTTGAGATGTAAGTTGATATTTACTAGTAATACATTCCCAATTTGGTAATATGGCATGCGAAGTGCTGCTGATCATTGGTTGATCAAAGAATGGCTTTTGTGAAAAGCGCAGCTTTATGGACGAGACCTCATCAGGACCTCACAACCCGAAAATGGTCGAAATAGGAAGAATGCAACAAGGTTAATGAGGGTCGCGCCCTCTAGGATATGTCCATTCCCTTCTAGAAAAGGGTGTTATCATGGTATGGAGCCCAGATATTTAACCTATGTGGTTGCTGCAAATCTATTGCTTTGTGGTAGTTGGTGTTGAGCGCTCGAATAAAGGTCGGTAACGACCGAGGGATGGCATGCTCATGTAGTAGTTACCTAGTTATAGAGGTAACCCGACCTTGTGTTGGCAAAGATCCGGTTAGGTTCTCGGGGCGTCCCTCAAGGGGCGTACCCATATGTCCTAGGAAGTTCCTTAGCCAGACCATTGTTGGAAATCCGATCGCCAGTACACGCCTTGTGCGGTTTTGGTTGTAGAACCTACCATTTAACATGGTAGTTATAGTAGGCATACTATAATGGTACGTATGCTGGCTAAGATTAATATTATACTTGCAAAGGTTTTCTGCACTATGCACTACTAATAATATCAAAAGGATTTTGCGTATCAAGCGTGTTTGACTATCATAAGGAGAAATCTCCTCCAACTGTGTGCTTGCATTATGTGTGTGCGGGGAGGCCTTATGGTAGTTTCATTTTCCAAAAAGCATTGTGGATTTCTTTCTAAAAAAAATTTTGTTTGTTTTGTTTCAAATAAAACTGTTTTCGTTTGCTCACATCAGTCTCATGACTGACATGGAGTTTATTGTTCCCTTTCTAAACCTTGGGTGCCCATAATTTTCCACATGGGCATCCTAGAGTCAGATTTTCTATTAGTCGGATTGTAGATGTAGATTCGATAGCATCCAGTCTTTGGATCTTGGTGATCGCATCGATGACTGGCCTTGCTTAATACAACATAATGATGGTTCGAGCTTCTGGTTTGGAGCTTTTGCTATGGAGTTGCATTCTATTCGATTCTCTCTTTCTCTTAGAGTTTATGAAGATATCTTTTCTGCTACTGTGCTTTCCACTATTGTATAGATCTCTGATGTTGTTCATTTGTTGTATCATTGTTGTAATCAACTGTTATGTATCGATGATATATTCGTTTTTTTCCACTGTGTTGTTGTACTTAATGTGTTATAAGCTCCAGCCTGAATTGAGTTTCAACGTTTGAATCTGTGGCATTTAAATACATGTGATGTATGGATATCGATTTTTAGATGTTGAATTTCGGGTCGTGACATTTTGGTATCAGTGCTGAAGGTTGAGTAAGAACTTTAGCTCAGGAGTATAATGTGAGAAATGTGGATTAAGGATCTTAAGGCTAGAATAAACACTAGAGGGGAGGGTGAATAATGTTTTAGAGAATTGTTAAATCTTTTTGAATTTTTGTTAATTTGAACACAAATGTATGCAATATTCAAACACAGATATGATCACAGAATCAAACACAGATGCAAATATAAAGTAAAAGCAGTAAAGGAAAGAACACACCGGATTGTATACTGGTTCGGAGTTACCCTACATCCAGTCCTGCACACAAGTACAAATTTCCTTTCAAAAAACAATCTTTACAATTACACCCTCGATTTCAAGGCAACGAGGTACACCCTCCAGAATCACAATCCTCTGGGTAGAGATACTTGATTTCCCGGGCAACAAGTTTACCCAATTGATTTTCCAAGGCTACAATCACACCTTATCTCGCTTGATTGATTTCCAAGGCCATAATCACACCTTTTCTCCCTAAGTTGATTACAAAAAGCCTATAACTCTGAATAGCACCGAGGATCTTGTTGAGATAGTGATAGAGAATCAAATTAGAGATAATCTAGTTAGATTCAATGTTGATTTCGGCAGAGTAATGGTAAGAATATGTATATAGAAATATGGAAGAAGAAGAGGAGTGAAAAACCAGAAAAACTGAAATAAAATTCATTGAAACTAACTCCTATTTATAGAAGAACAACAGCAATGTCTTGTGAAGAGTTGTGACGAATAGACACTTCTTTTGAAATTTAAATTTTGAACTCAACTGACACCATGTCGACATGGGGTACTTGAGTATGTCGACATCCCAAAGGGATTTTGGTGTTTTGATTTTCTTTGAAAATAACATTTATCTTATATTAAAACTATTTTAAACTTTATAAATATACTTGACTATAATTAAAATACATAAGTAAATATAAAGAATAATATATATATATATATATATTTACTGTAGTTTTATATTTAAATCTAGATATATAAATATTAAAAAAAATACTTTTATTTTAAAAGATAGTTTAAAACCAAGGATAATTTGATTTCGAAATTCAAGATTATTTGAGGCAAAAGTATTTGGAATCAGGATAGATGTTTTTGATGCTTTTAAAAGGAAGGTTTTGAAATCATTTTGAAAACAGGATATAATTTTGAAAACTCATTTTGACTAAAAAGTTAGTGGATACAAAATAATCCACTAGATTTTTCGTAGGTTTCATCCTACTTAGGGTTCCATCCCTTTAACAGGCTCGAAGTGGATTCCATTCCACGAATAAATTGTATTTTAAGATGCCAGTGCTTTTCTTGGAGTTTTAACAAAATTTCTAATTAAAAAGAAAATTACTTGAAACCTTGAACTGTTAATAATCTTGATATTCTTGTTACTCATGAGTCTTCAATTTTGATATCTTGAATCTCTATACTGTATAGTCTTCATTCTTGGTACCTGCATGGTTAAATCCTACATATACATATATATATATCTAAACTTATACTGTTAGTATTTATATTTTATAATCTATTCTAAGGTTGTTGTCATCAAAACCATCATCTCACGGACTAACATTCTCCCCTTTTTGATGATGACAACCTTTGTTTAGAAAATATTACTTCTATCCTAATAACTCGCTCTTAATCTATGCCTAACTACCTTATTTTATACTTCTTCCCCTTTGTCATCAACAAAAAAAAAACTAACTCTAAACTATATAACACCAAACTATATAATTCCCCCTCATTCTTGGACTAAAATACCTGCATTAATAAACTTATACAATGGAACATGGAATTAAGAGATAATTATATTGATAGTCACAATAATGAATCAAAGATTATATACATATCAATGTATAATTATACATGTTTTGTACAACAAACATCAATCCACACTAAATATCAATCAATATCAAACCAAGCCAAAGCAAATTAAATCAAATCAATCGAAGTAAACAATTCAAACAAAGCAACCAAATAAAATCAAACGTTACGAGGAACTTCCACCCATCCTTCTTCTCCAAAGATAGGGTCTGCCTTAATAGCATCCCAATTTTCATTATCGTTGGTGAGAGAGATTGGTGGATGTGCTTCGTTATCATCCTTGTGTAGGGAGGAAATCATCCATCGTATTGCATCGAAATGCCTTTCTTGCTCCTTGATCATCTGCATTTAACTCAATTCTAAGTGTCGCTGGTTACGAAGAATGAACGAGAGAATATTCCTGAACGAATTAAGAGTTTCTTCAAGATTTTCGGATAAGTTATGAATTGGAATAGTCATATTTGAAATTGTGAGAAGAATGAGAGATAGAGAAGATAAGAGATAGTATTCAGTGATGAATTCTGGAAGAAATAGGCATTTATAGGTGTAGGAATTCGTTTGAAATGAATAGACATATGGTAGTTATTCAAATTTCAAATTCAAAATGAGTTGTCATTTCTGACCAGTACATGTCGACATTGTGATGACCCGAAATTTTTAAGCCTTTAAATTGAATATTTAACTGATTTTAATTTTTTTTAAAAAGTTAATTTTAGCTTGAATTCAAATCTCACTGTTTATTTGATAATTAAAATTTTGAATTAAATAACTTGAAGTTAGGTAAATGTTGAATCTGAAGTTTTAAACCTGTTGAGTATAATTTGAAGGCTTGTAAAACTTATATTGATAACACTGAAGATAATAGAAGTTGTAAAATTGAAATTAGCAGTGGTTTGTTCAGTTTTGGAAATTTCACCGTTTAAATTGAATTTAAAAATAACCTTCCGAGGGTCAGTCTCGGAATTCGACGAAACCAGTTCCATTGGGTCCGTAATATTGAATTATTATCGGATTTCGAATTTCGTATTGATCGGAGTTAGTGTGTGAGTGTACGATATATAAATACGCTGAAAATTTATTTAATAATAATTTAATTAGTCAAGCTTCTTGTATACGCTTCGTTTTAACACGCTACCCTTATCTTCCATCGTACACTTCTCGTCCCTTCTAAAACTGCTAGTTCCTTCCTCGTTTACTCAATTCAATTTCAGGCATTATCAAACGAAAAAAAAAATATAAAAAAATTATAAAAATGGCCGACATCAGAGGCGACTTGGATTGTTTCCTTTCCTCCTCCACTTCGAAATGAAATCCCCTTTCTCTTCTCTTCAAACCGAATACGAATTCAAAAGAAAATTTTCAAAATTTAAGCAACTCTCTTCCTCCCAAGCAATCGAATTCAATTCATGTGAAACTCCTAAGTTGTCTTCTGTCGAAAATCAAGTCGACAATCTAGTTCACGCTTATGCGCGTGGATGTGGAGGCTGAACAAGTGTGGGATTGTTTGAGGACGCGGCATGATAAGATAAGTATCGAGGTCGTTGGAAATTTTTGGTGACGCGATTCGATATGGGTACGGCGGAGCAGTGTTCTCGCGATTTGGGAATAGGGTTCATGCTTGTTTCTGGGCAGCGACGACTTCAATTTGTAGGCGCGCGAGAGGCTAGGGTTTCGTCAGTATTCAGTAAGGTATAAATTAAATTTTGATAATTAAAATTAATTATATATATATATCTTGGCTGATTTAAGAAAAGGAGATAATAAATTCATTTATTTGCAGTAAGATTTTTTTTAAAAAAAAACATATAATAATATAAGTATAATTTTATATATATACACATTTAAAACCTTACTGTTTCATTTGAATAAGATTTATTTTTCTGGGAATGTAGTAGCCAGTATGCATATATTTAAAGTACTCAGAAAATTTTATATTTATGTATGTATAAATAAACAAAAAATAATATATATATATATATATATATATATATATATGAGATTTTTGGAGATAAGAGTTATATCTAAACTTGGATTTTTGAGTACTTTACCTTTAGATATATATACAGTAAAATATCGAAGTATATAGGAATTTAAAAAAAAAAATATTTGAAGTTTTATGTAAATTAGATTTTTTGAAATCTATGTAGTTTATTTTGTTTTTAAATATATCTGTAGCTCCCAAGTGAAAAGGAAATAAATATAAATATTTTCAATCGCTAGTCTATTTTCTAATAATGGATTATGGAGATTAACCTATTTCATGATTTTAACTTCTAAAATTATTTATTTTAAGAAAATCAGTTTGAACTAAATCATTAGTTAAGCAATTTATAAAATGAGACTAATTGTTCGATTTGTTCGAATATTAATAAATTATATAATGTTTATACAAGGTCTAAAGACGTGAGGAGAAACAAGTCGGAATGGAAATGGACCGCAAATAAAATAAAAGGTGAGTTAATCTCACTCAGTTTAAATTTAAATTTAAAATGATTAAATTTAAATAATTGTTTGAATGGTTGAATGAATTGATGTGATATAGTATAATATTTTGGAATTGGTATACTATATTGTGCTAACGTTTGTGGATGCAGGGAAAAACAGGTTGGAGGGATCCAACTGGATCCCTCAATATTTATTTAAATTATTTAAACCCTCTGTTGTGATTTATTTGATATCCTATGATGCTCTTTATTGGAATATTGAATGCCATGGTTAGATTGGATATCATTGGGTATGATGAATTACCAAAATATATAAATTGGATTTTGGTAAGATAATAAAAGAAGTGGTATTGTAAGTGAAATAATTATAGAAATTTGAACAAATTTTTAAATGAATTGGAAAGAGATAAAGAGACTTTAAAGTTCTACTAAATAGATCCTGGTATAGAATGGAAATTTGAATAAATAGGAAGTTAATTAATTTTAATCTTCAATGATATTAAATAAAAGAATAAAACATTTATTTTAAATTTAAGATTTAAATTTTTGAGAAGAAAATAAAGAAGAAGTTGGGGAAAGCCTGAAATTTGTATATTTTAGTTAAACGATTTAAAATCAAACAGCAAGTAATAATAATAAAAAATAAAGTCCGTAATTAATGAATTTTGAAATGAACCGAGTAAGTAACGAAATTTATTTCAAATAGAATGAATTGGAAATAAATTCGGGAAATTGATTTAAGTGCTTGAAGTTGGAATTTTCTCTGGATGGCCAAGTACACGTTTTTAAAAGTAAATTTGTAAAAATAAATTAAATGTTTTTTTAAAGTTGTTTTTAAAGAAAGCAAGTTTTGTAAAATTTATTATTTCTAATATTTAATTTCTAAAGCAAGTATTTCCTTTTAATATCTTATAGTATCAATTATTTAAAAGTGACTTAGTATTTTGTTTTAAAAGTGAAAATTTAGATTTATATTTTATTAAGTAACTTTATTTTCAAATATTCATATAAGACGTATTTTTAACAAATTATTAAAGTAGTTTTAATTTAAATGTTTTAAAAGTATATATTTCAAAATAAAGTGTTTTAAATTATTTTAAAATCTAGTTTTGTGCTTGGTAATTTCAGAGGAGATAGAAAATATTTGGGAAAGTTTATTCTAAAAGAAAAGATGGTTTTGAAACTGTTTTCAAAGGATTGAAAATAGAAATATATCTTGTGAAGATATTTTAAGGTTAATAAATAATTTGGGAAATTATTTATTGTTGGATGGTTGTTTGTGAATATTAATTGATAGTTAAATAACCGACTATCAATATGGGCCAACTGCGTTGATCATTTCGAAGAGACCGGGATCGAGATTTATTTCTCGAAAACCACTTCGATCCGGTTTGTACGTTTCTTGTATACGGTTTTGGATTCGAAGATGGAGCAGTGAAGTGCAAGGGCTAGTCGCTACTAATCCTGAGGATATTTCCAAAATGGATGTAGTAGGAATAGTGCCTTCGGTTCCGTTCGAACCCGGGACAGACTTGTATGGATGAATGCTTGCGAAACATCGTCAGGTGGACGATGGGCATTCTAAGGGATATGTTCTTTAAAGGTAACGCTTAGCCTCAAGCCTCATCAAATGGGAATGACTGAAAATCAGGGGTTATGCAGCAAGGCTAGGTGGGTAGCACCCAAGCAGGGTGAGGTCATTCCAGTCTAGATGTCCCTTATTATTTCGGCTTAGTGGGCGGTTGCTGATCACAACCGCGGGGTGATCTCACTCGGGATTATCCAGTAAGGGATGGTCCCGGCCTTGTGTTGCAGGGGAGCGGGCGTACTCCTCGGTACAGTGATCTAGGCTCCGTATGGTACCCCAGTGCCTAGTCATTGGTTGGAAATCCATTCTCCCTACGAGCCTTGTACGAGTTTTGTTTGTATTACCCACTCTGTGGCTAGTAGCTGGAATTTAATCATGTAACAATTTCGGCTATTTTATAAGTATTTGTATATAGACCCTATTATAATATCAGGGGATTTTTACAAAAATTGTTTTAGCTATCGTAAGGTAAAAAACCGACATGTTTATTTGTGGCGTGGTCTTACGAGATGCCTTTGGTTTTCAAAGGATTTTGAAACTTTAATAATCAATTGGGTGTGATTTTCTCACGCTGGTATTCCAGACTGACTCGGGTATTATTTAACTGTAATGCTCGGGTCAGACCGAGTATTATAGAATACAGGATATGATGTTGTGGAGCTCAGGAGACGAGTAGGATGGCGATACGTGCTCCCGTACTTGTATATATATACATATTTCGCTGTGTTGAGTTGGTGTGTACCCATTTGTATGATGTTGATGTTGAGTTATGATTGATGTACTCTGATTGATGTAATATATAAATAGAGATATATTTGATTGAGTAAAGATTATTTATTATCTACTATATTTTATTCTGCTGTGATGGTTAGGTTCTGATGTTGATTTTGTTTTCTCTTCTTCTACCTCTTCTTCTTAAACCCAATGGTTCATATTTCTGTACAACTTGAGTTGATTGTTGTAGAATAGAGTTGACTCAAGAGGTATGGATTTACGGGCTGTTACAGTTGGTATCAGAGCTTAGGTTGTAGATATCCTTGGCTCTGGTGGGAATTACTCATTTAAAATAGAGTCCGTCGTACTCTATAATGAGTTTGAGCATATTAATAAATATGAGCGCATATTTGTTAGTGAATATAAATTATTTTAATATTGTGTTGATTGGTTTATTGAGTGGCATATGAACCTTCGTCGACACAGTCTGCGCAACTGTATTGAAAGGGTTTCTAAACACTTGAATAGAACAATCGACACGATATTGTTTTAAATATGGGTAAATGAAATAATTTTACCCAAAAACATATTTTGATATAAAAAAAATAATAACTTTTGAAAACTATTTAGCTAACATATGGTTGCTTGGATGTTAGAAATGATAATATTAAAGTATTATCATTGTTAAGTGAAAATTTAACCAGAACTTGAAAATATAACCAAAGTTTAAAGAGAATAAATTCATTATAGAATAAAATTTATAATATGAATTATAAATGTAAATTATAAATTGAAATACAATTAAATGGGAAATTGGTATAAGCATACATTATACAAATGCATTATAGTTAAAATTTGAATTAAAATAGATTTGAAACTTTAAAACCCCGGAGATTTTGGGAGTATTTTGAAGATAAATAGCAGCATTGTTATTTTTGAGGTATTTCTGAAAGGGAATTGTTCAAATAAATTTTAGGAAAGGATATAGCATTCAATTCACTTCAGTCGCTGGAAAATAATTTCGGTGATGACTGCAGCATCATCGATGTTCATTTTCGAGTTTCTAAGTGATAAATTGCTGCCAAATTATTTGTTCAGGAAAACCTGTTTGTTTTTGAGTTTCCAAAAGAAATTTGTTGAGTATAAAACCAGGATTGGTTTTACTTTTGAGAAATGTGATTTGAGAAGTTGGAGATTTCAAAATGTTTTGAAACCAAAAGCCGGTGTTTTTAAATTCCTGATGAGATGGATTATAAGCTTATAAGTTAAGATGATTTTTAAATCAGGAAGGAAAAATAAGCTTTGACTGTTGGAATTTAAATTTAAAGTGAAAAGTTAAAAATGGAATTAACTTGGATTGGGAAATAAAATTTAACTGGATTGAAATTAATTAAATAAGCTGAAATTATATCCAGTTGTATTCGAACTAATTTGAAATCGAATTGAGATTAAATAAATCTGAGTTTAAAATAAAATTGAATTGGAATAAAAATTCAATTGAGTTATTGAATGGAATTCGATTCTTACCTGAATAAATGGAAAATAAGTTGGATAAGAATTGGATTGAAATAAATAGATTAGAATAACTTATAAGAGAATTAAAAATCCATAGAAATAAAATATGCTCGGGCTATAAATAAATAGAAGGCTTGAGTTAAAATACAAATTAAAAAAAATAAAAGATGAATGTATTCAAGCCTAGAATGAATGGGATTGTGTAAATAATAAATTGTGACTTATAAAATTTGTAAAGTGGGATAGAAAACCCAAAATAAATATTTTTGATGAATTGAAAAATAAAATAAAAATCCAAACTTGAATTATAAAATAAATTTTAACTTAAGAGAATTAAATGAAGAGATTTTGAGATTTAAAACCAAGTGCTGGATTATAAATAAGGGAAGAACTAATTGATAATAAATTAGTTACAGAAATGTGTACATGGAGTTCAATGTAGTAAAATAGAAGCTGAATTGTAAGCTAATAGTGGAGATTGGAAATAGAACTCAAGTTATAAATCAAATTCGACTTAAATCGTTGATGAAGAAAATATAATTGAAAGTGGCCTTGCAATTAATTAAACGAATTGAGAATGAAAATTGCATTGTGAGTTAATAAAATTGGATAGTAAATTTAAAAGTGAATGGTAGAATCAGAACTTGAGTTATTAATTAAAATTTGACTTGAAGTGTTAACAAATTAAATATAAATGGAGTTGGTTGAAATTGGATTACAATAAAAATGGGGTAAGTTGCAAATAAATCCAATATGTATAGAACGAGATAATTGTGTGCTTGGATATTATCTTGATAAATTGAGAATGTGAATTAAAATTCAAATGGATTTGAATTAATGATATACAAGCATGGGAGTCGGTTGAGCTTAAATAAAAATTTGGCGAGTATAAAATAGATTGATTTTAAAATCGATTAAATTTGATATGAGTTTGTTTCAATTGGAAATGGTTAATGATATACAAAACGTAAAATTGTGTCGAGCTAAATGAAAATGGGTTCGTATGGAACCTATGCACTATGAAATAAAATATTATGTAAGATAAAGTAGAAATGAATTGGGAATGAATTGAGTTGGAGATCAATTTAAAAATTTGCCTTAAGAAATAAAATTCTATGAACCGGTAAATGTAAATAAAATTTGATTTTGAAATCAATTGATTTGAATATGAGCTTGTTTGAATTAAATATGAATTGAATAACCTTCTTACTAATAAATGCAATAATGAAATGTTAATGTGAACTAAAGTTTAAAAATGTATAAAAGAATAAACTAATCCGATAAATTAATAAAATGGTTGGGATTTGACCCAAGGAAAACCAAATCAAAGATTTAAAGGGAAGTTGGTTGAATAAAATAAACTTAAGTTATTGGACGGAATAATTGGAAACAATAAATAAATAACTTAAGTAAATTGTGAGATGGTTATGTTGGTTGTCGAGTATGACAAAATAGTTTAGAATAGAACTCTTTGGATATGAAAGAAATGCAATGGGAGTTTTTGAATAAATTAAAATGTGATGGAATCAAGTATAAATTGAGTGAGAATCAATTTAAATGGATATAAAGCTTAAGTAATTATTTATTCACACTAATATTGTCGAATTGCATAAGAAAATGGAACGTTTTATGTAAACGAGATTGGATAAAATTCTATGAGTTATTAGAAGTGAAATAAAATGATTTTGGAATCAATTGGAATGAATGTGAGGTTGTTTTGCTTAAAATGAATTAAATATAAGCGTATAAGCTGTAAAACACTTCAAGTGAATGGAATGGTTTGAGAATTGATTATAAGCAATTGCAATAAGTGTCGGAACCTTATTTATGCTTATGAAAATTTTATAACATGCATTTTATGTGAAATTATGTGTTTATGCCAATATACCATATGCATTGTTATAACATTGATGTTTTAGCTATTTAAATTTAAGTGAAATTCTATAAACCTTATATATATATAATACTTATATGTTTAAATTGAGTAAGTACAGGTACCGAGAAGCCGTTTGGCTGGATTTGGTTGTACTATTTGCTAAAGATAATAAGCTGCTTGCTTAAAAATGCTAAATAAGGTACGCCTACGCAATTAAAATAGGAAATATGAACTGTTTTGGTTTTTCCGACCGTGTGGGTCGATGTATATATATTTATATCTTTTGTCAAATTGCAAAAGCTCCTCCGTACAAAAAGGACTCTGCCAAAAATTTTCAAAAATTTTGGGAGTTAGAATTTTTTTTGAAATTTTTTGAAATTTTTTGTTAACGACAAACGATTTCAAATTGGAAACTAAAATAAGTTAGTAAATGAAACCAGTTTAAAATAATTAGTATAAATGACAAATAAAATTTAAATATTCAGAGTTGAAAATAAATGAAATTCATATGTAATGTGGAAATCAATTTGAATAGAAATAGATATTAACTAAAGTGGTAAAGTGAAAACAAATAAAGAAGTATATAGAATGCTTATACTAAACTTAAGTAAGGAATGGTGAATTCTTAATTGGAAATTTATATTACAAATATATTCTAAGTTGATATTTGGATGAATATTGGCATTTGGTAAGGGAGTCAATAAAATGTTTTTTGAAATATTGTGATTGGATATTAGTATTAAGCAAGATATGCAGGTATTATAAAAAGGAAAGAGAGTTGGTTTTGATTTCAAAGATAAATTTGAATTGCCCGACAAAAAGGTATGTGTTTAAATTTCTATATGAAATTTGAATGGGTTTTTGGATTGAGCCACTTGACTTTTTGTTTTCTTTTTGGATTTGGGAGGCCGATGAGTCATTTTGTAGTTGTACTGAGTCAGCCGCGCAAAGGAGACGCTGGCAAAAAAATTCGGGAATTTTGGGAGCTAGAAAAATTTTGAAAAAGTTTTGATAATTCAAAATTTGTTTTATGATTAAAACTTGAATGGTTGGGCAAATAGGATTGTTTGCAACTAGGGGAAAGTTTGGAAAGTTAATAAGAATGATAATGGATCTTTTATAAAGGATAGTTGGTAAGTTGTTGTATTGTTAGAAACTGTTCGGTTTTGGAAAAATTGTAACGGGTATTGGACCATTCTTCCTAATTAGTAATTTCGGGGACGAAATTCTTTTAAGGGGGGAGGAATGTGACGGTCCGAAATTTTTAAGCCTTTAAATTGGAATATTTAACTGATTTTAATTTTTTTTAAAAAGTTAATTTTAACTTGAATTCAAATCTCACTGTTTATTTGATAATTAAATTTTTGAATTAAATAATTCGAAGTTGGGTAAATGTTGAATCTGAAGTTTTAAACCTGTTGAATATAATTTGAAGGCTTATAAAACTTATATTGATAACACTGAAGATAATAGAAGTTGTAAAATTGAAATTAGCAGTAGTTTGTTCAGTTTTGGAAATTTCACCGTTTAAATTGAATTTAAAAATAACCTTCCGTGGGTCAGTCTCGGAATTCGACGAAACCAGTTCCATTGGGTCCGTAATATTGAATTATTATCGGGTTTCGAATTTCGTATTGATCGGAGTTAGTGTGTGAGTGTACGATATATAAATACGCTGAAAATTTATTTAATAATAATTTAATTAGTCAAGCTTCTTGTATACGCTTCGTTTTAACACGCTACCCTTATCTTCCATCGTACACTTCTCGTCCCTTCTAAAACTGCTAGTTCCTTCCTCGTTTACTCAATTCAATTTCAGGCATTATCAAACGAAAAAAATATATATAAAAAAAATAAATTATAAAAATGGCCGACATCAGAGGCGACTTGGATTGTTTCCTTTCCTCATCCACTTCGAAAAGAAATCCCCTTTCTCTTCTCTTCAAACCGAATACGAATTCAAAAGAAAATTTTCAAAATTTAAGCAACTCTCTTCCTCCCAAGCAATCGAATTCAATTCAAGTGAAACTCCTCTGTTGTCTTCCGTCGAAAATCAAGTCGACAATCTAGTTCACGCTTATGCGCGTGGATGAGGAGGCTGAACAAGTGTGGGATTATTTGAGGACGCGGCACGACAAGATAAGTATCGAGCTCGTTGGGAATTTTTGGTGACGCGATTCGATATGGGTACGGCGGAGCAGTGTTCTCGCGATTTGGGAATAGGGTTCATGCTTGTTTCTGGGCAGCGACGACTTCAATTTGTAGGCGCGCGAAAGGCTAGGGTTTCGTCAGTATTCAGTAAGGTATAAATTAAATTTTGATAATTAAAATTAATTATATATATCTTGGCTGATTTAAGAAAAGGAGATAATAAATTCATTTATTTGCAGTAAGATTTATTTTTAAAAAAACATATAATAATATATGTATAATTTTCTATATACACACATTTAAAACCTTACTGTTTCATTTGAATAAGATTTATTTTTCTGGGAATGTAGTAGCCAGTATGCATATATTTAAAGTACTCAGAAAATTTTATATTTATGTATGTATAAATAAACAGAAAATAATATATATAGATGAGATTTTTGGAGATAAGAGTTATATCTAAACTTGGATTTTTGAGTACTTTACCTTTAGATATATATACAGTAAAATATCGAAGTATATAGGAATTTTAAAAAAATATATTAGAAGGTTTATGTAAATTAGATTTTTTGAAATCCATGTAGTTTATTTTGTTTTTAAATATATCTGTAGCTCCCAAGTGAAAAGGAAATAAAGATAAATATTTTCAATCACTAGTCTATTTTCTAATAATGGATTATGGAGATTAACCTATTTCATGATTTTAACTTCTAAAATTATTTATTTTATGAAAATCAGTTTGAACTAAATCATTAGTTAAGCAATTTATAAAATGAGACTAATTGTTCGATTTGTTCGAATATTAATAAATTATATAATGTTTATACAAGGTCTAAAGATGTGAGGAGAAACAAGTCGGAATGGAAATGGACCGCAAATAAAATAAAAGGTGAGTTAATCTCACTCAGTTTAAATTTAAATTTAAAATGATTAAATTTAAATAATTGTTTGAATGGTTGAATGAATTGATGTGATATAGTATAATATTTTGGAATTGGTATGCTATATTGTGCTGACGTTTGTGGATGCAGGGAAAAACAGGTTGGAGGGATCCAACTGGATCCCTCAATATTTATTTAAATTATTTAAACCCTCTGTTGTGATTTATTTGATATCCTATGATGCTCTTTATTGGAATATTGAATGCCATGGTTAGATTGGATATCATTGGGTATGATGAATTACCAAAATATATAAATTGGATTTTGGTAAGATAATAAAAGAAGTGGTATTGTAAGTAAAATAATTATAGAAATTTGAACAAATTTTTAAATGAATTGGAAAGAAATAAAGAGACTTTAAAGTTCTACTAAATAGATCCTGGTATAGAATGGAAATTTGAATAAACAGGAAGTTAATGAATTTTAATCTTCAATTATATTATTTAAAAGAATAAAACTTTTATTTTAAATTTAAGATTTAAATTTTTGAGAAGAAAATAAAGAAGAAGTTGGGGAAAGCCTGAAATTTGTATATTTCAGTTAAAAGATTTAAAATCAAACAGCAAGTAATAATAATAAAAAATAAAGTCCATAATTAATGAATTTTGAAACGAACCGAGAAAGTAACGAAATTTATTTCAAATAGAATGAATTGGAAATCAATTCGGGAAATTGATTTAAGTGCTTGAAGTTGGAATTTTCTCTGGATGGCCAAGTACACGTTTTTAAAAGTAAATTTGTAAAAATAAATTAAATGTTTTTTTTAAAGTTGTTTTTAAAGAAAGCAAGTTTTGTAAAATTTATTATTTCTAATATTTAATTTCTAAAGCAAGTATTTCCTTTTAATATCTTATAGTATCAATTATTTAAAAGTGACTTAATATTTTGTTTCAAAAGTGAAAATCTAGATTTATATTTTACTAAGTAACTTTATTTTCAAATATTCATATAAGACGTATTTTTAACAAATTATTAAAGTAGTTTTAATTTAAATGTTTTAAAAGTATATATTTCAAAGTAAAGTGTTTTAAATTATTTTAAAATCTAGTTTTGTGCTTGGTAATTTCAGAGGAGATAGAAAATATTTGGGGAAGTTTATTCTAAAAAGAAAGATGGTTTTTAAACTGTTTTCAAAGGATTGAAAATAGAAATATATCTTGTGAAGATATTTTGAGGTTAATAAATAATTTGGGAAATTATTTATTGTTGGATGGTTGTTTGTGAATATTAATTGATAGTTAAATAACCGACTATCAATATGGGCCAACTGCGTTGATCGTTTCGAAGAGAACAGGATCGAGATTTATTTCTCGAAAACCACTTCAATTCGGTTTGTACGTTTCGTGTAAACGATTTTGGATTCAAAGATGGAGCAGTGAAGTGCAAGGGCTAGTCGCTACTAATCCTGAGGATATTTCCAAAATGGATGTAGTAGGAATAGTGCCTTCGGTTCCGTTCGAACCCAGGACGGACTTGTATGGATGAATGCTTGCGAAACATCGTCAGGTGGACGATGGGCATTCTAAGGGATATGTTCTTTAAAGGTAACTCTTAGCCTCAAGCCTCATCAAATGGGAATGACTGAAAATCAGGGGTTATGCAGCAAGGCTAGGTGGGTAGCACCCAAGCAGGGTGAGGTCATTCCAGTCTAGATGTCCCTTATTATTTCGGCTTAGTGGACGGTTGCTGATCCCAACCGCGGGGTGATCTCACTCGGGATTATCCAGTAAGGGATGGTCCCGGCCTTGTGTTGCAGGGGAGCGGGCGTACTCCTCGGTACGGTGATCTAGGCCCCGTACTGTGACAGGTGGTACCCCAGTGCCTAGTCATTGGTTGGAAATCCATTCTCCCTACGAGCCTTGTACGAGTTTTGTTTGTATTACCCACTCTGTGGCTAGTAGCTGGAATTTAATCATGTAACAATTTCGGCTATTTTATAAGTATTTGTATATAGACCCTATTATAATATCAGGGGATTTTTATAAAAATTGTTTTAGCTATCGTAAGGTAAAAACCCGACATGTTTATTTTTGGCGTGGTCTTACGAGATGCCTTTGGTTTTCAAAGGATTTTGAAACTTTAATAATCAATTGGGTGTGATTTTCTCACGCTGGTATTCCAGACTGACTCGGGTATTATTTAACTGTAATGCTCGGGTCAGACCGAGTATTATAGAATACAGGATATGATGTTGTGGAGCTCAAGAGACGAGCAGGATTCCGATACGTACTCCCGTACTTGTATATATATACATATTTTGCTGTGTTGAGTTGGTGTGTACCCATTTGTATGATGTTGATGTTGAGTTGTGATTGATGTACTCTGATTGATGTAATATATAAACAGAGATATATTTGATTGAGTAAAGATTATTTATTATCTATTATATTTTATTCCGCTGCGATGGTTAGATTCTGATGTTGATTTTGTTTCCTCTTCTTCTACCTCTTCTTCTTAAACCCAATGGTACGTATTTCTGTACAACTTGAGTTGATTGTTGTAAAATAGAGTTGACCCAAGGGGTACGGATTTGCGGGCTGTTACAGACATAGTCATAGGGGATATGTCGACATGGTGTAGTGAAATTTGATGATCTATTTTGGTTTTGTGAATAATTGTGTGTGTGTGTGTGTATATTTATATAATATACTAACATTTATTATGGAGATAAGACAAGCTAGATAACAGAAAGAAATTCCATTTCATTTCATACTAAGACGATACAACGATTAATCATAAAGAACTACACGAACATTCAAATCAAAATAAACTAAAACAAATACAACAAGATACGAAAAGGTAGAACTATTTAGAGGATGATGATGATGAAGAAAGTCCAAGTTTCTTGCTGACTTTGGAAATGCACTTGTTTATCTTGTATGAAATTTTGTCCAACTTCTTACTAACGGATCCTTTAAGAATCCATTGATTCTCAACAATCGTCTTTTGGTTTTTGAGAAGGGTTTTGTTGGATGGATTAGGAGCATAGTCGATGCTTTCCAAAGAAGTTTCACCTTCTTCTTCTTCTTCAATTTCCATTTCATCCCCTTCTTCTTCTTCTTCCTCTTCCTCTTCTTCCATTTCCTCATGAGCCAAACGCTCTTCCTTTCCGGCAAGAGTCTCATAAGTTTGAAAAAAATGGAATTTTCATAAGCGAAATGTTGGAATGATTGAAAACTTTTCTAGAAACAAATTCTTCGCCTTTGAAATCCACTCCAAAATAATTAAAAATCCGAGTGATAAATTCCATGATACGAAGTGTTCTCACCCATTTCAAGATTTTTAGGACAAAGTTCATCCAAAATAACTTGCGCCCAATTAATGTCATAATTTCCAAAAATAGAAAAAAGTGCTTTGCAAACTTTTGAAGTAGGATTGTTAAAATTCTCCGATCTTGGGGTCAAAGTATGTTGCAAAAGAAGATTGGAAATTCTTGCTTTTGATCGAAAATTTTGATTTTTGAATTCAAAATTATCATTCCCTTTGAAAATGTGATGAAATGTCTCATGATCATTTTCATCGATTTTAAAATTAGAAAGATCTGTTCCCATACTCTTGCAATTGAGAATGGTACCCAAAAGATCACAATTCAAAACAATTCTAGTGCCTTTGACACTACTCCAAATTTCATCCTCATTTCCATTATAAAATCCATGGTTTAAATTGCGTAGAAAATTTTGACAAGGTTTGGATAGCAAACAAAATCATTTTGAGAAGCATCAACAAGACTAAGAATTTGATTGTTTGCGAAAAGAGAATCAATTTTCATAAGAAGAAAAATCTTGAAAGATAGCAAACTTTCTGGGATGGACTTTGGCATAATTAGCATAATTGATGTATGCTTTTATTGCCTCCTGATCATTGAATAGTTGCACTTTTGTCTTTCTAGAAATTCTCATGGTGGAGGGGTTGCTTAAAGAAGCCATTAAAGTAGAGAGTAGAGAGCATGAAGTTTTGAAGAGAGAGTTTGAATTTGAAAATGAGAGTGAAAAGATATGATAAAAGATAGTGAATAAATAGATTCTCAAAGGACACGTTCTCTGGTCAAAAGATGCCTTTTCAAAAAATTGGCTGAAGTGAAAAGGTGGAGGGAGATTCATCTATTTGAATTTAATTTTGAATTTCAAATTCGGGTACCCATGTCGACATCATGGTAGGGACCATGTCGACATGTTCTTATGAATTTTTGTGATTTATTTTTCCTAAGTACTCCAATATATATACACGCACACTTATTATATTTAATGTATATATATTCGGAATATTATTAGAATTATAGTATTTTCAATATATTATTATACTATGAAAATAATAATAAAAATAATAATAAAATAATATTAAAAATAATAAAATAATAGTAAAAATTTTAAAATTCAAATAACACACCAATTCAAAATCAATCAATCAAGCAATCTAACATCTAATTCTAAGCATGCAATTTCAACCAATTATATTGTAAATGTTTACCTTTTTCTGAGTCCATTTCTCTAATTTCGTCGGAATCGTGAACTTCCGTGAAACATAAATTTAAATTATCTGTCTTTTGATCGTCATCGCTTGAGGACGAGTCTAAGTCATCTAGAGTAGCAGTAAATGCACGCTTCCATTTCTTTACTGAATCATTGTTCATAGGAGGATTTTTGCCTATCTGGATAAGGACAGTCTCTTTTGATATGGCCTGGTTCATCACAGTTGAAACATTTGACATTATTTGGCATTACATTCTGATTTATAGGGTTCTTATAGTTGTTTCTCTTGAGATTATTCATCTTTCTATGTTTCAAGAATTTCCTAAAATTTCTGGTCATAAAGGCTATCTTTTCATCATTATCATTGTTTGAGTTTGATCCCTCGGTCAATGCATTGAGTGCCATTGATTTCTTTTCAGGTGCTTTGCTTTCTCTTCTTCCGATCATTTGGACTTCAAATGACATTAGATTTCCAATTAATTCTTCTATCTTTAAGGTACTGATGTCATTTTCCTCTTCAATCGCAAGTATCTTTTGATCCCATTCTGGAGTAAGAGAATTTAAAATTTTTCTGACTTGATCTTCTTTAGAAAATTCCTTTCCAAAGGATACGAAAGAATGCACAATATCCTGAAATCTACTATAAATATTTGAAATAGAATCATTAGGATTTATTTTAAATAATTGAAACTGATTTGTGAGCATGGAAATTTTGGTCTATTTAACTTTGCTTGTTCCTTCTGAGTCACTTGCAAATTTTTCCAGATTTCATATGCAGACTTACAAACTGACACTCTATTAAATTCATTTCTATCTAGTGAACAAAACAGAATATTCATTGCTTTAGAATTATTTTGTGCAACAGTCTTTTGCTCAGCGGTCCACTGTGCAAAATCAATTGTGGGTTCAGAATATTCAGTTTGTGTGATATTCCAAGTGTCTAATCCTATAGATTGTAAATATATTTTCATCCTACATGCCTAATATGCATAGTTATTGCCATTAAAAAGTGGTGGTCTGACAGTAGACTGACCTTCTACAAATGAACTAGTGATAGGGATACTACTTTTAGTAACACTACCAGTGTTGGTAGCCATTTTGAAAACTTTTTCAAAAATCAGATTATGAAACTTTGAAAATCTTGCTCTGATACCAAATGTGAGAAATGCGGATTAAGAATCTTAAGGCTAGAATAAACACTAGAGGGGGATGAATAGTATTTTAGGGAATTGTTAAATATTTTTGAGTTTTTGTTAATTTGAACACAAATGTATGCAATATTCAGACACAGATATGATCACAGAATCAAACACGGGTGCAGATATAAAGTAAAAGCAGTAAAGGAAAGAACACACTGGATTTTATACTGGTTCGGAGTTACCCTACATCCAGTCTGGCATACAGGTACAGATTTCCTTTCAAAAAACAATCTTTACAATTACACCCTCAATTTCAAGGCAACGAGGTACACCCTCCAGAATCACAATCCTCTAGGTAGAGATACTTGATTTCTCGGGCAACAAGTTCATCCAATTGATTTCCCAAGGCTACAATCATACCTTATCTCGCTTGATTGATTTCCAAGGCCACAATCATACCTTTTCTCGCTAAGTTGATTACAAAAAGCCAATAACTCTAAATAGCATTGAGGATCTTGTTGAGATAGTGATAGAGAATCAAACCGGAGATCATCTAGTTAGACTCAATGTTGATTTCGACAGAGTAATGGTAAGAATATGTATATAGAAATATGGAAGATGAAGAGGAGTGAAAAACCAGAAAAGATGAACTAAAATTCGTTGAAACTAACCCCTATTTATAGAAGAACAATAGCCATGTCTATTCGTGAAGGGTTATGACGAATGGACACTTCTTTTGAAATTTAAATTTTGAACTCAACCAACACCATGTCGACATGGGGTACTTGAGTATGTCGACATCCCAAAGGGATTTTTTGTGTTTTGATTTTCTTTGAAAATTACCTTTATCTTATATTAAAATTATTTTAAACTTTATAAATATACTTGACTATAATTAAAATACATAAGTATATATAAAGAATAATATATATATTTTTACTATAATTTTATATTTAAATCTAAATATATAAATATTAAAAAAAATATACTTTTATTTTCAAAGACAGTTTAAAACCAAGGATAACTTGATTTTGAAATTCAAGATTATTTTGAGGCTAAAAGTATTTGAAATCAGGATAGATGTTTTTGATGCTTTTAAAAGAAAGGTTTTGAAATCATTTTGAAAACATGATATAATTTTGAAAAATCATTTTGAATAAAAAGTTAGTGGATATAAAATAATTTTCCACTAGATTTTTCGTAGGTTCCATCCTACTTAAGGTTACATCCCTTTAACATGCTCGAAGTGGATTCCATTCCATGAATAAATTGGATTTTAAGATGTCAGTGCTTTTCTAGGATTTTTAACAAAATTTCTATTTAAAAAGTAAATTACTTGAAATTTTGAACTCTTGATAATAGTGATATTATTGTTACTCATGAGTCTTCAATCTTGATATCTTGAATCTCTATACTATACAGTCTTCATTCTTGGTACCTGCATGGTTAAATCCTGCATATACATATATATCTAAACTTATACTGTTAGTGTTATATTTTATAATCTATTCTAAGGCTGTTGTCATCAAAACCATCATCTCATGGACTAATATATAACACATTAAGTGACCCATTAGAGATAGGGAAATAAGTGCCCTAGAATGAGTATATCCCTAAGATATCCATCCGTATGCCTCAGTAAATTCTCTTACTTTCCACTGATAATAAGTATGAGTGCAAGAAGAGGACGAAGTAGGGGACAGGGGAATACCACTACAATGGTCGATACCCTGCAACAACGAGAACGTCTTTCTCTATCAATCTCCTTTGATCATCCAACTTCAATTCTTTGATGGCTTCATGGTAGCTACAAAAAGAAGCTTTGAAATGGCGGTGGCCCTACGAATCGTTTTAGAAAAGACTCATATTTCGTATTCTCTTCATCAATTTTCTATCAGCTTTTCGTTTTTAACTGTAATAAATTTGAAATTTTATTTGGAATAAATTGATTAATTAAATGTGAAGCTGAATTGAATTGTATCCGTTTGTCTGTTCTTTGGGAGTCCCAATATATTCTACGAATGGTTAGTTACCCTTCAAACTAACCAATGCCCTTAAACATTTCGTAGATCGGATGACCCGAGTACTTCATGAAATATTATATGAGTTCGTTCTCATAACTATTGTTGATATTCTGATTTGGTAAACAAAATATAGAAGAGATATACAGTTTGATCTAGAAAACTGTTTCTCTATCTTTGTACGTTTTTCTGTTCTTTGTTTGTCTCTCTGTCTAAAAATTTCGAGGATGAAATTTTCTTAAGGGAAAATCTGTAACGATCCCGATTTTGAGCCAAATTAAATTTATTAATTAATATTAATTTTTGGGATTAATTGTGAATTAACTTGAAAATGTGGGGATATATATATAAATTTGTAAATAAAGGATTTGATTTGGAAATCTAAATATTTTATAAACAGATTATAATTTGAAAATTTGAAAATTGAATACTTTATATTTTAAAAGTTAATAAATTTGGTTTTGAAATAAATATATTGAAAATAAATTGGATTTGAAAACTATATATTTTAAAGATAATAAAAATTTGTTTTCTAATATTAATATATATATATATATATATATATTGGAAATTATATTTTAAGTTCAATATAATACTTTTCAAAAGTTATTCAAAGTCAATCATATATTTTCAAAAAGCATTTGAGATAGATATTTATTTATTTAAAAAGAATAGTAAATTGAGTTTAAAATTAAAATAAGATTTAATATTCTTTCTTTTAGTACACATGAACAAAATTTATGAATATATATAAACATATAAGAAAATATGTTACATAAATTATAATAACATAAGGTTTAAAAACAAAATTTGTAAATCAAATCAAGTAGGGGTTTAAACATAACTTAATTATATTAACAAGTGTAAAAAAAATTAGAACATGCATTTACAAGTGTAGCCTTGATTTTAATAAGCATTAACATGTGTAAGCAAAACATTAAAACAAATAAACAAGTGGCAATTGATTAAATTAAAGGTTGATTAATTAAGTGACTAAAGAATAATTAATTAAAAGATAATTAATTTATATGATTAATTTATTAAGGTAATTAATTTAAGGATAATTAATTAATTAAAAGTTAATTATATTAATGAAAGTGATTAAGGAATGATAATTAATTAAAGGAAAATTAAATAATTAAAGGTTAATTATTGATTTATTAATTAAGGTTGATTAACTAATAATTAAAGGATTAATTAGTTTATTAATTAAGGCCAATTAATGAATGATTAAAGGATAATTAATTAAAATGGTTTGTAACTAGTTAATGTTAATTAACCAGGATTAGAAATTTATTCATAAGTAATTAATCTAGTTTAAATTAATCACATGACTAATTGATCTTACTTGTGGATGTTCGGATTGTATTGAATGCCTTGTATTGTTTGATATTCCTAGTGTGATGCTCTGTTTTTTTCGAGCTATGATGAATGTAATTTATTTACCTATGATGAATTTATATTATTTATCTATGAATCTGTGAATGAAGGTAAGCGTTATAGGTTTATACCGCTTGTCGATATTGCTATGCATGGATTGTGAAGATTGATAATGTTGCACTATTGTGTAAAACCTCTGGACTACACCATACATACACAAATACGGATTGCATGAGGAAATCGGTTAAGTCATAGATATTTTGAAGTTAAATATTATTTTGTTTAAAAGTTGAATTTTGAATCCAAATGGTTTTGGAAATGAAACTGGGTTAAATATGAAAAACTTTTGAAAAGGAGTTTCAAAAATAAAAATTATTTTGAATAACTGGTTGAAATTTAAATAGTTTGATTTGAATTTAAATTCAAGATTTGAAGTTGAGTTCTATGAATATATGTTATAGTTTTGGAAATTATGGTTTGGAAAGGGTATACAAGTTATATAATATATTTAAATGGATTTTAAACCATTTTTGAAGTATTTTAAAAGTATTAGTTTGGGAATATAAATTTAACCCAAGTTTATACTTTAAAGGCTATAACTTGTGCATATTTGATTGGATTTTCCCGAAACGAAAACTCTTTGTTTTCAAATGATAGAGGCTTTCAAATAATGAAAGGATTTCCAGTTTTGTTGAAAGGATTTCAAATTTGAAATGGAATTGTTTTGAAAGCTATGAATGAATCTTTGTGAAATATTTGGTGAACTTTGTTTTCAAACAAAAGAGGATCTCAAAGATATATCTTTTGTTTAAATATCATGAATGAATCTTTCGGTAAACCTTGTTTTTAAATTGAGAGGATCTTAAAGGTGTATCTTTTTTTTAAAAGATTAAAAGTGGAAATTTGTCTAAACCATTTAGAGGAAAGGTTTTGGGCTTTAAGTTATGTCTTAATTAAGATCCCAATATATCCATATGTTTTAAAAATTAAGCGCTCATTATCCGGTTTAGCCGGGAGAGGACTTTATGTCATATAACCCATTTCGAATAATGATACGACGAAATGGATAGCATTTGAAGATCGGTGGTGAAGACCGGGTATTTTCGAGAACGAAAGGATTACCCGTCGAATGTCTTTGCACCGAGTCGTGCCGGTATAGAGATCTCCATATGTGATGGGGAGTCTGATAGGGATTGTGAATACCCGGATTGCAAGGGCTTCTTTTGAAGTACCTTCGGTTCTGTTCGAACCCGGAATAGACATGTATAGATGTATGTCTGACATTACACTTTGAGATGTAGATATTTACTAGTGATACATTCCCAATTTGGTAATAAGGCATGCGAAGTGCTGCTGATCATTTGTTGATCAAAGCATGACTTTTGTGAAAAGTGTAACTTTGTGGACGAGACCTCATCAGGACCTCACAACCCGGAAATTGTCAAAACAAGAAGAATGCAGCAAGGTTATGAGGGTCGCGCCTTTTAGGGTATGTCCATTCCCTTCTGGAAAAGGGTGGTATCATGGTATGAAGCCTAGATATTTAACCTATGTGGTTGCTGCAAATCCATTGCTTTGAGGTAGTTGGTGTGGAGCTCTCGGATAAAGGTCGGTAACGACCCTGGATGGTAGTTACCTAGTTACAGAGGTAACCCGGCCTTATGTTGGCAGTGATTCGGTTAGGTTCTCGAGGCGTCCCTCCAGAGGCGCACCCATGTGGCCCAGCAAGTTCCTTAGCCTGATCATTGTTGGAAAGCCAATCACCAATACACGCCCTGTATTATAGAACCTGTCATTAACATGGTAGCTATAGTAGGCATACTATAATGGTACGTATGCCGGCAAAGATTAATATTATGCTTGCAAAGGTTTTCTGCACTATGCACTAATAATAATATAAAAAGGATTTTCCGTATCAAGCGTGTTTTACTATCATAAGAAGAAATCTCCCCCAATCGTGTGCTTGCATTGTGTGTGTGCGAGGAGGCCTTATGGTAGTTTCATTTTCCAAAAAGCATTGCGGATTTCTTTTTAATTTTTTTTTCTTGTTTTGTTTCAAATAAAACTGTTTTCGTTTGCTCACACCAGTCACATGACTGACTTGGAGTTTACTGTTCCCTCTCTAAACTCCGGATGCCCAAAATTTCCACACGGGCAGCCTAGAGTCAGATTTTCAAATATTCGGGTTGTAGATGTAGATTCAATAGCATTCAGCCTTTGGATCTTGGCGATCGCATCGATGATTGACCTTGCTTAATACAACGCGATGATGGTTCGAGTTTCTGGTTGGAGCTTTGGCTATGGAGTTGCATTTTATTGGATTCTCTCTTTCTCTTAAAGTTTATGAAGATATCTTTTCCGCTGCTGTTCTTTCCGCTATTGTATGATCTCTGATGTTGTTCATTTGTTGTATCATTGTTGTAATCAACTGTAATGTATCAATGATATATTCATTTCTTTTTTCGCTGTGTTGTTGTACTTAATGTGTTATAAGCTCCGGCGCGAATCGAATTTCAACGTTTGAATTTGCGGCATTCGAATACGGGTGAAGTACGGATGTCGATTTTCAGACGCTGAATTTGGGGTCGTGGCAAACTAGGTACTACTAAATAATATCATAACTCCCCTTTACCAAGAAAGGTAATACTCAAGAGAAGTGTTTACCATCCGAACACATCTCCTGCCCAATTTTTGTCACTTTTAAGTCATTTAAGCTAGTTAGTTATGAAAATATTTCTTCATTTTCAAATCCCTTTTCGAAACAATACTCTATATATATTTATTTCCAACTAAATGGATTTTAACAAAATATTTATCATCCACTTTCTATGGATTCATTTGGATTCAAACTTATTTTGAGCATACAATGACAAAAAGAATAATTTACTAAGTGCGCTATCACATTTGCCTAAGCAAACATTCGATTATCACTTAAAAGATTATTCAGATCATCACAAAATAATCAAGACTCATTCTCCCAAACTAGTCCAAAGAAAACATTCTTACTTAACCTTTTCGTTCCCAAATTCTTATACTTGAACCAAAAATATTTTCAAATAATATTATTCTTATTTTTCCAATCCTTGAAATCTATTTTTCAAAAGTCCCGGAATTTTAGTCCTCATGTCTCAACTTAAATTCTTTTTATTAAAAGACACCTTCTTATAAATTCATTTTATAAGATTAACTTTTATGAAACATTTTCCAAATTTTTATTTCAAATATTCTACATTTTAATAACATCTTTTATTAAACCAAATTCTAACTCAATGTTAACATCAAACACCTTATAGTCAAATTGTGAAACTTAATTCACAGGGTGTTCATTTTAATGTTTTTTCCATATTTCTTTCTACCTAATCCAAATCTTATAAAGGGAAGCTACCTACACAGAATAACGATAGTCAATGCTTACCTAGACAAGCATTGAGAAAATAGAATATTATTATCTCGTGACAATCAATACCTCAACTAACTATACCATACTATACTCTATTATTTTGAAATCATTCTTTATACATAAAATATATCCTATGTAAAATTATTTCATTTACCCAATTACAAAGCAATATTATGTCGGATGGTCCTGTTCAAGTGTTTATAGATCCCTATCAATAACATTAGCTACTCGTATTGACCAGAAATCCATAAGCCACTCAATAGATCAATCAACACAATATAAAACATTTTTATATCACTAACAAATACACACTCCCATATATACACACACACACACTTATGCTCATTCTAGGGTCTTACTTACCCAATCTCAAATGAGTTTACCCCCACCAAAACCAAGGTTCTCGCTTAACCTTGTACTTTTATACCAAATGTAAAGACCCACCTTTTCAAACCCAAGAAGTCGACACTCATACATCCACGATATTCACGTGCAAAACAACTAAGAGTCGAAAAGACAGATTGTTAGGGAAAAGAAAGAAGATAGAAGATAGAAGAAACTAAACGATCAAAGTATCTCACAACGCAATGGAATAACGTATATTATTCAACATAATACTTTACAGAGTCATTTCAAAAATGATACATCATAGTCATACCAATACAAATTCTACCCTTGGACAGTTATAAGAACCTGTCCCTATCTAAATGATAAAGGATACATATACGGTGGAAAAAAGATAATAACTAGCTATCGATGAAGCCTCCTGTTGCTCTAAAACGCGGCCGTGGGAAAACATGAACAACTAAATTATTGTATTTAAAACCCTTTTAAAACCAAAGGTTTAGGCGCCACACATAAACACAAACGAGTTTTTACCCTACGATGACCAAAACACTTTTTATAGAAAATCCAATGATATTATAATAATGTCTAAGAGTTTAAAATAAAAATAGCCAAAATTGTTACCATTATTAACTTCCAGCATACTAGGTTCTACAATTAAAATTGTAAAGATACGTATTGGAGATTGGATTCCATACGATGACAGGGCACCGGGGTACCACCTGTCACGGTACATATCTAGAAAATGTACCGAGGACCTTGTCGGGATCCCTTACCAATACAAGATCGGCCTACCCCTGACTGGTTAGTACCGAATATGTCATTCCGGTTGCTTTGAAACCCTTTTTATTTGGGATCTCATGCACAACCAATCCGTAAATATGTAGATGTATCTAGAAACGTGATGACACACCCTAATAGGAGAGACCCACTTAGCCTTGCTGTATATCCCCTGATTTTAGTCATTCCCAATTGATGAGGCTTGAGGCTACGCTTAACTTTTGAATAGAAATATCACTTGGAATGCTAACACTGCCTTCTAGGTAGTAATGTAGTGTCAGCATTCATCCATACAAGTTGTCCAGGATAAGGACAAACCAAAAGCACTGCTTCTACTACATCTATTTTGGAATCACCCTCAGGACTAGTAGCAAGCAGCCCTTGCACTTCAATGCTCCGTCTTCGATCCTATATTCTTCAAGATATCTTTAGTTCAATATGCTTGAGTAGGATCGAAGTGGTTTTCAGATAACATATCTGATTCCGGTCTGTTCGAAACAACTTTCGATAATTTTTGGTAAACTCAACCCTAGTTTTTTAGGAAATAAACAGACAAAAATAAGAACGGAGTTCACTCCTAATCGTTAGTGGACGGGTTTCTTTATCATTTATCCTAGAAGGACGAAATGAATTTACACGTACAGTATAGCACCATCGACGGTAACTGTAAAATAAAATTTCCGTGTTTCTCCTAAATATTTCCAAAGTTACGTTTTGGTCTAAATTTGATAGTCGGTTATTTAATTATCAAATAATCAACCATTCAAACATTGACTCAATTCCACATGGGATCCACTAAGCATTTATTAATTGATCTTTCATTAATTAAAACACTTTGCAAAACTTGATCAAAAGATCTTTTTAATACATTATTCCCAAAAACCGTTACATTCCTTTTATACTTGGAAAACATTTTTACTTATCTCAAAATATAAGTATTTACCAAAAACATTTGAAAATTTCCCTCTTCTCAAATTCCATATCAAATGGCCGAGAAATTCCCTTTTCAAACCTTCACTTTCTATGAAACCCATTCAGCTTATAAAACTCAGTCATGCATCCCTTATAAAAAGTCATTTGTAAGTTCACTTCATATTTTAAACCTCCTTACAAATCTTAAAACTAGATTTAAACTTCTTTTTAAGAACTCTAAAATGATTTGTAAGATCTCTTTCCATGTATAAAACTCTTATAATATTTCCATTATAAAATATCTTCGACATTACAAAATATCATTTACAAAATCTCATTTTTAAATCACTTAAAATATTACTTTTATTTAGTAAAACTCTTTATATAAACAAGTTATTATTTATAAATACTTTTATAAAATAATTTCTCTAACTTGAAAATCACTTGTAAACTTTCATACATCAAATTCATTAAAGAATTTAAATTAATTCAAAAACACACTTTAAAAATTCAAGAAGAGACTTAGCAATCGCAATGGTGCTGATTTATGTTACCATTTAATTTCAGTTTCATTTTCAAGTCGTTCAACAATTTATTTACATAAGTCACATATGTAAATACACTTCATATCCAAATTAGGAATATAACACGTCAATATAAACTAACTAGTAGAAACATGACCAAATAACATAATAACAGGATGGTGATTTGTCCTACTAAACGGATGTCCAAACAATTCATTTCATATTGTAGAATGATGATTTATTCTACTAAATATGTCCACATAATCAACAATCAATTTATAACAGAACGAAAATTTATTATATTATCCTGTGTCCACAACAACTAAACAATTACACTATTACAGAATGGGGATTTATTTTGCTATCAAATGTCCATACAATAAAACAATCAATTTATAGCAGAACGAGGATTTATTCTACTAATAGTTGTCCACGTAAACACAAACAATCATATCATAACTCATTCACGGTCATTTGTCTACTTAATGGTATCGACATTTGAATCCTTTATGTTCAAACCCAACTTTGAAAACCTTCAAAACAATTTGGTTCTTGAAATAAAGGATTTAAAAATTAAAACTCCCTTTTAAAATGATTAATTACAAGTTAAACTCTTTATTTAATAATAATAAATCTTTACTAAATTTGACTTAATTTATTGAAATTAATAAATAATTAAACTTTAAATAAATAATAAACAATAATTAGTAATTAAATAAATAATTAAATACTAATTAATCCTTTATTAATTATTAAATAATCATTTAAATCTTAATTAATAATTTAATATTAATTAATCTCAATTACATAATGTTTAATTAAGTCATAAATAATAAATTAAAACTTTAATAAATAATTTATAAATTAAAAACCTTAATTAATTTAAAATTAAACGCATGGTTAATAATTAATTAATATTTAACCCTATATTTAATTAGTAATTAATTAAAATTAAATCATAAACTTAACTTTTAATTAATTAAAATTAATCATACTAATAATTGATTAATTAAAATTAATCTTATCCTTTAAAAGGTAATTAATTAGTAACTAATTTTTACTTAATTAAAGTTAATGAACCTTATTAACACTTAATTAATTAATGATTTATTATTAAATCCTTAATTAACTTCTAAAACATTATTATCAGGCTTATAAAATATTTATAAAACAATTTTAAGTATGAAACTTAAAATTGAAAAATTCGAATTTTTAAAGCGAACCGCATCCATAACGACTATTGCTATGGAAACTATAACTTGAAAATGTTTTGACTTTCCTCATCAAAATCTCAACACTTAAATACTTGCCAAGTTATCATGAAACACAGCATAAGCGTTTGCATAAAAAAACAAGGTTGAAACTTTGTAATGATTTTCAATTTCCTATAACTAAACAATAGCTTTTCAAAAAGAAATCCAATCGTCAATACCATATCAAAGCGTCCATTTCCTTAGCATGACATTATATATATATATATATATATATATATATATATGCCTAAACATCCATAAACATATCACCATCATATCACATCCCAAAAATCACATTTTTATAATGAAACGCAATGCTTTACCTTTTCAATTCACAAGTCAATATCTAAATCGCAACCAACAACATATAAATATATTCAAAGCATATAATATTCCAACCAAACAACCAAATTATTTTACCATCTAGTATTAAATACATATAAAGGTAAAATATTTGCAAAAGTTGATGAATTTACTCACCAAAATTCTTTGGAAAATTGATACATTTTGGAATTCGGAAAGCTTGAAAAATCACAAAATCTACTCGAAAATAGGTTTCCTTTCCCTTGGCTTTTTGTTATGTAATTTATGGATTTTGAAAATTTGGTCAAAAAATAGTTTTAGAAAATTATTTTCTCCACAATTTGAAAAAAATAAACACTTAATTGCTGTTATTCTTAAGGAATATTTGGCCCAAATAAGAAGGACCATTTTTGGACATGGATCTCTAAGTCCAAAAATACTCTGGAAATAAATGAGTTTTAGACATAGGTAGGCTCATAATTGGAAGAAATGATATAAAAAAAGTTATATCCGATGGAATTATACATGGTTTGAAAAAAAAGAAAATCTTGATTTGTATCTTCTTTTTCGAAGATGTTCTGATCCGGTGAATTTGGGGTAAAAATGGAGAAATTTGAGACCAATTTTGTAATGACTTTGAAAAGAAAAGTTTTTGTTTATTTTTGCTTTCTTCTTTAAACTTTAGAAAAAGGAGAATCCATGAAAACTTGAGGAAGAAATGGAGTTTATAATAAGAGGAATGGAAATGATGAAAAATGAAAAGAAAATAAAGGAATTTTCTTTTATATAAAGGGCATAAGTTAAATTACTAAAACACCTTATGTACTTTACCCTCCACAAATTTACTCCACCTCATCACCATGTCCTCACCTTGTCTCCTCCTATTAAAATTATAAATTCTGATGAACAAACATGTTTTGACATGTTATGGTACCTAATGGTACGTATGTCCCCTAATGATGTGTCTTATACTCTTTTTTTATATATATTTTTAACTTAATACACTTAGGTGTGTATATATATATGCATACACTAATACACACATATATACATATTAAATTATATACAAATATATGTATTCACACTAAAAGTTTCACAACGTTTTCGATAATTTTTAGCCGACGAAAACTCGAAAAATGGATTCCGGTCACATTTTAATCTATCTTCAAACTGATTATTTTTGTAAACAAAATTTTAAAACTATTTTACCATCATTAATTATTATTTAAAAAGATTATTTTTATTATAAAACCTATATATCAAATATTTAAAATTAATTAAATATTCGCGAATCAAAGTAGTGAAATTCCGGGTCGTTACATTTCTGGACTCATAATCACCGCTCTGGGCAACTGGCCTTGATAATCGTGAAGTCTGTTGGATTAAACCCTCCTATCTATTGCCTTGGAAAAAAGTGGCTTAACGGGAGCATTATTATCATTTGTAAATTTTGTAGCTCTGTCATGCTCGGCCAGTTCATAGGCATTGACCATCATCTGTTGTTTTTTTATTTGTTCTCAACTATTTTATGAGCAGTTTTACCTTCAACTACATTGGTTGGGTAGATAGTGTTTGTAGAAGCATTGAAATAAATACTTTGTTAATTTATTTCGTGGTTTAACTATAAGGCATTAAATGATATTGTTGTTCTAGAAATTAACTTTTACAAAAGTTTAGTTTAGGAAAAGATCTTTATTTTGATCAAAAGGGAAGATAAGATGTTTGGTAAATAAAATTTCTTGAAAAGATTTTATGAAACCAAATAAATTTTACCTAAGCAAGGATTATAAAAAATTATTTATAAATAAGAAGAATTTAATTGATATTTTGAAAACTTAAATCCCGGTGTCTTTCAAAATGTTTTTTCAAGATTTTGGAGAAAAATAATAGTGGTATTATTTGAAAGTAAGCATTTGGAAAATTGGTTTAAGAAGCTGAGATCATGGTACTTAGTAATATTTACAAAGGACATGATACCATTTTGAAAATGATTTTCGTTAAGTCTGAATTAAGGCCTGCGTTGGATATATAGTACTCACTTTTGTCACTTGAAAATAATTATGGTGATGAATTTAGCATCATGAGGCATTTATTTTGTCTTTCCAAGTGAGGGATGCAAAGGTTTGTTTCAGTAAAATGGATTTCGATTTGATTTCGTATGAACTGTTGTACAAAAGATATATGTATGTACTACTATTTCAAAATGATTTGAAATAAAACCCGATGTTTAGTTCTAAAGTTTTTCTTGAAAAGAATTTGATATGAACTTTTTATGTAGAAAAATATTATTTGTAAGGTGCCATAGTGGTAGTGGCATACCCTGGAATAAATGTTGGAACTTTTTAGGTACGTGTGCTTAATAAATTATTGAAATTTGTTAAGATATTTTATGGACACACGTAGCCAATGCATTAGGATTATATGGTTTTATATCATGTTATGATATGTTTTTTGGTAGATTTCATTTATTAAAATGAAATGAGATTTTCGACGATTTTGGATAGTCAGAAACATCCGAATCATTATATAACTCAAAGCAAAGCCTTTTTGGTGAAATATAAAAGTTAAGTTTATATAATACTTGAATAGTAAAGTTAGTAAGTTAGAAAACAAGTTTTGAATTTGTTAAACACGATTGTTAAGTAAAAATGAATTTGATGTTTCTATATATACTCTTAAGATGTAATAGATTATTATACGAATATGAACTTACGTTATAACTCTTGATAAACTTGAAGTTATGTTTCATGTAATGATTCATAAGTGATTTTAGCAATGAATATGGCATACTATTTATATAAAAGAATGTGATAAAAGATATTGTTATAGTTATGAAACCAGTAGAATAAATAAGTAAGTTATACATAGATCATTTTATTCGCATCACTATTCTTCATCTATTATTCGAGTACTTGATTTTGAGGTGGTTTACACTGGTTTGAACAATGATTTTTCACTCGATTCTTAATAGTGAACACCTGATACAGATTCTTGATAAAATCCCAAATTTTTTTATCATAGTATATGGCTATGTAAGAAAAACAAAGGTTTCTAATCTAAGAACTTGATCGGAGCTCGCACTAGAAAGGTCAAGTGATCTATACTAGTTGGGAAGTGAAATTTATATGATCAAGCAAGTGATTGGATTTGGTATTGTGTACACATGGTCCATGTACATCATATGGGCTTTAGTACAAATGCATACTATGTTTAGTTGGATTATGGAGAGTTTAGGTGACGACTCTTCGATTTGTTATAAAGTATTATGATTCATTAACTAAGTTAAAACCTAAGGCGGTTAAGTGTAAGGTACGCAGTAGATTGTTTCTCATCCTTGTGTGGTGAGAAGATTTTGAACTTGAGCAAACCATGAGTTTTGTTTGCTAGTGATTGAATACTATTTATTATTGCTAGGTGATTATTCCTTTGGTTGCTTGTGTTGTCATTTCGAGGACGAAATATTCTAAGTGGGGGAGAATGTAATGACCTAGAATTTTGAACACTTCGTATTTAAATATCTGAATTATCTAATTATTTGAATCATGGATTAAATATTATTAAAATGATTTAATACTTTTTTAACCCCTTTTAAATCATAAGCGATGATGGTAAACTTGTTTTGAAAAAAATTTTGTAAAAATAAAAACTTAAAAAAAATATGATAATGTGACTGAAAATCATTTTATCGATAAACAACTTTTTCTCAATAAAAGTTGTTTAAATTTTTTATGCATGTCTAGTCAATCATTATGAAGACAATTATCAAAAATATTTTCATATATTTGGCTAACTAAATGTGATGATGTCATACATGATGTAATGGGAGATATTTAGAAAATGAGCTTAAATGGAAAGTCTTAACTCTTGAGAAATGATAAAGAGAAGTGATGGGAGATGATCCTTACATGATATGAAATGGGGTTAGAACAAGATTATGCTACACCATTTTGAAGCATATATATTAAGGGGCACACCCTTTTTAAATAATCACTAAATCATAATTTTTGAAATGAAGTATGAGAATTAAAAATGGTGGAAGTGCTTAAGAACTAATCCACTAATTCTTCTCTAATGTTTTCTTATCTTTACCAAACCATCACCAATCTCTCCTGAACTTTGGCTATAGGACTAAAGCATCATGAGAGGCATGATTAGGAAGTAAAAAGAGGAAGAAGTGAGAGAAAGAGGGGGACCTTGGAGGGGTTCGTGAGCATAAGAGGAGGAGGAGGCGTGGCTTTGGGTTGAAAGTGCTAAAGGTTGGATCTTTAGGCTTTTGGTGATGGTGAAAGGTGGTTCTTTGTACTTATGGCTATGCGCTTTTAATTTAAATGGATCCAAGTGAGTTATCTCACCATCTTATTTGTTTATATGTGTTGTGTTAAGTTAAAGTTACATTAAATAAGTAAAGTTATAAACTTTGGACCCCTCTTGCTTTTGAAAGCAAACGATAACTTTATATTGTATAACATCACTTCTATTACCCTCTTCAACATGTAGCATAGCCTTGACTTGATGTTTAAATGATTGGTTAACTTTTTTTGTTAAACTGAAGTAAGTTTGGAAGCGTTTGAAGAGAGAATAGTCGTTATAAGCGCACTTCAAATCCTTTGTTTTCGAGAACTTTATAAATAAATGGAAAGATATTCTTAGGGGTTTATTTCCATGGTTTTTAATTACCCTAATGGTAGTTCCTACTTAATAATTTCAAGTCTTAAATCATTTGTTTAAGTGGTTAAAATTAGTCACAAACATCGTGCTTTTCAATGTGTTCTTTAACAGAGACTTTTAACAGCATTTATAAATGCAGTAGTAAGTTGCTTATGGATTTAAATATTCAAAAATGATATTTAAATTTAGCATTTCTCTAATCTTTTTAGAGATTTTTTTCTAATCTATTTTGAAGTATTTTAAAGTTGGTTAGAAGTTTAAACATATTTTTAATAATTATATATGTATTTACAAAGCAAAGAGGTTTTGTAATATAAACATGTTTTTCATCAAATTATAAATTAGTATTTTCAAGTGATATTTTACATAGATATTTAAACCTATTTACAAGTATTTTTAAACTATATATAAGTTTTGAGAAAGGTAATTTATTAGGTTTAACGCTAAAAGCCGACGAGATAGACTTCTTTATTTCTAAGAGTTAAGATTGGTATCAAGTAGGAATGGAGCAATAGAGCTCTAATGTACTGAGCTTTCCTTTTGAATGAGGAATGGTTAAGTTGAAATGTTGGAAATGTGTTAATCTTGTTGTTTACTTTCTTGTTTAAAAGGTAATTAACTTTTCTTGACGCTAAAAGCCGTTGAAGTAGGCTTATCAATTTGTGAGAGTTAAGATTGATGTCGAGTTGGGATGATGCAATTAAGCTCTAACCCAATGGGCTTCCTTATTGAATGAGGAATAGTTAAGTTGTGAATGTCAAAAGCAGGTTAATCGTTCTATTTATTACTTGTTTACGGAAATCATCAATACTATACTTAACACTAAAAGCCGACGAGTATGCTTGTCTATTTATGAGATTCAAGATTGAAATGTTTAGAAAAGGCTTTGATGCAACTAGTGCTCTAACTTAGCTGGCTTCATTCTTGGAAGAGGAATGGTTAAGTTGAAATGTTGGAAACGAGTTAAGTATATGAACATTTATCGTATAATCAATTGTTTTAATTTGATAGTCGATCAGTTGACTATCGAACTTAACCAAATACTATCTTAGATCTTTAAAAAAATGTTTTTAAAGATAATATAAGTATGGAAGGATTTTGAGTTTATTGTGGCAATGCTTTAACAACATTTGTCTTTAACTTTTTTGGTTATACTTATGAATGTAAATAGATCCTTAAAAAGAATGTTCTAACTATAATACAAGTATGAAATGGTTTTGGGTTTGTTGTGGCAATGTGTTAATTAATTTGTCTTTAACCTTTTTTTATCATACTTATGAATGTAAATAGATCTTTAAAAGAATGTTTTAAACATAAGTCCAAGTATGAAATGGTTTGGGGTTTGTAATGGCAATGTTTAACTAACATTAATCTTAACCTTTTATACAGATTTGTGAAAGCATTTAGATCTTTAAAATGGATATTTGAAAGGAAATTATAAGTAAGGAATCATTTGGAGTTTGGAGTAAGAAATCTTATTATTGATTTGTAAATATACTTATACCATTTGAGATAAGTATATTAATACTTTTTGAAGTATTGAAAGAGCACAAATGAATAGTATTGATTGATAAATGAAGTTTTATTAGACAAAGAAATTTTACTAGTAAAATAGGTTTTAATTAATGAAAGATTAATTAAACAAAAAGGGAATTAGAAGTTGCTTATGTGACTTAATCATGTTTTGTGTCACTTGATTATGCTTTGTATGTTTATCGTTCATGAAAAGCATTTGGTCGTATACTTAGCACTAAAAGACGATGAAGTAGGCTTGTCAATCTGTATGAATTAAGACTGATATTCGGGTAAGGATATGAGAAATCGAGCTCCAACCGACCGACTTTACTCTTGGTCGAGGGATAGTGTGAGATGAAAATATCATAAATATGATAAGTATACGAGAACTGGTTTCCATATGTGATCGCTATCATTATCATTGAATGATCAAGTTCGTCGATTCAGCCTTGAAGAGAACAGGATCGGTAAGTGTTTTACTTATCACAAACCACTTTGAGGCTGAGATATGTGTTCTATCTCTTGGAAGTGGATTTGTTCGAGATGCTAGAATCCATGTGTGGTTTCGAGATCTATTAGAGGTATGGAAATCCAATTAGGGATTCATGTTTTGTACGGGTGATAAAGACTCTTGTAATAGATGCCGAACATAACCTCAACACTAAAAATGATAAAAAACAGAGTAAGACGCATAGCCCAGGGTTTTGCTAACCCACGACGAGGTATATTGACTCCATATCTAGAGATACTTATCGATTGTTGACCGGTGGGAGTTGATGGTACTTGGTTCCACATGGTTTGGGTCGCTTGTTCGTGCATGGGCTAGTTGTGTTTACCTTAATGGTATATTTTATCTAGAGATATATGGCTCTCAGAGAACTTTCTGACCCTTGTTAGGAGGCTAGCCTTAGGTTATCTAGGGATGTTTCCAAAGAAAAATCCATTATGCGAACGCCCGTCATCGATTTTGATCGTACCTTATATATTGTTGAATGTAACCAATGTAACCATTCTGGCTATGCTATAATATTTATATTCTACACCCTAGACATTTTATATTATATCACCTTATGTACCTATTAGATAGTAGTTCTTTTGAGGGTATAATTGTTATGGCATTCCTTGTGGTCTCGAAAGTACCGTTATATGTTGATCGCATATTTCTTAAGTTTCTTATACCAGACTTATGTTTGATGCTTGGTTTTGTTTTTTCTAAATTTTTCACGTGCTCTTTCGAGTAGTTTGAGAAAGGCTGGTATTCCATGATGTCATTGGAGCTCAAGAAGATGAGCTGAATGTTTCACCTACCATAGTATTCTTATTTCTGCTGCATTACTATTATATGTATCAACATTTGTAAAGACGGGTTGTTATAATCGTCTAGGATGATGATAGTAATTAGGTTTTGTAACTTAGAAATTTCTGTATCGAAGTAACCCTTTTTATTGTCCTTTTGATATTATATATTATCGTTCCACTAGTGATATTCTGATATTGTGCTCTTCTTTCTTGTTCTATTTTGTTTTCTTTTTATTTCACCCCAACAGTTCATCCTTCCCGCATTTAGATGCTTGGCACACGAATATAGTGGATATATTAGTGTTGACATTCAAGTGTCGAGAAGGCAATTCATTACAAAAAATCTACAAAAATCAATCCCTATGAGTTTGATATTGATTTAATTTATAACTTATAAACTACTTCGATATTGAAAGCAATAGTTAAGTTTGATGATAAAAATTTTGAAATTATGTTTTTCATAGGAAAACGATCGAGCTTTATGCAAGGAAATTTCTTGTGTATTCAAGAGTCTTTAAAGCCTCTAGTAGTCACCATGGGGTTGAACATTATGCTAGAATGTTGGAGATTAAATGTATCTGGCGGACCGATTTCCACTAACTGCAGCAGTTCCTATACGAGTGTGGAAAATTACAATCACTAATGGGTGACTTAAGCATATTAGTAATTGATCGACTGATTTACTGGAGTTTTCATAATTACATTTCGGCGAAAAACCAAAATCATTAATGTTGATTCAAATAATCAAATAATTCAATTTTGAATCAATTCAAAACTAATGCGACGATAACTCAATTCAAAAGTTGGCATAATTATAGTTGATTCAAATGGTCAAAAAACTTTATATAAATTAATTCAATTAATTCAAAGACAGGTCAATTGCATCATCTCTAATCATTTAATCTATTTTAAACAATCACTAAACTAATAATAATTCAAAATCAAAAAACCTAGTTTAAGGAAAAAATTGAATTTGGGGTTAAGATTATGCCTAATTGGGATTGAACTACTAAAGAAGAGACAAATATTTCCACTTGTTGATGGAATTGGTAGAAAGTGGAGAAAAATAAAAATATGGATATAAAAATAATGTAAATTTGGTTCCACCCCTTATTTTCAAATTTGATACATGGAAAACCTTTTCAAACCATGTTTAAATTACACTCTTATTTTTTATTTCGGTAAAAAGAAAACTCGATGTTCCCAAGAATTAAATCTGAACATCAACTAGATGTTTTTATGATCAAAATGATTTTTTGAATTTCTTTAAATCTATATTAAAAACCACAAATATTTGTAGAAAGTTCTGCAATGTTGGCAGAAAATTGTGCAAATATTTACAAAATTTTCTATAAATATTTGTAGTCCAAAATATTAAGAATTTGCAGACTTCTCAACAAACTTTGCATATATTTGCATAGTTCTTTATAAACATTTTTCGAGTTCTCCATATATTTCTTGAAATTTTACAATAGCGGTAATATGTTCTGAGAGGGATGGTTGTATATCTTAAAACTTAAAAAGGGTGATTAACAAAATTTCCCATAAAAATAAATTTTAGAAGTGTTTTTTGGATATGATTAAGGGTGGGAATAAGAGCTAGGCCTTATTTTTGTATTAAATGCACAATAAACAAAAGGCGCATTATTTTTAGTAGAAAATAGAGATATATTTAGATCAACCAATACAAATACATACAAACTTTATTTTTGAAATGGTTAAATTTGCAACGCCCAAACAATTCATAATAAAAATGGGTATGATAACCCGATACAAATAAATTAGTTTAAAACATAACCCAACCTGCTTCTACTGTTTACTCATTGTAACGTCCCACCTCGAGGCACACACTAACAAAGAATATCATCAAGTAATATTGTTGTCTAGTGCAGAGAATAGGGCTGGTTAGCAGCGACCATCCGTGAATTTTACTTTAAGCGCATCGATACGTCGATTAGTATACTATACATTTCTTTAATCAGGTAGAATCGACATACAAACTTAGGCTTAAAATAAAACTATGGTGGCTCTAATAAAAATTCAGAACAACATATAATAATATATAGATCATAGAATCACAGATCAGACATAGTGGAATACAAGATACAAGTCTGAATCGACTTAAAATAGAAATGTAATATAGATTACATGGTACATAAGTATTACATCTCAAAATATGAATATGTACACAAAAGAAGTCTAGGTCGACATAAGATACAACATAGCATCAATATACATGATGATGATAAACAACAAGCTAACTATAGGATGTCTACCTTAAAAGCCTCAAGTTAAAGGACCTAAAACATATCGGTCAGACCCGAGTATTACAAAATAATAAATGGGTCAATCTAGACAAAATTAAATGAGTTGGAAAAATGAATGATAGATAAAGTGAACTATATCTATAGTCATATATCATCAAATATTAAACACACATCAATAACTTCAAATCACCAAATATTAAACTCAAGGTAGCTTCTTAAAAGAAACAAATCCTTGAAATGATTTGATGATAATTCAACAACATCAAATCTAGAAATCTCATAAATAGAAATCCAAAAATCTCATAATAAGGGGGAAGGAGCCAAACTCCAAGATTGGTGAAATAAGTTCACCTAGATGCATGTAACTCCAAGATATATATGTAAGTCTAGAAACATCAAGATAGGTGTGAGACCTATAATCATCATAATAGGTATAAACCTACGAACTCCAAGATAGGTATGAAACTTGTAAACATCAAATAGGAACAAGTCCTATAAACATTAACATGGGTACAAGACCTATAAGTATCAAATAGGAGAAAGTGCTATAAACATAAGAAGGCGAGTCATAAACTCATTGAAAAGTGTTAAATGCTTTTATATAGCAATCAAATAGATATTGTCCATGTGTCCCATACTATAGGGGTTTACCCAAATGTTTACTGTACACTCGTATGTCACAATGGTTTGGTCAAACAAGTCTAGGAGTTAATTGGTAAAATAAACGCGAGCATTACATGCCACTCGTTTTATTTATTCATTTAAATCAATTTCTTATTTGATCGATATATGAAAATGTTTCTCTTTTAAACCACTTTCAAAATATTTGTTTGTAATGGAAATATATGTATAAGTAAGCTTTTCAAACTGTCACTCCAAAATATTTCTAAAACCATTGCATATGAAAATAGATGCTGCATATTTATATATATTACTAAAATCCTTTTTATGAATATATATATATATATATATATATATATTAGATTGGTACATAAATAGTCTTGTGTAAAATGATTGGATTTAGAAATCAACCATTTCTAAATCTGGGTTGAAAATGTGCATCAAAAGTGAGTAATTCTCCCAAGATCGATAGAACAATCTCTATGGTATAAAACATCAAAATGAATTCACCAATTCATAGATCAAAAATCCAAAATATTACTGAAACTGATATCTAAGGCAACAACAAAATAAAGAGTTTAAACCCAAAATCATGTATTAAAAATCGTCATGAAATGGAAATTAAACATGCACAAATCGAAAGGAAGTAAACAGGAGAATCGAGCAAAGTAGCATCATCAAGAAACACAGAAACACAACCTGGGGCTTAGCCAGGTCGTGCACCGATGCACCAGTCGTATGGAACCGATGGACCGATCACACTGCCTGCGTCGAACACTAGGCAGTGTTCCTAGCTCCCCAGATGTGCGATAGTAGTGATTCTCCTGGTGAGAATTATTCAAGTTCCAAGGGTACAATTATGAAGCCATGCAAGCATATAAACAACCATGATTTACAGATTTAAAGATTCATATGTTAAGGTTTTAGCAAAATAAGAATTTGGAACGTTATTCAAATGTTATCAAAACTAATTATGAGAAAATCAACCTATATTCATTCAATTTCCACAGTTCGCAATCATTCATAGTATAGAAGTGTCAGATAGACAATAACGATCCGCCTTTTTGACCATCGAAAGTCGACACCGAACACTATCACTGTGTTTAAATGTCGTGCATCCAATCGACCAAATGCATATTGTAGGGTAAATAAAAAGAAAAGGAAAGATATTAGAGGAAAAACAGAATCCCATAGCAGAATCGACAATATATAATACAACAAGGACAGTAGAAACCATCACTTCTAAAATACAGAGTATATCAAAGTTAAAAACAAACCTTATCAGTTGTACAGTTATAAAATCCTGACCTTACAAATGTTGATAGGTATACTTTATAGTACAGTGGAAAACAAAATACTACGATAGGTGAATCTCCATCTCCCCTCTAAGATCCCCATATCACCAAAGCCAACTTAGGAAAAATACTCAGTCTGACTCGAGCATTATAATAAAATAACACCCAGATTAGTCTGGAAATACCAGTGTGAGATAACTCAAATGACGAAGATTATATAAAAGTTATGTGAGACCACACCGCTAACGCGGAACAGGTTTTTACCTCAAAAGAATAACATCTATACAGGCAAGAGCAGAAATAAATATTAGGAAACAAATTCAAATAAGAATGGGCATATATAATATTAAAATCAGAATTGGAAGTGTAACAACCTAGTATTTTGTGATTATTTTAATTGTTTATTTTAATTATTTAAATTGAAACTCATGATTTACAAACTTTATTTTATTTATTAAAATGAATAAATTATGTTATTTTAAGTATATTTTGATTTTGTCTGAATTATAGTTTCAAACTTGAATAAATAGGATATTTCCAAAAAAGTGGATTTTTGGTCAATCTGGTCAAACTTTGACATTTAAATATAAAATTTAAATATTTGAATTTTTTAATTATGTCTTTTATTATGAAAATATATTAAATTTCAAGAATACTGCTTTTCGTTTCGTTGTAATCCGATTTATATTGTGAAAGTTATGCTTTTTATAATATTGTTTGTAAATTGATTTATTTAATAAAATTATCTATTTTAATTTATATAAACAATATTTTTATTTGTCAAATCATGTTCTAGTATGTTTTATATGACATGTTAGATATATATTTTATTTTAAAACATTTATAAAGTGATGTTATAATTTTTCCAAAACTTAGTGTATTTATTTTCAATTTTAAAGCCTAGTTTCCATTTTTCTCCTATTTTCTTCATTAAAATTATATTTAATTAAAATTTATTTATTTATTTTTGTGAATTTATTTTTATTTTGTGTTCTTATCTTTATTTGTAAATATTTTTCAAGTGCATAAAAATTTTCAAAAATTTGTTGCATTTATTTTCAAATTTTTAAGACTAGTTTGCAAATTTTTGCCATTTTTCTTAATTTAATTATATTTAATTAATATTTAATTATTTATTTTTGTTTATTAACTAAATTTTCGTGTTTTTATCTGAATTTATATGCATTTTCATGTTATTTAAAATTTCAAAAGAATTTTTGGTAATTTGAAGAGTTTTGTGACTTTTGATTTGCTTAAGGCTTTTTATATTCTTGTCTTTTCATTTAAACCAACATCTTTTCATTATTTGCTGCCTTAACTTCTCACTACCTTCAGCCAACCACTTCTCCCTCTCATTTTCACGGGAATTTTTATTCTTAACCCATCAAAAAGTTTGGCCTCTTCTTTGTGAAAAAGTTTGGTAAAATCTCTTTTCTTTTTCCTTGTTTTATACTTGAATTATTGATTTGCACTTGCTTTCTTCACCATCTTTAGGTTCGGCCTGCCACTCCAGCCACCTTGGCCACCTCCACCACTACCTGAACCCGTCATCACTACCTCCTCTCCAACCCCTGGCCAGGCCGTGCATCATTCATGGTGAAGATCCACCTTAGAATGCACCAAACTCCAACTATACAACCATAGCCGATCACCTTAGTTTCCACCACCTCAAACTCCACCTTGGCTGCCACTTACACCACCATCTCCAGCCCCTACCTGACCTGACACCACTAACACATCATCCCCTGACCCCAATTGAACCTGGCCGTGTCCATGGTTTCTTTGGCCGAGCCCATATGTTGCATGAATCCATTGTGGGTTGCCTTGTAGTTTCCTGTGCATATATCTTTACTCCATTTAATACATGATAGGCCGACCCCATTTGGACCCAAACTAGATCCAAACTCTCACCATTTCCATGTGTTTCTGACCCAAGGCTGAAGCACAAGTGTTGAAAGCAAGTGCAAAAGATTTTAGCTTTGTTTTGTGCATTCATTTCTAGCTTTGTTTAATTGAATTTGGGTTGAAAACTTATATTGTTTATATTGTTTTGTTTGAATGTGTTCAAGGCAATTAATCATCGGCTCTCCCACACTTGAATCATTGTCGTGCTATCATGCTTTGTGGATATCAATTTGTGTATTTTGGTTGTGTCTCCAGCTTATACCAGTGAGTAATCCTCACCAGACAATTTATACTTATATAACTAGTAAACTTATCACAATTGAATCTGTGAACCATATTATCATGTTATAACTGTCTATGCTATGATCATATGATGTTCACCCCTGTTTATACACTTGTTATGTCATCTATTACTGTTATATAATGCTATTTGGTTTATTTATATCAGTTTATCACACTGCAAGTTCCCTGTAGATTAGAATCACTATGGGTTGAAATGATACATACCCGAAAAATCGTTATGGGCCGAAATGGTAGGCCTGAATGATTTTTATTTATTTTATTTTACATGGGATTGCGGGTTTGAAATAATAGAACCCGGACTTTTCCTTTTATAATTTACGGACTGAAATGATATATTATCTGTATCATTTGATTTAGGTTAGAAAATTTTATATACAGACCGTAGTTAATATATTTTTCTAAAATTTATAAAATATTATAAAAATGTAAATATTATGATAATTTTATTTAAATTTAAATTTAAAATGATTTTATAAAGTGTTACGGATTTTCTATAAATTAAAAATAGTTAGGTAAATAAATGTTTAAAAGTTGAAATTTGAAGTATAACTTAACTTGGAAATGTGAAGTGTTTTAAAAATAAAAGTTAAGTTAAGAAAATAAAATGGAATTTAAATAAAATTATGAAATGATAAACTTAATTAAAATGTTAAGTAAATGAAATGTTACAAAATTTTACATTTATTTTATAAGTGAATTATTAAAGATTTGATAATTATTTATGAAAATTTCACTTTGTAAAATCATAAATTAAAGGTTATACAAATGATTGTTTTTAAAGTGATAAAATATGATTTTTATAAGATAAATGGATTTAAATAAATTTTAATTGTTTATTAAATTGTAGCAAAAGTTTGGAATTTAAATTGACAGCATTCCTGAAATGCTATCATTTCTAAAGTTAAAGATATTACAGCATTTTGTAAATGCTATAATTGATATAAATAAACTAAATGGCTAAAATAAACTAAGTGCTAGTACAGGACTTTGTAAGTGCTGTAGTTACTGAATTTAACTAAAGTTTTATTTGAAATCTAAAACCTATTACGGCATTTTAAATGATGCCTTTGCTAATTGAATTGTTTTAAAACATAGCTTTCCGTAGCATTTTCTAAGTGCTGCGAAAGTTGAATTTTCACTACTTAAATAAATTTAAGTAAATAAATGATCTTTGAAAAAGTTTAAATTTGGGAATTAACTATTTGAATTTTAATATAATGACCTCATTTCAAATGATTTAAAATGGAGTATTTGTTTTGAAATATAATACCATTTGAAATGTGATTTGATATGGTATCTAAATTTAGTAGAAATGAATGAGATTTGGAATGAAATGATATTGTGATATTTTGAAATGGATTTGAAATGATATTGAATTGTGAATTGATATTTGATTTCGAAGTATAAATTACCATTTTGGAATTTTAACCACGGAATGTATTTGATTTATGGTTTAAATGATCCTTAGAGGATGAGCGATCCCAAGCGTCCTTTAAGTTATTGTGCATTACTACTACAGTTCATTTGAGTTGGTTTACATTATATAATTATGTATGTCCTGACTTGAATGTTTTGTGTTTTGCTTTACGCTCGGGTCAGCCTGAGTCTTTACAGCTTAGCTTTGGATTTCTTTTCCGGAGTTAGGAATCGCTGGAGATTTTGCTTGTCTAGTTATCTGCTTTCTTTCAGTTTCTATTGTTCTATTTCAGCTCTGGTATTTATAAACTGCTATGTATTTGAGATTTCTATTGTATATGTTTTTCAGACTGATATTATGTATTACGTTTTGAGAGTTTGTTATAGTAGCTTCATGAACTACTATGGTATTTTAAATTTCCGCTGCGAGTTATTCTGATATTTCTGTGTTTGTGATTCTGTGATTTATATTTCATTTGCTCCAAATTTATTTACAATGTGGTATTTTGAGCAATTCAAGTCTGACATGTGTGTCCGCCATTGCAATTGGAGGGTGCAGCATGATAGTGGGTTCTTGCATTTGGTTTGGTAGCAAGCGGATGACTCTTACTCCTACATGTCCCCGCGGGAGTTGGTGGTGCAGTCGAGAGGCTGGCCGTAAAGGCAGAACACAGGTACCAATGTATGCTACGGTGGGCGTTACCCCACTGGCGTGCCCGTTACAGTTGGTATCAGAGCTTTGGTTTTAGGAAAACCTTAGCCTACGGAGCAAAAACTCATTAGAGACAGGGTAGAAATACCCTAGAATGAGTGAAATCAATCTCAGAATCCTTTCTTTGTGAGAGAACGTATTTTCAAAGTATAAAATGATTTCCAAATGATTTTAAACGATTTTCAAAGACTATTTTGGTATAAAAAATTTCTTATTTTGAAACTAGGATTTTCTAAACTTCATTCCTTCTGTATCCACCTTGTTAGAAATCTCTTGGTTAGGATTCTTATCGATTAGGATTCCTTGAATTTTGGAACGCTCCCTCTTGTTCTGAAATCCATTCTTGTCTTCCCTATTTTATTCTTTTGATTTTGGGCATTTCGTAACTCCACTTTGGAATGACCTCTCTAAAGATAGGTGATTCCGCCAATCTTTGAATGATTTGTGAAGGGGTGAAACTCCTTTACAATTGGCATTGATTAACCGGAGATTTCTGTATCCTTGGTTTACGATGCTATCTACCTTCTGCTATGTATGGATTTTATCTCGGCGATCGAATGTTGATTTGCCTTAGATTTCCGCATTGGTTATATTCCTAAAATCTCGGTTGACCAGTTAAGGTCGTCCGCGATTTATATAGGCTTATCATATCCTATTTGGTCATTAAATTATCTCATCTTTGTTCAAGTTTATCTTCGAACCGAAATTCTATTTGATTAGATTTCCTCTAAAATTGAATATTTGTTTGTTGGAAATTCAACCTTGAATCATCCCTTGGAAATTTGTGTTTGATTGTATTTTGAAATTGTGCATACATCGAAATTATTATTTTGATAAGGATGACCACTTTTTATATAAAAGTGAAATGTTTTCGATAAGGATTTTATACCTTTTAGAAATGAAACTTGAAGTTTCAAAAGGATTTGAAATTTCGAAAATTTAAAAGAATTTGACTTATATAAAATGATTTATAACTGAAGGGTTTTGAATTTAAATTTCGTGGAATCAAACTCCGGTGTTTTGAAATTGGTTTTAAGATTTTGAATTTTTTATATATAATACTAATATGATTTAAAGATATTTTCCGAATAAGTAATGTTTTAAATGTATTTGAACAAATTCCAATGATTTCGAAGTGATTTCAAAGAAGTTTCAAGAAAATAAAAGTCCAGAACCCACTCATTGCGCTGGAAAATAATTTCGGTAATGAATGCATGCATCATCGACATTGATTTTCGAGTTTTTGAGTGGGGGAGAGCCCACTCTAGTAGCTTTGCTATGCGAGTGATTTTGTGAAACCAAATTTTGATTTCAGATTTCGAAGTATGGTTTGATATTCGAAAGATGTGTCTGTGTGTGTCTGTGTCTGTGTTTTAAAGTAAGCCGGTGTTCAGTCCTCGAGATTTAGATTTGTTTTGGTATAACATGATCTATTGGAATTGATTTGCTGATTGTTGATGGTTTATAACTCTTGGATTTAAAATATGATTTCTTCGACTATTTTGAAGATTCGAGCACTTCCAAATCAAGGTTAACTTTTCAAGGCTAAGAAAATTTGAAAGGTATAAGGTAGTTGATAAGGAATATAAATTTAGTTTGTATGATTAATGTATAAAGTAATATGATTTATATAACTTTGAAACTGTTTATTGAGTGAAATAAATAAGACTATTTTGAATTATACTGGTACGAAATATAGATTTGAAATGTTTTGAATAAAGTATATATATAGAATAATAATATTTCCAATGATAAATTGTATTTCTCATATAAAAATAAATAGTTTGAAGGTTTTAAAATGGGATGGTTTTAAACTTAGTAACCATTTTAGATATTTTGATGATTGGAATGGTTTGAAAATAATTTAATCTTTATTTTGATAAAGAATGTGAACTTGAAATGATAATTGAGTTGGATAAATGAATATTTTAAGTTTATATTTGTATGAAAGGATATTGGGTTTACTTGTAATTTGAGTTTCTTTAAAAATGATGGATTTATGAAATAAATATTTCAAAACTAAGTAATAATGAAGTAAAACTTGAGATATGCGAAATTATAAAATTTAGTTCTGGAATATGGTATATTTAAGCTTTGAAGTATATTAAAGATTGAATAGTTATTTGGTGGATCAAATCTTTATTTGAAATTTGATAATATTTGAAATGGTTTTGTTGGAAAACTAAATTGAATTGAAACTGATGGCTTGAATTGAATAAAAATTGGAAATTTTAGATTTGGGTTTAATTGAATAAATTTGTGGAATGTAAAGAATTAAAGGAATGTTTTATTATTTCAAATGTATGATTTCGAAATGTTATGATTTTCAAAGTGTAATGATTTCAAATATTTTGGTTTTGAAAGATTTATAACTTTGAAAGTATTATGATTTTTGAAAGTGAATATATGTTTGAAATGGAAATGAATTAGTTTGACCTAAATTTTGTTGATTTGGAAATTTGGATTATTTTCTAAACCTATTGTTTTGAGAAACTTTGAAACTGAATATGTAATTTGAAAAAATGATTTGGTGAAATCATACATGAGAAACTGAATTGATATTGAAAGGAATTGAAATTGAGAACCTTGTTTTACTAAATACTTGATTTGGGGGTTAACGAACTTATATAAAATGGATTTGTATAAGTATGAAATTGATTTTAAAACTATTGATTTGGAAAAGGTACTCAACTTGTAAATTGAAATCTTATATAATCGAAATCTATAGAAGTGTGATTTGATGTATTATTGATTTTGAAAAGTATTTGATTTGAAATGAAATCTTATATGTAATGGACTTATATAAGTATGATATTTGAAAGTGATTTGAAAGGTACTATATGATACATATTTTCAAAATAAAGATATAGAAAGTGCCTTCTGCTTGATATCTGCTTTGTGTCCACACTGTGGATTCATTCTATCGATATTATTCTCTCTGATTTGGGTTTTTTTGGATATGATACTCGAGTGTCCATCGAATTCCATGACGATCCCCATGGTCTTACGAGCGCGGCTGCATAGCGTAATTCATAGGGGCTACGAGAGCCTAAGGGTACAGATGTTTCCTGGGGGATCCAGGCATAATCATTTTGTATCTGTGATCTATTAGGTCGCTTGGTAGCGTAATCCGCAAGGGCTGCAAAAGCCTAAGGGTACGGATGTTTCCTGGGGGATCCAGGCGTAACCATTGTGTATCTACGGTACTACCAATCTTCATGGTGTAGTCGCAGGGATGCGGTAGTCGGCCTACGGGTATGGATGTTTCCTGGGGGATCCAGGCGTAACCATTGTGTATCCGCGATCCATGATCGACATGTTTCGGTTTGTTTGTTTTGTTTGGATTGTACTTTCCATATCTGTTTTTAAAAAAATTTCCAGTATTTTCACTGGGTGTTGAAACAAGTCTACTAAGTACCTAGAGAATTCTAGCCTTGCCCTGATCAATGCATGGCCAGAGTCTGCAGGAACGAAAGTAAACTTGTTAAGACGTCGAGTTATAAAGTATTTTGGTAAAGTGTTATATAAAGGATATTTTAATCATGATTTAAATTGTTTTAAAATATTGTTTACTTCGAACTATTAAAATTGAATCAAATGACTATTCATCACATTATAAAATTTTAAAATGTTAAATATAAAATTTTAAATTGAAATTTAGATGGTTTTAAAATAATAGTTCATCCTTGTATTTCAATTTATTTCCCCTTCTAGCTATTCCTACCTTTTTCCTCTTCGAGGGTTCTTTCGGCATTATTTGAAGAGTTGGTTCTTTGGCTTATCGTTTGGATTTGGCCAAGAAGCATTCTAGAGTGCATGATGTATTCCACGTTTCACATCTTCTCTGTTATCTTCTTGGTCTATCCCTTTTGTTCAGCCTTCTGCTCTTGATGGTTGGGATATTGAGTCTAATTTGACTATCGAGAGTAAGCCACTTCGTATTGTCGACAGAGGTACGAAGCAGCTAAGAAGAAAATCTGTTAGTCTGATCAAAGTACTGTGAAGTACTGATGATCGAGATTGTACCTAGGAGACGGAGGAGAAAATTCGTGCTTCGAATCCGAAATTTTTTTTCTAGGTACTATTTGGTGTCTACCGTGCTTTTCCTTATTTTCCTTGTTCGTTCTTTTCGAGGACGAAAAGATTTGAGTGGGGGAGAGTGTAACAACCTAGTATTTTGTGATTATTTTAATAATTTATTTTAATTATTTAAATTGAAACTCATGATTTAAAAACTTTATTTTATTTATTAAAATGAATAAATTATGTTATTTTAAAAGTATATTTTTATTTTGTACGAATTATAATTTCAAACCTAAATAAATAGGATATTTCCGAAAAAGTGGATTTTTGGTCAATCTGGTCAAACTTTGACTTTTAAATTTAAAATTTAAATATTTTAATTTTTTAACTTTATCTTTTATTATGAAAATATATTAAATTTCAAGAATACTTCTTTTCGTTTCGTTGAAATCCGATTTATATTGTGAAAGTTATGCTTTTTATAATATTGTTTGTAAATTGATTTATTTAATAAAATTATCTATTTTAATTTATATAAATAATATTTTTATTTGGAAAATCATGTTCTAATATGTGCTATATGACATGTTAGATATATATTTTATTTTAAAATATTTTTAAAGTGATGTTATAATTTTTCCAAAGCTTAGTTTATTTATTTTCAATTTTAAAGCCAAGTTTCCATTTTTCTACTGTTTTCTTCATTAAAATTATATTTAATTAAAATTTATTTATTTATTTTTGTGAATTAATTTTTATTTTTTGTTCTTATCTTTATTTCTAAATATTTTTCAAGTACATAAAAATTTTCTAAAATTTTATGCGTTATTTTCAAATTTTTAAGACTAGTTTGCAATTTTTGCCATTTTTCTTAATTTAATTATAAATAATTAATATTTATTTATTTTTGTTTATTTACTAAATTTTCGTGTTTTTATCTGAATTTATATGCGTTTTCATGTTATTTAAAATTTTAAAAGAATTTTGGTAATTTGAAGAGTTTTGTGACTTTTGATTTGCTTAAGGCTTTTTATATTCTTGTCTTTTCATTTAAACCAACACATTTTCATTATTTGCTGCCTTTACTCCTCACTACCTTTAGCCGACCATTTCTCCCTCTCATTTTCACGTGAATTTTTCTTCTCAATCCACCAAAGAAGTTCGGCCTCTTCTTTGTGAAAAAGTTTGGTAAAATCTTTCTTCTTTTTCCTTGTTTTATACTTGAATTATTGATTTGCACTTGCTTTCTTCACCATCTTTAGGTTCGGCCTGCCACTCCAGCCACCGTGGCCGCCTCCATAGCCCCTGAACCCGTCTTCACCACCTCCTCTCCAACCCCTGGCCAGGCCATGCACCATTCATATTGAAGATCCACCTTAGAATGCACCAAACTCCAACTATACAACCAAAGCAGATCACCTTAGTTGCCACCACCTCAAACTCCACCTTGGCTGCCACTTACACCACCATCTCCAGCCCCTACCTGACCTGACACCACTAACACATCATCCCTTGACCCTAACTGAACCTGGCCGTGCCCATGGTTGCTTTGTCGAGCCCATATGTTGCATGAATCCATTGTGGGTTGCCTTGTAGTTTCTTGTGCATATATCTCTACTCCATTTAATACATGATAGGCCGACCCCATTTGGACCCAAACTAGATCCAAACTCTCACCATAGCCGTGTGTCTGACCCAAGGCTAAAGCACAATTGTTGAAAGCAAGTGCAAAAGATTTTTGCTTTGTTTTGTGCATTCATTTCTAGCTTTGTTTAATTGAATTTGGGTTGACAACTTATATTGTTTATATTGTTTTGTTTGAATGTGTTCAAGGCAATTAATCATTGGCTCTCCCATACTCGAATCATTATCTGCTATCGTTCTTTATGGATGTCAATTTGTGTATTTTGGTTGTGTCTCCAGCTTATACCAGTGAGTAATTCTAACCAGATAATTTATACTTATATAACTAGTAAGCTAATCGCAATTGAATCTGTAAACCATATTATCATGTTATAATTGTCCACGCTATGATCATATGATGTTCACCCCTGTTTATACACCTGTTATGTCATATGTTACTATTATATAATGTTATTCTGTTTATTTATATCAGTTTATCACACTGCAAGTTCCCTATAGATTAGAATCACTATGGGTTGAAATGATACATACCCGAACGGACTTTAGAATGGGGAAAAATCGTTATGGGCTGAAATCATAGGGCTGAACGATTTTTATTTATTTTATTTTACTTGGGATTGTGGGTTTGAAATAATAGAACCCGGATTTTTCCTTTGTAATTTACGGATTGAAATGATATATTATCTGCATCATTTGATTTAGGTTAGAAAATTTTATATTCATACCATGATTAATATATTTTTCTAAAATTTATATAACATTATAAAAATATAAATATTATGATATTTTATTTATTTTAAATTTAAAATAATTTTATAAAGTGTTATGGATTTTCTATAAATTAAAAAAAGATAAATAAATAAATGTTTAAAAGTTGAAATTTGAAGTATAACTTAACTTGGAAATGTGAAAGTATTTTAAAAATAAAAGTTAAGTTAATAAAATAAAATGGAATTTAAATAAAATTATGAAATGGTAAACTTAATTAAAATGTTAAGTAAATGAAATGTTATAAAATTTTACATTTATTTTATAAGTGAATTATTAAAGATTTGATAATTATTTGTGGAAATTTCACTTTGCAAAATCCATAAATTAAGGGTTATTTAAATGTTTTTTTTAAAGTGAGAAAATATGATTTTTACAAGATAAATGGATTTAAATAAATTTTAATTGTTTATGAAATTGTCGTGAAAGTTTGTAATTTAAATTGACAACATTCCTGAAATGCTATCATTTGTAAAGTTAAGATATTATAGCATTTTGCAAATGTTGTAATTGATATAAATGAACTAAATGGCTAAAATGAACTATGTGCTATTACAGCACTTTGTAAGTGTTGTAGTTACTGAATTTAACTAAAGTTTTATTTGAAATCTAAAACCTATTACAGCATTTTAAATGCTACCTTAGCTAATTGAAGTTGTTTTAAAATATAACTTTCCGTAGCATTTTCTAAGTGTTGCGAAAGTTGAATTTTCACCATTTTAAATAAATCTAAGTAAATAAACGATCTTTCAAAAAGTTTAAATTTGGGAATTAACTATTTGAATTTTAAATATAATGACCTCATTTTGAATGATTTAAAATGGAGTCTTTGTTTTGAAATATAAAACCATTTGAATATGATTTGATATGGTATTTAAATTTAATAGAAATGACTGAGATTTGGAATGAAATGATATTGTGATATTTTGAAATGGATTTGAAATGATATTGAATTGTGAAATGATATTTGATTTCGAAGCATAAATTACCATTTTGGAATTTTAACCACGGAATGTATTTAATTTATGGTTTAACTGATCCTTAGAGGATGGGCGATCCCAAGCGTCCTTTAAGTTATTACGCATTACTACTACAGTTCACTTGAGTTGGTTTACATTATATAATTATGTATGTCCTTACTCGAGTGTTTTGTGTTTTACTTTACGCTTGGGTCAGCCTGAGTCTTTACAGCTTAGCTTTGGATTTCTTTTCTGGAGTTAGGAATCGCTGGAGATTCTACTTGTCTGGTTATCTGCTCCCTTTCAGTTTCTGTTGTTCTATTTCAGCTCTGGTATTTATAAACCGCTATGTATTTGAGATTTCTATTGTATATGTTTTTCAAACTGATATTATGTATTATGTTTTGAGAGTTTGTTATAGTAGCTTCATGAACAACTATGGTATTTTAAATTTCCGCTGCGAGTTATTCTGATATTTCTGTGTCTGTGATTCTGTGATTTGTATTTCATTTTCTCCAAGTTTATTTACAATGCAATATTTTGAGCAATTCAAGTCCGACATGTGTGGATGCGAATGGTTGAAAATATCGGGTTGTCACCGGAAGAATGAAAATAATTCGAGCAAAATCCAAATTAGACAGAATGGATAAACCAAAATAACTGTCCAAACGTGATAAAACAGACAAAACAAGATAACTGTCCAAACATGATAGAATGGACAAAAACAATAATTAAACATTGTAAAGAGTGGTTAACTCTTCGCGTTATAATTACAGAAAAACTGATTCATAGGTTCTAATCAAACAAGGGAATGAATTTATCCAACGTAACTAAGAGGGTGCTCCCTCCTTTCGCGAAAGTATACCTCTTGATAAAATATACTTGACAGCACATGCATCACTCTCGGAAACTTCCAAGTCGGACCCCTAATTTTAATAACATTATTCAGGAGATTTAATTAGATAAATAAAATAAAATAATATAAATGTTATGTGATAAGGGGATTAAGATTTGAATAAATATTAAGTGGTCATGCTTATTAATTTAAATGGGCTTAAGAATGGTTTATAAGCTAACTAAATTATATAAGGGCATTATAATAGGAATTAGCTACACCTAACCGTTACCCTTATATATATTTTGTCCCCTAAGCCATTTATGTACATTCTACAATTTTCACAAAAATAAGACATAAACAAAAGAAGGGGAGCCAGCCATAATCAAAGAGAAAAGAGAAGAGAATTCAAATAAAGCTAAGAATTAAAGTTAGGGGAGTAAATCACAATCTCAATTCAATCTTCTTATCTTAATCAACGTGAATAATAATCACATCTCTATTTTATGAATATATGTTTTGGATTTAAGATTAAATTCATGTATATGATGTTTGGATGATGATATTGCTTGAATAAAAATTTGTTTAATTTAAATAAGATTGTTTAAATGAAGATTCATATGGTTTTAGGGCAAAACCAATCGAAATTGATGTTTAAATGCCATGGATAAATTATATGTTATGAATAACATGATTTTCGAGTTGGGTTTAAATTTTGATAATTTTACAAGCTGTAGAAAGATTAATATGGTATAGCCAATCGGGTTTAGAAATTTATTTCAAAAATTATATAGAGAATTTGGATCTAAAATTTTGATATGTTAGATAACATGATTAAAGTGAATTTCAGTTATTTTTAGGGATATTTCTTAAGTGATTTACTATACGAATTAAATTATTTGGAGAGGAGGATCTAAATGATTTAATTGCATTTTCAATGGAAGGGTTTATCTGCAAAAATAAATCTTGACACTTATCCAAAAATTAAGAGGTGGTAATTTTTGTAAAGCATGTAAAAAGTTGAGGCAACCAACTACGTGTTTACACATAGGCATGTTAGTTGATATAAACTGCTTAATTTGGCATATAACCAGATTACACCTAGAAAACTGGGATTTGACTCTATTAGAGGTACCTTTTGACTCTTACCTTTCGCCTTCGATTAAGTCAAAACCTTAGTAAGCCGAAACCAATACACAATGTATCACCTAGATAGTATGTAGTGGATTGGAGGAAAGCTGGAAGACATGGTATCGAAAGAATTGCTTCCGATGGGGTCGATACCTTAGTTTGTTTTAAAAAGTTAAACGCCTGCCATTGTTTTACAAAAGCTTTCGACATAGTCGAAACATATGTTTTCGAAAGGAGTTTTCTAATAGCTTTCAAAGGGGTTTCCATTTTCTGTTTTAAAAACAATGGCTTTCGAATGAGTTCCTTTAGTGGTAAATAAATGCTTTCGAAAGAAGAGGTTCCGACCTAGTCGATGTCCTGCTTCCATTCTTTGGCTTTTCGAGTGTATTGAAGCTATCAACGCTTTCAAAGGGTACTGTTTGTTTTAAAGATGTATTAAGCCACTTCCTAAATGCTTTCGAAAGGGTTCATGGGTTTCAAAGGAAAAGGCTTCAGAAGGGGGTTTCGAAGCTATCCTTCAGTGTTTTGCTTAAATGTTTTGAAGCTTTCGAATGGGATGGTGCCGACGCCATCAAATTTTCCCCATGATAAAGAATGGTTTCGAAAGAGATGCTTTCGTTAATATTCACTTTGACCCAACTGGTATTTTAAATATAACCCAATGGTTTCGGAAGGGATACTTCAAGAGGTTTCAAAAGGGGTACTTTCAATAGTTTTGAAGTTATGCTTCTAAGAGTTAATGAATATTACTATATTACAATCGAAAGATATCAAAACAGAGGTTTTAAAGTATTGTGGAAGGCAGTAGCCTAATTTTTTGAAAAGAGATTTATATGCTTTCAAAGGTGGCTATCCAGTGAGGTCCAAAAGCAAGATTTAGAAGGTTTTGAAAGCCTTATTTTTCACAACAATTACCCATTCTCATTTTAAAGAAAAAACCATGGTATATAAATAGATAAAGTATTTTGAAATATAGTTTTTAAAGAAGTCTTAACAGGTTAATGGGATTAACCAAGTTATTATGTTTGCTTCTTCAATATATATATATATATATATATTCACTTTAAAATGAACCCATAAAGATACCTTAGGGAAGGTCAGATACCACCCAATGTCAACCCAGCAGTGAATATAAGTTAAAGATATTGGCAAGGGCTAATAGGTTCATAGTATGCCCATGAAAACTATGTAAAAATGAAGATGTCAATAAGACAGGTTAACAGTAATCCCTTGAAAACTATGTAATGATAAGGATGTCAGTAAGGTAAGTTCATAGTTAGTCCATGAAAACTATTATTTGATATTGGCAGGGGCTAATAGGTTAATAGTTAGCCCATGAAAACTATATCCGGATAAGAAATTAAGATATTGACAGATAGTCTATAAGTTATTAGCCAGTCCATGAAAACTAGGATAAAAGTAAAGATATTGGAGTTACTAATAGGTTCATAGTGATCCCATGAAAACTATGTAATGGGACAGGGAATCCTTCAACATTTAATTGGTTATTAGTCAGACCATGAAAACTATTAGCTTAATAGTAATCCTAGAAATTATAACTGTGACAGATAGTCAAAATGTAACGACCCGCAGATTTAACCGGTTTTAGTAACGTATTTAACTGAAATTTTGTGAAATTTTAACGATAAAATTTTGAAATATAAATTTGATATTTGGAATGCGTCTAGTTAAACATAGCAACTGGTAAAGTTTCGTCCGAAAATATGAAAGATTATTTCGCGCGTAAATTTACTTCAATTTAATCAGTTAAAAAGCGATGAAAATAAACGGTTTCAAAACCAAAATATTTTTACATAGAAAAATTCTAAACCATCTTTTGAGCAAGTTGTCAGTTTGTCGTTTTTCCAAATTCGGACATGTTTGACTCCGTCGATCTTAATTTACTGCGATTTTTGCGCATTTTCCGCTAGTTGAAAATTTCGAATTTTTATAATTAAATTATACCACTAATATATGTATACCGTTTTGACCATATCATCGTGCTGATCTCTACGGTATATTCGATTGTCAAATTCGGAGTCCTGTATGCGGTACGATCTACGAAATGCCCCTTCATTTTTTTTCCGTGCATCAATGTCATTCGCTTTAATAACTCATGCATTCACATTTTGACTATTTCAATTCCAAAAAAAAAAAAAAAAAAAAAAATTTACAATTCCATTGTTTCAATTCATAATGGTTCATTCGGTGCTCCTCACTCTACATTTTTTTCCTTTTGCTTTGTTACTGTAAAGGAAATTGTATTAGTTCTCATACATATATATTGCACTTTTGCATGTTGAGACTTACGTGTCCCTCTTGCTCTCTTCTTTTTTTGGGCCGTGCATGTTTTTTTTTTTTTTTTAAAAAAAAAATGAAAGAAAAAAAGAAATATGATGAGTCATGAATAGTATACTAGCTGCCACCACATTTTGAGTATTTATGCAAACTTCCCGGCTATTCACTTTTCATCTTTTCAGTTTAGCTTCCCCTTCCAAGCCATCAAAGGCTGCCTTCTCCTCTTACTAAAAAAAAAAAAAAGTATAACAAAGTAAGCAACATACATATTAAAGCTTAGGTATATTTTGCCCGCACGTCATCTTTGCAAAACCAATTTCATGCTCCGCCTCTCTCTAAGCCAAGCATTCATCGTCGTGCCAAGTCCGACCAAGCCACCATCACCACAAGCTCCATGACAGCAAGCACGTTCGGCCTTGTCGCGTGCTAACCACCATCCTCCCCTCCCTGACGTCCGCCTCCCACTCTCTTCCATCTCCTCTCGGCTGCCGCTTCCCACGCCGCCGCCTTGATAGCATCCTACCCGACCCGCTCCTCACAGCATGCACCTCACAACACGTCCCTGCCTTTCAAAACCCAAAGCCTTCTTTTACTTCTCCTTTATACGAAGGTATATTATCAAGTGGTTATTTTATGTTTCTGAATATACCTATTCATAGCATTGTATAACATCCAGGCTTGTTTCATGGGAAGCCTACCTGACAGCATGCAACAATTACTCTTATATGATATAACATGTTTGTCTTTATAAATGTGAATTTATATAAGATCTATATTATGCTGTTGTTAAAAAAAAAAAAACGAGTTTACAAAACATAATATGCATGAGTTTCATTGATTTGCCTGTGTATGTAAGGCATGTATTGCTTGCATCGGTTAGTTATATATATATGCTGTATGCGCATGCATTAGTTTTGTTTATGTATGTGCTGAAAAATGAAGCAACGTATGTAATTTTTAACATCTTTTGTTATATTTTGTATTTGGTTAAAAAAAAAAGGAAAAAAAGAAAAAGTGTTGCTTTCAGTGAATATGTTTACGGTTATATATATATATATATATATATATATATACACTTTATTTTTAAATTTTATGTTTTTTTTTAAAAAAAAAAAAAAAAAAAATTTACATTGATTTAAGGGTACGCTATATTTGTGAGTTGTATACAGTAAATATATCATATATGCATAAGTTTATACCTTTGCTCCATATATTAGTTTACGGTTTGCATATGACGGTTTGTAAATGAAATCTACATGTAACCGCTTATAGCCGGATCTATATATTTGGTTATAAATATACTTTGCATTTTTGATTTGTTCGTAGTCTGCATATTTGCTATAAATATATATAGATAGGTATATATGGATTCATACATGTGTCGTCTTATATTTTTTTAAAAAAAAAGAAAAGTTCCGTTTAGGAAATAACGATTTTTTTTTATGACGATATTTGATTTGATGTGTTTAAATTTAATACTTATTTGATAATATAAAGTTTTATGAAAATTTATATATATTGATTGAAATTCTATCCATATTGATGTGGTTTCCTACTGTCGAATTTTGTCGCAGCCGCTCTAATTGTCATTGTCCGAATCCACATTTCAGCAACAGTCTTCTAGCTTTGTCAATTATCCATGCTTATCCATGTCCTTTTGCATCTTATTCTCGTCCATCTCTAGCCTCGAAAGGTGAGTAATCACTCAGATTAACGTTCTTTTATTTTATTAAATTTGATTTCAATTGAAACGACAACTGAAATATGTTGTTGTTAGTTATTTACACTGTTGTATGTAAGTTATTACCTCTATCAGTTCACCTGTGACATCTGACACCATTATCTGTTACTTTTATGATGATAATCTAGTTTGGTTGATAATTGATTGATTGTTTGTTGTTTACATTGAGCGTTAAATCTTTAATGTATAAAGTGATGAATAATATGCAATTGAAATTGACGTAGGAGTTAAAAATTTGAAATTGATATACATGTTGAATTTGACTAGATAAAATTTGTATAATATGATCCCTTTTAAATAAATTGACACGTAGAAATAGTGTTAACCACACCTTGAACCATTTAAATGTATGATGTATAGATATCAAATTGAAGAACCGTATGAATATTAATGTAAAAATATTTAATCTACATGAAATGATAGTGTAGATTCTAGAAATAATTATATTAATTCGCACAAACAACAATGTGAATTAATATGATTATTTCGGGATTATTTGAATTGTTTTTTTTTATTGTGTTTGATTGTTGTTATTGTTTATTTATTTACTTTGACACCATCCCAGTTATCACACTGCAAGTTCCCTTTGTTTGATTTTTGAATTGGAATTGGAATCGGGTTGAAATGATATATACCCAAAATGAACTTGACCTAGGATAGAGAATTTAATAAACTCGATTGGTCAATAATTTGATTTGAAATAAAATAAAGATTTTATTTGAATAATAAAGTTTTGAAATAAAATTTGGAACGTAAATTTTGAAGAAAGGAAAATGTAAAGATTGAAATCTGAAACAAATATTAACGTAGAAATTGATGAAAGAATGTTGTTTGAAATTAATAATTAAATTTGAAATTATAATTTAAGTTTGAAATTATAATTAAGTTGAAATTATTAAGATGAATTCATAATTAAGTGGAAATGATTTAAGGAATTAAGTTTGAATTTATAATCAAGTTTGAAATTATTAATTTCGAAATTATTAATAATTAAGATTGAAATTATTTAATAATTGAGTGAGAGTTAATTGTTTGATAATTGAATAAAATTGAATTCTTTGATAAGAGAAATTGAACTTTTGAATAAGTGGATTTGAACTTCGTTAATAAATGAAATTGAGTTTCTTTATTTATTAATTAAGCTTTGGAAAATTTAAGTAAGCCAATAAGTGAAATTAAACTTCTCGAACATATGAAATTTAGTTCTTTATTAATTAAGTTTGAAATTTGTAACGAAGACAATAAATAAGTGAAATTGAATTTCTTTAACAAGAAATAAATATGATTTATTGAAATGAATGGGGTTTATTGGAATTAACGTAAGACTTGGAATTTAAAGAATTAATTTGACGAATTTATTTTATTTCAATTTGAAGTTTTGATATAATGAAGTTGAACATAAGTAATTGATTTAAATGAATTGGAATTTAATTAGAAGTTATTTGAATGACAAATTTACTTAATGAATATTGAATGAAATCGATAAATGGATTTAAATTGATTTGAATAAAAATTAAACAATTTAATTGATTTCGGAATGAAACTTATATACGAACTTGAATCAATATGTGAATTGTTTAAATAAAAGTTAAAATCGAATTATAAGATTTTGAAATGGTAATTTGGAAGTTTGAAACGTAACTTTGGATTTTGATTTAGAAGACAAACGGAATGTTGATTTACGAATTGAAATTGAAATTGAATTTGATTTGGTTTGAAATTTATTAAACGACCAATCGGTGTAATAATTACGAAAGTTATTAAAGAAACCGGAATCGGTTATGGACATACTCTCTGTCTAAACCGAAACCCACTTTAATAACTATACGCGGAGTGATGATCCAGAATGAAGTGGTTGGAATGATGTACGTGATGACTGAAGAAAGAGAACGCTAATGGATAGCCTTGACACTTGTGTCAAATTGGAAATGACTAAAATCAGGAGCCGTGCCGGGCCAAATGGGGTTAGCCACCTCGAGCGAACACACTTCTTCGTAACTACTACTCATTACTTGTGATTGATTGGTGCACCCTCGGAATTTCAGGAGTGTTGTTTCGCGGTGTTGCGATCGCTGCGGCGATGCGTTCTCACCAGTCCGGATCAGGCGAACGGTAGTTTCACTACCTTGGGTATTGCCTCATGTGCCTTGTCATACTTGTATTCCCTATATGCGCGACCACTACGAATTTGTTTTGTGTTATACCTATGGAGTACTCCCTGATATCCCACTAGTTTACGGTGGAGTTTACAGTGCTGTATAGACTATAACGCTTATAAAAATGTGTTAAGGGGGATAATGGTAACGCCTTAACACTATTTTGATATTTTATATTACTGATAGACATTATCTATTTAGCGTATATTACTACATAGTAGATAGTTTAACGGATCCTTAGAGGATGGTGATTCCAACATCCTTTGAGTTACTTGTATTTCGATTGCTATTTCACTTGAGTTGGATTTATTGATATGAGAATATTAATCCTGACTCGAGTGTTTTGTGTTTTGCTTTACGCTCGGGTCAGACTGAGTGGTTCAGCTTTTGAGACTCACCTTTGGAGTTGGAGCTTTTCTTGAAGATCCGCCATCTATTCTGCTTTCAGTATTCGATGATTCCAGTGATGTATCCTGATTTGTACTTGATGTATCATATTTCTCTTCTGTTGTAAACTCTGATGTATCTTATATATTTATATAGTAGCTTCATGAACTACTATTTTTCTTTTACTTCCGCTGCATATTATTACTCTGTGTCTGTGATTCTGTGATTATTTATTTACTGTATATCTGAGTTTTGCAAATTTAAATTAACAATTCGGTATTTTGAATTATTCAAGCCCGACATGTGCGGATGCGAATAGTCCAAAATAGCGGGTCGTTACAGTTGGTATCAGAGCTTTTGGTAGCTCTAGGCAAAACTTAGCATATAGGGTAAATGTATTTACAGAATCACTTCACTCGAGTCTAAATCTCTTCTTTTGACTCAATTCCTTTGAATTTTGGAACGTTCCCTCTGTTCCAAAATTCATTCTTGTCCCTCACTATTCGTCTTCTTTCAGTTTTGGAGTAACCTATAACTCCACTTCGAATGATCTTTATAGTGAGTCGGCGGTCTCGCCAACCCCAAATATAACTGTAAATGGGTGAAACTCATTTACAATAGACATTGATTTACCGAAGATTTCTGTATCCTCGGTTTTCGATGCCATCTATCTCCTGCTATACCTGAACTCTATTTCTTGAGATCGAATGTTGATTTACCTCGGAATTCAGCATCGATCTTATTCCAGAAGTCACGGTCGACCCGGTAAAGGTTGCCCGTGAATTAAATAAGCCTATCCATCTCCCGATTCTGTTAATTGAATTATCTCATCTTCTGTTTCGAACTTATTATCGAATCAAAATTCTCTTTGATTTGATTTCCATCAAATTTGAATCTCTATACTTATTTTGAAATCCATCCTTGTATCGTCGAGCGAGGGAGTGAATTTATAAATTAATGTCAAAAATGTTTTAATATATATTGTGTTGTTTGAGTTGTTGATGTTGATTTGGATTTTCGATCGATTCGTCTGATCAACGCTATCGATAGGATTTCCAAAACACTTTAGCAGAGCAAACTGACACAATAGTATTTTCGAAATTGGATATTAAAATAATTTTTAATGATTATATTATTTATAAGTATAAATTTTCAGAGATTAAAATGTCAATGAATCTGTTGTCCGCAATGTGAAAATTTGATTTTCATTTATTGTTTATAAATCATTGACTACTTCATAAAATAAATAGATAAATTTATAAAATTTGGTTATAATTGGATTTGGAATTTAAAATGTATTTAATCTGAGAATTTAATTTCCGGTGATTTCAAAACTTTGAAAAGTGTATAGTATTTAAAATATTTCCAAATAGAATCATTCAAAGAATTTTTAAAGCTTAAAATCAGTGCTCTTCTCTTTGTCGCTGGAAAATAATTTCGATGATGACGGCCGCATCATCGATATTTATTTTCGAGTTTCAAAGTGGAGAGACTATTCTATAGCTTTGCTATGGTTCGTTTTGAAAAATAAATTGATTTGAAATTCTAAACATGACTTGATTTATAATACATATTGAAGATTTTAAAATTTGATTTGATGTGATATATTAGATGTGTGTGTGTGTATATATATTTATTTCAATATTGTTTGAAGTAAATTGAAAAGGCAATTCTTAAAATTCATGTTAAGAATGATTTCAATTTTAAAACGAAGCCAAAATTTGAATGAATATTGAAACTTAACAAATGGGAATAGAAAATTTACTTGTATAATACCCAATTACGTTATAATCCGACTTACCAAAACCATCTAAAAATTGAATATGTAATTGAATAATTTACAATGCGAAATGATGTTAAAAGGAATTTAAAATTTGAGTAGTTATAATAACTATAAATATGCTTGATATATGTGATAGGATATATTAAGAGGAATTAATTTAATAATAATTTAAAACAAAGAAGAATTGAATTTGTTGAATAAAATATGATTATTAATTATTAATAGGGTATAATTGGATAATAAAACAATGAATAAATAAGATAAATAAATAAAACTTTATTCTGAAGGAATCTTTTTTTTTATCAAATATTAATAAATTGAATTAAATCAACTTAAGGGAGTATCTTGAATTTAAATTGAATTTCATTTAAAGGAAACATTTTGTACCTAACATTAATAAATGAGAAATCAGGACAATTTGATGAAAACCTTGATTTTAAAACAAATTGTTGAATATAAATTTATTCAAATTTAAATTTATATGGTTTAATCTAATTGTTTATTTTGTTTCTCAGTCTATTTTCTTTTGATTGTTTCTATTCTCCTACTTCCTCCCTTTTCGAGGACGAAAAGTTTTGAGTGGGGGAGAATGTAACGACCCGCAGATTTAACCGGTTTTAGTAACGTATTTAACTGAAATTTTGTGAAATTTTAACGATAAAATTTTGAAATATAAATTTGATATTTGGAATGCGTCTAGTTAAACATAGCAACTGGTAAAGTTTCGTCCGAAAATATGAAAGATTATTTCGCGCGTAAATTTACTTCAATTTAATCAGTTAAAAAGCGATGAAAATAAACGGTTTCAAAACCAAAATATTTTTACATAGAAAAATTCTAAACCATCTTTTGAGCAAGTTGTCAGTTTGTCGTTTTTCCAAATTCGGACATGTTTGACTCCGTCGATCTTAATTTACTGCGATTTTTGCGCATTTTCCGCTAGTTGAAAATTTCGAATTTTTATAATTAAATTATACCACTAATATATGTATACCGTTTTGACCATATCATCGTGCTGATCTCTACGGTATATTCGATTGTCAAATTCGGAGTCCTGTATGCGGTACGATCTACGAAATGCCCCTTCATTTTTTTTCCGTGCATCAATGTCATTCGCTTTAATAACTCATGCATTCACATTTTGACTATTTCAATTCCAAAAAAAAAAAAAAAAAAAAAAAATTTACAATTCCATTGTTTCAATTCATAATGGTTCATTCGGTGCTCCTCACTCTACATTTTTTTCCTTTTGCTTTGTTACTGTAAAGGAAATTGTATTAGTTCTCATACATATATATTGCACTTTTGCATGTTGAGACTTACGTGTCCCTCTTGCTCTCTTCTTTTTTTGGGCCGTGCATGTTTTTTTTTTTTTTTTTAAAAAAAAATGAAAGAAAAAAAGAAATATGATGAGTCATGAATAGTATACTAGCTGCCACCACATTTTGAGTATTTATGCAAACTTCCCGGCTATTCACTTTTCATCTTTTCAGTTTAGCTTCCCCTTCCAAGCCATCAAAGGCTGCCTTCTCCTCTTACTAAAAAAAAAAAAAGTATAACAAAGTAAGCAACATACATATTAAAGCTTAGGTATATTTTGCCCGCACGTCATCTTTGCAAAACCAATTTCATGCTCCGCCTCTCTCTAAGCCAAGCATTCATCGTCGTGCCAAGTCCGACCAAGCCACCATCACCACAAGCTCCATGACAGCAAGCACGTTCGGCCTTGTCGCGTGCTAACCACCATCCTCCCCTCCCTGACGTCCGCCTCCCACTCTCTTCCATCTCCTCTCGGCTGCCGCTTCCCACGCCGCCGCCTTGATAGCATCCTACCCGACCCGCTCCTCACAGCATGCACCTCACAACACGTCCCTGCCTTTCAAAACCCAAAGCCTTCTTTTACTTCTCCTTTATACGAAGGTATATTATCAAGTGGTTATTTTATGTTTCTGAATATACCTATTCATAGCATTGTATAACATCCAGGCTTGTTTCATGGGAAGCCTACCTGACAGCATGCAACAATTACTCTTATATGATATAACATGTTTGTCTTTATAAATGTGAATTTATATAAGATCTATATTATGCTGTTGTTAAAAAAAAAAAACGAGTTTACAAAACATAATATGCATGAGTTTCATTGATTTGCCTGTGTATGTAAGGCATGTATTGCTTGCATCGGTTAGTTATATATATATGCTGTATGCGCATGCATTAGTTTTGTTTATGTATGTGCTGAAAAATGAAGCAACGTATGTAATTTTTAACATCTTTTGTTATATTTTGTATTTGGTTAAAAAAAAAAGGAAAAAAAGAAAAAGTGTTGCTTTCAGTGAATATGTTTACGGTTATATATATATATATATATATATATACACTTTATTTTTAAATTTTATGTTTTTTTTTAAAAAAAAAAAAAAAAAAAATTTACATTGATTTAAGGGTACGCTATATTTGTGAGTTGTATACAGTAAATATATCATATATGCATAAGTTTATACCTTTGCTCCATATATTAGTTTACGGTTTGCATATGACGGTTTGTAAATGAAATCTACATGTAACCGCTTATAGCCGGATCTATATATTTGGTTATAAATATACTTTGCATTTTTGATTTGTTCGTAGTCTGCATATTTGCTATAAATATATATAGATAGGTATATATGGATTCATACATGTGTCGTCTTATATTTTTTTAAAAAAAAAGAAAAGTTCCGTTTAGGAAATAACGATTTTTTTTTATGACGATATTTGATTTGATGTGTTTAAATTTAATACTTATTTGATAATATAAAGTTTTATGAAAATTTATATATATTGATTGAAATTCTATCCATATTGATGTGGTTTCCTACTGTCGAATTTTGTCGCAGCCGCTCTAATTGTCATTGTCCGAATCCACATTTCAGCAACAGTCTTCTAGCTTTGTCAATTATCCATGCTTATCCATGTCCTTTTGCATCTTATTCTCGTCCATCTCTAGCCTCGAAAGGTGAGTAATCACTCAGATTAACGTTCTTTTATTTTATTAAATTTGATTTCAATTGAAACGACAACTGAAATATGTTGTTGTTAGTTATTTACACTGTTGTATGTAAGTTATTACCTCTATCAGTTCACCTGTGACATCTGACACCATTATCTGTTACTTTTATGATGATAATCTAGTTTGGTTGATAATTGATTGATTGTTTGTTGTTTACATTGAGCGTTAAATCTTTAATGTATAAAGTGATGAATAATATGCAATTGAAATTGACGTAGGAGTTAAAAATTTGAAATTGATATACATGTTGAATTTGACTAGATAAAATTTGTATAATATGATCCCTTTTAAATAAATTGACACGTAGAAATAGTGTTAACCACACCTTGAACCATTTAAATGTATGATGTATAGATATCAAATTGAAGAACCGTATGAATATTAATGTAAAAATATTTAATCTACATGAAATGATAGTGTAGATTCTAGAAATAATTATATTAATTCGCACAAACAACAATGTGAATTAATATGATTATTTCGGGATTATTTGAATTGTTTTTTTTTATTGTGTTTGATTGTTGTTATTGTTTATTTATTTACTTTGACACCATCCCAGTTATCACACTGCAAGTTCCCTTTGTTTGATTTTTGAATTGGAATTGGAATCGGGTTGAAATGATATATACCCAAAATGAACTTGACCTAGGATAGAGAATTTAATAAACTCGATTGGTCAATAATTTGATTTGAAATAAAATAAAGATTTTATTTGAATAATAAAGTTTTGAAATAAAATTTGGAACGTAAATTTTGAAGAAAGGAAAATGTAAAGATTGAAATCTGAAACAAATATTAACGTAGAAATTGATGAAAGAATGTTGTTTGAAATTAATAATTAAATTTGAAATTATAATTTAAGTTTGAAATTATAATTAAGTTGAAATTATTAAGATGAATTCATAATTAAGTGGAAATGATTTAAGGAATTAAGTTTGAATTTATAATCAAGTTTGAAATTATTAATTTCGAAATTATTAATAATTAAGATTGAAATTATTTAATAATTGAGTGAGAGTTAATTGTTTGATAATTGAATAAAATTGAATTCTTTGATAAGAGAAATTGAACTTTTGAATAAGTGGATTTGAACTTCGTTAATAAATGAAATTGAGTTTCTTTATTTATTAATTAAGCTTTGGAAAATTTAAGTAAGCCAATAAGTGAAATTAAACTTCTCGAACATATGAAATTTAGTTCTTTATTAATTAAGTTTGAAATTTGTAACGAAGACAATAAATAAGTGAAATTGAATTTCTTTAACAAGAAATAAATATGATTTATTGAAATGAATGGGGTTTATTGGAATTAACGTAAGACTTGGAATTTAAAGAATTAATTTGACGAATTTATTTTATTTCAATTTGAAGTTTTGATATAATGAAGTTGAACATAAGTAATTGATTTAAATGAATTGGAATTTAATTAGAAGTTATTTGAATGACAAATTTACTTAATGAATATTGAATGAAATCGATAAATGGATTTAAATTGATTTGAATAAAAATTAAACAATTTAATTGATTTCGGAATGAAACTTATATACGAACTTGAATCAATATGTGAATTGTTTAAATAAAAGTTAAAATCGAATTATAAGATTTTGAAATGGTAATTTGGAAGTTTGAAACGTAACTTTGGATTTTGATTTAGAAGACAAACGGAATGTTGATTTACGAATTGAAATTGAAATTGAATTTGATTTGGTTTGAAATTTATTAAACGACCAATCGGTGTAATAATTACGAAAGTTATTAAAGAAACCGGAATCGGTTATGGACATACTCTCTGTCTAAACCGAAACCCACTTTAATAACTATACGCGGAGTGATGATCCAGAATGAAGTGGTTGGAATGATGTACGTGATGACTGAAGAAAGAGAACGCTAATGGATAGCCTTGACACTTGTGTCAAATTGGAAATGACTAAAATCAGGAGCCGTGCCGGGCCAAATGGGGTTAGCCACCTCGAGCGAACACACTTCTTCGTAACTACTACTCATTACTTGTGATTGATTGGTGCACCCTCGGAATTTCAGGAGTGTTGTTTCGCGGTGTTGCGATCGCTGCGGCGATGCGTTCTCACCAGTCCGGATCAGGCGAACGGTAGTTTCACTACCTTGGGTATTGCCTCATGTGCCTTGTCATACTTGTATTCCCTATATGCGCGACCACTACGAATTTGTTTTGTGTTATACCTATGGAGTACTCCCTGATATCCCACTAGTTTACGGTGGAGTTTACAGTGCTGTATAGACTATAACGCTTATAAAAATGTGTTAAGGGGGATAATGGTAACGCCTTAACACTATTTTGATATTTTATATTACTGATAGACATTATCTATTTAGCGTATATTACTACATAGTAGATAGTTTAACGGATCCTTAGAGGATGGTGATTCCAACATCCTTTGAGTTACTTGTATTTCGATTGCTATTTCACTTGAGTTGGATTTATTGATATGAGAATATTAATCCTGACTCGAGTGTTTTGTGTTTTGCTTTACGCTCGGGTCAGACTGAGTGGTTCAGCTTTTGAGACTCACCTTTGGAGTTGGAGCTTTTCTTGAAGATCCGCCATCTATTCTGCTTTCAGTATTCGATGATTCCAGTGATGTATCCTGATTTGTACTTGATGTATCATATTTCTCTTCTGTTGTAAACTCTGATGTATCTTATATATTTATATAGTAGCTTCATGAACTACTATTTTTCTTTTACTTCCGCTGCATATTATTACTCTGTGTCTGTGATTCTGTGATTATTTATTTACTGTATATCTGAGTTTTGCAAATTTAAATTAACAATTCGGTATTTTGAATTATTCAAGCCCGACATGTGCGGATGCGAATAGTCCAAAATAGCGGGTCGTTACACAAAATGAATGGGGATGTGTAATCCAGAGTTGATTCACTTGTTTTGCATATCATCATTTCATATTATTTTGAGATGTTTTAACCATTATGGTTGTAGGAGCATAGCATATGGTTTTATGAAAAGGTTTTAGGATATTAGTGAGGGGAAACCCGTTTCGCAAAGCGGCATGGTCTCACTAGATATCTAAATGATTTGAGATGATAGATTATTATTCATACCAGACTTTATGTCTAGCTCGAAGTTTATGTTTTTCCCTTAAACTCTTGGGTGCTTAATTGATTTATGTAGTCTGAGGGTTGAGGTTTTCAAGTACCTCATTAGACGAATAAGCTTCCAAAGATGTGCAGGAGGCATTATAGCTACTCTGAGTTCTTGTTCAGTTTGATTCCATTGTGCTATGTTTGCTAAGGCAAAGTTGTTAATTGCCTATTATGTACCCAGATCACTTAGGGGGCATCTTCATATGTTGCTCTTGAAGTATTTTGTAATAAATATAATTTTCAAAACATGGTTACATTGTGGGATTACGTAAAGAATATTGAAAGGGTTTTTGGAATGGAATGTGAATGTTGTTTTGGAACTTTAAACTTTTTCCATTGTAAAGAATATTGAAAGGGTTTTTGGAATGGAATGTGAATGTTGTTTTGGAACTTTAAATTTTTTCCATAACCATGTGTTTTTGTTATATCAGTGTAACTAAATTTACCATATTTGTTCATCGAGATTAATAAGTATGGATGGCTGCAGCATCCGTAGTCATTAGTTTTGGGCCTCCAAGTGGCGGATGTCACAAGTTGGTATCAGAGCATAGGTTTATGAAAACTTAAGCAATTTAAACCTAAAGGGTTTTTCAAAACATAATCTATTGATTGGGGTTTGGTTAAACGTGGTTGTAACGTACTTGTATTTGATATATATGTGTGTGTGTGTTCCCCTCTGTCTTAGACTGTTCTTTTGTATCTTACGAAGGCTCGTATATAGATTTGTGAGAAAGAAGAATGGAAGCAGGAAATGGAAGACGAAATCTAGGTGGAGGAAGCACCACAACCGATGGAAATGCTCGACCTAACACCTGGAGGAACCAAGGTCGACAGGCTAACACTAATCAAAATGCGGAAGCCAATGTGGGTGTTGGAAATCCGCCAATAGATGCGGGGATGATGTATCAGTTCTTTGCCAATTTGATGCAAGCGTGAGTTGTACCGGTGTTGCTGGAAATATTGGAGAAGCTAATCTTTCTGCTTCAGTTGGGAATAATTATGCTAAGTTGAGCAGAGACTACGCTAGTTTGGATGAAAAGCCGTTTATGGGAATGAAGAATGCTATCGAAGTAGAGAATTGGTTGTTACACTGCGAAAGAATATTTGTTGATCTGGGTTTAGAAGATGAGAAGAAGAGAAGGTTGGCCTCTAGGCAGTTGTAATGGTCAGCATTTCATTGGTGGAATAGTGTGAATATCGGAATTCTAGAGAAAGTGTTGACTTAGGTTGACTTTCGAAGGAGATTTGAGCAGAAATTTATTTCTGAGATTGCGAAATCAGCATTGATGCGAGTTTTATGGATTTAGTTCAGGGAGATATGTCAGTTATTGAGTTATGCTAATAAGTTTGATGAGCTATCTTGATATTGATACGATACTGTAGACACTGACATCAGAAGGAATGAAAGATTCGTTTGGGGACTGAGGCCCAAGCTTGCTAGGGCAACCCTACCACATATCCGAGATCCTAATAATGTAGTAGTGGAGATGGCAATCTACCATGAAGAGATGCTTGATGTTTGTGCTAGTGAGAAGCCGGTTGAATCCCATGGTCCTCGGGAAAGAAGAGGAAGTTCTTCAAAAATAAAGAAGCCCAAAAGGGATATACAGCCAAGAAAGTAGAAGCTGATTTAGTCTATTACAAATGTGACAAGAAGTGTCATTTTGAAAATGAATGTCAGCCAGACAAAGGGAAGAAGATGGTGGATAAGGAGCATGTGAAATGCTACAACTGTACCAAGTTGGGCATTATAAGAATCGGTGTCCAGAACCAATTAGGGCAGACAAAGGGAAAGTTTTTGCTGTTAGACTATCATCTGCTAAGCCAACTACAGCTGATAAAGGGAAGACTATGATGGAAGGTACGTTTTTGATTCAGAATATTCCAATTTAGATACTACTCGATACCGGTTCATCACATTCATTTATATCTCAGAATTTGATTGATAGGTTATTCTTAGAATCCTCGTATCTTATTTCTTCCTTAAGGGATACTATTCCAGTAGGAGGGTACGCCACTCTAGGGATGAGATGTGACTAGTTAGAACTTGATTTGTTAGGTCATATGTTTGTATGTAGTCTGCATGTTTGTGATTTCATAGATTTTGGGATCATTTTTGGAATGGATTGATTACGTAGATATGAGGCTAGAATATTTTGCCAAGATAGGGAAATATCAGTAAGACGCCTAAATAGTCATAACCGAATCATCTTCTGAGTGGAGAATTCCAACCGGAGTGTTTATGCTTTGTCAAGTGCTACAAAAGTGGGCGAAGAGCTAAGTCAGGTTCGAGTTGCAAGAGAGTTTGCAGATGTTTTTGAGCTGGTCAAATGATTACCTTCAAAACGAGCTGTTGAGTTTCGGATAGATCTTGCGCTAGGAGCTGAGCCTATCGGTAGACCACCTAGTATGATGACACCGGTTGAGATGAAAGAATTGAAGGTGCAGCTAGTGGATCTAGAGGGAAGAAATTTTTTTAGACTAAGCAGTTCGCGTTGGGGAGCGGTCCCAGTTTTCGTGAAGAAGCCAAATGGGTCGTTAAGAATGTGCATCGACTATCGTAAGCTGAACGAAAGGACGATCAAGAATAAGTATCCTTTGCCGAGAATAGATAATCTATTCAATCAGTTGAGTGGAGCCAGAGTGCTTTTCCAATTGGATTTTGCGAAGGGGTTCCATCGGTTGAGAGTGGTAGAGGACAGTGTTCCTTTGATAACATATCAAATAAGGTATGGTTCGTATGAATGGTAAGTGATACCATTTGGATTGACGAATGCAATTGCTTTCTTTGTGGATTTGATAAGCCGAGCTTTCCGAGAGCACTTGGATAGGTTCGTATTAGAATTCATAGATGACATTTTATTGTACTCGAAAAGTGAAAGGGAGTACGAAGATCATCTGAGAGTAATGCTTGAGGCGCTGAGGCAACAACAACTAAATGCGAAGTTTTCCAAGTGTCATTTTGGAAGAAAGAGGTCAAGTTTCTTGGTCATGTGGTTTTAAAGGAGGGTTTGGCAATAGATCCAGTTAAGGTTAAAGCTGTCAAAAATTGGAAGAGACAGATATGGTAATCGAGAACAGGAGTTTTCTCAAACTTGCTGGCTATTACCGAAGATTCATTAGGGATTTTTCGTGGATAGCAGCACCTTTGACTAAGTTGACTAGGAAGGATGTCAAGTTCATTTGGTTCGACAAATGTGAGGAAGGTTTCCTTAAGTTAAAGCATTTGTTAACCAACACACCAATGTTAGTCGTTTCAGATGAATACCAAGGGTTGGTGGTGTACCCTGATGCATTTGGAAAAGGATTGGGAGCTGTATCGATGAAAAATGGCAAAGTTATTGCCTATGCTTCTCGACATCTTAGACCGCATGAGATGAAATACCCACCTCATGATTTGGAGTTGGCTGCGGTGATCTTCGCGTTGAAGATTTGGAGACATTATCTCCTAGGGGAGAGATTTGAGCTATACACGATCATAAATCTTTAAGATACTTATTCTCTCAGAAGGTGTTGAATATGCGACAACAGAGATGGTTGGAGTTTTTGACTGCTTATGATTTGGTATAAAATATACTCCTGGGAAAGGAAATAAAGTAGTGGATGCTCTTAGCAGGAAAAATCATAATATGGTGTTAGCAATGTTGGTGGAAATGAAAAATTTAGAATCTTTTACAACTTGTAGTATAAAGTCGAGATTGACTGGTAGTTCTAGTCAAAGTACCGCTATGTTAGCCTGTTTAGAAGTGTAACCAGTGCTGATCGAAAGGATAGCTTCTAAAAAGAAAGAGGATCTAGTATTAGCCGATAGAATTAGAAGGCTTGAGGTGGGATCAGAGATTGATGATCTAAAAGATTTTGACATCGACCAGAGAGGATGATTGAGGAAGAAGGGACGCTTATGTGTTCCAAATATAGAAAACTTGAGAAGAGATTTCTAAAAGAGTGTTATTGATCCAAGTTTATGATTCGTCCTAGGAGGACAAAGATGTATCAGGATATGAAGAGGAGCTTCAATTGGGAAGGCAATATGAGGGATGTTGGCTTGTGGGTTGGGCAGTGTGCTAACTGTCAACAAGTGAAAGCCGAACACCAGAAACAGAGCAGGTTGCTTCGGACTTTAGAGATTCCAGTTGGAAGTGAGATTCTATATCCAAGGATTTCATTGACGGGTTGCCAAGGTCGAATAGGGGGCATATGGGTCATAGTGGACAGTGTTCGTTGACGGAAATTCTATCGGTTTAGAAAACCGTCGAACGAATTTAAATTAAAAAATAACCGCAAGCGCACGGTGTACGAATGTAGCACGTGGCGAATACGGGTCGATCCGCAGAGAATTGATGATTTTAAAATTCTATTCAATCAAATTCTATCGAAGTCGAGAGTAAATAGCTAGAAATGTAAGAAACTAACAAAAACTAGCAAAAGAAAATGATAAAAATATGAGAGTGTTAAAACAATTTAGAGACAATTTCCACTCTCTAGATCACATAAATCAACAAAATGAAGTTATGATCTCTCTTTTCTTGTCATTAGTGAATTAGTTGATGCGCTTATCATAAGTATGGTATATTTGTGCTATTAATTAGCTCAATATAAACCATCAAACTATAACACAACCACTAATACACTTTTAAATCTCATAAAATATGACAACAAAGTTGAAAGCAAAATCTATTTTCAGCATGACCTATTAACTATTAATTAGAAATATAAGCCATCAAATTTTAATTTCAACAATCACTTCTTTGCCATAATCATATGTAGATGAAGAGGCAATTTGTGTTTTGTTTGTTTAAGCATAGCCTATTTGTTATAAACAACATAGACTATCAAATTCAAAGCTAAACAACATCATTAAACCACTTCAATCATTCTCATTAAGCACAAAAAGAGAGCATAAACATCAAATTAAGTTGAAGCTACATGATTAGAGAGCTTCATTACCCCTAAATTGAAGGAGTTTAGCCTCTCATATTTGTTATCATATGAAAAAATATAGCTTGCAACATGAAGAAAAAAAGAAAAGGAAAAGAGTGCAAAGTGAAATGAAAAACTAATCTACTTTCATGAAATAAGAGAGATCTACACTACTTGCGTAAAAGGAAATGAACATGTAATTAAAAGAAAAAACAATTAACATTGCATAAAATGAAAAGAAAATTACATAAAATAAAAATGGTTAAGTAGCCATGAAAAGAGAAAGAGAGCTTTCTTTTATTTTGAGCCTAAACTAATGAGAAGAGAGACTAAGAGAAGAGACTGACTAAGAAGGGAGAGGTTACATGAAACATATGGGTATTTATACATGTATGAAACCCTAATCATATTTTTGGGGAATGTCCAAAATGCCCCTTAGGAAATGTGGAGACCAAGTAATCATTAACATGTCTTAATCCCCCATTAAGTGTACATGAAGCCATTAACTCCAAAAGCATGTGCATTTGCCTTTAATTTGTACATTAAGGTAGGTGGGTAGGTGGGGTCCTCTATGTTCTTCACTTTGAATTATTTCCTTCTTCATTCCTTTGTATTAATTTTGTGCATGCATATCTTCATGAAACCACTTATATTTGAGATCAAATTCCTACAAAAATATATACAAATTTTCAATTAATTTTTCTCAAAGAAATATGTGCACACAAATGACCGTTTTGCCCATATATGAAGATGAATATGTGACAATTTGGAATAATTTGAATTTTTGGTTTAAACAAGTTAAAATACCCAATATGATCATTTATTTAATTCAAATAGATTAAATATGGTGGTAAAAATATGCGCATTTACGTGCACATCAAATACCCCCACACTTATCTTTTTATTCGTCCTCGAATAAAGGAAAACCAAGATAAATCCGTTTTCGTAGAGAGCACGATTGCATTGAGCATATGCAACAAGCCGTTAAACCTCTGGGTGTCCCCAGTAGGACGAGTGTTGTCTCGTGAGGGTTTTCAGCGGATACTACCCACAAAATCCAAATGCAGGATGAAAATATTTACAAAATGCAAGATTTATTTACAAAGAGATGAATGCAAGTTTCTAAAAATATTTACAAACGAAGGATTTACTTTTAAATTGACACGAATAAGTTAAATATAGGTTTTGGCTATTATCTTGAAAATTGATGTCATTTACTCGTCAAAATTTCCAACAAAAATCAAGTTATCATAACAAATAGACTGTAGTTTAACTCGTTGTTTTGGTTAATAACACAGTGTAACTATGAATTGGATCCTTAGTTGATTATCAAAGTTTATCAAAGTGGTATTTTCATTTCTTTTCAATAACAAATCAAATCAATTAAGTAAAAATAGTGCTAGGATTCAATTGCTTGCTCTCTCATTATTTATAAGAAAAATTACACACCTAGCTCAGTTAAACTGAGGCCAGATATACCACTCATGCACTGCCTTTCAGGCTTATGTGAGGGGAGTACAGAGCATGGCGAGTGCACACACTTTCGTGCATACACTTATCGACCGTAGGTCGTTTTTATTAAGTCTATTCTTTTTTTTACATGTGTTCCATACATGCATAACCGTGAGGACTTTTAAATGAGTATGAAAGCACATAATCAAAGATTTCAAGTAATTCGCCCATGCATAACCGAGAGGAATTTAAATGAGAGTGAATACATTGGATGTTATCTTATATATATATATATATATATATATATATATATATATATATTTAAAAGAGAGAAAGAGTTTTGCAAAATTATCTTAGCACTATTTAACATAGAAGACAAAAAAATGTTATATCGTTTACTTTAAATCAACCACTTATTAAAACAAAGATTTTCAATTAGGATATTTCATAATTAACACGTATGAATCTTCCTATATACTAGTTAAACCATTGTTATTTATAATCAAACTTCATTTTTATTTTTATTAAGACAAATAAATTTTCAAAAATTTCAACTTAATAAACCAAAACCATATATTTACCTTATACTGTTTCTTTAAAAATAAATCAAAATACCTAAAAAAGATATTTTTAAATATTGATTTTTTGAGTTTTGGAAAAAAAAAGAAAATTAAAAAAAATTAATCATGAAAAATCAAAATGAAGGTGAGTCTCCCCCCACACTTGATTTTGACCGTGTCCCCACAGTCAACCCAAGTGGAAGGATAAAAATAAAAAGAAAAACATGACCTTTATTTAAATGAAAATGAAAAGGTTATTATTTACAAGAGATCAGAAAATATACAGTTAAAGAGTAAATGAAATGGTCTTCCAAAGATCGATTTATTTGTCTCGCCAAGTATGCGTGACATAGCTTAAGCGTAGAAAACCAAATCGTAAAAGATTTCAAAATTGAATGTTGATTTGGCAAAACGAATGTCGTTTTATTGAAAATCGTACGAGTTATTTTGTTTTCGATGATTTGTAGGGTAGATAAAATGACTGATTGAAATTAAAGTTTATTTTCATCAAATTGAAATTCAAGCTTGTCATTCAAAAATTCTTCAATTCAAAATCAAAGTGGTGATTTAAATTTTCCCCGTCGGATTTTAACAACTCGCCATCCAAAAGTCCAAAAAATTCGTGTTCATTAAATTCATCTTCCTTTGTTGGATTATCAACAACTTCATTGCGTCTCTCAAGTTCAAAATTCAAAGTTGTTGTATTCAAATTTTTGTAATCGAGAAAAGGAAGATCGAATTTTAAATTTGGTTCCACACTCTCAAAAGAATTGAAATCCAACTCAATTACCGTGTTTTCAACAAATTCATTAAGATTGTTATTTTCAGTTTCAAAAGTTATTGTTGGAAAATCGTCAATTGTGGTAAAAGATGGATTATTACTTGACTCATCACACGTTGAAATTTGATTTTGTTTTTCACGAAAATTTTCCAATGTTTTAATCAACAAATTCGTGTGATCATCGTAAATTTCATTCATTTGCTCAACAATGTCAAATTTGTAATTATTAACTTGAAAATTTTCGATTTGGACTGGTTGAGTACAAGAATTGTCAATTTCAATAAATGGTAAATTATTATTTGATTCTTCGCAAGTTGAGATTTGATTATGATTTTCACGAAATTTTTTCTATTTTTCAAGTAATAAATCCCCGTTATCTTTTTCTATTCGGTCAACAAAATCAAATTCATGATTATTAATTTGAAAATTTTCATTTTGAATTTGTTGATAACCAAAGTTTTCAATGGTATCGTTATTGAAACTATTCCCATTGCCAAAATTATTTGAAAATTGGTTCACATTTTCGTCTTGATTTTGAAATTCATTTTGAAGCTCGAAATTGAACTGGCATGGGTTACACTCGAAATCATTTGAATTTTGAAGTGAATTCAAATTTTGATTATTTTGAAAACTTTGATTAGAGTTATAGCACAAATATAAATTGCATAACTTATTTATCTCTTGATTTTGTTGGATAGAGAGTTCAAGTAACGACGAAATGTTATTTTCAAGAGTTGAGGGTTGACCATTATTTTGGAAATTTGGTGGTTCAAAATTCGAATTGTCTAAACAAAAGTTTTTGTTAAAATATCCATACGAATTTGGAGTGAACCATATGGATTATATTGATTTTCACAACTCAATTCAAGTGAGTAAGAAAAAGGAAACTCGGACATTTTCAAGATTTTTTTTATATTTCGTTTTTTTATAAAGAAAAAATATTTACAGAGAGGAATTATTTTTCAAAGTGAAAAATTGATTTTTGTTTTGTATTTTGGTTTTTCAATTTTTTTATTTTTGAAAAGATTTTTTTATTATTTTTGATTTTAAATTTTTTTGGAATTTTGATTCGAAAGTTTTCAAAGGAAAAGAAAAAAAACTAAGGTAAGAAATATTTACATTTTTTTAGTTTTGGATTTTGAATTTTTTTTTGTTTTTTTCTTAAAATATGCATGAACAAATGCAACTAAATGAATGCATGGTTCTAATTACAAATTATTTATCCTAAGTTAACCCAAAATTGTATAATCACAAATTGTCTTAAATCAACAAGATAGTTCTCAGCCAGGTAACGGGCAGGATTTATCGGTGCACCATGAATCACCGTAGCAATATAGCAGAAGGTTTATGTATCTTCAGAGGAACAACCACTATAATATTTACGAATCACCGTAATGTTTATAAATGGTTATTACTCTGCCGTAGCCTAGACACCAAGAAATTAAATTGTTCAAAGAAAACAACTTGTCAATATACAATTTAGCGTTTTTGATTTCTAACCGTTATTATTAATCAAAATTCTAGGATGAAATGTAAAGCAGAAATTAAACGTGTATTAACAATGCAACTACAAATGGATTTATGTTTTTGTTTTTTTTTTGAATTTTTTTTAAATGCAAACAAACAACAATGCAAAGCAAATAAAAACAAGAGATAGAGTAAGCAAGTAGTTTTTTTTTGGGCAAGCACTTCTTTTTGATATTCTACTTTTGCAAACTTTTCTGCTTTGACAACCTGAAATTAAAAACAAGATAAATATATATACCCAATTTATTTTTCTAAGAAACGGAAACAATTAACCCTCAAACGAAATTAAAATAGCACATTCAACTCAAAACCAATGCTTTAAATAAAACACCTAAAACAAACTAAAAAAACAAAAACTAAACTAAACACCAAACAAATGAATTCCCCAGATAAACTCACAATCAAACCACAGCCCACTTCAGTTCTATTTTTTTATTAACCAGACCATTCCACTCTTTCTTTTTGATTTTTATTAAAAAAAATCATACAACAAAAAACCCCTCTTTTTTTTAAACACTATCACACACAAACCCGGCCCAAATATAAATCCACCACCCACAAAGATAATTACAGTCTTCTTTTAATTCACATATAATTTCTCAAATTCCTCAATTAACCAGGAAACGTAAATTCGAGATATAGTAATAATAATAATTGCGAACTTCTCAAATCACTGGTTCACGGATGTGTAGAGTGGTTCGAGGGCTGTGTTCGCGGATGTGCTGATTGAAGGAATGATTCGAAGGTAGTGGCGATTTCGAATGGGTTTGCGGTGGCTTCGAATTCGAGTGTCGTGATGGAATTTGTTGCGATGGATTGGCGTAGTGATTTGGTGGAGGTCAGAATTTAGGGATCTTGACGTTGAGATGCAGTGAGTGTTCTCATTCGATGTCTAACGATTTGAGAAATGAGGCAGAGAACAGAGGATGTTTGCTGTTCGAAATGGAATTGATATGTGCAATGAAGTGTTGTTTTGGTGAGCAATGACACTTGAAGAGGCAAATGAATTATATGAAGCTCAGTAGTGCTTTCGAAGTGCTCAGTAGAGTTTTGTAAAGTTTCGGTGGGTGGAGATGCTCAGTTGTGCTTCAGGTGTCAAGGGTGGTTTGGTGGTTCAGATAAATGCTGAATGTGATGTTGAAGAGGTACGTCAGTTGATTGAAAGGCAGAAATGGGTGACTTTAGGATGAGTAGTACGATAGTGGAAGAAAAGATGGTGGTTGAGTGTGTTCTTGGTGGAGTTGAATTGCGCTGGGGATGGCAGTGGTTGGAGTGAATGTGATTGATGGATATGTTGTATGGAAATGTGTTGGATGGTGAGTATGTGGAAGTTTGTTTGAATGTAGATGAATTTGCAGAAGTGGACACTGTGAAGTTATAGGTAGTTTGATGGTGATGTATGGCTTGGTGTTGGAAGGGGGCACTGCTGGTTGTGTGGAGTTGTTTCTGGTGGTAGAAGTTTGTATGGTCACTGATGATGGTCATGACTGCTGTGGAGTTGGTTGAATTGGTTTGTGAAGGGTTACAGTACGTTGTCGAGAGATATGTACGCACTGCAGGTAGTTTGTGCACAGGTAGGTATTTGAAGTTGTCGATGTGGTGGATGAATGTGTATGTGTTACGGTGTTGCTGTTCCAGGCAATTTGAGGGGAGTGGTAGCAAGCAATGTGGTCAAAAGGGTTGTGATGTTTGTAAGTGATATGAAGTGTTATTTTTGATGGAGCAGATTTCTGGTGGCTTTGAAGTATAGGTTGAAATGATGTGAGATATGGTGATGTTGCTTGTACATGGAATGGCCAGAGGCCAGAAGGAAGGATGGCAGTTAGCAGAGGCAGTGTGAAGCAGGCGTGAATGGTGATGTCTTGTGTATGTGGGTATGTTCAGCAGTGAAGTCTGGAGTTCGGGGTGAAGTTATGTAGAGGTGCTCTGGGTTGTGAGTTTGTTCACTGTTGTATTGATGTAGGTGATGATCGATGAGGTTAAATGTGATGAAGTTTGGATGTAGGGGATATTATGGTTGTGGTCAGTAGTTTAAGAAAGGAGTTTTTGATGGTGTGGAAATTTATGCTGTGGAAAGTTGAGTAAGAGGGTGAGTACAACAGCAACAATGGGAGGTGGTCGGTGTTGAAGACAGTGATTGAATTTGAACAGAGGTGGTTGAATGGTGGAGTAAGAACAAGGTGTAGAGCTATGACAGGGCAAGGCAGTGAACCAAAACTGATGGTTGGAGGAAGCGCACTTGGCTAGGAGTCAGGGGGAAGACATATATGATATGAAGTAATGGTGGTCGGGGAATGGTGGAATGATGTGCACTGGGCAAATTTGAAATGCAAGTCAGTAAAGATGTAGACAAAGAAGAAATGCAAATTGCTGATGTTTGTACAGGGGAAAACAGAGAACAGTAAAATGTAAATAGAACTGTAAAATGTAAACAGAGAATAGTGAAGTGAATGATATTTTTTTTTAAAAGAAAACTTTGTATGTTTTTCTTATATGCAAATGCAAATGGAAAAGCAACAAATGCAAAAAACACACAAAGAAATGAAAGCAACAATCACACAAACACGATTTTTTTTTACAAATGCAAATACACACACAAAATCAAAAGAAAATAATTCAAAGAATAGAAAATAAAAATAGAATCAAAATCCCCGGCAACGGCGTCAAAAAATTATTCGTCGACGGAAATTCTATCGGTTTAGAAAACCGTCGAACGAATTTAAATTAAAAAATAACCGCAAGCGCACGGTGTACGAATGTAGCACGTGGCGAATACGGATCGATCCGCAGGGAATTGATGATTTTAAAATTCTGTTCAATCAAATTATACCGAAGTCGAGAGTGAATAGCTAGAAATGTAAGAAACTAACAGAAACTAGCAAAAGAAAATGATAAAAATATGAGAGTGTTAAAACAATTTAGAGACAATTTCCACTCTCTAGATCACATAAATCAACAAAATGAAGTTATGATCTCTCTTTTCTTGTCATTAGTGAATTAGTTGATGTGCTTATCATAAGTATGGTATATTTGTGATATTAATTACCTCAATATAAACCATCAAACTATAACACAACCACTAATACTCTTTTAAATCTCATAAAATATGACAACAAGTTGAAAGCAAAATATATTTTAAGCATGACCTATTAACTATTAACTAGAAATATAAGCCATCAAATTTTAATTTCAACAATCACTTCTTTGCCATAATCATATGTAGATGAAGAGGCAATTTGTGTTTTGTTTGTTTAAGCATAGCCTATTTGTTATAAACAACACAGACTATCAAATTCAAATCTAAACAACATCATTAAACCACTTCAATCATTCTCATTAAGCACAAAAAGAGAGCATAAACATCAACTTAAGTTGAAGCTACATGATTAGAGAGCTTCATTACCCCTAAATTGAAGGGGTTTAGCCTCTCATATTTGTTATCATATGAACAAATATAGCTTGCAACATGAAGAAAAAAAGAAAAGGAAAAGAGAGCAGAGTGAAATGAAAAACTAATCTACTTGCATGAAATAAGAAAGATCTACACTACTTGCATAAAAGGAAATGAACATGTAATTATAAAGAAACCACTACAAGAAAATATTATATCAATGCAAGCGCGGATTGCACGAAAACTTGACTTGCTATAGTTAAATGGCTATTCTTTATTTAACTCAAAAAGACAACAACTTCAAGTGCAATTATATTAAAATGTATGCAATTATATTAACGCTCTTCACGGGAAATTTGCGTTCCACCCTCATTTCCCTTCGACTTATTTTTTGGCCGCCAAAATTTCATTTTCGTTTTCGTTCTCTCCCCTTAGGCTTCTCATCTTCACCCTCTTCACACACTTTTTAACATCGGTCCTCTTCTTCCGCTTTATTCCTCAAGCTATTATTCAAGCTCAATTCGATCCGAAGTTCAACGACCTGAAGCGCGATTTGGTCCAGACGCAATTCCTCAAACTCATTCGATCCGAAGTTCAACGACCTGAAGGCCACCAGAAGCACGATTTGGTCCGAAGTTCAATTCTTCCAGCGACCATCACTCCAAAGGTTAGATTCCTTCGCTTGTTCTTAGGCAGTAGTGACTAGACCCGTTTTATAATTATATTATTTTTTTGGTGCTTGTAGATGCAGATGATGATCTGTACAAGAAATTATGGCATGCCTGTGCCGAACCTTTAGTTACTGTTCCAAAAGTTGGAGATTTGGCATTTTAGTTCCCGCAAGGGCACATTGAGCAGGTGATTTGTTTGTATTATCTATTGTTTTTGTTGGTTGATTTGTTCCTGTAGTGTGTTTATGTGTTATTTGCTTCAATTTTTTATAGATGCTGTATAATTCCAGCGCACCTGGTAGCAATCATGAATAGAAAACTTTGTAGATCTAAAATTTTTGTGTTGCTTATTTCAGTGCAAATAGAAATGTTAAACCAAAAGTGTTGAACAACAAAATTTGAGGCGAAAGACTGAAGTCATAATAGTATTGCCTATTGTGCTGTCACACAGGCGCGGAGTGTGGTTTGGGTTTTGGGGGGGTGGTGGTGGGGGGTGGTATGGAGTTGTTGTTTTGGACATCCATTTGATGTTATTCATTGTATATCCACTTAAGCACAAACAGTTACACATTTGTAGGTGTTTAATATGATATCCGACATTTGTAACTCGGTTAAGCTGAACCAGATACGGATGAGGTTTTTGCACAAGACACTGGTCCTGGAACCAAACAAAAGTTATTTATATTTAACTGTTATGCTATAATTCAAATTCAAGTTTATACTAATTTGCAATCTTTAGGGGTAATTGTAGCAAAATGAGAATGCAATTGAGAAGGAGCCTCAGCCACTGTTGCGTCAAGACTGCATGTTCACTCCTGCAAAACACTTACTGCTTCGGATTTTCAATATTTAGACATCATGCGGATGGGTGTCTTCCACCATTGGTTAGATTTCTTTTTCTTTTTCTACTATTTTCTTTGCTTTACGTTGGTCTAATTGTTTTATTTGCATGTCGGTTTACATATGTTGGACTGTTAAATTTACCAGTGATCAGGACATGAGTAAAATTCTCCAACTCAGGAACTTATTGCTAAGTATTTGCATGGCGCCTAGTGACTGTTCCATCACATATTCCGTGGTATTTTCCTTTTATATCAACTTATATTTTACCATGTAATGCAAGGTTTTGAAGTAAAATGCTAATAGATAAGTTCCTCCAAAATATAATTTTATCGGTAACCCTTTTGAACCTGATATCCTTATTAAATGCAAGTATATTTTTGATTAAATGTAAATATAATTGCATGGTTAATAGTACGAATAGTATTAATAGTATGATTAAATGTAAATATAATTGCTCAATTGACATGTTGCTCAAATTGTCAAGCAGACCCTACTAGTTGCTTTGCAATTTTTTATGGATGCATTATTGTCGAAATAGCAGTTGCTTTAGCGATTGATTCATGAGTATAACTGCTTTTATTGCATTGTTGGTGATGCAGTGTTTTTTTTCCTTTAACAAAAGAAAGTTGTCTGCACTCTTTTGTAAGTTTATTGTGTTCGTTGCACTGTTTCACAGTGGTAGAGAATTTTCCACATGATTTTGGAAGTTCATTATGCTCGTTGCGGCATTTGTTTTGTCTCGTCTTTTTTATTTTGAATGCATAATCTTTAGTTTGATGCAAGTTTACATGGATGCGCATACCAAGTATGCTAGCATCTTGGAGCGTGTTTGTCAGTTCCAAGAGACTTCTAGTTGGAGATGCTTTTATTTTCCTCTGATAATGACACGATAGTCGTTGTACTCATGTCCCATTTTTAGCATGTTTTTAGCTTGTACTCACTCAGCATCACACACAGTGAAGAAAATAACAGCCTTCGTGTTGGAGTGGGACGAGCTAGAAGATAACATTCAAATGTGTCAACCTCTGTTATCTCAAACGCAATATGCATATTGGCGTCCTTGCAACAGCATGACATGCTTTTACCACGTGATCGTTATTTACAGCTTACTATGATCCAAGGTGCTAGTTTGGATTTAAAAAAATTTGTTAGTACACTATTGGTTGCATTTTTACCTCAGCTTCATCTTGTCGCATTTCACCTTAATCACTATTGGTTTTTTTATTTTATTTTTGTATACCATTTTACTGGTATCTTTGTTGGTTGAACCCTTTTTTTTGGGCTAAACTTAGTTATAGTAGCATGAACTTTCCCCTTACACGACGTCTCTAAAAAAACTGACCTTAGAGTATCATAAATAATTTTTTTGATACAAATCATACTCTACTTGATTTAATACCTAAATTATGTAGTATGCAATTCTTGAATTTAGTAAGATAGCATTTGTGCAAAAATATGGTTTTCTGTTTTGTTGTTACGCTAGTTTTACCTTTTGCTTCTTGCAAGTGTAAGTGCGGACGTTGTGTTTCCCGCAATCAAAAACTTGCAACCCGTAGATTTTTCATCATTTTCCAACATATTTTATATTATAGTTAAAAGATGTGATGTTTGAACAAAAATAATGAATGGATCCTCATCCTTACGAGGGACACTAGTTATTATCGGCTTGCTCTTGAATTGTCTTCCTTGCAGTTGTTAGTATGACATGACAGGGCGAGTCCATCTGGATTCATTGTTCCTTAAGGCCAATATATGGAGTCCCTTGAGAAGAATCCGACAATAGGAATGGGATTCAAGATGAGGTTTAAAGGTAAAGAATCCCCAGACCAGAGGTATCGCTATAACTCTGTAACTGCATGTTCATGTATCATTGCTTATTCGGTTCCCAGATACAAATAATATGATCCTCCTTTTGTTCTGCTAGTTACAATTTCATGAAGGTTCAAAGGCACCATTTTCATGTTTATTTGAGTAGTTGAAGTCCCACCGAACTGCTAGCTAACAAGTTGGATGACAATTTGCATGATAGTAAGTTTGTTTGCCTATAAAAAACCTCAACTTTGAATTATTTTCACCAAATTTATATATTAAAACTATAAACATGTCTATTTCGTTGTTGAAACTTAGTGATTAAAAAAGTACGATTGTTCTAAAAAACAACTCCTTTTAAAACGAACATTGACTAAACCCACCATAAATGATTAAAATTAGAAATTGACCTAAAACAGATATTTCGTTACTTGAAATGATGAGGCATAAAAAATCCTGAGTTTTGTTTTATGCAGTCAAATATTGAAGATTCACTTCTTTTTTGGGCTAAAACCAAATAGTGACTTTATCATTGATGCAATAACATTGCTAATGAATGCAACATATAAACTAATATATGTATTCTTATGGTTTTATATTTAGACTCTTTCACGCAGTATAAGTTGAGGTTGCAATGACCAATATCATTCTGCAAGGCATATCAACCTAACTGCAGTAATACCTACGTGGATGCATTGCTGAAAGATTTTACAATAAAGGGTTTATGGCCAGTGCTGTCGCCTTCTGCCGTTCAATCGTCAGAAGCACTTGACTTTACACAAGTATGTTTTGATTTATTTTTTTCCGCTTTTGCTAGTGTATAATGTGTGCTTCTAACAATATATAACCGTTCCAGCTTGAACAATGTAATATCTCCTTAATGCCTCAAATTATGCACCATCAACCTACAAAAGTCCACCCCTGGTAGAAACGTTTATGGGAACAAGAATGGAATCAACATGGCACCCAGTATGAATACTTTGGTGTTATATTACAGTTGTTTGTCAAAGCACACTGCACCAGTTAGTTGATTCATTATCTTGTATTATTTTAAGTACCGGTTAGTTGACCGCATTAAAGCACCATAAATACTTTACTAAAAGGTTAGTTGATTTTTCAAATGCGTATTTAGTAATATAAGTAACTATTAAACAACTCTAGTTTGTACTTTACTGTTTACATTAACCAGATTTTCATTCAATAATAAACTAAATAATTACCCGTACTTAAAAACTTCTGAGTTTGATGGTAACATTTTTGAACAAACCCATAACCAAGTACTTTATTGTGTAAGAAAGAACGTGCGGTGTTCAGTGCTCCAAACTACTATGACTTTTATAGTGATATGATAACTATTTTTGCATAATAGTACAATGTTAATTATATGTGCGGTGTTCAGTGCTCCAAACTACTATGTCAGGGACTTTGCATAATAATGATACTACTATGCTTACAGTAAGTCCCAAACCAAAAGAAGTTGTTTGAAATCTGGGATCGTAAACAGCAAGAACAGCAAGGGTATACAGTTGCTGTTTACGTAAAATCAACGCATAGAATGATGTAGCTGTTAATTTTGAGTATTTTCTTTGTTTGTCACACATATTTTCTTCCATATTTCGGTATTCATGATAATTCATGTTTACTTTTTATGACTAATAGACGTATGTGATTTTTGACAGGTGGTGTATGATGCTCTGGGTTTACGCTATGGTGGAAGACATGAAAAAATATGTTGCCGCACTCATTCTCCTTCAAATGTATTTTGTGTCGACGTTCTTACATCTTTACTTTTACTATGTATCGTTTTGGTTAGCTATGGTCGTATGGATTGTTACTTTTATCATGTATTGCTTTGGTTAGCTACGATTGTATGAATTGTTACCAATATTTATATGCATAATATTGTGCATGAAATGCTTTGATTCATTTTTTTATGCTTAATTGTTAATACTGTGTGAAATACCTTATATATTTTTTCATGGCAAGTAAATAATGCTATGAAAGACTAAAGTAAACATTTTATAGCGTTTTTACAGCATTTATAGTTGCTATAATAATCAGGCAATGATATTTCTATAACATTTATAATTGCTATAATAATCAGGTAATGATATATCTACAGCGTTTACAATTGCTATAAATAGCAAATAAACGACGTCATAAATATTAGCATCATAAACCGTAACTCTGCGTAAAAGTTCTATAGCAAGCACCAAAACGCTATAGAAAGGTATTTGTATGTCTTGAATCGTCCATTTATAGCAATTCAGAAACGCTATAAGTAACGTCATTTATACCATTTTTTTATAGCGATTCTGAGGTTGCTATTAAAGATCCGTGACATATTACAACATGTTGATATACAGCGTTTATAAAAACGCCATCGTATCCTTTTACAGCGTTTTTTAAACGCTACAAAAAGGTATTTTTCTTGTAGTGAACAACAATTAACATTGCATGTAATGAAAAGAAAATTACATAAAATAAAAATGGCTAAGTAGCCATGAAAAGAGAAAGAGAGCTTTCTTTTATTTTGATCCTAAACTAATGAGAAGAGAGACTAAAAGAAGAGACTAACTAAGAAGGGAGAGGTTACATGAAACATATGGGTATTTATACATGTATGAAACCCTAATTCATATTTTTGGGGAATGCCCAAAATGCCCCTTAGGAAGTGTGGAGACCAAGTAATCATTAACATATCTTAATCCCCCATTAAGTGTACATGAAGCCATTAACTCCAAAAGCATGTGCATTAGCCTTTAATTTGTACATTAAGGTAGGTGGGGTCCTCCATGTTCTTCGCTTTGAATTATTTCCATCTTCATTCCTTTGTATTAATTTTATGCATGCATATCCTCATGAAACCACTTCTATTTGAGATCAAATTCCTACAAAAATATATACAAATTTTCAATTAATTTTTCTCAAAGAAATATGTGCACACAAATGACAATTTTGCCCATACATGAAGATGAATATGTGACAATTTGGAATAATTTGAATTTTTGGTTCAAACAAGTTAAAATACCCGATATGATCATTTATTTAATTCAAAAGATTAAATACGGTGGTAAAAATATGCACATTTACGTGCACATCAGACAGGTTGATCAAGAGTGCCTATTTCATTCCAATCAAATCAACTAGGACGGCACCTGTTTTGGCGAAGTTGTTCGTGAAGAACATATATAGACTGCATGGAATTCCTTGTAGCACAGTCAGTGACAGAGATGCATTATTCACTAGAAAATTTTAGAGAAGTCTATAGAGAGTATTAGGTACCAAACTCAAGATGATTATAGCATATCACCTAGACGGATGGGTAGACTGAGAGAGTCAATAAAGTACTAGAAGATATGTTGAGAGCTTCTGTTTTCGACTTTGGTGGATCATGGAAAGATCGCCTACATTTGATTGAATTTTCCTATAATAATAGTTATCAAACTAGTATAATAATGGCGCCTTTTGAAACTTTGTATGGAAGGCCATGCAAATCGCCAGCATATTGGTTAGAGACCGGAGACAGGTCTTAGGTCCAGAGATGGTTAGAGAGGCATAAGAGAAGATTGAGTTGATTCGAAAATGAATGAAGGAAGCTCAATCTAGATAGATGAGTTACACAGATAAAAGGCATAAAGACCTAGAGTTTTTAGTTCGAGATAGGATTTTTATCAAGGTATCACCGATGAAGGGTGTGATATGATTTGGAAAGTCAGGGAAGCTGGCACCGAAATATGTTGGACCATTCTAGATTAAAGAAAGGATGGAAAGGTCGCATATAGAATAGAGTTTCCAAGCAATATGGTAGGTGTCCATGATGTAACGACCCGTAAATTTTAACGGTTGTAGTGACGTATTTAATTGAAATTTTGTGCTAATTTAAAAGATAAAATTTTGAAATATAAATTTGATATTTGGAATGCGCCTAGTTAAACATAGCAACTGGTAAATTTTCGTCTGAAAATACGAAAGTTTGTTTCATGCGTAAATGTACTTCAATTTAATCAGTTAAAAGCGATGAAAATAAAACGTTTTCGAAACCTAAATATTTTTATATAAAAAAATTCTAAACCATCTTCTGAGCAAGAAGTCAGTTTGTCGTTTTTCCAGATTCGGAATTTTTTGGCTCCGTCTTATTTTTCTACGATTTTCATGCATTTTCCGCTAGTATAAAAATTCGTATTCTTATAATTCAATCGTACCACAACTATCTGTGTACTGTTGGAAGCGCCTCATTGCGTTGATTAAAACGGTATACTCTTTTGCGCGAATCGGAGTCTGACGTAATCCGTTGCGTTAGTTTAACCGTTTTGGACGGACCGGTTAAACCGTATTCAGCCCAAATTAAAACAACGTGTAGCCATTCAAAAGTTTTGAAAATTTATTTAGTTATCGTGTATTCATTGGGGATAGTAGGTGGTGGTTGAGACATGAAAACGGGATGGACATTTCAATTTTCAAAGTAATAATTACTCTTACTTGAAAATGTGAAAAAAAAAATCAAAGAACAAGTACTGTTCATCTCACAAGCTTCTTCAGATACGAACTCCTTTCTTCTCTCCTCCTTTATTCATTCTTCCTCCCTCATATTGTACTATAAACGTAAAAAGAAAAAAAATGCAAAAGCAAAATGAATGCAAACTGCCTCTCCCATTTCCTCCAGTCGCATGTGACCCTAGCCGCGAGCACCACCTTGGTCACCCACCACCCTCCACCGAAGTTCACAACCCAGCACCCCTCACCTCCGAGCGCCAGCAACCCGCTTCTCAAACCCAGCGACCCGAACCACGCGCCCACTACCGTGCTTTCCCTTCCGCCTCCTCCCACGGCAGCCGCATCTCCTCTGCCATAGCAACCTTCCTGCGTATTCCATCATTCGCCCAACACTCTGCCACCTCGGCCTCGGTCTAGGCTTTGCCGTATGCTTTCATGATACTTATAGGTCAGTTTATTTATTTTGCAAAGGTATGTAATAATACATGCTGTGTTATTTTTGCAAAGGTCTTTTCTGTTGGGCTTTATATCTCGTTTTATATAAGTGTACAATGTTTACAAAGTTTTTAAATTATAAAGTTTATACAGTTTAAAATAAGGTTATAAAGTTTTATACAGTATATATATTTTGACATGGCATAGTTTTATATATGTAATATACATTTATTTTGAAAAAATAGATTTGGTAACATATATATATATATATATATATATATATATATATATATATGCTGGTCTATGTAAAGTGTTTATTTATTAAGACATATTTCTATATATTATGTATGTATATATTGATATGTGTGTAAAATATTTCAAATGTTCATAAATTATCAGGTTGAGTTGATAAGTTATAAATTGTATAAAATATGTTGCTTATTCTTGCCTGGGAAGCCACAACAGTTTTTCTTTTCTTTGCTTTAGAAATTTTTGGTATACGTGAATTTTACAACCTGGAAACCATATCCTCTTCTCTAGCTTAGCCTTTTTTTTTACTAAGATCTGAACCTTGCATGCCTTTCCCATCGTTTGTCCATACTCCACTTTCTTTGCCGAAAAGATAAAAAAAAATAAAAGGAAAACGAATATAAATAATAGATACTGTATATGTTCAATACATATATTTAGTCTTCCAGGTTGCCTTACTTTTAGCCTTCCTGTTCTTCTACAAATTTAATACGCGTATTGAGTAGATTTTTTTAAGGGCATGGCTTACTACACAATTATGTCTTCAAAAAAAAAAAAATTGTATTGTTCGCCCATTGTTCATTCTGAAAGGAACAATGCTTTTTTAAAGTTAAGAATAGTGATTTTATGTATGGGTTTACTGTATTTGTATTTAAGAGTAGTATATGTATTATTGTTCTATTATATGAGGTGTATGTATAACACGTTATTTTGGATTTAAAGCATATGGTTATATTTTGTCGGTTTATATAAAATATATAGGTTATATGTTAGTATTATATCTGTTGTATAAAGTGAATTTGGACCATCGCAATTTGCTGTATAAATTATAATGATGGATTTTATATATATTACACATCAAAATAATTGAGTTTGTTTCTAAATTACATTATATATGGGTTTAATTTAAAACAATGATTTTGAAATGTGTGTGTATATTTGATTTAAAATGGGTTTGAATTTAGAATATGTTTTATATACGTAAATACTTACGTATACTTATATATATGTATATAAATTCACACCACTTATCTTCATCGATCCGGTCTGATTTGATTTCGTTTATTCAAACTATCATCTTGGTTCGTCGAATCGTACCCATCTAGCTTTGATTTGGAAGTCATGCTTGCATTTCGTAACTCAATCTCATTGCCTATGCTATCCAGCCTCGGAAGGTGAGCAATCACTCACGATTAATATTCTTTTATTTATTAAATCTGATTTCAATTGAAACGACAATTGAAATATGCTGCTATTAGTTGTTTACACTGTTATATATATGCTATTTACCTGTATCAGTTCACCTGTGACATCTGACACCGTTATCTGTTATATATGCAATAATAATCCAGTTGATTGATAATTGATTGATTGTTTGGTGTTTACGTTGGACGTTTAATTGTTGATGTTTAAAGTGATAGATATTATGCAATTGAATTTAACGTAAGATAATTTAAATTTGAATTGATATATGTATTGAATTCGATTGGTTAAATTTGATTAGTTAAATATGACCCCTTTTAAATTGTTAAATTAATTGACATGTAGAATAGTGATAATTACACTTTGAACCATTGAACGTATATTGGATAAATTGTTGTAGTATAAAATTGAAACTGAATGACAAGTGAAAAACCGTATAAATAATTAGTGTAATAATCTTTAATCTACATGAAATGATAGTGTAGATTCTAGAAATAATTATATTAATTTGCACAAACAACAATGTGAATTAATACGACTATTTCGGGATTATTTGAATTGATTATTAGATTGTGTTTGTTTGTTGTTATTGCTTGTTTATTTACTTTGACACCATCCCTGTTATCACACTGCAAGTTCCCTTTGTTATGTTTGATTTTTGAATTGGAATTGGAATCGGGTTGAAATGATAAATACCCAAAATGAACTTGACTTAGGATAGAGAATTTAATAAATCCGATTGGTCAATAATTTGATTTAAAAATAAAATAATGATTTTATTCGAGCAAAGAATAAGTTTTGAAATTTAGTTGGAATTTGAATTTTATGAAAGGAAAATGTAAAGATTGAAATCTGAAATAAATATTAACGTAGAAATTGATGAAAGAACGTTGTTTGAAATTTAATTATTTAATAATTAAATTTGGAATTATTAATAAATAATTTGGAATTAGTAATAATTGAGTTTTGAAAACATTTAATAATTAAATTTGAAATTATAATTAAGTTTGGATTATAATTAAGTTTGAAATTATTAAGTTGAATTTATAATTAAGTTGAAATGATTTGATAATTAAGTTTGAATTCATAATTAAGTGGAAATGATTTAATAATTAAGTTTGAACTTATAATCTAGTTTGTAATTATTAAGTTTTGAAATTATTTAATAATTATGTTGAAATTATTTAATAATTGAATAAGATTTAATTATTTGATAATTGAATAAAAATTGAATTCTTTGATAAGAGAAATCGAACTTTTGAATAAGTGGATTTGAACTTCGTTAATAAATGAAATTTGGTTTCTTAATTATTAAGTTTTGGAAAATTATTTATGTAAGTTAATGGGTGAATTTGAACTTCCCGAATATGTGAAAGTTAGTTTCTTTATTAATTGAGTTTGAAATTTGTAACTAAGTAAATAATGAAATGGAATTGAATTTCTTTAATAAGAAATAGAATGTGTTTTATTGAAATAAACGTAAGTGTGACTCCCCACCTCTATACCCACGCTAGCCAAGAACATTACGGTGAATGCTGTCGACTAGCACGGAGAATAAGGCTGTTGAGGAGCGACCATCCGCGTAATTTCTTTGCGCGAGCATCGATATGTCAGATTGTATAACATGCATTTTTTTCAAGAAATCCGACATACCGACACAAACTCAAAGCTACTACACGGTGGCTATAATATCTTCAGAAACAAATATAGAAATAAACATAACATAAGTCAGTCACAGACAATTCATATCACAAAGGCGGAAATAGATATGAATATTGCACTAGGAAGTGTACATCAGAGTAGCGGTCTAAAAAGATCCGCAATAACACATAAGAATAGCAACATGTGCTATACAAGAGAATACGTATACAGCAAGGAGTCTAAATCTCAAATGTATACAACAAAAACTACTAGTCGGAGTAGTTAACCAAAAGTCAGGGAAATCAATCCCAAGTGAGAAGTCAAGCAGGAGCACCTGTAACATCTCGGTCTGACCCGAGTATTATTTAATAAGAAAATAATAAACGGATCAGTCTAACTATAAATATCAGATAAAACGATATAGAATAAGAGATATGACTAAACACATAATAATCACAATGCCAAGCTGTGATATATATATATATATATAAGTAGTTGAAAATCAACAAGAGGATTAATCAATATCACCAAATCTACAAAAGAATCAAAGAAATGCCATACTCTTTATTTCGTTCACCAAACCATAAATATTGACGATTATATCAATGTCAATCACAGAAGTCAATGACACACGAATTCAACAATGCACAAAAATTGATAAATCATATCAATAGAAATTACAAAAATAGGTGAAGTATAAATTCCAGAATTCAACACACGAAATCCAGAAATCACAATAAAAGGATGGCCAATCCCACAAACTGGACATCGACACACCTAAAAAGAAATGCCCCATGCACAGTCGAACATCGACGCACCTAGAAAGATACGCCCCATGCTATAGCATCGACGCACCTAGAAAGATACGCCCCATGCTATAGCATCGACGCACCTAGAAAGATACGCCCCATGCATAAATAAACATCGATGCACCTAGAAAGATACACCCCATGTAATGTCTAACATCGATGCACCTAGAAAGATACACCCCATGCAAAGTCGAACATCGACGCACCTAGAAAGACACGTCCCATGCATAGACGAATATCGACGCACCTAGAAAGATACGCCCCATGTCCTGACTTATTGAGCCGATTGCTCCACGAAGTAAACAAACATCGATGCACGTAAAAAGGTACACCCCATGCATCAATAAACATCGACGCACCTAAAAAGGTATGACCCATGTATAAACGAACATCGTCGCACCTAAATAGGTACGACCCATGCAAGAAATGAGACGAAGCTCAATAAAATGAGGAATAGTCCTCCACATAGACAAAGAGACATCGCTCAATTGCTAGTCTAAATCACAAAAATGATCATCATCGATCGTCAATAAGTGTCGATTACAGTGAGCTAGTAAATATAAAAGTTTAGCTCATGTCCCATAACCACTTGCTTAACTCAAACATTTACGAACAAATTGTAGATCTCCACTAGAAAATTGTCACAAGGGTTTCAATCGAACGAGTCCAAGAATTAATCAACGAAGTAAACGCAAGCGTTTCATACCACTTGTTTTACTAAGTCGTTTAATTAGATTTCTCATACGAGTGAGGTAAAAGTTTGTATATACTAATAGATTGGAAAACGGTTTTATAAACGAATTTGGTATTGAAAATAGAGTTGAAATCGTTTTGAGGAAAGAGTTTTGATATTTACTACTAGTATTGAAACCTTTATATTTTTAAAGTGACAAAACACGAAAATGATTGTAGAACAATCAACCACCAAAATTCACATTCAAAGACGTGAATAAAAATCCAAAGAAATCGATCCGAATCCATCAAAATGGGTATTCCCAAAAATTCCAAGAATAGAAGTCATTAAAGTCGTAGCAACAACAAGTGGGAAATAACACGAATCGATGAAATTTGGAAACCAAGCAAAAATATGCACAATTAGGCAAATAGGTGCAGGTCAGTCGACTGACTAAAAGGTCCAGTCGACTGGACCAGAGGCATGAAAAATAATTTCCTACAGTCAGTCGACTGACCCAAAAATTCAGTCGACTGAATGCAGGGGAAACAGAGGACCCGAGCCTCAAGTAGTTGCCTTTGGAATGCCTATGTGCTACAGCCAGTCGACTGACTCAAAGGTCCAGTCGACTGACTCAAAGGTCCAGTCGACTGACTGGCATCAAGGCTGCTTTCCAGCCTATAAAATGAAGATGCAATCTTCTTCAAAATGCAATCGAGCGAGCACGGTCACTAGGGGTTTATGCAAATCGACTACCCGGCCCTATAAGCTCTTTGATGCATCACCAAAACAAGTTCAAACAACAAAGCTATGATTTTTGAAGATTTGAACTCAAAACACTAAAATTTGGAATGTTCACAAAACCTATCCAAATCAAAATCAAATACACATGAATAAGTATTAGGAATTCATACCTAACAATCAAAGATAATCATAGACCTAGATGTGAGATTAAAAATCTCACCCTTGAACCCAAACGATTGAAGAAGAAGCTCGAAAGCAAAGGAGAATCAACCACTCTTCAAATTCAACTCAAGAAGCTTGATTCTAAGCTTAAAAGAGAAATATTTCCCAAATTAGGTTTAGGAAATTTCTGAAATCAAAGAGAGAATGAGTTGGGTAAGATGAAGAGAAGGCTTACCAATGGGTTCTTTTGAATTCGGAGCTAGAAGTTGGATTTGCAAAGAAAGCTAGGGCCTAGGAATTTCCATTTCCAATGTCTTCCACCATTTTTGCTTTAGCTTGAAGTATAAGGAAGTGAGGAATGAAGTAATGAAGAGTAGAGGGGGTTAGGACTGAGTACATAAGTGGGGTTATTGGGCTTAGCCCAAACCAAAGCCCTAAGTGAAAGTAGCAAAAATCAACCTACTCCAAACATATCGAAGCATATACTCAAAAAGGTTGCAAATGGCATTTTGAACTCAATGGAAGTGGTCTCGAGTCCTAATTCGACTGATTGCAAAAAGTAGGTTTTCGTACAAAATTCCGAGTATCGACCAAAATATTTAAATAAAATATTTAAATATAAAATCGATAAATATGCGGGTTGTTACAGACTCCCCGCCTTAAAGAAATTGCGTCCTCGCAATCTTTAAGAAGAAATTAAAGAGTAACAACCATAAAAGCATATCAACACAAAAGAAATTTGAAATAGAAAGTTCACCATAAAGAGCATGAAAGGGTAAGCCCGAACGGGATCGCTCGATGAATTCCCAGGAATCCCAAGAGAAATCCTTAGGATCTGAGAACCATCGGACTTTCACAAAAAGAACATCTTTATTTCGAAGGTGCTCAACCCCCGAAGAAATGATGTGAATAGAATATTGCTCAAAAGTCAAATCTGGTGAAACTTCAATTTTCCACAATATCACCGGGCACAAGAATAAAATAGGAAACCTAAAAGCATTTCCATAGTTAAAAGACGTGGAGAACGTCAAGAATAGCAGAAAATTGAACCGGTGCAACGACGTAGTATAATAATAGTACGCCCGAGAAATTAGAAACTCAGATAATTTGGGACATCAGCGTAGTACAAAAACAGTACGTTCAATGAACCCAAAAGCAAAGACATTGATGTAGTACAAACGGTACACCCAATGAATCAAATAGGACGGAACATCGATGTAGTATGATAACAGTACATCCGATGAACCGATAAACCATAAAAGAACATCGGACGCAAGTCCATAAAAAGAAATGAGATGAAACTCAATAAAACGAAGTTCATCAAAACGTTCGATGAACTTGATAAAGAGATAATTCCCTTCAGACATCATCGAAGAATCAACACCTTGTTGCCTACGACAAAACGTATTGGCAACACGATTTCCCCTTTGGGAATAAAAAGAATATCAGGATCATAAGATGCCAGGAACTCGAGTCAACATGAAGTTCCTTATAAGAAATTAAATATTCCAAAGATTTATGATCGAGGTAGAGAACAAATTTCTCATCCAAATATGGTGATGCCAAATTCCAAAAGTAAAAACAATAGCCGCGAGCACTAGATCATGAGTGGCATATCTAGTCTCGATAAGCTATAATGTTTTAGAAGCACAAGCGATAGCATATTCTCCCTTGCAAGAGAATGGCATCCAAACCAATACGACTAGTATCGATACAAATAGAAAAGTCTTGGTTCCCCTTCAGGAATCACAAGAATAAGAGTATCGAAAGGAAGAGTTCTTTTAAATAATCCTTTTTCCCGAAAAGTTAAAACTTTCAAAATTACATTTTTATTTCTATGTAATATCTTTCTACAAAAATTTACATTTTACAAGTCAACATATCGTGTCTGACTGTCTCATCAACGCGTTTAGGAGATTCTTATCGATAACGTTGATCAAGCGCATCGACCAGAATTCTTAAAGCACTCAACGGGCAATACAATCACAAAATCATCTTCTATATGATAAAAATATCTTTTAAAAAGTTTTAAGAATATTCTTTGCTCGCTTAAGAGAAAAATCAAATCGTACTTATAAATAAATCTTATGAAAAAGATTTACAAAATTTTTAAATTTCTATTTTCATCCAAAATCAATAAATACACAAATGAAGTCATTGAGATATTCATAGAATACTCGATTTATAAAATGGATGAAACAAGGTGGGCAAACTGAATGATATAATAAGTCATTCATAATAATAATAACGAGTGCGGAATGCGGTAAGTGGAATGCTACTCCCACAACTCGTAGCCAAAGGAAAATCGGTGGCAAGGTCGAACTAGAAAGAACTTATCACCACACAAAGGATTTCTTAGGTGATAATCCTAAGACAAACTCAAAAATACCGGAAAGTTTCACAAACTATTTAGATAAGAGAAACAACACTTTCCTTATCATGAAGGCTTAAAGAATAAAATGATGTCATCGAATTGGAATCAAAATCACAAAGAGAAATAGAAATCTGCTTACAGATTGAAAATGTCAAAGATGAATAGTCCACACGGGGCAAAGGATATGGCCTCATAATAATTAAGCCAATCCTTACAAAAGTAAATTCCGAAGCCTAAGTAATAAAATCGGCTCGGACAGAAAAATCACATAAAATAATTTCGACATCAAGAGAAAGCAAATTGAGTGTTGCGGATCTACCATCCGGATTCGCAACTCTCAAAGAAGTCATCGAGACCAAAATATTTTCAAAGAAAAAGAATCGACAAGTTCTTTTGATATAAAAATAATAAGATGAAACCCATATCAAAAAGAACTCGAAAAGGAAAATCATAAAACAAATGTAATCAAGGATTGAATGAGAAATACCTTAACCAAGAGAAGTGCCACTAGGGGCTTGCACTGCATTGAGCTCTCCCTCCTTCTTACTTTGAAGTACGGGACATGCAGTAATATGGTGACCGGAATTTTTGCAATAGCGACAAAAGAGAGATTTCGGACACTCCCTTGCATAGTTGTTCGTGGAACCTCAATTGTAGCATTGTCCACGACTAGAGGTAGGAGTCTTTACTACCGGAGTTGGTTGCTTCCCTTTCTTATTAGAATTGGGCCCTTTGAATTTGATAGGCCTCTTCAAGTTATTGTCGAATTTCTGTTGGGCACGCACAACTTTAACATCACCTTCATTATCGGCCTCTTCAAGACGAAGAGCGATATCAATAAGCTGATCAAATGAAACCTCGAGTTTTAGAAGTAATGGCTTCTTAAGATTCTTATTCAAGCCATAGACAAATCTCTTATTTTTCTTCAATGGGGTATTTATGTACTCAACCCCGTATTTAGAAAGAGATTCGAAAGATGCGACATAGTCCGTCACAGAAGATTCACCTTGAACAAAGTCAATAAAACGCCGGGCCAAAGTTACTTTTTCAGCCTCCGGCACAAATTTCAATTCGAATCTTTCCCGGAATTGTTCCCAAGTGAGATCCGCTTAACGATTTCAGAAATTAAAAGCTCATACCAATCTAACACTCTCTCCTGGAGCATGCTAGAAGCCACTTGGACTCGATGTAGATCAATAAGGTTCATGCGAGAAAAGATGTGATCGCATGATTTGAGCCAAGCTTGAATTTCTATAACATTCTCGGATCCCCTGAATGGCCTTCCACCCAAATCGGTATAGTCTCTACACAAGCATGCAAAGCCAGATCTAGGATGAGTAGGCTCTGGATTGGGTCCGGCAACTTGAGCGTTCTTAACAAGATCTAGAAGCTGCTGGGCAGACATAAATACTCCATCCTGGGGAGTAGCACTAGATTGACCGACGCTGGGACGGCCTGGTCTAACCATTTCTCTTCTTTAAGAAAGAAAGAAAGATAAGGAAAAAGTTATTATCAAAATAAATATCAAGCTATCTTGATAGATAAAATAAGGAATCATAAAGGAAATAGGATGAATCGGTACGAAGACTCGAATTAAATCCTAAAGCACGACTCCTAAGAAAGACTTAGGACAATGATCCTTGTTAAATTATTCTACACTGTTCCGAAGTTTGGCTCTGATACCAAGCTGTGACGCCCCACCTCTATACCCACGCTAGCCAAGAACATTACGGTGAATGCTATCGACTAGCACGGAGAATAAGGTTGTTGAGGAGCGACCATCCGTGTAATTTCTTTGCGCGAGCATCGATATGTCAGATAGTATAACATGCATTTTTTTTTAAGAAATCCGACATACCGACACAAACTCAAAGCTACTACACGGTGGCTATAATATCTTCAGAAACAAATATAGAAATAAACATAACATAAGTCAGTCACAGACAATTCATATCACAAAGGCGGAAATAGATATGAATATTACACTAGGAAGTGTACATCACAGTAGCGGTCTAAAAAGATCCGCAATAACACATAAGAATAGCAACATGTGCTATACAAGAGAATACGTATACATCAAGGAGTCTAAATCTCAAATGTATACAACAAAAACTACTAGTCGAAGTAGTTAACCAAAAGTCAGGGAAATCAATCCCAAGTGAGAAGTCAAGCAGGAGCACCTGCAACATCTCGGTCTGACCCGAGTATTATTTAATAAGAAAATAATAAACGGATCAGTCTAACTATAAATATCAGATAAAACGATATAGAACAAGAGATATGAATAAACACATAATAATCACAATGCCAAGCTGTGATATATATATAAGTAATTGAAAATCAACAAGAGGATTAATCAATATCACCAAATCTACACAATAATCAAAGAAATGTCATACTCTTTATTTCGTTCAGCAAACCATAAATATTGACGATTATATCAATGTCAATCACAGAAGTCAATGACACACGAATTCACCAATGCACAAAAATTGATAAATCATATCAATAGAAATTACAAAAATAGGTGAAGCATAAATTCCAGAATTCAACACACAAAATCCAGAAATCACAATAAAAGGATGGCCAATCCCACAAACTGGACATCGACACACCTAAAAAGAAATGCCCCATGCACAGTCGAACATCGACGCACCTAGAAAGATACGCCCCATGCTATAGCATCGACGCACCTAGAAAGATACGCCCCATGCATAAATAAACATCGATGCACCTAGAAAGATACACCCCATGTAATGTCTAACATCGATGCACCTAGAAAGATACACCCTATGCAAAGTCGAACATCGACGCACCTAGAAAGACACGCCCCATGCATAGACTAATATCGACGCACCTAGAAAGATACGCCCCATGTCCCGACTTATTGAGCCGATTGCTCCACGAAGTAAACAAACATCGATGCACCTAAAAAGGTGCACCCCATGCATCAATAAACATCGACACACCTAAAAAGGTACAACCCATGTATAAACAAACATCGTCGCACCTAAATAGGTACGACCCATGCAAGAAATGAGACGAAGCTCAATAAAATGAGGAATAGTCCTCCACATAGACAAAGAGACATCGCTCAATTGCTAGTCTAAATCACAAAAATGATCATCATCGATCGTCAAGAAGTGTCAATTACAGTAAGCTAGTAAATATAAAAGTTTAGCTTCATGTCCCATAACCACTTGCTTAACTCAAATATTTACGAACAAATTATAGATCTCCACTAGAAAATTGTCACAAGAGTTTCTATCAAATGAGTCCAAGAATTAACCAACGAAGTAAACGCAAGCGTTTCATACCACTTGTTTTACTAAGTCGTTTAATTAGATTTCTCATACGAGTGAGGTAAAAGTTTGTATATACTAATAGATTGGAAAACGGTTTTATAAATGAATTTGGTATTGAAAATAGAGTTGAAATCGTTTTGAGGAAAGAGTTTTGATATTTACTACTAGTATTGAAACCTTTATATTTTTAAAGTGACAAAACACGAAAATGATTGTAGAACAATCAACCACCAAAATTCACATTCAAAGACGTGAATAAAAATCCAAAGAAATCGATCCGAATCCATCAAAATGGGTATTCCCAAAAATTCCAAGAATAGAAGTCGTTAAAGTCGTAGCAACAACAAGTGGGAAATAACACAAATCGATGGAATTTGGAAACCAAGCAAAAATATGCACAATTAGGCAAATAGGTGCAGGTCAGTCGACTGACTAAAAGGTCCAGTCGACTGGACCAGAGGCATGAAAAATAATTTCCTGCAGTCAGTCGACTGACCTAAAAATTCAGTCAACTGAATGTAGGGGAAACAGAGGACCCGAGCCTCAAGTAGTTGCCTTTGGAATGCCTATGTGCTATAGCCAGTCAACTGACTCAAAGGTCCAGTCGACTGACTGGCATCAAGGCTGCTTTCCAGCCTATAAAATGAAGATGCAATCTTCTTCAAAATGCAATCGAGCGAGCACGGTCACTAGGGGTTTATGCAAATCGACTACCCGGCCCTATAAGCTCTTCGACGCATCACCAAAACAAGTTCAAACAACAAAGCTATGATTTTTGAAGATTTGAACTCAAAACACTAAAATTTGGAATGTTCACAAAACCTATCCAAATCAAAATCAAATACACATGAATAAGTATTAGGAATTCATACCTAACAATCAAAGATAATCATAGACCTAGATGTGAGATTAAAAATCTCACCCTTGAACCCAAACAATTGAAGAAGAAGCTCGAAAGCAAAGGAGAATCAACCACTCTTCAAATTCAACTCAAGAAGCTTGATTCTAAGCTTAAAAGAGAAATATTTCCCAAATTAGGTTTAGGAAATTTCTGAAATCAAAGAGAGAATGAGTTGGGTAAGATGAAGAGAAGGCTTACCAATGGGTTCTCTTGAATTTGGAGCTAGAAGTTGGATTTGCAAAGAAAGCTAGGGCCTAGGAATTTCCATTTCCAATGTCTTCCACCATTTTTGCTTTAGCTTGAAGTATAAGGAAGTGAGGAATGAAGTAATGAAGAGTAGAGGGGGTTGGGACTGAGTACATAAGTGGGGTTATTGGGCTCAGCCCAAACCAAAGCCCTAAGTGAAAAAGTAGCAAAAATCAACCTACTCCAAACAATCGAAGCTTATACTCAAAAAGGTTGCAAACGGCATTTTGAACTCAATGGAAGTGGTCTCGCGTCCTAATTCGACTGATTGCAAAAAGTAGGTTTTCTGACTAAATTTTGAGTATCGACAAAAATATTTAAATAAAATATTTAAATATAAAATCAATAAATATGCGGGTTGTTACAGTAAGACTTGTAATTTTGAGGATTTGATTTGACGAATATAATTTAATTGAATTTGAAGTTTTGATATAATGAAGTTGAACTTAAGAGACTGATGTAAGGAATTGGAAATGTAATAGAAATCGTTTTGAATAATAATTTAACTTAATGAATATTGAATGAAATCGATAAATGAATGTACATTGATTTGAGCGTTAAATCAAAGTAATTTAAATGATTTCGGAATAAAATTTATATACGAACTTGAATCAATATTTGTATAGTTTAAATAAATATTGAAATTGAATTGTAAGACTTTGAAACGGTTATTTGGAAGTTTTAAAACGTAAATTTTGGAAATCGATATTGGAAGACGAATAAAATGTTGATTGATAAATTTTAATTGAAATTTAAATTGATTTGGATTTGAAATTTATTAAACGACCAATCAGTGTAATAATTACGAAAGTTATTAAAGAGACCGGAATCGGTTATGGATATATTCTCTATCTAAACCGAAAACCACTTTAATAACTATACGCGGAGTGATGATCCAGAATGAAGTGGTTGGAATGATGTACGTGATGACTGAAGAAAGAGAACGATAATGGATAGCCTTGACATTTGTGTCAAATTTGAAATGACTAAAATTAGGAGCCGTGCCGGGCCAAATGGGGTTAGCCACCTCGAGCGGACACACTTCTTCGTAACTACTACTCATTACCGGTGATTGATTGGTGCACCCTCGTACTTTTCAGGAGTGTTGTTTCGCGGTGTTGCGATCGCTGCGGCGATGCGTTCTCACCAGTCCGGATCAGGCGAATGGTAGTTTCACTACCTTGGGTATTGCCTCATGTGCCTTGTCATACTCGTATCCCTATATACGCGACCACTACGAATTTGTTTTGTATTATACCTATGGAGTACTCCCTGATATCCCATCAGTTTACGGTGGAGTTTACAGTATTGTATAGACTATTATGCTTATATAAAATGTGTTAAGCGGGATAATGGTAACGCCTTAACACTATTTTGATACTTTATATTACTGATAGACATTATCTATTTAGCGTATACCACTACATAGTAGATAGTTTAACGGATCCTTAGAGGATGGTGATTCCAACATCCTTTGAGTTACTTGTATTTCGATTGCTATTTCACTTGAGTTGGATTTATTGATATGAGAATATTAATCCTGACTCGAGTGTTTTGTGTTTTGCTTTACGCTCGGGTCAGACTGAGTGTACCAGTATTCGAGGCTCATCTTTGGAATTGGAGCTTTGCTTGAAGATCCAGCCATCTATTCTGCTTTCAGTATTCGATGATTCCAGTGATGTATTCCGATTTGTACTTTATGTATCGTATTTCTCTTCTGTTGTAAACTCTGATGTATCTTATATATTTATATAGTAGCTTCATGAACTACTATTTCTTTTACTTCCGCTGCATATTATTACTCTGTGTCTATGAATCTGTGATTATTTATTTACTGTATATCTGAGTTTTGCCAAATTTTAAATTAACAATTCGGTATTTTGAATTATTCAAGTCCGACGTGTGCGGATGCGAATAGTCCAAAATAGCGGGTCGTTACAGTTGGTATCAGAGCCTTTTGTAGCTCTAGGCAAACTTAGCATATAGGGTAAATGTATTTACAGAATCACTCTCATTCGAGTTTCAATCTTCCTTTTTACTCAATTCCTTTGAATTTTAGAACGTTCCCTCGGTTCCAAAATTCATTCGTGTGCCTCACTATTCGTCTTCTTTCAATTCTTGAGCATTCCATAACTCCATTTCGAATAATCTTTATAATGAATCGGCGGTCTCGCCAACCTTCAAATTATTGTAAATGGTGAAACTCCTTTACAATGGACATCGATTTACCGGAGATTTCTGTATCCTCGATTTACGATGCTAGCTATCTCCTGCTATACCTGAATTCAATTTCTTGAGATCAAATGTAGATTCGCCTCGGAATTCTGCATCGTTCTTATTTTAGAAGTCACGGTCGACCCGGTAAAGGTTGTCGTAAATTAATATAAGCTTATCCATCTTCCGATTCTGTTAATTGAATTATCTTATCTTCTGTTTCTAACTTATTATCGAATCAAAATTCTCTTTGATTTGATTTCCATCAAATTTGAATCTCTATACTTATTTTGAAATCCACTCATGTAACGTCGAGCGAGGAATTGTATTTGTAAATCAATATTAAAAATGTTTTATATATATATTGTGTTGTTTGAGTTGTTTATGTGATTTGGGTTTCCGATCGATTCGTCTGATCAACGCTATTGATAGGATTTCCAAAACACTTGAACAGAACAAACTGACACAATATTGTTTTCAAATTTGGTAAACAAAATAGTTTTGTATGACTATTATATATACGTATAAATTTCCCTGGAATTAAATTGTTAAGAAATTTGTTGCCAGAAATAATAATATTTGATTTTCATTTATTGTTGTAGATCATTGAATATTGAATAATATAAATAAATGAATTTATAAAACTTGGGTATAAATTGACTGAAATTTGAAGTAAAATTTAAATTAAAATTTGAGAATTTAGATTCCGGTGATTTCAAACTTTGATTTGAAAGTTTTAAAGTGTATAGTTTTAAAATATTTTCAAATTTAAATCATTTCAAAGAGTTAAAACATTTAAATCAGTGCTCTTCCCTTTGTCGCTGGAAAATAATTTCGGTGATGGTGGCCGCATCATCGATATCCATTTTCGAGTTTCGAAGTTGTGAGGACCCGTAAATCCGTACTCCTTGAATATACCTTAATCTCCGTAGATTAATTCAAGATGAACAGAAATACGAATTCTCAATATTTAAGAAAAAGAAAAAGGATAGAAAAAGAGTGGAAAGAAAATAGAAAATAGAACGGAACAGAAAGAAAACAACTGAACAATAACAGAATCTCACAATTCGCAGCGGAACAACATATAATAGATAAATGAATAATCTTTAAACAAAGAACTATGTCAGTTATTACATTTTATATATTACATTACATCACATCAGAGTGTACAACATCAAACAACATCAAACAGCGGAAAAGAAATACTATATACTAATAATACGCCATGCCATCCAGCTTGCCTCTAGCAACTCCTGAATATCCAGAATATCCTGATAAACCTAACTCTTGACTGCCCGTGTGGAAATTGGTGGGCACCCAGAGTTTAGGAAGGAAAACAATAAACTCCGAGTCAGTCATGTGACTGGTGTGGAAACTCAAAATAGTTTATTTATCTTTAAAATCGAAATAGAGGAATATTTTTAAAGTCAATTCGCAATGCTTTTAAAAATGAGACTACCATAAGACCTCCCACCACACACACAATGCAAACGCAGACTTGGAGGAGATTTCTTCTTATGTTAGTCAAAGATGCTTGATACGCATTAAAAAGAAACATTTGATATTATTACTAGTGCATAGTGTAGGAAAAATTCATTTCGAAAGTAGAATATAAATCTTAGCCAGCATAGACATTTCGAACTATGCCTACTATAGCTAACTATGTTCAATAGCAGGTTACCGCCACATTCCATAGCAGGTTATACAACTAAAACCGTACAAGTCTCGTATTGTTTCTTTGGATTTCCAACGAATGATCAGGCCAAGGAACTTCCCATTGCCACATGAGAATGCCTCTGGAAGGACATCCCCGAGAACCAAACCGGATCTCTGCCAACACAAGGCCGGGTTACCCCTAACTGGGTAACAACTGACACGAGTATGTCATCCCTCGGTCCTTTGGGACCTTTAACCGAGCGCTCGTCACCATCATCACACAATCATAAAGTGTTTTCAACATGAGTGAGTATCTGGGCTCCATACCATGATACCACCCTTTTCCAGAAGGAAATGCACATACCCTAAAGGGAGCTACCCCTCATAACCTTGCCGCATCTTTCCTGTTTTGACCATTCCCGGGGTGTGAGGCTCGACGAAGTCACGTCCACAAAAACATACTTTATACAAAAGCCATGCTTTGGGTCAACAAATGATCATAGAAATGATCACCAAGATAGACGATCAAATAAATGATCCTATCACAAATAATCAACACAATGATCATTTCACAGCAACACTCAGCATGTCACATTACCAAATTGGGAATATATTGCTGATAACCTTCAACTACATAACCTCTGAGCTCGTACGTCTCAGGGAAGGGTGTTAAGCTAAAAGAATAAATTCTCCGCCACCAACAGAAATATATTTGAAAGAAATCGGCTTTACATCTCAATTTGTAATGTCAGACATACAATCCATACAAGTCTGTTCCGGGCTCGAACAGAACCGAAGGCACTTACAAAGAAGTCCTTGCAATCCGGATATCCACAATCCTGATCGGATTTCCCATCACATATGGAGAACTCAATACCGGAGCAACTCGATGCAGAGTCAATCGACAGGTCATCCTATCGCTCTCGCAAATACCGGGTCTTCAACACCGATCTTCAATGCTATCCATTACGTCGTATCACTATTCGAAATGGGTAATCCGAATAACGAGCGCAATAATTTAAAAACAAGTGTAGCATTCAAATTCAGCAAATCACAACAAATACCTTTCAAAGGTAATTATTGATAGTCGGTTATTGAACTATCAATGGATATGCACAACATCACCAGATTCCAAATAATTTTCCAAATTATTTATTTCCCAAAAATATCTTTACAAGATATATAATTTCAATACTTCAAAAATAAATCAATATTTATTTTTAAACGAATTCCACTTTCTTTTATAAATTCTATAGTGAATTTATATTTCACAATATCTATGAATATACGATTTCAATTATTCATTTTCAATTTATCTTCAAAAAGATAAATTTTCAAAATATTCACTTCACATTGGAAAAACATTTCAATACTTATTTATTCATAAGTAATTCAAAAAATTTATTTATTTTCAACACTTGGAAAATATTCAATATACTTTAATCAAAATTAAGCATATATTTCATTCTTTAAGGAAATCATTCTCTTAAACATATTTATTTGGGCCAAAACGAATATTGCGTAAAACATCGTTACGACAACCCAAAATCACTAGTATAGGGATTCGAAATTAAAAATAGATATATAAATCCCAATACTATACAAAACATTTCCTTTAGGAAATCATTTACTATAACAATAGTGTTATAGTCCACCATTTCCTTTTATTTCTCGAAAACATCTATTTCAACAATAAATGTTGAAATCTATGGTTTTGAATCTCAACACATTTAAAACATCGTTAGATCGTTTTAATTCTGTTTAAAACATCACATTCAAAACAATTTCTTTAATATATTATTCACTATTCAAAAACGTGAATATACTTGTTAACGAATTTCATCATTTCTATACATTTTATTTTAAAGGATTATTCACCGTCTAAAATGTGAATATAACTCCATTAATAGGTTTCAACAATTTACTTATCAAAATAAGTCATTTGCGGATTTATAAAACAACGTTTATAAATTCCTTTATTAACCTATTCAATTCATATCTCAATGATATACTAAAAATTCATATTATAAGTCAAATACTTATAATTTATTTGTTTGCCAAAAATCGTTCTTTTAAACTTTCCAATTTATAAATCTTATAACTTATAAGATCCCTTTATTTATCCAAATCTATTTTTTTCAATAACTTTATAAATTTTATAAACCTACTGCTTATAAAATTCCATTTATAACTTCACCGTTTATAATTCTATAAATTTCATTCATTAATGAAATTCATTCACAATTCATTCTAACACTTATAAAAACTCGTTTTATAATTCAAATATTATAACTTATAAATATCCATTTTATAAATCTTTTATATAAATCAATTTATATTATTATTTCAAAACGTCTTTAATCCCCTTTATAATTTCACCATTTTGATTTATAAAATAATCAAATTTTATAAATCCTATATTTAAACTTTTCACAATAAATTCTAAAATCCCAATTTAACTATTTTATAAAATCATTAACCCCATATTTTTAAAAATCAGTTTTTAACTATATTTCTCAAAAATCATAGTTTTTATAACATTAAAATTTATACGTTTATTTATTTAAAATGGATAAATTCCAAAAAATATTTTATAACGTATACTTTCAAAAATCACTTTATAAAATCATTTTAAAATTCCAAAACTTGGTCCAATGATGCTACACACCAAATAGTCAATCACGACAACAACAATATCATATATCGATATGATAATCCATCAAATATCAAAATATCTGAAATCAAATAAAAACTGTTCAGGAATCCAGTTGGATCCCTCCAACCTGTTTTCCTGCATCCAAAGATGTTAGCACAATACCAATTCCGCTCCAGTACGGAATTATCGCGGTATATGGGATTTAAAATATTATCCGCTTAATAGACGGCGCAATAGGGTCTAATCCGCTAAAAAATGCGGGAAATCAACAACTGCAATATATACATATGCCAATATATATATATTGCTATTATATATAATACCAATTTCACTGTTTATGAAATATTCGCGGTATATGTTTTTAATAAATAACATCCGCTTACTAACGGCGCATAATGTCTATTTTAACAATCAATAGATACAATCATCATTCAAACATGCATTCAAATATTTTAAATCTAACTATTTAAAATAAAAATCGAAACTATTTGATTGAGTGAGAAGTTCTCACCTTGATTTTAATTTCCGTTTTAGCGATTTATTTCGAATAAAATTAAACGGACGTTTAATTTTACCCGAAATTCTCACTAACTCCAAACGACTCCAATCCAATTGCATCGCGTAGTGCTCGTCCATACGATTCCAACGCAACTGGTTTCGTGTGTTTTCGACCTGCTCTCATCATCACCCTTGGATCTCTCCCCCTTGTATCCTGGCCGTGTTTCCCTTCATCTCTCCCACGTTCTCCATCTACAGACAAAGGCCGTAACACATAACCCATAGCTCGATATTAGGTTTTGATTTTTCGATCACCACACTCGCTTCCAGTATGATCAGAGACCACCACTACGAAGGCCGACCCAACCTCCATGCTCGGCCAGAGCATAGGCCAACTCAGCCTCCTCCTCTCCTCGAACTGCGCGCCTAAGGCGAAGGCGAACGCGGCTCAATATCCCATGATCCACTCGCCCATATTCAATCACAGCCGTTGGATATGGAGTACTCGATGTGCTCTACGTTTTTGTAGTTGGAAGTTGTTGATAATAATCAATGGATTGGAAGATAATTGAGGGAGAAGAAAGGAGCATTTTCGGCCTTCGGTTTAGGGGTGGCGGCTGTAGTTTAGAATTAGGGTTTAAATTTTTTTTTTTAATTTGTGAGAGAGGGGGCTATTTATAGCAAATTTTTGAACACTATTCATCCGGGAATTCCGAACTCCGATTCACGCACCGTAACCAGCGTTTCTAGAGTTAACCCCGCATTCCGGACACAATGGAACAGGTTTCGGAAGCTAATTCGGTCATCTGTGCGAGTTATGGCAATAAACGTTCAATTTAAATTAAACCGATTTAAACGATTTTCTAAGCGTTTTAATTTGTACCGGACAAACGGTAAATCCGATTGACATGAAATTTTAAACCATACAATAATATCACATTACGGATCCGATGAAACTGGTTTCATCGAAATCCGAGACAGTTTGAAAAATGGCTATTTTAACTCGCCAAATTAAATATTAAAAACAATTTCGATGCGTTTCGAGCTGCCACGATCAAACGATAACTCCGATTGCTACGATAATTGAAATCCGGTAATAACTAACTATTACGGATCCAATGGAACTGGTCTCGTCCAATTCTGAGACTGTTCGAAAACTGACTATTTTCACTAGTCGATTAAATATTAAAATATTCAATATACTTCAATTTTCACAAATTAACTTTTAATTCGATTTTAAAAGTTCTAAAATATCTTTCTAACTTCAATATGATAAAATAAAATTTTACAACTCATTTACAATCATATTTAACTCAATTTTCAATTACTTCCATAATTTAACATATTAAATTATTGATATAATTATCCAATTAAATCCAATTATTCGAAACAAAATTTATTTGACTTATAAATTCACTTATTAATATTTAAAATTAATTAAATATTCAAATTTTAATTGAAATTCATGCGTAAATTAACTTCAATTTAACCAGTTAAAAGCGATGAAAATAAAACGTTTTCGAAACCTAAATATTTTTACATAGAAAAATTCTAAATCATCTTCTGAGCAAGAAGTCAGTTTGTCGTTTTTCCAGATTCGGAATTTTTTGGCTCCGTCGATCTTATTTTTCTACGATTTTCATGCATTTTCCGCTAGTATAAAAATTCGTATTCTTATAATTCAATCGTACCACAACTATCTGTGTACCGTTGGAAGCGCCTCATCGCGTTGATCAAAACGGTATACTCTTTTCAGCGAATCGGAGTCTGACGTAATCCGTTGCGTTAGTTTAACCGTTTCGGACGGACCGGTTAAACCGTATTCAGCCCAAATTAAAACAACATGTACCCATTCAAAAGTTTTGAAAATTTATTTAGTTATCGTGTATTCATTGGGGATAGTAGGTGGTGGTTGAGACTTGGAAACGGGATGGACATTTCAATTTTCAAAGTAATAATTACTCTTACTTGAAAATGTGAAAAAAAAAATCAAAGAACAAGTACTGTTCATTTCACAAACTTCTTCAGATACGAACTCCTTTCTTCTCTCCTCCTTTATTCATTCTTCCTCCCTCATATTGTACTATAAACGTAAAGAGAAAAAAAATGCAAAAGCAAAATGAATGCAAACTGCCTCTCCCATTTCCTCCAGTCGCATGTGACCCTAGCCACGAGCACCACCTTGGTCACCCACCACCCTCCACCGAAGTTCACAACCCAGCACCCCTCACCTTCCAGCGCAAACAACCCGCTTCTCAAACCCAGTGACCCGAACCACGCGCCCACTACCGTGCTTTCCCTTCTGCCTCCTCCCACGGCAGCCGCATCTCCTCCTCCATAGCAACCTTCCTGCGTATTCCATCGTTCGCCCAACACTCTACCACCTCGGCCTCGGTCTAGGCTTTGCCGTATGCTTTCATGATACTTATAGGTCAGTTTATTTATTTTGCAAAGGTATGTAATAATACATGCTGTGTTATTTTTGCAAAGGTCTTTTCTGTTGGGCTTTATATCTCGTTTTATATAAGTATACAATGTTTACAAAGTTTTTAAACTATAAAGTTCATACAGTTTAAAATAAGGTTATAAAGTTTTATACAGTATATATATTTTGACATGGCATAGTTTTATATATGTAATAAACATTTATTTTGAAAAAATAGATTTGGTAACAACTGTATATATATATATATATGTTGGTCTATGTAAAGTGTTTATTTATTAAGACATATTTCTATATATTATGTATGTATATATTGATATGTATGTAAAATATTTCAAATGTTTATAAATTATCAGGTTGAGTTGATAAGTTATAAATTGTATAAAATATGTTGCTTATTCTTGCCTGGGAAGCCACAACAGTTTTTCTTTTCTTTGCTTTTGAAATTTTTGGTATACGTGAATTTTACAACCTGGAAACCATATCCTCTTCTCTAGCTTAGCCTTTTTTTTTTACTAAGATCTGAACCTTGCATGCCTTTCCCATCGTTTGTCCATACTCCACTTTCTTTGCCGAAAAGATAAAAATAAAAATAAAAGGAAAACGAATATAAATAATAGATACTGTATATGTTCAATACATATATTTAGTCTTCCGGGTTGCCTTAATTTTTAGCCTTCCTGTTCTTCTACAAATTTAATACGTGTATTGAGTAGATTTTTTTAAGGGCATGGCTTACTACACAATTATGTCTTCAAAAAAAAAAAATTGTATTGTTCGCCCATTGTTCATTCTGAAAGGAACAATACTTTTTTAAAGTTAAGAATAGTGATTTTATGTATGGGTTTACTGTATTTGTATTTAAGAGTATTATATGTATTAGTGTTCTATTATATGTGGTGTATGAATAACACGTTATTTTGGATTTAAAGCATATGGTTATATTTTGTCGTTTTATATAAAATATATAGGTTATATGTTAGTATTATATCTGTTGTATAAAGTGAATTTGGACCATCGCAATTTGCTGTATAAATTATAATGATGGATTTTATATATATTACACATTAAAATAATTGAGTTTGTTTCTAAATTTCATTATATATGGGTTTAATTTAAAACAATGATTTTTAAATGTGTGTATATATTTGATTTAAAATGGGTTTGAATTTAGAATATGTTTTATATACGTAAATACTTACGTATACTTATATATATGTATATAAATTCACACCAATTATCTTCATCGATCCGGTCTGATTTGATTTCGTCTATTCAAACTATCAGCTTGGTTCGTCGAATCGTACCCATCTAGCTTTGATTTGGAAGTCATGCCTGCATTTCGTAACTCAATCTCATTGCCTATTCTATCCTGCCTCGGAAGGTGAGCAATCACTCATGATTAATATTCTTTTATTTATTAAATCTGATTTCAATTGAAACGACAATTGAAATATGTTGTTATTAGTTGTTTACACTGTTATATATGCTATTTACCTGTATCAGTTCACCTGTGACATCTGACACCGTTATCTGTTATATATGCAATAATAATCCAGTTGATTGATAATTGATTGATTTCTTGGTGTTTACGTTGGACGTTTAATTGTTGATGTTTAAAGTGATAGATATTATGCAATTAAATTTAACGTAAGATAGTTTAAATTTGAATTGACATATGTATTGAATTCGATTGGTTAAATTTGATTAGTTAAATATGACCCCTTTTAAATTGTTAAATTAATTGACATGTAGAATAGTGATAATTACACTTTGAACCATTGAACGTATATTGGATAAATTGTTGTAGTATAAAATTAAAACTGAATGACAAGTGAAAAACCGTATAAATAATTAGTGTAATAATCTTTAATCTACATGAAATGATAGTGTAGATTCTAGAAATAATTATATTAATTTGCACAAACGACAATGTGAATAATACGATTATTTCAGGATTATTTGATTTGATTATTAGACTGTATTTGTTTGTTGTTATTGCTTGTTTATTTACTTTGACACCATCCCTGTTATCACACTGCAAGTTCCCTTTGTTATGTTTGATTTTTGAATTGGAATTGGAATCGGGTTGAAATGATAAATACCCAAAATGAACTTGACTTAGGATAGAGAATTTAATAAATCCGATTGGTCAATAATTTGATTTAAAATTAAAATAATGATTTTATTCGAGCAAAGAATAAGTTTTGAAATGTAGTTGGAATTTGAATTTTATGAAAGGAAAATGTAAAGATTGAAATCTGAAATAAATATTAACGTAGAAATTGATGAAAGAACGTTGTTTGAAATTTAATTATTTAATAATTAAATTTGGAATTATTAATAAATAATTTGGAATTAGTAATAATTGAGTTTTAAAAACATTTAATAATTAAATTCGAAATTATAATTAAGTTTGGAATTATAATTAAGTTTGAAATTATTAAGTTGAATTTATAATTAAGTTGAAATGATTTGATAATTAAGTTTGAATTCATAATTAAGTGGAAATGATTTAATAATTAAGTTTGAACTTATAATCAAGTTTGTAATTATTAAGTTTTGAAATTATTTAATAATTATGTTGAAATTATTTAATAATTGAATAAGATTTAATTATTTGATAATTGAATAAAAATTGAATTCTTTGATAAGAGAAATCGAACTTTTGAATAAGTGGATTTGAACTTCGTTAATAAATGAAATTTCGCTTCTTAATTATTAAGTTTTGAAAAATTATTTAAGTAAGTTAATGGGTGAATTTGAACTTCCTGAATATGTGAAAGTTAGTTTCTTTATTAATTGAGTTTGAAATTTGTAACTAAGTAAATAATGAAATGGAATTGAATTTCTTTAACAAGAAATAGAATGCGTTTTATTGAAATAAACGTAAGACTTGTAATTTTAAGGATTTGATTTGACGAATTTAATTTAATTTAATTTGAAGTTTTGATATAATGAAATTGAACTTAAGAGACTGATTTAATGAATTGGAAATATAATAGAAATCGTTTTGAATAATAATTTAACTTAATGAATATTGAATGAAATCGATAAATGAATGTACATTGATTTGAGCGTTAAATCAAAGTAATTTAAATGATTTCGGAATAAATTTTATATACGAACTTGAATCAATATTTGTATAGTTTAAATAAATATTGAAACTGAATTGTAAGACTTTGAAACGGTTATTTGGAAGTTTTGAAACGTGAATTTTGGAAATTGATATTTGAAGACGAATAAAATGTTGATTGATAAATTTTAATTGAAATTTAAATTGATTTGGATTTGAAATTTATTAAACGACCAATCGGTGTAATAACTACGAAAGTTATTAAAGAGACCGGAATCGGTTATGGATATACTCTCTATCTAAACCGAAAACCACTTTAATAACTATACGCGGAGTGATGATCCAGGATGAAGTGGTTGGAATGATGTACGTGATGAATGAAGAAAGAGAACGATAATGGATAGCCTTGACATTTGTGTCAAATTGGAAATGACTAAAATCAGGAGCCGTGCCGGGCAAATGGGGTTAGCTACCTCGAGCGGACACACTTCATCGTAACTACTACTCATTACCGGTGATTAATTGGTGCACCTTCATACTTTTCAGGAGTGTTGTTTCGCGGTGTTGCGATCGCTGCAGCGATGCGTTCTCACCAGTCCGGATCAGGCGAACGGTAGTTTCACTGTGACAGCCCGCAAATCTGTACCCCTTGAATCAACACTATTCTACCTCTATTAACTCAAGTGGCACAGAATTACGAACCATTAGGGTTAAAGAAAAGAGATAGAAGAAGAAAAAAACTAAACAATATCAGAATCTCACAGTCGCAGCGGAATAAACTATAATAATGAATATAGAACTTTACACAAAATGAAATCTATTACTGATTATACATATCACATCCTCACATATCAGAGTTCCATATACATCAAATTCACCGATCAGACATACCATACAATCACAGCAGCGGAATATACATATATATATATAGATGATACGTCTCGGGCTTCAGCTCCTCTCCTGCTCAAGCATCATATCCTGTACAAATAATACTCGGTCTGACCCGAGCATTATAATGAAATAACACCCGAGTCAGTCTGGAATACCAGCTGATAATAAATATGCATCCAACTTGATTATTAAAGTTTCAAAAATCCTTTGTAAACAAAAGCATCTCGTAAGACCACGCCACAAATAAACATGTCGGGTTTTTACCTTACGATAACTAAAACACTTTTATCGAAAATCCTCTGATATTATAATAGTGTCTATTTACAAATACTTATAAATTAGCCGAAATTGTTACATGATTAAATTCCAGCTACTAGCCACCGAAGTGGGTAATACAAACAAAACTCGTACAAGGCTCGTAGGGAAAATGGATTTCCAACAATGACTAGGCACTGGGGTACCACCTGTCACAGTACGGGGCCTAGATCACCGTACCGAGGACTACTCCCTTCATCCCCTGCAACACAAGGCCGGAACCTTTCCTTACTGAACAGTCCCGAACAAGATAAACCCCGAGGTTGGCGCGACCAACCACCCACTAAGCCGAAATATAATAAGGGACATCTAGACAGGGGAATTATCTTGTCCTGCTTGGGCATGACCCACCTAACCTTGCTGCATATCCCCTGATTTTCAGTCATTCCCATTTGATGAGGCTTGAGGCTAAGCGTTACCTTTTTGAACGTTTTCACTTTGAATGCCCATCGTCCACCTGACGATGTTTCGCAAGCATTCGTCCATACAAGTCCGTCCCGGGTTCGAACGGAACCGAAAGCACTATTCCTACTACATCCATTTTGGAAATATCCTTAGGATTAGTAGCGACTAGCCCTTGCACTTCATTGCTCCATCTTCGACGCCGAACACGTTTTTCGCACGAAACGTATAAATCGGATCGAAGTGGTTTTCGAGAAATAAATCTCGATCCCGGTCTCTTCGAAACGATCAACGCATTGTCCAATATTGATAGTCGGTGATTTAACTATCAATTAATATTCATAAGCATCCATATGCATCCATCAAATAAATAATTTCAATTTATTTATTTGCCTCAAATATCTTTTAAAGATATGTTATCCAATTTTCAAATCTCATTTGAAAACATTTCCCAAAATTTCTCCTTTACAAGGTAAAACATTTACCATATATTCCCATTGGAAATATCCAAGTTCAAAATAGTTTAGATTTAAAATAATTAAAACATTTATTCTAAAATATACTTTAAAATAGGTAAATTTACTACTAATTATTTACTAAAAATATAAATTTAAATATTTAAAACAAAACTATTTTATAGGATATAACTTGATTTAAACTAAAGTTTTAGTTAACCTATATTTAAAAATAGAGTTGTAAAAAGATTAAGACTTATTGCCATATACTTAGGTCAAAACTAGCTGTTTAAACAAATCCATTTGTAAAAGAAAAATTACTTTACTATTACTAATTAATAAATAGTTATTTTAAAAAAAAAATAATTTCCAAACACTCTTTTAAACAAGTTTAAACTTCAAAACTTTCTTTTTATAAAATCAGTTTAAACTCGAACTTGGGTTTTCCCAGGAATTTAATTTCCACTTAAACATCACAGAAATCCTTCTCTCGATTCCTGTCCAATTATTTCAATTTAGTTTTATATTTTAAATAACATAAATTTATTTTCCCAAATTTTCAATTAATAACATTTATCTTTGATTACCATTTCAGATTTCACAAATTTTCAATTTCCATTCTAAATAGATTTCAAATTTTAACCCTTTAAAATTCTTTATTAACCATATCTTTTGTTTCTCTAAAATTCAATTTATCCATTTATAATTATTTGTGGATTTATAATTTACTCAACATTATTCCGATTGAATTTTAGTTCAGTTTTCCATCCAAAAGATTCTAATTTTATTTATTCTTTTAAATTTCCTATTTATTAATTTTCTTAGCTTCTTGAAAACCCAATTAAATTCCTTTATAATTAAAACCCCAAATTCCTTTATAATTAACATTTGGGTTTACAGTTTATTCTACAATGTCACCATACAATTTAATTCCAAATTTACCAATCACATAATATAACAGGCATCATCATCACTATAAAAATATTACTACATTGTGAGGAATCCAGTTGGATCCCTCCAACCTGTTTTCCCTGCATCCACAAATATTAGCACAACCACATATAACAATTTAATTTGATAATAATTATCATAAACAGCCAAACATCCAAACAATAATCAATATTAACTGTCTAACTTTACTAGTATCCAGATGTGAGTGAGAATAACTCACCTTGAGTTTCGGCGAGCGTTCGAAATTCAAATTAAACCGGACGGCGTCCGATTTAACCCAAATTTCTACTTGCCCGGAATGACTCCGGATCTGCACCACTGCGTAAATCGCGTCTCTGCGATTCCGGCGCCGCAAATTTCGTTAATTTCTGATAACGTATGAATGAGTTACGATTTTATAAAGTTTGAACAACAATTTTAAAGCAAAATTTCCCTTTAAACGAAATACCAACAAAACACGGCTTGTACCATACATCTTCTTCCAGGCGCATGAATAGGGTTTTGAACGCACGCAAGCTTCAGAAGCTTGAACCCATTCATTGCCAAATAGGGTTCGAAATCGCCGCCACTCACATCGCATTCAACTCGATCGGGAACCACCGCATCGAAGGCCTCCGCGAGCACCACCCACGGCCCCACCCTCGTTGAACTCGGTCGCCCATACATCTCTAAATTTGAGCACAAACGCGCAGCCTTCGTGGCGTGTTTTCTGACAATATACTCAACAATACACGATCATACCCGTTCACTTCGTAGATCTCGAAGTTCTCTTCGATTCTCCAGTTGGGAATTTTTGAGATTATTGCGTGAATCGATCGATAAAAAGAGGAGAACGAAAAAGCTTTTCGGCCATTGATAAGTATAGGAACGGCGGCCTCAGATAATACTAGGGTTTGAAGATATTTTATAATATATATATGTTATTTAATAATATTTTAATCAACGAATTTTCTCAATTTATTCACAAATGCAAACAAACTCCAATTCTCACATTCCGACAGGCGATTCTAGGGTTTTTCCGCGTTCCGGACACAATGGAACAGGTTTCGTAAGCTAATTCGGTCGCATGCACGAGTTATGAGATTAAACGATCAATTTTAATTTAAACCGATTAACACGATTTCGATGCGTTTCAAGCTGCCGGGGTCAAACGACAACTCCGATTGCTACGAAAATTGAAATCCGATAATAACTAACTATTACGGATCCAATGAAACTGGTTTCGTCGAATTCCGAGACTGTGCCCCAGAAGGCTATTTTAACTCGTCTATTAAATCGAGCAATTTCCGAAATTATCGAAAACACTCAAAATTTTCACGTTTAAAATTTTATTAACTTAACAATAATTCATATAACATTTATAAACACATTAAAAATCATTTCGGCTCATTCCGACCCAAAATCTAATTATTTGCATTTTAATAATATTAAATCCCAATATTAAATTAATATAAAATTTCAAATATTAATTTTATCGGCTTTAAAAATTCATCTAAAAATCCTACCACACTATCTAATGACCAAATAATCTTAAAATAAACAATTAAAACCATTTTATCACTATTTACACCCAGAATTTCTTTTATTTCAATTCTGAATATTATATTATTATTGTTCAATTTTCAAATTAAATCCCCACCTTAGAAATTTTAACTTGTTAATATAGTTCAAACCAATTCTTTTAGTTTATAATAAATTGTAAACCCAGAATAAACATCTAAAATGAATTAAATGTTCACAAATCCCGTGTTAAAAATTCCGGGATGTTACATTCCTCCCCCCTTATAAAAATTTCGTCCCCGAAATTTGTATAAGGTAGAACATACTTTCAAACCCATTTACTTACCCTATTTGCTTAGTTAAAAGCTTACATTCACTTCCCCAAAAAGTTTCAATTCCATTTTAAAATCATTTGCTTTATTTACCCTAAAGCCTTTAATTTTGACTTATAACCTTCCAAGTTAATTTCAAATTTTCAAAATTTCCAAAAATTTTCTAACTCCCAAAATTTACGGAAAATTTCGGCAGAGTCTCCCCTGTACGGAGGAGCTTCTGCGATATCGCAGGATACACAAATATATATACATCGGCCCACACGGCCGGAAACCAAAATATAACACAATATATATATCATTTTCCCAATTATATTTGCATAGGCGTACCTTTTTAGCAAATTTTAATAGCAAGCGGTTAATATTATGCATATACTTGTTCCAACTCTCTCGAACGCCTCCCGCACCTGTACTTACTCAAACAAACTCATTAGCTTACAATAATATGAACATTTTATTAGCATTACCAATATAAATGTAAGCCAACACAACCATTTCATAAATCTTAACCAATAAACCAATTTCATAGCCTAACCAAGCAAATTTCATAATAATGCATGTTAATCACCTTAAAAAAACAATTTCACAATTTCGACATTGTTTCAATAATGTTAACCACGTTTTATTAACAATTCAAAGATGTCAATCGCTTTCCCAATCTCTTATCCAAGTCCAACTTCATTTTATTACACTTAAATGATTTATACTCAAATCAACTATATACAATCCATATTTATTTCAACCAATTCATTTCTATTTCAATATGATTACATATGCCTTGCTTATATTTCTTTATTTTAGCCTATATTCCCAATTTGATTTACAATCAAATTTTATTTTAAACATGAAACATTTGCATTTCCTTTACCAATCATCTACCAAATCACTTAATTGGATTGCGATTATCTAATTAATTTAAAACCATCTTCTTTAAGTAAATTCGCTTGCATTTATATACAAACTCATAGAATTAGATTTCAAATCCATATCAAACTATTCAAATATTTATTCACTTAAGTTTAATGAAAATTTCTGTGCAGGTTGTGGTTATTCAAACAAATAACCAATTCTTAAGCTTATACCATTTAAAATTAATTTCAGATTAGACTTTTATTACTTTCATTCAATTTGCATAGTTCGCCATCCAAGCATTCTTATTCCATTTCAATTTTTAATTCAATTTCTTATTCACACCGCACGATCATCATTTAAGTTCAAATTAATAGCATCTCATTCTATTTCATTTACAGCCCCAACATTTTTGCTTTATCACAATTATTGAATTATATCTCAAATCTTATATTTCCAATTCATTACCCAATAGATTTATATGAATATCCTTCCATTCTGGATTATTGACAACTCATACATCTTTAATTTATCACAGAAATTAATTAATACCATTTCACTTGCAATTCAAATTTTAAATAAACATTGGAGAAGTTATTAATTTAAAATCCATTATTTAACCATACCCCCCTTTTTTTTTATCTCCTTATATCAATTTTTATTTCCATTTGATTCTCAATCAATCAATTTCAATCTATTTATAAATTTGAATGCTCTTTGTTTATTTATTCAATCCATTTACAAATTTATTTTATTAACAAAGAGTCCATTTAAATTATTTCACACATTTGAATTTTATTCACAATTCAAATCATCATTAATATAGCTAATCCATATTAGGTTTTTAATTCACCATTTTCCCATTATTCTATTTAACAATTTAAATTCCTACCTTTCCTTATACTTCTTCAAATAGAATTTAAATTTCTTTCAATATTGTTTATTACACAATTGAAATTCAATTTCAACTTCATTACCAAACAATTTTTTCATTTTCCCTATACATAAGTCCAAGACTTATTTACTAACTTAAGAACATCCACATTAATGTTCCCACTTTACATTACATTTATGTACAAATTTTGAATTTGCTACACCATTCACTCTTTTCTTTAATAACTTACAATTTCACTTTCATTCAAGAGTTTAGATTTCTTATTTAGGTTCACTTCCATTTTACATTCACAATTTAAATTATAACACTTGATAACTTAAGTATGTGAATTCCTTTATGCAATTATAAACAATTTACATTTCACCTTTTATATCCATTTACTTTAATTCCAATTCATTTAGATTTAATTTAATTTCAAATTCTCAATTTTAAATTTTCCATTTCATTTAGATTCACTTCCATCTCAATTTCACAATTTTAATTCTCTAAATACAAGTTCAAAACTTGTTTACCTAGTGAAATTCATTAACTTCTTTTATACCCACCTTCCCTTATCTCAGTCCATATTCATTTGAGATTACATTTGGATCCACCATACCATTCAACTACTTCCATTTGCGATTATAATTTCATTTTATTTATATAAGTTCACCACTTATTCACTTTAAAAGCCTATATAGCTCATTTTACTCATCTACATTTTTATAATCACAAATTCCAAATTCCATTTGCATATGTATATACATCTGAATTCTTAAGGATACAGATTTCCTTAATTTAATTCTTTGCAAATTTTAAATTCATAATCCCAGCTAAAGCATAACACTTACTAGCTTGTGGGTATAATCCATTACACATGACCCACAATTTCAAAGCCAACTTACATTTTAATTCAATCCAAATCATTTTTATTTTAAGTCCAATTTATTTACTTATCCAAGTTAAATTTAAATTTCTATTTACTTCAATCTATTTTATTCACTTCCAATTACTCAAGTTAAATTTTTAATTCCAAGATTAAAATTCTCATTTCTTCCTTCTTAACATCAGTTCTACTAAAATAAGTTCATTAATTGTTGCATTTTAACTTTACTCTTTATTTAAATAGAATTTTTCAGAATTCAATTACCCGGTTTTATTTCAAAATCATTTTGAAATAAAAATCAAATATATACCTATTTGGTATATCAATCAAATTACCAGATTTCCAAAATAATTTGTTTATACCAAAACAAATTTCCTTCTTTGAGATTTCCCAAACAACTAGCATACCCAAAATCCAAACAATACTAGGGAAGCAATCCATCACTTTAGAAACTCGAAAATGAATTCTAATGATGTGGCCAGCATCATCAGGATTATTTTCCAGCGACTTAAGTGAGTTCAATGCTTCTTTACCTTCCCAAATTTTTTTCAAAACAGTTTTCCCATTCAAACACATTACTCAAAACAATATTTCATCATTACCCTTAAATACTTTGGAAAGCATTTCAACTTTCCCAAGATTTTAAATTTCCAACTTTTATTGTTATTCCATTTAAAATCCATTCCAAAACTTCCGGGTTTTAAATTCTGGTTTAATTCACATTTAGTTATTCTTCCCTTTATATAATTTATATTTGTAGAATTTTATTTTCACCATAACTATTTCACATTTCAGATTAAATTTTATATTCTTATTTGATTTAGACATTAACAACCAATCATCCAAATATATATAATAATTTCAGAAAATTATTTCTTTTATATCAAAATATAATTTTGGGTAAAATTATTTCATTTACCCACCTTTAAAAACAATTCTATGTCGGTTTATCTTGTTCAAGAGTTTAGAAACCCCTATCGATACGGTTGTACTTCCCGTACCGACCAGAATTCATAAACACTCAACTGATAAGTCAACACAGTATAAAAATAATTTTATATCCACTAACAAGTACGCTCTCATATCTATTATTACTCTCAACTCATTATAGAGTACTATTGACTCTGTTTAATGAGTAATTTCCCCACCAAAGCCTAGGTTGTCGCCAACCTGGCTCTGATACCAAGTGTGACAGCCCGCAAATCTGTACCCCTTGAATCAACACTATTCTACCTTTATTAACTCAAGTGGCACAGAATTACGAACCATTAGGGTTAAAGAAAAGAGATAGAAGAAGAAAAAAACTAAACAATATCAGAATCTCACAGTCGCAGCGGAATAAACTATAATAATGAATATAGAACTTTACACAAAATGAAATCTATTACTGATTATACATATCACATCCTCACATATCAGAGTTCCATATACATCAAATTCACCGATCAGACATACCATACAATCACAGCAGCGGAATATACATATATATATATATAGATGATACGTCTCGGGCTTCAGCTCCTCTCCTGCTCAAGCATCATATCCTGTACAAATAATACTCGGTCTGACCCGAGCATTATAATGAAATAACACCCGAGTCAGTCTGGAATACCAGCTGATAATAAATATGCATCCAACTTGATTATTAAAGTTTCAAAAATCCTTTGTAAACAAAAGCATCTCGTAAGACCACGCCACAAATAAACATGTCGGGTTTTTACCTTACGATAGCTAAAACACTTTTATCGAAAATCCTCTGATATTATAATAGTGTCTATTTACAAATACTTATAAATTAGCCGAAATTGTTACATGATTAAATTCCAGCTACTAGCCACCGAAGTGGGTAATACAAACAAAACTCGTACAAGGCTCGTAGGGAAAATGGATTTCCAACAATGACTAGGCACTGGGGTACCACCTGTCACAGTACGGGGCCTAGATCACCGTACCGAGGACTACTCCCTTCATCCCCTGCAACACAAGGCCGGAACCATTCCTTACTGAACAGTCCCGAACAAGATAAACCCCGTGGTTGGCGCGACCAACCACCCACTAAGCCGAAATATAATAAGGGACATCTAGACAGGGGAATTATCTTGTCCTGCTTGGGCATGACCCACCTAACCTTGCTGCATATCCCCTGATTTTCAGTCATTCCCATTTGATGAGGCTTGAGGCTAAGCGTTACCTTTTTGAACGTTTTCACTTTGAATGCCCATCGTCCACCTGACGATGTTTCGCAAGCATTCGTCCATACAAGTCCGTCCCGGGTTCAAACGGAACCGAAAGCACTATTCCTACTACATCCATTTTGGAAATATCCTTAGGATTAGTAGCGACTAGCCCTTGCACTTCATTGCTCCATCTTCGACGCCGAACACGTTTTTCGCACGAAACGTATAAATCGGATCGAAGTGGTTTTCGAGAAATAAATCTCGATCCCGGTCTCTTCGAAACGATCAACGCATTGTCCAATATTGATAGTCGGTGATTTAACTATCAATTAATATTCATAAGCATCCATATGCATCCATCAAATAAATAATTTCAATTTATTTATTTGCCTCAAATATCTTTTAAAGATATGTTATCCAATTTTCAAATCTCATTTGAAAACATTTCCCAAAATTTCTCCTTTACAAGGTAAAACATTTACCATATATTCCCATTGGAAATATCCAAGTTCAAAATAGTTTAGATTTAAAATAATTAAAACATTTATTCTAAAATATACTTTAAAATAGGTAAATTTACTACTAATTATTTACTAAAAATATAAATTTAAATATTTAAAACAAAACTATTTTATAGGATATAACTTGATTTAAACTAAAGTTTTAGTTAACCTATATTTAAAAATAGAGTTGTAAAAAGATTAAGACTTATTGCCATATACTTAGGTCAAAACTAGCTGTTTAAACAAATCCATTTGTAAAAGAAAAATTACTTTACTATTACTAATTAATAAATAGTTATTTTAAAAAAAAAAAAATTTCCAAACACTCTTTTAAACAAGTTTAAACTTCAAAACTTTCTTTTTATAAAATCAGTTTAAACTCGAACTTGGGTTTTCCCAGGAATTTAATTTCCACTTAAACATCACAGAAATCCTTCTCTCGATTCCTGTCCAATTATTTCAATTTAGTTTTATATTTTAAATAACATAAATTTATTTTCCCAAATTTTCAATTAATAACATTTATCTTTGATTACCATTTCAGATTTCACAAATTTTCAATTTCCATTCTAAATAGATTTCAAATTTTAACCCTTTAAAATTCTTTATTAACCATATCTTTTGTTTCTCTAAAATTCAATTTATCCATTTATAATTATTTGTGGATTTATAATTTACTCAACATTATTCCGATTGAATTTTAGTTCAGTTTTCCATCCAAAAGATTCTAATTTTATTTATTCTTTTAAATTTCCTATTTATTAATTTTCTTAACTTCTTGAAAACCCAATTAAATTCCTTTATAATTAAAACCCCAAATTCCTTTATAATTAACATTTTGGTTTACAGTTTATTCTACAATGTCACCATACAATTTAATTCCAAATTTACCAATCACAGAATATAACAGGCATCATCATCACTATAAAAATATTACTACATTGTGAGGAATCCAGTTGGATCCCTCCAACCTGTTTTCCCTGCATCCACAAATATTAGCACAACCACATATAACAATTTAATTTGATAATAATTATCATAAACAGCCAAACATCCAAACAATAATCAATATTAACTGTCTAACTTTACTAGTATCCAGATGTGAGTGAGAATAACTCACCTTGAGTTTCGGCGAGCGTTCGAAATTCAAATTAAACCGGACGGCGTCCGATTTAACCCAAATTTCTACTTGCCCGGAATGACTCCGGATCTGCACCACTGCGTAAATCGCGTCTCTGCGATTCCGGCGCCGCAAATTTCGTTAATTTCTGATAACGTATGAATGAGTTACGATTTTATAAAGTTTGAACAACAATTTTAAAGCAAAATTTCCCTTTAAACGAAATACCAACAAAACACGGCTTGTACCATACATCTTCTTCCAGGCGCATGAATAGGGTTTTGAACGCACGCAAGCTTCAGAAGCTTGAACCCATTCATTGCCAAATAGGGTTCGAAATCGCCGCCACTCACATCGCATTCAACTCGATCGGGAACCACCGCATCGAAGGCCTCCGCGAGCACCACCCACGGCCCCACCCTCGTTGAACTCGGTCGCCCATACATCTCTAAATTTGAGCACGAACGCGCAGCCTTCGTGGCGTGTTTTTCTGACAATATACTCAACAATACACGATCATACCCGTTCACTTCGTAGATCTCGAAGTTCTCTTCGATTCTCCAGTTGGGAATTTTTGAGATTATTGCGTGAATCGATCGATAAAAAGAGGAGAACGAAAAAGCTTTTCGGCCATTGATAAGTATAGGAACGGCGGCCTCAGATAATACTAGGGTTTGAAGATATTTTATAATATATATATGTTATTTAATAATATTTTAATCAACGAATTTTCTCAATTTATTCACAAATGCAAACGAACTCCAATTCTCACATTCCGACAGGCGATTCTAGGGTTTTTCCGCGTTCCGGACACAATGGAACAGGTTTCGTAAGCTAATTCGGTCGCATGCACGAGTTATGAGATTAAACGATCAATTTTAATTTAAACCGATTAACACGATTTCGATGCGTTTCAAGCTGCCGGGGTCAAACGACAACTCCGATTGCTACGAAAATTGAAATCCGATAATAACTAACTATTACGGATCCAATGAAACTGGTTTCGTCGAATTCCGAGACTGTGCCCCGGAAGGCTATTTTAACTCGTCTATTAAATCGAGCAATTTCCGAAATTATCGAAAACACTCAAAATTTTCACGTTTAAAATTTTATTAACTTAACAATAATTCATATAACATTTATAAACACATTAAAAATCATTTCGGCTCATTCCGACCCAAAATCTAATTATTTGCATTTTAATAATATTAAATCCCAATATTAAATTAATATAAAATTTCAAATATTAATTTTATCGGCTTTAAAAATTCATCTAAAAATCCTACCACACTATCTAATGACCAAATAATCTTAAAATAAACAATTAAAACCATTTTATCACTATTTACACCCAGAATTTCTTTTATTTCAATTCTGAATATTATATTATTATTGTTCAATTTTCAAATTAAATCCCCACCTTAGAAATTTTAACTTGTTAATATAGTTCAAACCAATTCTTTTAGTTTATAATAAATTGTAAACCCAGAATAAACATCTAAAATGAATTAAATGTTCACAAATCCCGTGTTAAAAATTCCGGGATGTTACATTCACTACATTGGGTATTGCCTCATGTGCCTTGTCATGCTTGTATCCCTATATACGCGACCACTACGAATTTGTTTTGTGTTATACCTATGGAGTACTCCCTGATATCCCATCAATTTACGGTGGAGTTACAGTGCTGTATAGACTATGATGCTTATATAAAATGTGTTAAGGGGGATAATGGTAACGCCTTAACACTATTTTGATACTTTATATTACTGATAGACATTATCTATTTAGCGTACACCACTACATAGTAGATAGTTTAACGGATCCTTAGAGGATGGTGATTCCAACATCCTTTGAGTTACTTGTATTTCGATTGCTATTTCACTTGAGTTGGATTTATTGATATGAGAATATTAATCCTGACTCGAGTGTTTTGTGTTTTGCTTTACGCTCGGGTCAGACTGAGTGTACTAGTATTCGAGGCTCATCTTTCGAGTTGGAGCTTTGCTTGAAGATTCAGCCATCTATTCTGCTTTCAGTATTCGATGATTCCAGTGATGTATTCCGATTTGTACTTGATGTATCGTATTTCTCTTCTGTTGTAAACTCTTATGTATCTTATATATTTATATAGTAGCTTCATGAACTACTATCTCTTTTACTTCCGTTGCATATTATTACTCTGTGTCTGTGATTCTGTGATTATTTATTTACTGTACATCTGAGTTTTGCCAAATTCTAAATTAACAATTCGGTATTTTGAATTATTCAAGTCTGACGTGTGCGGATGCGAATAGTCCAAAATAGCGGGTCGTTACACATGATGTATTCCATGTGTCTCACCTTCACAAGTATGTGCATGATCCAGAGACTACTGTTCCTCCGACGGGGATAGATGAGTTGATAGTAGAGCCTAACTTGATAATAGTTGGACAACCAATTTAGGTTGTGGTGAGAGATGAGAAAAGATTGAGATCCAAGACAGTCAAGTTGGTGAAAGTTCAGCGGAGCAACAACGAAAAAGAATGTACTCGGGAGACAGAGGATAGGATTCAAGATACTTATCTTAATCTACTTTGATTGTATGTCTATATTAGATTTATATAGATAACTCCTAGTCGGGTAGACTAGTATGGTTGTTAGGAGTTGTTACAGATGATTTCTATGTTTAGTATTTAGTCCTTACTGAATTTCTATGATGAAATTCTTTAAGGAGGGGAGCCTGTATCACCCTTAATTTTAATAACATTATTTATGAGATTTAATTAGATAGATTAAATAGAATAATGTAAACGTTAAGCGATAAGGGGATTGAGATTTGGACAAATATTAAGTGGTCATGCTTATTAATTTAAATGGGCTTAAGAATGATTTATAAGCTAATTAAACTATATTAGGGCACAATAGGAATTAGTTACACCTAACCTTTACCTTTATATGTTTTTTGTCCCCTAATCCATTCACGTTCATTCTTCATTTTTCACAAAAATAAAACATAAACAAAAGAAGGGGAGCCGACCATAATCAAAGAGAAAAGAGAAGAGAATTCAAATCAAGCTAAGAATTAAAGCTAGGGGAATAAATCTTAATCCAATCTCCTTATCTTAATCATGGTGAATAATAATCCGATCTTTGTTTTATGAATATAAGTTTCATATTTAAAATTAAATTCATTTATCTGATGTTTGGATGATGACATGCTTGAATCAAACTTTTTTTAATTTAAACAAGATTGTTTAAATGAAGATTCATACAATTTTAAGGCAAAACCAATTGAAATTGATGTTTGAATGCCATGGAAAATTTATTGTTATGAAAAACATGATTTTGGAGTTGGGTTTTAATTTTGATAATTTTCCAAGCTATGGAAAGATTAATATGAATTTTCAAATGAAAATATGGTCAATTGTGTTTAGAAATTTATTTCGGAAATTATATAGAGAATTTGGGTCTAAAATTTTGATATATTAGAAAACATGATGAAAGTGAATTTCAATAATTTTTGGGGATTTTTCTTAAGTGATTTACAATAAGAATTAAATTATTTAGAGAGAGGATTTAACTGATTTAATTGTATTTTTAATGAAAGGGCTTGTCTGCAAAAATAAATTTTGATACTTATCCAATAATTAAGAGGCGGTAATATTTGTAAAGCATGTAAAAATTTGAGACAGCCAATTACGTGTTTACACGTAGGCATGTTAGTTGATATAAATTGGTTAATTTGGCATTTAACCAGACTATACCCAGAAAAATGGGTTTCGCCTCTATTAGAGGTACCTTTCGCCTTCGATCAAGTCAAAACCCCACAAAGCTGAAACCAATACACAAGGTATCACCTAAATGGTATGTAGTGGATTGGAGGAAAGGAGAAAGGCATGGTGTCAAAAGCGTTACTTTTGATGGGGTCAATACCTTGGTTGTTTTTAAAAAGTTAAGCGCATGCCTTTGTTTTGCTAAAGCTTTCGACATAGTCGAAACATATATTTTCGAAAGGATTTTTCTAATAGCTTTCGAAGGTATTTCCATTTTCTGTTTTAAAAATAAGGGCTTTCAAATGAGTTTCTTCAGTTGTAAATAAATGCTTTCGAAAGAAGGGGCTCCAACCTAGTCAAAGCCATACTACCATTCTTTTTCCTTCGAATGTATTGAAGTTATCAACACTTTCAAAGGGTAGTTTTTGTTTTAAAGATGTATTAAGCCACTTTCTAAATGCTTTCGAAAGGGTTCATGGGTTTCGAAAGCAATGGCTTCGGAAGGGGGTTTCAAAGCTATCCTTCAGTTTTTTGCTTAAATGTTTTAAAGCTTTCAAAGGGATAGTGCTGACACCATCAAGTTTTCCCCAATGCTTTTATACGATAAAGAATGGTTTCGAAAGAGATACGTTCATTTATATTCATTTTGACCCAAATGATATTTTAAATATAACTCAATGGTTTTGGAAGGGATATTTCCAAAGGTTTCAAAAGGGATACTTTCAATGGTTTCGAAGCTATGCTTCTAAGAGTTAATGAATATTACTTTTACACTCAGAAGAGAGGTTTAAAGTATTTTGAAAGGCAGGAGCCTACTGTTATGAAAAGATATTTATATGCTTTCAAAGTGGCTATCCAGTGAGGTCGAAAGCAAGGTTTCAAAGATTTCGAAAGCCTTATTTTTCAAACAATAACCCAATCTCATTTTAAAGAAAAATACCATGGTATATAAATAAATAAAGTATTTTCAAATGGGTTTTTTAAGAAGTCTTAATAGGTTAAAGGGATTAACCAAGTTATTGTGTTTGCTTCTTCATATATATGTATATACATACATACATACATACATATATATATATATATATATATATATATTCACATTGAAGTGAACCAATAATGGCACCTTTGGAAAGGGCGGAATAGTCAACAAGGATGATCCAGTAGTGAATATAAATTAAAGATATTGGCAGGGGCCAATAGGTTCATAGTAAGCCCATAAAAACTATGTAAAAATGAAGATGTTAGTAAGACAGGTTCATAGTAAGCCCTTGAAAACTATGTAATAATGATGATGTCAATAAGACAGTTTCATAGTTAGCCCAAACAATGATTTGAAATTGGCAGGGGCCAATAAGTTAATAGTTAGCCCATGAAAACTATATCTGGAGAAGAAATTAAGATATTGATAGATAGTCAATTGGTTACAAGTGAGCTCATGAAAACTAGGATTAACGTAAAGATATTGTAGTTACCAATAGGTTCATAGTGATTCCATGAAAGCTACATAATTGGGCAGGGAGTCCTTAAACATTTAACAGGTTATTTGTTAGCCCATGAAAACTATTAGGTTAACAGTAATCCTAGAAACTATAACTGTAACAGATAGTCAAAATGAATGGGGACGGGTAATCTAGAGTTGATTCACTTGTTTTGCATATCATCATATCATATTATTTTGAGATGTTTTAACTATTATGATTGTTGGAGCATAGTATATGGTTTTATAAAATGGTTTTATGATATTAATGAGTGGAAACCCGTATCACTAAGCGGTGTGGTCTAACTAGATATCTAAATGATTTGAGATGGTAGATTATTATTCATATCAGGCATTATGTATGACTCGAAGTTTATGATTTCCCCTTAAACTCTCGGGCGCTCAATTGATTTGAGTAGTCTAAGGGTTGAGGTTTTCAGGTACCTCATTAGACGAATAAGCTTTCGGAGACATGCAGGAGGCATTATAGCTATTTTGAGTTCTTGTTCAGTTTGATTCCATTGTACTATGTTTCGTTAAGGCAAAGTTGTTAATTTCCAATTATATACTTTGATCACATAGGGGCATCTTCATACATCGCTTTTGAAGTATATTGTAATAAATATAATTTTCAGAAAATGGTTACGTTGTGGGATTATGTAAAGAATGTTGAAAGGGTTTTTGGAATGGAATGTGAATGTTGTTTTGAAATTTTAAACTTTTTCCATATCCATGTGTTTATGTTATATCAATGTAACTAACACTACCGTATTCGGTCATCGAGGTTTAATAAGTATGAACGACTGCAACATCCATAGTCGTTAGTTTTAGGCCTCTAAGTGGGGGATGTTACACCCTGCTTCACATGAGCGTCCGAATATTTCACATCAATGCATGCATGCCGATAGCTCTTTAAATGATGTGAACATGCCCCGATCGGTGTGACCCACATGGCTTGGCTCCCACTCGAGCTTTGGTTTTAGTTTTTCCAGTGTTGGATACCAAGGCTCAAAACGAGCGATAAATTGTCTTAGAATGACGAAGCACAACAATGACTTGAAGGGTGCGCCCCCTCCCTTTTCATACTTTGGTTTTAATCATTTTCGATAAAGGATAACAAAGCTCAATGGAGCAATAAATCACCTTAGAATGATAATAACAAAGAAGCTGAAGTAACCGATATCAGAGAAACTGACTATCAAAGATATAAGACAATCATAAATGGAAATTAAGTCTTGCGTCTTACCACCACTTATCGAATTCAGACTTATACTATTTCTAGGTTAACAATAATATCGGACAAGCCATGGTAGTGTTACCTTACAATCATGTCTCACGATTATTCTTAACTTTCGAAATAGCAATAAATCTACTTCTTCAATGTTAAGTGCTAATTATACAGATAAATCGTTTCTATATAAATGATTCACTTTGCAGTAATAGTTCATTTCCATAAACGAATCAAAACTTATATTTTAAAAACAACTGAACTTGTGCTTAATTGCATATTATAATATTGGTAAAACATTTTTAGATATACTCTTTCTAATATTCTTTTAAAGGGACAAGTGAAAATACTAAGTGTATTAAAACAAGTGTCATTGAAACATTATTCCTCCAAAATAATTTACACTTAGCTTTATTTATAAACCATTCCTTTTGAAGGATTTCTCATTTACGAACCATTGTTTATAAATTTTAAAACAATATTTATTATCTCAACTGTATACAAAATTTTTAAGCCTCATTCGATTAATTTCTTAACCCTTGCTTTCCCTTTAGAATTAGTTCCTGATTGTAATACGTTAAGAGGATAAATTTTTCCATGTGCTCGATCCCGAAGGCCTAAACCAACATCAGATCGACACCCAGAAGATTATCCAACTTAACATCCTGATAATCGAGTTTCAATTCCTTTTTAACTAATCCAAAATTTTCCCTTATCTTGTCAAAACTTTTCATATGATCTTTGATAGGTATCCGGATTTTCTTTTAATTAATAAATTATTTATCTTTGTATAAAATAGTTAATTATTTCCAAAACACTTTCATTAAATCACTAATTTATCTTTAAAAAACGAAATTAATTTACTTTAAACTCATTTATCAAATCAATTAATTAACTTGAATATTATATGTTAAAATATTTATTAAATTCGAATAATCATTAATTTAATGAATAATTAATCTCAAACATTATTAACTAAAATGGCCAATAAAACTATTGATCATCATTAGTAAAAAATGATTTATAACATTTCAAATACCATTAACTAAAATGATTCAATTAAATTCAAACATCATTAATTAAGATGGTTAACAAATTTTCAAACACGATTAGTTAAATCAATTAATTAAATTTAAACAACTATTAATTAAAGTTCAATATCATTAATTAAAGTGAATTAATTAAATTCAAATATCATTATTTAAAATGGGTAATTACTTTTAAATATCATTAATTAAAATGACTATTAATTCCAATTATCATTAATTATATTAATTAATTAAACTCAAGTAATCATTAGTTAAAATGATTAATTAAATCTTATCTCATTTAAATCAAAGATAAACCAATTTGAAACATCATTTATAAAAGTAGTCAATTAATCTCAAAATCATTAGTTAAAATGATTAATTATTTTAAATTATCATTAATCAAAATGATTAATGATTTTAGTATTCTTTTTAGCGGAAACACAAGCTCAAGCTCATACGATAGGGTTTTGAGGATGAAAGTTAATAAATGGCCGTATAGCGTAATTGCTATAACGACAAATGGGATATCTGGATTTTTTTCAATTAACCATCAATATAATAGCACAAGGATATAAATAAATAATTATTGGCGAGAAACCCCTCAGGGTCTCTCTATGGATTGTTCCTGTAAAACAATGGTTATGGATAACGTATATGCAATCATATGGGTTCGTAACGATTAAATTGATATGTCATCCATTTTCCAAATGGAAATTCAACCAAACAAGCAATCAAACAATTTAACTAACATCCAAACAATTAATAAACATTAATAACATCATAGATATGATATAATGAAATTTAGTGTGAGTTAAACTTACATTGATTTTCGTTTTCACCGAAACGTTTCGATTTTGGCCTAAAATCGAACGGCCGTCCGATTTTAGGATAAATTCTAACTAGCTCCAATCTCGTTCAATCCAACTCCAAAACAAAGATAACGTCCACACAAGTACAACACAACAAACGATACTCGATTTCGACCTCGTATGAAATAGCTATCGATTTTATTAGGATGAGATAAATTAACATAATTAATTATTCATTAATTACATAATTAAAAAAACTAATTACCATCTTAACAACTAATCCACCCTCCTACCTTCCCCAATCAAAATCAAATTAGTACGCGCACACGTGTGACCAAGTTGACATCGCCGCCTCCCCTCTAGCTATGCCTTCCCCCAACTACTCGCCCCATCAAGCTTCGACCACAACCATGCTTCCTCCTTCGCCTCGCCTCGCCCACACCAGAGCTGCCGAAAACCCGAACTTTTCCACTCAAAGCTCAATATCTCCGCTTTCGATCAACCATAAGGTCACCAAATTTTAATCGCAGCTAGCACTAGTTGTCCTCTACAAGTTCCCTTCAGACCCCATCGCCAAGCGACGAGCCAAAACACCGAAAAACACATATAACGTTGCACCATTCATCGATGAACTATAGCCATTTCGCATCGGTAGGCGACAATCCAACCATTAAAAACACTCATCTCGCCGAGCTCTACAATTTTCTAGTTGGTAGCATGGCCTAAAAATGCATGGATCGGTCTGTGATCGTGATTCGTTGGATGAGGCTACGATAATTTGAAAAATTAGCCAACTCCATTTTCATGTTGCTGCCACGCTTTTTATAGTGGAAAGAAGGTTATGGGTTGATATGGAGAAGGTATAGCTGAAGTATGGAAGGAATAGGGTGAAGTATGGGTTGGGAGTATGGTGAGGATATATATATATATATATATGTATGTATGTATGTATGTATGTATTATTATTATTTTAATTTAAACTATCAACCTATAAACTGTTTGAAAATCTCGAGCTCCTATCAACACATACCGCATGACGTTTTATATGTTATACTCCTATTCTGAATGCAATATAACTAGTCTCGAGCCTAAATTCGATCATATGTAGAAGATAGCATTTTAAACCCAGTTATTATATTAAATTTCCGATATTAATTTCAACATGTTTCGAACTCGCATGACCAAACGATTCGTCTGGTTGCCATGAAATTCGACGTCATATAATAATATATTATCACAGAACCAATAAAACTGGTTTCGTTGAAATTTGAGATTGTGCCCCGAAATATTTCACATATTTATATATCATTTTAAATTCATTTATCAATATTTATCTGATCTATTTATATTTGTAAATAAATTTACAAACTGAATTTACTAATATTATTTATTAATTAAAAGGAGTTAAATAAAATTATTAAATCCATTTAATTAACATTCAACTCGTAATTCAAATATTTAAACATTCCTTATATTTGAATTATAAGTTATTAAATTCCAAAATCCAATTAATTAAATATTTAAAATTAATTAAACATTTAAAATTAGATGACCAGAATTTTGGGTTGTTGCATTCTCCCACTTTGAATGAATTTCGTTCCCGAAATTCCTAAGGAAGAAAATGTTTCCAAACTTTTAAGTTTAAAACTATTAATTCAAATGAGTTATTAAACTTATTAACTTTTCAAAACCAATTAGCTGGAATAAATTCCAAAATTTCAAGCCTTTCAAATTCGTTCACCTATACCAACTAATTTCTTGCATTCATTCATTTCAAGATATAACTCAAAAACCAAATTTTTAGTTATAAAAAATTTCCAAAATTCTTAAAAAAATTCTAACTCTCAAATTTTCGAAAAAATTTGTCAACGTCTCCTTTCCGTGGCTCGATCGGAATAACTACAAATCGCCTCTACGAGCTCCAGTCCAATCAAGAAAACAAAAGCCAACGGCCTCCTATATCTGGGGCATAAAAACACCAACCAGTTTAAATTTTCTAAATTTATTACGTAACTTTTTGCGTTCGATTTATATTTCAGCAAGTAATTTATTATCTCTACGCAAATGCAGGTGCACAAGATTCAAATAGAGACCTCTTGCATACCTGTACTTACATAATCTAAAAGAAAATCAGACTGATAAGCACAATGTGGTGTAACTCTATATGCAAAAACTAGCATGATTTAATTTTACATGCAACCAACAACCATAGCTTGGTCATATGCGACAAAGCATAGGGAATATTCTATAATAGATGTTATTCATCCTATATTTTCAAATGATAAATTTAGATCAAAATTCTCGGTTTTTTCATTTTCAAATTTTATTTTCAAATTCCTAAAGGAATAAAAATTAAAGATCAAAAATCAAATGACAAGGAGAGAACTCCTCCTAATAAAGTTTGGTGAAACTCTACAATCAAAACAACATGGAGCATCTAGTGATATTCTGGTTCCTCCAAAAACATTAACTAGAGTGAGTAAGTATAATTCTTTTCCCAAAATCTTTAAAAATCTCTTTTTTCCAAAATCGCCGAGATTTAGGTCTTAATAATAATAATAATTTAAAATCCTTTGTTTATAAATTTAAACTTTATAGACGATGATATATAAAACCACCCAACCAATTAATTCAATTCAATCAAATCAGATCAATCAAATTTTGTGAATGAATAAACTAACACTAGCGGTCAATCCAATTCCATAAAGGAAAACTTATCGCTTAACATTGTTTCAAAATGCCAAATGACTAGCAAACAAACCTTAACTTAGGTGCAAAACTTTCTTGATTGTCCAAAAATATTTATAATTATCTATGTGTACCATTTTGCTCATTAGCCTTTGGTTATTGCTTAGAAGATTATCCAAACTCACTCGGACAAAATGGAAAGTTATACTCCATATTTTCTAAGTTTCTTAATTTCATTAAAAAAAATTCTAATTCACTATTTTTTTCCCACTTGGTATTTTATTCCCTACTAAAATTATTTATGAGTTATTTCACAAATTCTCACCCAAGGTTTAAAAATATTTTATAAAGTTATTCCTTTATAAAACATCAAATAATAATTTATTACACTTTATTTACTCGTATAATACTCTTCTATATCCTAAGAGTACTTACAAATGTTATTTTACTTTTTCAAAGATCTAGATGGAGATCAAACCAAATTATGATTTCTTAAAAGCGAGTAACTCAACCTCTTTAACTTAGGGTGTTAAAATGGAAGATATTCATGGGTTAACTAAGTCAACAAGTATTTTTGCAACGACTCAGAATTTTGGTTATATGAAATTGGAATATTTGATTAATTTTAAACATTTAAAAGTAAATTTATAGGTTTGACAACTTGAATTCTAAATATAATGATTTATTGGATAATTTAATTGCTGAATTTAGTAAGTAAAAATCGTTTAAATAATTTAAATCTTGGATTTTATTTGGATAAAAATGATTTAAAGGATTATTTAATTTCTATTAATAAGAATACTTTTAAATTTGATTTAAAAGTGATGTAGCTAATTTTAAAAATAAATCATTTAAATTGACATATAAAAACAGTCTTTCCGGCAACAGTCTCGGATTTTGATGAAACCAGTTCCATTGGATCCATAATAGTGTACTATTATCGAATTTCAAATTTTGTAGCATTTGGAGTTATTTTGGTCATATGTGATAGAAACACGTTGAAATTTATATCGAAAATTTAATAAATAATTGGGTTCAAAAAGCTATATTCTCCATACGATCGAATTAGGTTTCGAAACTTGTTCTTTTGAGTTCGGAATAGAGATATAACATTAGAAATGCCAGGCGGCACACCTCGATTGGGATCCAAAAATTATAACTAGATATTTCAAATTTTAAATTTTATATATATATATATATTGATTTGACCACAGCCTCCAACATATCATTTCAGCCTAATTAATTTCTCATTCCAGCCACCCTACCTATGATCTACCCGCTCCATTTCTATTTAAACGCAGCGAGCACACAACAGAGAATAAATAAAAGAAAAGTCTGGAATTTCAAAAATATATTTCTCAAAATCTACTAAATAAAAAAATATGAAAAAGCTCTAAAAATCATAGTTTGGGGAGTGCTTCAATCTTATATGCTATTTGAGGGTAGCGGCTTCATTTTGATGTTCGATGGTAGGAGTGGAGTAGCTGTTGATGAGTAGGGACTGAATTTCATAGTGATAGGACTGTCGATGAACGAAGAGGGTATGGTATTCGAGTTCGTGGCGTGGCACCTGGGGTCTAAAATTTGGAGGATGCGGTCAAGTTTGAGGAGGGCGACATCGCTACAGTCGTGAGAAAAAGCATAGTCGCATTTTGCATCGATGGGGCGGAGGCGACGAATTGGTGATGGCCGGGTGTGGTTCGAGTAGAGATTCGCGTTGGCACTGTCGGATTTTAGTTTCGAGCTTTGGAGCTTCATATCTCTATAAACGTGCACGGCCTGATGATGTTCGAGCGTGCACAAGGGGAAGGAGTAGAGCGTTTTGGGAAAGAAGGTGAGGGCGGGCTTAGGCCTTATGGGCTGGGTTGAGTTATTGGATATGAAATTAAAATGTAATTAGTGAATAAAAATTATTTTAATTAATTCGAAAGCTTAGAAAATTTATAACTCATTCGTTTTAGGTCCAAATCCAATGCAGTCAGTCGCTTGGACTCGTGTTAACATAAGCTTCACTATGGAATTGGATTATAGTGATTCGAAGCTTCCAGAATTTTTAGCTAAATTCGAATGCTAGTCGAATTTAGCCGGAACCGGAACGCATAAGCGACAACTAGAATTTCAGTGAGCAAATCTCAATCATTTGGATTGCTAGTTTAAATTTTGTAATATTAAAATTAATTATTGGATGATTGGTTAAATGGATAAATTATTATTAGTTGGATGTTATATTATACATAGTAGTGTGTGTATATATATATATATTAGTAGTTGGGTATATTTCCAACCGATTACAGTGCATGAGACACTATGGTCCCCGCATAATAGCGGATGACCTGGTATTACCATGATATCCTGCCTCGAAGCGGGACTGGTATTTTATGTTAGATAACGTCTGTGGTTGCAGGAAAACGGATTGGAGGGATCCAATTGGAATCCTTAAAAATGTTGAATTTAATTTCATATATAGTGATACATGATGTGTTTGAATAATCTGTGATAGATTATAATGTGATTTGAATTTATTGGATGCTACAGTAGCACTGACCTTAAGTTTGGTATCATAAATACCATAAATAATATTTTTAAATTTATAAAGGAAATTCAAAGGCAATTTTCAAAATCAAAATATTTATATTTAATTTTGGGAATATTTAAAAGGGAATTGAGTTAGGTAAAATAAATGATTAGATTTTAGATATTTATTTAGTTGTTCCATAAAATGGTTTCAAATAGAGAATTTTTAATTGAGGATTGTTAAATAATGGAATTTAAATAATATTCTCAAAATACGAAATGAAAGTCGAATTTGAAATTTGAATGGTTTTGGAATATAGTTTGGATTATTAAGAAATAAATTCATAAGTGGAATTTTAATTAGAAATCAATTTATAAATAGATTTTTGTAATATAAACCATTGTAAACTAGAAATGGGACTATGAAATATATAAACAATGTTTATAAATAAGTGGAATGATTATCATTTGGTAAATTGAAAATATATATTCACAGTGGGAATTCATAATAAGATGGAAATCGGTTTAGAAGGAATAGTGGATTCTATATTGGAATTTGGGAAAGGGTTATGGAATTGAAAATGCGAATCAACTTGTGATAAATCGAGAGAGATTTATAAGTATGGAAATGGGTACATTGAATTTTGAAGATGATTTTTCACAAGAAGTTAAAGTTTGGTTTTAGAAAAGGATTTTTATTTATTTAATTATTAATTGGATTAAATTATTTAAAAAGGTTAGTTATTTAAATATTTAAATTTGTTGAAATGGATTCTATGTTTTATAAACAAGTTTGGTAAATCAATTGGAAATTTTATAAATGAATTGGAATTAATTGTTGACGTTTATTTTAAAGTGTTTGATATTTTAAATAATTATTTACCTTGTTTTGAAATTTCTTATCTATATATAGTTTAAAAGTAAGTGATTACAATTTTTTATAAATGCCCTCGAGATTTGTGAACCGGGTTTTAATTAATGGTTGTGATTTTATAAGAAAAAAATCTTATGATTGAATTCGAGAACTTAAGAAATTTGAGAAAAGGAAATTTCCAAATTGGTAGATATGGGAAATTCAAAAATGAATCTGAATTCATTAAAGGAATTATAAATTGTTAACTGGATTATAGATAAGTATAATTGATAATTTTTGAAATTGTATTGATTCCAAAGTTTTATGAGATAAGTGCGGAATATTTCTTAAGTATGGATATTAGAATATACTTATATTTTTTCCTACGTATTGGAATTAAAGGTTTTGGAGATATTTTAGAGACGAAATGATTACAATAGAAATATTTTTCTAAGTAATGAATTATAAGTTGGATTTGGAAATATTTCTAAGTGTTGATATGATTTGAGAATATCCTGTTAAATAAGTATTCGAAAGTAGTTTCAAATATTGAAATATTAAAAGGGACTTGATTAAATACCTTTGTAAAGATATTTTGAAATAAATTATTTGAGAAATTTAAAATATGTGCCTAGTCACTGCTTTTGTGTGCAATTTGATAGTTAAATAACCGAATACCAAATATGGCCAAATTCTTGATAGTTACGAATAGATCGGGATTGGTTTTATGGTTGAGCCACTTGGCTTTTGTTTTCTTTTTCTGCTTTTGGCCTGTAGTCGCGATTTGGAGTTGTTCTGATCTAGCCGCGCGAAGGAGACGTTGGTGAGGTTTTTCGAAATTTAAAGAGCTAAAATTTTTGAAGGAAATTTTTATAACAAAAAATTGATTTTTGAGTTAAAAGGTGAAATGGTTGAATGAGATGACATTAGTTGGAATCTATAGATGAATTTAGAAACTTGTTAAAAGTAATAACAAGGTTTAAACAAATTGGTTTTGAAAGTTAATAGATGAAATGGATTTGGGAAGTTACTTCAACTAATTTGTTTTAGAAGAAAAATAGGGTTGGCTTTTTTTCCTATCTTTGCAATTTCAAGGACGAAGTTCTTTTAAGAAGGGAAGAACGTAATGACCAAGAATTTTGCTTATTTGAAATTAGAATGTTTATTTTAAATATTTAAAAATAAATTTTATAGATTTAGTAACTTGAATTTCAAATATAATGATTTACTTGATATTTAATTGCCGAGTTTAGTAATTGAAAATCGTTTAAATAATTTAAATCTTGGATTTTATTTGGATAAAAATGATTTAAAGGCTTATTTAATTTCTATTAATAAGAATAAAGGTAATAAAGCTTTTAAATTTGATTTAAAAGTAATTTAGCTAATTTTAAAAATAACTCATTTAAATTGACATATAAAAATAGCCTTCCAAGGCACAGTCTCAAATTTCGACGAGACTAGCTCTATTGGATCCGTAATAGTGTACTGTTATTGAATTTCGAATTTCATAGCATTTGGAGTTATCATTTGGCCGTACGGGATAGAAACACATTGAAATTTATATTAGAAATTTAAAACAAAAATTGGGTTCAAAAAGCCATCTTCTCTATATGATCGAATTAGGTTTCGAAACCGTTTCCATTGCGTTTGGAATAAGGATATAACATTAGGAATGCCAGGTAGCACACGTCGATTGGGATTCGAATATTATAACTAGATATTTTCCAATTATATATATATATATATATATATATATATATATATATTGATTTGACCACAGCCTCCAACCTATCATTTTAGCCCAATCTATTTCTCATTCCAGCTACCCTACCTATGACCTACCCACTCCTTTTCTATTTGAACGCAGTGAGCATACAAGAAGGAATATAAAAAGTCTACAATTTCAAAAATACATTTCTCAAAATCTACTAAATAAAAAAATACGAAACAAGCTCTAAAAATCATAGTTTTGCGAGTGCTTCAATCTTATATGCTATTTGAGGGTTGTGGCTTCATTTTGATGTTTGATAGTGGGATGTCGAGCAGTTGTTGATGACTAGGGTTTGGGTTTCATGGTGATAGGAGTGTCGACGGATGAAGAGGGTATGGTATTAGAGTTCGTGTCAAAGTTTGGCACCTAGGGTCGAAAATTTGGAGATTGCGGTCAAGTTTGAGGGGAAGCAACATCGCTATAGTCATAAGGAGGAGCATGGTCGCGTTTTGCGTCATGTGGAGGAGGCGATGAAGTGGTGATGGTCGAGTATGGTTCGAGTACAGATTCGCACTGGCATTGTCGGATTTTAGTTTCGAGCTTTGGACCTCCGAATCTCTATAAAGTGCATGGCCTGATGATGTTCGATCATGCACAAGGGGATGGAGCAGAGCGTTTGGGGAAGAAGTCGAGGGTAGGCTTAGGCCTTGTGGGATGGGTTGAGTTATTGGTGTGAAATTAAAATGTAATTAGCGAATAAAAATTGTTTTAGTAAATTTGAAAGCTTAGAAAATTTATAACTCACTCGTTTTAGCTCCAAATCCAATAAGATTAGTCGTGTTGGACACGTGTTAACATAAGTTTAACTATGGATTGGATTACAGCGATTTAGAGCTTCTAAAATTTTTACTAAATTCGAACGCTAGTCGAATATTGCCGGAACCAAAACCAGAAAGTAGAAGCGACAATTGGAATTTCAGTGCGTAAATCTCAATCATTTGGATTGCTAGTTTAAATTTTGTAATATTAAAATTAATTATTGGATGATTGGTTAAATTGATGAATTATTATTAGTTGGATGTTATATTATATATAGCAGTATATATATATATATATATATATATATATATATATATATATATTAGTAGTTGGGTATATTTCCCGCCGATTGGAGTGCATGAGACACTATATGCCCCGCATAATAGAGGATGACCCTATATTACCACGATATCCCGCCTTGAAGTGGGATTGGTATTTCATGTTATATAATATCAGTGTTTGCAGTGAAACGGGTTGGAGAGATCCAACTGGATTCCTCAAAAATGTTGAATTTAATTTCATATATAGTGATATATGATGTGTTTGAATAATATGCGATAGATTATGATGTGATTTGAATTTATTGGATGCTACAATAGCACTGGCCTTAGGTTTAGTATTATAAATACCATAAATAATATTTTTGAATTTAAAAAGAAAATTCAAAGGCGATTTTGAAAATAAAAACATTTATATTTAATTATAGGATTATTTGAAAAGGAACGGAGTTAGGTAAAATAAATGATTGGATTTTAGATATTTATTAAGTTATTCCGTGAAATGTTTTCAAATAGAGAGTTTTTAATTAAGGATTGTTAAAAAATGGAATTTAAATAAGATTCTCAAAATATGAAATGGAAGTCGAATTTGAGATTTGACTGTTTCTGGAATATAGTTTGGATTATTTAAAAAATAAATTTATAAGTGGAATTTTAATTAGAAATTGATTTATAAATAGATTTTTGTAATACAAACCATTTTAAACTAGAAATAAGACTATGAAATTTATAAACAATGTTTATAAATAAGTGGAATGATTATCATTTTGTAAATTGGAAATATAAATTCACGGTGGGAATTTATAGTGAGATGGAAATCGGTTTAGAAGCAATAGTGGATTATATATTGGAATTTAGAAAAGGGTTATGGAATTGAAAATGTGAATCGATTTGTTATAAATCGAGAGAGATTTATAAGTATAGAAATGGGTGTGTTGAATTTTAAAGATGATTTTTCACAAGAAGTTAAGGTTTTTTTTTAGAAAAGGGTTTTTATTTATTTAACTATTAATTGGATTAAAATATTTCAAAAGGTTAGTTATTTAAATATTTTAATTTTTTGAAATGAATTCTACGTTTTATAAACAAGTTTGGTAAATCATTAGAAATTTTATAAATGAATTGGAATTAGTCATTGATGTTTATTTTAAAGTGATTTGATATTTTACATAATTATTTAACCTTTTTTTTGAAATTTATTATTGTTATGTATGTAGTTTAAAAGTAATTGAATGCAATTTCTATATGAATGCACTCGAGATTTGTGAATCGGGTTTTAATTAATGGATGTGATTTTATAAGAGAAAATTTTATGATGGAATTCGGAAACATAAGAAATTTGTGAAAAGGAAATTTCCAAATTGGTTAGACATGGGAACTTCGAAAATGAATCTGACTTCATTAAAGGGATTGTAAATTGTTAATTGGATTATAAGTCTAATCGATAATTTTTGGAAATTGTAAGGGAATTAATAAAAATTCCAAAGTTTTTTTGAGATAAGTACGTAATATTTCCTAAGTATGGATACTAGAAATGATTATGGGAAATAAATTTATAATGTTTTCCTAAGTATTGGAATTAAAGGTTTAGAGATATTTTAGCGACGAAATGATTATTATAGAAATATTTTTCTAAGTACTGAATTAAAAGTTGGATTTGAAAATATTTCTAAGTATTGATATGATCTGAGAATATCCTATAATGGATATAAGTATTCGAAAGTGGTTTCAAAAAGGGACTTTAATAAATATCTTTGTAAAGATATTTTGAAGTAAATGATTTGAAAATTTTAAAATATGGCCTAGTGACTACTTATATATGTAATTTAATAGTTAAATAACCGACTATCAGATATGGCCAAATTCGTTGATCGTTTTGAAGAGATCAGGATCAGATTTAATTATTCGAAAACCACTTCGATTCGATTTTAGGGTTACGAATTGTGATATTGTAAAGATAGTAAAGACGGTGATCTTTGAAGAGATTGGTTTGTTCTGACCCAGAACAACTTGTATGGATGAATGCTATCATTGCATTGTTGCTTGGAAGGAAGTGTTAGCATTCCAAGTGGAATTGCTATTCAAAAAAGGTAAACGTAGCCTCAAGCCTCATCACCCGAAAATGGCTAAAACAGGGCATGCAGCAGGGCTAAGTGGGTCGCTCCCATTAGGGTATGTCATCATCATTCTAGATTAACATATATTATTATGGATTTGGTTGTGCAAGAGAGATCTCTATTATGGTCGTAAGACCAGAATGATGACATATTCGATACTACTAGTCAAGTGGTTGGCCAGTTCTGTATGGCAGGGTACAAGATGTTCATGTCAGACCCGGATGCATTGATCTAGAGATGCACCCGTCGGAGGTCGTTCCTTAACTGATCATAGTATGAAATCCATTTTCTAATAAGCGCCATATGGTTTTGCTTGTGCCCAACTATGTTGAAATGTGAGATGCAAGAATTTCAGCTATTTTATAGTTTGTTTTTCTATAGACATTATTATAATACATGATGATTTTGATATAAAAGATTTGATTATCGTAAAGTAAAATCCCGTCGTATTTATGTGTGGCGTGGTCTTACGAGATACCTATGTTTTTCAAAAGAATTTCCAAAAGAAATAAAATTCAAATTGAGCATGTTTTCTCATGCTGGTTTTCCAGATTGACTCGGGTGTTATTTATTATAATGCTTGGGTCAGACCGAGTATATTATAGATTAGATTGTATGCTTGGAGCTTCAAGAGACGAGTTGGAGGCTCAGAGACATATTCACGTATATGGTTATTTTTCCGCTGTATTCATTGATGTGTCATCAGCAATTGTGAGTACAGACTGTTATAACTGTCCAGGATGAAATAGGTTAGTATACTCTGATTGATGTTTGTATATATACATATTATAGTTTTGTTTTGTGTGAACGTCTATGGTATATTAGGTATTATTCGTTCCGCTTTGAGATTCTATGTTGTTTGGTCTTCTTCTTATCTTTCTTTCTTATTCTTTCCCAAAAAAATTGGTATTTCGGCATTCAATTTTGTGGCATGTAATAGAGTGGATGTATTAGTGTCAATTTTCGAGGGTCGAAGATCCCAGTCGCTACAAGTTTATAATACTGTGTTTTAAACAAAAGTTATGCTTTAATAAAACAATGTTTACCAAAATATTTTTATCTAGTTTAACCCAATTTAAACCTGTGTTAACTTATCCCATATCTTCTCTAAGGGAAAAATCTTATTTATCAAAACAATCTCTTATTAGAAATTGTTTCTATTTTGGAACCAATTCCCTTTTGGGGAAATTAAAAAAATTAGATACCCGGTTTAATTTCCAAAAAATCATTCTTTTCAAAGCATATTGCATATATTTTATATATATAATAACATCAAATAATTTATTTATTAAAACTCACTTTGGGTTTATTCAAATTTGAACTCTTTTCGATCGCATAATGATAAGAGAATAATTTACAAAGTACTCCACAACATTTGCCTAAGCAAACATCTGATCGTCACTTATAAGATTATTCAGATTACTAGAAAACAAGTTGAAACAATTTCCTCCTAATTATCCCAAAGAAAATGCATTTTATTTAAAATTTTACTTCCCAACATATTTTTACTTTATTTATTTCCAAAGATACTACCATTTCATTTCTCAAAAATCCATTTGAAATTATTGTCAAAAATTCCAATATTTTGATTCAAAATCCTTTTTAAACACATTTTACAAAATAAATTTATATAAAATATCCTTTATATAAAAATCATTTCATATTATAATAATTCCTCTTTATCATATTAGAATTACCTCGAATATTTATTCTCTAAATATCTTATCCTAGTATTTAGATTATATTAACAACTTTTTATTAAAGTTTAATCCTTAACCCACCATTTTTAAAAGGTGAATTTTCGACTTAACCTTTTCTCTGAACGCCTTTATAGTCAAATTATGAAAAATAATTCACAAAGGGTTCATTTTAAACCAAAGCGATAAATGCTCCTAATTAAACCGATCACAATTTAGCAATTAACAACCAACAGTCAATGCTTCCTATTTCAAATTAAGCATAGCTGAACAAAGTGATAATAAATACATATTATCACATTTGAACCTACACACTTTATAACTATATAAAGTTTTGAAAATCATTCCTTTATATATGTACGAAATATAATCCTAGGAAAAATATTTAATTTGCCAAAATTTTTAAAATTTTAATACCATGTTCGTTGGCCTTGGTCGAGTGTTTAGAAATCCTTATCGATACCATGACGTCCAATATTTCGACCAGAATTCATAAAAACTCAATAGACCGTTGAACATAATACATTTTTATAACATTAACAAATACGCTCTTGCATATATAATACTCTCAAACTCATTCTAGGGTGTTGTTTACCTTATCTCTAATGAGCCAAACTCTACCAAAGCTAAGGTTCTCACTTAACCTTCGGCTTTGATACCAAAATGTAACGACCTGCCTTTTTGACCATCAAGTTGACATCGAACCCTACCGCTATGTTCAAATGTCACGTATCCAATCGATAAAAGGCGAATTATTAGGGAAAATAAAAAGAAAAGAACAAAGATCAGAGGAAAAATAGAATCTCACAACGGAATCGACAACATATAATATAACAAGGACAGCAAAAACCGTCACTCCAAAAATACAATGTATATCAAAGTTAAGAACAAACTTTATCAGCTGGACAGTTGTAAAATCCTAACCATACAAATGCTAATAGGTATACTATATAATACATAGGAAAACAAAACACTATGATAGGTGAATCTCCAACTCCCCTTCAGGATCTCCATATCACCAAAGCCAACCTAGGAAAAATACCCGGTTTGACCTAAGCATTATAATAAAATAAAATTTGGATCAGTTTGAAAATACCAACGTGAGATAACTCAAATAATAGGAATCATACAAAAATTATGTGAGACCTGCCACTAATGTGGAACGGGTTTTTACCTCACAAAAATAACATCCATATAGGCAAGAACAGAAATAAACATCAGGAAACAAATCCAAATAAGAACGGGCATATATGATAATAAAATAAAACTTGGAAGAATGAAAATAATCCGAGAAAAATCCAAACTAAACAGAATGGATAAAGCAAGATAAATTTCCAAACTTGATAAAATGGACAAAACTAGATAACTGTCCAAACGTAATAGATTGGACAAAAACTATAATTAAACATCGCAAGGAGTGGTTGACTCATCCCGTTGCAATTATAGAAAAACTATTTCAAAGGTTCGAATCAAGTAAGGGAAATGAATTTATCCAACGTAACTAGGAGGGTGCTCCACCTTCCGTGAAAGTATACATCTAAATAAAATATACTTAAGACCACACGTATCACTTTCGGAAACTTCCAAGCCGGACCCTGCTTCACACGAGCATCCGAATATTTCACATCAATGCATACATGCCGGCACCCTCTAGATGACGTGAACATACCCTGGTGGGTGTGACCTACATGGCTTGGCTCCCACTAGCACTTTGATTTTAGTTTTTCCAATATTGGATACGAATGCTCAAAACGAGCAATAAATCAACTTAGAATGACGAAGCACAACAATGACTTGGAAGGTCCGCCCCTTTTTTTGGTTCCTTGGTTTTAGTCAATTTCGATTAAGGATAACAAAACTCAACGGAGCAAAATATTGTCTTAGATTGACGATAATAAAGAAGCTGAAGTAACCAATAACAAAGAAATTGACTGTCGAAGATATAAAATGATCGAATATGGAAATTAAGTCTTGTATACTTACCACCACTCATCGAATTCAAACATGTACTATTTCTGGGTTAACAATAATACCGGACAGTCAAGGTAGTTGTTACCTCAAAGTCATATCTCACGATTATTCTTAACTTTCGAAATAGACGGCAAGTCTACTTCTTCGATGTTTAGTGCTAATTTTGCAAATAAATCATTTCCATATAAGTGATTCTCTTTACAGAAATAATTCATTTCCATAAACGAATCAAACCTTATATTGTTAAAAAAGACTGAACTTGTGCTTGATTTCCATATTATAGTATTAGTAAAACTATTTTAGAAATACTCTTTCAAATATTCTTTTAAAGGGGCAAATCAAAAATACTAAGTGTATTAAAACAAGTGTCATGAAACATTATTCCACCAAAACAACTTATACTTAGCTTTATTTATAAACCATTGCTTTTGAAGGATTTCTCATTTACAAACCATTATTTATAAATTTTAAAACAATATTTATTATCTCAAATGTATACAGAATTGTTAAGCCTCATTCAATTAATTGCTTAACCCCTTGCTTTCCCATTAGAATTAGTTCCTGATTGTATAAATTTAAGAGAATAATTTTTTCAGGTGCTCGACCCCGAAGGCCTAAATCCAGCATTAGATCGACACCCAGAAGATTATCCAACGTAACATCCCGATAATCGAGTTCCAGTTCCATTTTAACTTGACCAAAATTTTCCCTTATCTTGTCAAAACTTTTCATGTGATCTTTGATAGGTATCCAGATTTTATTTTAATAAACAAATCATTATCTTTATGTAAAATAGTTAATTATTTCCAAAACTCTTTCATTAAATCGGCAATTTATCTTTAAAACAAATCAGTTAACTTACATTAAACTCATTTATTGAATAAATTAATTAACTTGAATATTACATGTTAAAAGATTTATTAAACATGAATAATCATTAATTAAAATGAATAATTAATCTCAAACATTATTAACTAGAATATTCAATAAGACAATTAATCATCATTAGTAAAAAAATGATTTATCGCATTTCAAATACCATTAATTAAAATGATTCAATTAAATTCAAACATCATTAATTAAGATGGTTAACAAATTTTCAAACACGATTAGTTAAATCAATTAATTAAATTTAAACAACTATTAATTAAAACAATTAATTAAAGTTAAATATCATTAATTAAAATGAATAATTAAATTCAAATATCATTAATTAAAATTATTAATTATTTTAAATACCATAAATTAAAATGATTATTAATTTCAATTATCAATAATTGTATTAATTAATTAAACTCAAGTAATCATTAGTTAAAATGATTAATTAATTCTTATCTCATTTAAATCAATGATAAACCGATTTTAAATATTATTTATTAAATTAGTTAATTAATCTCAAAATCATTAGTTAAAATGATTAATTATTTTAAATTATCATTAATCAAAATGATTAATGAATTGTAATATTAAGTTTAGCGGAAACACAGGCTCAAGTTCATACGACAGAGTTTTAGGGATGAAAGTTAATAAATGACGATATAGCGTAATCGCTATAACGACACTTAACAAGCCAAATGGGATATCTGGATTTATTTTCTATTAACCATTAATATAATAGCAAAAGGATGTAAATAAAAAATTATCGACGAGAAACCCCTCAGGGTCTCTCTACAGATTATTCCTGCAAAACGATGGTTATGGATAATATATATACAATCATATGGGTTCATAACAATCAAATTGATATGTCATCCATTTTCCGAACGAAAATTGTACCAAACAAGCAATTAAACAATTTAACTAACATCCAAACAATCAATAAACGTTCATAACATCATAAATAAGATATAATAAAATTTAATATGAGTTAAACTCCCATTGATTTTCGTTTTCACCGAAACATTCTGATTTTGGACTAAAACCGAACAGTCGTCCGATTTTAGCATATATTCTAGCTAGGTCCAATCTCGTGCAATCAAACTCCAAAATGAAGTTAACATCTATACGAGTACAATACAACAAACGATTCTTAATTTCGACCACGCATGAGATAGTTATCGATTTTATAAGGATGAGATAAATTAAAATAATTAATTATTCATTAATTACATAATTAAACGAACTAATTACCATCTTAACAACTATCCACCCTCCTATCTTCAACGATCAAAATAAAATCAGTATGCGTGCGCACGCAACCAAATTGACGCCACCGCCTCCCCTCTGGCCACGCGCTACCTCCCCCCTCCCCAACAGCTGCCCTAGCAAACTTCGACCACAACCATGCTTCCTCCTTCGCCTCACCTCGCCCACTCTAGAGCTTTCGAAAACCCAAAAAAACTTTTCGTTCAAACCCTGATATCTCCACCGTTGATCAACCATAGGTCACCAAATTTTAGTCGTAATTAGCACTAGTTGTCCTCCATAAGTTCCTTTAGACCCCATCGCCAAACGATGAGCCAAAACACCAGAAAGCACATATCACGTTCATCATTGTTCGACGAACTACAGCCATTTCACGTCGGTGGGCGATGATCCAACCATTGAAAACACTCATCTCACCGAGCTCTACAATTTTCTAGTTAGCAGCGTGGCCTAAAAATGCACGAATCAATCCGGTGATGATGATCAGTTGGATGAGGCTATGATAATTTGAAATTTTAGCCAACTCCATTTTCATGTTGCTGCCATGCTTATTTATGGGTTGACATAGAGAAGGTATGACTAAAGTATAGAGTGAATAGGGTAAAGTATGGGTTGGGAGTATGGTGAGGATACATTATTATTATTTTAATTTAAAATATTAAGTTATAAAACATTTGAAAATCTCGAGCTCCTATCGAGACGTGTTGCCTAGTGTTCTATATTTTATACCCTATACCGAACGCAATAGAACTAATATTGAGTCCTAATTCGATCATATGCGTAGCTTTTTAAACATAGTTATTATATGAAATTCCGATATTAATTTCAACATTTTTCGAACTCGCATGGCAAAACGATTCGTTTGATCGCCATGAAATTCGACGTCATATAATAATTTATTATCATGGATCCAATGAAACTGATTCCGTTGAAATCCCAGACCGTGCCTCGAGAGGCTAATTTCACATATTTAGATATCGTTTTATATTTAATTATCGATATTTATCTGACGTATTTGTATTTGTAAATAAATTTACAAATTGAATTTACCAAAATTATTTATTAACTATAAGGATTTAAATATATTAGATCCATTTAATCAACATTCAATTCATAATTCAAATATTCGAACATTCCTTATATTTGAATTATAAGTTATTAAATTCCAAAATCCAATTATTTAAATATTTAAAATTAATTAAACATTTAAAATCTGATGACCAGAATTTTGGGTTATTACATAAAATCACCTTAACATGCAAAAAGCTTTAAAGGCACACGCGTCAACCTTAAGCCAAAAGCAACCAAAACAACCCTGCATTCGTCCTTAGTGTAGAGAAAATTTTACGTAGCAAACCTGAATACTTTTCCACAAAATTTTAACTGAAGGTGCGCATATGAGTTGAGAACAACATATCCAAATTTTAGATTTTCAGATTTTTCCACAATTATTTATGATTTTTCTACTAACCTTCATTTTCTGTCTACTTCTACCTGAATTTTTTGAGAAATGACCATCTTTGACGCATCAAAACTCAATGAAATTCCATAAATTTGGAAAATAGGTGCCGGAACATGGCAGCAACAACATATCCAAATTAGAGAATTTTTAGAAATTTATTTGAATTGTTTAGATTTTTGGAAGAGGCTAGGGTTTTAGGAACTTAGAATTTTTTTGCATTTTCATATTTACGGTGATAACAAGAGAAAGTAAGAAATGATGTATGTATGTTTCTCGGTTCTATTTCTCTAATTAAGGCTAATTAGGTAAGGTTGTAGATCCATTAGCCAAGTATTACTAATTTTCTTAAAATAAAAATGTTGCTAATTTGTCTTATTTTATTTCAACAATTTATAAACACTAATTTGATTTAAACAGTGTTATAATTAACCAACATCGATTTCTATGATTTTTCCTAAAATGAGCAACATCTTAAAATCTCAATTTTATTAATATTAAAATATTTTAAAAAAATTAAATATAACTTCTTAAATAAAAAGTTATTCTCTATATTTTGATAAAATAATCTATTAATTAAAAAATCATATTTCAAACAATGAAGTTATTTCCATACAATTTATTTACTCATTTTCCCTAAATTGTTCTAAAATATAAGAATTAGCTACAAAAAGGGATAATTCAAATAAATTCCCAATTCATTCTTATTCTAAATTCATTATTTAATTTGAAAACACAATAGTTATAAATTCCCCAAATTTATTCAACTAATTAATTAAATCATATTTAAAATTTTGACTCTTATTAATCTCGACCGGGATTGTTACAACTTCCCTTGACAAAAGTTACATCCCCATAATTTATTAAGGAAAAGTCAATAACATATCAACAATGCATCTATTAAGGAGGATAAAATCGTAAGCATGAAATAATATAAAGCAACAGTCTCTCTACTAATGAGCATGGGAAAATAACTCTAAATGTGTTCGCTCGATAAACTTTCTAGTCCTACAAGAATAATTCTTAGGATCGTCGGGCCACGGGATTTAGATAAGGGAAACGGCTATGTCTCGAAGGAATTCAACCTCCGAGGCAACAAAACGAATAGAGTTTCAGTCTCTAATAAGGAAAATTCCAAGGTCTTCTTAAAAGATTAACAATTATAGTCGGGACCTTAGATCAACTTCCTTCTTGGACTCCGTAGCGAACCGGGATTTTCGACCCTTAAAAATCGACATCAATATGTTCACTGTATAGCATGCTGAGCAATGAAGTGCCAGAAATACTGATTTCTATGGGGAAAGAAGAAAGAGGTAGAAGAAAATAGAAAACATCAACATAGAATCTCACAATTGAATTGGAACAAAATATAATATACAATAATAGATCTTTATACAAAGAGAACTGTAATTGTAATATACATACGATCATCAGAGTACAACCATTAACAAAATCAATCTAGACAGTTATAATAACTCGTCCTCACCAGTGCTAATTATACGGTCTACATACATAGCACAATATAATAAAGTACATGATATACGCCTGAAATCCCCAGCTCGTCTCCTGAGCTTCAGAGCATCCTAACCTGAATCTGTAATAATCAGTCTGACCCAAGCATTATAATAAAATAACACCCGAGCCAGTCTGGAAAGCCAGCTTGAGAAAACACACTCAATTTGAATTATTACTATTTTCAAAATCCTTTGAAAAACAAAGGTATCTTGTAAGACCATGGCACACATAAACACGATGGGTTTTTACTTACCTTACGATAACCAAAACATTTTTATAGTAATTATGTGATATTATACTAGTGTCTAAGTACATTAATTAAATTCCCGCATACTAAGCTCTATGATCAAAATCGTAAAGGCTCGTAGTGGATATTGGATTCCGTATAATGACTAGGCTACTGGGATGTCGCCCGCCACAGTATACCTCTAGAAAAATGTACCAAGAACCTCGCTCGGATCCCCTGCCAATACAAGACTGGCCTACCTCCAACCTAGGTATTACCGAATATGTTATCACCCCGGGTGTTCCCACCCTTATCGAGCGCTCTCTTTTCCATTCACAACCATATCATAATTATAATATAATATATCTGAGGGTATCAAAAAGGAGATAACATAACCTAACTGGGTGCGACCCACTTAGCGTTGCTGCATCTTCCCTGTTTTAGTCATTCCTGGTTGATGAGGCTTGAGCATACAATTAACTTTAGAATAGCGTTCATACTAGGAATGCTAACATTGCCTTCTAGGCAAGCAACGCAGTGATAGCATTCATCTATATAAGTTGTCTTGGGTCTGGACAAAATGAATCTCCTTCAAGATCACCATCTCCATTATCTTTGAGATATCACAATTCGTAAGGCACAAATCGGATCGAAGTGGTTTTAGGATAATTAAATCCGATTTCGATCGTCGAAACGATCTATGAATTTGGTCAAATTTGATAGTCGGTTATTTAAGTATCAAATAACATTCATAAGTAGTCACTAAGCCCCATTTTATAATTTTTCAGACATTCATTTCAAAATATCTTTACAAAGATATATATTTAAATCTCTTTCAATATTTTCAATAATTGAAAACAATTCAAATTCCTATATCCATACAAGATATTTAAATCCGTATCAACACTTATAATATTTCTTTCAATCCCATTTATAATTTAACTTCCTTTGGGAAATATTTCTAAAGTTATAATCTCATCGTTAAATATTTCAAATCCTCCCAATTATATACTTAGAAAATATTTATAAGTATATTTTCCTAAAATCACTTTATTTCAAATACTTAGGAAATACTCCCTTTTATTTCATACTTCTCAAAATTCATATAATCCACTTGAAATTTCATTAATCCATTTATAATGGATGCAATAAGCTTCTGGAATTCATTAATTAATCCCCTTTAGAATTTCCAAAATCGATTATACTCGTCTATAATCTCAACTACCAATTTCTAACTACCTTTTTATGAATTTTAATTCATTTTCGAAGTTTCTATACTTAAATACTTTGGAAATTTCCTTAAGTTCCTAGAATTTCACTATAAGAATTTTTCTTATAGAAAATCATCCCCGTTAAATAAACTCCGTTTACATATCTCGAGAGGATTTTTAAATAAATTTCAATCATTTCAAAACCATATATATAATAAGCATTTTTAAATAATAATTCATTTTTAAAAACATGTTTAAGTAAATATTTAAAATACTAAAACACTTTATGTAACGATGACAACTAATTTCCAGTTCATTTTTGAATAAACTAATTGATTACAAGGTTGATTGTAAAACTAGAATTTATTTCAATAAATATTGAATACTTGGATAACTAAATTTCGAAAATAATTTAATCTAAAGAGTAGTTTTAAAGCTATATAGTATAATAATAAAAATCATGTTTAAAACAATTTTAATTTCTTGACAAAAATCTATTTTAAAAACCAATATTGTCAATTACCATTTATAAATACCTCTCGATTCATGTCACATTGACTACGTTTTCAATTTCATAATCATTTCCATATTTCAAAATAGAATCCACTATTTTTTCAAAACTCGATTCCCATATCACGATATAAATTCACACTGTGTATTTGTATCCCCATTTGTCAACTTATATCATTTCCCTTATTTTGAAACATCGTTTACAAATTTATAACCCCTTTTGAGTATCACTTTTTTTTTTAAAAAAATATCTCATTTATAAAATTCCATATGAATCCATTTCTTTTTTTAATTCTACTTATTTCACAAATCTATTTTAAATATCGGTTTTTAACTTCTTTTCCATATTTTTCCAAAAATCACTTTAAAATTCATTGTTCAAAAATCCTTTATATAAATTATTTTTGAAAGCTCTATTTTAAATATTTTTCTCAAATAGATAAGTACAAATCCCAAAATCAAATCATTTACTTCATCCAACCCAATTCCTTTTTAAATTAATTCCTATATTTAATATAAATATAAAATCGCTTGAATTTCATTTCTGAAATCAAAAATATTACTTATGGTATATATAATACCAAAATTTAGAACAGTGCTACTATAGCATCCAAACAACCAAATAATACAACAATCCATAACTGATTATTCAAATTCAACATGTATCACTATATATGAAAAACAATAAATATATTTAAGGAATCCAGTAGCATCCAAACAATTAAATCATACAACAATCCATAACTGATTATTCAAATTCAACATATATCAGTATATATGAAAAACAATAAATATATTTGAGGAATCCAGATGGATCCCTCCAACCTGTTTCCCAACATCCACAGATGTTAGATAACATAAAATACCAATCCCGCTTCGAAACGGGATATCACGGTAATATAGGGTCATCCGCTATTATGCGGGGCGCATCGGGTCTCATCCGCTCCAATGGGCAGGAATAATATCCAATTACTAATATATGTACTACTATATATAATATAACATCCAACTGGTAATAATTTATAAATTCATCCAATCATTCGACAATTAATTTTTAATTAAATCTAGTAATCCAAATGAGTGAGATTTTACATTGATTTTTAATTTGACAAACCTCCATATTTTAAGTTGTTTGAAATCCCACCCGACTTTGAAAAATTCTCGACTAATTCCATATTGAATATTTCACAACTGCGAATCCAACGTGACTGATTCCATGATTTTTGGACCTCATATGAATTAAATATTTCATTTAAAAGATTTTTAAATTAATAAATAATCTAATCGATCTCTAACACATTATTAACCAAGCTAATACCATTGTTAAGCCTAACCTTATCTCACGTTCGAAACTCCCAGGCATCACATCTTCATCAAGTCTTCAACCATCGACCCAAACCCTAAATGCAGCCTCAACTCCATCAGGTCACATCATTAAACACGAGCTCCTATGTCATGAAAGTCAACATGAACGCACAAGGCTACATCACCGACCCTCACGACAATTGTCGCCACCACATTGAACTTGTAATTCTATATGAGTGGATTGTGTAGTGTATATATATTCAAGTATAAGTGACTAACTATATAATGTATCTAATATAAACTTGATAAATGATAATAGCAAAGTAAATGGAAATAATCATACTAGGATCTTATACCAGTTCGGACCTCCCGTCATACGTCCAGTCTCCAAGCTCCTCTTCGGAATTCAACTATCAAACACCCTCACTTCGCCTAGAGGAATAGGCTTGGTTACAAAAGCTTGTTCTTGTCAAGTGTGTGTTCTATAACACGGATATTGACTTTTAAGTAAAAATGCTTCCAGTCTATATACCTAGAGAATATTGATTATAGAGTTCTGAATATATGGAAGATTAAAATACAGGTAATCGATTGCTAGAGATCAGGCATAAATCAGAGAATAAGATCAAAGAGCATAAGTAAGTAAGGTGAGATCTTCTCTTTGATTCTTGATGCTATTTATAGAGGTAGAGAGATTCCTTGAGTGGTTGCATCCATTAACAAGTGTTGTATGGTCGCTCCTGCTGGTGATGAAGAGTTGCAGCGAAGAGGAGTGAAAGTGTCTTTTCAGTTATGACAGTTGTTCTTTGAATATTCACAGCCGAGTTCAAAATTAGACGTCTAGAAAATATTTCAGACGTCTGGCTCTTATATATTTTTTGTATACGGTTGTTCTTCAGAAGTCTAAGTACATTAACTAGACGTCTGATTCTGTCTGATTTGCGAACAAGAGGATTCAACCAGACGTCTGGCTAGTGCACCCAGACGTTTGAACTTGTGCATCTTGTTTTCCTTGTGTCTGTGTCATTGCTTTTCTGATTCTATCGACTTGTAGCCTATTGATACTTCTTTTGAGTCTTGTTCTTGTCTTTTTGGTGATGTTACTTTAACAATTACCTGTAAATATATGTGTGTGTGTGTGTATGCATATTCGATTTCCTTAGTATAGTTGTTATCATCGAAACCATAGAATTGATTTCCTAACAATCTCCTCTTTTTTGATGATGACAACTATTCAATGTACTTATATATAGATTATAAATCTCCCTCTGAATATGTGCTTATTTTCTATGTTTTATGATTATACTTATATTTCTTTCCCTTTGGCATTATCAAAAAGAACTATAAACTTGAAACCAATTGTCAAACAAAAAGAAAATTTCATTAATAAGTCGAAATTTGAATACATACATAGATTTTGTCATTTGTACTAAAAGTTGATATCCCAAAAAAGCCTATGATTCTTAAAATCTATGATTCCTTTGGAGAAGCTTTATTTTGATCATACTTCCTTTGATTCTTCTTTTTCAGAAGTGTTAGACTTTGTAGGAGATGTCAAAATTTGCTTGAGAGGTTCATCCTCAGAGAGTTTGGAATATTTTGCGGGAGGAGAAGGTACTGGGGTTGGCCAATCTTCATAAGGTGGTGTTGGACCGCGAACCCGTTGTAGTACTTCTTTAAGAACCGACAAGGCAGTTAAAAGGGATTCTTCAACTGTGGCTAGGCGTGTAGCAAATGATGTCTCAAAGTTGTCAATTCGCTTAGCCAAATTTTTTTGATTTTGAGATAGTATATGTTGGTTTCAAAGGGTGAGATCTTGAGCACTTTCGTTTGGATTTGTATCCATTCGAGTCTCCATAATTTCATCTTGTCTCGGATAATCAAATGTGTAGGAGGAGGTGGAGTTGCTTCTTAATGTTGTACCTCCTCTTGGGATGGTTCAATGTGCGGTTGAGGAGGAGGCTCAACTCCTCTAGATTGACGATTGTGCGTCCAATCTTCAAAGGATATGAATTCTGGGGGAATTTTGGGTAGGTACATCAGAGAGAAGAATTTGGTGGAAGCATATTTAGGTGAGATATCTTCGATGGTCAATAGGTAGGATGGAATGTTATGTGCACGAAGAAGCTCATAATATAAGTTGGGTAAATAATTGATGGCCTTGATCGAGTCCAAAAATGCTTTAGCTCGTCGAAGATGAACTTGGCCCAATTCACCCTTGTTCCCCTAAATAGAGTATATAGGGCTTTGTGCTCTAATTCAGTTATTTGCTCGTGACTTCCCATACGTGGAACAATTGTATTGATTATCATTCGAGTTGGGAGTCGAGCTTTTGGACGTAGATATTTGGAGGCAAATTTTGGCATTTCGTCGTCCCAAATTTGATGAGTAATACTGTTCCGTGGCTTGAAGCGCATATCAGGAATGTTGTATAAATCTTCCCCTGTATCAGAGCATCCTAGGGTTCTACCTATTATGCTCGGAGTTAATCTAATCGTGTTCCCATACACGCTGAACTAGAGCCAGTTATCCTCATCTTCAATGTTCCACACTGAAGTACTATCTAAATTCGCATAGAATAGAAATATCACTAATTGGTCTATTTGGATGTCATTAGAAGTGAATGAAATTAAGGTTTCCAAGCCAGCATTTTCACATAGTTCATCCAAATCACACATAGGAAACTTAAGGAGATTATAGAATGGACCTATGTGGAGTTTTTTCTTTTGAATATCTTCATACCTTTTGACGGAATGTGGCACTCTATTCATCCACCTTTCGATTTGATCATCGGAGCGCACCTGAGGATTTGAAGATGAAGTAGGTTGATCGTGTTTTCGTTTTGATATTTTGGGATTTTTTGTTCTAGGAGGCATTGTAATTTGATGTTCGCGTAAAAAGACGAATTTTTGGAGAGAAAAATCGCCAATGGTGAAATTACAGATGAAAATTTTAGGATGAAAGTGAAAAAACTGACGTTATTTGGGTTAATTTTAAGAGTCGGTTGGATTTCAGACGTCTGGATTGGAAATCAGATGTCTGGTTTGCCCTAAATTGAGTACAGCAGATAAATTCAGACGTTTGGTTTTTCTGGTTAGACGTCTATTTAGATCGAATTTGTAAAATTGGATAGGCAAAGAGATTTATCAGACGTCTGAGTATAAAAATTAAACGTTTGGATTAGGTTAAATTGGAAAAGCATCGTGGCAAATAATTAAATCAGACGTCTAAATTGAGTATTAGACGTCTGAAATTCTCTGATTTATATTTTAAGGAGACAGACCAAATTTTCAGACGTCTGGGAGGTATATCAGACGTCTGGCATATGCACAGTGCTTAAAATTTAGACGTATATCATAGTGTTAGACGCCTGAAGTTCATAGCCAGACGTCCGAAATAAGCAGTTTGTCTAAAAATAGCCTAAATTTTGATGGTTTTGCTTATTTCTCGAATTTTTATAACAAATAAAAAATAAATATTATTGTTGTGAAATACAAATAAATATAGATACATATAATAAAAAATATAATTTATTTAGAAGGCGATGGAGTTTTACGATCTCCTGACTCGTTATCCCTCCATGGTTTAAGTGGAGACCATATATTTCCACGTTCGTGGATTCTCGGGAAGCCCAGAATATCATCTTGGTGAACGGTCCGAAGGAGTACGATACGAAGACGAGGGATCCAAAGAACTACAAGGTTTTGGTAGCAGTTCATGGATATCTTTCTTCTGTGACGAACAAAACTTCATTGCTACTTGCTCCATAAATCTAAGCCGACGTGTTGTAACTTTTTGTTCAAAATATAGATCTCAGTGAAGATCTATGTGTTGTTTCTGATAATGATGAATTTCATCAATTTTCTCCTTTGTATTAGGAGATACAAACAGAGATCTTTTGGTCTTCTTGCTATCAGGAGTAAATCCTGTATGACATGAGGACCACCTATTCGTTGGTTCCTACTTTGGTGTAGGTGTAGGAAGCCGTTGTGGCATATCAGCCGAGCTATCCGTCGTAGGTGTCGAGGTGGAGATGGATATATAAGAGTCCTCAGAAGTCATGGCTATATTTTGTTTCTTTAAAGAGAATATGAATTGTGTATTTAATTTTTCTTGTTGTATAACTGTTTATATAAAGTGGAAAAATTATTTATATAGAAACTAATTATCTAAAAAACCAAAGGTGTATAAATTATTTATTATAATTTATGGATAAAAATAAATGACTAATCATAGCCCAAATGAAACAGTGGTTATTAAGAGAGTAGATCATGAAGAGAGAAAATCCCTAAATCACGTTGGAGTTTAATAAAAGTTTGTTCATTTAGTGGTTTTGTAAATATGTCTGCTATTTGATTTTCGGTTTTTACGTATTCTAAAGAAAAAGTTCCTTTTTCAACATTGTCTCGTAAAAAATAATGTCGTATATCTCTATGCTTAGTTCGTGAATGTTTTGCATGGTTTTTTGATAAATTAATTGCACTTGTGTTATCACAATATATTGGAGATTTATTGATAATTTTGCCGAAATCCATGAGAGTTTGTTGCATGTATAACACTTGTGCACACCCTAGAGCTGCGGAGATATATTCGGCTTCGTAAGTAGATAAAGAAACACAATTTTGCTTTTTGCTAAACCAGAAAACTAATGATTGTCCGATAAAGTGACATGTTCCACTAATACTCTTACGATCGGTTCTACAACCACCAAAATCCGCATCACTATATGAAACTAGTTCAAACGATGATCCTTTAGGGTAAAACAAACCATAATCTCTAGTAATAGATAGATAACGTAAAATACGCTTAACAGCTCTTAGATGAGATTCTTTTGGTTTTGCTTGAAATCGAGCACAAAGACATACACTCATCATAACATCGGGTCGACTAGCCGTTAAATAAAGTAAAGAACCAATCATGCTACGATAAAAAAATTCATCAAAATATTTTCCGTTATCATCCTTTTCTAAGTGAACAGTGGTACTCATTGGTGTTGGTTTACTTGAAGTTTTATCTATTTCAAAAAGATGTAATAGATCGTTGCAATATTTTTCTTGATAAATAAAAATTCCATTTTCAAGTTGTTTTATTTGTAAACCTAAGAAGAAATTTAATTCTCCCATGTGTGGCATTTCAAATTCATTTTTCATAATATTTAAAAATTAATTACATAGATTTTCCCTGGTTGAACCAAAAATGATATCATCAACATAAATTTGTAAAACTAAAATATCGTTATTTTCTCTTTTAATAAACAAAGTTGTATCTATTTTGCTTATTTGAAAACCAGATGTTATTAAGTGATTTTTAAGATGTTTGTACCATGCACGAGGGGCTTGTTTTAATCCATATTGTGCTTTGCGTAATTTAAAAACATGATCGGGATATTTTTTGTGGATAAATAATGGGGGTTGTTCTACGTATACATTTTCTTTAATAAAACCATTTAAAAAAGCACTTTTGACATCCATTTGAAATAGTTTAAAATTGTGATGAGTTGCAAAGGCGAGTAACGTACGAATGGCCTCTAATATTGCTACTAGAGCAAAGATTTCATCGTAATCGATACCTTCTTCTTGATTATAGCCTTGAGCAACTAAATGTGCTTTATTTCTAACAATATTTCCATTCTCGTCTACTTTGTTTTTAAATATACATTTTGTTCCTATAACCGATTGGTCTTCAGGTCTTGGTACTAATTCCCAAAAATTATTACGTTTAAATTGATTTAGTTCTTCTTGCATAGCTATTATCCAAAAATTATCATTTGAAGCTTCTTTATAATTTTTTGGTACAAAATTTGACACAAATTCTATATGGATTATTTGATTGAGTTGATTTCTAGTTACTCCAGAATTAAGATCTCCAATGATATTATCTTTTGGATGATTCTTAAGAATTCTAGGAGATGATATCAAAGGGTTATTTTGCACATTTGTTTCATTAGTAATAGAATTTGTTGATGGAATAATTTCTTATTTATCATTAGTATGATGGTTAAAAAGATTTTCATCGAACGAAACATGTAAACTTTCTTCAATAGTATTATTTCTTTTATTACAAATTCTATACGCTTTGCTATGATCTGAATATCCAATAAAGATACCTTCATCGACCTTTGGGTCAAATTTACCTAAGTTATCTTTTGTATTTAATATAAAGCATTTAGAACCGAAAGTTTTAAAGTATGATACTTTAGGTTTTTTTACCAAAAAATATTTCAAAACAAGTTTGTTTAGTCATAGGATGTATTATTACTCAATTCAATACATAACAAGCTATGGCTATAACTTTAGCCTAAAAGTGTTTCGGTAGACCACTACTACTTAGCAATGTTCGTGCACATTCTTGTAACGTACGATTTTTTCTTTCCACAACACCATTCTGCTGAGGTGTGCGAGGAAAATAGAAATTATGAGTTATTCCTTCCTTATTACAGAAATTAGTAAGAAGATCGTTTTCGAATTCTCCTCCGTGATCACTTCGAATATTTTTAATTTTTAAGTCCATTTTTGTTTTAACTCTTTTAGCAAATATCTTAAACATACCAAAAGTATCGCATTTATGTTTTAAATACAAAGTCCATGTATATCTTGAATAATCATCAACTATTACAAAAACATATATGTTGTAATTTATAGATCGTATTTGTGTTGGACCAAATAAATCTAAATGTAATAATTCTAATGGTTGTTTTGTAGAAATATTATTTTTAGATTTAAAAGAGCTTTTCTTTAATTCTCCAATTTGACAATCGTCGCATAAATTTTGTACTTTGTAATTTATTTTAGGTAGACTTCTAGCTAGTTCATTTTTTGACAATTTATTAATATTCTTAAAATTGATATGACAAAATCGTTTATGCCATAGCCACGGATCATCATGTTTGGCGGTTAAACATAAATTTGAATTTTTATTTATATTCATGTTTAATACATAAATATTTTTGTTTCTAACTACTTCAAAAATAAGTTGTTTGTTATTATCTAAAATAATACATCTATCATTTTCAAAATTTATTTGAAAACCCTTATCGCATAATTGACTAATACTTAGTAGGTTGTGTTTTAGATTTTCTACTAATAAAACATTTGTAATAATAGGAGAGTTAAATATACCAGAGTTGATGACTTCTCCAATGCTCACGACATATACTTTTGAATTATCTCCAAAGGTTACTGTTCCACCATCGATGTATGTTATATTTGATAACATTTTTGAATTTTCGGTCATATGCTTGGAGAATCCGCTATCTAGTATCCATTTCTCCTTATTTTTTTATTTTGGGTACCTGCAAAATAAAAGATGTTTTAATTGATACTCGTATATTTTGTTGGGGTCCTAATTGTTAAGAGAATGTAGCCATACCCAAAATGGTTTGGTACCTTTATAAATATAATTTTTATTATAGACTACATTCTCTAAGAAATTATTAATATGTTTTTATCTAATCAAATTATTATGTCTTAGGAATCCAAATTTTCATGTTTTAGGTATTCATTTTAGACTTAGGTAAACTTTTAGTTTTTATATAACTAATATTTTTAGAATCATTTCCTTTTTGTTTAGAAGAATTTTTAAATCCTATTCCATTTCTATTGCCTGATGGTTTTAAAGTTCTGATAAGATTTTCCAAATCATGTTTTCCTTTATTAAATTTTGACACATTATTTGTAATTTTATCTAACTTTTCTTTTAATTCTATATTTTCAGTTTTCAATATTTCAATATTATTTTTTAAGTCAACATTTTCTTTTAACAAATTATCCTTCACTATTTTAGTGTTTTCAAAATCAACAGTAGTAGTCTCACTTTCTATCAAATTATTTTTGATTTTTTCTTGAGATAATTCAAGTTCTTCTTCTAAGATAATTTTTTCATCTTTTAACATTTCTACTTCAATTTCCAATATATTTATTTTAACTATATATTCTTTGTTCAATTTTTTAATTTGTCTAAATTTATCAACTAATTCCATGCTAAGTTCTAATAATTCGTCACAGCTAAGTTCTGGACATACCTCATCAGTTTGTGCCATAAAACACACATTAGCTTGTTTTCCGTCACTATCGCTATCACTTTCAGATGATGAAGAATCCGTGTCATCCCATGTTACTTTGAACGCCTTCTTCTTTTTGAATTTTTCAAACTTGTTCTTCTTTTTGTCATTATTGAGTTTAGGGCAATCCTTCTTCATATGTCTGTATTGATCACATTCATAGCACTTGATTTGAGACAAGTTTGCCGTGTTGGATTTCCCTTCTTTTTGGAATTTGGTCATCTTTCTAAATTTCTTGAATCTATTATAGTTCTTGGCAATGAAGACTATCTCTTCTTCATCTTAATCGGAGTCATCATTTTTTGTTGCTGCGAATGCTATGTTCTTCTTCTTTGAATTTAGTTCTTTTCGTGCCTACAATTAGCTTCATAGGACATTAAATTTATTATCAACTCTTCAACTTTGAGAGTAGATAGATCATTAGCTTCTTCAATGGCTAATACCTTCCTTTCCCAATCAGATGTTAAAGAGTTGAGTATTCGAGAAACTAAATCAAAATCAGTAAACTTAACTCCTAATGCCAAAAGATCATGTTGCATGGATTGAAATCTAGAATACATGTCAATAATAGTTCCATTTTGCTTCATTTTGAATGACGAGAATTGGTTTTGCGAAATTGAAACCTTAGTTTGTTTGACCTTCGTTGTACCTTCGTGTGTAATTTGTAAGGCACACCAAATGTCAAATGCAGCAGTGCATAGCATAACACGTGAAAATTCATTTTTGTCTAGAGAATAAAATAAAACATTCATAGCTTTAGCATTGTTTGATGCTAAGGTCTTTTGTGCATCGGTCCTTGCGTTCATAGCGGTAGTAGGTGCTTCATATTTATCTTGTGTGGCTGACCAAATTTCTAGACCATTAGCTTCCATAATAATTCTCATACGTGTTGACCAATATGCATAGATAGATCCATTAAAAAGTGGGGGTCGTGCTATGGATTGTCCTTCTTGAAAAATACTTGCCATATTAAAGTGATTCAAAAAAACATGTTACTGTTCTTTGATCAAACCTTGCTCTGATACCAATTGTAATTCTATAAGAGTGGATCGTGTAGTGTATATATATATATACATATATATATATATATATATATGCGCTAGTATAAGTGACTAACTATATAGTGAATCTAATATAAACTTGATAGATGATAATAGCAAAGTAAATGGAAATAATCACACCTGGATTTTATACTGGTTCGGGCCTCTCGTCCTACGTCCTGTCCCGAAGCTCTTTTTTGGAATTCAACTATCAAACACCCTCACTTCGCCAGGAGGAATAGGCTTGGTTACAAAAGCTTTTTATTGTCAAATGTGTGTTCTATAACACGTATATTGACTTTTAAGTACAAATGCTTCTAGTCTATATATCTAGAGAATATTGATTGTAGAGTTCTGAATATATAGAAGATTAAAATACAGGTAATCGATTGCTAGAGATAAAGTATAAATCAGAGAATAAGAGTAAAGAGCATAAGTAAGTAAGGTGAGATCTTCTATTTGATTCTTGATGCTCTTTATAGCGGTAGAGAGGTTCCTTGAGTGGTTGTATCCATTAACAAGTGTTGTATGGCCACTCCTGATGGTGATGAAGAGTTGCAGCGAAGAGGAGTTTCGAGACTGGACGTAGGACGGAAGGTCCGAACTAGTATAAAATCTTGGTGTGATTATTTCCATTTACATTGCTATTATCATCTATCAAGTTTGTATTACTTGACCCCTGATTGACTTATAATTATTTAAATATTTGAAATATCTCATTTGCATATCTCAAAATTTCCAGCCCCTATTGAGGCATGCCACATGGCATTCCTAATGTTATAACCCTATTTTGAATACAATGTAACATGTTACGAGGCCAAATTCGATAGTATGCAAAAGATAGCTTTTTAAATCGACGATTTTAAAATTTTTACGAAATCACTTGAAATTCCAATTTTAAAAACATACTAGCTCAATTCCAATTCAAATAGAATTTATAGCAACATTACAAATCATTTTCCATTCATATTTATTTCAAGTTTCAAATATTTACCATTTCCATATTATGATAAATTGTTGTATTTGAAATTTAAATTAGTTCTAAAATTTCAACCAGAATCTTCATATTCAAAAATCAAATTATATTTTAACTTTAATGTTTAAAACCATTTAAATATTCAAAATTAACGATGGAAAAATCTAGGTTGTTACAGACTCAAACAACGAGAAAGTGCTCGGTAGGGCCTCTTAAATAATGCCTTGGAAGAAACCATACCGATGCTGAGTTGGAAACTATCAACATAGGAAAAATTCAGTTAACTACCAAACAATCATATATTAAATTCAAAAAGCTTCATTTTTTTACTCTATTGGTTTAGCACAAATTAGAATTTGCTTAAACCCATTGAGTAAAATAGAGCAATCTAAAATAACCATTGGACCCTTCATTGATGGCTATTCAAATTTAGAATTATCTTCCTTTCCCATTTTCTATTATTATGTACTTTGGGTTTTATAAAAACTCATTTAGAAGATACTACAACTACACAAATTCAAATGTCAAAATTTTCAGAAATTTTTGGGGTAGACGCAATAGTACAAAGTTTATATTTCGAAAAATATTTCAGTGCCTAAAAATATCACAATAATCTATTCCTTTATTTACACTAAACACCTTTGTCTTTATGATTACAAAATCTTTTCAATTTAACTCAAATCTTCATTTATTTAACATCATACCTTTTAATAAGATTTCAAATGGTTTTCAAAATCACAAACACTTCTTATTACTCTCTTTCCAAAAAAATATCTAAAATTTGCAATCTACTTACAAAAGAATTATTATGGAAATTTTCTAAGTGTTTAAAATTTTCTTAAAAAATTCGCCAAAGTCTCTTTTACACCAAGAGCCGATTGCAATTTCTTTATAAAAAAAAATATGTACAATATATATCACTATTTCTAACATTTTTCCAATTTAAACTTTAGGCATACCTTCATTAGCATTATTAAGTAATTTACCTCGTTATTAAGTACGCAAAGCAAGTCATCGCCTCTTATGAGTCCAAATAACATCTTGAATACCTAGCTCATCTCAAACTCGCATATTAGCTTCATAGGAAAAGATAAAATGAATATGGGCAAATTAATTTCAAAATATCATCGCATTAAAGTTTTTGACCTCATTCCATAAATGTTTCAACAATCAAAATCATTAAATTAAATAAGAAAAATCTAAATATGAGTTACTGTATATGTACTAACATCTCAAATAAACAACCAAATCATCAAATACAACTCAAGCCATGCGAATTTTTCTTCAAAAAAGCAGATCTGGAAATGCATAAAAGTGCTGGAAAGTAATCTAAATCACCATTATTGGCGTAGCTAATGCCAAAAACTTTGCGAATTACTTCAAATGAAAGCTGTAGCTTATGTTTTATGCTTTTCAAACAATATAAAATCATTGAATTTGAACAAACGGTTCAAAAGTGATGATTAAAATGGTTCAGCTCAGTTTAATAAAATTTCCATCTTAAGACAACGAACAATGTCATTATTAATTCATGTTTAAACATATAATAACTTAAATTTTTTGCAAAGCTCCTATAACAAAACTTGTTCCTCATTGTCTTAGTTCTAATTAAAGTTCTAGTTCATTAAAATCGGATCAATGGTTTGGATTTTAGGACTAATGCAAGTTGGTGTTCAAACTCAGGAAATCAGTACAAGGACATAACTATGACTATATGTTCCAATCTATTTTAAGCCATTCAAACCTCAAAATTTTACGAAACTCATAGCACAAAAGTTGTAAATAATACTCTTAGCTTTCTTTTAAGAAAAAGATCATCAAATTTGGACTTACGTTTCAAAAGCTATGGCCAAAACAATTCTAAGGTTTTAAATTTATTATGTCTATCGTTTATTCTTAGGACAATGACAATCAAGTGCAATTTAGACCATTCTAACCACAGAATTTTATAAAAGTCAAAACATAAAACTTGTAAAACAGAACCTAAACTTCTCAGAATATATAAAATTATTGAATTTTAATAAAAAAATGAAATAGATATGTTCAAATTACCAACAACTTTTAGCTCAGAAATTGCAAATTTTACAGTAGCAGGACAACGAGTTTGCAAATAGTTTTTGACCGACCTATGCTCAGAATTGTTATGGTATTCAACATAAAATTTGCCGCACATGATGCAAGCTTTCCAAAACAAAAAATTCCTGGATTCTGATAAGAAATGAGAAAGTTAAGTTCAAATTACTAACAAAGTTTAGATCGGAAAATTTCTGGCAGTGCAGAGTTTAAAGCTCTGTCTAAAACATGAATTTGACCAACAGAATTGCAAAATCTAGAAAAGTGATCAAAAAATAAGACCTTCTTTGTGAAATTATATTTCTTTTCCAAAAGGATTAATCAAAAATGGATTTACCATCAAAAATTATATTTCTTTTCCAAAAGGATTAATCAAAAATGGATTTACCATCAAAAGGTATGGTTTTTTTTACTTCAGCACTATTTAAACAACTTCCAAAACTTGTTTTATTTGAATTTTTTTAATTTATCTCAAGTTGAAGATTTCAAACAAGAATTTTTCTTGATTACAATTCTTAAACTAAGTTATCTATTTCAAAATCTCATTTCTTAAATCCACTTTAGTTTTCCCTTAAAATAATTTATCCATGTTTCTATTTAAACAAAGATAAACATTTCCTTTACACAATTTGTTGTCTCATTAAATAATATATATATATATACACACGCACACACACGCACTTCTACATTTAAATAAATTTATACTTTTACTGTGTCGCAATGTCTAGCTTAAGGGTTTAGGAAATCTCAATAGACCCGTGTGCACTCATATCGACCAAGGTTCTTAACCACTCAATGGATAATTCGATACTAAAAATAAATTTCCCTATGATATATGTATATATATATACCTTTTTCAACTTTATAAAATATTTACTTGCTTGTCTCCATAACATAATCAAATTCCACTTATATGCATATCACTTATCAGAAAGATTTTTAATTTGTATAAATGCTTTCTTTTTATAAAAATTCTTTTCAATCAATCTTAGTTCTTTACCAATAACTTTTTTTTGCATCCATAACTACTGCAAGTAAACATAAATTTTTTCTTTCCATTTTAAACTTTAGTCAATTATACTTATGAATTAAATTTCATTTTCACAATTTTTTGCCAATATTGTTTGTAGTAGCTACATCTTTGAAGACACCACAGGTTCTTATCATTATTATTGAGCAGGTTATCTAATTCTCAATGAATATTTCTACTCAATATTCATTAAAACAATCACTATAATATCAAAACATCCATGCATTAACCAAAAAACGTACATTGAGTCAACCAATCAAATCAATCACAGATGTAACGGCCCAAAATTTTTGGCCCGTTACATTTGGTATCAGAGCTGAAGGTTAAGCGAGAACCTTTGCTCTGGTGGGGATTACTCATTAGAGATAGGGTCAGTAGTACCCTATAATGAGTTGAGTGTATTATATATGAGTGCGTACTTGTTATTTTCTTATATAATGATTTTAAAAACTGTTTTAAAAGTAGTTTTTATATAAGCTTATATTTTGATATAAAAAGCAATAATTTTTTCTAATTATTATATATATTGAGGTAATTGGTTGTTGATTATTGACATTAAATAAGATCATAAAAATTTAAATATAACCAAATAGAATTTAGGTAAGAATAAATTTTCTAATAAGTTGAGCTAAAAATGGATTCAAAGCTGAATTTCAATACTTCGAAAATTCAAAAGAATTTTAAAGTATTGAAATAAGTTACATTGATTTTGATTTTCCAGCAAATGATTATGGAATATATGGTGTGTATGATTTCTAGACATGATAATTATCATAAATTAGGTATTGTATCTTAATAAAGGGATGTTTAATTTTCTAAAATAAACAATGATAAAGCAGAATGAAATGTTTAAAGGAAGTAACAATTTACATAAGTATGATTTTATAGATTGATAGATTCAAATTGGGAAGTTTTAAAATCTAAGTCAGAAAATTTGAAATATGACTTGGTGTGCTAAAGAAACAAATATGTATACATATGTGGAATGTACATAATATCAAAGTTGATTTGAAATAAATACTAAGTGTTGAATTTTAAATTCCCTAGAATGAGATGAATAACCCAAGGTAAAATAAGTTCTGAACCTATAAGTGGAAGGGATATTAATAAGAAAATTTAAATTTGAAATGGAAAATTTAAATTAAGGAGTTCTAAATGGATTAATGAATTAGAATTTAACTCTGGACAAGTTAAATAAGTTTTGGACTTATAATCTGAAATGGGAGATTTCAAGATAAAATTTAATTTAACTTAGGGAAGTTAAATGGGTTGAAGTAAAAAGGGAATTATTTGTGATCTCAAAACAGGTTTGAGTTTAGGAAATTGGTAATGGATGCTGTTGATTGGTGTTTTGGATAATTTGGATGTTTATTTGCCTTGACTTATCCTGATTGGATTGTTTTAAATGAATTAAGGAGTGGATTGAGATACTATATATCCATTGCTGAAATTAAATGGAAATAAAACATTAATTTGAAATTATTTAAATGATTTTTGATTTTTTAGAAATAAAATTGAAATTATGGAAATGGCATCACTTTGGACTTAAGATTTAAATATTAAAAATGAACTTACAAACGAAAATAGTTAAGAATTGATTTGAAAGTTAAAATTGGGTAATAAATTGGATTTGAAGATTAATTTGTTTTGAGCTCTTACTTAATCCTTGAAATAAGTTCAGTAAAAGTAATTTAAATGAATATTAGAAATTTGGACTCAGAATCAAACTGTTTAAAGACTTAGGTTGTTAAATTAAAAGTAAAGGTTACTTTGATTTAAGGGATTAAACCAACATTTGAAAATTTAACTCGAATTTGTATTAATTGAGTTGATTTAAAAATTGAATATAGAATTGGAATTAATTCAAAGGTGGAATTGAAATGAATTAATTGGATTTTGAAATTGAAATTGAATTAAACTAATTGGGAGTGCAATCGAAGATGAATAAGTTTAAATTCAAATGGGAATTGATTTGAATTTGGAATGGGAATCAAGGTTAATTCAAATTGAATTTTAATAGAATAATTCAATGGGAATGGAAATTGAGAAGGGTTGAAATGGGAGATTCAACAGTTTCTGTAACATATCGATTTTATCGGGATCCGAAGGTCGGCATTCTTACGTCCACAGTATCAAATGTCGCGCAATCAAATGCCGAAAAACCGAACTGTTATGGTTAAAAAGAAGAGGTAGAAGAAAAAGATAGAAGAAATAAGAAAACAGAACAGAAACAATATCAGAATCTCACATAACGCAGCGGTACAACATATAATAGATAAATGAATAATCTTTAAAACAAAGAACTATATAAGTTATTGCATTACATTACATCATCATCATCAAAGTGTACAACAACAATATACAACACAATAAAAAAATGGACAGTTATACAAACATGTCCCTACAAGTGAATTTACAACGGAAAGATAATATCATATACAAGTAATACGTTTCGCCGTCCAGCTCGCCGCTTGAGCTCCATAGCACTCCTGAATCCAGAATAACCTGATAACCTGACTCTAGACTGCCCGTGTGAAAAATTATGGGTACCCAGAGTTTAGGAAGAGAACAATAAACTCCAGGTCAGTCATGGGACTGGTGCGAGAGCTCAAAACAGTTATTTATCTTTTAAAACAACAACAACAAGAGAAGTGGAAAAATATCCGCAATGCTTTTGGAAAATGAAACTACCATAAGGCCTCCCCGCACACACACAATGCAAACGCAGAATTGGAGGAGATTTCTCCTTATGATAGTCAAAGATCAAAACAAATCATTTTTGATATTATTATTAGTGCATAGTGATGAAAATATTTCGTAAATAAAATATGAATCTTAGCCAGCATAGGTACCATTATATTATGCCTGCTATAGCTACCATATTAAATGGCAGGTTCTACAACTAAAACCGTACAAGGCTCGTATTGTTTCTTTGGATTTTCCAACAAATGGTCAGGCTAAGGAACTTCCTACTGCCACACGGGATCGCCTCTGGCGAGACGTCCCGAGAACCAAACCGGATCTCTGCCAACACAAGGTTGGGTTACCTTTATAACTAGGTAACTACTTCTCGAGTATGCCACTCCCCGGTCCTTTGGGACCTTTATCCGAGGGCCCTCTATCACCAAGCAACAACCATACAGAGAAATGAGATTGGAGCACCAACATAGGTTAAGCATCAGGGCTCCATACCTGACACCACCCTTTTCCAGAAGGAAATGACATACCCTAAAGGGCACGACCCTCATAACCTTACCGCATATTCCTGTTTTGACCATTTCCGGGGTGTGAGGTCTGACGAAGTCTCGTCCACAAAGCTACGCTTTTTAACAAAGCCACGCTTTGATCAACAAATGATCAATAAATAATCATCACACAGCAGCACTCAGCATGAAAATTGGGAGTATATCGCTGATAACCTTCAACTATAAATCCTCTGAACTCGTACGTTTCAGAGAATGGTGTTAAGCTAAGAGAATAAATTCTCCACCACCAACAGAGATGTATTTGAAAGAAATCTGCTTTATATCTCAAAATGTAATGTTAGACATGTAACCATACAAGTCTGTTCCGGGGTCGAACAGAACCAAAGGCACTTCAAAAGAATCCCTTGCAATCCAGGTATTCACAATCCCGGTCGAATTTGCCATCGCAAAGGAAATCTCCATACCATAGCTAACAGTGCAGAGACAATCGATAGGTCATCCTATCGTTTTCACAAATACCCGGTCTTCAACACCGGTCTTCAATGCTATCCATCACGTCGTATCACTATTCGAATGGGTAATCTGAATAACAAGCGCAATAATTTAAAAATAAGTGTAGCATTCAATTTCAACCAGTTCACAACAAATAGCCATTCAAGGGTGCGGTTATTTAACTATCAATCAATATTCACAACATCACCCGAATTCAAATAATTTCTCAAATTATTTATTTTCCAAAAATATCTTTACAAGATATATATTCCACACTTCAACCATTTGAAAACAAATTTCAAATTATTTTTCACCTTTACAACTTTCATTTCAAAATGGTTCATTTAAACCAATCAAATAAATCCTTACCGATTTATTTAAATTTACGTTCCAAATTCGTAAATTTATTTCCACACTTCAAAATAAATCAATGTTTATTTTTAAAACAAATTTCCCTTATACATTTCCATTGTGAATTTACATTACCAGATATTCACTTTTTATACGATTTTTCAAATCGATTTCAATTATTCACTTTCAATTTATCTTTAAAAGATATAATCTCAAAACATTCACTTCATATTGGAAAACATTTCCATACTTATTCAATAATAAGTAATTCACAAATCCATTTATTTTCAACATTTGGAAAATATTCAATATACTTAAATCCAAATTAAGTATATATTTTATTCTTTAAGGAAAACTTCTCTTAAACACATTTATTTGGGTCAAAACGAATGTTGCGTAAAACATCGTTACGGCAATCCAAAATCACTAGTATAGGGATTCAAAATTAAGATAGATATATAAATCCCAACACTATACAAAACTTTTCCTTTCGGAAATCGTTTACTATAACAACAGTGTTATAGTCCACCATTTCCCTCTATTTCTCGAAAACGTCTATTTCAACAATGAATGTTGAAATCTATGGTTTCGATACTTAACACATTTTAAAACATTTTTGAATCGTTTTAATTCTATTTAAAATATCACTTTCCCAAAATATTTCTTTAATATATTATTCACCGTCCAAAATCGTGAATATACTTCGTTAACCAAATTCAATTTCTGCATATTTTATTTAAAGGATTATCCACTGTCCCAAAATCGTGGATATTTCTCCTTTAATCAGCTGTAATAATCAAACTTATCAAAATAAGTCGATTTCGGATTTATAAAACAACGTTTATAAATTCCATTTATACTTTATTACAACTTCACTTATAAAATCACTTTATTAACAAATTCTATCCATATTCCATTTACACGCCAAAATCCAATTTATAAGTTAATTGCTTATAAATCTTTTATTTTACAAAAATCTATTCATTTTATAACTTCACAATTTATAAATTTATAGATTTCATCCACTTATGAAATCCATTTATACTTCATTTTAACACTTATAAAACTCGTTTTATAATTCCAATATTTTACATAAATATCAATTTTATAAATCTATTATATAAATCATTTATAATAACTCAATAAAATCCCAATTTTAAACCATTTTATAAATTAATCAACCACTTATTTCAAAAATCACTTTTCGGTTATATTTCACAAAAATCATAATTTTTATAACATAAAAATTACAACGTTTATTTATTTAAAATGAATCAATTCCAAAATTAAATTTTTACTATGAATTCTCAACTTAAATTTTCAAAAATCAAACTTTATTTATTTTCGGCATCTGACGATACCAAAAATATATTCGGCTAAAATTTAGGCTTTAACGATTTCTGTCACAAAGATAATCACGCAGATTATAAATAGATCAACACACAACATTGAAACCAATTCAAATGTTTGAGGAATCCAGTTGGATCCCTCCAACCTGTTTCCCTGCATCCAAAGATGTTAGCACAATACCAATTCCGCTTCGAGACGGAATATCGTGGTATATGGGATTTATAAAAATATTATCCGCTATTATGCGGCGCAATAGGGTCTCATCCGCTATATAATGCGGGAAATCAACTCCAAATACATATATAATACCAATTCCATACAAGTTGGAATTATCGCGGTATATGTTTTTAATAAATAACCTCCGCTTAATATACGGCGTATAGGGTCTATTTCAATATAACAGATAATAATTATCATCCAATCGCATAATCAAGCAATTTTAAATTTAACTATTTAAAATTTAAATCGAAACGCAATTCGATTGAGTGAGAAGTTCTCACCTTGAGTTTCTGATAACAGTTGTAGCGTATTATTTCGAATAAAATTAAACGTGCGTTTAATTTTACCTGAAATTTTCACTAGCTCTAAATGACTCCAAACCATCTCCATTGCATAGTGCTCGACAAAACGATGCAACGCAATTTGTTTCGCAATTTTTCGACCTCGTATCAAAAAGTTATGATATTTAGAAGTTTGTACACATTTATATATATAATTTACAATTCAATTTTTTTTTTATATACCCAGATGACATCAAGGCCGTCCAAATTTCTACATGCAATCAAGGCCGTCACGAGAATGCTTCTTCCCAGGTCTCGTTCGTGAAACCGAACCCAACTTTGCTATCCAAACCCTAGTTCGACGCGCCATTTCGACGATTTCTACCATGATCAGAGGCCTCCATCTTGTAGCCCATCTCAAGAGCTACCCTCGGTTGCAACAGTACAAAACTCGGTCGCCCAAATCACCGTGAAAACGTGAACGAATGCGCCGCCTTCGAGGCCAAATTGCTGATGATCCAAGGCCCTAAAAATGGTCATAGCCGTTCACATTATAGATCTCATTACGCTCTAGATTTTTGTAGTTGAACAATTGTTGAATCGTTGTGTAGATTTGAAGAAAATTATGGAGGAAGAAGAATGCATTTCGGCCATTGAATGATAGTGGCGGCCGACATTGAAACCCTAGGGTTTTGCCTTTTGTTTGCAAATGAAGTAAAAACAAGTCCTTTTATAGAAAATTTACGAAAACACAATTCATCCAAAAATTTCCAAACTCCAAATCTCGCGCGGTGACCCGCGTTTCTAGGGTTTACCACGCATTTCTGACACAATGGAATAGGTTTCGGAGGCCAATTCAATCATCTGTCCGAGTTACGGCAATAAACGATCAAATTTTAAATTAAATCGATTAAACCAATTTCTATGCGTTTTGGTTTGCCTCGGACAAACAGTAAATCCAATTGACACGAAATTTGAAATATTACAATAATTTGACATTATGAATCCGATGAAACTAGTTTCGTCGAAATTTGAGACTGTTTGAAAAATAGCTATTTTCACTAGTCGATTAAATATTAAAATATTCAATTTTCACAAATTAACTTTTAATTCAATTTTAAAAGTTCCATAACATCACTCTAACTCCAATATGATTTAATATAACTTTATAAATCATTTTTAATCACATTAAACCCGATTTCCAATTTTTCACGCAATTTCAAATATTAAATTACCGATTTAATTATCCAATTAAATCTAAATATTCGAAAAATAAATTATTCGACTTACAAATTTTACTTGTTGATATTTAAATCAATTAAATATCTGAATTTCAAATGACAGAAATTCTGGGTTGTTACAGTTTGGCTCTTAAATATTTTCAAATAAACTATTTTAATATAAACTATTTTAACATAAACTGTCTAAAATCTATTTCCTAAAATATTTAGATTTATTTGATCTCTCCAAGCCATTTACTATGCAAACCTTTCTTTTTAAAACTCAAATTATCTTATATTAACAAATCACTATTTTACAACTACTATACAACTAATTACTATTTTACAACTATTTTGCAACTATCTAACTATGCTATGACTATTTAACTATTTTACAACTATTTTATAACTACTAAACTATTCTATAGCTATTTTGCAACTAATAACTATTTTACAACCACTTAACTATCTTAAAACTTTTCAAGCTATTTTCTAAATTTCAAACTGGTTAGAGCAGAAACTGTTTATAATTAAATATCAATTGAGATAAGAATTGAAGTGATAACCCAAATGGAAATTGAAGAAATTGTGAATAAGTGAATAGAAATCGAAATGAATGTGAATAAAAATAAAATTGATTTAGATAATAATCAATGAAGATAAATACATAGGATGTACATATATTATTCTATTCGCATAATGATTTGATCCATATTCGAGCATAGATTTCAAGATAGTATATCAACCCGAGTTGGGATTTTTCACTCAATGTTTCGACAGCGAACCTTGATATGGATTTTCGATTGATTCTGGAAGTTCTCTATCATAGTTATGGCTATGCAAGAAGAATGACAGTTTTTGATCAAGAAACCAAATCTGAGTCTGCACTAGAAAGTCGGGTGGACAATATTAGTTCGAAAGTGAAATTGTATGATCGAGTAAGCGATCGAATTTGATATTGCATATGGATGATATATGTACATTGTACGTGCTCGAATGAAATAGATATTGAAAATTTGAAAAGAAATGTAAAAATGATTTTTGAAATGGAAAAAATATATTTTGAAAAATATATGATGAATAAGAATGGAAGTTGGATATCACTATTACTGAAACTCAATTTATAAAAAGTATGTAATGTAACAAATAAATTTATAAAGGAAATCGAATTTAAATGTTGATTTGGCATAAATAAAGTTATATATATATATATATATTTGTTATATATGATAAACTTCCCTTGTTGAATCAAAAACCAGAAGAAAAGATCTTTGAAAAATATTTGAAGTATAAAAGGAATTTATATATGTAGGAAGTAATCCAAAAATATTTTGTTCTAGTTAAAAGAATAAACTTATATATACCTATATATATAAATGATTTTATGAAACTGGAAAAAAGATTTTTGGAACCCATTGATTTTGAAAGGCTTTTGATTTTGGGAAAAAGCAAATTTTGGGATTTGGAAAGCCAAGTTTGGAAACTATCGATTTTGAGATATCGATTTTGTGTAAATGGGAATTATATGTGATACATATGAAGAGTATGATTTGAAAGATACTATATGTGTATAGAATAAAATGTTTTGAGAATGCTATGGGGAAAATGGCGCTCCCATTTAGAGTTAAAACTTGGAATAGGAGATCCACGGGGTGGTTCTGCCTTGAGCCCTAAGGGGGGTTCTATATTTGATCCCAGAGGATGTCTGGACTAAACTATAGTTTCTGAGGATTATGGTTGGGGTAGCGAAAATTGAGGGCGCTGATGCCTACAGAGACATTGGGATTATGCTGTGACGGTAGTGTAACTCGATGTAATTGCGATCTACTACGTTCCATAGCGGAAGTTGAGGGGCGGTGATTGAATAAAGTCTACGTTTGATTTTGCTGGGAAAGTGACGTAACATCGGTAGACTGCGATATATGAGGACATAGTGAAAGTCGTGTGGCAATGAGTGCCTACAGGCTACATTGGAACTCGACTGATGTAGTCTGCAATCTATGTGGTGAAGTTTCATTTGGTAGCGAAATTCAAGGGCGCTGCTGCCTACAGTTACATGTTTTTTGCCGTGATGGCAATGTAACCCAGGTTGTTGCTACGATCTGTGGCAGTTCCATGGTGTAATCGAGGGGCGTGAATGCCTATAGTTTTCTATCGTTTCGTCGAGATGGCGACACAATCATCGGGCTAACTGTGACCATGGAGGGGGTAATGATTTCTAGAATATTCTCACAAATGTTTTCTACATTTTCACAAATGATTTTCAAGTATTTTCACTGGGTGTTGAAAATGGATCTATTAAGTACTTATAGTTTTTCAGTCCTATGCCTGATCAACGTATGACCGAATTTCTGTGAGAACAAGGATGGACTTGTTGAGACATCGAGTTATGAAAAGTATTTTTATAAAGCTATTTTTGTAATATTATGTAGATTTTAAAGTGTTTTAAAACTTTAGAATAAAAAAGAATAAATAGTGAAGAATGTTTAAACAATAATTTAACTGATAATAAACATTGTAACTAAAATTTTGCTTCGTTCCTTTTCGAGGACAAAAAGTTCTAAAAGGGGGAAGAATATGACGATCCAGATTTTTAACGGTCATTAATTGGAAATTAACTGGATTAAATCATTAGGAATACAAATTTATAAGTCGAACAAATAAAATTCTGATAATTAAAAATATTTGGATATAAATATAAATTGGTTTAAACACTATATACGAACTTATGTTATAATATTTTGGGTATGATGAACTTAATTTAATAATCTTCTAATATAATTATTTAAATTTACCAAAACTCATTATTTTAAACAAATAAAATATGCTATCTAATTACTATTTTTCATATATATATTTGAAAAGAAATTATGTTTTGGATTCAATGCAAATTTCCCACAAAAATAATTAAATTTAAACCCTACATTTTCGAAACATTTGAGATAAGTGTATATATATATAATTATTAATTAAATATTAATAACCTTAGTTTAAAATAGAAAATAAGAATAAATCAAAGAAAATATAAAAGTATAAATATAAAACATAAAAGGAAAATATAAAATATTTGCATAGGACATTTGTAAGCTAGGGGATGAAAATATAATACAAGTGTCAAGATTAAATTGTTTTCTTCATTTAAAAGAAAATGATAAAGGTTGGTAAAAATGAGAAACCAGGTGTTGTACACTTATATATATCTCAACTCCTTTCTTTCTTTCATTTTTACAAACAAAACCACAAAATAAAGAGAATAACAACTCCTAGCTTATAACCGAAGCGAAACAAAAATTCAAGCTCAACTAAAAATCAAATCCAAACTAAACTCAACGAAGATCAAGCCTGAAGCAAGCTAGCAGCAAAATTTCTTTTTTAAACAGTACTTTGTTTTAAGAAGAAAGGTGAGTAAACATTCACCTTTTAAAACCCAATCTACTTTATTATCTGATACATGTGATAAATAATGGAAGTAATGTTGTGAAAATATTTTTCATGGATGTATAAATATGTTTTGCATGTATATCAGTATGAAGTTGTTGTGTGCATGTCTGAGTTTGAATGTGCATGTTAATGTTTTGTTTTCAACAGACCAAAACTTACTCAAAATTTGATTCCTCTTCATATAAACCATTATAGATTATGATATTTAAAGAAAATAGATTTGTATTGACAAAAATCTATTTTTAAAAATGTTTTTATGGGAGATTATTAAGTAATTAACTGTAAAACGAGAATTACAGTAAAACTCAAATCATCTCCGAAATTCAACTTTCATGTTTTCAAGATTTTTTATATATAATCTTGTTCGTCTTTAAAAACCATTTCATGATTTTTAATTTAGTAAATTAAGTGAAATTATAGGTTGAACGAAAATTGGGTTTTTGTTGATTGTTGGCGATCGGAGGTTCTGGGAGGTCGAGGTCATTGCTGGAATAGCTTGTTGGTCGAGATGCTTGGGAAAAATAGTCGTCGATTTTTTAGTTCGCCATGGTGGCGTGGCGAGGAGGATGTAGGGTTTTAGGGCTCTTTTAGGTCGAGGTTGTTTCCATGGCCATTTCGGTGACGTGGTGGCACTGGAGTGATTTGGTGGAAGGGGAAAAGGAGCGTGGATGTGTGGCGAATGTCTGGGCTCGACGTCGTGGTGTCTGATGATCAAAGGAGGCAATGCATGGTGGATGTTTCGATCGGGTTTGGTTCATGTGGTGGCTCGACTATCTCGATCTCGATTTGCATTCTCGTTTGTGGTTCTGGGTGGTCGAATGGATGGTGAGGATCATCGTCGACTTACTGGTGGTAGTGACGTTGGTCGGAGTGGTGACGATTGTGCGTGCACATGCACGGTGCAATGGTATCTATTGTTTTTGTGTAGGCTATAGATTCGAGAGAGTGACAGGGAAGAAAGGGAATTAGATTGGGTTTGGGCTCAGGTTAGCATAGGTTTGGCTCGGGATGTTCTCTAGTGTATTAGCAGGGTTTTAAGGTTAAAACAAAAACAAGTTTAAAAAGAAGGAAAGAAGAAGAAGGGAGGATATAGAAGTCGGGAGGTTTGGGCTTTGGGCCGCGTTTTAAAATATATAAATATTAACAAAGTTTTGAAAGGAAAAGAAAAGAAAAATAAAAGAATGAGGATAAATATAAAAGCATAAGTATAAAACAAGTAAGTTTTCCAAGAAAAATTCTCTAACCAATTCTTTAATGCTAAATGTTTTACTTAAGTATTATTTGGTTTAAGGTTACAAATGAATTATTTTAACTTAAAATAACTGAACTTGGAATAATTAAGTTATATGCCATTATTTAATATAATTCTTGAGTTTATTTAAATTAAATATTATAGGGTAATAAAGTAAATGGTTAAGATAAATCAAAGGTCTTAAGTTATTTTACATATTATCTAATTCCAAATATTAGTTTAAATAATATATAAATGGCTTGTAAATAGTTAATGACAATTAAGAGGGATTATAAGGAATTAATTTATTTTGTGTTAAGTTAAGTTAATTAGAAATAGTGTGACAAATTTATCTAGCTTGTGAATGTTTTATTAGAATTGAATGGCTTTAGATTTCTTAATATCTCCAGTATGTTAAATTGTGATGGTCTGTGATATGAAATGCCTTAGATTGAACTGTGAAAAAGGTGAGTTTTTATCTGTGATGAATTTCTATGCGAATATGACTTTCTAAAATTTAAATAGAATTGTTTTACTCAAAGAACATTGGCTTAAACAATGGTGTTGGATTTGAAGAAGATCGAGGTTGGATATCAGCGATATCCGGAACCATTTCCATTAGTAACTACTATAATTCTTTATAGATTTGATTATAGAATCAAATAGGCTGGAATGGAATAAATTAAGCAAACTTGGCTATTAAAATAAGTAGCGGTACTTAGATATTATTTTGTGGAATAAGTGTTTGGTCATAGCAAGATAAAACTCATAGTGATGAACGAGTTACCTGGGTTTTCAAAGAAGCTTTACAACTTAAGTTTTTCATGTTATATGGGTTTACTCACATTGGTTTCTAGCCTGACTCAGGTGTTACTTTATTGTAATGCTTGGGTCAGACTGAGTGTTACAGATTTTCAGGTTGGGACGTTATGTAGCTCAGGAGGCCAGCTGATGGCAGAGACGTGTTGATTCCGCTGTGTATTAGAGACTGTATAGTCCGTATTGAAGTATTCAGGGACAAGTTGCTACAATTGTCCAGATTCATTGTACTCTGATATATTGTATGTAATTGAGATTATAGCTTTCTTGTGTAAATGCCGTTATTTATATATTATATTTTGATCTGCTACGATTGTGAGATTCTATGCTGTTGTTTCTATTTCTTCTTCTACCTCTTTTTATCATTAACCCTAATAGTCTAAGATTTCCGGCACTCGATTGCTCGGCACTCTATACAATGAACGTATTAGTGTCGAATTTTCGGGCCCTAAAATTTCAGACCGTTACAACAGATTTACTGGATAACGTGCCCAGCGGAACCATCCACCTGCATTTTCTGCGTAACCCTAATCATAAAAAGATCAACTACAAAATTTCATAATTTGTTCGACGGACAAATTACTACGTCTTAGTTAAGCTCAAGGGATGCCCTAATACTAGAACGGGTGACTCAACTGCCAGCCAACTATACTTCTGAAACAGATAGGATTGGATCAAGAATTTCTTAGGAATCGTATGACTCAATAATAAAAACATTAAAGAGTGGAAATGAAGGAAGACGCTCCTAGACTTACCAAAAGACACTTTCTTAGTCGAAAGGGGATGATTCCTACTATCTACCCCAAGAATCCTAATGGACGGTCTCTAAGGTTCACCTAGGTCAAGATTTGTGTTTGTAATATCACATTTTGTTCTGAGCTCAACTTTGATACCAAGCTATGATGCTCCACCCTGAGACTCACACAAACAAAAAGTATTACAAAGTAATATAATCAGCTAGTGCAGAGAATAGGGTTGGTTAGGAGCGACCATCCGTGAATTTTACATTAAGCGAGCATCAATTGGTGGCTTAATATGCTATACATTTCTATATTCAAGTGAAATCGATGTATACAATTCAAGCTTGAATAAAACTACACTGGCTATAATAAAATTTTAGAACAACATATAATAATATATAGATCAAAAAATCATAGATCATACGTGACAGAATACAAATAGCCACAAGTCTGAACCGATACAAAATAGATATATAATGTAGACTACAAGGTACACAAGTACTACATCTCAAAATATGAATATACACACAAAAGGAGTCTAGCTCGACATAAGATACAACATAGCATCAATATACATGGTGATGATAAACAACTAGCAACTTGATAGGAAGTCTACCTTAAAAGCCTTAAGCTGAAGGACCCGAAACATCTCGGTCTGACCCGAGTATTATAAAATAATAAATGGATCAATGTAGATTAAAATAAATGAGTTAGCAAAATGAATGTTAAATAAAGTGAAATATTTATAAAATATAGTCATATATCATCAAATATCAAACACGCATCAATAACTTTAAATCACCAAATATTAAAACTCAAGATAGCTTCATGAAAGCAACAAATCCTCGAAATGATATGATGACAATTCAACAAAATCAAATACAAAAATCTCACAAATAGAAATCTAGAAATCTCACAATAAGGATAAAGATGCCAAACTCCAAGAATGGTGAAATAAATTCATCTACATGCATGTAAGTCCAAGATAGACCTATAAGTCTATAAACATCAAGATAGGTACGAGACCAATAGTCATCAAAATAGGTATAAAACCTATGAACTTTAAGATAGGTATGAAACCAACAAACATCGAATAGGAAAAAGTCCTCTAAACATCTAGATATATACAAAACCTATAAACATCAAATAGGACCAAGTCCTATAAACATCGAATGCGAGTCATAAACTCATTGAAAAGTGATAAATACTTTTATATAGCAATCGAATAGATAATGACTATGTGTTCCATGCCCCAAGGGTTTACCCCAATGTTTACAATATAGTAGTAAACTCTACATGTGTGTCACAATGGTTCAGTCAAACAAGTCTAGGAGTTAACCGGTAAACAAACGCGAGCGTTCCATACCACTCATTTTATTTAAACGTTCAAATCAATTTCTCATTCGATCTGTAACGTGCAATTTTATGAAAATATTTCTCTTTTAAAACCACTTTTAAAATATTTGTTTATAATGGAAATACATACATACATACATACATATATATATATATATATAATTAAGCCTTTTAAACTATCGGTCCAAAACATTTCTAAAACCATTGCATATGAAAATAGATAGTGTGTGTGTGTGTGTGTGTATTACTAAAATTCTTTGTATGAATATACATACATACATACATATATATATATATTTGATTGGTACACAAATAGTCTTATATGAAATGATTAGATTTAGAAATCAATCAATTGGGAATCCGGTTGAAAATGTGCATCAAAAGTGTGTAATTCTACCAAGATCCATAAAACATTCTCAATGGTATAAAACATCAAAGTGAATTCAGCAATTCGTAAACCAAAAATCTGAAAATGTCAATGAAATCAATATTAAAGTGAACAGCAAAATCAAGAGTTTAAACCCTAGAATTGAGTAATAATAACCATCATAAAATGGCTATTAAAAGTGCACACATCAATAAGAAGCAATCGTGTGAGAATCAAGCACAGCAGCGCCATCAGGAACCACGAGAACACAACCTGGGGCCCAACCACATCATGCACCGTTGCATCTGTCGTATGCGACCGGTGGATTGGTCACACTGCCTGGACCGAACTCCAGGTAGTGTTCCTAGCTTCCCGGATGTCCGACAGTGGTGATTTTCCTAGTGACTGATCTACTAACTCCAAGGGCACCAATTATGAAGCCATACAAGCTTGTAAACAAACATGATTTGCAAATTCAAAGATTCATATGATAGGGTTTAGCAAAACTGAGAATTTGGAAACATGATTCAAATTTTATCAAAACTATGTAAGATCAAATCAACCTATATTTATCCAATTATCACAATAGCTACTTGCAATCATTCATAGTCACTTAATATCCAAAAAGCTTCAAAGTCACAAGCATTAACCTTAAGCCAGAAACAACCAAAACAACCCTGAATTTGTCTCTAGTGCAGAGCAACTTTGACATAGCAAACTTGAACATTTTTCCATGAAATTTTAACTCATGGTGCATATCTAAGTTGAGAATAACATACCCAAATTTTAGATTTTTTTTGTTTTCTTACAATTAACTATGATTTTTCTACTAACCTGCATTTTCTACCTAGATCTACCCAAAAATAACTTGAGAAATGACCATCTTTAACCATCCAAAACACAATGAAATTCCATGAAATTTGGAACAAAGGTGCTGGAACATGTGCCAAACAGCAATCCAAAATTGAAAATTTTTAGGAATTTATTTGAATTGTTTTGATTTTTAGAAGAGCCCAGGGTTTAAGGAACTTAGATTTTTTCATTTTCTTATTTGCGGTGATGAAATGAGAAAGTGAGAAATGATGTACGTATGTTTCTCACTTCTATTTATCTTATTTGGGCTAAGTGGGTAAGGACGTAGATCCATTAGCCAAGTGTTACTAATTTTCCCAAAACAAAAGTATTGCTGATTTTTTTTTTCGACACTGTATAAACACTAATTTGATTCAAACAATATTCTAATTCAACTAACATTGATTACTATGATTTTTCCCAAAACGAGTAATATCTTAAAATCTTAATTACATTAGTATTGATTTATTTTATAAAATTCAATAAAAAAATTAAAATAAAATGTTATTCTCCATATTTTGGTAAAATTATCCATTAGTTAGGAAATCATATTTCAAACAATGAAATTATTTCCATATAATTTATTTACACATTTTCTCAAAATTGTTCTTATATTATTAAATGTATGAATTAACTACAAAAAGGGATAATTCAAACAATTTCTCGATTTATTATTACTCTAATTCCATTATTTAATTTGAAAAAACAATAGTTATAAATTCCCTAAATTCATTCAATTAATTATTAATTAAATCATATTTTAAATTTTGACTCTACGTAATCTCGATCAGGGTTGTTACCCTCATTATCAAACAGAGGCTAAAATATAAAACTCTTTAATGGTTTCTTTGATGGCTATTAAAGAATTTCTTCTCATCGTATGTTATCTTAAGCCTCAAAGCGGCTTCCGTTGCTTCCATGCTTCTTCTTTAGGTTGATTTCTAGTATTATTCATGGTAGTTGCTCAAATGATCAATTCTCTATAGATCCAATCGGTATTAACTCTTGCATTGCTGATTTCACCAACTTGCCAGCAAGATAAGTGATAAGTTTTGCTATTAAGCTTGCTTCTGCAGAAGATTCCGTATTCATTATAAATAATGTCTAATACTCTTAGATCTACATCCTAAAATAGATGTTGGAGCTCGGATAGCTGCGAATATTGAGAGCGAGAGCCTTTATCAATATCAGGTAAAAGAGATTTCCCAATCTAAAGATTATTAATAGTTTTAACTAACTGTGATTTGTGATCTTTTATCTCTTTCCCTTTACAAGTATTATAGCTAGTGTAGGGTTGAAGATGGTCGCCTCCAGACGCAACCCTGTGCCAACCGCTTCTGTCTCCATGGAATTTACCATGGGAAATAACATTTGAGTGTCTCCCACTTTGTACGTATGCTTCTATGTAATCTTCGTAATGAGATTTAACAACCAGGTTGATCTCAATTCTGATATGAGATTTAACCCCTTGGATGATTCTTATTTTAGATTCGTCTCCGATGATCATCTTGACCTTAGGTGCCTTCATTACAGACCTTCTGGTGATTCCTTAGTTCTCGATTTGGATGGTCGCTTTGCGAGGTTGAATTCCGACATGCTTGCTGATTCTACCTGGGATCGTTCCTTTATTTACTCTTCTGATGCTGTGGCTTATGATCCTTGTCTTGTTATCCTTTTCCGACCCTATGCTGGTTTTTGGGGAATGTTCCTATGGTATCTTCCCAGGATTTAGTGGACGAGGGCGATTCTTCCTCTTCCGAGGAGTAATCCTCTTTGTATTTCATTTTGTAGTTGTGATATGTCTGTCACACTCCAGTGTTGTATTCTTCATTTCTTAGTAGTTAAGGTGCTTTACCTTACTCTTGTACTTCAAATTTTTATTACATTCATAATAAAAAGTGGACGGTCCACTATAAAACCGACTAGCCTTGCCAAAAAAAATCTTTGTAATTATTTAGCCTCCATAAATCTACTTGGTGCTCAAAACCATTCTAATAATTTGCCGCTACATTTGATTTTTTTAGAATTATTTGACATTCTGAATCAATTAGTTTTAGATTTGAAGTGAATCTTTTTCTTTATTGTTGTGAAGCCTTGCATTTCTTTCCTTCCATGGATGATATATGACTATGGCAAGAATAATGCAGGAAAATTGAACTTTTTTGACTTCAATTTACATTTGTTTTGAAATAATTGAACGCTATTCTAATATCTTGAAGTTGGCTTATTTTGAGTTTCGATTTAGACTCGATTAAACGCAATCAAAGAATAAGTGATCACTGCTTTCTAATTCAGGTTTGCATAGTAGACATAATGTTTCACTATGGCATTCCCTTTTTACATCTTTCTTTGGTTGGTAGTTTATTTAGAAGTGCAAAATAAGCACAATGTGCCCTTTTTGGGCAATTAGACATGTTCCATATGATAGAAAACCAACTTACCTCTGTTTTTTCCCCTTTAATGTATTCCTAGTTTTTTTGGAAAGAATTTTTTTTCTTTTGAGCTTAATTTCCATATCCATTTATCTTTATCCAAGCTCGGAGTAATGATGATTTTTTCAATGGCTGCTTTGAATATTAATGCTTTTGATCTTTGCTGGGTATTCCATTTATTATTTTGGATTATTCAATGCACTATAGCATTTGCATTTCCATGTAGATAGATATTATACTAGCTTAGTAATTTAATGAGCGAGTTGCATTGAATCCATGGATCAAACGAGAAGCCAGTTTTTTTTCTTCTTTAAAGTGCCTTTTAATGAGTTCTATGCCTATTTCTCTACAATTCAAATAGTTTTCCAAGTGTTAGTGTAGGGCTTTTCCACTGGCACTGTCAAAAAAAAATTATTTTGACATATTTTTCTTTTATCCATTTTACCCATAGAGATTCACCTTCCAAAAATTTCTAAAATAATCTAAGATTACAGATGGTGTTTAAACCTTTAAATTTTCTTAAACCCAGGCCACCTAATTTCCTTGATTTGCAGATAGTATTCCAAGATACTTTGCGATGCTTTCCACTCCATAAAAAAATTTCACATACCTTTTCTATTTTCTTAATTGTGTTTATTGGAATTTTGTGAGCTTGCATCCAATACATGATAATGGCCGTGATCACTGTTTGTGCTAATTCCAATCTTCTAGCTAGTAATAGAAGCTTGCTAGCTCAACCTTCTAATCAGCTTTGAATTAGTTCATATAAGCTTGTACAATCTCTGTCTTTCATCTGATTACTACCGAAAGGATAGACCCAAATATTTTATTGAAAGAGTCCTTTCTTTAAATTTAAGAATTTCCAAAATATTTCTTTCCCAAGTATATGATTTGCTAAAGTAAATTTTGCTTATTCTTTCATTAATTCGAAGTCCAGCATATTCCTCCACTTTCTCAAGAATTTTAACCATACTGTTTGCATTTTTACATCTACATTAAGAAAAATAAGCAAGTCAACAGCATATAATAGATGATTTATAGATGGTTTTATCCTATTAGCCATTTTTAAATTTCCGTTATTTTGTTCCAATTCCATTTGCATTGAAAGAAATTCCATAACAATAGTGAATAAGTAAGGAGAATGAGGGCCACACTGTGTTATTCCTCTATTACTGTATATTAAACCAATAGTACAACCATTTATAGGAATTGAGAAGGTCGCATTATTAATACATTCACCCACTAGATTTCAAAATTTACCATTGAATCCCAATTGCTTGATCATATGCAAAATAAATTGCTTATTGATTTTGTCAAAAGCCTTATGTAAATCAATTTTGATGCACATTTTATTTTAGCTACCTTGATTTAAATTTCTAGTTTGTTCATAAGCTAATAATGTATTTTCCCTGGAATAAAGGCACTTTGGTTTTCAGATGTCAAGTATTTTAAAAATATTTTTATTCTATCACAAAGTATAATGGCTACAATTTTGTAAATAAAATTATAATAGGAAATTGGTCTATAATCACTTAAATCTTTGGGAATTTTAATTTTAGTAACTAGAGTGATCAAAGTATGATTAATATTATTAATCCTCTTAGAAAAATATCATTAACTGCATCAAATAAGTTATGCTTTTTATCGTCCCGATGAAATTTTATAAGATTTAGCACTAAATCCATCAGGACCAGGGCTCATATCATTATTAACAATAAAGATGATTCCTCTAATTTCTTTTAAACTTATATGAGAAAGCAGAATTTCCTGACTATTAGGATGTAGAATAAATTTGGTATTCATATTAGAAAATGCATCTGGGTAGGAGTCTGCATTATAAAGGGAAGTGAACTATTTAGTTGGTTCTGATTCTATTTGTGAAGCATAATTTATGACACTTCCATTTGGATATAATAACTTCCCAATATCATTTTTGGATTTTCTAATGGACATTTTAGCATAAAAAAACTTGGAAGCTTCACTGTATCGACCAGCCTTTTTTACCCTTAAAAGTTGACACTAATACATCCACAGTATTCACATGCCGAGCATCCAAGTGTATGAAACACAGATTGTTCGGGAATAAGAAAAAAAGATAAAATAGAATCTCAGATCATGACGAGTAATATAAATAATATACAATAGATCTTCATAAAAGAAAACTATAATAGACATATATTAAATCAGAATACACCAATCTATCATCAGTCTGGACAGTTATAACAACATATCCTTATGGTTTGCTAATAAATACTACTAGCAAATGCAGAAAAAAATTAAAATATATGTAAGTATGTATTGCAGGCCTCCAGCACTTCTCTTAAAGCTTCATAGCATCCATATATAAATCTGAAAATATGCTCGTCTGACCCGAGCATTATAAGAAAGTGATGCCCGAATAATAAACCATCATAAGAAATACACACCACATGTATTTTTAACGTTATAAAAACTTTAAAAATAGATATATCCTATAAGACAATGCCACACATAAACACGGATGGGATTTTACCATATGATAACCAAACCATTTCATAAGAAATCTTGTGATATTATAATAATGTCTAGGGTTTAAAATAAATCTTGAATCATAGCCGAAATTGTTACATCAATTAAATTCCAACATAATAGATTTACAACTAAGTCCAAAAGGAACTTACGGGGGAATGGATTTCATACAATGACAAGGCTATTGGGATACCACACCTCTAGAAAATTGTATCGAGGTCAACAAGAACACCTTGCACCCCTACGAACACAGGACCAGCCTACTCCTTACTGAATAGTACCAAATATGTCATCACCCTAGTTGCTTTGCAACCTTTTCTCGAGAGCTCTCACGCACAACCAAATCCATAAATATATATATTTAATAGGCTGATGACATATCCTAATGGGTGCGACCAACTTAGCCCTGCTACATATCTCCTGTTTCAGTCATTCCTGATTGAGAGGGCATGAGGCTATATTTACCTTTTAGCAAATACCACTTGGATTATGTAACGCCCCACCTCGAGACCCCCACTAACAAAGGGTATTATTAGGTAATACTATATGCTACTGCAGAGAATAGGTTGGTTGGGAGCGATCATTTGTAAAATTACTTTAGGCTAGTATCGTATACGTCGAATAGTATGACTATATTTTTCTTTTCTGATAAGAGGTAATTCGACATATCCGATCCAGGCACAAAACAATAATACAATGATTTAATATAATTTAGAACAATACATAACATAATGTATAACATAAAATCAGATGTCGCAATGGAAATAATATACATTATTAACTCTCAAAGGTATGTGTCTATAAAAGAAAATACAATGGAAATAATATGCATTATTAACTCTCAAAGGTATGAGTCTATAAAAGAAAATACTAGACTCATACATATACACAGGTTCACATATAAATATTGTCAAGTCTCAAATATATACATAACCACAAAAGTCAACAACATGAACAACCATCAGTACAAGACTCAAAGAGTACATCAAAAATAAAAATAATGTCAAAATATACTTCTTCACCAGGCCCATATCCAAGGTCATTGTGTCCTTGTACTTGTCAAGTCTCAGCCTAAACCAAGCATTAAAATAACTCCCAGGTTAGACTATCTCTAATCATCACAAAAGGTGAGATGATGTTAATAAAAAACTAGCATAAATATCAAGGGTAAATATCCATAAGTTGTACTTCTTCGACATAGTAATATTTCATTTAATGATTCATGGTTTATGGTTAAGTTTTATGCTCATTTACAATACTCATCAAAGTCAAGGAAACCACAATAATAAGAGCACAGGAAATTAGAACCATACACATACAAGAAATAGAAATGCACTTCGCAAACTAATACAAGAGACACGCACTTCGCACGCCAACACAAGAAGTTGCGCTTCGAAATTATAACTTGCTAGAAAACAAGTGTCACAACATGGGTCTGAAAACCCATTTAATCCACCTAAACGGAATTATCCAAGATCGGGTTTGAAAACTTGACAAATAGATAAGTATCATCCACTATTAATTAGTAATCATAAGAGTGTCGATTAGTGTCCCATAACCACTTGACGGTGCTCGAATATTTACTAATAGCTATTAAATTCAACTGGTGCAAATTAATATTCATTTGAACAATTCCATGAGTTGATCGGTGAAATAAATGCAAGTGTTTCTACCATTTGCTTTATTGGACCGTTTAATTCTATTTCTCAACCAAACAAGAAAGTGTTTTTTATAATAAAATAGTTTTGCTTTGAAAGCTAATTTATAAAGATTTATAATATATATACAACAAAAAACAAGATTTAATCTATATCTGTACTTATATAAAACTCCTTCTCGTTCCACTTTAAAATTGAAAGAGTGTGTTACGACCTGTTTCTCCGTACCCTTTGAATTGACAATAAACCACACATGGCCAACTCAAATTGCACGAAAAGACAGAACATGAAAGGTTATAAACAAAATAAGACAGAACAGAATCTCACACGAATGGATAATATATAATATTGAACAAATGTATTTACAGCAGAAAATTTTTACATTACATATATCAATGTCTAACTTAAATTCAACTTTGGACAGTTATAAACATATGTCCTTACAATTGCTGACAAACATCAAACTAAAACTAACAAACCATAACGGATAATATAATATGTCCATACGTATATGAATATCTCCAGCTCTCTTTTGGAAACTACAACCGTCTTCGACTAAACCTGAAACTACTCGGATCTAACCCAAGTATTGAAAATACCTAGATCAGGCTTGATAAACCAGCATGAGAAAACTCAATAATAAATGACAGTGTCATATATCATCCTTTCAATAAAATCCTTTAAAATGAAAGAGTGTCTCATAAGACCATGCCCATATATAAAAACATATGGGATTCTATCTTATGGTAACTAAAACACTTTTATATATCCAAACGTTTGATATTGTTTCTAATGACATTCCTTGAAAACATTTGCAAATAAACTTATTAATCTTATCCGAAATGGTTAACCATATAGCATTTCGAGGCTATTCATTATGCCAATACAAACAAAACTACAGGTCCTTATTAGAGAATGGATTTCCATACAAATGACAAGGTGAAGGGACTACCTTCCGGCAGTACATCTCTAGAGGAATGTACCGAGGACCATCACAAAGGATCCTCTACCAACACAAGACCGGCCTATCTCTATAACTAGATAGTACTGAATATATCATTCCTCGGTCGTTACCGACCTTTATCCGAGCATGCTCTAGCATACAAAACACATTAATTTACATCCCTAATGTCATAGCAAGAAGAAATATATCTAGAAGGGGATGATCATACCATAATTGGGAATGACCTACTTAGCCTTGCCTCATCTAACCCTGTTTCGGTCATTTTCGGTAGACGAGGCTCGAGGCAACGATTACGCTTTCACATAACACATCTTCTTTCACTTTGAATACCACACTGTCATTCCTTTGATTACTATTTAACTCCCACAAGCATACAACCTCTAAGCTCGTATGTCTCAGAGGAGAGTGTAAAGCTAAGAGAAGTTGCCTTCTCTGCCAGCAAGCAGATGTACATTTGTAAAAGTCAAACGTTGTATCTTAGAAATACAATATCAGACATTCGTCCATACAATTCGTTATGAGACTGAACGAAACCGAAGAAACTTTCCTCGGCCATTACTAGGCAAGAAGACCTCGTGGTTTTAAGGTTTTTCATAACAAAGAGACCACTGCTACAATATAGTGCATCGGGAGTTTATCCCCAATTAATCAACAAGTAGTCTCTCGTTATTATTCATCTCAATTTCTCCGTCTTCAAACATCTTCATTTTTCGAACACGTAAGCTTGTTCGAAGTGGTTTTCGGATAGGAATCGCCTAAATCCGACCCCAGTTCCTTCGAAGCCAATCATCGCTTTAAAAGAGTTTAAGTTCATATATGGATATAAATCATCAAACGATTACTTCATCTTTTATTTAAATCAAATATCTTTCTTAGATATACTCTTTTTAATTTATTCCATTTAATTTTTAAATGTATATGGAATCATTAAGCCTCACTTATCAAATTATTTGGTTTATTTAAACCTTTCTTAAATCTTGGAATAATTCTAAATCATTTTCTCTTTTACTTAGGAAAACCTTCCCACGTCATTCATTGAATCTTAATCAAATATTTCTTATATTCAAGTTATAAATTTTAACTTAGGGAAAATGTTCCCAAATCATTTTATTAAATCTTAATCAAAGATTTCTTTCTTAACTTCAAATCATATTATTGCAAATCAAATATTTTCATAACAAAGCCCTACTGCTACCTTAGATATATTAAATTTCATCTCCAAGGACTAGTGGCAAGTAATCCTACATCATGAAGATTTTTTATCTTCAATGATCTTTATCTTCAATATGTTTATTTCGAAAATTAATTTGAAAGGGTTTTCAGATTGGAATCACCCAAATCCAAACCCGGTTTTTTGGATAGGAATCACCCAAATCCGATCCAGGTTTCTTTGTACTAATCATCGATAAAAAGATGTTAAGTGGTTAATTAACATTCGAATAATTTATTTCTTTTCTTTTATCTTGGAAAAACTTAAATATGATCTTTTAGAGCATCTGGGCTTTCCTTTCGATCTATTTCACCCGTCGCCAAAAAAGAGAAAACATAGGCTACGTAAGTTCAAGGCACTGGTTGCTTCATCCCTAACCTTAGTCAAACATCTTTTTTTATCTTTCCAGATCTCACATATGGGACAAATGTACTAGTCATTTCTGCATACTCAGTTTGTTATTACGTTCAATATTCTTCATTATTTGTTTAAGTGTAACAAACAATTTCTCTTAACCCTTTATTCAAACATTAAAACTTCAAAATCATCTTTAAATTACGTAATTATTCTTTTTAAAATCATTTAGAAAAGATTTAGGAAAGAATTGTTAAGTTTAAACCATATTTAAAAGGTTCTAGAATTTGCAGCATAAAAGTGCTGCGGAAAGTGCTATATAAGCTTATTTGATTTAAACAACTTTTTAATATTTGAAAATTCATAATATCCATTCCAAATCTTTTTTAAACCATTTTAATAGATTTATCAAATTTATTTCATATTTCTAAAACATTTAAAAATATCATTTATAAAGAAATCCCCTTTTGGATTCCGAATTACAAAAGCACGATGTTTTTAGAAAATTATTTTGGACATATTGCAAAATCTACTTGATGAAATCTTGATTTTATTTCTTCGTTGGAAAACTATAATATAATGGACCAGAAATTTCTTATCTTGGAGAATTTCGAACAATATTCCACTTTGTATACTCATTTAACTTTTAGGGCATGAAATCGTTACTACTGTTACGCGACGCGCATAGTTTTGACTTGTTTTTCAATTTCTTTCAAATTTCTTGGAAACACTTTTAAATGTTTATAATATATTTATAAATAATTTTAAACTCACTTTAAACAATATTTTTATATTTCAAACTCATATTCCATTTCATTTCACTTTATAATATTATATTATCATAATATCATTTCTAACCTTTTTAGATCATTTAAAATCATTAAGAGGCTAAATAACTTCCATACACATATTAGTATGGATTTAATTTTCATTTAACTAACTATGGTTAATTAATAATTATTTCTCTTATCATTTATCAAACCGAGTTATCATCCATATCACAAACATATAATCAACCATAATATCAACCAAGTTATCATTCAATATCAACCAATATTCAACATATTAATTTCTAATTTAATACGTGTATTATCAATGTAAGTTTTATTAAAATAAAACTAAGACTTGAGTACTCACGATAGTTCCACTCCACTAACCTTTTTCATCGACTTTCCTTTTGATTCCGGCAGCACTTCTTTCTCTATTTCTCGCTCCGAAGTTCCTTGAACTTGCTCTTCCTCCTCCATAGGTTCGGCCTCCTTGGGTTCCAACCTCTCCTCCATCATTTTTTCCATTTTTAGATGCTAAACCATCTTTTAATAGTATTCTAAGGTCATTGCTAAAGTTTGGTCGTGTTTTTACTTTGTTTGATATGATTTTAAAAAAGTTAGTAAGGAAAAGAGAATAGAAGAAGCCATTAGAGAAGTGGAGAAAAGCTTGAAAAAGGAAGAAGAAGAAATGAAAAAAAGTGAGAAAGTTGATGCTTATTTATCGAAAAAGTTTTGAATTAAAATAATATTTAGTAAAAAGACCAAAATACCCTTCAGTTACTATTTAAGAAATCTTATTTTTCAACACTTAACTTCACATTTCAAATCATACTTTACGTTATTTTCACTTAAGTATTAAGTAAAGAATATATTAATTATGTTTAGTTTGATTTGATATTTACTTTTTGCTTTGAAATGGCATGTTTGTCTTTTTGTGCTTAATTTTTGTTAATTATATTCTAGAATTTTTTAAGTATGTTTAGTAAAAGTAAAATTTATTAGTGAATTAGTTAATACTTATACTATTTGAATATACGTTCCTATATAAAAAAATAAAGGTGCGACAATGTTGCAGCAATTTTTAATCGACAAAACACTGATTTTTGAAAAAATGTTTTATGGTCATATTTTGATATTTTAGTTAAACTATTTGTTCATGTAAATCAAACTTTAAAATAAATCTCTTATTATCTTTAAATTAAAACATGTCTCTTTATTTTTAAAATCATGCTTCAATAATATCAACTAATTTTATAGTGTATGTAAAACTGACAAAATGCGACAAAATTTGGTTATTTTTGTAAAACGGTTATTAACAGACTTTTAAATATTTTAATATACTTTTATTTTCTTTATTGAATGTTTTAAATTAGATTTATCTTTTTAAATAAATATTTAAACCTACTTATTTAAGCATTTGTTTATCTTTAACAAAACTTAACTTTTGTTGATTTGTTCTAAAATCCAAATTTATGCTTTTTAAATTATCAACTATAAGAATAAATAATTTCTCTATTATATATAACTTATTTATTTATATTTTAAATATTTTTAAATTTAAAACAAACGAAATCTGACATTTTTGAAGTAGTGAAATTACGGGTCTTACAGAGTGTATGTGTGTGTAATATATATTTTCTAAAACCATTCAAGTCCAAAATACACATATTTTCCATACATATAATTATAAATAGAAAAAAATTATTTTCAAATGACATGTCCTTTATAAATAACTTTGCAAACCAATGCGCTTCAATTGTGTATTTGGCATCAATCATAGAGCAAGACATCAATGCCAACAAGACCATCAAAGTTAGATTCAAGCATCCGAAAATGCAAAAATAGTTCATAAAAACCAAGCTTCAAAATGATGCTAAAGTCCAAGCAAAATGAGGAAAACAAGTGATTGATTGGATGGAGAATCGGTGGAGTTTTCCTGGAGCTGAAAAGCTCCATGTTACTACTCATCGGCCCATCGGTCTGCACCACCGGTGCACTGGTGGGGATGAAATCTAGAGTAATTCTAGCTCCAGTAACCTCACCGACCGACTTCTGGGTGATGTCGCGCAATACGGTCATATGTATGCGATTTCAGACTTGCATGCAACCAAAACAATCGCATAAAGTATCACAATACCAATTTTAATCTCAAGTTTTAATCAATAAGAGGTTGCTACTTTCAGCAAAAAAAGGTTTCATCTCAACAATAAATTGGTTTCAAATTAACAAAAAAACAAGCAATTGAATCAAACTAACAAACATGCATTTATAATTAGAGAATAGTAGTGAGATTTACTCACCTTAGTTCCTTTGATTTTTTTAGTAAATTCACAGCCAAATCCAGCTTGACTTCTTACTTGGAGAAAACCCTAGAACTTGGTTTTTACAAAAAAAACAGAAGAGGTCAGATCTCTACCCAAAATTGAAATAATTGGAACTAGATAATAGGTTAGGGCTAGGATTACATGCCTTAATTTATGTAAATTTTCTAGAATTTATTTGTATTTTAAATTTGAGATTTTTTTTTGAGTTTGTAAGAAGGTAGGGAACCCTAGCTTGCTTTTTCCTGATTTATGAATGTATAGGAGACTCTAATGAGATGAGAATAAATTATCCTCTTATACTTGCTGTATCTGGGTTTTCAACCCAGCAGGATCCAATAGGAGATGGAACAATCTCTGTTATCGGAATGGTTTAGAACTTAACCAGAAAGGCTAAGGTAAGGAGTTAATGAGCATCGAACTATACTACTAAGGGAACGGCTGGAATCGACTAATATAAGAGACCAGCATTCTTTCAGCCCAATCAGTAGGTGAGCACAAATAGCTAGTAAATTTTCACTAAAACAGAATAACGTGCAATAAGACTACGCAAACAATGGCGACACAAGACCATGGAAACATCTCCAATTCCAAATTTCAGGAAAATACTAAGAGTTTGGATCATCAACAACCCATGCCCCCTAAAACCTTCAAACCAGACAACTAAAGAATATTACGTAAGAGGCCAAGACATTGGCTTGCAAATGAGCCAAGTCTATAGGTCGCCAGCGACCTGTAGGCCATGGTTCGCCTACGACCCATCGGCCTTGGGTCGCTAGCGGTCTATGGTTCTGCCTTATATTGTGATCCAAATATTCCATAGGTAGTCTCCTAGCTGTCTACGAGCTAGTGATGATGTGGCCTGGCCTAGAAGCTCTTTGATCCTTATAAATACCACCCTACCTACAACATAAACGGGATCTTCTCCGAACTAGTGGTTGAAGCTCTGTTGGAATTATTCTTCATTCTCTGCCTTCCTCATAACAATCTCCAAAGGAATACACTATGATTCTTTAGTGGATTCCAACTCTAGAAATTCAATCTAGTTAGGAAACAATCAAAGCCTCGTAACCATACATCTCCTGTAACAACAATCAGTCTATAATAAAACTATAAAGTGGGCGTAGGCTTCATTAACAGCTGAACCACTATAAAAATTCTATGTCTACTTTCTTTTACCATTCTTTCTTGATATCTGTTATCTATGATATTACTCTGTCAAAATAGGGCTGGTGCTTTCAAATTCAAACTAGGGTGTTGGTCCATTATTTTAGGTCAACATTTTGTTGCTTTCACTGAGAACCCAACTCACATTAGTCCTGAGATGATGGTTTTGATGACAACAACCTTAGAATAGGATATAAAAAATAAATACTAACATTATAGTTCAAAAATATATGTATATGTAGGATTTAACCATGCAGGTACCAAGAATGAAGACCGTACAGTATAGAGATTCAAGGTATCAAGAATGAAGACTCACGAGTATCAAGAATATTAAGAATATCAAGGCTATCAAGAGTTCAAGATTTCAAGAATAAGTAATTTAATTTAGGAATTTTTGTTAAAACTCCTAGAAAAGCACCGGCATCTTAAAATCCAATTTATTCATGGAATGGAATCCACTTCGAGCCCGTTAAAGGGATGGAACCCTAAGTAGGATGGAACCTACGAAAAATCTAGTGGAACATTGTTTTGTATCCACTAACTTTTATTCAAAATGTTTTTACAAAATTATATCTTTTTTTCAAAATGTTTTCAAAACCTTCCTTCTAAAAAGATCAAAAACATATGTCCTGGTTTTAAATACTTTTAGCCTTAAAATAATCTTTATTTTCAAAATCAAATTATCATTAGTTTTAAACTATCTTTTAGTAATAATATATTGATATTTATACTTAGATTTAAATATAAAATTATAGTAAAATTATATATATATTATTCTCTATATTTACTTATGTATTTTAAATATAGTTAAGTATAATAAAAAGTTTAAAATAGTTTTAATATAAGATAGAAGTTATTTTCAAAGAAAAATGAATCATCAAAATTTCCTTTGGCATGTCGACATACCCAAGGTACCCATGTCGACAAAGTGTAAGTTAATTCAAAATTTAAATTTCAAAAGAAGTGTCTATTCTTCTATAAATAGGGGCTGTTTTCAATGAATTTTTATTCATATTTTCTGGTTTTTATTTCTCTTCTTTTTCCACATTTCTTTATACACATTCCTAACATTACTCTGCCGAAATCAACATTGAATCTAATTAGATCATTTATGGTTTGATTCTCTATCACTATGTCAATAAGATTCTCGGTGCTATTTAGAGTTATAAGCTTCTTTGTAATCAATTAAACGAGAAAAGGTATGATTGTGGCCTTGGAAATCAATCAAGCGAGATAAGGAGTGATTGTAGCCTTGGAAATCAATTGAGTGAACTTGTTGCCCGGAAAATTAAGTATCTCTACCAAGAGGATTTCGAATCTGGAGGGTGTGCTTCGTTGCCTTGAAATCGAAGGATATAAGGATATCTCTCTCATTGGCTCTGAAGATGGCAAACAATTTGAGGAAGACAAATTCGATGAAAATGCCAATGTGAAAAAGCTAAAAGAAGCTCTAATATTCATGTCGAAGCATGGTTCCAAGCGACGGATGAGGAACTGCTACTCAATGGCATTCTTAGAGGCAAGAGGACCAATAAGATATGACACAAATCAAGGTGAACTACAATGCCAAGCCCCCATGCTATATTGTGACCACTCCCGAATGACCAGCTTCTAATTCTATCATGGAGCTCCCATCGTCGAATCATGAATGGTCGTTGTCGAAAATCATTAAAAATCATCAAAATGGTCGTTGAAAAATTCACTTCAGTTTTGACCCAAAGTCGAACTCGGGTAATCACCCATTTGACTTGAAGCAAACCCAAGAAACTTTGGCCCAAAGCCAAACTCGGGTAAACCATGTTTTTCCCCAAGCAAACGCCAAAGTGATTCCAAGCGTTGATCACCAGGCCTTTGAATTTAGTGACTCCAAGCAAACCAACAATTGACTCCAAGCAACTAGTAGATTTTCTTAGATCCGACTTAGCGTACCTCCGATCCGACAATACCGGTCCATCTTGCTTTACTCATATCTTAGGCATGCATACATCATACCAAACCTGGACTACATCTCGTTAATTCCTATATTCCTCGAAGTTGCATCAATCATGAAATTTATGTGATTATCGCCCAAATCCATCTCCTCATTCAACCAACCGGATCATAAGTTTGTCAAGCAGTTTAGAATGCTTGCGACTCACATCAGTAATGTGATGTTATTATCTAATTTATTCGCATATGCTTGATAGATTTCAGTAGCTATCTAGATTGAGAGCTTCCTATGACCTTGGATCATCTCTGTTACGAAGTTAATCGGAAGCTAAGCAAGGAGGAGGTGGAGCAGACTAGGAGAAATAACAATACGGGCCCATAGGCTAAGGACTAGGATTCCAGGATACGACCTAGGATCTAAAAATTCGACTCATATACTCCTTCGAATGTTTCAACTGATAGCCTCTACTTGAATACTCATGACTCAAAGCAACAATGGAAACCAGCCTCGAGAGGGTCCATTGGAGTCCGGAGTAAAATCCAAGGAATGTTGTACATTCCAAGATGCACACGGTCCTAACATTGGTGATTGAAAACATCTCTGAGATGTGATCGGAAAGCTGATTTGGAAAAGAATGCTTCAACAGTATGCGCAATCCCTGCAGAATGGCGAGCAGGCAACATCCGACGCTATCAATAAAGAACTCTGATTTTCAATGCGGCCATTGAAGGGCGCCACCCGTTGAAAGGAGCTAGGGGCAAAGTGGAATAGCGAGCACATGATGCTGCTTTACTTATCAATGAGATTTATTCCGATCTTCTTTGAATTATTTTATTTTAATTTCAATTATGTTGTGAACTACGACCAAGTTGAACAAAACTACTTCCAAAATGAAGCAAGTGACCAAGTACTTGGAGTTGGCCGCCAACCAATCTCCACAGACCATGATCGAACCTATGGAGTTTCATCAAGACGAGCGTGATACGATCGTTCATCAGCAACCATTTACTACTAAAATATGACGCCAAGGTATAGAATAAAGAACCTAAAAAGTTCATAATCTAATAGAAAGTAGACATGGTTGACTGTCCACTTAGCAACCTTCATATTAGACTCGAAGTAGTCGTGACTGGTTGCCTGCTGATCTACCTTGGATTTCAACGAATGGATATAATTTCAGCCTGAAACGGACGGAACTTATTTGCCCACTTAATAACTCATTATCTCTGCTTGCAAGTAAGAATACGAAGCAAATTGTGCAAGACTCAATAATCCGACCCCAGCATGGATGTGACCAAATCCTTCATCGCCTAATTTTTTCCCGACTTAATAGGAGGAGCTGCAACTATCAAGTGGACGTGAATCGACTGTTTAACTTCCAAGTTTCCAAATCAAACGGGAGGAAATATGACTTCTCTCAATAAAAATCTCTAAGTCCCCAGAGCACAGACTAGAGTACTCTAAGTCCTCGGAGTGCGGACTAGCGTATAAAAAATTCAAAAAAAAATCTCTAAGTCCTTGGAGTGTGGACTAAAGTACTCTAAGTCCCCGGAGCACAGACTATAGTATAAACGATTCACAGAAATTTCCCAGTCCTCGACGACGAACTACAGTTCAAACAATTTAACGAAAGTGCGACCATCCACGAACTCTAAGTCCCCGGAGCATGGACCAAAGTGTAAACACAAATCGAGTGTGAGTCGACCGCTAAAAGAATGACTCTAAGTTCCCAAAATGTGGAATAGAATGCAAACACCATGAGCCGATGAATGGATTTCAGCCATTCCCTATTCAAGTAATTCCAACCTAAAATCGGCAAAATAAGTACGAAAGGTTCAAAAGACTAGATGTAAAGCAATTAGAAGAAGAAAAACTTGGCAATGTGCCAAAGAACATACCAAACGATGAAGGAGCTACAGGACCTTGGGGACCTTCTGCTGAAGCAAGGCTACTAAGACCCAGTAGAAAAGCGCCCCGACTAACTGATAAAATTAGACGAAAGGAAGATTATCAAATAACACTCTAGCTAGCTAGCAACCAAGGAGTGGGACAGCAACCTAAAGCGATGCCTTCTCATCCATCCTTGTTTACTCTCAAAAGAAATGCTTCTATGTCCTCGACGAGTCATGTCAATCCCCTTTCTAAAAACCGGCATTTCTGGGGGCATTGAGAAGTCTTATCCAAAGGATCGTCGAACAGACAGATCTAACACCTAGCCTACAGGAACAAATAAAATCGAGTTCCCTCGATCTGAATCCGAAAAATTCCTCTTCAAGTCGATGAACCATTGCTTTAGGACCTCCAAGCAGTCGGACACACAACCCAAAGTTTCCCTCGAAATCGATAAATTATCATTCCAAGGCCATCTAGTCGCTAGACACCCGACCACAAAAAACCCTTCGCGAACATGAAGGTCTTTCATGAAATAGAGCATTGTGAAGATAAACCGGTAGATCAGCGATCATATGATCCAAAAAACCTTTCACGAACGTGATGGTCTTTCACGAACTAGAGCGTCGTGAAGGTAAACTGGTAGATCAGCGGTCATCTGATCCAAAAAATCCTTCGTGAACGTGAAGGTCTTTCACGAACTAGAGCATCATGAAGGTAAACCAGTAGATCGGCGATCATCTGATCCAAAAAAAAACCTTCACAAACATGAAGGTCTTTCACGAACTAAAGCGTTGTGAAGGTAAACCGGTAGATCAGCGGTCATCTGTTCCAAAAAACACTTCGCGAGCGTGAAGGTCTTTCACGGACTAGAGCATCGTGAAGGTAAATCGGTAGATCAATGGTCATTTGATTCCAAAAAAACCCTTCACGGACATGAAGGTATTTCACGAATTGAAGCTACGTGATGGCAAACCGGTAGATCAGCGAAATTCATGCACGACTAATATTCATGAAGGTGAATTGAAAGATCAGTAGTCATCAAATCCAAAGCCCATTGGAGTCAACGAAGCCATGCTCCATGGCCACAAATCGACAATCATATCAGTCACTCAGAGGAACTAAACCAAAACTGAACCGAACTTGTGGTTAATCAGAGGCTGACTTGAATCAAGCCAAAACTTACAACTTAGAAGAACCACTTCAGCTGGATTGGGAGCAATCAAACAAGTCATGGAGAGACCATGGGTATAGTTCAAGCACGCAAACTGCCCTATGGCATGGGGGCGCCGCACACACCTGAATAGCCATAAGAAAGGCCTAGACTAATCATACTGTTGTTCTATTATGCATGATCAAAAATTCTGGCATTCTGATAGCCGCAGACTTAAGACCTAGCTAGTGCAATAAATTAAATACTATAATAATATTCGCTCACTTCTTTCCAACTACTATTTTACCGCCCTTGGTGACCAATTCCTCTTCTTCTTAGACCATATGCCAGTCAAAGACCAATTCTCTATTTACAGTTTGGACAAAAAACTGAGAGTCCTGCCTCTAAATTTCATAAGCTCTTTCTTCATAACCAAGTCACAACTACCCGATCTAAAAACTAATTATCTCTTAGAACCGATGAAACTGCATTCCAGCGAAGTCAAACCGCAGGATTAATAGGAAAACTCGATCTGAACCTACTATGAACTGGTATCACTTCTCAAGAACCAGGAAGGCCCAATCCACTATGCGCATCCCGTAAGCCATGCCTCACTTCTTGAACCCATCAAGCCGTGTTCATAATAAATACCTACTAGGTCGATGGAAGCAAATCGACTCAAACCGTTGGATCGGCGGAACATGATCCTTGTCTTTCGAAAACCAATGTAGTCCAAGCAACATCGGGAAGCCCCAAAACTTAAACTCCTCACTTTTCCCAGAGATAGGAAACGCCAAGGAGCACCAAAAGTTGCGCATCTCATAGCCACGCATCAAAAACTAACTCCTCACGTTGCCTAGAGATAGGCAACGTCGAGGAGCATAAAAAAACAAACTTCTCGCATTGCTTAGAGATAAGCAACACCGAGGAACATCAAATTTACACTCCTTGCACTACGCGGAGATAGGTAACACCAAGAAGCACCAAAAGCCATGCATCTCATAATCCACGCATCAAAAATTAACTCATTGCGTTGCCCGGCGATAGGCAATGCCGAGGAGCACTAAAAAACTAACTCCTCACATTGCCCGGAGATAGGCAATGCCAAGGAGCACTAAAAGACTAACTCCTCACGTTGCTTAGAGATTGGAAATGCAGAGAAGCATCAAGGACTAATTCCTCATGTTGCCCGAAGATAGGCAACACTGAGAAGCACCAAAAGCCACGCCAAAACATATGCTGCTCTCGTAGCCCGGAGCACCGAGGATCACGGAAAGCCGTGCAATTCTTAAGCGGCGCACTAACTCTTAAAGAGCTTAAACCCCTCACTTTACCTGAAGATATGCAAGATAAAGGACTACATAAGTCGTGCACTCACAAAGGCCGGGCACTTCGATTAACAGGGGTCAACTCCCGCTATTTGAAAGAGCCGACGTTGCTTTGGTAGTACCACAAAGCTCACAAACCAAGAAGTTGGAAAAGAGTTCTGATTTTGGCCAAAGTTAACGTACAAAATGTTAAAATTCAAGACATCTAAGTCACGAGTTTCCAAAGATAGGAGCTGCGACGTACCTTTGACCAGGGGCATCCAAGGAGCCGCCCGGAATGTCATGTCTCACATTAATTTCGGAATAATCAACCCTGTGGACCGAGGGGCATAGAATGGACTGGCACTTGGTTTGGATAAAAGATTGCTCCAACTTGCAATAAAAGGAGGAACTTACTGCTGTCCAGAGATAAACGATGACGGAAGACTATTCTAGAATCAATTCATCAACGCACCAGTTTCCCAAAGTACAGAAGCTGGTGCTCGACTGAGGTCTCAAAACCTAACTTGTAGAAAACCAATTGTTATCCAAAGAAAGACCACGGCAAGGAGAGAACGCACTAAAATCGAGCAGCTAAACCATTGTTCTCGAAGATTGGAACCAATGAATAAGGTTGATATTCGCAATAATGCTATCAGCCTTGCATCTCTAATGGTAATACTTGACGGTTATAAACAAAGCTAAGTAGCAGAAATTCCTGGGACTCTCACCACTCTAAAACATGACATCTCCCATATTTAAGCAACATTGAGAAAATAGAACCATCGAGGTTAAAAGGAACCTACTCAACTCTATAGGATCGGAATGGATGATTCAGCCATCACTAACCTGACTTTAACACTGTCCGAAGACAGGCAGCGCTAAGAAAATACTTCTACAATCCAACCATCGAAGTGCTAGTCCCTGAAGGCCGAAACTAGTACCGAACTAGATTAAGAGCACCGTTGAATTAACGGGGAAAATTGATTCCATCCTCCTGAGTGTCGGTGTTGCCTCGCTAAGGCCTGCTTTTATCTTTTAAGTACGGGTGTTGCCCTGGCAATGCCGGGAAAACTTTCTATTTCCTAAGTACCAGTATTGCCCCGGTAATGCTAGGAAACTTTCCATTTCATTAGTACCGATGTTGCCCCGGCAACTCCGGGAAACATTCTACTCACTAAGTACCGGTATTGCCCCGGCAATGCTAGGAAAACTTTAATCTAGAAGGCTGATGAGAAATACTCATTGCATTGAACCATCGATGTAATAGCTTCTAGAAATAGAAGTTAGTCCTCAACTGAGATTCTACCTTCTCTTCAAGAAACTACCGTTGCCCAATGACAGGCAACGACGGGAAGACATATCCTATCATATGTCAGTCGGATGGGTCGACCTTTTATCACAGGAATCAGCCACAGCATAGGAATAAAGCAGCGTCGAAAGGAAATTCTAGGATTGAATTACCCATGTACTAGTTTTAAGGGACGAAAGCTGGTGCACAACCAAATTCCCTAAGTTCAACATAGAAAGAACTTAGGCACAACCAAAAGATAAGCAGCCTCGAGGAAATGTTGCTTGGAACCAAAAGGCTAGGTTATCAATCTCATAAATAGCAGTTGACATATGAACAAAACTTCTGTGACAGCGTCAGCAACCATGAAGAGCATGCATGGCCAAGAATAAGCATAAGCAATCATGGAAGGTTTAAAATAAAATTCCCAAACGTCCTCACTTCCAAAATGGGATTGAAAGCCAGACTGGAGACAGTTGAGCAATTTGCCTCATAGATTTCCATCTCTCACAATCGTCCAAATACAAGCATTCGAAATAGCTAGTTCCTTAAGAAGAGATAGAAGCATAGATATTGACTAAAAGAATTTTTTCAAAAGTCTTAACACGAATAACCGTGAGGTTGGTTAGATAACGGTTCTATATTACGGAACAAAGCATTCTGGAAGTAAAATCGCCAACAAAGGAAATGAAGCATTTAACGTTCAGAAATAAACCGTTGCTTATAATCTAAAGCGATGGCGAGAAGGATTGATGACCTACTTGCAGTCTAATTATATCAATTGGCTCCAACTTGCAGGATTATGCCATTATTCGAATTTTGGTGATGCTATCTTAAAATTCACAACGTCAAGGAAAAATCAATAGAGCTGAGTCATCCGTGTATGAGTTTCCGAAAATAGAAACCAACACATGATTAGTATGTCAACATTGGGCTCAGAAGAATTTACTTTAGAAAAATATGATAGAAACGCATCTTTATAATGCCTACTGACATCATTACAAAAACTCAAATCTTGGGATCAAAACACAAAATCCCTAGTTCCCGAAGATAGGAGCTATTGTGTCAATCGAACTTATTTCTTAAGAGACCTAACCTCCAAAAACGCATTGGATCAATAGTCAAAGTAATCAACCCTACGGGCTAAGGCATTTACCCCAACTTTTTGTTAAAACAAACTCAGTTGAGCATCTGTAGGGATTAGCTACAGAACTAGCTAGACCAAGCCACTTCGTAGTTCTGAACAAAGCTATGAAATAGAATGTGTCGAAATGACCACAGAAGTATTACTTACACATGTAGAATAATAATAAACGACTATGTTGCGCATGAGCACAAGAAGTGCGATAGCGAGAGAAAGCAATGCTCAGAATCAAGCAATTAAGCCAATAGTTCCCAGAGATAGAGGCTGATGTGCATTGAATTTCAAAAACCGCAAAGAAGGACGATCGCACTCGGATGACTCATCCACTAGTTTTCGAAGGCTGAAACTGTGTTTGATCGAACTTCAACTACAAATCTACAAGAGCAACCATGCCTTGTAATTTAACTATAATCAATCATCCCAATATAATAGGGATAATAAGCGAAGCCTAAGTTGCGAAGGACCCAGTTTCTGGAGGAGTGGAAGTACCTCCTTCAGACTAAAGAATGGATTATCGAGAAATCATTTTCAATGACAAAACTTGGCATTCAACCCTGTCAGGTACATTTTACTTTAAATAATATCCTCATACAACCGACACCCGAAATCCAAGGGAAATCAACATATGATGACCAATCGGGTCCTGACCATTGATCGGGGCGGATGCAGCGTGTTATCCACATGAAAATAGTCCAGTATTCTAAATACTGCGAACAAACAATCTAGTGTAGCTAGCTGCTTACATTTGAAAAACAATTCATATCATCTTTTAAAATTATCTCTTCCACACTTACCCGTTAATGATCAATGGTCGATAACGGAGCCGTTGTCCGAAACGACGCGGGAAGCTTTTCTTTTCAGGATCACCGGAGTACAGAAATAGGAAGGGTGCTATGATTGAATCATTGACTACATATGATTTCGAAATAAATTGTCGCATTGGAACTCAAAAACATCGACGGGAACTTAACCAAATTCTCGAGAAGAAAAGGCTAATGACAAAGAGCAAGACATCGCTCTAGAACAGCGTACAATTTTTCGAGACAAACTTAACTTCACTGACGATCGAATCAAAACTGTATAGGAAACTCCAAACCTACATCATGCATCCACTTACCAACTTAAACCCTTTCATAAACTATGGAGCAAAGATTGCATCATCAATACCAAGAATTGAAATTCAGATTGAAATCAAAAAAGAACGGCCGTTAGAAGTCAGTCAATTGAGAATAACATCTTGAGGTGGACTATGACCATTCACATCGAAAATTCAACAGTCAAAGCATAATTTGCATGGTAACCACGAGACGATAAACTAGAATTCACAAAATGAAGACTCAAAAGAAGAAACTTCCAAAGCACACCTTGTTTTCAACGAAGGAACTCTGGGGGGGAAAAGTTATCCAGGTTTTTAACCCAGTAGGATCCAACAGAAGACAGTACAATCTTGTGTTATTAGAATGGTTTAGAACATAACTAGAAAGGCTTGGGAAAGGAGTTGATGAGAGTCGAGCTATACTACTACGGCAACAACTGGGATCGACTAAACCAAGAGACCAGCATTCTTTCAGCCTAATCGGCAGCTGAATGCAAACAGCTAGTAAATTGTCATCAAAAAAGAACAACGTGCAATAAGACTACACAAACAATGGCGATATAAGACCATGGAAACATATCCAATTGCAGACTCCAGAAAAATACTAAGTGCTTTGATCATCAGCAACCTATGGCCCCCTCAAACCTTCAAACCAGACAACCAAAGAATATTACGTAAGAGGCCAAGTCATTTGCTTGTAAACAAGCTAAGCCTATGGGTCGCCAGCAACCTACAAACACTGGGTCGCCTGCGACCCATCGACCATGGGTCGCCTGCAACCTATGGTTGTACTTTGTATTGCGAGCCAAATACTCCATAGCCATCCCCTACCTGTCTGGGAGCTGGTGATGATGTGGCATAGCCTTAAAGCTCTTTGATCCATATAAATACCAGCATACCTACAACTTAAACGGGATCTTCTCTGGACTGGTGGCTGAAACTCTGCTAGAATTGTTCTTCACTCTCTGCCTCCCTCATAACAATCTCCAAAGGAACACACTATGATTCTCCAGTGGATTCCAACTCTGAAGATTCAATCTAGCCAGGAAACAATCAAAGCCTTGTAATCATACATCTCTTGTAACATCAGTCGGTCTATAATAAAACTAAAAAGTGGATGTAGGCTTTAATAACAACCGAACCGCTATAAAAATTCTCTATCTACTTTCTTTTACCGTTCTTTCTTGATATCTGTTATTTGTGATATTGCTCTGTCAGAATAGGGCTAGTGCTTTCAAACTTAAACAATGGTGTTGGTCCATTTTTGGGTCAACACTTGCTTATATTTGGGCCTTGGATCAAAGTAAGACCCAAAAAGAAATGATTTTATTTATATCTCTTTTTATCTTATTCTTTTATATATATTTCCATCGAATGCTTTAACTAAATATCATATCGTATTTTCCAATACCCATTATTAATCGATTCTTCCAATTTATCAACATTTAGTAATATCAATCCATAATTTATAATACAACTTTTTAAGCCAATTTTCTAATCATATATTAACATGATTACTATAACTTGCACACTTCTATTTTTTAATGACCCTTCTACTATAAATAATTTTTTCCTAAAGACTGCACATCATAAATTGAAATATATATCTTTGTTTATCAATATAATTTTTCTAATGATATTTTACTCTATTTTAAATTAATTTCCCAACATTTTCTAAATCAAATATTAACTTTGTAATATTCTTAAGCCCAAAATGTACACTTTTGATTATTGATTAGTTTCAACGCTCGTAATAATAAGTTTATTTATTATTTATAGCTTCGAAAATATTCACACACTAATATTAACCATCCAACATTATAAAAACTAAGAATTTACATTACAAAAGAATTTCATTATCATTTATCGAAGAATACCAAATTCAAACTTAAACAAATATTCTAATTTAAACTTTAATTTCAATTATCTTCAAGTAAAACAATTAAAATTCTAATATCTCCAACTTAATACTTGAGAAATCCAAATTCTTATTTAAGTATACAATCTAATTTAAATAACACTAAAAAATCAGGGTTGTTACAGACTTTCCCCCTAAAGAAATTGCATTCTTGCAATTTATAATTTAGAGAAAAGTCCATAATTAACAGAAATATATTACTACTAATAAAATCTCTATTTCTAAAAATATATAATAACACTAAAACAACCAAACATCCAAGCACAAATAATCAAGCAATATACAAGAAGATTCTTGTATTTATACCCAAATAAAATCTTTTGGCTTAATTTTCATAAGATTAAACCATCTAATTCATTTATTCATCCAAATTATTTCTCTCAATTAAATTTCCTCAATCAATTTCCAATTTAATTACTATTTCCAATTTAATTACTTCCTTTATAAAAATTCCTTTCTTTTAAATCAATATCTTAAATAGTCTTTGCTTAATGTTTTTGAAAATTGATTTCTCCAGAAATTAATTTCTGCCAAAAATTTATGCTTTCAAATTGTACTATTTAAATGGTTAATTTCTCTAGAATTTTATATTTCACAAATTATACTTCAATTTAAACATTCTTATGGTTTTATCTTAACTTAAAATCATACCATGATCACAATCAACATCCATCATATTCAAGCTAACAACGAACTCATATCATCACAATAAACTGGCATGAAAGCAAGTTATAAATCCATCATATCAATAATGGCATGCACTTCACAAACTAACACAAAAGACAGTGCTTCGCTTGTCGAATGTTTAAAGGCAGGTACTTCACTTGTCTATATAAATGACTGCACTTCACTTGTCTATATAAATGACTGCACTTCACAAGTCTTGGACCAAAGTCTATCACAAATGACTGTTTTTAACAAGTCTGCCTACACTTATAGATCACTACACTTCGCAAGTGTACCTGCACATCGCAAGTCTAACATAGATGACTACACTTCGCAAGTCTACTTGCAAATCGCAAGTCTAACAGAGATGATTGCACTTTGCAAGTCTACCTGCATATTGCGAGTCTAACATAGAAAACTGCACTTCGCAAGTCAACCTGCACATCGCAAGTCTAACATAGATGACTGCACTTCGCAAGTTTGGAACCAAGCCATTCATAATTGACTACTCTTCACAAGTCTAAGACATGAACTTCATACATCTTTCACAAAAGTTTCAAATACCCTCCAATAGTAATCACTCGAGTAACGCCCGTGAGTCCCATAACCACTTGGCTTTCTTGAACATTTACTACAAGTCAGTTTTCTCCATTTACTTAAATATTCTATACAATAAATAATATAATTAACCGATAAGGCGATCCCAAATGTCCCATAACCACATGGGATCATTAAATCATTTAATCATTGTCTTGTATTCCATAGAATTAATAATTTGCAACTAAACATCATTTAATGGAATTATTTTGCAATTACATATTTTTAATTCCATTCAATTCAAATTTCTTACATTTAAGATATATAAACTTGAAAACTGACTTCTAATAAGAGGTTACATATAATAATCAACCAAAAGAATTTTTATTCTTTTATTTTACACTTTGAAGTCTTTCTTTCATAATTCTAGATTTTTTAGTTTAGTATAAGTTATATCCTTATACTGGAAAACATAAACTATATTTTTTTTCAAAAGAATCTATCAGTCCCACAGTTCACCAAAGGAGAATACAACCCAAAAGTGTTAAATACTTCCTAATAGCAACCACAAGAATTTAACCAAGGCATCACATACTGCTCGGTGAAATTCGAGTATTCACTAATAGGCTAGTACGTACCAATCAAACATTTTATTCAATGAGTTGTACAATATTCAATGAAGCTTTACTCGAGAGCATTTAAACTATTCGGTAACATTAAGTTGATTATTAATACTCCCTGTATTATAGAACTAAGGATCTTAAAATATTTATCTTATAAAAGTTTACAGTTTAAAAACTCCAAACTTCCTTTCAAAATTTAAATGATTTGATTTCGAATAAATCTTTTCTCCCAAAATAATTTTCTAACACCGTATTCTTCAAACAATATACTAACTTTTTATGGTATTTATATACCAATTCTAATAAAAGATTATCCGTTTAAATTCCAAATCATCAATTGTAAAATTCAAACTTTCTTTTCCATTTAATTCTTTACTTTGAAATTCCCAAATTTATTAAACCCATATATATACACACACACACACATAAAATAGATTCTCCATTCTTAATTTGTTTTCCAAAATTGTCGTACCACAAAATATTCTAATATTATTAATTCCTAAATTATCCAAATAATATTATTAAAACTCTATGTAGTATCTTGTTTTCCAAAATTAACATATAGCTCATAATATTCCTTTCAGAAATATTATTTATCTTCAAAATACTTTCTTTTAAAGTTAACATTTTTCCCAAAATATCTTTTTATTTTCAAAATTCATTACATGTGCATACAAATATATTTCTTAAAACATTTATCCCATTTCAAAAGAATATTTAACTCAATCAAAACTTTATCGTCTTTCTAATTATTATTTATAACTATTGTTAAACCTTTTTGAAATATTAACACTCGAATACTATTCTGACTGTCTCATCGAAGTGTTTAGGAATCCTTATCCATAACACTGACCAGGCGCATCGATCAAAATTCTAAACGCACTCAACGGGCAATTTAACACAAAACTAATTATCAAATATTTCTTTATCAATCTAAATATTGTCATGTAATTGAAAATCTGTTAATAGGAATTTAAAAACACATCCATTCAGCCATGCATACATCATGCAATCAAACATATATATACAGCGCCCAGTGGAAACAATCTATCAGCTTCGCTGCATAACTTTGATCACTAACAGATCAAGACTCCACTACATAACACTTAATTTTTAAAATCATCTTATAAAAATAATTTATATAGTAACTCAAAATTTTTACAAATACGTCACAATGATTATTCCCGATAATCATTTATACTTCTATTCTAAATAAGAATTAAATCCTAAACCCTACCCGATAGACCTAAGGGACGGGACTCTAAGTCAATCTAGGCTAATTCATGTTTCATATATTCTATATTGTTTCGAACCTTTGCTCTGATACCAACTACAATGCCCCACCCCGAGACCCACACTAACAAAGGGTATTGTTGGGTAATACCATTTGTTAGCATAGAAAATAGGGATGGTTAAGGACGACCATCTGTAAGATTTCTTAAGCGAGTATCGAATATGTCGAATAATATGAATATGTTTTTTTTTATTTTCTTACAAGTGGTAATTCGATATATCTGATCCAAGCACAAAACAATAATATAATTATTTGATCTAATTCAGAATAATACATAACATAATATGCAACAAAGAATCAGACATCGCAACAAAAATAATATACATTATTAACTCTCAAAGGTACGAGTCTACGACAGAAAATACTAGACTCGTATATACACAGGTACACAAACAAACACTGTCAATTCTCAAATATATATATAACTACAAAAGTTGTCACGATCCAAATTCCAGCATTCGAAAATCGACACCCGTACTTCACTCGTACTCAAATGCCGCAGATCCAAATGTTAAAATTTGACTTGTGTCGGAGGTTATAACACATCAAGTATAACAAGACAGCGGAAGAAAAGAAATGAATATCATTGATATTCAACATTCGATACAACAATGATACAATATGAATCAATATCAGAGATACAAGATAATAATGCTACAGCGGAAAACCCAATGAACTGGCAGTGGAAACAAACAGAACTTGAAACTCCAGAAGAAACACCAATATCAGCAATCTCCATAGATAGCTCGAATCACCATCAAGTTGCACCAAGCTAAGCAAGGTCAGTCGTCCTAACCAAATACTTCAATATCCAAAATCTCCAAAGAATACCAAAGAGAAGACCGAAAGTTACCGAATCAATATCTATCTCTACAATTTGAAAAACCCAACTCTAGACTGGTCGTGCAGAAAATAGTGGGCACACAGAGTTTAGAAAGGGAACAATAAACTCCGTGTCAGTCGTGGGACTGATGTGAGCAAGCAAAAATAGTTTATCTTTTAAAAATTGAAATCTGCAATGCTTTTTGAAAATTGAAACTACCATAAGGCCTCCCGCCACACACACAATGCAAGCACAAACTTAGAGGAGATTTCTCCTTATGATAGTCAAAAGTGATTGATACGTGAAAACCATTTTGATATTATTATTAGTGCATAGTGGAAAAACATTTTAGAAAGTATAATATTAATCCTAGCCAGCATAGACATTTCGAACTATGCCTACTATAGCTACCATCCAAATAGTAGGGCGCCACCATAAGTAGATGGCAGGTAATACAACTAAAACCGTACAAGGCTCGTATTGTTTTGTTTGGATTTCCAACAAATGGTCGGGCAAGGGAACTGTAACAACCCTGAATTTTGAACAATTTAAAAATGAAAATATTTAATTAATTTTAAATATTTAAATGATGGTTTAAATTGAATTCCCAATATAACTATGAATTGGCAATTAAATTTTAGAATTTAATTTATTTAAAGTTGAATAGAATTTAAATTTGACTTTGGAGTTAAATTGAATATTGAATTTGTATTTTAAATTTTAAACTAATGACTTAGAAAAATAATTTGGATACAAGAATTATTATTTATGTAAATTTATAAATGGATGGTTAGTTTTAATAACATTTTTTCTTTAACTTAAATAAAATGGAATAAATTTTATCAATACAAAATACAAGTATAAAATCTAATTGTGAAACACGTTAATATAAATTTATGTTTGATAGTTGAACTGCAAAATGTTTATGTGTTTATTAAAGAAAATAATTATGCAAAACAAAATTGAATTTAAATTGAAAAGAAAAAAAGAAAAAAAAATATAAAAATAAACATAAAATAAAAAGAGTATACTGCCTTACTCTTATCAGCCAAATTCGTGCCTTCCATCACGCCCTAAATCACGCAAAATTCACGTCTCTCCCCTATTCTTTTATACCCGAAACCCTCTTCTCTTCACTTCAGAAAAAAAAAATAAACGAAACAAAATAATGGCGGCCTCTCTCTAAATTTCGTTCGTTTTCCTCTTCGATCCCGTGCTCCAAAATTAGGGCTTTTCAAATTTTTGAAGTCGCTGCTTCTCTTGATTTGACTGAGAAATTAGGGCTTCGGCTTCGATTCCAATTCGTCGCCGCTTCAAAGCAAGGTGAGTAAATTTTACTACTCACATCTAATTCAAAGTTAGTTGATCTTTTTTTCTCGATTTCCATGGGTTTTGATTTTGATTTTTGAAACTTATTGCTTTGGATTCTCTGGCTTTAGAGTTGATTTATTTGGTCTCGGCCAATTGTTTGAAACCCACTGCTCGATTATTTTGAAATCTCTAATGTTTAAAAGAATGTCGACTTTGGCTCCGGCCTGGGCTGCATTTAACTGTAAATTGTTCAGATTTGTTACTGTGACTCTTAATTTGGGCACTGACTTAGGATTGCTAAATTTCCTTGCTCATTTTGAAACTGAATCACAATTGTCTACAACCTGACACTTCTACTATGCATATGTCACTGCACTATGTGTAAATTCCTTGGACCTTAACTAGCACCTGACTACTTTGTTTATGCATTGTTGACTGCCCTGTTGCTATGTCCATGAGCATTTGCTCAAGTCTGGTTATTTGCATTGTTGTTTTCCTGTCCAGTCGCAGTCCTTCTATGGTACTTTTGTGGGTTAATTGGTCACTGCATGTCATTATACTTGAAAGGTTTTATATCCTTACTGATTGCACAAGACATTGTTTTCCTTGATGCATATGTACCTGTTCATTTGTGTTGAAGAAGAGAAAAAAAAAATCTGATGAGGACAGACACTGCATGTATGATTTTTGCATAGACCCATGTGTTCATGTGTGTATTAATGGTTGTTGGGTGTTATTTGCTTCCATTTGCTCTGTTAATTGAATTTAGACTGATGAGAATAGATGCTATCATTAGTTCATAAGGAAGAAAATGGTTGTTGGGTGTTATTTTCAAATCCAACTGTAACACAAATTCTGTCAAATAAAATGAGTTACAGGAAATAAAAAAAAAAAAAAATCAAACATTAAAGAAAAATGTGTACAGGCAAGCATTAGTCTCTGCCTTCAAACATTAAATCCCTGGTGAGCAAACTTCATCTTTTAGACCAGATTTTTCTTGATGATAATGATTTGGAATATTGTCTGAATGTGAGTGAATATATTTGCAAGTTCATATGGCTTCTATGTGTGAATTGTGTTGTGCCTATCTGTGCTATATATTTGCATCTCTGTTGTTTTCAGGCAAGTATGATTATTTTTTTTTAAAAAAAAAAATCTCACTTCAACTTTTGCATTTTTTTAAGAACTTGAAACAGTTTCAGGTTTCATTTCTAACTCTAAATTTTCTTATTATCTCTAAGTTATTTAAAACAATAAATTTCAACATTGGTTTGTTCCAAAATCAGGTTTACAAAACTAACTTTGACTCGCCTTTAAACATTAGTTTAAACTCAGTTACATCTTGAATCTAGAAATTCAAATTTCCTTTCAGCTTCCATTTTGAATCTCATGCACGACCCACTGCAGTTCCACTATCTTTGTGACATTGTTTTATATATATGTATGCATTCATGAATGTATGCTTGTGTTAGTATTGCCTTCTAATTACAGTGCACCACCCCTTATGTGCATATTTCATTGATACGGTCTTGTTGACTTTAGTTTCAAGTGGAACTCACTTGTTTTCATTCTTTTACTGCACCTGTGTTGAATCCAGTTTTAGACTCGGGTTTGACCTTGTGCTCGGGTGAGAACTTTCATTATGCATTTCCTGATCTTTTGCATGTTTCACATGCCGTAGTGGTGAGGCCGTACACGCGTGCGTGTACTGCAGCCACACAGATTTAACGTTTTAAAATATGGCGAGGCCGTACACGCGTGCGTGTACTGCAGCCAATCGATATTGATGTTTTAAATGATATTTCAATTTTTTTAAATTGATTGGATTTAAATTGATGATTTTGTTGTTAATTGTCGTTTAGGCAATTCTGATGTTTTTCTAAATTATCATCATTAATAATCCCTTCATCTATCTTCATTGATAAAATTGAATCTACTGATTTATTGTTTAACACTGTTAAGTGTTATATTTACCGTTATCCGATTTCTTTGTTAAAAGGGTCGGATAGGTAAATTTATCTTTAACTGTCGTCTAATTGTCGTTGATTATTATTGCCTCTATGCACTAATAACTGAGTTTGAATTATACTTACCCGTGTATTATTTTCTTTTTAATGTAATACTCGGGTCAGACCGAGTAATTTTACAGCTTGAAGATTTTCAGGCCGCGAAGTTAGAGAGAGTTGGGGAAATTGCTTCACTTTAGCTTTTCAGGGATTCTTGTACTTAAAAGAAATATTCCGCTGTATAAAATTTAATTCATTGTACAAACTCTGATATATGTATAAAAATTCATTTATGTAAAATATTATGATTATTCTGTGATTCTGTGGCTGTTTCTGTTTAAACTCTATAAACTGAATAACAATCCGTCATTTTGAACGTCTCAAGTTGGTTTAATTACCGACTGGAGGCGGTCAGAGCGGCGGGTCGTTACAAAAGTGGTATCGGAGCTTTGGTTTACACAAAGCTCAGTTTATGATGTTTAATATGAGTAGTTACTAGGATCATTTTAAAAAAAATGTTTTTCGAATCTAAAGAAGTATGAAATTGTTTTCTTTGAAAAATAAAAGGTATTTTGAAAATTCAAATTTTTTCGAAAATTCTCCTCTCTAAATTTTGGTTTGCGATAGTTTCTCATTCGAAAACAATTATCGAATTATGGAGATTTATGAAAAATAAAATATAAGGGAAGTGAATTAATGAATTGGTTTAAATCGAATATTTTGAATATCTCCAAAGTGATAATTGGGAAATAAAATGACATGTTAATTTAGTTATAGCCAAGAGGATAATTAAACTATAACTTGGGAATTTGATTCTGAATTCTTTTGAAAATTGATTTCAAATGTTTTGAAGAATGATTTAGTAAATAAATGGATTATTAGCACTTAACTTATAAATGGACTTTTGGTATATAATTGAGTTATATAAATTGAATTGAATTAATAAAGAAGATTTATAAATCCAAGTTTTATAAATAGAAATGGAATTTGTAAAGATTGTTTATAAATTCGAAACCAATTGAATTTGATAAATGAAAAATAGAAGTTATTAAAGGAGATATATTCGTGATTTTGGACAGCGAATTATCCTTTAAGTTAAATATTGTGATAGTAAATGTTGGTTGGGAATTTTATCCACGATTTTGGACGGTGGATAATCCTTTAAATAAATGTGTAGAAACATTGAATTGAATAAACGAAGTATATTCACGATTTTGGACAGTGAATATATTATTAACTAAAACAGGTATGTTTTAGGGAAGTGATATTATGAAATGAGGTTAATGTGGAAATATAAATTTAATGGAACTAAGTCGATGAATGGCTTACTAAGGAACTAGTTGATTATTTTTGGAATAGAAAGCGAATGCAAAGTTCAAATGAGATTTAAATTTCAAATTTGAAGTTGTCAACATGATAATCCATTATAGGTTTAATAAATTCAGTGATGAATTTGAATTTAAACGTGCAGAAAATTAAATTAAGTGAAAAACTTAATATTGAAAAGTTTGAAATTGGTTTAAAATAAATATTATGAAAAGTATGAGGAAATTCAAACTATGAATTAAGTTGAAGTTGAAATTGAAAAAGTTAATAGTTTTAAAGATGTTTTAAAATGCATTAAGTATCGAATACATAGATTTCAACATTCATTGTTGAAATAGGCGTTTTCGAGAAATAAGGAAATGGTGGACTATAACACTGTTGTTATAGTAAATGGTTTCCGAAAGGAAATGTTGTTTATAGTATTGGGATTTATATATCTATCTTAAATTCGAATCCCTATACTAGTGATTTTTGAGTTGTTGTAACAATGTTTTACGCAACATTCGTTTTCACTCAAATAAATGTGTTTAAAAGAACGCCTTCCTTAAAGAATGGAATATATACTTAATTTTGATTCAAGTATATTGAATATTTTCAAGTGTTGAAAATAAATGAACTTGTTAATTACTTATTATTAAATAAGTATGGAAATGTTTTCCAATATGAAATGAAAGGTTTGAAATTTTATCTTGTAAAGATAAATTGAAAAAAATGAATATTTGAAATTTGTTTCAAATGGTTAAGTTGGAAAATTATATATCTTGTAAAGATATTTTTGGGAAATTTGAACGATCAGTTCAACTTGAATATTTTCCAAAAAAAGATTGAATCTTGAGTTAAATTGAGTTTAACTTCGACATCAAAAACAATATAAGTTGAACTTTGAATTTTGGATAGTCGATTTGGATTGTATGTCTAGCATTGTGAATTGATGACATAGCAATTGATCTCTATTAAATATATATATGTTGGTGGCGGAGAATTTATTCTTTTAGCTTAACACCCTTCTCTGAGACGTACGAGCTTAGAGGTTATATATCGATAGACACCAATTATGTGTTGAGAATTGACGATGTAACGTGAAATCCAAATCGAATGTGAAGTCGATAATGAATTGGATTATGAATGTGAATTGGGTTTGAGATAACCTTAAATTTTCAAATCGATTTAGAGGAAAATTTTAAATGAAATGGAAAATTATGGAATCCTCTATTTGTTATGAATGTGAATTGAGTTTTCGTAACTTATGTATGTGAATATAATAAATCGAAAACCATCAGTTTGGAAAGTCATTATTATGAAAAGTCCTGTGTAGGTTTACATAGGTATGATATGTACGAAATGTGAAATGAAGTACTATATGTATATGACATATGTTTTCTAAAACTGAGGATATGGAAATGTACCTTCCATTTATTATTTGTGAAGGTGATTGGAACTCGGTGGAGTGTCCATTGGAAATCGTAGCTACGTAGAATTTCCATTAGTGGAATGTCCATTGGGACTGGAATCCCCCACGATGGATCATCGTGTTGGGATTATGTGAATTGATGCTGGCGTAATTCGTGGGGCGTGATGCCTACAGTTACAAGCGATTCCACGGGGATAGTGGCGCAACCGCCGCGTAAACTGCGATCTAGAGGCCGAAGCGTAATTTGAGGGGCGAGATGCCTACGGTCACGAGCGATTCTACTGGGATAGTAGCGTAACCGCCGTGTGAACCACGATCTATGGCAACAACCATGGCGAAATTCAAGAGAGATGTGAAATCTACAGTTACAAGTGATTCTACTAGGATAGTAGCGTAACCGTCGGGTAAACTATAATCCATGGGGGAGCGTGCTTTCCATATCCATTTTTAAAAAGAATTTTTAAAAAGTATTTTCACTGGGAGTTGAAACAAGTATATTTAGTACTTGGATATTTTTAGACTTGCGTCTGGCCAGCGTATGCCTAATGTCTGTAAGAACGACGATGGACTTGTTAAACTTCGAGTTAGCAAGTATTTTCAAACTTTGAATAGCAAATCAATAGTCTGAAATTAGAATTACATAATTCCAAACCAATGAATTAAGGAAGAAGATTTTTAAAATATCTTGAAAGCACACAGCTTTGGAAAAGATATGATATGTAAATATCTAGCATGAAGAATTGCAAGTTTAAAAATCTGAGTTTTGTAAGTCAAAAAAAAAATTTGTAAAAGACTTTTGCGTCTTGATTGTAGAAATCGATGAATAAAGCTAGTGAAATAAAATAAATGGAATGAATCCTATATTTTAATAAGATTTGAACTTGGTAAAATTGTGTAGGGTATAAATATCGGTGAGATTTCAATAATCGTTTTTCCTAACTTATAATTTCGGGACGAAATTCTTTAAGGAGGGAAGATTGTAACAACCCTAAATTTTGAACAATTTAAAAATGAAAATATTTAATTAATTTTAAATATTTGAATGATGGTTTAAATTGAATTCCCAATATAACTATGAATTGGCAATTAAATTTTATAATTTAATTTATTTAAAGTTGAATAGAATTTAAATTTGACTTTGGAGTTAAATTGAATATTGAATTTGTATTTTAAATTCAAACTAATGACTTATAAATATAATTTGGATACAATGATTATTATTTATGTAAATTTATAAATGGATGGTTAGTTTTAATAACATTTTTTATTTAACTTAAATAAAATGGAATAAATTTTATCAATACAAAATACAAGTATAAAATCTAATTGTGAAACACGTTAATATAAATTTACGTTTGATAGTTGAACTGCAACATGTTTATATGTTTATTAAAGAAAATAATTATGCAAAACAAATTGAATTTAAATTGAAAAGAAAAAAAGAAAAAAAAATATATAAAAATAAACATAAAATAAAAAGAGTATACTGCCTTACTCTTATCATCCAAATTCGTGCCTTCCATCACACCCTAAGTCACGCAAAATTCACGTCTCTCCCCTATTCTTTTATACCCGAAACCCTCTTCTCTTCACTTCAGAAAAAAAAATAAACAAAACAAAATAATGGCGGCCTCTCTCTAAATTTCGTTCGTCTTCCTCTTCGATCCCGTGCTCCAAAATTAGGGCTTTTCAAATTTTTGAAGTCGCTGCTTCTCTTGATTTGTCTGAGAAATTAGGGCTTCGGCTTCGATTCCAATTCGTCGCCGCTTCGAAGCAAGGTGAGTAAATTTTACTACTCACATCTAATTCAAAGTTAGTTGATCTTTTGTTCTCGATTTCCATGGGTTTTGATTTTGATTTTTGGAACTTATTGCTTTGGATTCTTTGGCTTTAGAGTTGATTTATTTGGTCTCGGCCAATTGTTTGAAACCCACTGCTCGATTATTTTGAAATCTCTAATGTTTAAAAAAATGTCGACTTTGGCTCCGGCCTGGGCTGCATTTAACTGTAAATTGTTCAGATTTGTTACTGTGACTCTTAATTTGGGCACTGACTTAGGATTGCTAAATTTCCTTGCTCATTTTGAAACTGAATCACAATTGTCTATAACCTGACACTTCTACTATGCATATGTCACTGCACTATGTGTAAATTCCTTGGACCTTAACTAGCACCTGACTACTTTGTTTATGCATTGTTGACTGCCCTATTGCTATGTCCATGAGCATTTTCTCAAGTCTGGTTATTTGCATTGTTGTTTTCCTGTCCAGTCGCAGTCCTTCTATGGTACTTTTGTGGGTTAATTGGTCACTGCATGTCATTATACTTGAAAGGTTTTATATCCTTACTGATTGCACAAGACATTGTTTTCCTTGATGCATATGTACCTGTTCATTTGTGTTGAATAAGAGAAGAAAAAAAATCTGATGAGGACAGACACTGCATGTATGATTTTTGCATAGACCCATGTGTTCATGTGTGTATTAATGGTTGTTGGGTGTTATTTGCTTCCATTTGCTCTGTTAATTGAATTTAGACTGATGAGAATAGATGCTATCATTAGTTCATAAGGAAGAAAATGGTTGTTGGGTGTTATTTTCAAATCCAACTGTAACACAAATTCTGTCAAATAAAATGAGTTACAGGAAATAAAAAAAATAAAAAAATCAAACATTAAAGAAAAATGTGTACAGGCAAGCATTAGTCTCTGCCTTCAAACATTAAATCCCTAGTGAGCAAACTTCATCTTTTAGACCAGATTTTTCTTGATGATAATGATTTGGAATATTGTCTGAATGTGAGTGAATATATTTGCAAGTTCATATGGCTTCTATGTGTGAATTGTGTTGTGCCTATCTGTGCTATATATTTGCATCTCTGTTGTTTTCAGGCAAGTATGTTTTTTAAAAAAAAAGAAAAAAAGAAAAAAAATCTCACTTCAACTTTTGCATTTTTTTAAGAACTTGAAACAGTTTCAGGTTTCATTTCTATCTCTAAATTTTCTCATTATCTCTAAGTTATTTAAAACAATAAATTTCAACATTGGTTTGTTCCAAAATCAGGTTTTCAAAACTAACTTTGACTCACCTTTAAACATTAGTTTAAACTCAGTTACATCTTGAATCTAGAAATTCAAATTTCCTTTCAGGTTCCATTTTGAATCTCATGCACGGCCCAGTGCACTTCCACTATCTTTGTGGCATTGTTTTATATATATATATATATATATATATATATATATGCATTCATGAATGTATGCTTGTGTTAGTATTTCCTTCTAATTACAGTGCACCATCCCTTATTTGCATATTTCATTGATACAGTCTTGTTGACTTTAGTTTCAAGTGGAACTCACTTGTTTTCATTCTTTTACTGCACCTGTGTTGAATCCAGTTTTAGACCCGGGTTTGACCTTGTGCTCGGGTGAGAACTTTCATTATGCATTTCCTGGTCTTTTGCATGTTTCACATGCCGTAGTGGCGAGGCCGTACACGCGTGCGTGTACTGCAGCCACACAGATTTAACGTTTTAAAATATGGCGAGGCCGTACACGCGTGCGTGTACTGCAGCCAATCGATATTGATGTTTTAAATGATATTTCAAATTTTTTTTAAATTGATTGGATTTAAATTGATGATTTTGTTGTTAATTATCGTTTAGGCAATTCTGATGTTTTTCTAAATTATCATCATTAATACTCCCTTCATCTATCTTCATTGATAAAATTGAATCTACTGATTTATTGTTTAACACTGTTAAGTGTTATATTTACCGTTATCCGATTTCTTTGTTAAAAGGGTCGAATAGGTAAATTTGTCTTTAACTGTCGTCTAATTGTCGTTGATTATTATTGCCTCTATGCACTAATAACTGAGTTTGAATTAGACTGACCCGTGTATTATTTTCTTTTTAATGTAATACTCGGGTCAGACCGAGTAATTTTACAGCTTGAAGATTTTCAGGCCGCGAAGTTAGAGAGAGTTGGGGAAATTGCTTCACTTTAGCTTTTCAGGGATTATTGTACTTAAAAGAAATATTCCGCTGTATAAAATTTAATTCATTGTACAAACTCTGATATATGTATAAAAATTCATTTATGTAAAATATTATGATTATTCTGTGATTCTGTGGCTGTTTCTGTTTAAACTCTATAAACTGAATAACAATCCGTCATTTTGAACTTCTCAAGTTGGTTTAATTACCGACTAGAGGCGGTCAGAGCGGCGGGTCGTTACAGGAACTTCCCAAATAAAATGGAACGCCTCTGGAGGGACGCCTCCGAGAACCTAACCGGATCTCTGCTAGACAAGGCCGGGTTACCTCTGTAACTAGGTAACTACTGACACGAGCATGCCATCCCTCGGTCGTTTGTGACCTTTATCCGAGGTACCTCTCAACCAACAACCACAAAGAAATAAGTTTGCAGCAACCACGAGTTAAGTATCTAGGCTCCATACCATGATACCACCTATAATCCAGAAGGAAATGACATACCCTCAGAGGGCGCTACCATCAACTAGCCTTGCTGCTACGATTCCTGTTTCGACCATAACCGGGCTGTGGGGTTCGACGAAGTCTCATCCACAAAGCTATGCTTTTCACAAAAGCCATGCTTCAATCAACAAATGATCAACAGCACTTCGTATGCCACATTACCAAATTGGGAATGTATCACTGGCAACCATCAATTACATAACCTCTGAGCTCGTACGTCTCAGAGAAGGGTGTTAAGATAAGAGAATAAATCTCCGCCACCAAACAGAAATGTATTTGATAGAAACCAGTTTTACATCTCAAAGTGCAATGTCAGACACACATCCATATAAGTCTGTTCCAGGTTCGAACAGAACCGAAGGCACTTCCAAAGAAGCCCTTGCAATCCGGGCATCCTCAATCTCGGTCGGACTCCCCATCACATATGGAGATCTCTATACCGGAGCAACTTTGTGTAGAGTCATTCGACAGGTTATCCTATCGTTCTCAAAGACACCCGGTCTTCACCACCGTCTTCAATTGCTATCCACTTACGACGTATCAAATATTCGGAATGGGTTATATGACACAAAGGTCCTTTCCTGGCTAAACCGAACAGCGAGTGCAATATTTGAAAACCATATGGATATGGGATTTCAGTTAAGTCACAACTTTTAAAATCCAAAACTTTCCTTTCAAATGGTTTAAACCAATAACCATTTCAAATCTTTAAACAAAAAAGATTTATTCCAAAAAGTTAAACCAGTTTCACAAAGATTCATTCACGGCTTTCAAAACCATTTCCTTTTCAAATTGGATTAACTTATCCAATTATTAAATCAAAACTCAATTCAAAGCTTTCAAAACAATTTCCAAAGATTCATTCACAATTCTCATTTTAAATATTTTGTATAAAACATACACCATTAAAATCTTCTTCAATTTCAAAACAAGATTCAACCATCGTTCACAAAGATTCATTCATAGCTTTCTAAACAATTTCATTTCAATTTAAAATCTTTTCAACACAAATTAGAAATTATTTCTTTATATGAAAGCTATTATTATTTGAAAACAAATCGTTTCGGGAAAATCCGATTTCATTTGCACGAGTTATATCTCTTTAAGTATAAAATTTGGTTAAATTCAAATTTCCCAAAATGATACTTTTTAAAATGGTTCAAAACCTATATAAACACATTTATGGCTTGTATAACCTTTTCACGTCTTAAATTCTCAAACTAGAATTCAATTTCAAATTTTGAATTCAAATTTTAAATCAAATTTTCAAACTAAATCAAGTTACTCAAAAATAACTTTTATACTTAAAAATTCCTTTTCAAAAATCTTTTCAAATTCAACCCAATTCTATTTCCAAAATCATTTGAATTTAAAAATTCAATTTTTTAAATTTATTTCAAAAATCCGAGACTTAACCAATTTCCTCGTGCACACCATATTTGTGTGTGTATGGTGTAATCCAGGGGTTTTACACAATAGTGCAAAAACATCAACCATCACATCATTAATCATCACAGATATAACCACAGCAATATCGATAAGCGGCATAATCCTATAACGCTTATCTATATACACAAAATCACAGATAGATAACATAAATGCATTAAGGATAAATAAGTTACATTCCACATCACAAACATATCACATAACATTGCACATAAGGTATATCAACATAATTCACAGCATTCCATACTATCCATACACTCATAAGTATAATCATCAAGTCATCTGATTAATTTTTAACTAGATCATTATCTATGGATAAATTTCTAATCATGGTTAGCCAATAATTAACTAATTACAAACCATTGTTATTAATTATCCTTTAATTAATCATTAATTAACCTTTAATTAATAATAATCCTTCGATTAATTATCCTTAATTAATTACAAAGATTTAATTAATTAATCCTTAATTAATAATCATCCCTTAATTACTTTCATTAATTAATTAACTTTAATTAATTAATTATTCTCAAATTAATTACCTTAATTAATTAACCTCAATAATTAGTTATTCTTTAAGTTAATTAACCTTTAAGCATTTGATTAATCAATTTTTTTATCATAAATTATCCATTCTTAATTACTTTCAATTAAGTAATTATTTTTAATTAATTATTCATTAATTACTTGATTAGTTAAACTTAATTATTAATTAATTTATCTTAATTACTTTTAATAAGTAATTAACTACAAATAATAAATTTCCTTTAACAAATATGTTAATTTAACTTTGACAGTTAATTAACCATTTTAAAACATCCATTATATTAATTAACTTCTTTAGATATTATTAAGTTTATTTGATATAAACTTTCAAAATAGAGTTTTGGTATCTTTTAAACATTTAAAACTTGGTTAATTAAAACAATTTATTCAAAAACCTTCTCGACAAATTTTAAGAACTTAGGTAACATCTAATATAAAAAGAGAATTGGTTTTAACAAATAACTTAATTTTCTTTTAAAAAAATAAAACTATTTTGTATACATCAGGAAACCCGAGCCAAACACAGGAAAACTCGAGCACGACTTCAGGTTTCACGCGACACAACTTGCTTCGAGTATTTTCGCGATTCCCTCGAGTCAAACCCGCGTGCAATATTGTCTTCCTAAAACTTCAACATTTCCAGCACCCCAAATGTGCACGGTGCACGTGCACTGACCCTCCGACCATCTTCGATCGCTGTCTCGACCACCTTCGAGTCACTCGCGGCCATGCTAAAACTTCTCGCCACCCAGCTTGAAGAAAGCGACAACATATTAAAATTGGGCATTCCCACTCAAAACTGGAACCCACCTCCATCAGTAAATCGCCTCGCCACATCATGTTGAGCCACCGGACGCCGTACAATCACTACCCAAGCTACTCCGATAACCCACGAGCTGTTCCCCTTGTGCGATTGCTTGTAGATCAACCATAACGACGCAGCGGCCACGAGAACCCAGCCACCCTTTCGACGTCAAAACCCTATTTTAACTCAGATGAGCCACCACAATCATCGTTAAATTATGCACTCATTTTTCTAGTGATTAATGGTCTTTAAACTATCTTCGTCAATGAATTCGGCGACTGTCATCGTGTTGATCGACGAGGGAACAACGATAAACCCAAATCGGTTCATTCTAAATTATCTCAACAATTTCCAATCTAAAAATCAAGATTTTTATTTCTAAATTCATTATTTGCTATAATAAATCAGATTATGAATTCAATTCAAGAATTTAAAATATTTGATTTTCTGATGAAAATGATTTTCTACTGTAAAACATATTCCCAAAAGTATTCACAAAATAACTTTCCCTAAAACTATTTTTGAAAAGAAATTTACATTTTTCTAATCCTTTTATGTTTATAAATCGAAACCTAAAAGTGATTATATAGGGAGCAGTAGATTTTTATAATGGCTTTAAGTCTTTAAATTTAACAGAGAGTGTATATATGTGAATATACATACACACACAGCCAAACAGACTTATCATCTCTATATTTATCAACATGCAAACATAATCATCATATCAATTCAAAGACCATGTCAAAGGAGTTTGCTCACCTGGTTTAGTTTTTTTTTGAAAGCAGATGAACAGGGAACTGAATTTTGTTTGAACTATCCTACAGAGTTGGACTTGAAGCTTGTTTTCCAGGTTGAACTTGTAAAGAATTTGCTTTGTTACAGGCCTTTGAATTAGAATTTTCCTGGCTTGAAACTGTTTTGAAACTGATTTGAATTTCTGTTCCTGACCTTGCATTTGTTTTGCTTGATCTTCTTTTGATTTCATTTTCCAGATTTGATTTAAACTTTGCTTTTAGTTTTTGAGTTACTTTGTTTCAGGTTTTCAAATGTTTGAAAGAAAATGGGTCTGATTTCTTACTAACTTTTATTATGTATTTCTAATTTGAATTAAAAGAAATTTTAACTTGCCACTTGTTATTGCAAGTGATCTCAAGCTTACACTTGTCTTAAGCAAAGAAATTTTGTGTTTAAGTCCTTTATCTTTAAATTAGTTACTAAAATTTGTTTTTAAATTCAATATTTAGTTTTATTTGTTTATATGGATTTTCTATTTATATGTGATTGAATGTTTTTAAACTTTTATAATATATGCAAATCACATTTATACAAATTTCATTTTATCTCAAGTTTTAAATTTCAAGAGAAAAGGTATTAAACCTTTTACTAAGTCGTTTTCAACTAAAACCGTTATATCTAATTTAATCATATTCCAAATACATTTTTTTATTTATAACTACTTATTCTTAAATTCCAAATCAAATTCTATTTACTCTAAAAAAATCTAATTAATTCATAATTAAATTCACAATTTAATTTCAAAAATTAAATTAATTATCAAATTATCTTAACTAAAATTTCGGGGATGTTACAAAAGTCAACAACATGAACAAGCATTTATATAAGACTCAAAGAATACAACAAAAATAATAACAACATCAAAGTATATCTCTTCACTTGGCTATAATCCATTATCGTCGAGTCCCTATACTTGTTAAGTCTCGGCCAACCCAAGCATTAAAATAACACTCAACTAGACAATCTCCAATTATCACAAAAGGTGAGATATCGATAATAACAATTTATCATAAATGTCAAGGGTAAATATCCATAAGTTTTACTTCCCTAACATGGTAATATTTCATTTAATGATTCACGATTTATGGTTAAGTTTTATGCTCATTTACAATATTCCTCAGAGTCAAGGAAATCACAATAATAAAAGCATGGAAAATCACAACCATATATATACAAGCAATAGATATGCACTTCGCAAGTCAATACAAGAGACACACACTTTGCGCACCAACATAGGAGGTTGCACTTCACAATTATAACTCACTAGAAAATGAGTATCAGAAGATGGGTCTGAAAACCCATTTAATTCGCCTAAGTGGAATTACCCAAGATCTAGTCTGAAAACTCGACAAATAAATAAGTGTCATCCATTTTCAATTAGTAATCATAAGAGTGTCGACTAATGTCCCATAACCACTTGACGATGCTTGAATATTTATTAAAAGCTAGTAATTCCACTCGTGCAAATAAATGTTCATTTAAACAAGTCCATGAATTAATCAGTGAAATAAACGCAAGCATTTCTACCAATTGTTTTATTAAACCGTTTAATTCAATTTCTCATCCAAACGAGATAGTGTATTTTTATAATAAAATAGTTTTACTTTGAAAGCTGATTTAAAATATTAATTTAAAAAGATTTATAATATATATAACAGAAAACATGATTCAATCCATATCTATACTTATATAAACTCCTTCACATTCCACTTTAAAATTGAAAATGTGTGTGCGTGTGTGTGTGTGTATTCTAAAATCATTTATGTCCAAAATACACATATTTTCCACATATATATTTATAAATAGAAAATGATTTATTTTCAAACGATAGAAACTAGTGCACTTTAATTGTGTATCTGGCAATAATCATAGAGCAAGATTTCCATGCCAAAAAGAACACCAGAGTTAGACTCAAGCACCTAGAAATTCACAAATAGTTCATTACAAATAAGCTTCAAAATGATGCTAACACCAGAGTTTTGAAGAATTTCTTTTGTCCATTTCTTTTTTTTTTTTTAAATGGGGACCGCCCCAAATTTTCTTTCCCATCCCGCTAACCCATAACATCCCCTATCTTCTCTACAGCCCTGTCCTTCCTCCCCAATTCTCGTACCTCCTTCTACACCACCCATACTTCCGCTACCAAACATTGTTCCTTCCCCTGTCTGTGTTGAGCTTGTCCCTTCTCTTCCTGTACTTCCAGCTAACCCATCACATCCACCAACTCCCATTCAGCCTTGTCTTTCCAATCCTATTCCAGTTCCTCCTTCTGCACCACCCATTCTCCCTCTCCCAAACTTTTCTGTTGTTCCATCCTCTGTCAGTGTTCAGCTTGTCCCTCCTCTTCCTGTTCATGCCTCTACAAAGCTTTCACCACCTCCACCACTTTCTAATCCAACTTTGTCATCTCCTTCACTAATTAAACAACCGCACTCTTGGAACTCTCTTTTCAAAGCAAGACCTAATAATGCTGGCTCCTATGTGCCACGTAATATTCAACTTGAATATCAAGGAGAAGCTATAGTGCCACCTGCAGAAGTTGTCAAGGCAGGTAGTTCACTGTGGTGTCATTATCTTGTTGGTTTTTTCCTTGATAATCCACTACCATACGCAACTGTTCTGTATTATCTTAAGCGTGCTTGGAAGCTTGCAGGGTCTATTACTGTTAAATCAGATGGTTTCCTGTTTTTGTTCAAATTTAGTAATGAAGATGGTAGGGAAAAAAATTCTGAAGCAGATCTAGTTGTAATGAGAAATAAGTTATTCATAGTGAAGCCGTGGGATGAAAACATTGGGAACAGTTGTAGTAGTATAAAAGCTGTGCCTGTGTGGATAAAACTATCAAATATACCATTGTATGCATGGTCACCCTTGGGTATTAATTGGTTAACTGCCAGAGTAGGTAAGCTTCTTTGTATGGATACATCAACTAAAAAATTTGAGCGTTTATCCTTTGCTAAATGTTTAGTTGAAGTAACTCCAAACAAAGAACTACCAGAAAGTTTCTCAGTGATGTTACTAGATGGAACTGAACAAGTAGTGAAAGTAGAATACTTGTGGAAACCGAAAATCTACACTGTATGTAAAGAGTTTGGGCACTTGTTTAAAAATTGCAAGAAATATGAAAGTGGTGAGTTTGTTGAGCAATGTGCAACTGATGAACAACACAAACTTACTGAGGAAAAAAAGAATAAGATGAAAAAGGGGAGAACAACTGAGAAACAAGAAAGAGTTAAGCAAGTTTGGCAAAAAGTAAACAAAAACAAGGATAAAGGGAAAAATGTGAGTGAAGATGTGGGAGTAAATGACTTGAAGATGCGAGGAGAAAAGATGGTATCTGAGAATGATGGAAGTGGGAAAATTAAATTAGTGCAATATGATGTGCAAAAAACTCATTGTGGTGAACAAGCTTGTCTTGTTTCTACACAGAATAAATTCCACTTGCTGCAATCTGTAGTGGAAGAAGATGACACACTAGAAATTATTGATGTTGAGGAAGGTGAAATAACAAATGAAGTCATAAGAGAAGAACAATGTAGTGGTGGTCACAAAGGCAAAACTCCTGCAAATGATGGTAAAGAAAATGAAGTTAATGATCTGAAAACAACTGATGTGGACAAAATTTTGTTTTCAAAAGGTATAAACAGCTCTGAATTTGGCCATACAACATGAAGTGGTAAACATGTTCTGCATGACCCCTCAGATACACTTGTATCAGATATGGATAAAGACTGGTGCAATATTTTTGAGCAACAAGTAACACAGCTAATAACTACAATGAATGAAAACCCAATGGATGTTCAAGCTACTGCTCCAACACCATACAACTTTTCTATTGAATTGTCAGGGTGGCCAGCATGTACTACCAATATCCAAACAACAACAGTTCCACCTGCTGATCCTATCTCCTCCCAAAATTGTTCCCAACCTACTTCTCCTCTATCACAATCACATAGGATCATAGAAATAAGATCTCTTTCTGCAAAGAGAAGAAATTTCAATCCCTTTCCTCAATAATATTTATGTTTAAAAAAATTGCATCATGGAACCTCAGAGGAGCTTACAGTAATCTAAAACTTGATCAGGTGAAAAGTATAATCACTGAGTACAACATCTGTCTTTTTGGTCTACTTGAAACAAAACTAAACTTATCTTTATCTACTAAAGCTGTTTCTTATATAAATCCATCCTGGCCTTTTCATCATAATCTAGATAGTGCCACTTATGGTAGGATTCTAGTTATCTATGATCCTGCTGCATTAACTCTTTCTCCCCTTCTATCAACTAGGCAGTACATCCACTTTCATGTGCAAGAAAGAAATACCCCTTCAACTTTCTATATAACCTTTGTATATGCTGACAATTCTGCCAACTCCAGGAGAGTATTTTTTGCTACTTTGCCTCCTTTAAGACAATCCACCCACCCCTGGATTGTTTTGGGTGATTTTAATTCCTGCTATGATTACAATGACAAATCAGGTGGAACTCCACTAACATCAAATGAACTTGATCCTCTAAACCTGGTTGTTTATGAATCTGATCTGATTATGGTTAACAAAACTGGAGCCAAGTTTTCATGGAATAATAGAAGTCGTAGCGATGTTCGAACTTTCACTACAATTAGTCACACCTTTTGCAACTTTCAAGCTATCTCTCACTGGCCTACCCTATCTGTATACCTTCCTCAACCAATAATGTCTGACCACTCCCCTTTAATCTTAACTCTTGGTCTCCATTTTAAAAAGGAAAAGAGAAGTTTTAAATTTTATAATGCATGGGTTAAACATGAACATTTCCTTCCATTAGTTACTAAAGTCAGCTCTGATTTTACTTGTTTTGGTAACCCAATGTTTAAGTTTTGCAGGAAGCTAAAATGTATTAAGCAGGAGATTAAACAGTGGGTTATCACAACTTTTGGCTCTGGTAGCCTGCTGTCAACTGGCCTAAAGGAAAAACTGAAGAAACAACAGGAGTACATGATGGAGCACCCTCTGGATGTTCAAGCTGCTGAAGAAGAAAGTAAACTTTTTAAGGATGTAAATAATGCTTTGTACTTGGAAGCTAGCATGAAGAGACAGCAACTGCATACAAAATGGATTGCTGAAGGAGATAAAAACATCAAGTTTTTTCATGACTCTATAAAGGTAAAGCATGCGAGAGAGAACATTTATAGCATTTATGATGAACATGGTTCTTTTTTTACAATTGCTGAAACTGTTGATAAGGCCTTCATTGACTACTTCTCAAATTTGCTTGGAAACTCTGATGGTTTTATTCCTGATCTTGATCTCATTTCTTCTCTACCACTACCATGCATTTCTTCCCTGGAAGCTGCAACTCTTATTACACCTGTAACTGATGAGGAAATTAAAACAACTCTCTTCACTATGAATCAACAATCATCAGGGGGGCCTGATGGGTTAAATGTGGTATTTTTTATCTCTACTTGGAGTGTTTTGGGTAGTGAGTTCTGTAGAGCCATACACAACTTCTTCAACAAGTGTAAGTTGTTAGGCGAAGTTAATAGTACTATCATTGCCCTTATTCCCAAAGTCAGCAACCCAACTGGTGTCACGTCTTTCAGACCTATCTCTTGCTGTAATGTAGTATACAAATGCATATCTAAATTACTGGCTTCACGTTTAGTTAAAGTTCTTCCATCGGTTGTTTCAAGAAATCAGGCTGCTTTTATTCCTTCTAGGAGTATACTTGATAACCTACTACTATCTCAAGAATTACTGAAAGGCTATGGTAAAAATAAGGTACCTACTGCTGCAGCGATTAAAATTGATATTTCCAAGGCTTATGATACCGTTCACTGGTCTTCAATAGTTAGGGTTATGGCACAGATGGGATTTCCTAAATTTTTTGTTTCCTGGGTATATGTGTGCATCTCCACTCCTTCTTTCTCTATTGTTATTAATGGTAGATCAGTTGGCAACTTCAGAAGTAGTAAAGGAATACTGCAAGGTGACCCTATATCTTCACACTTGTTCTTGCTTGTTATGGAAGTAATAACTGTCATACTCCAAATTAGGTATTCACTGAAGACAATAAAGTACCACCCTAAGTGTGCAAAACAGCATATAACTTCAATCATGTTTGCTGATGATGTGATGTTGTTCACAAAGCCTGAGTTACCTTCCTTAAATGCAATTTCTGAGGCATTGCAACAATTCTACACTATGACTGGTCTTAAAATAAATCAAGACAAATCTTCTTTGTTGGTTTCTAGAGTCAGTGATGCTCATGCTACTGCCTTACAAAGACAAAGTGGATTCTCTTCTATGGACACTGATATGAAGTATCGTGGTCTACCATTAATTTCAAAAAGGATTACAAAAGTTGACTTTTTTCCTCTCAACAACAAAATCACTTCTGTTATGAATGCTTGGGGAAATAGGCAGCTGACACAAAGTGGAAGATTAGTGCTTATTAAATCTACTGTATTTTCCTCCCTTGTTTACTGGGCTCATGCCATGATTCTCCCAGTATGGTTTTGCAACAAGTCAGGTCTGCTATGAACAGATTTTTTTGGACAGGAAGCATTCATAACAAGAAACTTTTGCCTCGTTCCTTTTCAAAGTTTGAAGCCTCTAAAAATATGGGAGGTCTTGGGGTTATAAATGTCAGGAAGTGGAATTTAGCAGCAATAAGTACACATATTGATGACTTAATAAACAATAAAGCTAGTTTATGGGTTGACTGGGTCAGGCATCACAATATTAAGATTAAGTATTTTTGGTGTATGGATAATCCTCTGTCCAGTAGTTGGATTTGGAGAAATTTATTGAATTAGAGAAATGTTATCCTACCTATGATTTTATATCCTGTCAAAGCTAATTCTACTGTCAGTTTCTGGCATGACCCCTGGGTCAGTAAAGGTCTAATCTTATCTACATTATGTGACTATTATCAGATTTTGCAGTCTGGTATACACATTGATGCAAAGGCCATTGATTATATTCATGATGGAAAATTTGTGCTTCCTTCCAATAGTAATCAATATTTAAGGCAGCTGTGGAATAAAATGCATCAGCTATACCTACATGATACTCAATATGACATTGTTGTTTGGGATATGAAGCCTCATTCAATTAAAGGAGTTTACAACTATGTCACTGTCACTACTCCTTTGCCTGCAGCTAAATGGAGCACTGTTATCTGGTCATCTGATTCACAACCAAAAGACAACTTGATGCTATGGAAAGTAATAAACCAAGCCTTGCTAACAAGAAATGTTCCGAGCAAATATGGCATGGGCTGCACTATGGAGTGCTTGTTTTGTGACCTATATGAAGAGTCTCCACATCATATTTACTTTGAATGCCCTGCTCTTCTATTTCTGATACAAAGAATTGGGTTTAAAACTGGACTGAGATTACTTTCTGCTAACACTAGTGATGTGGGAAGTTTTCCATAATGCTACCAAAAAGAAAGATGAAATGGGTAAGTTGCTTGCTGTGTGCTTGAAAATTTACATGACAGTCATTTGGAGGGAAAGAAATGCTATATTTTTTGAAAATCATAGAAAAAATGGGGATGAGCTTTGGTATGAAATGAAGAATGCTATTTATTGTCAATTGAAGATCTGTCAAACTGTTTTCAACCCTGCACTATTGCAAACTTGGGATTGATCATTTTTTCATTTCTTTTTTTATGTTTTTGTTGATGTTTTCCCTTCCTTGTAATCTCTTTGTTTTCTGTTGTAACATTTATTGGTTTGCAATAAACTGGTAGGGGACCAGATAACCCCGCTGGCTTTGCCAAAAGAAAATGATGCTAAAGTCCAAGCAAAACAAGGAAAACAAGTGATCGATCAAATGGAGAGCCAAGGGAGTTTTCCTAAAGCTAAAACGCTCCAGGCTACTACCTACCGACGCACTAGTGGGAACGAAATATGGAGCTGTTCTAGCTCCAGAAACTCTTTCGATCGATTTGTCGGTGATGGCGTTTTGCATCAGGATCATATGCATGCGATTTCGAACTTGAACACAACCAAAAAAAATAACACAAAGCATCACAATACCAATTTTAAACTCAAGTTTTAATCAATAAGTGGTTGCAACTTTCAGCAAATAAGGCTTCATCTCAACAATAAGCTGAATTTGAATTAACAATAAAACAAGCAATCAAATCAAACCAACAAACATGCATTTCAAATTAGAGAATAGTAATGAGGTTTACTCACCTTAATTCCTTTGATTTTTTTAGTAAATTCATGGCCAAATCCAAATTGACTTCTAACTTGAAGCAAACACTAAAACTCGACTTTTACAAAAAAAAAACAAGAATTCAAATCTTTACCCAAAATTGAAATAATTGGAACCAGATATTAGGTTAGGGCTGGAATTACATACCTTAATTTTTGTAAATTTTATAGAATTTATTTTTATTTTAAATTTGAGATTTTTGATTGAGTTTGTAAGAGGGAAGGGAACTCTAGCTTGCTTCTTGCTGAATTATGAACGTACAGGAACTCTAATGAGATGAGAATAAATTGTTCTGTTACGTTTGCTTATATTTGGCCATGGATCAAAGTAAAACACAAAAAGAAATGAATTTATTTATATCTTTTTTTATTTTATTATTTTAAACACATTTCCATCTAATGCTTTAACTAAGCATCATATGGTATTTTCCAATACCCATTATTAATAAATTCTTCCAATCTATCAACATTTAGTGATATCAATCCATAATTTCTAATACAATTTTTTAAGGCAATTTTCTAATCATAAGTTAACATGATTATTACAACTTGAACATTCTATTTTTAGACAAACCTTCTTCTATAAATAAAGTTTCCCGAAAGACTGCACTTCGTAAATGGAAATATATATCTTTTTTTATCAATATAATTTTTTCTAATGATATTTTTCTATATTTTAACTTAATTTCCCAACATTTTATTTTAGAAATCAATATTAACTTTATAATATTCTCACGCCCAAAATATACCGTTTCGATTATTGATGGTTTCAAAGAGCATAATAACAAGTTTAGTTATTAGTTATAGCTTCAAAAATATTCACACAAACTAATATTAATCATCCAATATTATCAAAATAAAGAATTTACATTTCAAAGAAATTTCATTATCATTTATCAAAGAATACAAAATTCAAACTTAAACAAATATTATTGTTTAAACTCTAATTTCAATTATCTTCAAGTAAAACAATTAAAATACTAATTTCTCCAACTTAGTACTTGAGAAATCCAAATTCTCAATTAAATTTACAATTTGAATTTTTATTTATTTTATGTAAACAACACAGAGAAATCAGGGTTATTACCAAATGCTAAAACTGCCCTCTGTGCAACAATTTAATGCCAGCATTCGTCCATACAATTTGTTCAGATTATAAACAAACCGAAGTCACTACTTCTACTACATCCATTTTGGAATCACCCTCGGGATTAGCAGGAAGAGGCCCTTGCACTTCAAAAAACTCTATCTACGATCATCTTCAAGATATCTCCAATTCGAACGCATATGCCAGTTCAAAGTGGTTTTTGAAAAATATGTCCGATCTTGGTCTCTCCAACAAATGATGGTTTTAAAAACTGGCTAATATTTGATAGTTGGTTATTTAACTATCAAACAAACAAACAACCAAATCAGAGATTTTAATTTCACAAAGATACCAAGCACAGTTAAATACATAAGCAACTACTAGATATCTTAAATCAATGTTTTCATTAATTAAACCAACTTGTAAATTCTTGCAGCAAATACTTTTATAGAGATATACTCACAAATCCTATCTACTCTTTTCAATACTTGAAAAATATCGACATACGTATCACAACTGTATAAGTATACTCATAAAATATTTCACCGTCAAACTTAGAAAATTTTTCCACATACTTTATTAACGATGTAAGTATATTTAAAAAATGCTACTTTTCCAGTACGTAGAAAATGAACCCATATACTTATCCCAATAGTACAAGTATATCATACAAATCTTTAAGAAAGATTCCATTTTCAAACCATACCTATTTGGGTTAAAACAAATGTCATTTAAAACCACTGATAAAAATAAGTCCAAAACACTTTCTTTTTGGTGTAAGTAAAACAAGTCATACGGAAATTAAACCATATATATACTTACTACGACTATTCAATTTCAAGTAGTACAATCCTTCGAGTAACAATGAAACTGGACAAGTTAGAAAACTATCCTTCCTTCGATATACATTTTTAATTCTCTTCCATACCTTGAAATTTGGTGTTAAGCATAGGAAGAACATTTTTTATACCACCGTAATTTAAACTAATTATTTATGGAAATCGGTTCTCTGTCTTTTTATAAATCCTTTCTTACAAAATGCCTTTATAAAACACCCTATATTTACAGACTCTTTTTTTATAAAATACTATTTATTAATTAAAAAATTACCTTGATAATTATAGAAACATAATTATGAATCTCCTTCTATAACTCTACGAACTTATCTAATAAACATCCTTTATAAAATATCATTTATAAAACTCACTTTTATAAATTTCCAAATTTATTTGCAACTCTTATTGTAAAACTCCAAATTCATTTATAAAGCTCCTTTTATAAATTTCTAAATAAATTACAAAATACCCTACATAAAAACAACTCCAAATATAAAACAAAACTCCAAATATAATTATAAATCCCATATACTCCTATAACACGACCATTCCATCTATTACAATAAATTCACAGCTGCGATTTATTTCTCCAAAATATCAAATGATAGTATTTTCTCATTATAAAATACAATTTATAATCTGTTCTTTTATTTCAACCTTTCATAAAAATATTTCATAGATGCTTATTCTCAAAATATTTCTATCTTCCTTTAAGCACAAAATCACTTTAAATAAAAGACAAACCCCTTTATTTCATTTATAATAAATATTCATTATTATGATATCCTTTTCATAAAGATAAATACTTTCCAAAATAATTTTAAAACGTTTACATCAGTACATATATTAGAAAGAATAAAAATAAAAGAAGTTGAAGTAAAATGGAGAAGTGCAAAAACTAATTTTTTGTAAAATATCATAGAAAATCCAAATAGGTCGGATTAAAAATCACTTCTCCAAATCGAAATCATTTCCAGATCAAAACAACAATTAATAGTATTTTTTAAATACTATAATGAGGCCAATAGTTACTATAGCACTTAACCAAATGTTATTACTACCGTTCCCACTAAAATGATTCAACTTTCAACATATGTCAGTCTCACATCCATTATGGCCAAGCTATCAAATTTTGACATTTAACACTTTATATAATAGAAAATAAAATCTACGGGTACATAACCAGAATTAAAAATTCATAACGGTGAGAAATCCATAATTCTCTACAAAGTTTCCATTTATTTTCATTTTAAATGTCATACATACAATAATCAGCGGATATTTAATCAAACCAACCAATAATTCATACAAAAACAAGCAGTAGATTTTATCTACTATATATCACCGATTAACTAAAAATGTGATTTTAAATCATCGAAATTTCAGTGGATGCTAAGGCGTTCCAGTTTGAACTAAAATCGAACGACGCTCGATTTTGGCCTAAAATTTCATTTGCTCAAAATTCGACGGAACCAGTTCTATCGCGTAACTATCGCCAGTACGAGCGCAATGCAAAGAACTTGCCTCGATCCCTATATGAGGGAGTTACACACTTTATAAAATTGAGATCAAATTATTAAAGTTAATTACCCTCACAAACCTCTTTTCCAGAATTCAAAAACACACTGCACCTGAAACAGAAATGCACATATATCACCGACCTCCTCTCTTCTCCATTCTCCCTCTTCAATCAACGAATCAATGAACCGACGAATCCCACATGCTTCTCTATGCCAAATCAATCTTCCCGACTCAACGAAGTACAACCTGACCATTCCCTTAAAATCATGGCCTAACAAGCTAGTTCTCTGCTCCAAAATCCACGCGACTCCAATAGTTTGATTGCCCCCTACCATTATTTTTCCAAAAGATGATCCTTTAAACAAGAACCACCACACCACCATCCGACTTGCCAAACATCAACAATCAATTAAGAAAAATCAATCCTTATCTCACTACACTGCATGCGCAACACCTTAAAAACGATTGCAACCTCCCGTGTTAATATTGATATGTTGATCTACTCTTCATGAGTTCAAAGATTTAAACTTTACAATTTTTAATTATGTATTTGATTTGCTTTCAATTTTTAAAAGCGGAGGATTTTCTTGTTTTTGGTTTACAAGAGATAGTCAATAGGACAGTGAAAGAGGAAAAAAAGGAAGCAGGCGTGTTGACTTTTCTAAAATGTTAGCTTATACTTATTCACCAATCTACGACATCACGTTGCACAGCATTTCATCCGCATACGGACCACGAATGACAAAAAAAATGATTGCAAAGAGGGATGCGACATGATACTAAACAATAATAAAATACACTGGTTATCTTATTCTATAAAATCACAAAATATCATCATTTTTTGAAAAGCATCAAACGAAAATTTAAATATTTTTTGAATTAAAAATTATGGAAAAATCATATAAACTAAATTAAAAATACATCAATAAAATCAAGTCGTTATATTAATAATTTATTCTTCTAATTATTTATTATATTTGATTCAAATTTGATTATTTAAATAAATTAAATATTCTCATTCGAAGCGTTAAATTTTTTGGATAGTTGTATTCTTCCCTCCTTAAAAGAATTTTATCCGCAAAATCTCAAAAGGAAGAAAAATGTCTTCGAACCCTTGGTTTTATAAAACTCTTGGATTCAAAAGGTTTATTAAACCTTTTAAAAATCTTATAAGTTGCACAAAATTTCAGCAGCAACTCCTTTGAGCGGCTCGATCGAAAAAACTAAAATTTGCTACAGCGGGCACAAACCAACAAAAGAATACGAAAGCCCAAAAATGGCCCACATATCTGGAGCATAAAACCATTAACAAAAACATAAACGTGTACCAACCCTACTCATGAAACCAAAACATCAAACTAGGTTTTGGTTCCATATACATGTATCACACTTATAAATGATATCCAACCATATAATTTGCATTACTAATGTCAAAAGAATACAATTTATTAAAGCTCGTACGATGTATATATACTATTTGTATAGAATATCAAATTTGATCGCCTACTAGATCATACCAATTTCACTTTCGAATTTGTATCGCCCACTCGACTCCCTAGTGCGGACTCTAATCATGTTCCTTAATTAGAGACCTCTATTCCCCTTGCGTAGCCATATACTATGATAGAAAAATTTAGACTCAAATCATAAATCTATCTTAAGTGTTTGCCGTCAAGAATTGAGTGAATAATCCTTGTTTGGATCGGTGTAAGTCTCTTTGAAATCACTGAATTTGAATCAAATAATTATGCGAATAAAATAAACAACATACAATCTTCGTATTCATTCCATTGGTTTCTTAACTGTACCAAATTCTTTTTATTCATATTTATTATTACTTAATATACTTCCTTTAATCCTAATATCACTTATAAATAATTTCATGAAACCATTACATAAGTTTATTATAACAATGTATAAAACACAACTTATGTTTATCAACACTTTTAAAACTTAAATTCATATTTGTACAACTCTCTTCTACATCCTAAGATTATATATACAAATTTAGATTGGTTTACATAGCCAAAATGTTCTACAAATTTAAAGCTTGTTTTAATTTACTATACCCTCAATCTTATAAGTTACAAAAACTTATTTTCTTATGTTTCCAGAAAAACACATCGATTAAATTTCTCAACCAATTCAGAAGTTTCCAACTATCCAAAATCGTCAAAAAATTCTATTTCATTTCAATAAATGAAAATTACCTAATAATAAATCATAATGATATACCCAACCCAAATTATACTAATGGATAGGATACATGAGTCTATAATATTGCTTAACTGAAAATTTTGGAACTAACACTGGGTTTTTATTTTGAAATAACAATAATATACATATCACTTTTTTGTACAAATCATACTATTGGAATGTAAATCAAATCCATTTTTTACAAACAGCTATATGGAAACTTACTATAGTAACAATCCCTCGCTTAAAAACTCGAAAATGAATGTCGATGATGCTGTAGTCATCACCAGAATTATTTTCCGATGACACAAGTGAGTTTAGTGCATTTTATCGCCTTCTAAAATCCATTTTGGAAACATCTTTATACATAAAAACTTTTTAAATAATTCTATTATTATATTTCCCAAAACTTTGAAAACAATTTCCAAAAACATCAGGATTTAAGTCCTCAAATTCTCATTTTTAAATTCCCTTTTTATTTACACGCCATATTTATAAACCATACTCATATAATTTCACGCTCTTATATAAAACCATTTCACACATTAATATCATTGTTAAGAATTATAATAAACAACTTAATTAAATTCAAATTCTAACCCAATAATACCACTGAATGCCTTATAGTCAAATTATGAAACTCAATTCATAAGGTGTTCATATTTAATACAACCAAAAAATAATAACAAATGCTTATAAACTATCTGAGCACAAACAATCAATCAAAAATAATAGTCAATGCTCCTAAACTAGACGAGCGTGACTAATAAAACAATATATGATAATAACTTAATATTATCATTTCCTAATAAATAAACACACCATAGATAACTACATTGATTTTTGAAAATTATTCTTCTATAAATAAAAAATCAAGGTAAAATTATTTCATTTACCCATTTTCAAAACAATACCGTGTCGGTTCGTCTTGTTCAAGTGTTTAGAAACCCCTATCAATATAGTTGTTCCTTCTGTACCGAGAATTCATAACCCACTCAACAGATAAATAAACACAATATAAAACATTTTTATAGCACCAACAAATATGGGCTCATATATACACACTTAACTCATTCTAGGGTGTTACAACCGTATCTCTAATGAGTCTACCCCACCAATGCCTAGATGTTCACTCAGCTTAAGCTGTAATACCACTTGTAATGGCCAATATTTTCAACCCTCAAAAGTTGACACGAATACATCCATGGTATTCATGTGACGAGCATCCAAGTGCCAGAACTACTATTTATTAGGGGAAAAAGGAAGAAAAGATAAAATAAAATCTCATGTAGTGACGAGTAATATATATAATGTATAATAGATCTTTACAAAAGAAAACCGTAATATACATATATCAAATCCGAGTACACTAATCTATAATCTGCCTGAACAGTTACAACAACCTATTCTCTCAATTTGCTGATAAACACAACCAACAAATGCAGCAGAAAATAAAAGTATACGTGAGTACAACTTTGAGCCCTTCAGCTTGTCTCCTGAAGCTCTAAAGCAACCGTAACTAAATCTAAAAATGTGCTCGGTCTGATCTGAGCATTGTTGCCCGGACTAGTCTGGTAAACCAATGTAAGAAACACATATGATATCAATAAACACATAATCATCCAAACATTCAAACATGACATAACATCAATCATATAACACGGGTCTAAGCATAAAACTGAGAATAAGCAAACAATATGATATGGTTATCATTATTCACTTTGATTGGTTAGTGATGCTTGAGATTTGATTTTAGAGTTGATTTCCCCTAAGATCTTCTTTAGATTTCCTAGCTTTACTTGTTGGATTCTCTAGCAATGGCCAGCCTAAGGTTTCTTTAAGCTTATTCCTACTTTACCCTTCTCATACTTCCTCCTTCTATTTAATGTTCTAATCGGCATTATTAGTTCATTAATGAAGACTCAACCCATATTACTTATCAAATCTCAATCTCCTTATCCCTTCATGTTATTTTATTTAATTTATCAAATTGAATATCCTAAATAATGTTAATCGAAATTAGGGTTGTTACAGACTCTCCTCCTTAAAGCTTTCTTATTCGAAATTACGATAAAGCACATAATAGCAATCATAACTATAAACAAAAAAAATTTCATTAAAACAACTTAGGATAAGTGTCTCTAATCATGTCCTTTATATCCTGAGTACAGTCTCTCATATTGTCACTCCATTGGACTTTTACTAATCTGACTGTCTTCTTTCTGAGCTTCTTCTCATCCTTAGCTACAATACGAACTGATTGCCTAATAATAGTCATGTCTGGTTCCACTACTAAGTCTACCAATGCATTCGAAGATAAAGTAGTTTCTGAATCTCAAACACACTTTCTAAGATGATAAATAGGAAAGAAATTGTTGACTTCTGCCAAAATGCTCGGTAACTCTATTATAAGCAAATTTCTCGATCCTTTCCATAATAGGAAATAGTCAAACATACCTAGGTGTTGAATACGCTACTATATGATTTTTGTCTGATGATAATAAATATATATATTCATTTAAGTGTATTTGTTATTGTACTATTTTATTTTTTTACATAATTAAAAAAATATCCGTTGAATAAAATAAATAACACAGAATTTAAATTCAAGCAAATATTTTATTCATACCAATATTTTATTACAATTTTGAATAGTGAAAATTTGAGATCTCACTACATACATACATTTTCGATTACAAAACAATTTCGATTACATCACAAATTTCACTTTACAATGTTCACCTCACTACTGATCACTCATTCACTTGTATTTTATCTTCAACTTTGCTCCAGCCTAAATCCAGCATCTAAGCTATCTTCAAAATAAATATTAATGCGGTAAAATTGAAAAAGAAATATTTTGAAGTTCAAAATGAAGTGTATGTTTTGAAAATGTTATTTAGCTGTTATTTGGGTTGTTCATCATCATTTCTTTTGAATTCATCATACACGAAAAACTTATGAAATGCACAGTGTATCACTGTACATGCCATAAGGCCTTGCACACCGATATACGCTTGATAAGACTCTAGGGACAGGTGAGCACAAGGTCAAACCCGAGCCGAGACTGGATTCAACTTAGGTGCAATACGAAAACAAGTCACAAATTTTCAAATACACTAGAGCCCGCATATACACATATGTACACGTACACATGTGCATTACCTTAGCATCTCGAATTTCAGCCAAGAGACATCGGTACGCATGAAGTATTAATAAAACCAAACCAGTCTCCAAAATCAAAACAATATATACAAGTGCCTCTAACCAAACCAGGTAGCATACAAGTGGAACCACAATGCAGTCTCAACTGACCAAAATAGAGGCACGCAATGGTATGAGACAGAAGGAAAAAAATTTCAAGGTGCACAAGGAGCAAGGACTCAACTGCAACAGAGACCGGCTTCATATACACATGTATGCATATATATGTATACATGTATATAGTTTTAGAAATTTACACATAAACAATCAAAGAAACCAAATCTCAATTTAACTTGAAGCAACAAAGAATGCAACTCAAAGACATATGCACATTCATAAAATTCAAATATATGTATAATGGAACTCAAGTGCAAAGCACAATGGCAGAGAACCAAACATATATGCAATGACAATGCTACATCAAGACCAACAGACAACACAACCAGAGGCACAATGAATATGCAACCACACTCATACATATTGGACCAAATCAGGGCCATGCACCAGAACAAGCTACATGAAACAGAGACAACAATGAATGGATATGAACCCAGACCACCACATGTACAAAGTATCAAGTGCCGACCACATAAAAGAGAAACTCGAGCAGACATAGCAAATGGATGTATACTTGAAGTTCGATATACATGAAGAACTGCTCCAGACAGCATGCACAGACTCGAAACTACAGCATGGCATGAACTCACATACGCAACTAAACTCAACAAAAATGTATATGCATATAAACTAAACAAAGGAAATGTTTATACATGAACATGACTCAACGAACACATGATAACAGTGTCAGCCTGAAAGCATTTCAAAAGGAAGCAGTTAAAGCAGTTCAACATGAATGAACCCAAACTGGTCAGAGCACACAACAACAGCAAGCTCAGTTTCAACAATGCAACATGAAGACACAAATGCATGCATTCAGATAGAAGCAACATGTACATACATGTGCAACAAAGTAAAGATGCAAAAAAAAAATTTCAACATGAAAGTGGAACAAGACTACAGGTAAGAAGTGAACATGTCAAAACGGACTCATATACAATCAGACCAGAATGGATATGTAAACGGCAAGTATAACTCGATTGAATGCCACTCTGAGGAAACATGAAAGGCAAGTATGAGCAAACAGCTTCAAACATGCCCTAGAAGCACCAAAGGAGACATCAACATACAGGAAGATCAATATGAGTGCAAAACCACACAATCCACTAGATCAGTGAAGCAGCAAACAAAGTAACATATGTATACATATGCATATGGACAGATACAAGTATTATATCAATATGAACAGGAGCACTTTCAAAAAGAAAGTGTCAAGCAAAAAACACTACAACCAGAATTAAACTGAATTAGATAAAGCAATGTAGACAATGGTTCGATATGCTCAGGACATACACATATATACATATATTTGTATGTATGTATGTATGTATGTATGTATGTATGTATGTATGTATGTATGTATGTATGTATGTATGTATGTATGTATGTATGTATACACATGATGAACATCACATGTAACTAGAACCAAGACTCAACCAAAATGTACCTGGCTACAAATATACAAAGACAAGGTCAAACACCAGCATAAATGGATAGAAGCTCTAAGACTCGAAGTCTGAAAACAATGCAAGCAAATTGGATATGGAACTCCACATCAAACCAACATACATGAATCGGTTGTAATATGACAAAACCGCACATGCAACTTACACCAGACTTTGTAACAAGACCAGAATCAAATTTACATGTGCAGAGTTATTAATAGTAGCAATGTGAATATAGTCATAGAGAAAATAAAGTAACGGTTCAAAGAAAAAAATATGAAGAAATTTTAATATATGTATCAAAATAGAACGGGTCAAAGCCAGCAAGAATGGAACATGAATCCAACAAGTCAGTGAACTGAACTAGTCAATCTTCACTAAGTCAAAAGTCATAAAACTAGATTATCACAATTTCAAATAGCCGAAGTCATAGGTGAAATGAACGGAACCGACTCAAACAAATTCAAGCAACATACGAATTGAAATAGTCAGAATACATCACAAGCATTCAAGAAAAAACAAATGGCCAAACAAAATTATTTGAAGAATTCAGATTGAAAATACGAACAATAATTTAGGGTTTCAATCCCTATATAAATACCCATATCATCATAGACAATTGATTATCGGATTCGATTCAAGACAAAAATCCAGAGCATACTTATAAATCGAATACAAATTTGTAACTCAAATCAAAGTCGAGAATTATAAGGGGCAAAATTCATGTACCAACTCAGAGCATCAATTCGATCTTGACTTAATTGAAGAAGCCGTGAACAAGTTAATCGATTAAAGAAGCATTCGAAGCATCAACAATCAATTCGAACAAAGTGGCGGCTTCATCACAGAACCCTAGCCTTTTGAAAAGGAACGAAGGAACGAAAAAGATAGGCCAAAGTTTTAACATAGAAGAAATAAAACGAAAGGGATTTTTTCGGGCCGGCTCTATTTTATTTTGGGCTAAAATTTTATATAGGGTTTTTTGTTCTATTTTATTTGTATTTTTCTTTTAAAATTTTGTAAATTCTAGTCGTGTGACTAAGACGAACTATGGTGGTGTAGTTTGAGAATTCGCAACTCAGTGGTTGAGTTGTGGCAGAGTTTTGAACGCAGAGTTAGGTTAGTAGATAGCGTGTGTTGCAAGTTTACGTGTGTAAGCGTCTGACTTCTTAATTTCGAGTAAAAAATTTGGGGACAGCACGTAGGCAGGGTTTTGTCGAAGTTGGGTAAATCTGTGTTGTTTTATTTCTGCTTTTATTACTCTGCTATTATCTGTGCTGCAATTATTATATATATTTCTGCATTAATTTTTATTACTTTTAGTATCACTCTATTCATCCCCCCTCTAGGGTGAAATCGATCCTACACTAGGTGCCAATTTCTCCGACTTCCCAAATCTTACTCCCTCTTCATTGGAAATACATTAATGAAAACTTGAACTCCAACTGAGAATTCTAAGTCTTTTCGTCTCTTATCTACATAAATTTTCTTCCTAGATTGAGCTTCCTTCATCCTATCTTGGATTTACTCAATCTTTTCCACGACTTCTCTTACTAAATCTAGACTAAGAAGTAATCCATCTCCGGTCTCCAACCAAACTACATGTGATTTACATGACCTTACATACAAAGCTTCAAAAGGTGTCATCCATATACTGGCCTAATAACTATTTTTATAGGAAATTTCGACTAAGTGTAGATGGTTTTCCATGATCTTCCAAAGTCTAGCACACAAGCTCTTAACATATCCTTCAAGACTTTGTTAACTCTTTACGTTTGTCCATCGGTCTATGATGGTATGCGGTACTCATCTTGAGAATAGTACCTAAAACTTCTTTCAGGCTCTTCCAAAATCCACTAGTGAATAATGAATCTCTGTTACTGACTATATTACTAAGAACTATGTATAGTCTGACATTCTTCTTTATAAACAACTTAGCTAGAACGGGTGTCACCCTTGCCAATTTGACTGGAATGAAATGTGCACTCTTAGTCAATTTATCCATTATGACCCAAATACCTTCATTTCCTCTATTCGACCCTAGCAAAACATCTATGAAATCCATATATATGGAATCTCATTTCCATACTGGTATATCCAAAAGCTGAAGCAATCCACTGGACTTCTGATGCTCAGCTTTCACTTGCTGACAATTCAAGCATTGCTTTACCCATAAGCCTACACCCCTTTAAATATCTTCCAAAAAGAAACTCCTTTACATGTCCTAGTTATCTTCGTCCCTACAAGATGAATGGTCAACTTTGATTGATGACAATCCCTAAGAACTTCGTTCCAGGAACACATATCCATCCTTTCTTCTTTAACAATCCATTATAATCAAGATAAAAATCCTTCAAATCATCAATCTCATTTCCACCTTTTGGTCTTCTAATTCATTCGGCTAACAATGGATCATTTCTTTGCATAGAAGCAATCCTTTCGATCAATACCGGTTAAATTTCCAAGCAGGATAACATTGCGGTTCTCTAATTGGAACTAGCGGTCGATCTTAACTGCACACCACAAGTAGTTAATGCTTAAAAATCTTTTCACCTGATATCATTGCTAATACTGCATTCTGATGTTTCCTACTAAGCGCATCTGCTACTTTATTTCCTTCGTCTAGTGTGTACTCAATTCCAAAATCATAAGCAGCTATAAACTCTAACCACCTCTGTTGTGGCATATTTGACTCCTTTTGAGAGAATAGATATCTTAAATACTTATGATCCGTATACAACTCGAATCGTTCTCCCAAAAGACAATGTCTCTACACTTTTAGAGCAAAAATTACAGCAGCCAACTCTAAGTCATGATTTAGATATCTAGCTACATGCAGCCTGAGCTGTCGAGAAGCATGGACAATCACTTTACCCCTTTAAATTAACACAGATCCCAATCATGTTTCGCATGCATCGGTATACACCACCAAATCTTGATTTCCATCCCGGCAACTAACACGGGTTCATTTATCAATAAATGTTTGAACTTCTAGAATGTCTCCTATATTTATCGGTCCAAACATACTTAACGTCCTTCCTTGTCAACTTAGTCTTTGGTGCTGCTATACAGGAGATCCTTGATAAACCTCCGGTAGTAGCTAGCTAGCCCAAGAAAACTCTTTATCTCAGTCACTATCTCAGGTCTCTTCCAATTATTAATAGTTTCTATCTTAGCCGGATCTGCTAATAGCCTCTTTTCCGATGCTACGTGACCAAGAAACTTTACTTCTCTTTTCCAAAAATGACATTTCGAAAACTTCGCCCTTAATTAAAATTGTCTTTTCATCTCAAGTAATATTCTAAAATAAATCTCATGATCTCTTGCATCCTTGGAATATATCAAAGCGTCATCTATAAATACTAACATTAATCTATCCAAATGCTCTTGGAAGATCTGGTTCAACAGATCTACGAAGAAAGTAGGCGCATTAGTTAACCTGAATGACATTACTAACCACTCATACGAGCCATATCTTGTTCGAAATGTTGTCAATGGAATACTATCCTCCTCCGCTCTTAATTGATGGAACCTAGTCGCTAAATCTAGCTGAGAAAATATTTTGGCTCCACTCAACTTATCAAACAAATCATCGACTCTCAACAAAGGATATCTATTCTTCACCCTCTTCTCATTCAACTTTATGTTATCAACGAATAATCATAACGACACGTCTGGTTTCTTTGCGAATACCACAACTGCTCATCATGCTGAACTACTTGGTCTAATAAAAAAAATTCCTTCTAAGTCCACTAGCTTTACCTTTAACTCCTTTATCTCTATAGGTGTCATTCTGCTAGGTGGTCTACTTATGGGTTCAACTCCAGTTACAAAATCTATTCGAAACTAATTGCCAGTTTCGGCGGTAGTCCTGTCACTGACTCAAAGACATTAGCATTCTCCCAAACAATAAAACTCGGTTCAAATCATCTTCCTTCTCCATTGCACCCAACAAAACACCAACTTCAAATTTTGAGTTCCTTACTGAGTATATAATTTGGTCACTATTACTAAGGTGTCATAGTAATATTTTCCTACCTTGGAAAAATAACTTAGCATCGTACTTACTTAACCATTCCATATCCAAAATAATCCCAAAACCTATTAAATCAAACACAAGAAAACTGTAAGCAAATACATGACCTAACAATTCAAGTTCTAAGTGGTCAAACCTCATCTATGAGTTGCATAACCCCCTGTCGGATTTGTAACCCATAAGGAAGTAACTAGGCAAGATGGTTCTAAACTTAGCTTATCTACCAAGTAATGCGAAATAAAAGAATATGATGCTCCAATCAAACAATACTCTGATAGGTATACTATCAATCAAAAGCATACCTCCCATCACAATCTTTCCTTTCTCCGCTATTATGGGTCTCATGGCAGATGGTTCCAAAGCAAACATTTTTCTTTTCTCATCCTTCGTCGATTGCTTGCACTAATTTTTATAATGTCCAATTTTGTCATAGTTGAAGCATTTAATGTTCTTCCTTCCAATAACTGTCTTTCCATCCCTTGAATGACATTCATTCAATAAATGCCCTTTCTTAAGGCACTTTTAGCAAATGACATTAGCTTTTGCTTTCTTGGTAGCTCCACCCTTCTGAGTTCCTTTTTTCTGAAAGAACTTTCTTTTCTAACTCTACCCACTCTGAGTCTCCACTGCTTTGTTACAGCTAAATAAATCAAGTATCTCTTCATTCCTCAAAGTCATCTCCACTACCACATCACATGGATCCCTGAGATGCGGTAAGGTTGCCCTAGCAAGCTCTGGTCTTAACCCATGGATAAACTTTTCCTTTTCATTAATCATGGTATCCACCATGGCATATCCATATCGGGATAACTCCTCAAATCTTTTTGCATATTCCAACACAGTCAGTTCTCCTTGCACTAACTCGGCAAACTTCCTTAGCAAGGTTGACTTAGCAATTTCAGACATAAACCTCTCCTCGAACCTCCTCCTGAACTCTGCCTAAGTCAAGTTCTCCTTCAGCACCCCCATAGTAATATTGTTCCACCAAGACAATGCAGCTCCTTGTAATTGCCTGGATTCCAGTCTCCTCTTTTTCTTATCATTTAGATCCAAATCAGCAAAAATCCTTTAACAATGGAGCAATCAATTCTCCACTTCGATAGCATCCTCAATTCTAATGAGTGGCTTCCCTCTAGGTCTCGCATAGTCCCTACACAAAATAGCATAATTGTTGACAACTGGAACTTCAGGATTTGATCAACCAGCAATTCCACCCACTAGTCCAACCACAACTCCTACTTGCGTTATGTTGAAGAAGAACCGATACATAGCTCCAATATCCATCTGCGGTGTTCCAGCACTCACATTAGCAGCTGTTTGTCAACCTAGATTCCTCCTAGTATTGGACGTAACATTTTGATTTGTTGGGGTGCTCCCTCCATCGAGATTCACTCTTCCGTTTCCTACCACCATACCTTACTTTCCTTACATTTATTCGAACTTCAGTAAGATGCAGAAGAACAATCTAAGAGAGGAAGAATAGAGATAAGGCATATAATTATATAAAGTAAATACAAGTACCTTACTACAGCGTTATACCATATCCCCAATCTTATTTCTCTTATTCATTTGGATTATATTTTCAAAACTCCTTTTAAATTCAAAATTCTTTTAGTTCAACATAAACTTATGTTATGATACCAAGTTGCAACATCCCATATTTTGAGGCCTGAAATTAACCGCTACAGATGCTATAGTCGTCTATAGTATTAATTCCCAATGACAAAATGCGGTAAGGTTAATTGTACCAATAACATCAAAAGCACAACAATATGAAGTTTTCTTAAACATAATTTTTAAAACAAGCCTTCACATTCCATTTAAAAGATAATATCTCATATTCATTACATAATCTCAAACATTGCCTAGGTTCATGTAAATATAAATATTACAAAATACTCCAAGGGAAAAATGTGAAGATGCCCCCTTGGCTAACCAAAGTTACTAACAGATATATACAATTTCTGTCAATACACACATATAACAAAATGACATAACACAGCGGATATAATAGCAATAGACTTTTACATAGCTAGCTTTACCTCATACACGTCTTCGGAAGCTTTATTCGCCAAAACCTACTTAACCTAAAAATTTTACCCTTGACCACTCAATTGAGTATCCAAGAGTTAAAGGAGGAAAACAAAAACATCGGGTCAGACAAAAAATCTGGTGCAAATATGTCATCTCAATTAATGGATATCTAGTGTGACCACGCCACTGAGCGGAACGGGTTTTCCCTTTACTAGTATCCTCTTTATATATGTCTATCATAATCTTGCTTTTGCAATCACAATCGTTAAATAATAACACAATAATAATATACATGCATGCTACTTGGGAAATCATGAAAAATCTGTCTAATCAATGAACTATCTGTCCCAACATTTGTTTTCAAAAGGGTGATTACCAACCTATATGCCTGACTTAGGGCTACCATATTTGTCAAATGTTCCAACTTACTATTAGAGGAAAACTAGACGGTCTTGCCATAACTTACTATTTCTAATGCCAAGCTAATCCTAATGGTTTTGCGCGCTAACCAATAACCTAACTCTGCTTTGTATATTCATTTCTATGCGTAAACCTACTTTTAGTCTTACCCCTGACAAAGCCCTACACACTGGAACTTTTGGACTTATATCGACTAGAGGCTAATAGCTGAAGTATAGGGCGCGACCTTACACCAATCCCATTTAGTTTTCTAATCTCTGAGTCAATTCATCCTTTCACGATTTATCTAAAGGTGATAGGAACAATAATTCTACTAAAATTTTGGGACAATAATCTTTTTATTTCCTTGAAAACATAAATCTTTCCAAATGATTTAATCTTTAAAATCATACTTAAAATAAGGAAAATTGTAGCCCTTACTTTATCAAAACATTTATGCCAAGATTTATGCTCTTATAAAATGATATTGATGAAATTTGAAATCACCTAGAGGTTAAAGCACCTCAAAATCGTAAGCTATAAAGCCAAATTTAATAAAGCTATCTTATTGATGAAACTTGGCGTCAATATCGCGACTAATGTCATCGTCCCTCTTCACTACCAAAATATGTTAAAAAACTTGATTTAATAAAACATAAGGCCATAGAGTCGATATAAATCTATGTCGCATAGCATAGCATTGAGTTCCGTGATTTTGCATAGTATAAAGTTATAAGGCTTAAATATAGGAATGGCGACATTGATGGCTTCCGGCATCAATGCCTTAAGGGGTCAAAATTGAAAATATGGGAATACGGCCTCAACATAGCCGATATAGAAGACTGACGACAACAATGCCTTAGAGAAAACGTGGCATTTATAGGGTCGAACTTGGTAAAAGGCGGCATGTTTATTGCCGATAAGAAAATATGAGGCATCATTGTCTTATGGAGTTAGAATCGTCAATGACGACATGCGGCAATGCTTACATCGAAGTTCCTGAGGTCGACTTCGATTCTCTGCCTTTTACTTTAACCAAGTCCAATCCATTTAATACCAACCAGGGTGAATATCCTATGCATCACCCATGATTGACATCGAAGACCATAGACGTGGCAAGGTGGAAGGCGGCAACATTGACTTCGTTGTGGAAAACTTGCAATTATCGTTAAAGCTGCTAATTTGCTATTAAAAGTAAAAAAAATTCACCAACCGTTTATTTGTCAAAATCCCATTGGATAACAACTTTTCTTTATCAAAATCTTTTTCAAAAAACTACTATAGAGAAAATTTATCACTCCGAAAAAATTTACAAACCCATTAATTAATATTAATATTTTAATACAACTATTAAGTTTCTATAACCTAATAAATTCATAATAAATCATAAAACATGGGAAAAAAATCCTTAAAAATAACAATAAATCAGATTTTATATATTCTTTAACATATAAAAATTTCAGGGCCAAAATATTGTCTAATTATTTTCAATAATTAAAACTCAAAATGAACTATTTTCTTTAATTAAGAAAATCATTAATTATTCAAACCAACTCAAACATTGTGTAATTAAAAACCCTCTTCTAAAATAATGTTTCTAACAGCATATCGAAATTTCAAGTCATTTGGTTATCATATGATAGGTTTTCTCACTTAAATCTATTATTGATTTCATAAAATTAATTCCAATAATTCATATAAACAGATAACCATCCAAACATTCAAATGTGGCATAATATGAATCATGTAACTCGGACCTAAGCATAAAACTTAGAAAAAGCGAACAAACATGAGATGGTTATCATTATTCAACTTGATTGGTTAGTGAGACTTGAGATTTGATTTTAGAGTTGATTTCCCCTAAGCTTTCCTTTAGATTTCCTAGCTTTACTTCTTGGATTCTCTAGCAATTGTCGGTCTAAGCTTTCTTTAGTTTAAGTGGAGTGGAAATGAAATGAAGGTAACGAGAGAATAAGGGTTTATGTTTAGAAAATGAATTTTATTCCTATTTTTCCCTTCTCATACTTCCTCCTCCTATTCAATGTTCTAATCGACATTATTAGTTCATTAATTAAGGCTAGATCCATATTACTTATCAAATCTCAATCTCCTTATCCCTTCACATTATTTTATTTAATTTATCTAATTAAATATCCTAAATAATATTAATCAAAATTAGCGTTGTTGTAGGTACCGCATATCACAGTACACCTCTAGAAAAATATATCGAGGTCAACAAAACATTTTGCACCCCTGCCAACATAGGACCGACCTATCCTCTACTGGATAGTAGCGAATATATCATCACCACGGTTGCTTTGCAACCTTTTACCGGGAGCTCTCATGCACATCCAAATCCATAAATATATATCTAGAAGGGTGCTGACATACCCTAATGGGTGCGACCCACATTGCCTTGCTACATATCCATTGTTTTGATCATTCCCAATTGATGAGGTATGAGGCTACGTTTACCTTTTAGCAAATCCCCCTTGGAATGCTAACACTGTCATCTAGGCAACAATGAAAAGCCACCATTCTTCCATACAAGTTGTTCGGGATATGAACAAACTCAAGGCACTACTTCTAGTACATCCATTTTAAAATCACCATTAAGATTAGTAGCAAGCAGCCCTTGCACTTCAAAGAACTTCATCTTCGATCATCTTCAAGATATCTCCAATTCGAACGCTTATACCTGTTCGAAGTGGTTTTTGGATAATATATTAAATCCCTATCTCTCTGAACCGACAAATGATAATTTTAAAAACTGGCCGAAATTTGATAGTCAGTTATTTAACTAAACAAACAACCAAATCAGATATTTTAATTTCACAAGGAAACCAAGCATGGTTAGCACATAAGCGACCACTAAGCCTCTTAAATTAATCTTTTCATTAACTAAATCCTCATGTGAATTCTTGTATTAAATACTTTTACAATGGTATACTCACAAGTCCTCTCTACTCTTTTCAATACTTGAAAAATATCGATACACTTATCTCAACTTTATAAGTATACCAATAGAACATTTCACTTTCAAACTTAGAAATTTTTTCCATATACTTATATTAAGTATATTAACAAAACACTACATTTTCAATACTTAGAAAATGTAACATATACTTATCTCAATGGTATATGTATATCTTACAAATCTTTAAGAAAGATTCCATTTTCAAACCAAACTTATTTGGGCTAAAACAAATGCCGTTTGAACCCACTAATAATAATAAACCTAAAATATTTTCTTTTTGGTGTAAGTAAAACAGGTCGTACGGAAATTAAACCATATATATTTACTACCACTTTTTGATTTCAAACAGTACTATCCCTCGATTAACAATGAAAGTGGACAAGTTAGGAAATTAGACTTGCTTCGATATATGTTCTAAATTCTCAAGATAGAGATGAGTTTTCATACCTTGAAATTTGGTGTTAAGTACGGAAAGAACACTTTCTACCGCCGTAATTTAAAATGATCATTTATGGAAATTGGGTCTCGATCTTTTTATAAATCCTTTCTTATAAAATGCCTTTATAAAACACCCTATATTTACAAACTTCTTTTGCAAAATATTATTTATAATTATAAAATTCCCTTTATAATTATATATAAAAATAATTATACATCTCCTTACATAAATCTCCAGACATATTTAATAAACTCTTTTATAAACATTTTTTATACTTTTATAAAACTCTTTTACAAAACTTCTTTTATAAAATATAATTTATGAAACTCATTTTATAAATTCCTAAATTTAATAGCAACTTTTTTTATAAAACCCCAAATTCATTTGTAAAACTCCTTTTATAAATTTCTAAGTAAAATTACAAAACTCCCTTTATAAAATCGACTCTATATATAAACCAAACTCCAAATATAAAACAAACTCCAAATATAATTATAAATCTCATATACTTTCCATAACATGATCATTCCATATATTACAATAAATTTACACTGTGATTTTTTTCTTCAAATTATAAAATGATAATATTTTCCCTTTTGTGAAATATCATTTATAAATATGTTCCTTTATTTCAACCTTTCATAAAAATGTTTCACAAATACTTATTCTCAAATCACTTTAAAATAAAAGATAAAACCCTTTATTTCCTTTAAAATAAACATTCATTGTTAGAATAACTTTTTCATAAGGATAAATAATTTCCAAAATAATTTTAAATTATTTACGTATATACATATATTAGAAAGAATAAAAATAGAAAAAGTTGAAGTAAAATAGAGAAGTACAAAAACTATTTTTGTATAAAATATCATAGAAAACTGAATATGTCGGATTGAAAATCATTTCTCCAAATCGAAACTGTTTCCAGATCAAAACAACAGTTAATAGTATTTTTCAAAATACTATAACGAGACCAATAGTTACTATAACACTTAACCAAATGGTATTACTACTTTTTCTACCAAAAGAGTTCAACATTTAACATATGTCAGTGTCTCGTCCAATAGGGCCAATCTATCAAATTTTGACATTTAACAATCTGTATGATAGATATTAAAATCTACAGGTATATACTTGGAATTAATAATTCACAACGGTGAGAAATCCAGGTTTCTCTACAAATTTTCTCGGTATTTTCATTTCAAATATCATTCGCTTTCCAAAGTAGATATTTAACCAAACCAACCAATAATTTGTTCAAACACAAATAGTAAAATTTATCTACTATATAACACTGATTACCCAAAAAGATGAGTTCAACTCATCGAAATTCCAATGGACAATTAGGCGTTCCAGTTTGAAGGCGTTCGATTTTAACCCAAAATTTCACTTGCTCTAAATTTAGTAAATCCGGTTCCATCATGTGGTTATAATCATTACAAGTGCAACGCAAAAAATCACACCTCGATTGGACTTCGTATGAAGAAGTTACATATTTTTTAAGATTGAGATTAAATGAAATAAAATTGTATTCACTAATTACATTATTAAAGTTAATTACCCTCATAAATTTCTCTTCCCTAGTTCAAAAACATAGAACTGCTGCCTGATACAGAAATGCATACCCATCGCCAACCCTCTCTCTCCCCCTCCATTCTCCTTCTCCGATCAACGAATCAATGCACCGAGGAATCCCACGCGCTCCCCTATGCGAGAGCTACCTCCCCGACCCAATGAAGTACAACCCGACCCTTCCACTAAATTCGTGACCTGATAAGCTCTTTCCCTGCTTCAAAATCCACACGATCCCAAATGTTTACCGCACCCTACCCATTTTTTCCAAAAGATACTCCTTCGAACAAGAACTACCACGCCACCGTCCGATTCGCCAAACGTCGACCATAAATCAAGAAAAATCAAACCCTAGCTCACTACCCTTCACGCTCAACACCTCAAACATGACAACAACCTCTCATGTTAACAAAGATATGTAGATCTACATCCCATGAGTTCAAAGATTTAAACTTATGTGTAATGTTTATTTGATATAGGTTACAAAAGCTATGAAACGAGTTTATAGTTCGGCACCTCCTACCACATCTAAATCGCTTCCTAATGCAGCTCCTACCCCAGCTTCTAATGCTTTTACTGAACCGAAGGATTGAACTAAATTTTCCTCATTGCATGAGCAAAAAAAAATTAATCTGCATTTATGTATCATGTGCACTTCTATGGAAACAACAGTTTTACAAACGATAAACTGTAGAGCAATAATTTACATAGTGCAATTTAGTTAATCTCTGCAGAGTTCAATTTTAAAAATTCACACCAGAATATCCCTGAGCATTCCAGAAGATGTGGTAGGATTTTCTTGTTTTTGGTTTATAGGAGATAGTCAATAGAACTGCAAAAGAGCAAAAAAAGGAAGTAAAGTGTTTGCTTATACTTATTCACCTATCTCCGGTATCACGCTGCACAGCCTTCCATCCGTGTGCTTACCATGAACAACAAAACAAAAATACGATCACTCACATGAATGCGACATGATCCCAAAATAATAATAAAATACACTAGTTATATTATTCTGTAAAATCACAAAATACCATCATTTGCTAAAAAATCATCAAACGAATATTTAAATATTTTTTGAATTAAAAATTATGGAAAAATCGTATAAATTAAATTTATATATATCAGTAGAAAGATTCGTTATATTAATAATTGATTTTTCTTATTACTTATTAAATTCAAATCAAATTTGAATATTTAAATAAATTAAATCTTTTTATTCAAATCTTTAAAAATTTCAGGTCATTACACTCATCCTCATTTGTGAGTCAGTCCACTTTAGTTTTCTGCTTCAAATTTATAGCTTGAACATGAAGAGCACTAACTAGTTTGCTCTGAGACTGAGAGAATTTATTAACTTGAGCAAAGTCTGCACTATCTTTATCAATAATATTGTACAGGAGCTCACATTCTTTTCTGATTTGATTAATTTTTTATTTTGAGTTGTTTTTATTCTATATTTTCTTTAGTCCTTTGTAACATCTTATTGAACTTAAATTGGGCAGTGCCTTGAATAAGGTTAGCAAGACTGTTCAAAACTGTTTCCTTATTTGGATTCTCATGAAACCGTCCATTTACAATCTAAATGGAAATTTATTTTATTTGAATTATTATTTAAAAGAGAATTTGAATTAAGGTATGACCACTATTAGCTTAGGGGAGCGTATTACAGTTAAAATTTGGGAAATAGTTTATAAAAGTCTGATTTATTTAGATTCTATCTGGTTACAATGTAAATTTCTAAATTTCCCCGATATCCAAGTAAATTTATTACCAAACAAAGTGGGTTCAACTAACCCAGTTTTCAAAATGAAGTTGTTAGCTAATTCTCTTTTTTTGAAAGGAATCAGATTACCCACTCTCTTTTCAAAATTATATAGTACAGTGTTAAAGTCCCCTATTAAAATCCAAGGATAATTTATTTTATTACTAAGAAGCTTTAAGTGATTCCAAAGCGTTGTTCTCTCGGTCTCGCTATTTGACGCATATATAAATGTAATTTCTAATATCAAACCTCCTTATTTTCACAAATACAATGTATATATTATAGATTTATAAAGAATTGTTTTTTTTCCCATATACTTAGGTCAGTTAAAATCATAGTATTGTCATTTCCTCTCATGGCATTATTATTAATAATGTTTCACCTGTCTAATTAATTTTATTATTATCTAACTTATGTTCAAGAAGACCAACGATGCGAGGCTTGTATAAGCTGATAAGATTCAAAAGATCAATTTTCCTTTTTGAGGAGTTAAGACCTCTAACATTCCGTGAAATTATAGACACAATATTTATTATTAAAGGATATTGTAAAGGATATTCTCTTCCATCACAATGAGAGTCTGTGTTACTCCTTATTTACTAGTCTCATTCCACTTTTTTTTGTGAGAATATTTAGTTTGCACTTGAAGATGGTATTCCCGGTTTGGATTCTTTATTATGTATTTTTTCCTGAACTCTGCTCCATCTTTTATCTGGTCTGTAGCGCTAGGCCTGAAAATTTCATTTATGTTTTTTATTTTGTTTTTCTCTCTTATTTTTTTAATAGGGAAGGAGGAAGCAGTAAGAAATATGGTTGTATTTTGAATCAGCAATTCAGTATTTCCTGCAGTTCCTAGACTTAGTGCAAGGGATTCAGTGACATTCCTGCTCTTAAAATTGCTCAAATTTTGAATATTATATATATTATCCATAATGATATGGTTATTATCTGTAATTAAGCTTGAGCTATCCTGGTAGGGGGATGCTCAATGACCTTTTCTTTATAATCCCCAACTGCTTGTCCGATTGTACTCTTATTGCTAAAAATGTTTGTTATCAAGTCTAACTCAGTGGGTTCTTGTATGGTCGCGTCTCGACTTGATTCCTCACTAACAATGGGATTTTGCTTGAAAAACTTTTAGTCTGTAGTTCCATATTTGCTATTATTTACTTCATGATTTCTCAAATCAACAACATCATTTTTCTCATTATTGATATCCGTATTAACAAAATCACAACTTCTTTGATTTGCATTCTGATTTACTACATTAGTGTTTTCAAAAGTTGAATTTTTCCTAAAAGAGTTTCAGATAGCTGCATCTACATTTATATTTGATTCAGAAGTTAGACTACCAAAACCGAAGCTTGGATTTTTATCAACTTCCATGCTTTTAGGAATTGAGTTTGAATTATTTGGGGCTGCAGTTGCATTACTCTTTTCTTTCCATACTTTCTTGGCTTGGCAGTTTTCTGTATAATGGCTGAAACAAACATGGGATTTACATCTTGGAGGAACCAATTCATAGTCGATTTTTTGCATAAGGTTTTCTCTATCATACATAGAGATGTGGACCTCCTTTGGAAGGTCAGCATCTGCTTTAATTTCTATGAAAATTCTAGCATAGCATAATCTAGTTTCATTCGCAGTAGGTTCATCCGATTTCAATAGAATTCCTACTACACTAGCAATGGCACTAAATGTAACTTTATCCCATAACTTTAAATTAAACTCCGGTAAACAAATCCTAATAGGCATAGTTGTGAATAAATCTCTATCAAGATTCGGTTTCTTGCTCCATCTTTTCAGTATAATGAATTTTACATTAATAAAATATGGACCTCCATTAACGATTTTCCCACAATCCACTGCATTTGAGAATTTAGTGTTGAAAAACCCATTATTCCAGTGTAAATTTCGAATTTACCTGTTGGGTTCCAAGTTCTTGAGATGAAAGTGTAATGACCCAAATTATATCATCTTGATTGAAAATATTTAATAAATTTTAAACATTCAATTAATGGTTTTAATAATTAAATAACCCTCTTTTAATTTATAACTAATGATAAAAAACTCATTTTTGAATTTTTTACAAAAATAGGTAGTTCACTGAAAATCAGAAAATGTGACCGGAGATAGTTTTTCGAATTTTTGATTTTTCATCGACTAAAAGTTGTTGGAAATTTTGGAACACTTTAGTAGAGATATGCATATATATATATATATATATATATATGTATGTATGTATGTATATATATAACATATGTATGGATAAGGTAATAATATGGTAAATATGTATTTACTTAAGTAAAAGAAAGGGGATACGATTTTTATCCAAAATCTAAATATAAAAAAAAAGGAATGAAATGTCACATTTCAACACATCATGGTACAAGGAAGGGAAGAACATGATGGATAAAAGAAGGGGTGGAGATACCATGTGCGTGGTACAAGGAAGAGGAGGAAATCTGGTGATGTGGCAAATTTTAAATGGAGGGTATGTACAAAAGGGTAATTTAGTAATTTGTTTATTTCATTTTACATAAAAACAATTTCCTACTTTTTGTATGTCATTTTTTTCATTTCATTCCATATTTTCAAAAACTCCATCTTCTTTTCCAATGCTCTAAAAACATTTTAATGGCTTTCTGAGTTTTCAAAGTTTAAAATCCTTCTTTTTTCCACTTTTAATTCTTAAAAACCAGTTTAAACGCATTTTCTTCTCTTCCTACACGTCCTCTTTCTCAAAACAAGCCCGCATCACCCTTATCCACCCAGAGCTAAGCTTATCACCACTAGGCCGAGCCCAAAAAGCACTTCCCAAAGTCCAAAATCAAGTTTTTCTAAAGCAAATCCAAGATCTAGGTCGTATTCAAAAACATAGTGGAAGTTTGGTTTGTTTCATGAGCTTTTGGTGAGTAAAGCTCATATTTTTAAATAAGTTTTTAATTTTATGTTATTGCTAATAGTTGTATTGATGTTGGTTTGAAATATATTGTGTTTAATGCTTTGCATATGTGAGATAATATATATTGTTTGGTAGCGAACTTGGAAATTTAGTTTGGATGTTAAGTGATGTTGAAAGTAGTAATTTTTTACTTTGTGTATAATTTTATAGTATGTGATAAATGTATGGACTTATGCTATGTTGTTGTATGCTAAAAGAAAATAGCACTTAAAGTTGTTTTGTCACGACATCAAGATCCTTGTTTAAACTTATTTTACTTGAGTGTTTTCCAAAAATGTTTATAAGTATTAAACTTTATTTTTAGTTTCCAAAACTCTTACATAAAACTTTAAGTAAGTTAAAACAAAAAGTTAAGGGCTTGAAGTGTATTGGATATGTAAACTAGCTTGGAATTATGGTATTCATAGCGATAATCACTATGGATGCATTTCGTAAAAATGAACAATTTTTGTAAACTAAAAGTGTTTTCCCTTTATGTATTATGGAAAAAAAATTCCAACATGTTATAAGTATTTAAAGGTAATTAATAATTATTAATTAAGCAAGGGTTTAATGATTATTTTATTTATTAGTTAAGTAAAGATAATTAGTACTTAATCACCAATTAAGTGAAGTTAATTAGTACTTGATTTTTAATTAAGTAAGGCAATTATAATTAATTAAGCAAATTTAATTAATTACTGTTTAATAAAAAGTTAATTATTTAATTAATTATAAATTAAAGGTTAATTATTTAATTAATTATTCTCTAAGTAAGGTTTAGTTATTTAATTAACTATTAATTAAGTGAGGTTTAAGTATTAATCAACTATTAATTAGGCACGGTCAATTATTGATTAATTACTAATTAAGTTAAGATTTATTTTAGATTTAACTATGAATTAATTAAGTGTAACGACCCATATTTTTGGACAGTTTAAATCGACAATAAACCTTACATGTCAAACTCAAACCATTCAAAAGGGAGGATTGTCATGGGGTAAATAAGAAAAACTAGGGAAAGAAAGAAAAACAAATACAGAATCTCGCAGCGGAATGACAAAATATAATAATCAAATAACATTTCATGAAACTGTTACAAATAACATTAGATTACACTTTTACAATACAGATCAGAGTACATATAGTAGAAATAAATAGAATGTAGAGGAACAACATGATACAGCGAAATAAAAAAAAAATATGAATGGTATACAATCTTCGTCTTCATCATCCAAAAAGCAGTTTTCGATGCACTGAAAAACTCAGGCTGACCCGAACGAATTGAAAAGACAAAACACTCGAGTCGGAACTAAAAGATCTTATGTAAGTTAAATCAACAGTAAATAAATATGAGTATAACGGCATCGGAGATGTTTACGGGGTTTGACATCTCCTATCCAGTGTCAACGTGAGTGCAATAACTTAAGAGATGTTCGAGATTTACATCTCCTAGGGATCCATTAAACTATCTACATACATAGTACAATACGCTATTATAATAGTGTCTATAGTAAAGTAAAGTATAGAAATAGCGATAAGGCGTTACCTGAAAGTCTACAGGGTGGATCATGTAGTGTATATGCAAGTATATGTGACAAAATATATAATGCAACTAAAACAATATTAATCTACGTAAATATAGAATAAGCACACTAGGATTTTATACTTGGTTCAGACCTTTCGTCCTACGTCCATGGCCGAAGCTCCCCTTCGGAATTCGACTGTCAAACACCCTCGCTTCGCCCGGAGGAATAGGCTTGGTTACAATAAATTTTTCTTGTCAAATGTATGTTCTGTAACACGGATATTAACTAATTAGTACAAATGCTTTCATTATATATCTAGAGAGTATTGTCTATGAAGAATTGAATATTTAGAAGAGTAAAATACAAGTATAGATTGCTAGAGATCAAGAGTATATGATAGAGTATGTATTAGAGAGCGTAAGTAAGTAAGGTGATTTGTTCTCTTGATTCTTGATGATATATATAGTTGTAGAGAGGTTCCTTGAGTAGTTGCATCCATTAACAAGTGCTTTACAGTTGCTTCTGTTGATGATGAAGAGTTGCAGCGAAGAAAAACGAAGATGTCTATTCGAATGTGGCAGTTGAAGTTTAAATTTAAAATCCAAGTTTGAAATCAGACGTCTGGTATTTGTATCAGACGTTTGACACTATATATTTTTTGTATATAGTAGATTTTCAGACGTCTGAGTGTTACTAGCATGCGTCTGGTTTAGTCTGTTTGTAGTTCTAGAGGACTTTTCCAGATGTTTGTCTTATGCACCCAAACGTATGAAACTTGTGCATGTCCGTTTTGTGCATCTTTATGTAGCTTCTCTGTACCTATCGACTTGTAGTCTCTTGTAGTGTTCTTTGAGCCTTATTTTTATCTTTCTAGTGATGTAATTCTAGCAAGTACCTGTATATAGAAATATAGAAATATATATATATATATATATATGCATATTTGATTTCCATTGCATAGTTATTGTCATCGAAACTGTAGATTTGATTTTCTAACAATCTCCCTCTTTTTGATGATGACAATTATACAATGTACATACATATAATTTTATAAATCCTCCCCCCCCCCCCGAATATGTGCTTTCTATCATTATTGTAATTTATATTATTTCTCCCCCTTTGGCATTATCAAAAAGGATTTATAACTTTTTAACTGTAGACATCATTTCCATTCCATTAATTATTTACCAATCAGAAATATATAAAGAAATAACACACCAAAAAGGAAATTTCATTAATCGCATTAATTGATTACATTCATCATATTTATACAAAAGATGGAATCCTAAGAAATCTAAAGATTTTTTGGAGAAGCTTTTTCTTGATCATCTCCTTTATTTTTATCCTTGGAAGAACTTGCTTGTTTTTTAGGAGATGTAGAATTTTGTTCGAGAGGTTCGTTCTCCTCGTCAAAAAATTTGGAATGTTTCGAAGGAGGAGGAGAAGACATTGGAGTTAGCCAATCTTCTGAAGGTGGTGTAGGACCACGAACCCTTTGAAGAACCTCCTTTAGAATAGATAATGTAGTTGAAAGTGACGTTTCAACTGTGGCTAGGCGAGAAGCAAAAGATGTTTCAAAACTATCAATGCATTTAGCCAACAATTTTTGATTTCGAGACAAAATAAGCTGATTTTGGAGAGTTAGGTCGCGAATACTCTCATTTGGATTGGTATCTGTGCGAGTCTCCAAAATATCATCTTGGCACATATAATCAAATGGTGCAGAGGAGGAGGAGTAGTCTCGTGGTGTTGCTCCACATCTTGTGATGGTTCAGGTTGTGTTTGAGGTGGAGGCCCAGCTTGTCTGGCTTAACGACGTTGCGTCCAATCTTCAAAAGATAGAAAATACGGAGGATTTTTCGGCAAGTGCATTAGGGAGAAAAATTTGGTGGATGCATATTTTAGAGAAATCTCTTCAAAAGTGGATAAATATGAGAGGATGTTGTGAGCTCGTAGAAGTCTCATGATATATGTAGGATAGATGATGGATGGGTGTGATTGAGTCCAAAAGTGTTTGAGCTCGTCAAATATAAATTTTGCTCAATTGACCCTTGTTCCACTGAATATAGCATACAGGGCCTTGTGCTCTAGCTCCATGATCTGCTCATGACTACCAAGGCGAGGAATGCTAGTATTGATAATCATTCTAGTGAGAAGTCTCGCCTTAGGTCATAGGTATTTGGATGCGAATCTAGGCATTTCATCTTCCCACATTTGATGTGTTATATTATCTCCCGGTTTTAGACGCATAATATTCCCCTGTATCGGAACATCCGAGAGTTCGGCCTATGATCCCTAGAGTAAGCCTAATTGTGTTGCCGTAAACACTAGACCACAGCCAATTATCATCATTGTTAGTGTTCCAAATTGTTGTGCTATCCAAATTAGCGTAGAAAAGAAATATGGCCAACTGATCAATTTGGATGTTATTAGGATTAAAGAATATCAAAGTTTCTAAACCAACAGTTTCACACATTTCGTCTAAATCATACATTGGAAACTTTTTATAAAATGGGTCTGTATGGAGTTTCTTTTTTTGAATATCCGCATATCTCTTGAGTGAATGTGGTACACGATTCATCCATCGTTCAATTTGATCGTCTGAGAAAACTTGAGGGTTGGAGGAAGTTGCTTGGTCTTGTTCTCGCTTAGAGATCTTAGGATTTTTTGTTTTAGGAGCCATCGAATTTGATCGAGTTTGGAAGAGGAAGTATTTTTGAGAAGTAAGAAATCAATTTTTCAGTAGAAATAAATTAAAACGAAGTGAGAGAAGTAAAAAAATAGACGTTAATTGGGCACATAAGAGTGTCGATTGAATTTCATACGTCTGGAAGGTAATTCAGACGTCTGATTTAACCTAGTTTAAAGATAGTAAATAGAATCAGACGTCTGATTGTTTATGGTAGACGTCTGGATTTGATCGATTTTTAATTTTTGACAGTGAGAGAGAATTATCAGACGTCAATTTGTAGAAATAGACGTCTAGAATAGGTCTAAATTTTATTTTTGTAGGACAAATAGTTTTCTTAGACGTCTAGATATAATATTAGACGTTTGAAAATGGTCTGATTTTTTATCTTATGGAGGCAGACACTTTGTTCAGACGTCTGGTCAATAGTTCAGACGTTTGAAATCGACTGGTTTCTATTTTTTATGAAGCAGAGATGATTTCAGACGTTTGAAAGGCTATATCAGACGTCTGATATATGCACGATGGTTAAAAATTTGTGTGATACCAGAGTGTCAGACGTCTGATGGCAATGTTCAGACATCTGAAATGAAAATTTTGTCTAAAAATAGCCTAATTTTGAAAGGGGATGCTTATTTTTTAAGAGTTTGAAAAAAAGTATTACTATTTGTGAAATATAATACAAATATATGTAGATAAAAATACAATGAGAATAATTAACTTTATTTAGATGGCGATGGAGCATTGCAATCTTCAGACTTGTCATCCCTCCATGGCTTGAGTGGAAACCATATATTTCCACGTTTGTGGGTTCTTGGAGAACCAGAGAATCGCTTAGGTGGAGGATCTAAAGGTGTATGACAAGATGCAGAGAGATCCAAAGAACTGCAAGGAATCGGAAGTGGTTCATGTACACCCTTTTTCCTCGAATCACAAAATTTTATTGCTACTTGCTCCAAAAAACTTACTCATCGCGCCTTGAATTTTTGCACAAAGTACAATTCTCATTGGAACTCTATTTGTTGCTTTTGATAGTGATATATGTCATCAATTTTCTCCTTGGTGTTAGGAGAAACAAATAGATATCGTTTGGACTTCTTTTTATTGGAGTGAATCCCGTGTGGTAGGAGGACCACATATACGTCGATTCTTGATTTGGTGTAGGGGTAGGAAAGCGGTGAGGTGTATCCGTTGAGCTATCTGTTGTTAGTGTCGAGAAGGACAAATGAGAATTGTCGAAAGACATGATTATATTTTTTGTTGTAAAAATATGAAATCTATATATTCTTTACTTTTTGTTTTGTAAGATGTATATATATGATTTTAAAAATTATTTATAGGTAATTTCAGATAACAACCACCTAAAAAATTTAAGGTGAAGGAATTATCAATTTTAATTTGTGGATAAAAACTTTTAGCTAAACATAGAATAAATAAAGATGTAGTATTAGTTTAGAAGATCATTAAGAGAGCATATTCCTAAATCGCGTCGTAGTTTAACAAATGTTTGTTCGTTTAGTGGTTTTGTGAAAATATCTACTATTTGATTCTTGGTATTTACGTATTCTAATGTAATAATTTCTTTTTCTACAATGTCACGTAAAAAATGATGTCGTATATCCATATGTTTAGTACGTGAATGATTTACAGGGTTTTTTGATAGATTTATTGCACTCGTGTTATCGTAATATATTGGTGATTTATTAATAACTTTGCCCAAATCCGTAAGTGTTTGTTGCATGTATATCACTTGTGCACATGCTAGAGCTGCTGAAATATATTCGGCTTCGCAAGTATATAAGGCGACACAATTTTTGCTTTTTGCTAAACCATGAAATTAATGATTGTCCGATAAAGTGACATGTTCTGTTAGTACTCTTACGATTTGTTTACATCCACCGAAATCCACATCACTCTATGAACTAGTTCAAACGATGATCCCTTAGGGTAAAACAAACCGTAATCTCTAGTACTAGATAGATATCGTAAGATACATTTAATAGCTCTTTGATGAGATTCTTTTGGTTTTGCTTGAAATCGTGCATAAAGACATACACTCATCATAATGTAGAGTCGACTAGCCATCAAATAAAGTAAGGAGCCAATCATATTACGATATAATTTTAAATCAAAATCTTTTCCGCTATCATCTTTTTCCAAGTGAACACTAGTACTCATCGGTGTTGGTTTACTAGAAGTTTTATCCATTTCAAAACGAGTAATAGATCGTTACAATATTTTTCTTGATGAATAAAGATACGATTTTCAAGTTTTACTTGTAAACCGAAAAAGAAATTTAATTCACCCATGTGAGACATTTCAAATTCATTTTTCATAATATCTGAAAATTGATTACAAAGATTTTCATTAGTTGAACCAAAAAAAATATCGTCTACTTAAATTTGTACAACTAAAATGTCGTTATTTTCTCGTTTAATAAACAAAGTTGTATTGATTTTACCTATTTGAAAACCAGATGTAATTAAATGTTTTTTAAGATGTTTGTACCAGGCACGGTGGACTTGTTTTAAACCATATGAGGCTTTTTGTAATATAAAAACATGGTCGGGATATTTTTCGTGAACAAACAGTGGAGGTTGTTCAACATATATGTTTTCTTTAATAAAACCATTTAAAAAAGCACTTTTGACATCCATTTGAAATAGTTTAAAATTGTGATGATTTGAAAAGGCGAGTAATGTATGTATGGCCTCGAGTCTTGCTACTAGAGCAAAGGTTTCGTCGTAGTCGATACTTCTTCTTGATTATAACCTTGAGCAACTAGATGTGCTTTATTTCTAACTATATTTCCATTTTCATCTGCTTTGTTTTTAAATACCCATTTTGTTCCTATAACCGATTGATTTTCTGGTCTTGGTACTAATTCCCAAACATTATTACGTTCAAATTAATTTAATTCTTCTTGCATAGATATTATCCAAAAGTTATCATTTGAAGCTTCTTTATAATTTTTCGGTTCAAAATTTGACATAAATGCTATATGACTTATTTCGTTAAGTTGATTTCTAATTACTCTAGAGTTAAGATCTCCAATGATGTTATCTTATGGATGATCTTTTAAAATTCTAAGAGATGATACTAAAGTACTATTTTGTGCATTTGTTTCATTATTGAAAGAATTTGTTGTATTTGTTATTGGAATTATTTCTTCACTGTCATTAGTATGATGGTTAAGAAAATTTTCATCAAACGAAACATGTAAACTTTCTTCAACTGTGTTATTTCGTTTATTAAAAATTCTATATGCCTTGCTACGATCCGAATTCCAACAAAGATTTCTTCATCGGCCTTCGGATCAAATTTTTCTAAATTATCTTTTGTATTTGATATAAAATATTTTGATCCGAAAGTTTTGAAGTATGACACTTTAGGTTTTCTTCCAAAACAATATTTCAAAATAAGTCTGTTTAGTCATAGGTTATATGATTACTCGATTCAAAAAATAACAAGCTGCGGCAATAGCTTCAGCCCAAAAATGTTTTGGTAGACCACTACTATTTAATAGTGTTTGTGCACATTCCTGTAACGTATGATTTTTTCTTTCTACTACACTACTTTGTTAAGGTGTGCGGGAAAAAGAAAAATTATGACTTACACCTTTTTTATTACAAAAATTAGTAAAAAGATCATTTTCAAATTCTCCACCGTGATCATTTCGAATATTCTTAATTTTCAAATCCATTTGAGTTTTAATTATTTTAGCAAAAAATTTAAACATACCAAAGGTGTCACTTTTATGTTTTAAAAATAAAGTCCATGTATATCTTGAAAAATCATCAACTATTACGAAAACATATTTGTTGTGATTTATAGATCGTACTTGAGTTGGACCAAATAAATCTAAATGTAATAATTCTAATGGTTGTTTTGTGGAAATATTATTTTTAGATTTAAAAAATCTTTTCTTTAGTTTTTCAGTTTGACAATCGTCACATAAATTTTCTACTTTGTAATTTATTTTAGGCAATCTTCTAACTAGCTCATATTTTCCTAATTTATTAATATATTTAAAATTAATATGACAAAATCGTTTATGCCACAACCATGGATCGTCATGTTTGGCGGTTAAACATAAATTTGAATTTCGATTTATATTCACATTTAAGACATAAATATTTTTGTTTCTAAAACCCTCAGAGATAAATTATTTGTTATTTTCGAAAATATTACATCTATCTTTTTCGAAATTGATGTGAAAACCTTATCGCATAATTGACTAATACTAAGTAGGTTGTGTTTTAAATTTTCTACTAACAAAGCATTTGTAATAATAGGAGAGTTAGAAAGACCATAGTTGATGACTTCTCCAATTCCAACGACGTATCCTTTTGAGTTATCTCCAAAAGTAATCATTCCGTCATCGATGTATGTTATATTTGATAACATTTTTGAGTTTTCGGTCATATACTTAGAGCATCCACTATCAAGTATCCATTTCTCCTTATTTTTTATTTTTGGTACCTGCAAAATAAAAGATGATTTAATTGGTACCCATATATTTTGTTAGGGTCCTAGATGTTAGGAGGAGCATGTAGCCATACCCAAGAAGGTTTGGTACCTTTATGAACATAATTTTTATTATAGACTACATTATCTAAAAAATTATTAATATGTTTTTGTCAAATCAAATTATTATTTATCTTAGGAATCCAAATTTTAATATGTTTGGTATTCAGATTAGGCATAGGTGATTTTTTAGTCTTTTGATAAATACAACTATATTTCTTAACATTATTCCCTTTTTGTTTAGGAATATTTTTAAATCCTTATTGCATTTCTATTACCTAATGGTTTTGAAGTTTTAATAAGATTTTCCAAATCTTATTTTCCTTTATTAAATTTTGAAACATTATTTTTAATTTTATCTAATTTTTCTTTTAATTCTAAATTTTCAATTTTCAATGTTTCTATATTACTCTTCAGGTTGACATTTTCTTTTAACATGTTACCCTTTTCTAGTTTAGTTTTATCAAAATCAATAGCCATAGTCTCATTTTCAACCAAACTATTTTTAATTTTTTCTTGAGATAATTCTAGTTCTTCTTCTAAAATAATTTTTTCATCTTTTAACATTCCTATTTCAAGTTATAATCTATTTATTTTGGTTACATGTTCTTTATTCAATTTTTTAATTTGTCCAAATTTATCATCTAATTCCATGCTAAGTTCTAATAATTCATCATGGCTAAGTTCGTGACATACCTCATTAGTTCGTGCCTAAAGCATACATTAGCTTGTTCTCCGTCACTATCGCTGTCACTATCTGATGATGATGAAGAATCCGAGTCATCCCACGTTACTTTGAAAGCTTTCTTCTTTTTGAATTTTTCAAATTTGTTCTTCTTTTTATCATTGTTGAGCTTGGGACAATCTTTCTTCATATGTCCAAATTGGTCACATTCATAGCATTTGATTGGTGTTTGATTTGTTGAGCTTGATTTTCCTCCTTTCTAAAATCTAGTCATTCTCCTAAACTTCTTGAATTTGTTGTAGTTTTTGGCCATAGATAAAATTTCTTCTTCGTCTAAGTCGGAGTCTTCATTTGTTATTGGGAATGCTATGTTCTTCTATTTTGAATTTTGTTCTTTTCATGCCTGAAAATTAGCTTCATAGGACATTAAATTTCCTATCAGTTCTTCAATTAAGAGTGTTGAGAGATCATTAGCTTCTTCGAAAACTAATACTTTTCTTTTCCACATGGAGTTAAAGAATTGAGTATTCTAGATATTAAGTCAAAATTTGTTAATTTGACTCCAAGTGCCATTAAATCGTGTTGAATGGTTTGAAATCTAGAGTACACGTCTAATATAGATTCATTTTGTTTCATTTTAAATGATGAAAATTGATTGTGTAAAATTTAAAACTTAGTTTGTTTAACTTTGTTTGTGCCTTCGTGTGTAACTTGTAAGGTACGCCAAATATCATATGTAATGTTAAATAACATGACACGTGAAAATTCATTCTTATCTAACGAACAAAATAAAACATTCATAGCTTTGGCATTATTATAAGCTGTGGTTTTTTATGCATCATTCCATGTGTTCATAGCAATGTTAGGTGCTTCATATTTAATTTGAGTGGCTGATCAAATTTCAAATCCATTAGCTTTCATAAACATTCTCATACGTGTTGACCAATATGCATAGTAGAACCATTAAAAAGTGGGGGTCGTGCAGTGGATCGACCTTCTTGAAAAATACTTGCCATATTATAGTGATTTGAAAACATGTTACTGCACTTTGATCAAACTTTGCTTTGATACCAATTAAAAGTCTATAGGGTGGATCGTGTAGTGTATATACAAGTATATGTGACAAAATATATAAAGCAACTAACATAATATTAATCTACGTAAATATGGAATAAGCATACCAAGATTTTATACTTGGTTCGGACCTCCCGTCCTATGTCCAGTCCTGAAGCTCCCCTTCGGAATTCGACTATGAAACACCCTCGCTTCCCCCGGAGGAATAGGCATGGTTACAATAAATTGTTCTTGTCAAATGTGTGTTATATAACACTGATATTGACTAATTAGTACAAATGCTTCCAATATATATCTAGAGAGTATTGTTTATAAAGAACTGAATATTTGAAAGAGTAAAATACAAGTATAGATTGATAGAGATCAAGAGTATATGATAGAATATGTAATTAGAGAGCATAAGTAAGTACGGTGATTTGTTCTCTTGATTCTTGATGATATATATAGCTGTAGAGAGGTTCCTTGAGTAGTTGCATCCATTAACAAGTGCTCTACAATTACTTCTATTGATGATGAAGATTGCAACGAAGAGAAGCGAAGATGTCTATTCGAATGTGGCGGTTGAAGTTTAAATTTAAAATCCGAGTTCGAAATCAGACGTCTGGTATTTGTATCAGACGTCTGATAATATATATTTTTTGTATATGTTAGATTTTCAAACGTCTGAGTGCTACTGCCAAACGTCTGGTTTAGTCTATTTGTAGTTCCAGATGACTTTTTCAGACGTCTGGCTTGTGCACCCAGACATATGAAACTTGTGCATGTCTGTTTTGTGCATCTTTTATGTTGCTTCTTTGTACCAATCGACTTTTAGTCTCTTATTGTGTTCTTTGAGCCTTGTTCTTGTCTTTCTAGTGATGTTATTCTAGCAAGTACCTATATATAGAAATATGTATATGCATATTTGATTTCCATTGTATAGTTGTTGTCATCGAAACAGTGGATTTGATTTCCTAACATTACCCATATCCTCCTTAACACATTTGGTATATCCCATAGTCTATATAGTACTGTAAGCTGCTCCATGAGGTTTACTCAGAGGGCACTCCATAGGTAAGGTACAAACCAAACTCGTAGAAGGTGCGATACGGCATATGAACACGGTACTTGAGGCAATGCTAGGGTATGATTCTACCAATTGTGGATACGGACTGGTGGTAACGCATAGCAACTACTACCGCCCACCTCGGAACACACTTCCATAATCAAATCAAGGGGTGGCCACCAAATCACCACAAAGTCATAAGATGGTACCGAAGAAGCATGTCCGATAGGAGGAATGACCTCACTTGGCTCGGCATGGCCCATGTTTTAGTCACATCTAAGCTCACTCACGGGAGTCAGGGTCACATAAATACCTCATACAGAATCGTTCATCAAACCATCCTACTTCATTTCTGGAATCTGCACCACGTACATAGTTGTTAAAGTGGTTTTCAGTATTGGCAGAGAGTATGACAATATCCGATCCCGGTCTCTTTAACAACCAAACGCTTATTTCACACCGGTTAGTTCCTTTACATTTTCAAAACCAATTCATAATTAATATCAAACCATATCACTTTCAAAATCATATTCACCTTCAAAGTCATATCCACTTTCAAAATCATATTCACTTTTGAAATTATATTCACTTTTGAAATTATCGATAAGATAGGTTAATTAAATCTTTGTTCTAAAATCATCATATTTACTCAAATATGTCATTTCACAAAAAGATATCAATTTCAAATCTAACCTTAGGTTGTATCATCATCAAAGATTTAAATATAAATACTTCAACTATACACAATCTGAAATTTTATAAAATAATTAGGTAGTCATAAATAGTTTTATTAGTTTTAAAAATAGTTAAAATACTCTAAAATAGTTTTAAATGATTCAAAATAGTTTAAATGAGATTAAAATAGTTTATATAGTTTAAATAGATTTAAATTAGATTAAATTAGATTTAAAATGATTTAAATGGATTTAAAATAGATTTAACAGATTTAAATTATATTAAATAAATTTAAAATAGATTAAATAAATATAATATAGATTAAATAGATTTACATTATATTAAATAGATTTAAAATAGATTAAATAAATTTAAAATAGATTAAATAAATTTAAATTACATTAAATAGATTTAAAATAAATTAAATAAATTTAGTTAGTTTAAAATAGGTAAAATAGATTAAATTGGATTAAATTGATTATAATAGATTAAAATAAATTAAAATTAGTTCAAATTGATTTAAATACTTTAAATTAGTTTAAAATAGATTTCAAAGTTATATCCAAACATTTTCAATAACTCAATTTCAATAAATTCACTTATATATTTGACAATTCAACTTTGAAATTCCAATTTAAATCCTTTGAACAATTCATTAAATCAATTCAAATTTCAGCAATAAGGCTTGGATTTTCGAAAATAATTCAGTTTATATAAATCAATTTTAATTTCAAAATACCAATTAACTGAATTCAACATTTAATGAATTAAAGATCATTTAATTTTTACAAATCTGGTGTCCGTATGTAATTTTCTACCCTATGGTCAAGTGATATGGATATTTATCATTTCAATCCGCAATTTAAAATTTTACAGGTATATATCATTTCAACCCATAATCTCAAAAATTAATTTCAAGTACACGAAATTGCTTGAGTCTATCATTTCAACCCATAACGATTTCTCTCTAATCTATCAGATCGTTCGGACGTGTATCACTTTAACCCATAGGGAACTTACAGTTTTATAACGAAATAAAAATATAACATCCAATCATCCAATATAAACAATCAAACATACATCACAATCACCATACAATTAACCAATAAATAACATCAATCAACTGATTATCATTAACGGGTATTAAATTTGACAATTAAATTCAATATTAAATTAAATGGCGATTAAATGTAATAAAAGTCATATTTAACTGGAATGACAATTTAAATATACCAAACAACACCCAAGCAATTTCTAATCACATCATAAATTCGATTTAACTAACATAAGATAATCTAGCAGTTGTGAGTGGGTTAAAACACTCACCTTGGATTTCAAATCGATTTAAAATCCAATTATACCCTAAAATTTGAACAGTCTCAGAATTCGTCTAAACCAATTCCAAAATGTCCGTAATTTCGATACGATTGCAGCAGAGCAAACCGTGCATAAATTCGACCTCGTATGCAAAAGTTATATAAGTTCGAACGTTTAAAATTTAATTAAAAATCAAAATAAAAAAGAAAAGACTATGTGTACCCCCACGTCAGCTAGCCAGTTGACGATTGAAAACCTCCATCCAAATTGCTCTCGACTCGATTGCTAGCTGCTACCTATCAAGAGATTGTCGCTGCCGCCTGGTCAAGTTTCGACTCCATCAAGTAGCCCCACCGAACTCGCCTCCCAGAGCCGATCCAGACTTGGCCTCGCGACCCTCCCTCTCCTCCGGAAAACACCAGCTCCACTGCTCGTTCAAGTGCAAAAATCTAGCGACCCGATGACTTGCGACCCAAACTACCATCATGGATCTACTCTGCTCTACGACCTCTATAAGACCATGTCGTCTAATCAACTTCAGGACGAAGATCCATCGTTAAAATCGAAACCCTAGTTTCGACAGCCAAAACTATATCACCCATTTCTACCCATACCATGAACCAAATTGAAAAATGAATCACTGCAATGGATTGCACTCGTTGAAAGCTTCGAAACGGTATATAATATGATAAGGTTTGCAGGAGTTTGATTTTGAAATTAAATTTGAAATTGGAATAGGGTTTGCAAATTTAATTTTGTTTCTGCCATTGAAAAGAAGGAGATAGACAGAAGTTGATGTACGTACAAAATAAGAAAAATATCTGCTAGGGTTTGGAAAACAAGACTATTAATATTAAAAAAGCCTGATAAGAAAATGAACACGTATCGAATTGATTTGAAACGACAATAATGACCCGAAAAACCCGTTCTGCCTCCGAAACGAAAGTAGATTACCTCATATATCAAAATACTTGTTTTTGATATTTTTAAACTTAATGGAACAGGTTTCAAGTCCTAATTCCATCGTATAAAGAAGTTAGCTTTAAAATCAGCTTATTTCAAATTGATTTCAATTAAATTAATTTCTACGCGTTACAAGCACGTACGATCAAACGACATGTCCGATCGCTACGAAACTTGAAATCCTACAATAATTCACTATTACGGATCCGATGAAACTAGTTCATCAAAATCTGAGACAGTGGACAAAATGTCTATTTTCACGTTAATTAAAAAAATTATTATTAAATTAATTAAATCACTTTTTCAATTCCAATTTTATAATCAACAAATTTTATTATTTTTGATTACTTAGACATTTACACTAATTTAAAACAAATTTACATATCAACTCAATGTTAAATATTACACTAATTACAACGTTCAATTTCAACTGTAATTAAATCCAATTGATTACAATTTAATTACAGTAAATCGATTTAATTGATTTCAATCTACTTATTCAATCCTTTATTACTCTATGTATATATTCAACATTGGTTTATAGCTTATTACATTAATATTCTTCAATAATCATCTTAATTTAAATTAACGCAATATTTAATTAAATTTATTGAAATTTATTTCCAATTTGATTTCAACAAGTTAAACAAATATGTAACAAATAACAATCATCACCTTTAGCTTAATTTGATCACATTTATAAGTTGATTATCTACACAAATGTTATAATTATTTACACAATACTAATTTTATTCAATTACAATTTATTACATAATATTTCATTAATTAATACAACATTTAAATTGTCAATTGCTCTTTTAATCCAATTATCAATTAATACACACATTAATATAATTAATTTACAATCTATAACCAATTATAACTTTTTAATCATTGTAATTAATTGGAATTACATTTAAAGTGGTTATCAATTTCCTTAAATTATACTATTACACTTAATTTATTTTCTTAATTTATATTTATAACCAATTATAACTTACAATTATTACAATTAATTGAGATTACATTCAATTAGTCATCCATGAAAGTACTGTGCTCCGATACCAAATGAAAGTACTGTGCTTTGATACCAAATGAAGGTGTGTAGGACCGTGTAATATGGATATATGATAATATAGAGTATAGTGATGATAGCTATACAGTAAATAGTGTAGAACATAAAAGCAATATAATAAAAATAACACCAGAGATTTTTATACTGGTTCGGAGCTCCGTCCTACATCCCATCCCAGACTCCTTCTGGAATTTCACTAAAACAAAAACCCTCACTTAACCCGGAGGAACAGGTCTATACAACCCCTGAGCAGCCGAACAGGGACCTGAACAGCAGAATAGGATTTCGCCTCAACAGCCGAAGAGGACTTCACACGCTTGAGCAGCAGAACAGGACTTCAACAAATACACATGATTGTTTTGACCTTATGTGTTCTAATAACACGGATTTGTCACTTATAGTACAACCTTCCTATAATCTTTTCCTCGATATGATGTGTATAGTTGTGTGTATATGAAGATTAGGAAGTTTCAAATTGCTTTTAGAATATAGAATTGTGATTGTAAGCAATGAATGTATGAATTCAAGAGAGTAGTTAATTCAGAAAATATGATTCAAGTATAAGCAAGTAAGTGAAGTAATTTGATCTTGAAATTCATGCATATATATAGTAGTTAAGGAGTTGCAACTGCTGGTGAAGAGATCTCTGCGAATAGCAATGGTTGCAACCCTTGGGGAAGAAGAAGGCTATTCAAAAAGGAAGTGTCTTTTCTAAAAGATGACTGTCGTAGAATTCAGTCGACTGAATAGTCTTAGTCAGTCGACTGATTACAGAGTGTAAAAACTCTCGGGTTCAGATTCAGTCGACTGACTCAGATCATTCAGTCGACTGAATTTAAAAACATGCATATATATGTTAAAATGCATAGATTCAGTCGACTGGATGATCTGGTTCATTCGACTGAATTTTGTTGATAAACAAAAATCTCTATAGCTCATTTAATTAGTGCACTTGCCTTCTAAACTAGTGACCCAGGTTCGAGTCTCGCTCCATGCTTTTTTTGAAAACTTGATTTCGATTAAAATATGCATGCAAGTTTATTTGAATGTAAATGATGATTCTTGAGGAAAGATTTTAACAAAGTACTAAACTAGACTCGATATACATACTTGACGACTCTTGTTAAAAAATATATAACTATACGAACTATACTTGAGTCGTTGAGTCTGGATGTTGGCGTAGTCGTAGATTCGTAAATATCATTTGCCTCTTGTCAGCATTCAAAACCTTATGATCCAACATTCTCATCCTTTTTGATGATGACACTCCATTTGCTACGGATGAATCTTCGACAAGCTTTGTTGACTTATCTCTCCCTCGAATATATTCCTGTAATTGTGCTATAGATTTCTCCCCCTGAATCTATGCTATATATTCCTAAAAATAATTAATCTTTTCTCCCCCTTAATCTGTGCTTGCATGGTTTATTCCTACAAATAGTATTAGAGCAATATCTTTCTCCCCCTTTGTCATCGACAAAAAGGAGAGTTTATATGATGATATAAATTATATTTCACATAAGTGTTAACATAGAACAATATAAAACAAAATAACTACTACTTATAATATAAGGTATCAGGAAAAAATTAACATTTAAAAAATGCGATACCCAAGGTTCTTATAATTTCCTATTTTTTGGAAACCATACCCATTTGGGTGTGGTTGATCCTTTATAAATATAATTTTCATTATTAACTACCATATCAAAATAATCATCAATGTATTTTTCTCTATTTTTCCAATTAACAGGAGCCCAAATACTTAGAGAGTTTTTATCCATATTTTCCATCAACGATTTTGTACTTCTAAAGAAATTATAAACATTATCGGTCATAGCTATATTTGAATATCTATTAAAATTGGATTTAGACTTTATTCGAAATTCAGTACTAGCACTAACATTTTTACTATACATGAAAGCATATCTGGTGCTATTTATACGATCAGTTTTATTATATCTTAAACCACTTTTATTATTGTGAGCTTTTGAATTTGTAACCAAGGAAGATAAGATATCTTTACCTTTGTTAAAATTTATGATTTTTGTATTTAATCTTTCAAAATTTTCTTTAGAATCACAAACTTTTTTTTGAAAAATATTATTATTAACTTTTAAAACCTCACATTCTTCAGACAATTCTAAATTCTTTTTAATTAAAGCTTCATTCTTTTTCAAGATACAAAATTAAAGAACTAGAATTATTTATAGAATTTTCCAAAAAGTACTTTTATTTTGCAAAACATTGATTTCCTTCAAAAGATCGTTGTTTTTATCTTCTAACCCCTCATTTTCTTTTTGTAGGAAATCTTTTTGTGAAATCAGTTCTTTTAAGGCATTTTCAAAACATTTAGTTTGTTTTACCAAAAATTTATTTTCCTCTTTTAAATTGGAAATTTCTTGCTCACAATCTTTTAACTTAGCTAAAGTAATTGTATTAACTTTATTCAAAGTTTTACAATCTTTTAATAATTCATCACGTGCTAACAGAAGATCTTTATATAAAGAATCTAAACATACCGATTGTGATCTGAGTTTAGCCATAAAGCATTTGTTTGTTTGCTTCTTTGATTTTTCTTTGTTAATTTTCCTCTTCGTATTGCCTCGACTAGATCTCTTTGTAGCCATTTATTCTGGGATTTTGTTACGATCTCTAGAATCCCAGGCTCCGATACCAAATGAAAGTGTTGTGCTCCGATACCAAATGAAAGTACTGTGCTTTGATACCAAATGAAAGTGTGTAGGACCGTGTAATATGGATATATGATAATACAGAGTATAGTGATGATAGCTATATAGTAAATAGTGTAGAATATAAAAGCAGTATAATAAAAATAACACCAGAGATTTTTATACTGGTTCGGAGCTCCTCCTACATCCAGTCTCAGACTCCTTCTGGAATTTCACTAAAATAACAACCCTCACTTAACCCGGAGGAACAGGTCTATACAACCCTTGAGCAGCCAAACAGGGACCTGAGTAGCATAACATGATTTCGCCTCAGCAGCCGAAGAGGACTTCACACGCTTGAGCAGCAGAACAGGACTTCAACAAATACAAATGGGTGTTTTGACCTTGTGTGTTCTAATAACACAGATTTGTCACTTGTAGTACAACCTTCCTATAATCTTTTCCTCAATATGATGTGTGTAGTTGTGTGCATATGAAAATTAGGAAGTTTCAATTTGCTTTTAGAAATATAGAATTGTGATTGTAAGCAATGAATGTATGAATTCAAGAGAGTAGTTAATTCACAAAATATGATTCAAGTATAAGCAAGTAAGTGAAGTAATTTGATCTTGAAATTCATGCATATATATAGTAGTTAAGGAGTTGCAATTGCTGGCTACGAATAGCAATGGTTGCAACCCTTAGGGAAGAAGAAGGCTATTCAAAAAGGAAGTGTCTTTTCAAAAAAAATGACTGTTGCAGAATTCAGTCGACTGAATAGTCTGAGTCAGTCGACTGATTACAGAGTTTAAAACCTCTTGGGTTCAGATTCAGTCGACTGACTCAGATCATTCAGTCGACTGAATTTAAAAACATGCACATATATATATATATATTAAAATGCACAGATTCAGTCGACAGGATGATCTGGTTTAGTCGACTGAATTCTGTTGATAAACAAAAATCCATATAGCTCATTTGATTAGTGCACTTGCCTTCTAAACTAGTGACCAGGGTCCGAGCCCCACTCCATGCATTTTTTGAAAACTTGATTTTGATTAAAATATGCATGCAAGTTTACTTGAATGTGAATGATGATTCTTGAGGAAAGATTTTAACAAAGTGCTAAACTAGACTCTATATACATACTTGACGACTCTTGTTAAAAAAAAATAACTATACGAACCATACTTGAGTCATTGAGTCTGGATGTTGGCGTAGTCGTAGATTCGTAAATATCATTTGCCTCTTGTCAGCAGTCAAAACCTTATGATCCAACAACATTAAGATTAAATTATTATTAAATAAAAGTTTTATTTTTAAACTCTATTTCTAAGGATCGGTTTGTAAAAAGCAGCTTTTTTGTAAGAATAGTTTAAACACAATGGATTCTCTTTGTTTGTTGCATCAAGTAGCCAAATCAATTGAATATATTATTTTAAACATCTATTTAGAAGAATGAATCCTCGTTCTGCTATAATTTAAATTGAATATATTATTGATGACACCTGTTTAGCAGAATAAATCACCGTTCCACTATAATTAAATAGAATAGATTATCGAGGACATCTATTTGGTAGAATAAACCCCGTTCTGCCATTATATTAAATTGGATATTGATTCATATGTGAGTCAATTAATATGTGGATTAATTAATATCGAAAAAAGTGATGTGTAACCATTGATGGTTAATTATGGATTTGATTTACATATATGTTGCTTATGTAAATACTAGTTATGTAATTTGAAAAGTCAAAATGAATTAAATGGTAACTTGATTTAGTACCATTGTGGTCGCTAAGTCTCTTTTCAAATTTGTAAAGTTATGAATTTAAATAACTTCAATTGTATAACAATTTGAGGTTAAATGTTTATAAATGATGTTTTAAAGTAGGTTATTAAATTATTTTAATAAAGGTGTTTAAAGTTATTTAATTATATTATTAATGATATTTTAAAGTTAACTACTTATCTTATTAGTGTTGTTTAAAGTAAATTAATTATTTATTTATGATGTTTAAAAGTAATCAATTAACTGAATAAAAATGTTTATAAATGATAAGTTGTTTTATAAAAAATATTTTACTTAGTAAAAAGGATTTATTTAAGGAGATTCACCAATGACATTTTGTAAGGGAGATTTTAAGCGATATTTAGTAAAGGTGTTTATATGGAGTTTATAAATCATTTTAAGAGATTTTTAAAAGAAGTTTTATAAATTAATTTGGAGATTTACAAAAGGATTTGAAGTATAAAATGGGCTTAAAAAAGAGATTTTATAAAAAGGAATGAGATTTGATTTTAATAACAAATTCTTCTTAATTACTGTGGTGTGAAAACATTCTTTTCATACTTAACACCAAAGGATAGTTTGGTTTATAGTAAGAAATGTTTTTAAATGATATTTTATTTGGCCCACTTGAATATGATTTTCGAAAAAGAGAGAAATATTCCTTAAGCTATGTTAATATACTTATATCATTGAGATAAGTATATGGATATTTTCTAAGTACCGAAAATATAATAGTTTGAAATATATATACACCACTGAGATAAGTATATGAAGGTTTTCCTCGGTGTTGGAAAGGGTATAAGGGGTTTGGGAATATATCTTTTGTGAAGGTATTTTGAATTAAATATCTGAAAAGAGATCTTAATAATTGAAAGATTAATTTATAGATTTTTTTTATTTGATAGTTAAATAAACAACTATCAAAATCTTAGCCAAAAATAAAACTCTTGAAATAACTAGAAGAAACACAGGGGTTATATGGCACAATCATCTTCGACGATGCTGTATTATGCATAAAAATTTTGTTTTATTTTTCTAGGAAAAATGGTAAGGAAATTTATCCACTTAAATGGTTATGAGATGATCTCTGCTCTTATGTATTGTTTGATTATTTCCGAAAGAACTGGAGTTTAGTTTACCGAAAAAACTATCGAATGTTGATTCGAAGAGACCGGGATGGGATAAGTATGAATTATTCGAAAACCACTTCGAACCAACTCAAGCGTTCGAATTGAAGACATCTTGAAGATGATGGAATCGATGACGGAGTTCTTTGAAGTGCAAGGGCAACTTGCTACTGATTCTGATGGTGGTTCCAAAATGGATGTGGTAGAAGTAGTGCCTTCGTTTGTTCTTATCCCGAACAGCTTGTATGGACGAATGATAGCATTGCATTATGCCTGGAAGGCAATATCAGCATTCCAAGTGAAAGTTGCTAAGAGAGGAAAACAGTAATCGTGACCTTACAAGCTTCAATATGCAGCAGAGCTATGTGGATCACTGCCATTAACAGTAGTCATTCCCGATCTAGAATTGATATTCGTGGATTTGGTATGTGTAGGGGAGGGAGGCCATGGCTGGTGCACATTGTTTTGGGGCCTTGGTCGCAGGGAATGATGTAAACCGGCTTGTCATGTTTGAGGGGCAGGCCGACTTTGTGTTGGTGGGGGTCCACATGTGACCCTCGATGCATTTTTCTAGAGGTGTATTGTGGTATACGGTACCCAAGTAACTTTGTCATTAATGGAAATCCAATCTCCAATGCATGCCATTATGGACTTAGTTGTTTCCAACTATGTTAAAATGTGATATGCTAGCATTTCAGCTATTTTATATATTTAATTTCCCCTCTAGACATTATTATAATATTACTGAATTTTATAATAAAAATGGTTTGGTTATCGTAAGGTAAAAGCTCGTCCGTGTTTATGTGCAGCGTGGTCTTACGAGATATCTTTATTTTGAAAGATTTTATAATTGTAAAAATCCTTTTGATTGTATTTCTCACGCTGGTATTACCAGACGGATCTGGACGTTATTTTTCTTGTAATGCTGGATCAGCCTGGGCATATTTTCCAGATTAGCTAGACACTTTGAGCTGCAAGAGACGAGCTAGATCCTCCAAGACGTACTCTTGTATTTTCTTTATCTTTCGATGTTTGTTTCTTGTCTGTATTTATCAACAACTGTAAAGACATGTTGTTATAACCGTCCAGGGTCTGATGATAGGATAATTGTACTCCGATTGATGTATGTATAATAAAGTTCAGTTTTTCTTTTATAAAGATTATTTGATATATTATAGATTACTCATCACGTTATGAGATTATGTTATGTCTCTTCTCCTTTTTCACCCCAACGATCTGTTTTTTCGACACTTGAATATTCAGCGTGTGAATACCGTGGATGTATTAGTGTCGATTTTTGAGGATCGAAAAGACGGGTTGTTACAAAAAGCCTTGAAATGATGATACGGGGTCTATTACCATACATATAAGCAACTGCTGAAAAAATCCATTTAAATTCGGTTCTTTTGCCAACTTCTTCATTCACACGCAATTTTCTTTTGGTTGATGGAGAGTGGAACAACATATTTCAGGTCGAAGCTTGAATTTTGCCCCCCTTTCTTGATCATCTTAGCCCAATAGATGCTTTGCTCGGGTTATTTCTAACTTGATATTGAGATTCCACATTAGTTTGATTGATTTTCGACACATTTCTTGAATCAAATGCAGGCTTGAAATTCTGATTATTCGAGCGATCTCTGTTCGTTGTCAATTGCCTGCTTTGGGTTGTGTTACTGTGGTTGGCACGGTGAATGAGAATATTTTTATGTCGATTACGCACAATTTGAAATCCATCTTCTTCAACATCCGAAGGAGGTTTTCCTTTATGAATTTGTTGTGGCTGAAGATTGAGATTTGTCAAAGGAGTGGAATTGTTTGGAGAAGAAAAGGAATCCCTATTCCGACCTTGGTTTTCAACAAAAATGGATTGTTAACAGTTTTCATGACAGTCGTGGCTTCTTGATTGCTTTTGACCTTTTTACACTCGATAATATAAAGAAAAATACATATTAACCATTTTCACAACTCCATGAAACAAATACATACTAAGGTCAAATAAAATAAACGTAAAATAACTTTTGTAAAAACGCTCTTTGAAATTCAAATTACATAGTCACCTGCCTGAAAATTATGTTTTGAAAAAAAAAATCATATTTTTTTGTTTCAACCAAGCGGCAAATGTTTACAGTATGAACTGCAAATATTTGCATTTACCAAACAATATATTTTAAAAATGGGTTTAGGGTGCTGATTGTTGAAAAAGAAAATCAAAAAATAAAAAATAAAAAATTAGATGCGCAATTTAAAATATTTTCGAAATGGTTTTTTGTATATTAAGTTTGAAAATAACAAATCGATCCTAATTTGCATTTAAGCATAAATACATGCCACAACTATATGTACTTCAATCATCTCTATCTCTACTACTAATAAAGAAAATTCGTTTAACTAATTTAGTCGGTGTTTTTTTAAAATTTCAAAAATGCTCTTGCTTTCCGTTTACATATTTACGCTCAAATAAAGTATCAACGTATACAGTAACACAAACAGTCCGTGTGCGAAGCACGGGTCATAGTAGTAACAAATAGAAAAGTACATTGCCACAACATAGATAATCATCCTCAATTTGATACCATCTGATGACTGCAAACCTAATTTCTTGTAGGTCTGTTTGGATCCCAGTCGGATCATAGAACATGTGAGAACAGAATTTGAGAAAATTTTGGTATTCCATTGTGTTCTATTACATGCATCCAAGCATTTCACTTTAGCGTGCATGTCAACAGCGTACTTGGGTCCTCTACAAGACATAGGAGAAATTGATTCGTTCAAAGTAACTACTGCGTTAGTAAACATGGTGTTGAATTTGATGATACAGATATCGGTCACATTCATAAAATTGATGCCTTGTATTTTCCTCATCTCTACAAAATTGATACCGGTTACAAAGTGAGTAAAATTTTCCCATTCCCAATTCAGCGTCCTTTGACAGATCTGGTGTATATGCCCAGTGCCGGCCCTACCACAGTTGATGCCCTAGGCAAAATTTAAGAAAAAAATGGATGGAAAAAATATAAATCAAAGAAATGGCAATTGTAGGAATTGAACTCTGGTTGGTAAGAATACATGCTACACGTTAAACCATTGAACTACATGATACTTCCATATGTGATTACTCTTCTACTTTTACTAATATAAATTTTTTAAAGTGTCCGATACTTTTTGTTGCCCTCTCCACCACCTCCGGCGGTGTTGCCCTATGCGAATGTCTCAGTTGCCTTACCCATGAACCGGCCCTGTATATGCCTCTACTCAATTATTTGCTGGGGCTAAATAGAATTAGCCTAACACGTTTCTTTGATTTGATTACTTAAAAATCGTTAGGTTATATACGACCACATATCTCTTTGTTTGGTATTTGATTAAGTTGATTAAAGTTGAATAACTAGAAAACCGTTTGCTTTCATTTTGAGTTTTGTATTTTGCATTTTCAAGATCTATTACAACAGTTGTAGAAAGTAGAACAAAATATTTAAAAATTTAGATCGTTGTTATGATGACGGAGGGACGACAGAGAAGATGGATGGACGAGGAAGAGGACAAAGGAACAAAGAAATGATGGATCGTTTCTATACTTTTGTCATTTCTCGAAACGCGGAAAAAAGAAATTTTCTTTTCTATTTTGTATGTTAACTTAATTTTACAAATTGATTGTTTTCAAAACATACATATGTTGTGTGTTTTTTTGTTTAGACGAAAATCGAAAACAAAAAAGCCCAACCCGGACTACATGCCTTTGGAACAAATTCACAGTCATCTTGAAAATTCAACAAGTAACCGCTTTTTTCCCCCCATTTTTGTGAATTTACTACAAAGTAATTGTAAAGAGTTCTGTTCAAACAGATGCAATTGACTATACGTCTAACAAACTAAGAATTTAATGATAAATACCATTAAACATTAACCTTTTTATTGCAGTGAACTAAGAGCGGTAAAAACGCAAGGCGTGTGTAGTGTTTGGTTTGTTGTTTTTAGTTTGAATTTTTGTTCATACAAAAATGCACATAACGTATGTATATTGCTGAAAACGACTAATTCAAAAAACACAAAATAGAAAATAATTTTTTTTCCGTCTTTTGAGAAATAACACAAGCACGTGAAACAATTTATTCATCCGTTATTTCTCTATCCTTTCGTCATCCCATACGTTTTTCTTTCATTCCCTTCGTCGTCCCTCCATTCTTTTCATATTTGACATGCATATTGAAAATCGAAAATACAAAATTCATTTTTAAACCAAACACTATTCTAACATTTTACCCTTTAATTTTTGGATGATAAGTCTAAATGGTTAATATTGAAAACAACAGCACAATAATAGTATTTCCAATTGAGAGAAAATAAAATGAAAATTTTAGAATTTAAGATTGTTTGATTTGCCATTAGTTTTGTGTTTTCGTTCAAAAAAAATAAACACGATGTATGTATTTATCGAAAACAACCAATTTAAAAAATGAAACTACCATATAAAATAGAAAACAAATTTAAATTATTTTGTTTTTCATGTTTTGAGAAACAATAAAAAATAGAAAATAATTCATCTCCTAGGTCATTCCTCGTGTTTTGTTATAAAAGTTGAAAACAAAAGACACAAAACATAAAATAAAACCAACCAAACGGAGCCAAGGTAAATGGAATTGCTTTTGAAAAATTGAAAGTTTATATAAAGCGAAGAAGAATACAGCGTAAACAAGGTTTTCGTCCTGCCAACTACGCGGCAAAACATATGTCAGATTATAGAAGCAAACTGCATGTTAGCTTTCTGCACTGATTTGTCAGCATATGAAAATTGAACTTCTGAGGCAACCGTTCAACTTGAATCCAAAACAGGTACGCAGCCCCAACGTCCATTTGTTTATTATCCTCCATCCAATCATAAATGCATTCTACTAAACTTTCATTTCAAGTAATCTGTAAACTAAATAAATTCTCATGAACTATGCAACTCAAATGACACTTCAAATGCCTATGAGGCTAGCTTCACTTTTATAAATTTATAATTTGGACTTTCATTGTTCTAGATTCATGAATTATGGTCTCACAATAGTTGGAGCTCATGGGAAAAATCCTTAAAAAAACACGACTTATTCTGAAATAAATCAATAAAGCAGAGCATATTTCAAATATCAAACATAATTGTAGCTAGTGGCCAAAAATGCTTCAGTGCTCTCCTGCTAACAACTCCATTAAAAAAACGGACACCTCACTTGCGTTCTGATTAGCAACAGTTGGCTTCTTCTCTCTTTCTTTCTTTTGCTCATTATAATGCTTTCATTCTATCTCTGTCTTTTCATTTTCAGGTCATTTTTACTAACTCTTCTTGTTGTTGATAATTACATCATGGCTCCTACTAACTATTAAAAATCACTATTATAATGATTGATGCTTCTACTTCAACCACAATGATGCACATCTGTATGTATAAATTAATCCACTTTTGCTATTATACATGTACCATTATTCAAACTATAGTTTTCATTTTCTTAAACAACCCCATTGATCTACTAAGCATATAATAAACAATGTTTCTTCCCTTGTTTTCAGGCATAGATTCTTCTGTCTGAAGACTAACACTTCTCTGATCTGCATCACTTTTTTTATTCTTTTTTTCTCCTTTTTCTGCCGTATGAACTTTTCAAAGCTTATCCTTCTTGCTTTACTTCAACTTTTCCTCTATGCCTTTACCTTCAAATTTGAGCAAGGTATTGATCATTATGGACTGAATGTTTTCTCTGTTTGCTTTTTTTTTCCCCCGTAACAGATTGAGAGAAATTACTTCTCTAGCTTTTTCCTTCATATCTGCATTATAGTTTTAGCAAAACAACATGGAATACCTGGAAACTTCAGTTTGCTCTGATGTCAATATCATGCCTGATCTATCAATCTCAAATCTCCAAGGCAAGCTTCAACTTTTCTTTATTTTCTTTATCTAAAATATTTCAAATACGTTATATTATATATATTTATAATAGTTTTGACACGACCACTGAATTTTGCAGCTGAAGTTTCATCACTGAGATCGAAGCAAAGAATTTTGGATGGCGTGAGAAGAGAGGCACTTAACAAGATTTTAGATATCAAAGGTTTATACACTACAAATATATAGTAGAACAATCTATAATATGAGAAAGCTTCAAATAGTTTATATCCTGCAGGAAGTATCAGAGTATTATGTCGAGTACGATGTTCTTCTTCAACGAAATCAAAAAGTAAACAATCGGCGGTTTCTATTGAGGATGATAAGATCACTATCAAATCAGTAGCAGGAACAAAAAAAGAATTCAATGCTGATAAAACCTTTCCCCAGGAAGCATCACAAGGTTAACTAATAACTCACTCAACTTAAAATAGAATATTCTAATCAAATTACTCAAATATTATATGAATTTTTTTGCAGATGATATATTCAGGGAAGTAGATCCAGTATTAAGATCAGCGATGGATGGACACAATGTCTGCATATTCGCATATGGTCAGACTGGAACAGGCAAAACATTTACCATGGTAAGAGTTATAACCATATATATGCTCTATTATACTTCACTAACTTTGATTAATTATGTCATATATTATATAGGAAGGAACAAGTAATAAACCGGGCATTGTTCCTCGATCTGTTGAAGAACTATTCAACCGAGCTTCGCAGGAGACATCGGTGATTTTCAGTTTCTCAATTAGCATGCTGGAGATTTATATGGGAAGCATTAAAGACCTCCTTGTAAAGAAGCATTCTTATACTAATAATAAATGGTAAACTGAAATTTACATTTCTGATATGTTTTAGTACTCAATGTTTTCAAGAAATATGCGTTATATGTATAGATCATTTTTGGCTATTATTGCTTAATTATTACAGTGGACTTGTTATCCTTTCTGGGAAAAATGGCTCAGTTGAAATCGAAGGACTAACCGATGTAAAAGTGTCTGATTTCAAAGAAGCGTATAAATTATATACAAAGGGTAAGCGAGCTCGAACTACTTCTAGGACTAACGTCAATGATGCTTCTAGCAGATCACACTGGTGAGTTATTGATCTCCTGTATACACACATGATGCTAAGATATACAAGCATAAGTATCATTCATCCATAGTGTATATGCAAGTTAAAGTTAAACTTTTGATCTGTAATTATATTATCTTTTTCATAGTTTCTCGTATTCAGCTTAACTAGAATCACAATTCGGAACTTAGAAGGCAAAAAGACAATATCAAAGCTATGGATGGTTGATCTTGGTGGAAGTGAACGTCTTTTAAAGACAGGAGCTATGGGGCAAACACTAGATGAAGGAAAGGCAATTAATTTATCTTTATCAGCTCTTGGTGATGTTGTGTCATCTCTTAAAATGAAGAGAAATCACATACCATATAGAAACAGCAAGCTTACACAAATCTTAAGTGATTCTTTAGGTACTAATTCACAACGCTTAATCTGAATTATGTATTATTTTTGCTTCTATTATTGTCAAATGAAATTGATGTGTGTGCAGGAGAAAGGTCAAAAGTTTTGATGGTTGTACATGTCAGTTCAAGTGAAGAAGACGTTGGAGAGACTGTTTGTTCTTTAAGCTTTGCAAAAAGAGTGAGGGCAATTGAGCACAATAAAGAGATTTCTGCGGTAAAATTATTAGAACAGTGATGGACATCAATTTTGCATTCAATATGAGTGCATGAACTAAGAATTTTTTTTTCTTTCAAACTTCTAAATTTAGGAATTGAAGAATCAAAAGAAGAAACAAGTCTCTGAACTTGAGAAACAGATTGCAGATACAGAAGTAGAGCTGCAAAAATTACAAAACCGAATACAAAGAACGGAAACAATTATCAATGAAAAAATGCTAAAGGGATCGCCTAGAAGTCCACTGATCATAAATCAAAGAGAAGAAATCTTAACTACTCCTAAAACCGACGAAAATCCAAATAGAAAACTTCGTGTAGATTCAGTTCCTCGGTTCATGTCATCTACAGAGTCTAGTCGACACAGATTGAGTGCTAATGAACAAACAATCAATGGTAGATTAAGAACAGTGAGTTATTCTGAAATCCAGGTAAAATCAAATGTTAAAAGACTGAAGAATAGGATTGGGTTATTTGAATCAAGTAGCACTAATATCTATAAGAGTATTGATTCAAAATCATCGTCTGTAATAACCCCAATTAAAAGGGTTTCTACGTCTCATTCTAGTTTGCCAAGCAAGCAAAATCTGCACAGAAGGAGGATGTCTGATTTTACATGACATCAATCTAAGATTAATGTAGTTTGGTAGTGTTTAAGAGATTCATTTATATGTAGTTGTTTGAAAGTAATTGGACTGTGAGTATCTCACCATTTTGTGACTGATTTAGTGTGGATTGGCAAGGATTGAGAGTTGTTTAAACAAGTGTATCATAAGTCTTGGTGTGCAGAATCAGGAAATATTTTTGTCGTATTATTTGTAATTGAATGGATTTGTACTCTTATAAAATATTTGTGTACTTTGAGCAATGAGCCAATCTTAAATTTTGCGATTAGGTGATTTATATTCTAGATTAAAGGCATGCCATGCCATGTTTTATTATCAAAGTTCTATTGTCGAGAAATGTTTTTTATTTGTGTTAATAAACAAATCAAGGAGAACCCATGTAACATCCCATGTGAAATTTCTCATCCACTTGTGTTAAGACACTTGGTCAAGTTTCAAATAAATATAGAAATCCACAATATTAATTTTTTCAAATGAATGGCTTGGAAAAGGTTCCGTACATGCCATTAAAAATTATCTCAAGGTCAAACTGCATTAAACCACAAGAGCATTCCAAAGATGGCGTAAATAACCAAAATGTCCAGCCTAAACTTATCGCAACATTCAAGTCTTTGATGTGATCTTTTTGGTATAATGATTGTTATAGAGCTTCATTATAAAGATAGAATTTAACATTCCATGCTGGTCCCCTTTTATCTAAAAGTAAAAATAGGTAACCGATTATGCAGATTATAGTTAATATTACAGCGCATCATCATTTCAACATTTTTTTTTTCTTTTCTTTCTTTTTTACTTGGGTTCTTCCTAATTTTGCATATTGCAACTTCCAACAAAACATACTGTTAGCTCAATTTTCTCGCAACTAAACAACATGGCGGCTTGCATGATTTCAGCTGCCAACATCTTAGCCCGCATCTCGACTCGCATGTTCTCAACGGCTTGCATATCGGCATACGTGGTTCCAAAGGACTGCACCTAGCTCGAATTACTTGGTTCCCACAACAAAACGGTCCGCCTTACATCAATGCACACGCGAGTCACGCAAAGCCCATGCAATCATCAACAGGCGAATGCGAAAGTAGTAACCCGAACAGTGGCCTCGCCCATACTTCGGGCGACCAAATAATGTTTTCACCCCTTACTTCGACAAGGCCCCCACTCGTCTTCTGCCTCGACCGCCTATATCTTCTGAAGCCCTCTTGTCTTGACTTCGTAGAATTTAGCCACAGGCGTCTGACCGCCCCTGCAAAAAGAAATGTCTATTGTACAGTTTCTCTGAAAATACTGGCACATATGATACTGTTTATCTTCTAAAGAATGGAACCCTAATAACTACGCATTGTGCTCTATTGTCATCTTGGCAAACTACCTATGCACAACCACTTCCTGATCTAATGCTCCATATCTCTAACCAAAGCATGCTCCAGTATAGGACGCTACCCAACGATCATCTAAAACATACAAATCAGTCGGCATCATAGCTTGCACGCATATCAGCCGAACAATCAAACCAACTGCCCAGAGCAATTTATGTACCTTCACATACAATCTCTGTTATCCAACTCAAATTCCAGCCTTTGAAATACAGCCAAGCATGCATTTTTCACAAAGGTTAAAAATTGCAAATTCTAAAGAATTTATTCAAAGTAATAAGAAAATGCTCATAGCGGTTCGTAGATCAACTTAGATCGAATCACTATGAATCGTGCGTTTATTTACTGCATGCATACTTTCTCATTTTTCATTTTTAAATCAAGCTATTAATGAGTAACCTTCACTAATAGTCATTCTCAACTATAATTCCGAAGTGGAATTTTCTTTTATACAAATCCCCCATTCATATTCACACCATGAAAAACGATGAGAATGAAGTTGGTAACTCAAACGGTCATAGCACCAACGAAGCTACTAGAGCTAGCGATATATGTCCCATCTTAGGGTTGAGCAATGACGTGGCTCAGCATGATAAATGACTTGATCAGTATATGGCAACTTGCTCGCGACGTGAACGACCTCGGGCTAGAATGGATTCTCATACAACTGTAAACCGGCCCAATAATCCCACCAACGACTAACTGAACCCCAATTCAGCCTGATATTCCTAGTACATAAAGTATAATGTATGAAGCCCATAAGAAGATCGTCCTAAAGACTCTATTGGGAGGCGCTTCTATCAACAACAGAGATATGTGTGCTGGATATGAGCATGGATACGTTCGCAGCATCCCAAAACCATAACCAGGTGTGTGTTGAGAGGTCTAGACATATCGTCTTTCCCCTTCTACAGAAAGACTGTACGCGTTTGATCGCCTTCGGGGAGCAGATGAAGCGCGCAATCTGCGTTTTGACGACCTAAGCGGCATTGGTCGAGCTAGAGATCCTGAAATAGAGAACTACCCGTCCACTCCCAGTCCCAGAGGCAAGTACTTTGAAAAAAGTCTGGCGGTAGGCAGGCCCACCTATCTGCATCACCCTTAGTCAACAGAAACAGATCCCCTAATCCAGCATGCTATCATCGTTCCGCCTCACCCTATCATCACTGTAGATCCCCGTCGCCAGCTAGATGCTAGAGGAGTTCATCCCAGCTAGGGGACAATGCCACACGTAGCACGTAGAGGCTGGCCTCCGAGAAGAAATGACAATCTTACTCAGCAAGTGCATAGGATCCAAGGCAGAAACACCGAAAGGAAGGGTCTATCGAACGATGAAAATGGAGATCCTTTCTTCGAAGAATTTTGAATACCTACATCCACCAGACGTTCGTTTTGCCTCTAACTAACAAGTATAACGAGAGTATGGAATCGTTCTCTCACTGACAAGCATAACGAGAGTATGGAACCGTTCGATAATATCACAGCTTTCAACTCAATAACCTATGCTGGTTGTAACGATCCTTCTTTCTACGCCGTAAATAAAATAAAATAAAATAAAATAAAAATTGTTTAAATTTTATTTTTGATGATAATTGTTTTTAAAAGTAGATATTTATTTAATTAAAGGCTATTAATAAAAGATTTTTGTTCAAATAATTTAAATTTAATAAATTCTTTTCGAATAATTTATTGAATTGAATACCATGTTTTAAATTGAATATAAAATATTTTTAAATGACATGTTTGAAATGGTTGAAAAAATGAAATAAACAAGTATCAAATTGAATGAAATTGAGTGATTATTGAAATATAATTTGCGAAATGAAGTATAAATCAATTAAAATTAAATTGAAAATATATTCACAAACATTTGATAAACTAATTTATATGTGAATACAGAAGTGTGGTTTGAAATTAGACGAGGCAATTGAAATTTATTTAATTTAAAGTACTTAATTAAAAAAATGAAGAAGGAATAACAATAACAAATAAAAGTGGTGCATTCCTTCTCTTCTTCATTCTAGAAGGATCCATCTTTGTTAATTTGATCCAACCAAACCCAAAAATGCCCTAGTCTCCTATTCCGAAATCATCTGTTCAGGAAGTTAAAAAAAGAGGGAAATCGCAATCCGCGATTTGAAATCCAAAAAAAATAAAAGAAGAAAATCGCGTATGTATACGCAAGAGTTGAAACGTTAACGATCGGCAAGAAGGAGAATGGAAGTCGTGACCTGGAGTTATGCAACGCGGCTGGTGAACGCGATTTGGTGAAGTCGCGACATCGAGGAGGTGATGCGATGGCACCACGATGGCGGTTGATTCCAGGAAGAAGGCGCGCGAACTTCGTTTCCTGAAGAAGGATGCTTGGCCTGGAGGTGCTTGCATTTCCCATAATTGTCGGTCATTGTTGAATATAAGTCTGATGGTTGCTTGAAAGTGGGTAACAATTTGGAGGTGTTAGGCTTATGCTTGGCCGTGAAGCAGTGGAACCAACGACAGATGGTGGTAGTTAATGGCTGGAGCGTGCGGGTTGGGCAGTGTGACGGGCATGTTGGTGCATGATGAAGAAAGTGGCAAAGTCCAAGGACAGTGGAGACGATTGAATCGATGGAGGTTGTAAGTCTTCACTCGGCAAAATTAGGTGAATTTTTTCACTCATAACTACATCAATTTCATTGCATGTTGTATATATAGTTGAAAATGGATTCCTTTTATTGCTTTAAACAAAATACAAGATTTAAAAAATGTATATACAAACTATAGCCTAAGCAATAACAACCACGTGATCTACTTAACTTATTACAAGCATCTATGTACAACTGTTGGCGTCAAAATTGACCACCAACCCCCAATTATTCAGAAGCTCCAATATCCAATCCAATTACAGAAGTATGAAGAAAAAAAATTAAAACAATCAGAAAGCAAGTAAAAGAAGACGAGATTTATAGTGGATCGCCTAACTCTGGCCTACGTCCATTCACGAATAATCCTTCTTATTATACTAAAGTTTATTTATAGTTACAATCCAAAATTCAAGAATAAAGTTGACAGAATGTAGCCTAGCTTGAAGGTAAAGAGAAGCAGAAAGAAGATCCATTTTCTGATGTCATGCATGTTGTTTATATGAGAAGATGTGCACGGATCGGGATGAAACTTTGAAAGAAGGTTCGAGAGACCAAGATGAGGCCACCAGAATTTTCCAGGCCCATTGGAGCCTACAATAGGGATCGGTATCGACCTCTATTTTGGTGTCCAAATGGGATGTGATCCCTCTGGGGGTTTCCAATGATGTTAGTTACTTGCCCTCCAAATTTTATGCCATTTCGACTTACGGTTTGTGAGACATAAGCGGAAGCATGTCGATCCCACCTAATTAATCATGTCTATCCCTCCTCAATCATGCCTACCGATCCATCCTCTTCAACAAAGCATGTCGATCCATTTAAAATGCCGACCCCTTCTTTAGGAATTAAAGTATACCGATCCCTCTAGATCGAGCATGCCGATCTCTTTCATTTGCTAAGCTATATTCCATACTTTGAACATTCTGCCTTGCACATCTATCAATTTCATTCAATCTCGAATTGATGCTACTATCTGTACTTGATTTCTGGCCCTACAATCATCGCTCACCTTGATAATCGTGAAGTTCGTTGGGTTAAATCTGTCTGTTTACTGCCTTAGCAAAAGGTGGGTTAATACCTTGCCCCCCAAAACATGCCTTGCAATAGAAAGGCGTGTTTTGAATTGCCATAAATCCAAAACCCGAAATCCATGACCCATTGATAGTCGTACTTTCCAATTCAGAATCCAATACGTTGTCAATCCAAATCCATGATTTCTCCGGATCATTAGTGAAATCAATGACCATTTCGAGTCTATATCCAATTCCAAATCCACGGTCTTTTCGGATCGTTTTATCCAAATCCTCGACCTCACCAGGTCGTTAGCCAAATCTCAAACTGCTCCGGGTCCATATCCAAATTTATGGCTGTTCGAAGCTGAAATACAAATCTATAACCTCTTTGGGTGAGTAGGTCAATCCATCGCGTTTGAGCGAAGCGACCTCCCTTTGCCAGGCATAGTCCATATCTAACGACCTTGATCTCTCTGGATGCTTATCGAGCACAATCCATACTCGACGATCTGAGTATGTCAATCCATCGCATTCGAGCGAAGCAACATACCCCTTGTCAGGCATAGTCCATTCTAACGACCTTGAACTCTCCGGATCACTGTCGAGCACAATCCATACTCGACGACCTGAGTAGGTCAATCCATCGCGTTCGAGCGAAGTGACCTACCCCTTACCAGGCATAGTCCATACCTGACGATATGTGTTATCCATTACATTGATCCAAATTTAAGCATTTCTAAGTCCATAAAATAAAAGTTGGCACAACCAATTAACCAAAGTTCAAATAAAACCTTAAAAACAAGAGTTCGAAGTAAATAAGAAGAAATGAAAAAAAACAAATTTCACAAACCCTAGCATTACAGTTTATCATCATCTCAAAGCATACCTAAGGAACGTCCTCAATCTTCTACATGTGTAAGTGACTTAGCCATCTTACTTTGGATTTTTCTACTTATTCAATGTCATCCCGATCAATTGATGACAAATTGATGATGATGCATTAATCCGGTGTCATTTTCATTCGAGGTGGATGGTGGATGGTGGCTACTTCAGTTCCACCATCGCAGTCCGAGTCCTTACGTATTGTTGTAACTGACCATTCCTCATGTATTCCTCAATGATATCCTTCAAATGCCTGTAGCCATTTATATTTTTCCCATCCAGCTCATGGAATATGCAGCGCTTTCCTGATGTCCACTCATGTTCGGAGGGTTCCCTCCTTGTCGGCCTTCGATACGGAAGACGTCCTTGAGTATCCAGATGTATATGTTCTAGGGTTTCATTCAATTTCGAGTAAGAAAAGAATTTAGGTTCTCCACTCTGTCTCATCGATCCATTGAAGCTATTGTCCATGTTCCATTTACCCTTATCCTTTTTCGAGCTTTCACCGGGTGGTTCTCCACCTCATACAGTATTAACTTCCGTTGCCTCTTTATCAGCTTTCGCATCTTCTTATCGCAGAAACATTTCTGCTTCATGGTACAATTTACCGAGATTCAACGGTGGATCCCGGATCGGTGAGATCTTAAAATCTGAATTATCTACAACTCCTGACACTGCCGCCATCAAAACCATCGATGGATCTGGTCGATTCATCGAAACAACTACTGCATTGAACCTGGTTAAGAAATTCTTAAGTGATTCTCCTGCCCACTGCTTTACCGACGTTAATGTCATTACACCTTAGGTCTTGTAATGTGAACCTGAAACTGCTTCATAAATCTTTCGACCAATTCCGTCCATGTGCTAATAGAACTGCTCTCCAACTGTTTGAACCATAGCGCCGCTACATTCGTTAAGTACAGGAAGAAACATCGTGCAAGAACTTCTTTCGATGCCTCCAGTACTTCCATATGCCGTATATACCTCATCATATGCATAGTTGGATCTGACTTTCCGTCATAAGCTTCCAGTGTTGGTAGTTTGAATTCTAGTGGATTCCTAGCATTCCTGATATTTGTAGCGAATGGACTTCTATTTACATCCTCCAAATCCCTGTTTACTAATCCTCCACGCATAGCTCTCTCTATCATCTCCGCAAACCTGTCGTTGTTTTCCAATGATAGTCTCCTATCATCATGTCCAACCCTCCCTAGTCTACAAGGGAATTCTGGAATGTATTCCTCCAGACGAGCATCCAAATTCTGATTCGCACCAAGCTCCACGGAATTAATCTCCAACATCACGATCAATCAGACCCGAGGGCATGCCCCCTAACCTTTGGGGATCGGTGTTGATCCCTTTGGGATGGCAGGGGACTTCCCCCGGCTGCTCTGTTCTATTCCGTTGTCTTTTGGCTCCATTTTCATGTTCCTGGTTCTGATTTCCAATGATTCCGGCTACTTCAACTCCTTGATTCTATGCTCCAACTTGTTTAATCTGTTGGAATAAATTCTGCATCATCTCCTTCTGTCTTTCAGCATCCTCTCCTGCATAGCATCCATCATCGTTTTCATTTCATCCTTGATGATGTAGATAGATGCTTGTTTAGCTCCAGTTCCTGAGGAAGCTTCCTGACTCCCCCATGGTGGCTCCTTTCCGGTAGCCCTCTCCTTGTTGATTGCTTAGCCATTTCTTCCTAGATTTAAGTATCTAAGCTTCCAAATCCAAGATCCTAGCTTCCAAATCCATGGGTGCAAGTCTTCTCAGTGAAAGCACCAAAATGTTGGCGTCAAAATTGGCCACCAACACCCAATTATTCAAAAGCTCCAATATCCAATCCAATTACAGAAGTATGAAGAGAAATAAATGAAGAACAAAACTAATACAATCAAAAATCAAGTAAAAGTAGAAAAGATTTATAGTGGCTCGGCTAACTCTGGCCTACGTCCACTCTCGAATAATCCTTTTTATTACACTGAAGTTTATTTACAGTTACAATCTGAAATCCAAAAATAAAATTGACAGAGAGTAGCCTAGCTTGAAGATAAAGAGAAGTAGAAAGAAGATCTCTTTTCTGATGTCATATCTGCTGTATTTATAAGGGAAGATGTGTACGGATCGGGTTGAAACTTCGACAGAATGTTCAAGAGACCAAGACGAGGCCACCCAGAAATTTCCAAACCCATTGGGGCCCACAATAGAGATCGGTACTAATCCCTATTTTGGTGTCCAAATGAGGTGCGATCCCTTTAGGTGGTTTCCAATGACGTTAGCTACTTGCCTTCCAAATTGTGTCATTTCGACTTACGGTTTATGAAATATCGTGTTTTTCGTGAAGTATTGTTTAAATCCTGATTTCCGCCGATCTCTATGGAGGGATAGGTACCGATCCCTTCAACTTCTTCCAAATGATATGTCATCTCTATGGGAGTTTCTCCATGTTGTATTATACTTAGCCGCGCCAATTGGATTAATAGAACTTGAGTTATGGGTTGTTTCCTGCGTGAACGTTCTTGCGTTTTGGTATATGCCGATCCCTTCTCAATGAAGCCTACCGATCCATCCTCTTCAATAAAGCAACTACGCCGATCCCTCCTTCATAAGATGAAGCACGTTGATCCCTCTTAATTAATCATGTCGGTCTCTTTTCAATGAAGCCTACCGATCCATCCTCTTCAATAAAGCACGTCGATCCCCCTTAATCAACTATGTCTATCCCTCCTTCATAAGCGGAAGCACGTCGATCCCTCCTAATTAATCATGTCAATCCCTTCTCAATGAAACCTGTCGATCCATCCTCTTCAATAAAGCATGCTGATCCATCTAAAATGCCCACCCCTTCTTTAGGAATTGAAGTATACCGATCCCTCTAGATCGAGCATGCCGATCCCTTCCATTTGCTAAGCTATATTCCATACTTTGAACATTCTGCCTTGCATATCTATCAATTTCATTCAATCTCGGCTTGATACTACCATCTATACTTGATTTTTAGGTCCTACAACTCTGGACTCATCGGTCTTGATAATTGTGAAGTCCATTGGGTTAAATCCATCTGTTTACTGCCTTGACGAAAGGTGGGTTAACAACAACAATTTATCCAAACCTCCCCATTTATCCACATACTTTAATCTTCATTTAGCACCAAGTGGTGTATCCTAGTAAGCCCACTAAAATCTTATCGCTTTAATCCCTCTTCGCATATCCGTCAGGCCTGGAAAACACGATTCAGAAACAATTCTACCTCCGTACATCTTGTTCTTCTTTTAATGCAATTCAGAAACCATGCAAAATTAGAGAAACTCCATTCCTCAATCATTCGCTGTTAATAACACTGTTTTAAATATCGAATATCTCGGCCGAGATCTGGTTGAAGGCATGGACTAAACGAAACATGAGATATCGGTTGATATCTTGTTTTGAATATATCAAAAATCGGTCGATATTTGTAGCGAAACGATATTCCGAGATCTGCTCGATATTTTTTTAACTAAAAATTTAGGCCAATCTCAGCCCAACTTAAAAAAAAATAGACAACCCTTTTCCTTATTAAACTTCTCAGATCTCACGTTCCTCATCAAAAATATTAAACTCCCTCTCTCTACGGAAACAATAGCCTCCCCTTTCGAAAAAAATCGAAAACGCGCTGCTTAAAAAAATGAAATTTCCAACTGCTCGATCACTTGTAACGCTCGGGATTGCGATTGTTTCCAGTTTTCGACTGGTCGATTAGTTTTGATAGTGTACAGCTTCATCTTCGCTCAATCTAGCTACTTCAGTTCTTACAGGTATGTAAATTAGGGTTTTTCTATTTTAATGAAATTCAAAATTGAATTTACATGATAATTTATAGTAGATTTGCTTACTGAGCAATTCTGAAAATTTTGGGCTTTAAGTTTTTATACATAAATCACTAGCATGATCCGAGTACAAACAATGGTTCTCGTCATCTTGTTGTTCCTGTGAAAGAAAAGAATAATACAGCTACTAGCGATATATCATGATCATTAACCTCCATAAACTCTGAATTTTGTTCGTATTTGATGCAGTGAACTTGATTAGATGTCAGATGGTTTGTTCTATTTGACAGGTTGTAATGAGGGACATTTTTAAATGAAGGGATACTTCTAATATAAAGGATGTAGCATATAATCCTGCAGTATAATTTATGTAATGCAACCATTGAATACTTATACAATTCTGATTTTTTTTATATTAAACTTTAACTTGCATATGTTTTACATATGATAAGTCAGTCCTTTAGCACTACAGTATTCCCTGCATCTTAGCATATTAAGCAATTCTAAAAGTTTTGTTTACTGAGTCTGGTTTTTAAATTTTGCTTACTGAAAATATGAGCACTTTTGGTTCCTCGCATGTTCATTTAATTGATAAGTCAAATTATGGAACATTTAAAAGGAAAGAATCGGGTTGTAATTGCCAGCTTGTAAAAAAATAAGGTGAAGTAATTGAATGCGGGGATTTTATTACTTTTGGAACCAGTAAGTTTATTATATATTTGGTTTTGTTTTTACTCGTTTGTAAAACAATCTGCAATTAGTAAATTGGTAGTGTTTCCTGCTATGGATATGGTTCTTTTATATTGTTTGTCATATTTTAGTATTGTATGAACTGATTTGAACAGTTAGAATAGTGGAGATTAGTTGTGCTAATTCAGTAAACGTTAAATAAACTGATATCATGCTTTTTTTGCTATAAATTATTTTGATGTGTTATTGTCTCTTTTGAATCATTTCTAGAATGGATACATCATCCAATGCTTCAAATAATCCACCAATGATAATTGAAACAAGTTTCAAAAGCAAAGGCGATCACTTTTGGGAGAATGGCATCAAAATTAAAGAGTTGCAATAAACGATGAGCAGAGGAATCACAAGATTAAAAGAACATCTAGCCGGTAAGCAAGGAAATTGTGAACCATGTTCAAAAGTCTCTGTTGAAATTAGGCAAAAAGCAATAGAATTACTAACCATGTCCAAATCCAAAAGGAAGCCAAGGAATTAGAACGACAAGCGATCTTGAATAATGTATCGATTGGCGAGGGTGATGCTATGCATGAGTTTTAAAGATCTATTTCTTGCAGCTAAATTTAAGAGGACCTATGGATATATATGTATATCCTACTCCTTCTGAAGCTACAAAGGGTGTGACTTAATCAAGTCTTAGTGAAGTCAAGAAGAAAGAAAGAGATAATACTTGTGGTTACATAGCTAGATTTCTTTTTGAAGCGGGGATAGCATTTAATGTCGTTAACTTGTCTTCTTTTTAAAAAAATGGTGCAAGCGATCGGTTTATATGGTCCTAATTTAAAAGCGTCGTCGACGCATGAAGTTAGTGAAAAGTTTCTTTCTCTTGAAAAAGAAAAAATGAATGAAAGTTTGAAATCTTTTAAAGAAGCATGTAGAATTCAAGGTTGTAGTCTCATGACTGATGCATGGACGGATCGTAGAGGTAGAAGTATAATGAATTTGGTAGTGAATTGCAACTCAAAGACTATTTTTATGCACTCAAAGAATGCTTCCGGAGAAGTATACAATGCTAAGTACATTTTTGATTTTGTAATTGAAGGAATCAAAGAATTAGGTGAAGAAAATATTGTTCAAATTGTCACCAATAATGCATCAAACAATATGGCGGCCGCTAGATTGTTATCTTTAGATTATCCAACCATATTTTGGACAAGTTGTGTGGCTCATACTTTAAATCATATGTTAAAAGATATTGGAAATATAAAACCCATTCAAGGCGCAATATTAGATGGTAGATGCATTATCATTTACATCTATGGACATAAAATGATTCTTGATTTTATGAAAAAATGTACCGACCAAAGTGAATTAATTTGACCCGGTCTTACAAGATTCGCTACGTCATTTCTTTTGTTAGAAAGTCTTTTTGAGAAAAAAAGGAGTTAAGGAGTATGATCACATCGGAGGAGTGGGGTTTGTTTTCTCAATCTGAATCATTGGAGCATAAGAAGGTAATCACTTTATATGATATATGTAAGTTTATTTTGTAATTTTGCAATTTTGCAATACGTTTGTCCCGTTTTACTGCTGCACTAATTGATTACTGCCGCACTAAATTTACTGTTGCAAGTGCACAAAATTTACTTAGTTACTTGATAGTGCACTAAATTTAATGCTGCAAGTGCACAAAATTTACTTAATTACTTGACAGTGCACTAAATTTACTGCTGCACTAAATAAAACTGACAGTGCACTAAACATGTTTTGTTTCATTTACATTTTGGAACCAGTGACCGTGTTTGTTCTTTTATTTTTTATGTGACCAGTGAACATGTTTGTTCTTTTATTTTTTATGGAACCAATGAACATGTTTTGACAGTAGTTGAGTTCTCACATCCTAATTCAATGACGATGCAATTTGTTCTTTTATTTTCTATGTGACCAAGTTTGCAATTGCAGTGACATGCTGCTTTTATTTTTTTTATGTCAGTACTTATATAATTTACCCATTGTTAATTGCCTTTTAGGTAACACGAATAATAAGTAGTCCCACATTTTGGGAACATGTTGAGCTTGCACTCAAAAAATTTTAACCGTTAGTGAAAGTCCTTCGAAGAGCTGACGGTGATATATCTTCAATGGAGTGGCTTCATGGTGATTTAGAGAATGTGAAGAATGATATTGCTGAAGCACTTAACCATAAGGAAAAAAAATACATAGCAGTTTGGGAAATAATTGATAAAAGATGGAATCACAAATTGAAATATGAGTTGCATCTGAGTGGATACTATCTGAATCATGTTTACTATTATAATACAAGAGAAGAAATAGAGAACAAACCAGATTTCATGGATGGGTTTTCTTCTTGTCTTTTTAAAATGTACAAAGATGATCATGTTCTCAAGACAATATAAGTATACAATTGGGTATTTATCAAAATCAAAAAGGGACGTATGAAACTGTGCATGCCTTAAGACAAAGGAATAGTTCTTCGTTTAATCCAGGTACATTTCTTTAATTAATTTGTTGCTTATCTACTTAAAGTTTGCATATGCTGGTTTGTTCTATATCATTGAGTTGGCATACCCTTAAAGGTTGCAGATGTTGGTCAAGAAGAAATGTTATGTGGCAAAGATTCATTGTCATACTCGTCTTTTTTGCAAATTAATGGTGTCTACACGTGTGAGTGTGTCATATATGGTTCTTTATTTGCATTAGCTTGTGCATTTTGCAAACTATGACATGCTTGTCAACGTTTGTTCACTTTGGTTGGGTAAGGTCAATATGCTAGGTTGAATCAATGCTAGCTTTAGGCGCATAGTTTAATTAAAGGACATTGTAATGTTCTCAAGATTTCCAATTGGTATTATAGGTGTTTAAATTCTTGACTTCGTTCTATCTTTTCCATCATTCATAAATGTTTATGCAATGCCATTGTCAATTATAGCTTGCTTGGGTTTTGTAGTTTTGTAAAATGATATTCAATATTATCCAAATGATATGTAATTTTCTCATATTGTGGTCCCATTATTATGATGCATCTTTTTTAGTTACTTGATGGAGAATGCATGGTGGATCCGCACCGGAGCTGGAAAAAATGGCAATAAGAGTTTTAAGTTTGACTACCAGCTCATCAGAATGTGAGAGAGCATGGAGTGCATTTGAGATGGTAAACAAATTTATTTTGTTTTATTTACACCAGTTGCAAAACATTTATATTACAACATTCAAAAATAACGAACAACATTTAAATATACAAGAGTTACCATTTTTTTTCCTCTTCTACTAGTCCATTTTCACTCTTGAACCTTGATATCATAATTGTGTAATCATCATTAACCTGGAATTATATAAAAGAAGTCAGGTCATAAATATTAACAATGCAAGAAATCAAATAGAGTAGACTCCTTAACATTTCAAATTTAGATCATAAATATTGAATGTCTATCATTTTCTAATGATTGAAGGTGCATACAAAAAAGCAAAACAGACTACATGCTGATAAACTTAGAGATTTGGTTTTTGTCAAATTTAATTCTCAACTTAAAGCAAAATTTGGTACAAGTACAAGAGATGGTCTTTTAGCCCCTAGTATTCATGAAGGGATGGTGGATGAATGGGTTGGTTGCTCTATAAAATCTAATGTTGATGGTACACTTTAGACAATGATACAGATGACGAAGTTTTCCTCGGAGAAGGATTAACATGGGCAGAAATTTCTAAAGCCATGGGAAATGAGGGGTATAATAGACCTAAACAAGCTAAAAGGAAAACTAAAACATATCATGAGAGAAGTTCATCATGAAAGCGCAAATCACTTTTTGACGAAGAAGATGAATTAGATATGATGTTACATGAAGATACTTCATCATTTTCGAAATCTGATTCGGAGTTCGATGAAGAATAACTTATAAAATATATTAATGACTCTCTTTTTTCTACCGTACACTTGGTTTAGATTTAGAAATATGAATGGTCAAAACTTTGTTTTATTTTGATTTGACCATCGTGCACTTTTTTGCATGTTTTGATAAGAATATATAACTTATTAAGAAATTATATTTAAAGTTCTGTTCTTTTGCATGTCTTTTGTTCTATGTTCTTTTATGTACGTATTACATATGTACATAAATGTTTTTGTTCTGTGCTATTTTTTGTTTTTCTCTTGTCTTGTATATGTATGTGACATTATATGTTGACTTATGATCATGACTCATATTTTCTTTATATTGTGTAGATCCAACTGTCCAAGATAGAAATGACATAGATGTTCTTACGAGCAATCGATGACAATGATATATGGTGTGATTTTACAAATCAAGTAAATATTCATTTCTTTCAGTATATGTAAATATTATTGCATAATCAAATTAATTTAAAACATGAAACATTGAAATAGACACCGATATGGTCCCGAGATGAACTTTAAGGTTCGATATATAAATCCGATATGGCACTCGAGAAGCACTCGTCACGTTCGAGATCTCCCCCGATACGATACCGAGTGACTAAAAATCTTCGAGACGAAACGTGACCGATATCCAAGATTTAAAACCTTACAACGTTAAGCACTAATTTTGATCTCTGTTGTGCCAACCAGTAACATACCCTTCTACAATACATCTCTGAAACTTTATGGGCTTTGAATCAAAATTATGGGAATACTTGCTAACGTTAGTTAACTACTTTCCATCTATACTCCATTATCATATAGTTCCACTCTCGAGAGAATACATATGCCCCGATAGTTGATTATATTGCTTGGTTAAATTGTTTGGGATATTGGTTGAATTGGTTGTTTGTGAAATTGGATGTGATATCGGACTGATTCTTGCGATGCTAGATATGATTTTGGATTTGATAGTAAAATTTTGTGTAGGTTGGATTATTAAAAATGCAAAAGAAATGTCATTTGATTGTATTTTGATGTATAGTTTATTTTATATGTGTACATTGTACGGATGGCCGGAATTCAATGTGATTCGATTCGGACCAAACGGTAAATTTTATATTGATTGGTTGATGAGTTTAGAGAATTTAACTCCATGGTTTATATTTTGAGTGTTTTATTGATTTTCTCGTTTAAAAATATTTTCTTTGAAAGATTTGGAAAATTATTCGTGGGGTTTTAAAATTTATTTGAAGTATGCTTAAAAATAAATAAAATAATTGTTGAAAATTGTGTTGGGGAAATAAGATGTGGTTTTAATAATATTTCCAAAAAGGGATTTATTTTGTAAGTGTATATTTAATAATGAAGGATTTTAGTAATATTTTCAAAAGGCAATATCCTTTGTAAAATGAAGTTTTTCTAAAAAAAAAAATAGGGATTTTAAGGTAATTTTAAAAATGAGATTTTTTATTATAAAAACCAATTTTCAAGAGTTTTGGAATGTATGCACTTTATATATAGTTTGGTTTGGAATTGATTTGGAGTTATTAAATTAGTTTAAAAATTATCTTTGATATCAGAAAATTAATAAATGATTTTATGAGTAATAATTAGTATCATAAGGTGACTTTAATATTTTTAAAATATGAAATGGTTTGTAGTCATTATTTTATAATTTTCAAAGTATATTTCATGAATTTTGAAATAGAATCTTATGTTTTGGAAAATATATTTTATATATCTAGAAATAAAAAAATTGGTTTGAATAGTATAAAAATTTAACTAAAAATAGTGTTTGCTTATATAAATTATGAGATGATTGTTATGAGTAATAATTGATTTTACAAGCTATTTCTAAAGGCTTAAGATATAGAAATGATATTTCAGGAAGTAATTTGTAAATATTAAATTCAATTTTGATTAATAAAAGGTTGAATAATAATTATTTTTTCTGTGTAAAATTTTTAAATGCTTTTATCAATTGTAGATATATTTTTATAAATAAATAAAACTATATTTCTTTCTAAATAAAATGTGTGTCATGTTTGTATATATTCTATGTAACGAGGAACTAGAATAAACGCAGTTATAGTACCGTTTGGGATGAGGCATTCGGTAATATTTCTCCGGTCATTTTTTGGACTTGTTATATAGAAAAATTGTGCGATGATGAGTGCAATTTACGAGCATCGAGTAAAAGGGTGAGTAACATCAGGTGGTTTTAATTAATTTCTACGAATAGATGTCACTCAAATAGGGTCTAACATACGGGGTAATATATGGTGATGTGCACTGAAAGTGAGCAGGTTAAGAGCCATAAGTATGTATATCTATTATGTGTATACTCCTACCATACGTCGGGGAGTAAACCAGAGTGGCTAGTATCAATCCTAGGGACTGATTGCGGGGTCACTCCATGAATCTGTGACACATCTTTTTGTGTATATGGCTGAGAGCCATGGCTGGGAGCCACTGCCCCATATTACTTAAGCCAACAGTCGGTTACCATTGAGGGACTTGCAGGGTCATGACCAATGCATTAGTCTTGCACTTGATGAATATTGGGTCATGATGGCTGTTGGGGCAATCGATGACTATAGGAGTAGTGTTGAGAGCGTATGAGGAAGGCTTCTGGAGCAAGCTGAGAGCTGTCGGTCTCCTGTCTGTTTATTGTTGATATAGACACTACTTATTCACCTATATGAGATCATTGCGTTTATGGCTGAGAGCCAATTCAATCATTTATCAAGACTGATACAGAAATAGATATTTATGATGCTGAGAGCACATAGAACTGAGAATCCTACTGATTATCCACGGTACCGAGGGTTGAGTGGATTAGTAAAGGTCTGAGAGATCGTATGTTTATTTCATTGGCTGAGAGCCAGGTCGATTACTATGAGGACGAAAGTCTAACTGATTATCGTGTGATTAACAATCGCTTGGGTTATTCATTAGACCGTGAGTCTTTTAGTTGTATAACCATGTACTCATCGATTTCACCGCTATCGAGGATAGTTAGAGGTGCTAAAAGCATGAAGTTGGACCCTGCAATTTCCTTTCATATGGTTATCTGAAAGATGGCCCTGGCTACCTAGGGTATGCCATAGTGATTTGTGTATGTTTGATTCGAGTGATTGTTATGTGTTTTTATATATGTTAAGTAAGATGGACCCCGGGTATGTTTAGTATATGATTATCTGAGAGATAATCTTGACCAATTCAAAGTGCTTGCCCATTTGGTATTTGATGGTTTTATGTTTCTATGATAGGTTGTGTTTGATATTTCATCCATTTTGATAGTATACATCTTGATGTGTTATTTGATTATTCAGTGATTGAGCGATGATATGTGCATGGTATATGGTACGGTGTCATATATTTATTGAGTATTATGCATGCCACATTGGGATATATATTGGTTGTTATAGTTTGGCACCTACATTCTAGATATAGTGTGACCCGTATGTTATTTATATAATACTTGGGTTAGTCCGAGACATTACAGGAACATGGACGAAGAGACCAAATTGTGGTTGTTGGACGTAGGTGGAGGCTAGACCATTATTTGATTAGTGTAGCATTACTTATTATTGTAGTCTCATGTATATTGATGATGTTGAGATGTATGTATTGGACTTATACATTGTATATTTTTGGGATAGTGAAAATTTGACCTATTTTATATCTCACTTGGACTTGTGTATATTTTATATTATATGTTATCACCGCGTTGCTAACTCTGTGTTCTTTGAGATTTATTTTATATGTATTGTTCTATGTTGGAGACGCACGTGCTTATTTCTTTGATACTGTGTACGTATAGATAAGTTGTTTATGATTTTTAAAATATGTACCAACGTTAGCCCAAGGGAATATTCACGTGTGACAACCCAATATCGGCTCATTCTCTGTATTATCAGACAGTGTTACCCAGTAATACTTTTTGGTAATATAAGTATAGAAGTAGGTGTTACAATGACTAACTTTTTGGCAACTCCAAGTGTTTTTTATTCCCTCCACCCTCATCGGACTGGCATCCCACTAGTTCCTTCACTTCGAGGTTGGCAGCATACACTCATCGGCCCAGTTATGTGCTAACTTCAAAACTTGCTTCTTTGCATCAAAAACAAGTACCATGATGGCAAGCGAGTTGACGAACATCAGACAATGCCTGAATGAAAGTCTCTACTCGTATGCAAACCCCTTCAATAAGGAGTCTACTCACGCAAGATGAGTGGACAAAAACAGTCTAGTACTCGCCATGTGTTCAAGAGTGAGGTACCAGTTCCGAATGTGGAAAGAGTTACACAAACATCCTTGACTTATTTCCTCCAAAAAGCAAACAAAATCATGAGGGTAGAGAGGCTAACATCTCCAACAGCGTTGAGGAGAGTAGAAGAAACAACATAGCTGGCTTAAGGAAGAAGAATAACCGTCGAAGAAATGGTCGATAAGAAAATAGTAAGAAATGCTCTGAAGATGGTTCGCACTTTAAACCCAGCAACACAAACTACATAACTTTGAATCATGACTTAGAAATCAATTATCTCACCACGAGAGGTTGAATGCCTTTCCAATGGCCACCTCCCTCCTTATCTGGATGGAAGGAGGAGCCCAGGGGTAACAGGAATTACTGTGAATTCCATTGGTTCAATGAACACTCCACTAATGATGTCGGCATCTCAATGATGTAAAGAGCAGCTAGTCCACGAAGGTATTTTAGTACAATATATAAGACAACATAACAAGCAAAGAGCAGCGCGAGCAAATCCACCTACCCAACCATAGCAAGTGGACGACAACAATGTAGCCTCCATCAACACATAATTAATGTCCATTTGTGTAGGCTCGCACGTGGCTTGGAGCAGTAGAGGGACCCAAGACCGCTGCAAGAGAGAACTCGAGACAAGCCACCAGATATATTCGGTCGAGCTTCGAGCTCCAAAGGCTCCTAGGTTAGAAGTAGAAGAAACAGACATCACGTTCACCATGGAGGACAAGAGGGGAGTAAGCTTCCCCATCACAATCCCATGATAATCTCATTTAATGTAGCCAGCACGAAAGTGCACCGGATCTCTTTGATGTAGACAACTCGATCAATGTAATATTTAAGCAGATATTTGACGAAAAGCTCCCCGGCTCCAGCCTCACACCTTGTGCATTACCTGTTTACGGTTTAGGGGCGTTGGCACAGTACTTTTGGACTGACCTCATACATAGTCACACTAGGCCATGAACCTCTCACTGCCAAATTTTAGGCAAACTTTATTGTAGTGAACTGTCTGTTCTCTTATGATATCTATATAGATAAACTAGCACCGGTGGACCTAGATGTTGCCATACCGTATCATCGGCCCATGATGAAGTTTCCAGTAAAAGGAGGCATAAGATGCATCCCTAACAACCAATAGACCGCCAAAGACTGCTACAACATATCATTACAACAAGCAAAGAAGCGATTACTCATGCGTCAAAAAAACTAGAGACGCTCAATGGTGGTAAACCCGAGAGCACACGGGAGCCAAGAAACACTCATGTTCATGAGGGGTCTACCCGCGGCATTAAAGCCGCTGAAGAAGCATCAACATCGACTACCTCCCCCTAGAGAACGCGTGAGCAACTAACACCCCAGTCGTGCCAGCGGCCAAAATAGTATGGTCAGAGGTTACTGTGTTTCCCTGGCCATCCGACGTAAGACAAAGGAGCTTATAGAAACATGGAATAATCATATTCGCTCCAGCTGCCAAGTGGGGATGATGGATATCACAATTCTTTCCCTCGCAATGCCAAAGGACTCATTTGTAAGAACCAGGGGCGACCACGTCTCCCAAGCTCGAGCATAGACGTCGATTACGATCGAAAAAGTCATAGAACACATGATATGCGTGTTGGACCAATATGATCTGGAGACAAGTGCGGAAGAAAATGATGACGATCCGTTGGACCCTTTTATAGGAGCTCAAACCTAGACGACGGGCCGACAACTACGCTCAAAGCAATATCAATTGACAACGACCCCAAAAGGTCATCAAAATAGGCATGGAACAAATCTAAAAAATAAGGGAAGAGCTACTATGCATCCCAAAGCAAAGCGAGGATGTGTTTGCCAAAGGCACTTCGGCATGACCAGCATAGACCCCTCTATCATTTGTCACGCCCTTAACATCTACCCAAAAGCTTACCCCGTCATGCAAAAAACTCACGATTTTTCTTTATCGAGCACTCAATGAAGAGGTAGAAAAGGCCCTCGCCAACGGGTTCATTTGTGAAACAGAATATCTAGTCTGGGTAATCAATCCGGTATTGGTTCACAAACTAAGTTGGGCCTTTAAAACATGCATTGATTTTTCAACCTCAACAAAGCATGACTAAAAGAGAGTTCCTCCTTGCTTTGCATCGATTAACTTATTGATGCAACCAGTGGAAATGAGCTTCTCAATGCCTATTTCGGATGTGAACATATCGCGATGCATGGTTCAAACCCAGAACTTCTTTCGTCATAAATGCAGGGCTCTACTATTACAGAGGCATAACATTTGGGCTCTGCAATGCAAGTGCAACATACCAACGGCTTGTTGATATAGGATTCGCTAAACAGATCGACCGGTCCATGGAGGCATATGTTGACAATATACTAGTAAAGTCCAAAAGGGTGGGGGCACGAAAAGAACCTAACCAAGTTTCAATATCCTCCATCGGTACAACATGAAACTCAACTCCAAGAAATGTTTCTTTGTAGTCAGATTAGATAAGTTCCTTGGTTTTATTGTAAGCGTCAAGAGAATCGAAGCCAAACCAGATAAGGTTCAAACGATCTAGGATTTGTAAACCGTCCGCAGAGTCAAAAAAGTGCAAAGCCTTAATGGGATGATCACGATGCTTAGCCGCTTTCTGTAAAAAGCAATAGATTGATGTTTATCATTCTTTGACCTCACCAAGAAGGGAAAGTCGTTCGCTTGGAACGAAGAATGCATTAAGGCATTTGAAGATTTAAAGCGATATTTGGCAACACCTCCCGTACTTTCAAAGCCTACGGACTGGAAGGATCTGTATTTATATCTTGCAGTCATCGACCATGTGATCAGTGTTGCCCTGGTCCGGGATATAGAGAAAATTCAACGATCGATCTACTATGTCAGCAAAAGGTTGTCAAGTCCGGAGATAAGATATACCAGGTTGGAAATGCTAGCATTCTGCCTACCAATGGCAGCCTAGCGACTTCGGTCATATTTCCAGGCTCATTCGGTCAAAGTCACTAATCAACTATTAAAGCAAGTACTAAGCTAGCCTTGATATGGTGGGCTGGCTCTTGAAGTGGTCTGTGAAACTAGGACAACACCCCATCACCTTCCATCCTCGCACTTCGATCAAAGGTCATGCTATGGTTGACTTCATGGCGAAGTGCTTAAGCTTGGACAATGATGAAGAAGAAACAACCACCAATCCACAAGCATAAGAACTATATGTAGATGGCACATCTAATTACAAAGGGTCTAGGGTCGACATGGTCATAGTTACCTCTAAAGGAAAGGATCTTTGCTTCGTCATTCGTTTTAGCTTCAAGGCCACCAATAATGAAGTTGAATATGAAGTCGTTCTGACCGGTCTCGGAATGGCTAAAGAACTACAAATAGAGTCTTTATACCTGTAGTGAATCATCATTCGTCGTAAACCGATTAGGTAAAATGTTGGCCCTATATGTTGGAGAAGCCAAGAAACCCGTTATGTAACAACCCTGTATTTTGTGATTTATTTTTTTTGTATATTTTAATTATTTTAATTAAATTTTGATTTAAAAACTTATTTTTTTTATTTTGAATGGTTAATTTTGTTACTTTAAATATAAACTTTAGTTTTGATATGAATTATCATTCCAAAGCATGACTAAAAAGAATATTTTCCAAAAAGTGAATTTTGGTCAAATTAATCAAACTTTGACTTTTAATTTAAATTTTTAAAAGTTTGAAAATTTAAATTTTATCTTTTATTATGAAGTACATAAAATTTTAAGAACACTGCTTTTCGTTTCGTTGAAAACGGATTTAAATTGCAAAAGTTATACTGTTTTCAATATTGTATGTATATTGGGTTATTCAGCAATAGTCTTTATTTTAAATTTTATAAATGACATTTTATTTGATATATCTTATTCCAACTTGTATATTTATGTTATATTATGTATACTTTGACTTTTGGATATTTTTAAAATGATAATAGAATTTTTCAAAAATTTACTGTATTTATTTCCTATTTTTTAAGGCTGTTTTCTTATTTTCTGCTATTTTCTTCATTAAAATTATATTTAAATTTTTTTTATTTGTTTTTTGAATGTACTTTTATTTTATATTATTATTTATGTTTAAAAATATATTACAAGCTCATATGAATTTTCTAAAATTTATTTCATTTACTTTCAAATTTTCTAGACTAGTTTACTATTTTAGCTATTTTCTTTAATTTAACTTTATATATTTAATAAATATTATATATATATATATTTATATTTTGATAAATTTTTGAAATATTACTGTTATTATTATTAATTTAAGAATATCAAGTTATGTAAACAAATTTAAGAAGTTTGAACGGTTTAAAACCTAAGAAACGTAATGTCGTTTCACGTTTCTTTTACAGTTTCTTTTGTCATCAATTCATCAGTTATTTTAGCCACTCCTTACTTTATTTATTTTATACATTCACTTTTATTTGCTGTGTTTATACTTTATTAATATTAATTTTATATGTATTTTGATTAAAAATAGATTTTTCCAAAGATTATTGGGTTGTTTCAACTTATTTAGCCTAGTTTCACATATATTGATATTTTCTTTATATAAATTATATAATTTAAAATGTATTTATTTATTTTTCTTATTTACATTATTTCTGAGATTATTTATCTATTTTATCAGGTTTTTTTATGTATTTACAAAATAGAAAAGAGAAATTTGAAAGGCCTTAAACTTTCTATCTTCCTACGGGCCTTTATAGTCCACCCTTTTACTTTTAACCTAACCTTTCACCAATTAACCCTAACTATTCCTCTCTTTTTTTTCTCCAGCCGACTTCCTCATGTTATTCAAGAATTTTCAAAGCTCCAAAACCCTAAAAATCATGGCCTCCATCTTGAAGAATTTTTTTTAGGTAAATTCCTCTTTTCTTTCTACTTTTTCTCCTATTTCTATGCAAATTTGCCTCGCTTTCTCCTCTGATTGGAGCGGCTTTCCCCCTTTCTCCACGGCCACCACCCCCTTCCATCTCTTCCCGACCATCACCACCATCTAAGCCTACATCCATGACCATGGCCGAACACCCCTTGATGGTCAAACTCTTCCAAATGCAACCAAAAGCCTAGATCTATGCTTGTTTGGCCTTATCTTGCTCATCCACTTCAACCACCACCCTAACCACCACCATAGCAGCAACCACCACCTCTGACTTGATCATCACACACCCCTCCAACCTCTGTCCAGATCTGAAACATCAATAGCCGAGCCAAACAATGCATGTAGACGAGCCTTGTGGTGCACCAAAACTATACTATGTTGCCTAGTCTCTTGATATTCTTATGTTGTAACTTCCTCCACATGTTCTAGCCTTTATGCCATGCATTCCTATGATCAAACCTGAGCCAAAGTCATGTCAAACCTGACCTAAATAAACCCCTAGGTCGTGCAAAAGAATAGAGAAAGCAAGGCAAAAGTCATTGCATTCATATCTCTTTTTATTCCTTTTTATTTCAAAGTTATTTCATATCTAGTTTTATTGAATTTGTGTTTGTTTGGATATTTTGTTTTGGGTTCAAGTTCTAAGCTTGGATCTCTTCCCACTTGAGCCTATTGTTGTGTCATCATGCCTTCTGGAATCAGTTGTGTCATTGGTATTGAAATCTCCAGCCATAAAAGGTGAGTAAAACTCACACGACGTTTATACTTATGCAGTTGTGAAACAACAACAATTGAATGTGTAGAATTTTATGTGATGTTATAACTGACTGTGATTATTTATGTATGATGTTAAACCTTTTAAATTTCATGTCATATCATTTGTTATTATATATATGTTGTTACTGTTCATTCATATCTGTTTATCACCATTGCAAGTTCCCTGTAGACTAGAATCACTATGGGTTGAAATGATACATACCCGAACGGACTTTAGAATAGGGAAAAATCGTTATGGGCTGAAATGATAGGCCTGAATGATTTTCAAATTTATTTCTTTTACTTGGGACTGCGGGTTCGAAATGATAAAACCCGGATTTTTCTTTGTAAATTACGGGTTGAAATGATATATTACCCGTATCACTTTACCTAGCGTAGAAAATTATATACAGGCCCGTAGTTAAAATATGTTTTTCTAAAATGTTTAAAATATTTTAGAAATGTAATTATTATAATATTTTTATTTAAAATTTATTAAAAATAAATTTTGTAAAGTATTATTGATTTTCTGAACAATTGTAAGTGAAATGAATTAATGAAAAGTTAGAAAATTTTGAACGTAAGTTATTTTGGAAAATTTGATTTAATTATAATTGAAAATTAAATTGAATACGAAATTATGATAAATTTATGATAATTTGAATTTAAATGAATTAAAAGTGATTTTATATCATATTAATGATTTTTAACAAATTTGAAATGTGAAATGAAAGAATATTTTACGTTGAAATTTTGAAATATAACTAAAATTGGAAATTTATGAAATTGACTTAAAAGTGAACTTTTAGTTAAGTAAATAAAAATAAAATTAAGTTATATTTGAGAATTTGAACTTAAGTGTTAAGTTGAAATTTAATGTAATGAATTTAAAATTGAACATTGCAATTTAATAAGTGAATTATTATTAAATCTTGATTTTGAATGGAAATTTAACTTTATAAGGTCATGAACTTAAGGAAGAATTAAATGATGTTATAAATGTGAAAATGTATGATTTTATATGTTAAAAATGTTTTAATAAAAATATAATTGGTTGAGAAATTATATTGAATATTTGAAGTTAATTGACTGTATTTTTGAAATGCTATTAATTACAATGTAAATGATATTACAGCATTTGAAAATGCTGTAGTTGATGATAATGAACTAAAAAGCTAAATTGAATTAAAAGCTATTATAGTAATTTTTGTAAGTGCTATAAATTGTTGAATTTAACTAAGTTTATTTGAAATTTAAGTAAACCCTATTACAACATTTTAAAATGTTGATTTTTGTTAAATTGAACTGTTTTGAATGTATTTTTCCGTAGCGTTTTCTAAATGCCACGAAAAGTGAATTTTCACTGCTTTGATAAACTTAAGTGAATAAATGAACTTCGGAAGTCGAAAATTTTGGAAATTTAATTATTAAACATAATAACTTCATTTTAATGATTAAAAATGATTTTTGGAATATATACTGTTTTGAAATATGGATTGAAATGATATTTTAAATTGAATAAAATGAATAATCATTTGAAATGAATATGGTTTCAAAAATATATGATATTTTGATATATTAAATGATTGAAATGTGGTTTTGAAAACATATGATATTTTGATATATTAAAATGGTTTGAAAATGGAGTTTTGAAAGATATGATATTTTGATATTAAAATGATTTGAAAAGAAGATCCGAAAGATATGATAATTTGGAATGATTTAATCTTTATTTTGATAAAGATGTGGGTTGAAATAATATTTTATTTTGAAGTATAAATATTGTTTTAAAAGGTTATAACTACGGGTTATAATAACGATTGGTCGTTAAAGAGACCGGGATCGGATATTGTCTTATAGCCGGCCAATACCGAAAACCACTTTAACAACTGTGTACGCGGTGGAGATTCCAGAATGAAGTAGGATGGTGGCGACGTTCTCGAGGTATATTACGTGGATCCAACTCCCGTGAGTTGGCATATATGACTAAAACTGGAGCTATACCGGGCTACACAAAGGGTCGCACCCTTTCATCGAGCATGCTCCATCGGAAACCATTCTATTACTGTTGTGATTTGATTCGGTGGCGCCACTTTGATTCGGAGGTATTGTTCGAGGTGGGCGGAAGCTGCTGGCTTGCCGTCACCACCGGTCCGGGAGTGCAAACGGTGTATCCACCCTGGCATTGCCTCGCGTGCCGTGTCATATCCTTATATCGAGCCCACTACGATTTTGGTTTTAAAGATCCGACCGCGTTAAGGTTCACCATCCCCTTAACGCTATTTTCTATATGATTGTACTTTACTGATTAGACACTACTGTATATAGCGCACTATACTACATAGTAAATAGTTTAATGGATCCTTAGAGGATGGGCGGTCCCAAGCATCTTCTAACTTACTTGTACCTTTACTACAGTTCACTTGAGTTGGTTTACATTGTATAAGTATGTATGTCCTGACTCGAGTGTTTGTATTTTTATTTACGCTCGGGTCAGCCTGAGTTATTCACAGATTTGGATTTCCACTTTCTGGAGATTGGAATCGCTGGAGATTATCTACTTGTCAAGTTTATCTTTTGAAATCTGTTGTTCCTTTCAGCTCTTGTATTAGTTGACATCTATGAAGTGAGACTTCTTTTGTACTTTATTTCCTATGTTGTATTTTATGTAACTCTGATATTTTTATATAGTAGCATCATGAGCTACTATCTCTTTTTACTTCCGCTGCATTATTTTTGCTCTGTGTCTGTGATCTGTGATTTTTATTTACTATATATTCTGAGATTTGCCAAATTTTTAATTACAACGCGGTATTTTGAGCAATTCAATTCCGGCATGAGTGTCTACCTATACACTTATAATGGATGCGAATGGTTGAAAATATCGGGTCGTTACAGTTGGTATCAGAGCTTTGGTAGCTCTAGGCAAAACTCAGCATATGGGGTGAATGTATTTACAGAATCACTTTCATTCGAGTTTGAATCTCTTCCTTTTTGACTCGATTTCTTTGAATTTTGGAACATTCCCTACGGTTCCAAAATCCATTAGTGTCCTTCACTATTCATCTTCTTTTGACTCTGGAGTATTCCATAACTCCGCTTCGAATGATCTTTCTAGTAAGTCGGCAGTCACGCCAATTTCAAATTGAATTGAAAAAAAGAAGGGGGAAAACTCCTTTACAAATTAGCATCGATTCACCAGAGATTTATATTTATCCTTGGTTTAGATGCTAATATCTTTTGTTATTCCAAACTCTAACTCTCGAGTTCGAATGTAGATTTACCCTAGAAAATCCACATTGATCTTATTCTTTAAGTCAAGGTTGACCCGGTTAAGGTTGCCCGTGATTTATTTAAGCTTTTCCACCTCCCTATTTTGTTATTTAATCATCTTGTCTTTTGTTTCCAACCTATTCTTCTGAACATTTTGAATTGTACTTGTATATCTATGTTTTGTGTTATATATTGTGTTGTTTGGGTTGTTAATGTTGATTTGGGTTTCCGATCGATTCGTCTGATCAACGCTATCGATAGGATTCCTAAAACACTTTGAGAGAACAAACTGACACAATATTATTTTAAAATTTGGTCAATGAAATAAAATTTTGATATATAAGTAAATTTATGGAACTTAATAAACTGATTTAAATTGATTATTTGAAGTGATAATACTTAATTTATCATTTATTGTTCTATAAATGAATTTATAAATAGTTGTTTATAAATTGATTTGGGAACTGAAATGAATTCAGAACAAGAAATTTGAGAATTTGATTTCCAATGGTTTCAAACCTTTTGTTTAAAAAGTTTTAAAAGGGATATATTATTTAAAGTATTTTCAAATAGAAATTTGTTTCCAAAGAATTTTAAAGTTTAAAATTAGTGCTCTTCTCATTGTCGTTGGGAAATAACTTCGGTGATGATCGCGACATCATCGACGTTAATTTTCGAGTTTCGAAGTGAAGAGACTGTTCTGTAGTCTTGCTACAGTTTTGTTTCGGGGGAATTTAATTGATTTCAATTTCTAAAATATGACTTGATTTATAATATATATAGATATATGATTGAAATTTGATTTGACATATTATATATATATTATTACTTATCTCTAAATGGTTTGGAGAAATCGGAAATACAATTCTTAAATTTTATTTTAAATAATAATATAAAAAGAGAATCAAAAATTTGGATAAATGATTAAAACTTGAGAGAATTGAATTGGAAAGTTTTATTTGTATAATATAATTGCATTCAAATATAACTTACCTTAATTTCAGAAGTTAACAATGTAATTGGATAATATACAATATAAAAAGATTTTATAATGAAATTTGAGTGGTTATAATAAATGTTATACACTTAAATTTTAATTATAAAATGATTAACAGAGGTAAATATAATAAAGGGTAATTGAATAACTTACAATAAAATGATGTTAAAAGAACTAAGAATGAAAGAAAGCAGTTATAATAAGTGTAAGTGTGTTTAACATAAGTGATAAATATAGTGAGAGGAATAAATTTAATTTTTATTAGGAATAAAGAAGAATTAAATTTATTAAGTACATTGTGAGTGTAATAAATGATTATTTTTCAAACCCATGGTTTTAAAAATTGTTAATTTAAGATGATTGGATAATAAGATAATGAAATTTGGGATAGTTAAGATTTATTTAACTTGTGTAAAGATTTATTCTCTATTTAAGTTGAAATTTCCATGCTTTCAATTTTATTTCCTTATTTTGTTTTTCAAACTATCTTTTGGTTGTCCTTATCATCCTTATCTTGCTATAGACTGGTATAGGCATCTTTCTATAATCTTTGATAATCTTTGGTACTCATTTGAATCTATTTTGCGTGCTTGAGTTCTTGATCTTGAACAATTTTGGAAAGATCATCTCCACCTTATTAAACATACCTGTAACAATAGTTATCAGGTATAATTTAAATCTCCTTGTCATCTTGTCCCAATCTTATTTCACTCTATATTTTTTTTCTGTGTTTTCCCGTACCTCATTCCTTTTCGGGGACGAAAAGTTTTGAGTGGGGGAGAGTGTAACAACCCTGTATTTTGTGATTTATTTTTTTGTATATTTTAATTATTTTAAATAAATTTTGATTTAAAAACTTATTTTTTTATTTTGAATGATTAATTTTGTTACTTTAAATATAAACTTTAGTTTTGATATGAATTATCATTCCAAAGCATGACTAAATAGAATATTTCCCAAAAAGTGAATTTTGGTCAGATTAATCAAACTTTGACTTTTAATTTAAATTTTTAAAAGTTTGAAAATTTAAATTTTATCTTTTATTATGAAAGTACATAAAATTTTAAGAACACTGCTTTTCGTTTCGTTGAAAACGGATTTAAATTGCAAAAGTTATACTGTTTTCAATATTGTGTGTATATTGGGTTATTCAGCAATAGTCTTTATTTTAAATTTTATAAATGATATTTTATTTGATATATCTTATTCCAACTTGTATATTTATGTTATATTATGTATACTTTGATTTTTGGATATTTTTAAAATGATAATAGAATTTTTCAAAAATTTACTGTATTTATTTCCTATTTTTTAAGGCTGTTTTCTTATTTTCTGCTATTTTCTTCATTAAAATTATATTTAATTTTTTTTTATTTGTTTTGTGAATGTACTTTTATTTTATATTATTATTTATGTTTAAAAATATATTACAAGCTCATATGAATTTTCTAAAATTTATTTCATGTAATTTCAAATTTTCTAGACTAGTTTACTATTTTAGCTATTTTCTTTAATTTAACTTTATATATTTAATAAATATTATATATATATATATATTTAATAAATATTATATATATATATATATTTATATTTTGATAAATTTTCGAAATATTATCTGTTATTATTATTAATTCCAGAATATCAAGTTATGTAAACAAATTTAAGAAGTTTGAAAGGTTTAAAGGCTAAGAAACGTAATGTCGTTTCACGTTTCTTTTACAGTTTCTTTTGTCATCAATTCATCAGTTATTTTACCCATTCCTTACTTTATTTATTTATTTTATACATTCACTTTTATTCGCTGTGTTTATACTTTATTAATATTAATTTTATATGTATTTTGATTAAAAATAGATTTTTCCAAAGATTATTTGGGTTGTTTCAATTTATTTAGCCTAGTTTCACATATATTGATATTTTCTTTATATAAATTATATAATTTAAAATGTATTTATTTATTTTTCTTCTTTACATTATTTCTGAGATTATTTATCTATTTTATCAGGTTTTTTATGTATTTACAAAATAGAAAAGAGAAATTTGAAAGGCCTTAAACTTTCTATCTTCCTATGGGCCTTTACAGTCCACCATTTTACTTTTAACCTAACCTTTCACCAATTAACCCTAACTATTCCTCATTTTTTTTTCTCCAGCCGACCTCCTCCTGTTATTCACGAATTTTCAAAGCCCCAAAATCCTAAAAATTATGGCCTCCATCTTGAAGAAAAAAATTTAGGTAAATTCCTCTTTTCTTTCTACTTTTTCTCCTATTTCTATGGAAATTTGCCTTGCTTTCTCCCCTGATTGGAGCGGCTTTCCCCCTTGCTCCACGGCCACCACCCCCTTCCATCTCTTCCCGACCATCATTACCATCTAATCCTACAGCCTTGACCATGGCCGAACACCCCTTGATGGTCAAACTCTTCCAAATGCAACCAAAAGCCTAGATCTATGCTTGTTTGGCCTTTTCTTGCTCATCCACTTCAACCACCACCCTAACCACCACCATGGCAGCAACCACCACCTCTGACCTGATCATCACACACCCCTCCAACCTCTGTCCAGATCTGAAACATCAAGAGCCGAGCCAAACAATGCATGTAGACGAGCCTTGTGGTGCACCAAAACTACACTATGTTGCCTAGTCTCTTGATATTCTTATGTTGTAACTTCCTCCACATGTTCTAGCCTTTATGCCATGCATTCCTATGATCAAACCTGAGCCAAAGTCATGTCAAACCTGACCTAAATAAACTCCTAGGTCGTGCAAAAGAATAGAGAAAGCAAGGCAAAAGTCATTGCATTCATATCTCTTTTTATTCCTTTTTATTTCAAAGTTATTTCATATCTAGTTTTATTGAATTTGTGTTTGTTTGGATATTTTGTTTTGGGTTCAAGTTCTAAGCTTGGATCTCTTCCCACTTGAGCCTATTGTTGTGTCATCGTGCCTTCTGGAATCAGTTGTGTCATTGGTATTGAAATCTCCAGCCATAAAAGGTGAGTAAAACTCACACGACGTTTATACTTATGCAGTTGTGAAACAACAACAATTGAATGTGTAGAATTTTATGTGATGTTATAACTGACTGTGATTATTTATATATGATGTTAAACCTGTTAAATTTCATGTCATATCATCTGTTATTATATATATGTTGTTACTGTTCATTCATATCTGTTTATCACCATTGCAAGTTCCATGTAGACTAGAATCACTATGGGTTGAAATGATACATACCTGAACGGACTTTAGAATAGGGAAAAATCGTTATGGGCTGAAATGATAGGCCTGAATGATTTTCAAATTTATTTATTTTACTTGGGACTGCGGGTTCGAAATGATAAAACCCGGATTTTTCTTTGTAAATTACGGGTTGAAATGATATATTACCCGTATAACTTTACCTATCGTTTAAAATTATATACAGGCCCGTAGTTAAAATATGTTTTTCTAAGATGTTTAAAATATTTTAGAAATGTAATTATTATAATATTTTGATTTAAAATTTATTAAAAATAAATTTTGTAAAGTATTATTGATTTTCTGAACAATTGTAAGTGAAATGAATTAATGAAAAGTTAGAAAATTTTGAACGTAAGTTATTTTGGAAAATTTGATTTAATTATAATTGAAAATTAAATTGAATACGAAATTATGATAAATTTATGATAATTTGAAATTAAATGAATTAAAAGTGATTTTATATCATATTAATGATTTTTAACAAATTTGAAATGTGAAATGAAAGAATATTTTACGTTGAAATTTTGAAATATAACTAAAATTGGAAATTTATGAAATTGACTTAAAAGTGAACTTTTAGTTAAGTAAATAAAAATAAAATTAAGTTATATTTGAGAATTTGAACTTAAGTGTTAAGTTGAAATTTAATGTAATGAATTTAAAATTGAACATTGCAATTTAATAAGTGAATTATTATTAAATCTTGATTTTGAATGGAAAATTTAACTTTATAAGGTCATGAACTTAAGGAAGAATTAAATGATGTTATAAATGTGAAAATGTATGATTTTATAGGTTAAAAATGTTTTAATAAAAATATAATTGGTTGAGAAATTATATTGAATATTTGAAGTTAATTGACTGTATTTTTGAAATGCTATTAATTACAATGTAAATGATAATAGAGCATTTGAAAATGCTGTAGTTGATGATAATGAACTAAAAAGCTAAATTGAATTAATAGCTATTATAGCAATTTTTATAAGTGCTATAAATTGTTGAATTTAACTAAGTTTATTCGAAATTTAAGTAAACCCTATTACAACATTTTAAAATGTTGTCTTTTGTTAAATTGAACTGTTTTGAATGTATTTTTCCGTGGTGTTTTCTAAATGCCACGAAAAGTGAATTTTCACTGCTTTGATAAACTTAAGTGAATAAATGAACTTCGGAAGTCGAAAATTTTGGAAATTTAATAATTTAATTATCAAACATAATAACTTCATTTTAATGATTAAAAATGATTTTTGGAATATATACTGTTTTGAAATATGGATTGAAATGATATTTTAAATTGAATAAAATGAAAAATGATTTGAAATGAATGTGGTTTCAAAAAGATATGATATTTTGATATATTAAATGATTGAAATGTGGTTTTGAAAACATATGATATTTTGATATATTAAAATGGTTTGAAAATGGAGTTTTGAAAGATATGATATTTTGATATTAAAATGATTTGAAAAGAAGATCCGAAAGATATGATAATTTGGAATGATTCAATCTTTATTTTGATAAAGATTTGGGTTGAAATAATATTTTATTTTGAAGTATAAATGTTGTTTTAAAAGGCTATAACTACGGGTTATAATAACGATTGGTTGTTAAAGAGACCGAGATCGGATATTGTCTTATAGCCGGCCAATACCGAAAACCACTTTAACAACTGTGTACGCGGTGGAGATTCCAGAATGAAGTAGGATGGTGGCGACGTTCTCGAGGTATATTACGTGGACCCAACTCCCGTGAGTTGGCATATATGACTAAAACAGGAGCTATACCGGGCTACACAAAGGGTCGCACCCTTTCATCGAGCATGCTCCATCGGAAACCATTCTATTACTGTTGTGATTTGATTCGGTGGCGCCACTTTGATTCGGGGGTATTGTTCGAGGTGGGCGCAAGCTGCTGGCTTGTCGTCATCACCGGTCTGGGAGTGCAAACAGTGTATCCACCCTGGCATTGACTCGCGTGCGGTGTCATATCCTTATATCGAGCCCACTACGATTTTGGTTTTAAAGATCTGATCGCGTTAAGGTTCACCATCCCCTTAACGCTATTTTCTATATGATTATACTTTACTGATTAGACACTACTGTATATAGCGCACTATACTACATAGTAAATAGTTTAACGGATCCTTAGAGGATGGGCGGTCCCAAGCATCTTCTAAGTTACTTGTACCTTTACTACAGTTCACTTGAGTTGATTTACATTGTATAAGTATGTATGTCCTGACTCGAGTGTTTGTATTTTTATTTACGCTCGGGTCAGCCTGAGTTATTCACAGATTTGGATTTCCACTTTCTGGAGATTGGAATCGCTGGAGATTATCTACTTGTCAAGTTTATCTTTTGAAATCTGTTGTTCCTTTCAGCTCTTGTATTAGTTGACATCTATAAAGTGAGACTTCTTTTGTACTTTATTTCCTCTGTTGTATTTTATGTAACTCTGATATTTTTATATAGTAGCTTCATGAACTACTATCTTTTTTTACTTCCGCTGCATTATTATTACTCTGTGTCTGTGATCTGTGATTTTTATTTACTATATATTCTGAGATTTGCCAAATTTTTAACTACAACGCGGTATTTTGAGCAATTCAATTACGGCATGAGTGTCTACCTATACACTTATAATGGATGCGAATGGTTGAAAATATCGGGTCGTTACACATTAGCACATTCTCAGACTTCAAGATGAAACATATTCTACGTAAAAAGAACGCCAAGGGTGACCAACCGACCAAAGTAGTGAGCAACCCCGAAAGAATATCCTTTGGGTCCCTTTAGAGGTGTGGACCATCTCTTGCTTTAAGTCGAGGACAACCGTTATGGGAATTGATGAATCCCGGACGATACACGGATAACTCCGCTGCTACAATATCTTGTAGGCATGACTTGCCTAAGGACAAGGAAAGCCGAAAATTACTCCATCAGATACCCCACTACATGATCGTAGATGGGAAACTATACTGATGGGTACTCTTTCCCCTTAAATGTTGCATAATAAATGAGAAAGTCGGTCAAATACTGAAAGAATCGCATAAGGTTTTCTACGCGTTAAATATAGGGAGTAATTAATTCCTTTTTATTAACTTTCCTATTATAAACTTTCCTGATTTAACTATTTGGTGTGATATATAAACACCTCTTCTTGTATATCAATGTGATGGGATAAATAAAATAAGTTGCTTTGCCTTCTCCTCTATGTCTATTCTTACAAATTATATTTGATACCGAACCAATTAACATGGTATCGGAGCCAGGTTAGAACAGTATCTTAAATCAGAAAATTAATCAAAACCTTTACAATCCCAATTCCAGAAAATCAGAAAATTCAAATTCCGTACTCCTTCCCTTCTTTAAATCAGAAAGCAATCGTCTGTAACTTCCAATCGCCAGCAATCACCTGTAACTTCCAATTACCTCCATCTCCAGTAACTCACGACCTTGAACCAGTACCCCACTATTCAACACAAACTGCTTCACCCCACAGCATTGTCCCTCAACATAGCCACTGTCAAGCAACTACCCTCTCCATTCATACTTATCAACATCATATTGCACTACCCATTAGACACTCCTCTTCCACAACAATTTGTCCACTCATTGCCAAACACAGATTCACAAACACACCATCTTCGAATGAAAAAAAATCGCTGCAATTCGCCACCAAAAAAAAGAACCAAAACTCGACTTCGCGCGCAATAGTCTCCAGAAAGCGACTGCAGTTCCTCCTCCTCACTCAAACTCACGCACCCAAAACTCCGCTACATCATCGAATCGCCTCGTCGCCTTAATCTTCAAATCGACTTAGTTTTACTTGGCTCGCATTCGTTGTTTATCCGATTGCGGAGGTGGAAAAGTTCGAAGTGATTTGTAAAATTAATAAATTGCGATTTAGGAATTTGGAATTGGGAAGTCTGTTTGGGTTAATAAAAGTTTCAGCATGTTAACATTTATTTGGGCTCTAAATTCGGTTAAGCTTTTTGCTGAATTTTCCATTGCAGAAGAAGAAAGTTTGTTGCTTGCGGGTTTAGGTTCGTTTGGATAGAGTATCGGTGCTTTATTTTTTTCTGTTTGTATAATCAGGCTACTTCCGGTATGTACGAAATCTGATGACCTCTGATCAACTGTTGTTGGTTGCATATCAGTTCGAATTTGGTTTCCCCATAGCTCTTTGAACGGGAATGCAACGTGAATTAGGGTTTATTTAGGTTAGTAGTTTGAATCCTACCAACTTCAAAATTAAGAGGAAGTGGATTTAAATCTCGTGTTCAACTTGCCCCTCTCAGAAAATTCGATTCTCAGAAAATTCGTGTTCAACCAGTAACTTGCCCCCTTTCGTTGATTTAGTTTCTCAGAAAATTTAGGTTGTGAATTCTCAGAAAATTCGTTGATTTGGTTTCTCAGAAAATTTAGGTTGTGGATTCTCAGAAAATTCGTTGATTTGGTTTCTCAGAAAATTTAGGTCATGTATTTCAACTCTTAAATGAAATAGGACTGAAAACTATTATTCCAGCTAAATTATGGTGTGATAACAAAGCTTCTATTTATATTGCTTCTAATCCTGTGTTCCATGAGCGAACCAAACACATAGAGATTGACTGTCATTTTGTTCGGGATAAAATACAAGATGGTTTAATATCTACAGAGTATATGGAGACTGAAGAGCGGATTACAGATATCTTCACCAAAGCTTTGAATGTAGTCAGAATTAATTACTTGTGTAACAAGTTAGGCCCGATTAACATCTATGCTCCAACTTGAGGGGGAGTGTTAAATATAGGGAGTAATTAATTTCTTTTTATTAACTTTCCTATTATAAACTACTTTCCTATTATAAACTTTCCTGATTTAACTATTTGGTGTGATATATAAACACCTCTTCTTGTATATCAATGTGATGGGATAAATAAAATAAGTTGTTTTGCTTTCTCCTCTATGTCTGTTCTTACAAATTATATTTGATACCGAACCAATTAACACTACGGAAATCATTTCCAAGGGGCAAAAATTAGCAAAACAACTGTCCACCAATGTTATTATTGGCCAACCATGATTAATGATGCGATTGATTGCATCAAGGAACGCGACTGATGTTAGCGGTTTGTTAAGATCCCTAGAGCTTCCCCAAACCTGCTAACCACCATGACCTCCCCTTGACCTATCAAAGCTTTGGGATTGATCTGATCGGGAAGCTTCCCAATGCTAATGGAGGATACACTATGCAATCATCGTCATCGACTATTTCACAAACTATTTTGAGGCGAAGAGACTCACTGGGGTCACCGTGCCTAAATTTTTGAATTTTGTAGTTAAGAACATTATCAATCCATTTGGACTTTCAAAATTTGGACTTTCAAAAATGATCATAACTGCCAGCAGCACCCGGTTCTAAAGTGGGCAGCAAAATGAGATCGAGAAGTATTTTTCCTCAATCACTCATCCGCAAGCAAATGGGCAGGTTGAGGCCGTGAACAAGACCATCAAGTCAACATTGAAGAAACGTCTCACAAAATCAAAAGAGAATTGACCGATACCTACCGATCATGCTATGGTCATATCAGACTTTGAGCCAAATTTCCATAGAACATTCTCCATTTTTCTTGGTCTACGGATATAAAGCCATGTTTCCTGTCAAAGTAGACGTCCCCTCTCCCCGACACCTCACTCATGACCCCGAGCAAAATAAAGAATTGCTAATGCTCGGTTCGATGCTTTATAAGAAAGAAGAGTGAAGGCAAAGCTCCACACTGAAGCGTACAAGAGAAAGATGGCCAAGCCCTACAATGCAAGGGTGATACTCTGCTAATTCATCGTTAATGATCTAGTCCCGCGTAGGGTCTATACAAATACAAAGAACCTAGCTAAAGAAGTGTTAGGGAAAAACTAGGAAGACCCATATTTAATTAGTACAATGCTAGCTAATGGGGGCCTACTACCTCTCACACCAGATGACACTCATGTGCCACATATTTAGAACCCAAAACACTTTAGAGCCCACTATATCTAGAAAATCAGGTAAACCGTTATTACATTGAGAAGACGCATTTTTTTAAATTTTGGTCATAGGAAATGTAAAAGGAACATTCCCCAAGTAATCATCGTACAATGTCAACACCAACAGCGGGCTCTCCGGCAAGTATGAGCATAGCACCCCATATTTTGAAGCATCATGACATGGAAAATTAAATTAATAATAAGAAATCATTAAAAAGTGATCAAGATAATTTAATTATAAGAATTCTCTGAGTAAAATTTGATCAATTAATTGTGGGACACTTTGAAAAGTTAAATAAATGGACCAAGAGTAAGTAGAGTAATTAGAGCAATTAAAGTCGAAATAAAACAAGAAACATACTAAATTTGAATTTTGTATAAGGGAAATAAATTTGAAATTTGAAAGTTGAATGAAGGGAATGTTATATGAAGAGAAACAGATTAACTGGATTAGATAAGGGAAAATTCAACCCAAATCAAAACAATTAATATAGAAACCCCTCATCATGTCATTCCCTTCTTTTACATTCACTTTCATTTCAAAGCAGAAACACACATTTAAGCTAACCACCATTTTTAGAAAGATGAAGACGAAATCAAAACCAAGTATTTAATCGAAGAGGATTTCATCTAATCTATTCTAATCTAGGTGGGTAAAACTTTCTCTAAAATCCTTGTAAACCCATTTGGGCTAGTATTTTATGTTGTTTGGATGTTTTAAATGATGTTAAACATATTTTAGTAATTTGAAATGATTTTGTATGTATTTAAGAATTTAAATGAATAGAATTTGATGTTATGTGGTGGGCTCTAGAAAAGAAGAGAATCCCAACAAGGTACATTGCTCTTATCCAAGATATGTATGATGATGTTGTGACTAGTGTCAGAGCATGCGATGGTGAGTGACTTTCCCATTAATAGGATTACATCAAGGATCAAGGATCAACATTGAGCCCCTACATTTTTTCCCTGGTGTTCGATGAGGTTACGAAGGATATACAAAGTGAGAATTCTTGGTGTATGCTCTTTGCTGATAATGTTGTGCTAATTGATGAAAGTAGAATTAGGGTTGATAGACAACTGAAGCTGTGGAGACAGACTTTAGATTCAAAGGGTTTTAGGCTTAGCACAACTAAAAAAAGAGTATATGAAGTGCGAGTTCAGCGTGTTAGGTAAGAGGATGGAGATATCACTCTGGTTGAACAAGTAGTGTCTAGGAATCCTTTCGATATTTAGGATCAATGTTGCAGTATGATGGTGAGATCGATGAAGATGTTGGTTTCAGAATTCGAGCGGGATGGGTGAAATGGCAACAAGCATCTGGAATTCTTTATGATAGGAAAGTCCCACGGAAGCTTAAAGGAAAGTTCTACATAACAGTAATCAGGCCTACGATGTACGGTACAGAATGTTGGTGTACTAAAAGCTAACACGTCCAAAAGATAAGTGTAGCAGAGATGCATACATTGCGATGGAGCCGCGGTTATACAAGAAAAGACCGAATTAGAAATGATGATATACATGATAAACTTGGAGTAGAAGAAATTAAGGAGAAGCTAATTCAACATCGCTTAAGATGGTTTGAACATCTTCAACAGAAGCCTTCTAAGGCACCTGTGCGCATTTGAATTATAGGTCATGTCGAATGCTCAAGGAGAGGTAGAGGTCGACCAAGGTTGACATGGGAGGAAGTAGTTAAAAGGGAGTTGAAAGATTAGAATATATTCGAAGAGATGGTGTAGGAAATGAGCACGTGAAAGTTAACGATCCACGTGTCAGAACCATGAGGTAGGAGTTTTTTTTGTTTAGGTTTGGTTTAGGGATAGTGTTATAAGTTTTAAATTATAGGGTTACAGAGTAGAAGCCTAAGACTTGGTGTTTAGTCTTCGACCAATACTACTATTAGTACCATCATTACTATTAACTAATGTTATTATATTAATTTATTTATCTATTTTAAATTTCTTTAAATATTTTTATTTATATTTTTATATTTTTATCTTTATTTTATTTTACTTAGTTGTTATATTATTATTATTAGTTTACTTATTTGACTTTATTTTATTATTATTATTATCATGGTTTTTATTATTGTTGTTATCGTTGTTGTTATTATGACTTAAATTGACTTTGTCATTTAGTTTCGGGTTCTATCTCTAGCCGACCCAAATTGTTTGGAAATAATGGCTTAGTTGTTGTTGTGGAATTTGATCGTGTTTTAGGCTATAGCATGATTTGATCTTCTTTAAATGCCGCAAAATTTTAATATGATGTTTTTTATGTTAAAATAAAGATGTATTTTAATTTTTGTACTTTTTGGAATAAGTAATAATTAGTTATGAATTTTTTAAGCGGAAAATGGTTAATTTTGGACATAAATTAATATTTAAAAATATTAAAATTGAATATTCCATTTCAAATTTTATACCAAAGGTAGAAGATATTTTAGAATTCTTGTGAGCTTTTGGGCATTTACCTATTAATTTTTGAATTGATATATATGAGTTAATTGGCAAAGGATAAATATACCTTAATTAATAATGTAATTATGAAAAACAGTACTTAAATGAGGCTTAATTTGTCGCAATGGTCAGGGAAAACTGTTTCAAAATAAAAGAAACCATTGAACAAATGACACGTGTACAGGATATGTTAAAAATTATTATTTTGCTAAGAAAAAAAATATATCATTTTCAATCTAATTATGGATTTACCATCTTGCCACGTAGTCTGTCAAAAAGAATATAATCATGGCATGCGATAGCCTTATTTCGACATGTGAAGGCCCCAAACCTTTGACATAAGTTAGCTTATAAGGGTTCAACATGCGATATCTTATAAATGTTCAACCCTTAATAGCTTAAACGTCTCAACACCGGATAGCTTAAAGCCTTGAGCCTCGACAACATAGAAGTTAAGCATTCAATAGCTTAAAACTAAGATATTCAATAGCTTTCATGGTAGGCATTCAATAGAACCCAGACATTTGATGGCCTTTATGTACGCACTAGACAGCTTAAAGGTCTTGACACTCGATAGCATTAAGTTAGACACGCGAGATTTGCATGCGATAGGTTGTTATGTAATGGCTTGACCTTTGTTAGCGCTGAGTTTAACCAGTGATAGTTATAAAGCTTAACATTTGGTAGCTTTGAAGTTTTGGCATGCATTAGGTTTGACCTGCGATGGGATTGTCATGCAGTAGGTTTGGCTTGCGATAGGTCTGACATGTGATATCTTTGAGGCACCATGGATTGCTATGTGATAACCTTAACGCGCGATAGCTACATAATTTGACGACCATTAAACTAGGGTTGCGATAGTTAATGAAGAGGAATTACTTGAGTAAAGTAAGAATTTTGTTGGCATTTTGAAAGACAATTTCCAAAGTGTTAGTTTTGAAATTTCATAGGGATGAATTTTGAAAGAAAATTTGTAAGTCAAATTATGTTAACTTATTTATGCCTTAAAACGAATCAAGCTTAGGGAAGATAAGAAATGATAGTTGCATCATTTAATTAAATATAAAAATGTTTATCAAAAGAAGATGTAGGGTACACAACAGATAAACAAAAGAAACAGATTAAACCCAAGATCATAAAATATACTGACTCTTAGAGTTATTGAATGGTGGGAAGCCAAGGCTAATTAATAAAGTCTAAAATTCAACGGTATATGGCAGGATGCCACGGCTTGGAAAGTCTATATTAAAATAAAAATAATCAAAATCTAGTGTGAATTTACAGCAGGGTGCCAAAACATCAAAATGAATGTAATAAATGGATCGGTAATGTTAGTGTTACGGGACTAAGAGCGGCTATTGACATTTAGTAAGGACACTTGCTAGAATGTATTTATGGTGGCTCTAGTTATGGTGGCTCCCATGATGGAATGAGTGGTCATTTCACTACCGACATTGTTTGAGAAAAAGATAAATTAGTGACACGAAGACCTAGATAGGTAATCACTAAATAAAGTAATGATAACTTTAATATCAACACATAAATAAAATTCTATGTGATGCTTGTGAATGTTTTTGATGATTTTGTGACATGGTTCATAAGAACTTGATGATAAATATATGGTATACTTGAATTGAAATGGATGAATATAAATATGACATGGTGCGGTTACGTATAGGTTTACTAATGTTTTTAAGATGATATATGTATGCTCATGATGTGATGATTATTTACATGATATGATGTAACCGTCGTTGATGAATCGGCAAGGGAAAACTCATTCCATCTCTAACGCTGTAGGCTCAGTATATATTTGTTTTAGGGAAAAGTATTGCCCATACTAGGCTTTATTTCTGATCTATGTTTTTATTATTTCTCACAAACTCATAAGTACTCATTCGAGTTGGTTGAATTTATGGGATTAGATATTTTACTTTTGGAAAGACAAATAAAGAAACCGAAGACGAAGCAGGAGGTTATAGCCAATAAAAGTTTTCCACTATTGTGAAATTAAAGTTTATAACTGGTTAATTGTTTGTGTCGGCTCTTCATATGTCGAGCATGACACTACTATTTATAATTATTATACTTTATCCCTGTGTGGGCACGTTTAGGGATTATGAAAAATGTAATGAAATTTATTTAGTTGCTATATTTTCTTAATGTTGTGGAAAAAATACCGATTTCATTCTATCACTTGAAAATAATTCTAGTAATGATTACAACATCATTGTCGATCATTTCCGGATCTCAAAATGAGGGATGTTACAATGAGCCACACAACGCTCTCTTCGTGGCTAAGGAATGCCACCAACCAGGGATATCCTATAAGGATGGGCCACATGACGCTCTCTTCCTGTTCGGGAAATGACGTCGACTAAGGCTATCTGATAGAGTCAAGCCAAGCAGGGAATGCCGAAATGGCATACGAGGATGCACAAGCCACTCAACTCTCTCTTTCCCATCGAGGAAATTGTCACATAGATGGCGCGAGCACCCACGCTATGGTCCTGATTCGTACAGTGGTGTACTGCTCAGTGAGGATACAAGAGCAAAACAATGCTACCTTCTGTGCCAGAGGCATCAACGAACATATGACGTGGCTACCCACTCCATGGTCCCAATTTCTCCTGTGATGCTTCCCGTCCCTCCACCAGGATGGGAAACTGGTGCAAAAATGGGCGCGATCACCCACGAAGTAATCTCGAACCTGGCATTCGTAGTGCTGCTTCATGATGATTCTTGAGCCCATTACCACTCTCTTCCATGCTGGAGACATCGATGAACAGATGGCACGACCACCCACACGTGGTCCCAATTCATTCGTATGATGTTGTATGTCCCTTTAGTTGAGGGACTCGTGCCGAGATGGACGTGATTACTCACGAAATAATCTTGAAATTGGCATCCATAGTTCTGCTCTATGAGGATACATAAGGCTATCACTGCTCCCTTCCATGCTAGAGACATCGACGAACAGATGACGCGACCACACATGCCACCATCCCGATACGTTCGCCCTTGATGTTGTATGTCCCTCCAACGAGATAGGCACTGATGCAAAGATGGGCGTGATTAGCTTCAAATAATCCTGAAACTGGTATTTATAATACTATCCGCCTCAAACATCCAAGGCAGCCCTCTTTGTAACAAAAGTCAGATTATCAACAACTCGCATATATGACTACTTAAAGAGCAGGTCGAAGACATGAGGGCCCTACATCCCAAGAAAGGACGCCTCGTCGCAACTTATGCCCCCGTATACATACTAGTGGGGAGCAGATCATCTCGGTAAAAAGATAAGCCTTGTGGTCTTACTAGCTAATTAGTAGCAACTTCGGAAGAAGGAGTTAGATTAACTAGTTGGAGCTGGTTTCAGTATGCCTGGGGCCTGAAGAAGGAGTTGGATTACGGAGTAGATTCTTCTGTGAATGTGAATTAGGTTGGCTACTAGGTTCTCCTCTCACTTCACTACGTTCCTCGGAACTACTTGGCTCCCTGCCGGTTGTTGGGTTCTCTCCCTAGTTGATTGGGGTGGTTTTAAGGCATATTTAAAATTATTATGTTCTGTTTCTTCGCTACCCATAGTCATGATTGGGTGGGGGAGTAAGTTATACTAGCATCTCTCCCGGAAATCTCTTTGTCTACGGAAAGATCTCTTTCGCTGCGCACCTGTTCTGACCTAAAATGCTTGCCTCGCCAAGCCTGGTGAGTTCTGGGTATGTGACTCTTGGTCTCTTTCACAGAACATGGAGAGACTCGAACATAGAGAGAGCTTCTTCTTTAGATCTCTAGTCTTTCGTCTCAAGCTATAGTAACAAGGAAGTTCTTTCCAGATGTGGGAAATGAAGCCATGAATGCACTCGTAGGGCAAAGGAAGTCTTGCGATCAGACTGATAAAGGAGAGAGATCGACGAATCAAGCGGAGGCGGTTCCAGGTGGTAAAAGAGGGAATAGCTTACTAAAGGCGAATGAGTTCATTGTTAATTATGATGATTTATATGTAATTAAGTTTTTCTATACCTTATTTGATCTAGAATTGGTTTTATTTAATCAGAGATATTATTTATCTTGTAATTGTAATAAATTGGGAATTGATAGAAATTTAAACTATATGAATATATGATCCTTTTTTGATCTAGATTTGATTAAAGTAAAAAAAATTGGATATAAGTTAATTTAGGTTGAACACACTCTTTTTTTTAAACTGAATATAAACTGACATGTCGATGTCATGTTGAATCTAAACCTGAGTTAATTTGATAACCAATACACTTATGAAATTAAGAAATGTTTAGAAATTAATATTGAAAATTTAAGGAATATTATATTAATAAAAATTGGGAACTAGAAAACCAAATTAATCATCAAACAAACGAAAATGGACAAAATAATAATAATAATCACGTAAACTAAAATCGACCGGTCGACGGGCTCACTGTAGTCGATTTACAGTGAGCGATCGACCGCTATAGCGTCCGCCTATTGACTTATCTTCGAGTTTCAAGGTCAGATTGAATTTCGGTCTGAGGCTCGGGTTTATAAATTTATATATGTGTGTGTTAGTATATTATTAAGGAAATTAGTTCCTTAATTCTTGACTTTCGAACATTACAGAACTAGTGAGGTAGTGTACGTGGGCAGTTTAGCTTATACACTATATGTTCAACAAAGATGATTCAATCCCCGGAAGTACTCATAGGAGGTTCGTTGGTGGATGCGTAATACTGTTGATGTATGCCTGGAGAAGTGCGTGGTCGAGCACTAATGGAAGGTTTCTCGATGCATACAACATTCTGGATATGACATTGTTGGTGGATGTCTGACGAGTTGCAATAAGTGGCGTGACGTTACCATTGAGTTTGGACACAAATGCAGCGGCCTTGAGACACCTTCGGCGCGAGTCGGCATTACGGGCTCCTCTCAATGCATAAGGTATGATACGTTGTAGTCATAATTTGGGAAATGTATTCCCAAGAGCAACATTGTCTGCGACCTTACGTTAGAAGCACCAACGGCTATTGGTCTGATCCATAGCTGATTGAGGTTTGATTCATTATGCGACCTTCATAAGATGTTGGATGTAAGTAAGAACTAAATCCTTAGGTTAATATGATCAGCAGTAGTAAGTAATACACAACACAAGTAGGATACCATAGGTCACATGGATTATAAATGAAGTCAATTGCATGTGGTCACCATATATTAATGATCTAACTCATTCACCAGATTTTTGCCTAACCTACTCCTATCTTTTCCCCCACCACAAGAGGATAGGGCAGCAGGTGATTTGCCTAAATCTAGTAAGTGAAGGAGAGAGCCTGGCGTGGCACCGCTTATTACTCTTTATCACTCTCCATGTAACAATTTATCGTACTTTAGTGTTTTTCACACTATATGATGTTATTTTGTAAAACTCTAGATTTTTGGACGACGTATATTTTGAGGCTGTGTTTCTAGGATATTTTCTAAGATGATATTTTTCTATATTTATATTTTACTACATGTCGTTGTGAGATCTAAAAATGTAGAATGTCTTAAGATTTTATCCTTTATAAACTTAGCCTCTGTAATGTTTTAAAATCCAATAGGTCGGATTTCTTGACATGACATGAGTCTGAAATTCACCATAGGCTATGGATCGGTGTGTATAAAGGTATGGGTTGTTACAAAATTAATCTCGAACGAACATCAAACCATCTATTCTAATTATGGTTGCACCGAACAAATAATCTCAAATGGATGGTTTTTTTTCAAATTAATCTCCAACAAAAGTTTGAATTGTCTATTAATACTATTACGATCGTACCGAAAAAATTGTTAATCAACATGAGAAAGATGAGGAAGATGTTGCTTATGAATTCGACGATGCAGATATTGATTTAGAAAATATGACTGCTTGATCAAATTTAGATTTCTAGTTTATCAGTACTGTTTGTTATTATATTGGATTTTGATTTTTGAAGACTATTACGCTTGAAATTATATGCATATGACATCATATTTGATGATGTTTTATTTTCAAAATGTCTAAAAAACTTTATTATATATGTTTTAGTAAAAAATATAAATTATATTAAACTTTTTAATTAATTGTTATATAGATTAAATTTATTCTAAAAAAGTTCTCGACATGAGTAGCATGTTAAATGACATGCGTCATTTGTCGCGTCGTGCGCCAAGGCTCCAAGGAGGCTTTGCGTCTTTTTGCGTCGTGCCGTTAATACCTATGTGAAGGAGAAAACAGCTCTGAAGCTCTACACCCCGTCTACTCGGACCAATTTTATAGAGGCCCTCTCTGTCGAGGAGACGTGCTGGTGCTGAATATGAAAAGAGAGATAGTCGAGGGAACTACATCGGCCCTAGAATTGCACAATTCTGAAGTCAAGGTCATTGGCTGATGAGCGGAGACAGCATCCTCGTGTTGTCATAGGATGTCTGTTGTGTAGTCCTATTGAAGCTGACTGTGTCAACCAAACGTGGGAAATCCAAGCGAGCCACTGCAAAACACAAACAAAGAGAATTAGCAAAAGTTCAAAAAAAACGTAGAATACAACACAAGTGAATCCAATCATCATCGGACGGATCCCCGTCACCTCCTAATCAAAGGTGGGCAGGGGACTCCGTGCCATTACTGCTAGATCATGTTCCAATAGAGGTCTGTGTGCTAGGAGCACAATGTGTGTTACTTGGGTTGAAGGACCCCAAGCGTGAGGGGAACGAAAGAGAAGCCAACGCTCATCGACGTATCTGGCTCTCGTATCCACTTGTCTGTCCTCTTCTCCTTGGGCGCCTCGAATGTGCTAGAATAACTTGAAAACCATGGACAATACGATCAGGGATCACGATGTCCTCTAAAAGCGGCTTGTCGTAAGCCTCCTGCTCACACTTGTTGCTACTCAGATCAGACTCTGTGGCATCTTCTTCAATATCCACTACAGACCCTAAAACCATCAGCTCCCTAATAACCACCCCCACGGGCCTAGCTGACCACTTGGTTGGGGTCCGACCACGGCTTCACCCCCACCCCTGGTCTAGTTCATCCCAAATAACCTAACGTGGCGGAGGTTCTTGTTCGTCAAATTATAGCCAAATTTCTGGATGTGTCGATCGTCTTTGTAATCCGATGAAGATGTTACTCATAAATGGTCGCGCCCAAACCAAAGCCAATGAGGGTCACTGCAACAAAAGGTAGAAAACTGTCATTAATGAAAAGTACAAGCAAATAAAAGAAGTTTTTAGAATGAAGCATACCGAGGAACATTAAAGGCCAGTGTCGTAGGTGTAGGGTTACAATCATCAACACAAAGTAGGCTTGGTAGCCTATCATCTTTCCCTGAAGACTATTGAAGAGGAGGGCTTATTGATCTTTTGAAGATGGTAGTAGTTGTCGACCAGGATCTTTGTCTGCTTGTAGAATCTAAATACCAACCTCACGAGGGTCGAGTTCGGCTCTTGGATACCCAGGTCACAACAAACGATGAATAGTCTGACCAAGAGACTGAAGTTGTTTAAGAAGAGTTGTGCGGACGCCATTTGGTAAGCGTTGAGAACACGGATGGAGAAAGGATATAGCGGAAGCATCACTCTACTCTACATGTATGCAACGACCATGTAAAGTAGCCTGTGGATGGTTGGCTGGCTCTATCTGTAGCTAGAGGTTAAAGGGGCTCTATCCTATAGATCCATTCACGAACCTTTGACGGGCCCATATTAAATGCCCATCTGCTTATAGACACTGTGTCAGTCATCTGCAACTAGAAAATAACCTAATTACTGAAACACCCCGACTGACTTGGAAGTTACTTAGGTTCGAAGGCAAGTAACTCTCCCGATTCTTATCCATTTAAGCCCTAACCCCTATTTCAAGCGGGTCATGTAGCCCGAGCCCACGATTAGTTCTTTGCCCAAATCGTAGTTGCAGATCAAGGCCCGGTGTACCATCTTCCTACTCTGATGGGAGGGGCGGTTCAATAATATTGACAAGACTTAAGTTTTTCAGGTGGTCGAGAAAGTGTCGTTCAACGTCGATCGATAGACGTCGTGCTAAGGGAAAGTTCGTCAGTGCAACGGTGACATTCAAATCATACAAAACGACAACAAAAATGAAACAAAAAGCAATAGTAAAATCAATTCAAAATTCAACGACGATTCAAAGTTCAACATAACATTAAAATAAAACGCAAAGCACAATCGAAGTTGAAACAAGAAATGATTGCTGATTAAAGTCGGATTTGATGGTTGAAAATGAAGTCGAAAGCTTTCTTTTTTCGCTAATGGAAGAAGTTCGCAATGGCTCAGTGAAGATTGGAAGAGAAGAGGAGATGGGTTCTTATAGAATATGGTGTTCAATATGGATCGTTAGATCAAATAACCAGGAGAAGATCTTAATCGTCTAGGTTTCATCAATTACCCTATCAAAGCATAGTAAACAGTCTTTGCAACGTCTCGAGAAACCAACTATCATCACTAATAGCACAGGGACATGTGTTAGCGGCATTAAATACACAAGTGACAAGTCCGCCGTTGCTCGTAGGTATTAACTTGGATGGAAAAATGTTGATCGATTTTCTCACAAGCAAACAACTAACTAATTCACATGATTTCAGCAGTTAGCATCTTTGCCTGCAACTCAACATGTTTTCAACGGCTCGCATATTGGCATGCATGGTTCCAAAAGCCCGCACCCAGCTCGAACTACTTAGTTCCCACAACAACAACACGGTCCTCCCTACATTAATGCACACGCGAGCCACACAAAGCCCATGCGATCGTCAATGGGCAACTATGAAAGTAGCGCCTCGGACAATGGTCTCATCCGTACTTTGAACCACACAAATAATGTCTTCATCCTTTCCTCGACAAGCTTCCTCGCTCGTTTTCCACCTCGATCGTCCACGTCTTGAAAGCCCTCTTGTCTTGACTCTGCATGCTTAGGCCGTAGGCGCCTAACCGCCCCTGCAAAAAAAAATGTCCACTGCAAAGTTTCTTTAAAAAGACTAGCACATAAAATTCCGTTCATCTGACAGAAGTGGCATTATTGCAACCACTGTCATTTACTGCCACACTGGCAAACTGCTCCAACACAACCACTCCCTGATCTCATGTCACATGACCCTGACTAAAACATTCTCCAGTACATACCGCCAACCGGCGAACATCTAAGCCATATACACTAGTTGACATCTAAGCTGGCACACATGTCAACGAACAACCAGATCAATCGCCAAAAGTAATTCCTAGACCTTTGCAGCGCAAGCTCAACCTTCCAACTCAAATTCCAACCTCTATAAATACAGCCAAGCATGCATTTTTACGAAGGTTGGAGATTTGCAAGATCTAAAACATTTATCTTCTTGTCATTGTCTCTTGTAATCCAAGCTATTGTAAGAGGAATAAAGTAAAAAGAAAATCTTCGTAGTAAACGTAGATCAACTTAGATCGAACCACTCTAATTTTGCATCCCTTTACTTACTGCATACTTACTTCCTCATTTATCATTTTAAATCAAGTTATTAATTAGTAACATTTGCTAATAGTCATTCTCAACTATGATTCCGAGGTTGGCTAAATTTTTAGTCAGCACATACGTTACAGCACAACACCCATAATGCTACTTTGAAAGACTTGTGGTGATTCAGTCAGAGCACTATCAATGGTAAGTCAGTGCCAAGGTTTTAAATCTTGAGTTTCGATCACATTTCGTCTTGAAATTTTCACATAAGCTATCTTATATCAAAGGAGATCTCAGCGAGATAAATGTATCTCGAACGTACATACTTAATTGTCATTTTGGACCTAAAAGTACATCTCTGAAACATCTCGAGGTAACATATGTATCTAAAATTGATGTTTAAATGATTTATATAACAATCATTTTCAAAGTAAAATACATTGTAACGTATTTGATTTGCATTAAAAAAGAAATTGAAATTAATTTTTTTAGAGAAGAGTAGTAGCTCGAGTTGCTTAATTTATTTGGTAATGATTGAATAATATCCCCTTATTTGAACATAAAAAGAAGTGAAGTCATTTGTTATAACTCATCAAGACAAGGGTAAAAAACATATGTTCAAGGAGTTGGTAATTAGTAGTTGGATTGATTAATTTCTTTTGAATCTATAAAAAAAATGTAGAAGAAGAAAAGGATATAATTTGGGGTGAAATTTCGAATTGAGATTTTGATCCATATTTCGAATGAGATAGGTGTTAGGAGAGATATAAAGAAGATCTAATGTCTCATTTTGTCCAAGTGTAAAAAGGAGATCTCGATGTAGATCTCTGGTAAGACATAGGAAATTTAAAACAATGATGAGTGAACACGTGCACAAACCCCAATAATAGATCTATGCTCCAATATTTGGTGATAAGCATACCTTGAGGGTCAGATGTAGAACCTCGGGATCATTGATTTACCTAGCAGTCTAAAGTAAGGTAATTCTAACATTTTCTTTCAAAAAGACGTGTGCCCTCTTGGAGAATAATTACGTTCGATTTACTCGATATAAGAAAGCTAAATAGCGACATCATGATTTTGCATTTGAAAACACTTTGTACTCCACAAAATATTCCCCGCGCCACTCAGTCCACTTCTTCATTCTTTTCCACTTACAAAAAAAATAAAAATATGCATTTTTCTACGTCGCAATAAAATCACCAAGGAAATAATACAAGTGGAAACAACAACTAGATTCTCAAGCTTCTAACCTCAATAACTGAATTCAATTGCTCCCACACTTCTCAATTTCAAATCAAATATCTACCCTCAACTCCGCATAATTATTGAAATCGACGGTACAATCAATAACGGTATCCACGAATATTTGCTAAACTACATTCAACGATTCCAACCTCATAATACCAACAACATTAGTTAAATTTTGTCCGATAATTTTGAAAATCAATCTAACTTTGACATGGATTATTACGAATACGATAAAAATCTCGATAACCTAAGTCATATTCTATACAAAGACAATTGTAGAAGTAAGAATTTGGTAAGGCTTCATGAAGGCTGACCAAGAGGTGATAGATCTTCTACGATTAGTAGAAATAATTCGTCCAATGATGGTTCTAAGCCCTTACCACCACTCAAAGAAAAAACATAAGAAAATGGATGCAAAATGAGAATAGAGTTATGTGATTGCTGGGTGGAATGTTCAAAAGAACCAATTGCCGAAATATCTCAAACTGAACTGTCTTTCTGTGGTTCAATTAGGAACTTTTGAAGGATCAATATTATATATCAAAAACTTGAGATTCGTTGAAAATACAGTGGAGAAAAATAAACACAACTTAGTAGATTTGGAATGAGTGCTTGTCTACTCATTCAATTCTTGCATTATATACTTTATTTTAATTTTGCAATCAATATTTCAATAATTAACATCAAGCCATTACAAAACAATTTGAAAGACGACGGTGTTGCATTTACCCACCAATGATATTATGCTATGATTAAAGAAGAATATAAATGAACTATTTAAAGCTCGAACACACGCCGCTTAGATGGTGTGCCAAAAAAAGGATATTTGACACTAACACTAGTAGTCAATACTTATATTCCGTAGAGGACTATTAGCCACCTAGGAGGTATAATGCGATACAAGATGCTTTGGTTGATACTAATCATTATGATGCCGCTTTACGAATAGATATTTATGGGCAAGAAGTGATAAAGAAAGAAACAAGATGCTTTGGTTGACATTAAGATTAGTGACGTCGTCGTAAGCATAAATGTCTACCGACAAGGAACAAGTGATGAAGAAACCGAGAAAGAGAAACTAAAAGATGGGAGATGTGATAGGAACAAATGATGAAAAAACCGAGAAAGAGAAACTAAAAGGTGGGAGATGTGATGAAAAGAAACTGGAGATGTTACTTAAGAAAGAATATAGTAAAGCCTCAAAGGACAAATTTAAGTAGGTTTTATGGAGCAGGAAAGCATCCGTAGGCCTATAAATGAATATGCAAAAAATCTGAAATCCATCCGCATCTATATCTGAAAACCGAATCAATATCTGATTTTTAAAACGGGTATAACTGAAGGTTCGAGAACTTGGTCTCAGTTTCGGTCATTTGAAATTTTGTTGGTTTTGGAAATTTCGCTTGTTTCGGTTTCGGTCATAATATCAAATTTCTGTATTTTTAATGAAATAATGACGGTAAACGATGCAAATTCATATAAAATAGTATACAACAAAATATTAATGAAACATACGACATTACTACATTCAGAAACTATTTCTCGAAGTTACATATGGATTATTTTCATAATTTTCTTCATTATCTTGTGTTGTATAATATGATGGATAACCATATTGCATTTGTCTTGGACCCATAAATGTCGTCATCATATTATCAAAAGAAGACGGTTCATCATTTTGTGTTGCATACATAGCTTGGTTGTTTTGCTCACTCGACATATCACTATATGTTTCGTTTGTTCCATAATATGAGTTACCTCATGTATATCAGAAGTAAAATGTCTATAGGTTGGTAGAGTATTTGAAGTATATGGATTATGCTCATGTTTTTATAATATAATAGCTGTTGAATATGCGCTTATATGATTTTTGTTTGATGATAATAAACATATATACATCCGTTTAAATGTATTTGATAATATACTATTTTATTTTTTCACAGATTAAATAAATATTTGCTGAATAAAATAGATAACACAGAATTTGAATTCAAACGAATATTTTATTCAAACAAATATTTATTACAATTTTGAATAGTACAAATTCAAGCTCTCACTATTCACTATACATTCTCAATTACAATTTCTAATTACATCACTATTTTACATATTCACCTCACTACATATCACTCACACTCGTATTTTAATCTTCAACTTCATTTCAGTTTGAATGCAGCATTTGAGCAATCTGCAAAAATATTCACTAACGCAGTAAAATTGAAAAAGAAATATTTTTGCGATATAAAATGAAATATGATTTTTGAAAATATTATTTGCCTCAGTTATTTGCGTTGTTCGTCATCATTTAAATTTGAATTCATCATACACGAACAGCTTGTGACATACACAGTTTATCACTGTATATGCCACAAGGCCGTGCACACCGATATATACACTTGATTGATTTGCAGGGACAGGTGAGCACAGGTCAAACCCAAATGAAAAGCCGAGTTCAACTCACGTGCAATAACATAAACGTCACAACTCACGGCACAAGGTCAAACCCGAGCCTAAAGCTGAATTCAACACAGGTGAAAAATCAAATGAAATGGTCGAGATACATAATTCATAGGGTCAGCCAAAATTCAAATGTACAAATACACACAACACAGTGGTGCTGCATATAATGTACAGTGAAGCCAAAGTAGTACACAAACAACATAGCAGTATGGAAGAATGCAAACCAGAGAACATCTACAAAGTAATGAAGGAAAACAAACCAAGCATACAAGCTCAAAAATTTCAACCACTGCAACAAAAGTGTACAAACTCAAGTGAATACAAAAATAACAGCACCAAGTGAATATGCATGATGAACACATATGGAATGCAACTTGATCATTAGTATATTTCAAGTTCATTTCAAGTTCATTAGTATATGACAGCAACCAGAGGCAACACCACACAATCAAACTACAACAAGATCACGGCTACAATATGCAGTGCACCAATGAAACATACAGCAGTCATGTATGCAACAGGTTCAAGGCCAGAATGACTATAAGATAATGCAATCTGAACAACAGATCAGCCATGACCAAAGCAAAGACCAAAGTGCATGAACACAGTGAAGACCACAAAGGCAGTGCATCAGTGTGCAAAGAACTCGAGCTAGCATATATATAACAAGCTCCAGATTGTACACAAGTGGTGCACGCATCAATCCAATACAAACTACATAAAGTCAATGCAACACTGAAGCATAAATGACAACCAGGCTACAGAAATAAACCAATAAGGCACAAGATTTCAAGTTCACATATGTGACTACAATTCAATGCAAAATAGTTCAATCTAATAGTAACGATGTAGTTTTCAACAAAAACAAATGTGTACAGTGGAGTGAATACAAATCACCTCATATACAAAGTATACAGCAGTTCGATATGCTATGCTACATGAACCAATTCATTTATGCAACCAGATTTCAAAATCACGTCAGGTAACAACGAACAACAGAGTCAAGGCAGAAAATCAACAAATGGTGATGACCGAAGTTAATACAGAGTCATGGAGTTGCATACACAATGATGAATGAGTCAATCTTCATCTCAAAGTCAAAAATCGAAGCCGTGGCCAACAAAGGATACCGAAGTCAAAGAAAATTGATGCCGTGAAAATCAAGTAAGCAAGCATCACAGAATATATACGAAGTGACAAAGTCAGAGAGATCATAAACATTCAAGCAACATCGAACGGCCAGAGATAAAATAATTGACAAATTCAAATCATCAGAACGAACGAGAATATAGGAATTCGATTCCTATTTAAACACAATCATCATCGGCAATTTAAAATCCATCGAGTTCAAGCATCAATCAGAAAGTAAAAAGAGCAAAAAATTACTTACCGAAGCCATTTCGAACTCGATCAAATTCGAAGCCGTCGAAGCAGCAATGAGCAACGAAGATTTGATCAAGCAAGGCAACACGCAAATTCCTATAGATCGAGCAAATAGCGCAGCTTCGAAAGCCCTAGTTTTGGACGAAGAGGAACAGCCATTATCACATACGAGATAAAAGAAAAAGGGCCGGCATAGTGAAATAATAATAAATAAAAAAAAGGGATGAACTGTTTTAGTTTGGGCCGGCCTTTTTATTTTAAAAGGCTTTAGTTTTTTAGGGCTGTTTTTATTTTAAAATTGCTTTTAAATTTGTATTTCATCTTTTAACCGTTGTAATTTTCTAGTCGTGTGACTAGGGGACAAACTACGGTGTGTAGTTTGGGAATTCGCAACTCGGTGGTTGAGTTGTGGCCAGGGTTTTGAGCGTAGAGTTAGGATAGTCAATAGCGGGTATAGCGAGTTTACGTGTGTAAGCGAGGGACTTTCTAATTTCTAGTAGAAACCTTGGGGGAAGCACGTAGGCAGGGTTTTGCCGAAACTGGGTAAATTCTGTGTTGTTCTGTTCTGCATTTTATTATTCTGCTATTTATTTCTGTGCTGGTAATATTCTGTGATCTGTGTTAATATTAGTTTATAAGCTTTCGCAATTAATTTTTATAATTAACACTATCACCCTATTCACCCCTCCCCCTCTAGGGTGAAATCGATCCTACAAGTGGTATCGGAGCTAGGAACAAAAGCCGTTTTTGTTTTAAAAATTTGATTTTACAAAAATCAATTTTTGTTTTAAAAATTCGTGTTTCAAAAAATCGGTTTTTGTTTTAAAATTTTGAATTTTTAAAATGGCTTCTTTTAATAATGCTTTTGCAGAGGGTCGGTCGATAGTTAGACCACCAATGTTCAATGGTGAATATGCTTTTTGGAAAAATAGGATGAAATTTTTTTTGAAAACCATTGACGCTTGGGATATTGTTGAGACAGGTTATAAAACTCCAATTATAACTGTAGATAATCGGGAAATAGAGAAACCAAAGGAACAATGGACAGAACTAGAAAATAAATTACAGAATACTAATGCCAAAGCTATGAATTCTATTATATGTTCACTAGATCAATTTGAATTTAATCGTGTCTCACATTGTCTAACTGCGCAGGAAATATGGCACATACTAGAAGCGACTCACGAAGGAACATCTCAAGTCAAAGAATCTCGCCTTGCTATGCTAAGCAGCAAATATGAGAACTTTACTATGGCGAAGGAAGAAAATGTCAAAGAGATGTACGGACGACTTTCCAATATTGTATACAAATAAAAGCTCTCGGAAAAACATACACCGAATTGGAAATAGTCCGAAAAATTTTCAGAGTCCTTCCACGAAGCTTTGAAGCGAAAGTAACTGCCATTCAAGAATCGAAAGATTTAAAACAACTCAAAGTTGAAGAACTCATCGGAAATCTCACCACTTATGAGCTAGAAATGAAATTCAAGGAAGAGCGTGAAGGAGGAGATGCTCTAAAGAAATCAATAGCTCTCAAAGGAACAACTGAAAGTGATGACGATGACGATGACGATGACGATGCAGCAGCAGAATTGGTGCTATTAATAAAGAAATTCAAAAAGTGGAATTACAAATATGGAAATTCAGCTCGAATTCAAAAAGCGAAAAGCAGAATAGCCAAAGCACTAGACTACCCTGAAGAACAGAAGATCATCTGTCACAAGTGCAACCAACCCGGACACATCAAGTCCAATTGTCCTCAAAATCAATGCGACTTTAAAAAGAAATCAAAAAGGAAAAGTTTTGCAGCCACGTGGAATACAAGTGATGAAGATAATCAAAATTCTAGCAGTGAGAGTGAGAAAGCAGATATGTGTCTTCGAGGGAATATAACTGATAGCGACGATGACGAGCCAAGCGAGGTATCAAAACTTACTCACTCTGAATTACTTATTTATTTCCACGAAGTAAATGGCTGTTTTGAACGACTTAGGGAAAAATACGCCAAACTTGAATCTCAAAAGGATACTTTGATAGAATGCAATAAACAACTTGATCAATTAGTTAAAACCTATCAAAGTAGAATCCCTAAGTGTGATAAGTGTCCAACATTCGAAGAAGAAATTAAAAAATCAGAAATCAATATAAAATCACTTGAAAATGAAATTCTGATTTTAAAAGAGAATGAAAATACTAGGAGAGAGAATTCTATTAAAAAGTGCACACAATTGTTAAACGAAAATGAATCTCTCAAAACACAAGTCCAAGAATTGTCAATGATTTTGGATAAATTTTCAAAAAGTGAAAAATCGTTGAATATGCTATTAGGAAAGCAAACTGTTAATTCGGTTAGACAAGGACTTGGATATAATAGTTCGAAAATTGTTGAAAGCAATATTAGTCAAGTTAATTCCATGTGCACGATTTGTAGAAAATATGGATACAGTCACAATAATTGTTGGTATAGACCCAAACATGTGAAAACTATACCGATTTGGGTTCCAAAAGGCACAAATATAAAATCTCTCAAAGTTAAACAAATTTGGGTGCCGAAGGGAACAATTATAAATAGTTTTGGGTCTTTACAAAATTGTTTTTCAAAATATTCTGCCACTAACAACCATGGACCTATAAAAACAAATAGGTCACATAAATCTTTTCCCGTGTAGGTGTGGTGGCAGGCTAAGAAACAACAATAGTGTTCTCTAGATTTTTTGGCTGTTCCAGAAACACAACGGGCGACAAAGCAAAGTTCCTTAGCCTAGTATAAAGGTGACAAAATCACAATGGACAACGACAAAAAATATCGTAAAGGTAAAACAGGTAATGGTATGTTTTAAACGATATATTAAATGTGATAATCTGCACCGTATTCTGAATTAAAATCAGCCAATATTGAGATGATGAAAAGATGATGATTATGACTTATTCAAAATAGTTGGCCAATTATATTCTTATGCCAAAAACACTATAAAAATCTCTAGATTCTTTGAATTACTTCATATATATCATTTTGGATTAAAAATAGTGTTTTGTTGGATAATAATACATTTGGTTATAATTCGGCTAACTCTATATTCACGGTTTTCTGATTATTAACACGGCTTCAATTCAATTTCAAAAGAATGTCATTTAAATTGTTGTTAAAATTGAATTTGAAATTTTTGGTGCACACTTCATGTTTTGGTCTATAAAATTCAATTGATGATAATTTTGAGTGAAAGAGAAATTCAGATGCAGATTACACTGGTAATCTAGTTGATAGAAAAATTACTAGTGAAACGTGATTTTTGTTGAGACATTTAGTAACTGTATCGTTTTTCAAAGAAAATATCTGCATATTCTTCATTTCAAATAATTTTCAAATAGCAGAAAATTTTCTTTTAAAACCCCCTGGAGAAAATCATGTTTGACCATAGTTTCAGATTAGTCATTTTTTGAAAAATTAATTTCATAATTATTTTTGAATTTGATTTTAAGTGACTATTTTGACTAATCTGACTCCCTAATGTTTATCGAAAAGGAAAATAGTGATTGAAAAAGTGATGAGTGTTAATATTGATCAAATATTATGACTCGAGACGGTATAATTAATAAATTTCTTTAGAAATTTAAACAAGAGTTATAAAACTGTTTGTTGGTAAAAATTCCATGACCATCTCTATATCTATCATATTTCTAACGACCATCACTCATCAAAATTCTATATAGTTTGTCGATATGTGGTACTTTAAACAGGAATCATTCATTTTTCATTTTTCACATTTTTTTAAAAAAAAAGGGGAAATAATAATAATAATAAATACCAAAGTATTCACTCCCATTTAAAAGTCCTCACGGTTATGCATGGGTGAATTACTTGGAATTTGTTATGTGCTTCCATGCTCATTTAAAAGTCCTCACGGTTATGCATGTATGGAACGCATATCAAAAGTTGATTTTTTTTCTTTTAAAATAAACAAGTTGATTCTAATCCCATTTAAAAGTCCTCACGGTTATGCGTGGTTAGAAGATACTTGAATTAATTTTTTTGTAAAAAAATAAAATTGGAATACTACTAATCTCATTTAAAAGTCCTAACGGTTATGCATGGTTAGTAGATATTCAAATTCCTGATATAAATATACCACAAATAGACATAACTATATGGTTTTATATGATGACAACATTTCCATCATTCTAAAAGTGGAATATGCGCCTAACAAAATATTTATGATTTTTGTTTGATTTTTTATTGAAATTTAATATTTATATTCAATTGAGTTTTAATGATGGATTAATATCGATCACTTTATCTCTATTTTCTCTAACACTATTATTCTTTTGCTGATAACAAAAGGGGGAGAGAAAAGTTAAGATTTTGTCAAATAAAATCAAGCAAAGGTCAAATAATTTTCTATTTGCATCTAGGCTCATTTGCATATTTTTATTTGTATGCATATTTGTAGGGGGAGCCTTGTGCAGAGAGGAAGCATTTAAATAAGGGGAGCAATTAGAGCATATCAATGATCAAATACATTTAACATATTCAAAATCTTAAATATATGTTTGTTATCATCAAAAGTGGGAGATTGTTGAATATGCGCTTATATGATTTTTGTTTGATGATAATAAACATATATACATTCGTTTAAATGTATTTGATAATATACTATTTTATTTTTTCACAGATTAAATAAATATTTGCTGAATAAAATAGATAACACAGAATTTGAATTCAAACGAATATTTTATTCAAACAAATATTTATTACAATTTTGAATAGTACAAATTCAAGCTCTCACTATTCACTATACATTCTCAATTACAATTTCTAATTACATCACTATTTTACATATTCACCTCACTACATATCACTCACACTCGTATTTTAATCTTCAACTTCATTCCAGTTTGAATGCAGCATCTGAGCAATCTGCAAAAATATTCACTAACGCAGTAAAATTGAAAAAGAAATATTTTTGCGATATAAAATGAAATATGATTTTTGAAAATATTATTTGCCTCAGTTATTTGGATTGTTCGTCATCATTTAAATTTGAATTCATCATACATGAACAGCTTGTGACATACACAGTGTATCACTGTATATGCCACAAGGCCGTGCACACCGATATATACACTTGATTGATTTACAGGGACAGGTGAGCACAGGTCAAACCCAAATGAAAAGCCGGGTTCAACTCACGTGCAATAACATAAACGTCACAACTCACAGCACAAGGTCAAAACCGAGCCTCAAGCTGGATTCAACACAGGTGAAAAATCAAATGAAATGGTCGAGATACATAATTCATAGGGTCAGCCAAAATTCAAATGTACAAATACACACAACACAGTGGTGCTGCATATAACGTACAGTGAAGCCAAAGTAGTACACAAACAACATAGCAGTATGGAAGAATGCAAACCAGAGAACATCTACAAAGTAATGAAGGAAAACAAACCAAGCATACAAGCTCAAAAATTTCAACCACTGCAACAAAAGTGTACAAACTCAAGTGAATACAAAAATAACAGCACCAAGTGAATATGCATGATGAACACATATGGAATGCAACTTGATCATTAGTATATTTCAAGTTCATTTCAAGTTCATTAGTATATGACAGCAACCAGAGGCAACACCACACAATCAAACTACAACAAGATCACGGCTACAATATGCAGTGCACCAATGAAACATACAGCAGTCATGTATGCAACAGGTTCAAGGCCAGAATGACTATAAGATAATGCAATCTGAACAACAGATCAGCCATGACCAAAGCAAAGACCAAAGTGCATGAACACAGTGAAGACCACAAAGGAAGTGCATCAGTGTGCAAAGAACTCGAGCTAGCAATCCAATACAAACTACATAAAGTCAATGCAACACTGAAGCATAAATGACAACCAGGCTACAGAAATAAACCAAACAAGGCACAAGATTTCAAGTTCACATATGTGACTACAATTCAATGCAAAATAGTTTAATCTAACAGTAACGATGTAGTTTTCAACAAAAACAAATGTGTACAGTGGAGTGAATACAAATCACCTCATATACAAAGTATACAGCAGTTCGATATGCTATGCTACATGAACCAGTTCATTTATGCAACCAGATTTCAAAATCACGTCAGGTAACAACGAACAACAGAGTCAAGGCAGAAAATCAACAAATGGTGATGACCGAAGTTAATACAGAGTCATGGAGTTGCATACACAATGATGAATGAGTCAATCTTCATCACAAAGTCAAAAATCGAAGCCGTGGCCAACAAAGGATACCGAAGTCAAAGAAAATTGATGCCGTGAAAATCAAGTAAGCAAGCATCACAGAATATATACGAAGTGACAAAGTCAGAGAGATCATAAACATTCAAGCAACATCGAACGGCCAGAGATAAAATAATTGACAAATTCAAATCATCAGAACAAACGAGAAAATAGGAATTCGATTCCTATTTAAACACAATCATCATCGGCAATTTAAAATCCATCGAGTTCAAGCATCAATCAGAAAGTAAAAAGAGCAAAAAATTACTTACCGAAGCCATCTCGAACTCGATCAAATTCGAAGCCGTCGAAGCAGCAGTGAGCAACGAAGATTTGATCAAGCAAGGCAACACGCAAATTCCTATAGATCGAGCAAATAGCGCAGCTTCGAAAGCCCTAGTTTTGGACGAAGAGGAACAGCCATTATCACATACGAGATAAAAGAAAAAGGGCCGGCATAGTGAAATAATAAAAATAAAAAAAAGGGATGAACTGTTTTAGTTTGGGCCGGCCTTTTTATTTTAAAAGGCTTTAGTTTTTTAGGGCTGTTTTTATTTTAAAATTGCTTTTAAATTTGTATTTCATCTTTTAACCGTTGTAATTTTCTAGTCGTGTGACTAGGGGACAAACTACGGTGTGCAGTTTGGGAATTCGCAACTCGGTGGTTGAGTTGTGGCCAGGGTTTTGAGCGTAGAGTTAGGATAGTCAATAGCGGGTATAGCGAGTTTACGTGTGTAAGCGAGGGACTTTCTAATTTCTAGTAGAAACCTTAGGGGCAGCACGTAGGCAGGGTTTTGCCGAAGCTGGGTAAATTTTGTGTTGTTCTGTTCTGCATTTTATTATTCTGCTATTTATTTCTGTGCTGATAATATTCTGTGATCTGTGTTAATATTAGTTTATAAGCTTCTGCAATTAATTTTTATAATTAACACTATCCCTATTCACCCCCCTCTAGGGTGAAATCGATCCTACAATGGCACTTGTTTTAATTTCCTTAATTACTTCTTATACATAGAATAGAGTAACAAAACTTGTTATTTTAGTTCCATATTCAAAAAGAAACCCATCAACCTTGTTCAGCCCAAAGCCTAAAGTCCACAGAAGATATGCATACGAAGCCGAAAAACTTTATTCTCCGTTTCCCTCATTTCAAACAAACATACGAAGCCAAAAAAACCTCTCGACCAAAATACAAAGGCAGAAGGGGGGAAATACCTCCATGTTGAAGGAGTCTGGGACAAGGTCGAAGTTCGCTGCTGCCGGTCGAATTTGCTGCCTCGAAGTCAAATGATAAATTTATAGGCAAAATTTTGATTCCTTTTACTGTTTAACCACGTTCAATAGAGTAGGGTCTTTTCTTTTTAAGATTTTTTTTGGATTGAACGATTCATTCTGTTTTTTATTGTCGCTCTACTCCTCTCTTATGCGATCTGGAAATTTATTTTCTGCTTCTTAAACCAGGATGGAATTTTGCCCTAATCCCGTCCCACTACCGACCAAAACCGCTACGAGATGGTCGGAACCTCAAACCATGGTATAAATGCAAATATGAACGCATCCGCACCCGAAAATTGTGTACTCGGTTTTTATCAAGATATAATTTATATTCTGTGTATTTTGATACAATGGATTGTAAGTATTTATTGTATTTATTGTTTTAATATTTTAGATCATATGCATTTACTCCACATTACTGCTCAAAACTATTTATTATCATTATATGATTTATTTTTTATACTTTTATAATTACTTTTATAGTTAATGGGATTGAAAAAAAGTATTAAACAAAAAATTTCTATATATTTTTAATTTATTGATCGTCAGCAAGTAGGGTAAATATCTTATATTCGTTCATATCCGCAGATGTGGATATCCAATGTGACGATATTCAAAATTGATTTTAGATGCGAATGCAGATATAACACTATTATGATCTGAAAGTATCCATTGAATATCGTCAGTACGACCTTATTAAATTACCTCCAATGCAGCAAAGTGCCACTAGCAAAATTAAAAAAACACCACTCGTCGTCATAGAGACTAGTTTTAGTACGATGTAATTTACTTGTATGTATTCGTATTATATTCATGTACTGTTATATATATTCATAGAATTGTGTGCTTCGTATATGATTATCTTCATCAAATTTCCCTATTTATGTGCAAGAAATTCAGAAATACAAAATAAACTAACTATTGATCCTTGAGCATGACCGATCTTAGTCTAATTAGTAGCATAAATTTACAACTTAATTTGATTGAATATCTATCTTAAACCTTCAATGCTATACTATAACTTTTTGTGTAAAACTTTCAATGACATACCATGACTTTTGGTATGCATAATTCATATTGGACAACTGAATTATTTAAACATATATTATTCAACTATGCCGTCAAGGTGCGTTTTTGAACAAAAGGATAAGGTGTCCTCAGATAAGAATTTGGTTAGAGGTTGAGTTATGATCTAAGGTTTTTGTGTATTTTATTAATTTATTAGTTATTATTAGTTAAAAAGTTCATACTTCGTAAATAATAAATAAAATAAATTTCTGACTTAAAAAACTGAAAGGTTTAAAATTAAAAAACAAATTTACATTTTTAAAAAGAATTTACAATCGTTTAGCTGATAATTATTTAAACATTTTGATGTATTTAAATATACAATATACTAAGTTTTTAATTAATTTCACAATCAAAAAAAATACTTAAGAATTAAAAAATAACAATTAATTTTTTTTTTAATTTTTAAACAAATTCTACAATCATTTAATTGATAATATGTAAATATTTTGATATATTCAAATTTACAATATAATAAATTTTTACTTAATTTTACAATTAGAAAACAAATTTCCAACTTAAGGATTAGAAAATTTATAATTAACAAACAAATAAACAATTTTAAAATAAATTTTAAAATCAGTTAGTTAGTAGAAATATAAATATTTTTATGTATTCAAATAAATATATAATATAATATAATAAATTCAATTATTTTTACTAGAGAACAAATTTCCAACTTTAGAGTTAACAAAATTACAAAACAAAATTACAATTATAAAACAATTCTATAAAAAATCAACTTCTTACGTCCATCTTAAGATCTCTTAAGTCGTAGTAAGAGTAGTACTCCATCCACATGTACCCAAACTCTTAAAAGATTAGCGTTCAAACATTTTGGGTGAAAAAAGTTAGTTTACAAAATACGTAAGAAACACTAAATGCTCCCAATACATAGTTTGGAATATCCGATAACCGCACTTCAAACATCATGTATGCATATATGTATTTAATAATAATGTTTAGAAAATAGCTTACAGCCAACTCAGACCGAGGGTTGACTTGCACTTCGTCTTCTAAAAGTTCCACAACTCCTTATTAGCGCTCAACGTTGGATCTGCATGCACATCCAAAATGACCTCCGCATCCACCACACTCATACATATACGACTCACTATGTTGGTCAAACTCTTCCCTTGAGCCAAACATCCACGACCTCCACGACCAACAAGTCCCCTTCTAATTTCTCTCCCTTAGCTTCCTTAACCATTATTGCATCTTCCTTAACCTCCTATGTCGCTCCCTCCACCATCTCCTCCCATGTTCCATCTCCTCCAATGTTGCTACCTTGATCACTAGCATTGTCGCCTTCCATTATCAATTCCCTTAATAAATCATCTAAATGCTCTAACTTTCAATAGAAATCTATGGTTTTGATGAATTATTGGTGTTTAGTGATTAGATTGGAAGATTGGAGTGATGAAATTTCGGTTTTAAAGAATGAAAAGTCAGTTGGTTGCGGTGGAAATGAACAAATTCATCCGACTTTCTTAGAGGGGACATTATTAATGTTGGATCGTGATCAAACCTCTCATGTTGCGGTGGAATAGAAAACATTTATCCATTTTCTACGGAAGTCGGATAAATTTGTTTGTATCTTTATTAAGTCGAAACAGCAAATTTGTAAACATCAATGGAAAATGAAATGAATTGTTAAAATTTACCTAGACTTTATGAAAGTCAAGTAAAATATCCAATAGCAATGACATTTCACTCCTGTAAGGGATCACTAAAGCGTTAACCTCCAACAGAACATACAAACTGAAATTAAAAATGTGGTTTTCAACCTCCATTGTTGGTAATGCTATTAAAAGCTGATTATTTGTTAGCATAGACCAGTTTCACTTTAATCCTAGCAATCATCATTTCTTCCTGAAAACAGAAGACGTGTATAAGAACTACCAACTTAAGAAGATTTGTTCATGATACTTGCAAAATGAAAAGATCATCTAAAGCGACAATAGTACATGAAGTAATATTAGTGAAGATGGGAGATATAAAGGAAAACTTGATGCTCAAAACATGGACTAAGATCGCTTGCTCAGTAACCTCAGTTGAAAAAAAAAATGGTTCATTTTATAATAAGCCTCCTCGAGTAACTAATTGCAATTTGTTTTCAAACTTACTGTAAATATAGACCTCATCTGAAGGTGGAAGGGAAAATGCAATGTCCGTGCATGTGTAAATTTTGATTTGTCCATGACATTCCATAGATGTGCACGTACAAATTTAAAAAATACAAATGCTCATTATATAAATGTGCATGCATATTTCACATTCTACCACAAAACGGGGCATATGTTTAACAATAAACGTGACAACGAGCCAAATTTTGAAATTACTTATCCATGCGGCTTGCTTCCGTGATAATATCAAAATAAATATTAGAGAAAATTGATCATCTTTTTAATTTGATCAATAAGATTTTTATATCCAACAGACACAGTACCATAAGAATGCTGCTGGGCACACACTAAAATTTTAATTAATACCTGTCAATACAGCAAAAGTGAGATTAAATGCTCTCAAGTGGAGATGAAGCATAAAGTGGAGTGGACTGAGAATATAGTGGGAAGGAAAAGCTTTGTGATTAATGTCAGCTGTAAGTAGGTAGCTAAAGGCTAAAGCCCACAATTTTGAGTAAAGTTAATACAAGAGTGGGAAAGTGGTAGTTTAAGATGTAAATTATATGTCTCGTTTTTAGTATTGGGTGTCCTAATCAAGGTAAACATAAATGGTAGACTTTAATAAAAACAGCTGGCCGCAATGGAATAAATCCAACTGGAAATGAAGAATGGCAACAGGACAAGTGAATAATATATACTTTGGTGTTTATACATTATAACATTAAGATATCATAAAATTTAAGAAAATTCAAAAATAACAAATGTAGTCAATATGGTAGACTGTTAAGTGGAATAAAGTTGTTTCCATACTCGGGAGAATCAGGTGTAGCATTAACATAAATCCAATGTGTATCGATGCATCCCAGCGTATCATAAAAAAGTTTGTGCTAATCATGTATACTGAACATTCAGACATAGGTTTTCAAGCAATCTAAATTTATTTTTTCTTGAAAAATCACATTGATTTACTGAGCATATCTTAACTTCTATACAATTTGACAATGACACAAGAAATGTCAATACTTCATCGATTTCCCCACTTATCGTTAAATTTCATTGGCACTAATAGATACCATTCAATTCACATATAGTGTAAATTATAAAGACTAGCTAAAAATAATACAAACGCTTACTCGTCAAATTGCAAGCCAAGCTATTTCCATGGAAATTGAACAGTGATCTAGGTACTGATTGACGTCGTATGCATGGTTAGCAATGACATTCTGAGATCTCTCTTGGTAACCCAACAATCTCATGATCGGATTCTTCTAAACTCATACCAAATTTCATAGTGATTAAACAGTAAGCTGTCATGCGTCCTATTCCCAACAAACTTCAACCCAATCTTCTCAAGCCTTGTCTGGCACTCTCCTCTTAATCTCGTACAAAACTTCATATTATGTGATGCAAATATCCTCCCATTTACAGGATTCAGCCTCTTCGCCAACCTCTCCAACCCAACCCAAACCAACTCTCCAGGCATATGAAGGAAAACTGCACTTGCATATATCAAATCGTACACGATGTTTTCACCAAATCTGGTAAAATCCATATCACTTCCTTTCAAAATAACAGGCCTTTTATGTAGAAGACCTTGAGAGGGTAGCTCGTATCTAAAAGCAGCCATCAATGAAAGATCATCTTGTTCAAGGCAGCGAAAGCCAGAGGGGTTGAGGTAATGAATGAAATGAAGACCAACACGTAGAGTTCCACATCCTATTTCAAGTACTTTATTTGATGGTGACAGATTTACTGAAGTTGCAAGAAATTCAAATATGTCTCTACCGCCTGCCCAGGGTTCCCCGTAATTACTATGATGTTCTTCCACTAGTAGCTCCCCAGGGCAAGAAAGTGGTGCGTGATCAACTTCGTAATGAGAAATTCCATTGTATCTACGACAACAAAAGAGTACTGATAAATTTATTTTACCCGAAATAATGCAAAACTATTAAAACATATAACAAAATATAAGAAATTAATGATAAGAAGGATGTGACAACTTATTGTTTTATCATTTTTTTTTTTTTTTTGAAATAGACCATAGATCAACACCTAATAATTAATTGGTAGTGGTACATATAGGCTTGTAAAATATATCGCTGACATTTTGAGACTGATAACTTAGATGGGCCTTTTCTTATACTTACAAGTTCAGAATCTTGGTTTTCGGTCATTATAATCCTTCATACACATAGAGATGGATGACTCTTTCCTACATAAAGATAACTCGTGATTTTGTAAACCACTATTATCAATATAATACTATAATCTTTCATACACAAGGAGATATTTTGTAAGGAATGAGAGATTATCAATATTTTTGTGATATATTATAATCTTTCATACACATAGAGATGGATGACTCTTTCCTACATAAACATTATTACTGTTTCACTTTAAAGTCTTATCAATATGGATACTTATATTAACAAATAATTGATTATACATTTAACAAATATTTTGTTTAACTTTTATGCCAATAAGTTAGTAGCTTAGCTTTTATGTTAACAACAACTGATATGATATTTACCGTTAACAATATTTCATTTCTTCGTATTACGGACACGTATCCACTTAGTTTTAACGCCCTCCACCTTGTTGTCTTGATTAACATATAATTATTTACATCAAATTTGATGTCAAGCTATTATCCAACTCATAATTAATTGTCAATTTATAAGAGAACCACGCTAATTCCAAGGGTTGTTTGAAAATAGTCCTGTAAATATTGCAAAATTTCATCAGCCACAAATTTTTCATAGACCAATGAGTTAAGAATTGAGTCATATATGATTTAATTACAAATATTGAATTATATATATGATTATAATTATGACAATATGAATATAATAACAATAATCATGAGGGAGATCGAGATATGTGTAGAAGATGCAAGGTTGAATGTGGTTCGATCAAGCATTTTTCTACATCCACCAAAGTAATGATTTATTCCTTTTTGTTTTCTATTTCTTCAAAGGAGTAAGATCTCCAATTACGTATTTGGCTGCCTATCGATAAGCAAGCCTCTAATTACATTTTTTACATGTTTGCTCTGATCATTCTAATCAGATCCAGTAACTAGAAGGATGATTGTACTTGCTTCAATTCACCAACAATATTTGAATACATAACATATATGACTAGGGGTTGTTATGGAGTGAAATCAATTTTCAAATGCAAGTGCCCGTGGATGCTCCTTTTCTTAATATGTTTTTCGTTGCTAACCAAATAAACTTGTGTTTCGCGAAGACTTCATTAAGCAGCTACATGCTAGTGTTTTTGTTAAACGGAACACGCTATTCGATTAGTTCTGCTTTGAACATTAAGTTTCGTTCAATTAAATGTTGCTCACAAATTTGAGCATTCAATGAATTTGACATGATTTGAGAAGTCTCGTACACATCATCGATTTATCATTAAAAATAAATAACACCATCTAACCCCTCCTCCAAGCCAAGATTGACTTTTTTAATCAATATGTGTAATTCAACTAGCTCAAGAACCATTAACTCAAGTGACAAATGACATGACATTGTAGGCCGAGGTCCTAAAAATTATGGATTTGAACCACCAAACACATCAAAATAAGTGTTCTGCTAGAATAAAATTGTTAACCCGCTTTTTAGCAAAGCAGATTTCAATTGAACCCAGAAGATTCAAACGAAGATGAAACAATTTGAAACTTGAAATGCATGCTTATATGGACTAGGGAAATAGGTCGGGAAAAGTTGGACAAAAAATGAGCTAAGTCCATAACTCGACACCAAGTTATGGTGCTTCATAACCGGCCTCTCCAACTTTGCACAAGTCATTCACTAGCTCTTGTGTGCACACCCAAGTGATTTCAAAGCGTTCTGAACGATCGATCTCAAGAATTGAAGAGTTAGCTCCAGTAAACTACAGAACAAACCAAGTTATGGAAGAATGATCATCAAAACAAGTCATCAACCTACGAAAACACAAAGAGCACACCAAAATGAAGTAAGAAACACGATGCAGAAGACCGAGAAGAGTTTCTCCCTAAGGGGATAACTCGGCACCGAGTTATCACCTTAGCTCCCCAAACTTTCCACACAACTCCAAGCCGACATCTGAACTTTCTAGTAGCAGGCTTCTAACCCAATATGACTATTATCCCTATAAATACAAACCATAGAGCAACCAAAACAGGATTTGAATTCTCTGACTACGAAGACTCTGATACTTCTTCACCTCTAATCTTTCCTCCAATAAAGTCACCTTAAAAAACAAATATTTATTGTTTCAAGACTTAGATCATTAAATTCTTAGTACTAGTGACTCATAAACAACCTAAAAACTCTATTGTAAGTCTGAGATCCGCTTAATTGTGGTCAGATCTTAGATAATTAATTGTAATCCAAAGAAAGAACAACTAATAAAAGATTAAAGTGGACGTATGCCGAAAATTACGCCGAAGCACTATAAAAACTCATGTGTGTTCATGCTAACTTTCTACGTTTTTTTTTAGTTTTATTTCAAACGGGTGCTTTCATCTGATTTCTAGGTGTTAGATCCTTTTTTGGGTTAACATTTCGGTGGTTTCACTAAGAACAAAGCTAGATCTGAAAATTTGAAGCTTGAATATAAAGTTTGGAGAATATGAAAAAGCCTAATACTAAATCTAAAACCGGAGCAAGTCAACCAGAGCATGGGGACAGCTAGGAGGTGTTCTCAAATTATCATCAATCAATTTACATGACCAGAGAAGAAATGAAAAAAATAATGGAGAAGATGCAGGATGGAGAGATAACTAGACAACGGAAAATACTTGAAGGATTCTTTCAAAAGATGGAACAATAAGGAATAGCTAGGGTGCTGAAATTCAAAACCAAGGACAAGTAACCAATGTTGGAATGATTCCCTCTAACAACTGAACAGCTCGGTTATAACCTAAATCAACTTGGTATCAAGAGAACTATACCTAGGGACAACGCTGGTGCGAGCTCGAGACGTGCTGGAATGTTAGGAACAAATGATGTTGGAGTTAGAAATGCGAATCTAAATGCAAATGCACAATCGAAGAATATGTGCCAAAACTACCCCATAGGAATGGAGGACAGAATGAAACCAGAGAAGCAGGACATAATGCTAATATGCACCCAGTGGAGTACGTGCCAGAGTATGTCAGAATTCCCCTACAAGAGCAGGGGCAAAATATTGCTTTTGGACGAAGACCTTCATTGGACGGTGAAAACCGACTAGCTAAGTAAGGAGAATGATAAGAGGTGGACCCTAGATTAAAGCTTGGAGGATGTGAATAGAAATCCATTGACTTCAAATATCTGAAATGCGAGAAATTCTCCCGATTTCAAGCTTTCGACGCTGAAAATGTACGACGGAAAGTCGAATCCGACGATTCATCTAATGAGATGCAACCGACATATGGAGGGGTTGGGTGCTTCTGAGGAGGTAATAGAACGGTGCTTCTCATCATTCTTAACGGACTTGGTGGCGATGTTTTTTAAGCAGCTGAAGAATTAGTCCATTAGCACATGGACCGATCTAGTGAGTAAGTTCTTGAGACAGTTCAGAATTCACGTCTCGCGACCGAAAATATGATGATGCTATCAAGCATGAAACAAAGGTCCGGATAGACCTTGAGAAGCTATTTGACAAGATTCAACGCAGTAGCAGCAACCATCGATAAACCGGATCCATCTATAATCTTAATGGTAGCAGTATTTGGAGTCGCGAGTAAGACCGACTTCAAAGTTGCCCTAGAAGGAGATGCACCTATGGATTTTGCAGAATTCTAATATGAAGCCGAGAGATATTTGCGTCAGAAAGACGCTGAAACTGAGAATGCTGAAATTAATGTTGTGAACGACAAAAGATTGTCCGAAGCAGGAAACAGAAAAGGAAGGAAAAAGAAGAACGGATGACAACTTCGAGGAACCGAAACGATAGAGGAGGAAGCTGAAATTCTCTTCCTACACTAACTTGACTGAAACCCCGAAGATGATATATCTGAACACTAAGGGGTGGATCCTCTATCAAAAGCTAGCTAGGAGAGAGTCCACTGATCGGAAAAAAACCTGAAAAGTTCTGTATCTTCCATGAGCTGGTGAACATGAAATGAACGAATGCCGACACCCTCGTAATCTAATAGAATGACTGGCAGAGCAACCAGCTACAACAGTATGTGAGAAACCGAACTGCGATGGTGTGGTCAAAGCAACCACTATCTGCAGCGAATCATCATGGAACAACCAGGGATCTGGTCCAAGACTCGAAATCCCATGAGCGGAATGAACGGAAGTTGAACTCAATCCCCGCACTCTGCTTTTTCGTTTCTTTGGTTGCACTTTACTTTTCGTATTTAGCAATAAAGACATTAATAATCTCAGCCCACTTACACGTGTACGAAATTCCAAACGGTCCATAGGCACGCTCTAAGTCAGATGTCTGGGATGGCTATTTAGAATGATAATAACATCAAACCGCTTACACGTGTACGGAACATATATCAGTCCATAGGTACGTTCTGAATCAGATGTCCGGGATAATTAGGATTTCTATTTGTTTTCTTTGATTTGAATATTTGATTTCTGAAAAATCTGCATTGAATGTGATGACTGATATTGACTTTTAAGTCATGCCCGAAGAGACGGGACCGGAATGCAAGGTGCAAGTCTCCTCGTCGGAGAGTAGGTGGATAGACTTGTATGAAGTTGATTGCCTTAAAGTCCCAACCGAAGAATCAGGACCGGTGTGCAAGATGCAAGCTCCCTTGCCGAAGAGGGAGTGGATGGGCTTATATGAAAAGTAAATCCCTTCAAGGAGTGTGAGCGGATGGGCTTGCTTGGTCGTTGAGTTCCTCTGCCAAGAGCAAACGGACTCGACAAGGATCCGAAGAGATCGTAACTCTAGATTGAACGATAAGCGATCTAGAGAGATTGTTCCCTCAACTTAAACAATAAACGATCCACATAGGTCGTCCCCTTAATTTAAACGTTAAACGATCCGAAGAAATCACACACTAACTTGGATGTAAAATGATCCGGAGAGATCGCACACTAACTTGGATGTAAAATGATCCAGGAAGATACAACCTTAGAATAGAAACATATTTAATAAAAGGATTTAAAGCCTTGTAATTAAAATAAAAACAGATAAATCTCGAATGAACACGAGACGATTTCGATATGTGATGTAATAACTTCGAAATCGGAAAGATAATGATGCATAAACCACACTTATGCAAAGTCGACAATCTTAGGCAGTAACAGGTTTGGAACGGCCTGTGATTGATAAGAGAATTCGAAGAAACTGGACGATTCACCAAGATTGAAGCAGTTGGAGAGCTCAACCATCGAAGACTGATTATTGAAATTTGTTCTTGAGCAAACAATACCTCACATTCGAAAGGCGTACTTTGAGGGGTAAGTGTTAACCCGCTTTTTAGCAAAGCGGATTTCAATTGAACCCAAAAGATTAAAACGAGGATGAAACAACTTGAGATTTGAAAGGCAGGCTCATATGGACTAAGGAAATAGGTAGGAAAAAGTTGGACCAAAAATGAGCTAAGTCCATAACTCGTATGGAGTTATGTCTATAACTCGGTACTGCTTATAACTTGGTACAGAGTTATGGTGCTTCATAACTGGCCTCTCCAACTTTGCACAAGTCATTCACTAGCTCTTATGTGCACACCCAAGTGATTTCATAGAATTCTGGATGACCGATCTCAAGAATTGAAGAGTTGGCTTCAGTAAATTACAAAACAAACCAAGTTATGGAAGAATGATCATCAAAACAAGTCATCAACCTACGAAAATACAAGGAGCGCTCCAAAATGAAATAAGAAACACGATGTAGAAGATGGGGAGAGTTTCCCCCTAAGTAGATAACTCGGTACTGAGTTATGGGGATAACTCGGCACCGAGTTATAATCTTGACTCGATAGCTCTCCAAACTTTCCCCACACTTCAGGCCGATATCTGGACCTCTCTTGTAGCGGATTTCTGATCCATCATGACTGCTGTCCCTATAAATACAAATCATAGAGCAACCAATACAGGATCTGAATTCTCTGACTGCGGAGACTGCTACTTCTTCACCTCTAATCTCTCCTCCATTAAAATCATCTAGGAAACAACTATTTGTTGTTCTTAGATCAGTAAATTCTTAGTACTAAAGACACAAACAACATAGAAACTCTATTGTAAATCTGAGATCCACTTGATTATGGTCAGATCTGAGATAATTAATTGCAATCCAGAGAAAACAACTAATAAAATATTAAAGTGGACGTAGACCGAAGATTACGCCGAACCACTATAAAAACTCATGTATGTTCTTGTCAACTTTCTACTTTTTTTTACTTTTAATCTAAACTGATGCTTTCATCTACTTTTTAGGTGTTGATCATATTTTGGTTTAACAAAAATGTCATTTTTAAAAAATAACTGCGATCATTCCAAATGGTTACTAACATTCTTTTGTCAATGACCACTAGCTTAAATGGTAATATATCTAGATTGTGGTTCTAAAAATCTTGCGTTTGATCCCTCAAGACGCCAAAATGAGTGCTCTGCTTAATTAAACATCACTGTTGTTATAATAAAAAAGATGCGTTGTCATTCAACATTCAATGCTCAAACACATGAATGCTTCTCGTATACTGTTTTCACCTTTGGCGGACTTTGCATTGTCTTGCGGGTCCATCAAATCATCATCTTTAAACGGTTAAAGCTTTTGATCTCAACCTAACATTTGGTATTAAGGCTCTTGAAAACTATATATGTCCTAATGATTCCTCGTTCTTTTTCATCATGTTGCGATCAAACCCATCACAAATAATTAAGTCATCATTGCCATGAATTATCATGTGCATCTTTTATCTTTGTGATGGATTCTCAAGCATTCTTTATATCAAGTCTCTTCCTATTCCCAATTTTAATAATCTGATGGTCTATGCATGTGTTTTTGAGTTCGAATAATTACATCGTTGTTTTAATTCCTTTGATTTAGGTAGAGATGCAAGTTATTTTTTCAAAGGTTGAAACCTGTCTGCAGTTTGATAAAATATTAGAATTTAGGATTTCAGAACTTTGGGTACCTTAAACTTTAAGATTTTGAGCTTTTTGGATCACATTTTGGGGTTTGCATTATAGGGTTTTTTTATATTTTGTTTTTATGTTGTTTAATAAAGCTTTCGTCTAAAAAAAAACAAAGAACATTCAAGCTTCTTAAAGAATTCCGAAATTTAACCATTTTTTATCCGTAAGTTGCTTTATACGCATAGCACACAACACATAAGCAGTATTTCATCCATCTTTGAATGTTGTCTTTACTACCAGTGACATTCAAACAACGAAATAAGTATCAGAAAAGTAGTTATTTTTTAAGCAGATATGTCATAGCTGTCTATCAGGTGTTGGGAATATATTATAACGAAATATGGTCATCGTTGACACTTGGGATTGCGATCAACTAGTGCTAAAAAGTTAGTGCATAACCTTGAGATGATCATAAAATGAAGAAATAGTATTTATATCTAAGAGCACATTCCATATACCTTCATCTTGCTCTATATATCCTGGTATGAGATAATAAAAAGTTATAATTCACATGATTAAGGCTCTGTTTGTTTGGCAAAAAAGTTGCTGAACGCTTAATAGTATCAGTGATGAGAGGTATGAAGGTCATTTATTTTGAAATTTTCTTTTTCTGATTACTTCCTTTGATTCAGCAATAATCAATAAGCAAATGAGTATTGCTTTCTGGAACGTTGATGGCTTATTTAAATTAATTATTCTCAATCATATCCATGTGCAAAGCAATATTTATTGCCTTCACCATCATTATACAATTTTACTATTGTTTTCTTTATTATACTAGAATTAGATATTGTTTCACAATTTGAATACTTCAAGCCTAAAATTAATTTTGTTTTCAACCAATCTTTTTCACATTTAAAGTAAAAAAAATGATTAGTTTTTTATTTTAATTTTATTTTATTCTATTTTCTGTTTATTTTTAAGAAAAAGGTACTAAAGATATAATGCGATCTAGACACAACATTTGAACATAATGTAAAGTTAAAATATGATCTTAGGATGGATAATAAAAACACAATATATTAAAAAAAATTGTTAAGACGGAATCCATATACATATTTGTGCAACAAAATTGCGAGAGAAAAAAAAGAAGATAAATCATTTCAGCAAGAAGAGTACAGCAGTCTAATATTTTTATAACCGAGTTATTGTGATAAGCTGGACAAGATAGTGATATTGTAAATAATATTGAGAAAACAAACAATATAAATCAATAATAATAAAAACTATCACAAGTTTCAACTAATCATAATGAAATAAATTCTTCTCAAATAAGGCTTAATGAAAAATAGTTACGTGATGTCTTCCACGGATCTTATGGTATCAAAAAAAGTTAATATCCCTTTTTTGTAGTTTATTATATAATATAAGATGATCAAGTGTGAGTTGCATGGTAAATGTATCAAGTAATGATTCATATTAACAATGAAAGGGGTAATATTGTCAAAGTGACAATTTATGTTAACATACCACGTTATTAATTAGAATACAAATAAGAAACATTCTGAACAACTAATAATCAACATTCAACAATTAGCATCCAGCAATCAACATTAAACATTAAGTGCATAACATTCATCAAATATCAAAATCAAAATTGAAATCAAAACTCCAAGTTTTGTTCAAATCAGCAAAAGGTTGTCGTTTTACATTGATTTTTTTATGATCTAAATGCCAGGATACATGCATCGACAATTTATTGTTAGCTTGATAAGTAAATTCTAACTCAGACATCAAAGCTGATCCCACCCGTCTTATTCTAATCATAATAAATACATGAACTTCACATCACAAATATGAGGTAAACAAGTGATTAGAGCAAAATAAACCGCATGTGAGAGATGTTAAAATGACGTCTCATATAATCAAAATGGTTTTGGTTGTAGCAAAAGAGCTGAAGAGATTATACCGCGATACACTGTTATAATTGAACTAATCAAGATCACTAACAAATGATGTGAAAATTGAAATGAACAAACAAAAAGTTATTAAAAGAGTACATGATAATAAACTACACCTTCGAGCCTCCAAATTTACAACTTACTGCCAACAAAAAACTCTCGACTTCTATACTCAAATGCTCTTTTTACTTCCAATCATTGCCTACAATAAGCATGCAAAGATATTAAATACAACTTCCCTAGACCCTTTAAATGCTAAAGTCTAAAGCGTTGATTGTATATAGCAACATTTTACAAGTACGAATCTCACACGTTATCATTTTATAATTATCATTCAACTAACCACATAGTATAACCAATACATCCATAAACCAAAGGCCATGACAAAATTAAGATATGAACAGACATATTGGAGAACAAATAACCAAGAAATATCTTTAACAAACACAACGCTTTTTTATTGAATTCATTTATCCATGTGTCTAGACCTGCATTCAGACTTTGGATATTCAGCTCAATGATTCAATCATGCATCAATAGCTTTATCATGAATTTACTTCCTAACTATACGTTGCCCTTTAATTTACAACTCTGGCATCCATGAATTTGTGTGTTTATAACTTGTCATAATCAATTAAAACATTTGGTTCACTGTTAAACAATAATTCCTTAAATTATCAAATAACAAGCCATTTCGAAAGGCAAATATATTCATAGGCACGTGAACTGCTATTCATTTCTGTTACCATCGAGTAAAAAATTCAATTCCATAAATTCTTAATCGTTATAACTCTTGAAGAAAAAGCGAAACCAAACAAACCGTGAGGTCACATACCTCTTCAAATCAAACAACTGCTGCTCTCTGGTTCTTGGGTTGATCCCCTTTCTCAACCGATGCCATTCTTCGGTGGTAGATGGAGGATCCGGTAAAGAATTGAGTTTGATGAGTGATTTCAACCATTTGATGTCATCTTCAGTGGTGGATATATGTAACTGAGTATTTGACTGTGGAGAAGAAGATGAATGGGCAGCTAAGATTTGATTCGATGGACATGAAGAAGAAGGGAAGAGAAGGAATAATAATAGGGCAATGGAAGAGAACAGGAGGAGGAGGAAAACTGAACTTGTAATGCCGCCGGGGATTGAGATCGGCATCATAGTCTATCGACTAATTGTGCTTGCACCGTGTCTACTTTTTATCCTTGCACCGTTTAGGCGGCCAGCTTTTTATGTCCAATACAACACACAAGTGGACATAAGCAATCAAAGAGCATATGAACCAGTAAATAAAACCAGTAAATAAAAGAGGTTTTTAGGCACAAGGAAGAAGTTGCAAAAAAAATTAGTTTGAGGGACATCAAGTTTGTTTTTTGGTCTGAAGGACACTTTATAGGGTAAATCACAGAATGATAGTTGCAACTATTTACACTATAAAGTGTCCTTCAGGCTAAAAAACAAACTTGCTGTCCTTGAGACTAAATTTTTTTAGAACTTTTTCCCTGTGCCTATTTTCCTGTAAATAAAAAAGAGTTTTTAGAATAGTTCCGCAAATTCAATGTCTGCGTCCACTTTGGTGGTACTAATTATAGATTATAGTCATAAATACAAAGATTTGGGCGGTCTAATAGCATGGAAGAACCAAGATTAACTTTTTCGTAACTATGGTTGAGAAGAGATAGAAGATGAAGAGAGCAAATGCAAAAAGGTCTTTTTTCAAATGTCATTGATGGTGTATTTATAGGAAAATCTTTCAATAGAAACACCAGATCTTAATATATCAGGTCTTATTTCAAATTCAAAAATGTCGGAGAGGAAGAAGAATTCCCCAAAGCCGTAAATTAACTCGGCACCGACCAGAATTTTTGAGGGGAGGTGGCTCCATCTTCCTTCCTATGGTCGTCTATCTTTAATCCACTTTGTTCCGAGCACTTTTCGTTAGAAGTTATGTTGTCTTCGAGAGATTATGATATCTCTAGCACGTATCTTCTTTCCTTCAAAATTTTCTTGGAGTTATTTGCTCATTCCTTAGAAATGCATCTCAAGAGAATCATCCAAGCCAATATTCCATAAGTCTTGGCTCTAGGACCATTCAGGGCCCACAAAATGAGCTCGGTAACGACTTGAAATTGTCGAACCTGACCACTCTCCTCTACTCCGATGGTGCTCCAATTTCTTGAGATCATTTCTAATGCCTTCCCAAGCATGTTTCAAGGCCTTTGAATCATTTCGTTCCTATCCTCATATCCATATTCACTTGAAACTCACCTGGTTAGAAAGCAGGATAACGCTTGCCCCTATAGTATGCTTATGTTGGAAACAAAGCATGTTCTGGAACTAGACAAGTGTATGCCATCATTCATATATGTTTGTTGGTTATCGAAGAGTCGCTTCAAAGCATTGCCACTATTACCTGGATACCCATTTGATTGCTTTATATACTTGAATTTTCATTCACTTTGCTAAGGACAAGTTCAATACTTTGGAGATCGTTCACATTTTACTCCGGTACGTGCTATCTTCATGTTGACTGTTCTCCTTTTCTCAGTTGGACTGGGTCCAAAATTCATCTCGGTACAGATTTATTCTGATCGGTACTGAGTAGTTTTCTTTTTCAATTAGCTAGTAGTATAAATAGCTTGATACGTAGATAGATTTTTCCATCCTTCCATTTTCTTGCCTTGGAACATTTTCATGATCGAGTGCTCCTTCTCAGCCCGATATCAAATTCAAGTTCCTTCGAACCCCCTCATCCAACTCGATCATCATCACCTTCAACAAGCCACCACCATCTACCCGAAAGCATCGCCACGACCCAATGCTTACTTTGACCACTGTCGTTCACTTGAAGGATCTCATCATCGAACTCCTCGAGCCAATTTGTCCCCAACATCATCCAAGCCTTTGTTCGAATCTTGAAACTATAAAGGTGGGTCGTCGCTATTTAGTGGTGGTGGAGCATGTCATTGGCCATGTCATGGGTTTATCTATGGCAGGCGAACGGTGGAGTCTTAGGAATTTGTGACTTTACCATGCCTTGGACTTGGTTATTGCAAATATGGAGACTTTCCTAGGATGGTGTCAGGTTCAACTCAAAGCAATCACTGCACCTCCTCGGGTCATGTTGGTCCTTGGCATTCCCAATGTTGATTTCGAGTCTTAAATTGCCTTGCTTTGGGTTGCTTATCCACTTACTCCAGGACTTCCTACTTAATATGGCCAAGCCTCCTCTATGTATTTCAAATATAAGTAGAAACAACAAATAAGCATGGCGGCTCACAAATCACTACTCCAAAATCCGTTGAGACTGTTCTTTTTCGAGGAACAGTCTCATCTAACAAGCTCTGGCACTCAAATGATTCCATCATGTAACATTTCTAGTCACTGCACTTCCTATATTTTGTAAAATAAAAACTATTAACAATAAATCTTGTCCAAAGCAAGGTTAGAGGAGTGAATGACCCCTTCGAAACCCATTTCGAATTAGTTGGAGTAATCTAAGGTCATAACCTAGTGAGAACAAAAGGTATTAACTAAGTTGAAAGGATCCTACTCTTTCGAAAGGAACCCCTTCAAAAGGTATAGATGTTCGTGTTCCATAAAAGAAACCATATATAAGCAGCGAGTCAGACTCTATGCATTCGAAAGTGCCATGTATTTATTTACTGATAACTATTATGAATATAAGGGTTTAGGTATTACAATGAAATGAAATCCCTAATTTGATTTAGAAATTAGAGTTTACAAACTCAAGAAAAGTACAAGTGCGGAAGGAATGAAATCGGATCCGAAAAAGGGCGTCCCTAGGGTCTAATTTATATGCGCAAGTTCGACCCTCCTTTGCATCAGTCCGATTTAATTGAAAGGATGCCTTCATGATCTTTCACCGCTACTGAATCCAGAGCGCCTCTCTAATGTTTCTTTCGAATAAGATTTGGATGTCTTTGACTCCATCGGAAGTTATAGAAGCGACTCTTATGCTGCTGTAGATGTGTTGGATAAGCATGAAAGCATGTCCCAACGTGTGCAGAAGGTACATATCCAATACTTGCGAAAGGTGATGATGCTTTTGAATGCTTTCATTCTGATGGTTGCGGAAGCATTCATTGAGGATGGTAAAGCAAGTTGTGTTGACTCTTGTAAAAGGGTCAACTTCTTCGGAAGTACTTACTTGGGTGGTTACGAAAGGCATTCTTATTGACTCCTTCAAAAGCATTGGACTCCTTCAATACTTGCGCAAGGTAGCTTTCGATGAAGCAGTTGTTTCTTGTGGAAAGTATCAAGCTTCGATTATTGTGGAGGCTTATTATTTGATACCTTCGAAAGGCATTTTGAACCCATGCAAAACTCTTTAATGCGTGTTGAACCAACTATTGCAGAAGGGATCAACTGAAGCGGAAGAGTAGTCTTGACCCCTTTCGACCGCTTCGGAAGCTCATAATTCATGTTGCAAAAGCATCCCTTCAACTCTTTCGAAAGGCCTTGATATCACTATTGTCCTTCATGAATCTCTTCTTCATAATCTTTTTGGCTCCGACAGGGTTGAAGTGATTTTTGGTAGTAACATTTGCGCCGCCCTTGGCGAAGGAATGCTCTTGACTTTTCAAGTCAACTGTTTTGATTCGACACCTTCCATTGTTTCGGCATAGAACTTTCTCGCCCATTGGTATTCCTAAGCTAATCTTGACAGTTTACTTGAATTCGATCAGATGGTCATCCTTCCATCCATTCAGCTTATAAATTGCACTTCTCATTTTCTCTCTCTCTTCACTTACAATTGAAATTTTCTAAAGCAAGAATTACATTCTTCAAATTTCCATCAATCTCAAAATTGAAAAGATGAAACTCTCGGATTTGAGGTGGAGTATTTACGATTTCAAATTAGAAACTAGTTTTTTTGCTCAATTTTAAACTCAAATTTCTAGAATTTAAGTCCATGTTACTGTTTTGAATTTTGAAAATGATTTGAGTTAGTCAACCGTGTGAGATGATCCTAGACTCGAATTTCATGTTGATTTTGATTAATCCATGGCATCAATTCGGGTTCGAACGTAAATTTGCCTAATTTAGGGTTATTTACCGTTGTTGGATGTGGATTCAAACTTGAAACTCATTATGTCCAATTTTAATTTATCTTAAAGGATATTAAGAGTCAAAAATTAATGACCCTTGTTGTAAATTAAGAAGAATATACTTTGTCATCGTCGAAACCGTTAATTAATGATTCGACTTAGTCGAAACCCCAAAACTGATATAAGCACAGTTGTTTGCATTATCTCAATTTAGTGTTGACACTTTCGAAACATTATTATGCCTTTTCGACTTATTCGAAACCCACAATAATCAATTGGAATGTAGCTATTATCATTTTTCCAACATAAACATTGTCGAAACGTATCAATGTCCTTTCGTTAATGTCAACGCCCACTTTGTTTCAAGTCTTTCAACTTAATTGGAGTATGGCTTTTCATTAATGTATATTTTTAAATAGATATTACGTGGATAGCTACGCTTATTAAAATAGATTAAAATCTATGGGCTTTGACGTTTTCGAAGGGTAAGTGCAAGTGAATGTATGCCATAAAATGGAGAATGTTGATAATGGTTTCGACACTGTCGAAAGCTCAATGATTCACACAGTTCTATTTAGCTTTGACCCTTACAAAGGCATGGAACCAAGTGCTATGATGGTATTTGAGCCGTTGTAATAGGCTTCCAACACCTTCAAAAGGTATTGGTAGTTGAATAAATCATAACTTTGATGAAATTATATCACTTAGCAGAATTATGAGTATTAAAAGAACCTCTAAGAAATCTGACAAGGATATTGTTCCAAAATTAGAATCTTCTCCAAAAAAGGTTGAGGCAGTTTCAAGGCACTCTCTCATAACTTCTTAAGATGAAGTAGATGCAATCCTCGATGATTTTGGGATTACAGGGGTTAAAGCTATCCCTCCCAGCGATGCCGACACAATTCAAAATCCTCATGATGGAGACTATGCTTATACCGCCATTCATATTTTGCATGGGGGTATCACCCCATTTCCAAAGTACTTGTCAAGATTCTTTAGTCATCTTAGCATTGTTCCTATCCAGCTATCACCCAATGTATACACATACCTCGTCTCTTTGGAGCTCATGGCCCTAGAATGAAGAATTCCTTCTTTGAGTGCCGAAGTTCTTAACTATTTAGCACCCCTTCTCAAAGTTAGTAATTTGAACAGCTGGATTTTTTAGACTAATCCTCCCAAAAAACTTGTTTTAGAGGGGATACAAAATTTAAGGATTGAGAAACACGATTCTTCTACGCCAAATACTTTCCAAACATTAGTGGAACCTTTTCTTCTTCTCGTAAGTAGACCATTGCTATTATTTCTATTAACGTGTCCTCTTTTGCTGAATAATGTTTTCTTATTAGGCCCTGCTCCTAACGATCTTGATGAAGAAGGCAAGAGAATCATAAAAGTTGATGACTGCTACTTCAAACCGTATTGGGAATAGACTTATATTGTTGACTTCTAGCAACCTCCAGAAACATTAATGTAACGTTTGCGACTTTTCGACGCTCGAAAACCAACATCAATACGTCCACTATATCAAATGCCGAGCAATCGAATGCCAGAAAACCGTACCGTTATGGTTAAAGAAGAAGAAAAAGATAGAAAAAGAGAGAAAAAGATAGAACAGAACAGAAAGAAACAACAGAACAATATCAGAATCTCACAATTGCAGCGGAACAACATATAATAGATAAATGAATAATCTTTAAACAAAGAACTATATCAGTTATTACATTACATCATATTACATTACATTACATCATCAGAGTGTACAACAACGAACAGCGGAAAAGAAATACTATAAACTAATAATACGCCATGCCATCCAGCTTGCCTCCAGCAACTCCTGAATTCCAGAATATCCTGATAAACCTGACTCTTGACTGCCCGCGTGGAAATTGGTGGGCACCCAGAGTTTAGGAAGGAAAACAATAAACTCCGAGTCAGTCATGGGACTGGTGTGAGAACTAAAATAGTTTATCTTTAAAACAAAGAACATGATAATTTTAAAATAGATTCGCAATGCTTTTTAGAAAATGAGACTACCATAAGGCCTCCCGCACACACACACAATGCAAACGCAGAATCAGAGGAGATTTCTCCTTATGATAGTCAAAGATGCTTGATACGCATTAAAAAGAAACATTTGATATTATTACTAGTGCATAGTGTAGGAAAAATCATTTCGAAAGTAAAGATATAAATCTTAGCCAACATACGACCATTATCGTATGCCTACTATAGCTACCATCCAAACAGTGGGGCGCCACCATAAGTGAATGATAGGTTCTACAACTAAAACCGTACAAGATCGTATTGTTTCTTTGGATTTCCAACAAATGGTCAGGCCAAGGAACTTCCCATTGTCACATGGGTACGCCTCTGGAAAGACGACCCGGGAACCTAACCGGATCTTTGCCAACACAAGGCCAGGTTACCCCTAACTGGGTAACTACTGACACGAATATGTCATTCCCCGATCGTAACCGATCTATATCTGAGGATCCTCGACTTCCAACAACCACAAAGCAATAAATTTGCAGCAACAACATAGGTTAAGTATCTGGGCTCCATACCATGATACCATCTCTATCCAGAAGGAATGACATATACTAAAGGGGCGCTACCCCCTAATAACCTTACCGCATCCTTCCTGTTTTGACCATTTCCGGAGTGTGAGGTCCGACGAAGTCTCGTCCACAAAGCCACGCTTTATACAAAAGTTGTGCTTTGATCATCAAATGCTCAACAGCACTTCGTATGCCACATTACCAATTTGAGAATGTATCACTAGTAACCATCAACTACATAACCTCTAAGGGTGTTAAGCTAAGAGAATAAATTCTCCGCCACCAACGGAAATATATTTGATATAAACCAGCTTTACATCTCAAATTGTAATGTCAGACACACATCCATACAAGTCCGTTCCGGGATCGAACGGAACCGAAGGCACTTACAAAGAAGTCCTTGCAATCCGGATATTCACTAATCACGATCGGATTTCCCATCACAAAGGGTAATAAATTTCTATATCGGAGATCAGCCGATGCAGAAATATTCGACGGTAATCCTTCCGTTTTCACAAATATCCGGTCTTCAACACCAGTCATCAAATGCAATTCATAACGACGTATCACATATTCATAATGGGTTATACGACCCTAAGGTCCTTTCCCCGCTAACCCGAATAGTGAGCGCTTATTCAAAAATAATTGTGGCATTCAAATTCAAGCAAATCACAACAAATACCTATTTAAAGGTAAATATTGATAGTCGGTTATTTAACTATCAATAGGCGTGTTCAACATCACCAGATTCCAAATAAATTCCCAAATTATTTACTTTCCAAAATATCTTTACTAGATATATAATTTCCACACTTCAACCATTTGAAAACAAATTTTCAAATCACTTTTCACCTTTACCACTTTTAAAAACAAATTTCAAATCGTTTCCCTACACGGGATATACTTTCATTTCAAAATGGTTCATTTAAACCAATTAAATAAATCCTTACCGATATACTTTATATTTACGTTCCAAATCCGTAAATTTATTCCCACACTTCAAAAATAAATCAACGTTTATTTTTAAACAAATTTTCCTTTCTTTTATAAATTCCATGGTGAATTTACGATTCCAAAATATATATGAATATACGATTTTCAAATCGATTTTTTAATATTCATTTTCAATTTATCTTTAAAAGATAAAATCTCAAAATATTCACTTCATATTGGAAAACACTTCCATATTTATTTAATAATAAGTAATTCACAAATCCATTTATTTTCAACACTTGGAAAATATTCAATATACTTAACTCGAAATTAAGTATATATTTCATTCTTTAAGGAAAATATTCACTTAAACACATTTATTTGGACCAAAACGAATGTTGCGTAATACATCGTTACGACGACCCAAAATCACTAGTATAGGGATTCGAAATTAAGATAGATATATAAATCCCAATACTATATAAAACATTTCCTTTCGGAAATCATTTACTATAACAACGGTGTTATAGTCCACCATTTCCTTCTATTTCTCGAAAACGTCTATTTCAACAATAAATGTTGAAATCTATGGTTTCGACACTTAATGCATTTTAAAACAACTTCAAATCATTTTAATTCTATTTAAAATATCACTTCCCCAAAACACTTTAATATATTATTCACTGTCCTAAAATCGTGAATATTCTTCGTTAACCAAATTCAACATTTTTCTACACATTTAGTTTAAAGGATTATCCACCGTCCAAAATCGTGAATATATCTCCTTTAAAAATATAAAATAATTGACTTATCAGAATAAGTCGGTTTCGGATTTATAAAATGATGTTTCTAAATCCCCATTTATATTTTTATAAGGACTTCAATTTACAAGATTTAAAAATCTTACTACTTATAAAATTCCATTTATAACCTCATTTTCAGCATTAACAGAACTTCTTTTATAATTCCATTATTTCGATTTATAAAATATATATTTTATAAATCTCATCTATAAACCATTTATACTTATTCGAAAATCTCAATTAAAATGCCAAAATCCGATTTATAAGTTAATTACTTATAAATCTTTTATTTTACAAAAATCTATTGATTTTATAATTTCACAATTTATAAATCTATAAATTTTATTCACTTGTGAAATCCATTTATACTTCATTTTAACACTTATAAAAACTCGTTTTATAATTTCTATATTTTTTATTTATAAATATTAATCTTAGAAATCTTTTATATAAACCGTTTATAATAATTCAAAAATCTCAATTTAAATAAACCAATCCTTTTAATAATTTACAAAACGTTACTTAAAACTTATATAACTCCAAAATCATACTTAAGTACTATTTTCCAGAAATATAACTTTTATAATAATAATAATAATTTTAATGTTTATTTATTTTAACAATTTCAAAATTTAATAAAACGTATACTTTCAAAAATCACTTTAAAATTCTTTTAAAAATCAAAATCATTATTTTAAAACTTCAAAAATGGATCCGATGATGCAACAGCACCAAATAGTCAATCACGACATCCAAATATCATATATCGATATGATAATCAACAAACATCACAATATCTGTAATCAAATAAATACTGGTGAGGAATCCAGTTGGATCCCTCCAACCTGTTTCCCTGCATCCAAAGATGTTAGCACAATACCAATTCCGTTCCAGTACGAAATATCGCGGTATATGGGATTTATAAAATATTATCCGCTATTATGCGGCGCAATAGGGTCTCATCCGCTATATAATGCGGGAAATCAACTCCAAGTACATAAATAATACCAATTTCACTATACGGTGAAATATTCGCGGTATATGTTTTTAATAAATAACATCTGCTTAATAACGGCGTATAATGTCTATTTAACAATAAATAGAGAATAATTCATCATTCAGGCATACAATCAACAATTTTAAATCTAACTATTTAAAATATAAATCGAAACAATTCGATTGAGTGAGAAGTTCTCACCTTGATTTCAATTCAGTTTCCGCGTTTTGTTTCGAATAAAATTAAACATGCGTTTAATTTTACCCGAAATTTTCACTAGCTCCAAATGATTCCAATCCTTCTCCACGTGTAGTGTTCGACAAAATAAAGCCAACGCAATTCGTTTCGTAATTTTTCGACCTCGTATGACAAAGATACATCAATTTAAACTTTGAACGAATTATAATATAATAATTTTACAATTTATATTTCATTTCTAACCCTAACCATATCTGGACCGTTCAACTCTAGCTTGCAAATCACGGCCGCATGCACCTTCTCTCCCCCACGCACGTTCGAAACTTCCCAGTAACAAAATCGCGTACGAACCCATACTTGCCGCCACTTAGGGTTTTGAACGCACTCCCCATCGACCAACGTGAACACGATCGGTACCTGCCACAACGAAGCTAACGTCGAGCTCCACCTTCACCATCAAACACGTGCAACTCGACCTCCTCATCCTCCCTAAAAACGCGTGCGAACGCGACCTATACACGGCCAAAATTTGGCAACCATGATGCTCCAATGACGATCAACCCCCTATGGATTTAAAGCTCTTCCGAAGCTCTAGAAGTTTGTAGTTGACAACTTTTGATAAAAGTGAGTGGATTTGAAGAGATTAAGGGGAGAATGAAAAATCATTTCGGCCATCGATAATAGCGAGGGGCGGCCAGCTGAAAAAAATTAGGGTTTTATTATTTTTGCAAAAAAGGAAAAGAAAGGGGTGCTTTTATAGAAAAAATACGCGACACTATTCATCCCGGTATTTCCGAACTCTAATTTACGTGTGGTGACCGGCATTTCTAGGGTTTAACCCACGTTCCGGACACAATGGAATAGGTTTCGAAAGCCAATTCGATCATCTATGTGAGTTACGGTAATAAACGATCGATTTTAAATTAAATCGATTAAACGAATTTTCTATGCGTTTTGGCTTGCTCTGGACAAACGGTAAATCCGATTGACACGAAATTTGAAATCTTACAATAATATCACATTACAGATCCGATGAAACTAGTTTCGTCGAAATCCGAGACTGTTTGAAAAATGGCTATTTTAACTCGTCAATTAAATATTAAAATATTCATTTTTTACAAATTAACTTTTAATTCGATTTTAAAAGTTCTATAACATCATTCTAACTTAAAATGATATAATAAAATTTTAAAAAACAATTTTTATCATATTTAACCCAATTTCCAATTATTTCTGTAATTTGAAATATTACATTATCGATTTAATTATCCAATTAAATCCAGATATTTGAAAAATAAATTGTTCGACTTATAAATTTTACTTGTTAATATTTAAAATCAATTAAATATACAAATTTTAATTAACAGAAATTCTGGGTCGTTACATACTTCCCCCTTAAAAGAATTTCGTCCTCGAAATTACCAAGTAAGAAAAAGTTACAGAATCCATTAACTTTCCAAAACAAACCATTCAAATTGGATTTTTCAAATCTCTTAAGTGTTCAACTTTCCCAAAATTCATAGTTAAACTTCTTACAAAATCTTTACTAAGTTTCCAAATCCAAACTTAGTTTTCAAAAATTTCCCAATTTTCTCAAAAATATTCTAACGCCTTAAATTTTCGAAAAAATTCGCCAAAGTCTCCTTTGCGCGGCTCGATCCGAAAAAAATGACCGTATATATATCACAAATATACATCCCATCAAGTGATGAGGCATCCCGCAGGGAAAAAAGTGTAAAAGTACAGTATGTAATCCGAGATATGTACCTTATTTATATTTAGCGAGCATATACGGCTAATATAGCGCGAAAACGAGCTCCAAATGCGAAGAAAGCACAATCCGCACCTACTAAACACTCAACAACAATGAGAAACATGTATATATGAAAGTAATATCAATATACAACATATAGCAACATAACAACTACATGTGCCAACATAGCAAACGCAACAAAAGCAACAAATGCAATCAAAACAACAAATGCAACCACCATATCAATATAAATTCGCTTCTCATTAATATTCATTGAATTGGTTTTCATTTTAATCACAGTTGATTCATTAACGTTAGATTTTACTAACATTCATTTATTTTCAATTAGTTTACATTTACTAATTTACATTCACATTCGTTCACTTTCAAATTGAATCAAATTCAGTTCATATTCAAATTTATTTTCTTTCAATCTGAATTCAATTGTATAGCTTTTAATTTTGCTAATTCAATTTCATTAACACTTAATGAATTACATACAATCAATTAACAATCATATTACAACCAATGTATATTCAACACAACCAAATTATTAAATTTACATTCAATTCGGTTCAACACATTTAATTCTAATTGGTTTAACATTCAATCCATTCATTAATTCAACTGCTAATTCATTTTACAAATAAAGTTGAATTTCATTTATATAACTCAAGTTCAAATTCTCAATGACTTCATTTCATTAATTCACTTATTAGTTTACTTCGACACCAAAATCAACTTCATTCAACTTTACTTAAGTTATATTTCATTTCAAACATCATTAGTTTAACTTAACTTATATTTCCACTTATAAATCCAATTCAGATTCCAATTCTATTTAACTTTTACCAAAGTCAAATTTTCATCACTTATTCAAATTCCATCTCATTTTGCTTAACAAAATTGTTTAACCACTTCAATAATTGGTTTTACTTATCCTTTCCCATTCTATAAGTTATACAACTTATTTATTAACTTCCAAATCCATTAACTTATCCAAAGCTAAATTTATTATTCATATTATAAGTTCAAAACTCATTTCACTTATATTCATTAATTACAACTTGGATTTTAATTGACTCACTTATACTCCCTTTAACTTAACTCCATCCTTTAAGTTAAATTTATTTTATCCAAATTCGAATTGTATAAGTTATCAACTCATTTATCATTCCCATAATATTTTAAATAGGATTCCAGAGTCTTTCAATCTTTCAAAACCATTTTTGAAATCAATTCAAATTATCTTCTGAATTTCAAAACCCAAATCCAAATTTTCCAAACAACTTTCTTTTAAACAATTTGGCAGCAATCCCTCTTTTGGAAACCCGAAAATGAACACCGATGATGTCATGATCATCATCGGAATTATTTTCCAGCGACCAAAAAGAGTTTAGAGCTTTAATTTCTCAAAAAAAAAATTCCAAAATATCAAATCCTTTCAAAACACTTCTCTGGAATTTTATTTTCAGATTATAAATCACATTTACAAATCTTTTACTTATATAATTTCACTTCTTATATATAAGATTATTTCACAAGTGTAAATCACATTAATTATAATTCCATACTTTATAATTCAATTGTTTATACAATTATTCTTTTACAGCTGTTGTTTTTATTTAACTTATTCAACAACCAAACAATCAATTCATATATATTTTAATAATTCTGAAAAATTATTCCTTTATATATAAAATATAATCGAGGTAAAATTATTTCATTTACCCAATTTAAAACGATACTATGTCGGTTTATCTCGTTTAAGAGTTTAGAAACCCCTATCGATAATATGGCGTCCCATCTACCGACCAGAAACAGCTCAACGGATAAGCAAACATAATATAAAACATTTTTATATTCACTAACAAATACGCGCTCATTGCTATTATTACACTCACACTCATTCTAGAGTACTACTGACTCTATCTGTAATGAGTAATACCCAACAGAGCCATGATTGTCGCTTAACCGTATGCTCTGATACCAAATGTAACGTTTGCGACTTTTCGACGCTCGAAAACCGACACAATACGTCCACTATATCAACTGCCGAGCAATCGAATGCCGGAAAACGCACCGTTATGGTTAAAGAAGAAGAAAAAGATAGAAGAAGAGAGAAAAAGATAGAACAGAACAGAAAGAAATAACAGAGCAATATCAGAATCTCACAATCGCAGCGGAACAACATATAATAGATAAATGAATAATCTTTAAACAAAGAACTATATCAGTTATTACATTACATCATATTACATTACATTACATCATCAGAGTGTACAACAACAAACATCGGAAAAGAAATACTATAAACTAATAATACGCCATGCCATCCAGCTTGCCTCCAGCAACTCCTGAATTCCAGAATATCCTGATAAACCTGACTCTTGACTGCCCGTGTGGAAATTGGTGGGCACCCAGAGTTTAGGAAGGAAAACAATAAACTCCGAGTCAGTCATGGGACTGGTGTGAGAACTAAAACAGTTTATCTTTAAAACAAAGAACAGGATAATTTTAAAATAGATTCGCAATGCTTTTTAGAAAATGAGACAACCATAAGGCCTCCCGGACACACACACACACAATGCAAACGCAGAATCGGAGGAGATTTCTCCTTATGATAGTCAAAGATGCTTGATACGCATTAAAAAGAAACATTTGATATTATTACTAGTGCATAGTGTAGGAAAAATCATTTCGAAAGTAAAGATATAAATCTTAGCCAACATACGACCATTATCGTATGCCTAGTATAGCTACCATCCAAATAGTGGGGGGCCACCATAAGTGAATGATAGGTTCTACAACTAAAACCGTACAAGATCGTATTGTTTCTTTGGATTTCCAACAAATGGTCAGGCCAAGGAACTTCCCATTGCCACATGGGTACGCCTTTGGAAAGACGACCCGAGAACCTAACCGGATCTCTGCCAACACAAGGCCGGGTTACCCCTAACTGGGTAACTACTGACACGAATATGTCATTCCTCGATCGTAACCGATCTATATCCGAGGATCCTCGACTTCCAACAACCACAAAGCAATAAATTTGCAGCAACAACATAGGTTAAGTATCTGGGCTCCATACCATGATACCACCTCTATCCAGAAGGAATGACATACACTAAAGGGGCGCTACCCCCTAATAACATTGCCGCATCCTTCCTGTTTTGACCATTTCCGAGGTGTGAGGTCCGACGAAGTCTCGTCCACAAAGCCACGCTTTATACAAAAGCTGTGCTTTGATCATCAAATGCTCAACAGCACTTCGTATGCCACATTACCAATTTGGGAATGTATCACTAGTAACCATCAACTACATAACCTCTAAGGGTGTTAAGCTAAGAGAATAAATTCTCCGCCACAAACGGAAATATATTTGATAGAAACCAGCTTTACATCTTAAATTGTAATGTCAGACACACATCCATACAAGTCCATTCCGGGATCGAATGGAACCGAAGGCACTTACAAAGAAGTCCTTGCAATCCGGATGTTCACTAATCACGACCGGACTTCCCATCACAAAGGGTAATAAATTTCTATATCAGAGATCAGCCGATGCAGAAATATTCGACGGTAATCCTTCCGTTTTCACAAATATCCGGTCTTTAACACTGGTCATCAAATGCAATTCATAACGACGTATCACATATTCAAAATGGGTTATACGACCCCAAGGTCCTTTCCCGGCTAACCCGAATAGTGAGCGCTTATTCAAAAATAATTGTGGCATTCAAATTCAAGCAAATCACAACAAACACCCATTTAAAGGTAAATATTGATATTTGGTTATTTAACTAACAATAGGCGTGTTCAACATCACCAGATTCCAAATAATTTCCCAAATTATTTACTTTCCAAAATATCTTTACTAGATATATAATTTCCACACTTCAACCATTTGAAAACAAATTTTCAAATCACTTTTCACCTTTACCACTTTTGAAAACAAATTTCAAATCGTTTCCCTACACGGGATATACTTTCATTTCAAAATGGTTCATTTAAACCAATTAAATAAATCCTTACCGATTTACTTTATCTTTACGTTCCAAATCCATAAATTTATTCCCACACTTCAAAAATAAATCAACATCTATTTTTAAACAAATTTTCCTTTCTTTTATAAATTCCATAGTGAATTTACAATTCCAAAATATCTATGAATATACGATTTTCAAATCAATTTTTTTTAATATTCATTTTCAATTTATCTTTAAAAGATAAAATCTAAAAATATTCACTTCATATTGGAAAACACTTCCATACTTATTTAATAATAAGTAATTCACAAATCCATTTATTTTCAACACTTGGAAAATATTCAATATACTTAAATCTAAATTAAGTATATATTTCATTCTTTAAGGAAAACATTCACTTAAACACATTTATTTGGGCCAAAACGAATGTTGCGTAAAACATCGTTACGACGACCCAAAATCACTAGTGTAGGGATTCGAAATTAAGATAGATATATAAATCCCAATATTATATAAAACATTTCCTTTCGGAAATCATTTACTATAACAACGGTGTTATAGTCCACCATTTCTTCCTATTTCTCGAAAACGTCTATTTCAAGAATAAATGTTGAAATCTATGGTTTCGACACTTAATGCATTTTAAAACAACTTCAAATCATTTTAATTCTATTTAAAATATCACTTCCCCAAAACACTTTAACATATTATTCACTGTCCTAAAATCGTGAATATTCTTCGTTAACCAAATTCAACATTTTTCTACACATTTTGTTTAAAGGATTATCCACCGTCCAAAATCGTGAATATATCTCCTTTAAAAATCTAAAATAATTGACTTATCAGAATAAGTCGGTTTCGGATTTATAAAACAATGTTTATAAATCCCCATTTATATTTTTGTAAGGACTTCAATTTACAAGATTTAAAAATCTTACTACTTATAAAATTCCATTTATAACCTCATTTTCAGCATTAACAGAACTTCTTTTATAATTCCATTATTTCGATTTATAAAATATATATTTTATAAATCTCATCTATAAACCATTTATACTTATTCGAAAATCTCAATTAAAATGCCAAAATCCGATTTATAAGTTAATTACTTATAAATCTTTTATTTTACAAAAATCTATTGATTTTATAATTTCACAATTTATAAATCTATAAATTTTATTCACTTGTGAAATCCATTTATACTTCATTTTAACACTTATAAAAACTCGTTTTATAATTCCTATATTTTTTATTTATAAATATTAATCTTAGAAATCTTTTATATAAACCGTTTATAATAATTCAAAAATCTTAATTTAAATAAACAAATCCTTTTAATAATTTACAAAACGTCATTTAAAACTTATATAACTCCAAAATCATACCTAAGTACTATTTTCCAAAAATATAAGTTTTATAATAATAATAATAATTTTAATGTTAATTTATTTTAACAATTTCAAAATTTAATAAAACGTATACTTTCAAAAATCACTTTAAAATTCTTTTTAAAATCAAAATCATTATTTTAAAACTTCAGAAATGGATCCGATGATGCAACAACACCAAATAGTCAATCACGACATCCAAATATCATATATCGATATGATAATCAACAAACATCACAATATCTGTAATCAAATAAATACTGTTGAGGAATCCAGTTGGATCCCTCCAACCTATTTCCCTGCATCCAAAGATGTTAGCACAATACCAGTTCCATTCCAGTACGGAATATCGCGGTATATAGGATTTATAAAATATTATCCGCTATTATGCGGTGCCATAGAGTCTCATCCGCTATATAATGCGGAAATCAACACCACGTACATAAATAATACCAATTTCACTATACGGTGAAATATTCGCGGTATATGTTTTTAATAAATAACCTCCGCTTAATAACGGCGTATAATGTCTATTTAACAATAAATAGATAATAATCCATCATTCAGGCATACAATCAACAATTTTAAATCTAACTATTTAAAATATAAATCGAAACAATTCGATTGAGTGAGAAGTTCTCACCTTGATTTCAATTCAGTTTCCACGTTTTATTTCGAATAAAATTAAACGTGCGTTTAATTTTACCCGAAATTTTCACTAGCTTCAAATGATTCCAATCCAGTTCCATCGCGTAGTGCTCGACAAAATGAAGCCAACGCAATTCGTTTCGTAATTTTTCGACCTCGTATGACAAAGATACATCAATTTAAACTTTGAATGAATTATGATATGATAATTTTACAATTTATATTTCATTTCTAACCCTGACCATATCTGGACCATTCAACTCTAGCTTGCAAGTCACGGCCGCACGCACCTTCTCTCCCCCACGCACGTTCGAAACTTCCCAGTAACAAAATCGCGTACGAACCCATACTTGCCGCCACTTAGGGTTTTGAACGCACTCCCCATCGACCAACGTGAACACGATCGGGACCTGCCACAACGAAGCCAACATCGAGCTCCACCTTCACCATCAAACACGTGCAACTCAACCTCCTTAGCCTCCCTTAAACGCGTACGAACGCGACCTATACACGGCCAAAATTTGCGACCACGATGCTCCAATGACGATCAACCCCGTATGGATTTAAAGCTCTTCCGAAGCTCTAGAAGTTTGTAGTTGATAACTTTTGATGAAAGTGAGTGGATTTGAAGAGATTAAGGGGAGAATGAAAAATCATTTCGGCCATTGATAATAGGGGGTGGCGGCCAGCTGAAAGAAATTAGGGTTTTATTATTTTTGCAAAAAATGAAAAGAAAGGGGTGCTTTTATAGAAAAAAATACGCGACACTATTCATCTCGGTTTTTCCGAACTCCAATTTACGCGCGGTGATCAGCGTTTCTAGGGTTTAACCCGCGTTCCGGACACAATGGAATAGGTTTCGAAAGCCAATTCGATCATCTGTGCGAGTTACGGTAATAAACGATCGATTTTGAATTAAATCGACTAAACGAATTTTCTACGCGTTTTGGCTTGCCCCGGACAAACGGTAAATCCGATTGGCATGAAATTTGAAATCTTAAAATAATATCACATTACAGATCCAATGAAACTGGTTTCATTGAAATCCAAGACTGTTTGAAAAATGGCTATTTTAACTCGTCAATTAAATATTAAAATATTCAATTTTCACAAATTAACTTTTAATTCGATTTTAAAAGTTCTATTACATCATTCTAACTTTAATATGATATAATAAAATTTTACAAATCAATTTTTATCATATTTAACCCAATTTCCAATTATTTCTGTAATTTGAAATATTACATTATCGATTTAATTATCCAATTAAATCCAGATATTTGAAAAATAAATTATTCGACTTATAAATTTTACTTATTAATATTTAAAATCAATTAAATATACAAATTTTAATTAACATAAATTCTGGGTCGTTACAATTCCCTTGTACTAGATGGCCAGAAAGATTCTTGGACAACCTCCTCTTATTCAACACACCTCGAAAAGCAAGCGCTTCTTAGCTTTGGGTGACCCCAAAAAAATCCATCTTTGTCCTCAATTTGTCCAAATTTACTCGGTAAACTTAAGTGTATTTTTTTTAACTTGCCGTCTTGTTATTCTTTAAAAAAATTGCTAATCTATGCCTTTTGATTTTAATAGCTGCTCCTCTAGCTAAATTATTTACAAATGATCCACCTTCTCAGTCTTTAAAATTTTATGCTCTGGCTCTGACACAAGCTATTGCTAGGCCTAGAATGATGGCAAAAAGGAAATTAAGCGGAGTGATTGCCGCAGGCTCTTCTCCTAAGAAAGCCAAGGCTATTGATATCCAGTCTTCTCTTACCCCAAAAGAGGGTGAATTTGTTGATGTCGACAAGGCTTTAGAGGGTCCTAACCCTGATCCCACTTCTTCTATGGATGACTTACCATTTGCAACTGCTAATCAAACTAAAATGGTTCCTTTGAAGAATGACTTTATATCTCATATTGTTGTATCTGATTCTCCCAGCATTATTAATCAAATACAGAAGGATCTAGGCACTTCAAGTTCTTCCTGAATCCCCCAAGACCCTCGTCACCAGTGCCTCATACTGAATTTGAAAATATTGTGAAGTTGTTTATGCGCTCTCCATCGTTTTCTACTATTCAACAACCCAACTCTATACCGGATTCGTCGAGTCCTTGTTGATCCCTTATCAAACAACAACTTCTAGTATATTTTCTACTACCCGATTTCTTTATTACTGTTTTTTATACTGGCTCATGTCTTATTTTTCCTCTTAGATCGCAAAAATCTCGTACTCTCTCTAGGAAGACGTTTCCAAGTCCTTTGCTGAAACATCAAATCTTTGGGAAGAAGTATCGACTTTAAACAATCAGATCACTACCCTAACTACTGCCAAAGATAAAGCAGTGATGAAACAAGAAAGGTCGAGTGCTTCTCTTGCTTAGGAAATGTCAACAACTTGTAAGGAAAGGAAGGCTAAACAGATTTTAGCTAATGAATTTTTAGCTCTAAAAATGACTTTGGAAGAGTCCGAGGATGAAAAAGGCAGGGTTACTGCTAGACATGTTTCACTTAAGAAAGAGTGTACTTCTCTTAAAAAGAGGTTAGAGAAGGAAAAGGATTCCTTATCCAAAGCTATCAACACTATTTCCGAGGCTAGGCAAAAAGTGTCTCAGTTTCTGAGCACTTCTCTTGATGATATTATTGTAAATTCCTATAAGGATGTACCCATGATAGCTTATTTTGATAACACAGAAAATTGCCCGGATTTAGGTTTTCCTTTTCTTGACCCTGTTCTAATTAAAAGATTTATGGCTAAGATTAAGAAAATGGAGCAAGGGATTGAGATTCCTGATAGAGAGTAAATTAATGCCACCTAGGTCCTATCTTTTGAGATTCCTCATGTTGAAGAGGATTCTGATTCAGATGAGGAGGAAGACAAAGAGGGCGATGAAGCCGTTGTTGATGAAGATGACAACGACGATGATAATGACAATGATAACCATAATGATGATGACAAAGGTTAGGGTGCTGGCGACAATGAGGTTGATCGTGATGATACTCCTGGAATGGATGGCGGTGACACTTCTAGGGCTCTGATAATGAAGATGAATCAAGAAAATTTGACCCTAATCCCACTATCCACGAAACGGATCGGGCTGAATTCCGTGACTCCTCTGATCTCCAAAGAAAAGATGTTGATCTTTGTGTCGGAGAAAAAGAGAAGAAGCAAACTTTATAGACCTCAATTCTAGTTTCTCAAGTATGGTATTATTTATCAAAATGGCTCTCATTTTTAAGATAGCCCTAGCTAATATCTTACCATTTTAGAAAAGGAAGAAAACCATAGACCTTAATAAGAAAACGCTTGAAAAGAAATAGATAGATGGCCTATATAGGGAGTTAGATAAACAGTTAGAAGAACGCTACGCACTATCTAATAAGTACTATAAGCTTAATAAAAGTGTCATGATATTAATGTCTTTCAAAGACAAGGAAGCATCCCCTCGACTGAAAGGAGCATGTCTTTGCTATGACAAGCTTTTGGAGGAAAATAAAGAATTAATGACACTCTTTTAGATGTTAATCGAAGACGGAGATATCTTGGTAGAATTTTTGTATAAAGCTTATTGCAAACATCTCACTGTGGATTACTCATACTTGCGTGATTTCAATATGGCCTGCTTAAATACCTACATAAGAGATACTTGGACGAACATGGGTCTGATCCCCATCCGGTGGCTTGTTGGAACTTACCACAGGTCTACTCAATTCCTTGCACATTGCCTTCAGAAAAACTCAAATATTATAAGGATAGGTTCATTTCTAAGATATTTAAAAGATCAATCTTATATAAACTAGAAGAAAATTCTTAATCATGTAATTTTATTGATCTGTGGACCTTACTTGTTAGTCCTTTTATCCTTAGTTTTATGTTATTACGTTATTACAGAGTAAATGCCTCTCATGCAGTCCAGTTACTAGCGACTACTTAGGATAATTTGTCAAGTTAAGAAGAGATCACTTAGAAAAGTCTTCACTCTTGAAATCCTTAAGATTGGCCAGATATTGCTTTCTTAGAGATCTACAAAAACTTTACATGCAACATCCCCGACTTCACTTTGATTTTTTTAAGGGAGGAAAAGGAAAAGCTTCATAAGGAAATTCGAATATACCATACAAAATTAATTTATGATCATGATAGTCCCCCAACCGGAGAATGGGATCATAGCAAATGCCTCCAGCTGTTACCCCAGAAGGATTTAATGACACTTTTGAATCAACAATTACTCTTTCGGCTAACTCTTTAGACAAAGTTAAAAATGCTTTTTCTAGACTTTAAATGTGATAGGGCAAAGGGAGAATTTGATTATAATAATGATGTTGTACCCTCTATCTTATTTCTACTTGAGTTGTAACCCCTATTATTGTAATAAAAGAAATTTATTCTTTGGGTATTGATTTCTTTTTAGTTTTGTTTGAATAGGAAACATGGTTAACGACTACATCACTTTCGTCAGATCCTTCATCATTTTACTAGTCTTAGGGATATATTAATTGCTGATTTTGAAAAGAGGAGCTTATCTAAAGATCCTTTGTCTACCAAACTCTAAGGTAATACTAGAGCGTTGGATTAGCACGGAAAATTTTTGAGTCAAAAGACAATCACCAGAGACCTTAATAATCAAATTACTAATCTCGAAGCGGATATTAAGAAGAAAGATGAGATGGTTTCTCAATTGAAACATTAAATTAAACCAAATCCTTCAATCGATTTTGACCATGAGATGTCCAAGCTTTACCAATAAGTAAGTGATTTGGAAATAAAACAGAAGGATAGTCAGGCACAACGTAAATCATTGGAATTTATCGTGGGAGGTGATATTCCGAATATTAATTTACCAATTTCTCGAATCACCCCAACTGTTGGGAAATCAACAAGGTCTTGTTCCTTAATTATTCAAAAATTCCCCATTACAGCAAACCCTCCTTCGGGTTTGGATGAAAAGTTGGTAAGCGAATGGTACAGAAAGATCAAATTTGTAATGTCGAAATTTTTTGACAATCAACAGAAAGAAAGATACCCACAACATATCAATGAGCACGCGGCCAAAATTCAAAAAATTGAACGTGGAAGATATATTCTTCAAAAACATATTGTTGAATTAGAAAGACAGAACAAGATGCTCAGGAGTGCAAGTAACGCTTTCAATCGTGCTCTGAAGACTCGTATCGAGTCTATAGATGATGCTGATGGGATTATTGTTTGCGCCAAAATTGGTCACAAACCCCAAATACCGTGAAAGCACCAGTGTATGAACACAAACCAATGATATTCAAGCACAAATATCAGATCTCAGCAAAGATTAAACAGCAATTCAAAAATAATGATCAGAGACACAAGTTTTATAGTGGTTCGGCTATCTCCGGCCTACGTCCACTCCAAAGTTTTATCCATTTATTGATTATCCTTGATGATTACAAAGTGTTTACAGTAGTAAATATGAAGAATTCCCAGTACAAGTGTATTGAAGCGTAGAAATGAATCCGGCAGAGTCTGGAGGTTGAAAGGCCAAAGATCCGAGAGATCCCCTTTTCTGAATGACCAGGGGCTCTATTTATAGGCGTGCGATGCTGATATTTCACTGAAAATCCGGGAGACCACTTCTGGCACGTGAGGAGGGCCCACATGCCCGGTCTCAGGAAATTTGGGCCCACTTTGGGATCGATTCGAACTCCATTTGAATCGATCATAAAATCATCCAATCAAGATGAAATTTGGTGTGGACATTCTTCAATATGTAAGCAAGCTCCTGTGAAAATTTCATACCATTTGGACTTGTGGATCTTAAGATATGATCGATTCGAGTTTGGGTGGTCCGTTGGCTGTCGTCTTCGAATCCATTACTTCGAATCCATCTCCTTCGACTCCATCCAAAGCGAGTGCGCATCGATGACGTGTCGCGAAATCTCAGGGTCAATCCACCTTTATCGCCGTGTTGAACGTTTCTTCCCTTGAACTGCGCATACCTCACGCGCTTAATCATGCTTTGCACCCCAGTTCGTATCCATTCCGTTCGTATCTCTCTATCCACTTCCTTTGTATCGATCGTTTCGAATAGATACGAACATTGCCCCTAAGTCCTTCGAATCCATGAAGCCGACTCCCTGCGTATCCTTCTCGAACACCCTCTTTGTATCGATAGGTACGAATCAAGAATCCCAAAACTGCTACTTCCTTTTCGTATCGATCCAACGCTGATCGATACGAAGGACTTCTGTGCAACCATCCCATTATTCCACAACGACGCGAAGTGCATCGATTCAAAGTAAACTCCTACATTTCCTTTTGATCGATACGTACTGTATCGATACGAACCAACCCCTGTACGCCTATGGATACGAAGGAGACCTATGTTGTCATCGAGTCGAAGTCCACCTAACCTTCTCTTCCGGTCGATACGAAATAACCGAGTCGTCTCCATGCCGATCGATACGAAGTGTATCGATTCGAAGTCCTCACTTTCTGATCGATACGAAGTGTATCGATTCGAACCATCCTTGCGTGCCGATAGATACAAACAGCATGTTCTTCCTACCTTGCATCGATCATATCTCCTTCATACGAACTCCGATTAACCTGAAATTTGAAACATAGCCTTTCCTAGTCCTTATCATCATCTCCAATCAATTTTGTCCCGATCGGAGCTCAACCAAATTTTGACGTCATCGATTGTAGCCTTGTTTCCAATTGATCTCCAATCCCGATATCCATCATTCCTTGCCAATTTGCTGATATTCCAGTTTTGGCCAAAAAGTGGGATAACAATTATGAGGAAAGAGAAGAAACTTAAAGAAACTCTTTGTGTAGCAATACGCCACATTGTTAATCCCTTAACTTCTAAGAATCTAGATAAGATTGCACAAGACCTTGGATGCACACACTTGTTTTCGATCTTTTGGTACCAATATCTTCATATATTGTATAATATACTTTGTAAATAATTTTGTAGATTATGTAAATATCACCTGGCTTGTAGCCCTTATCTGCACTTGTACTATTGTTTTTGAATCTGCTTTCTGATAACTTTGGCTATGGTTTTTTTATATTTGTTGAATCGTATATTCTTCCTTATCGGTCTTATTTTTCTACGAAGTACAAAGCTGACAACATTTCTTATCACTAATTTGAGATTTATGTAAGGATATGTTCAGTGGTTTGTCCACATTATTGGAGATAATCTTAGAATTCTTGATAATATAATTCCAAAAATCTAAATCTGGGAAATAGAAATTAATAGATCCTCATCTGAAGATAATAGGTGATGAGAAATCCACAGTTGGGAACGATTAAAGACTGAAAATTCTTGTCCAGCAATAACAGAAGTCCTAAGATCCAACTTTGGTAATGATGAGAGAAGATCAAAAATTCGACCCTGGTTATATTAATAGAAGACAAGAAATCTAATTATGGAATTAATAATAGAGGGCCAGAAATCCAAATTTGGCAAAGTTTAGAAACCTTCTTCTAGAAATAACTGATAGAATACCAAGAATAATCGTCTGGTAATAATAAAAGTCCAAAAATCATCATTTGGAAATAAGTCATAGAAGACCAAGAATCCTCATTTGGGGTCAAATAATAGGAGTCTAGAAATCCTTATCTGGAAATAATAGAAATTCTAAAACCCATACTCGGGTATTGATAAGTGTAGTCCAGAAGTTAATAGTAGAAGATCCAAGACCCAGATTCGGGTATTAGTAAGAGAGATCCAAAAATTATCATCTGGAAGTTAGTAAAAGACTAGAGATCCATAATAATAGAAGATTCGAAACCTAGATTCGGGTAGTAATGAGTGAAGTCAAGAAATCAATAGTAGAAGACCTCAAATTCAGATTCGGGTATTGATAAATGAAGTCCAGAAATCATCCTCTGGATGTGGTGAAAGACCATTCATAACAAAAGACCCAAAACCCAGATTCGGGTACTGGTAAGTGAAGTCTGAAACTAACCTTCTGGAAATTAGCCGAGGGCCAAAAATTCATATCTAATAATGAATGTAATCTGGGAGTTATCGTCCAAAAACAATACAAGATTAGAAATTTGTTCCTGGCAATAAGAAGGAAAGTTTAGAAATCATTATCCTAATAAAGGAAATTATGAAATTCTCATTTGAGCATTTTGTTCTGCACTACCCTTTAGACTTTGATTGTTCGAATCTTTTGCTTTGTGTCACCTTCCTGGTTCTAGATACCTGATTCTTTCGTTATGCGCCATCCTTTAGGTTTCATATATTGTTGATGCTTTATGTGCCACTCCTTGGGCTTAGACGTCTTAGTCCGTTGTTGTCCGGTGCACTTGGTTAGCTTATCCACAATTAGGCTCCAAGGAATTACCCGACCCGCCTGTAGGAGGCGGTCTAGCCAGGTCTTCTAGGCGGGACTGAAGGCTTGTTTGGTGCCTTGACTAGGTCGTGGCATGGCGGGATCAAGGGCTTACTCCGTCCTCCCTCCGGGAGGTGCTCCAACCAGGCCTTATAAGCGGGACTGCAGGCTGGTCGGTGCCTTGAATTGGCCATAGCATGGTGCTTATAATAGTGTTAATGAAGAGAATTGACGTAAATAATCGTTAGTATCGGGTACCGCTGATAGTAGTAAAACTAGATTTTACTAAAAAGATGTACAAGTGATAATTTTTGCCAAAATGTCACACCATTAGCTAAGGTGACATGTGGACGTTAATATTCGAATTGTTTGGTATTAATCACTAACCGAATTTACACCTTTGATTCGCCTGATTGTAATGATGAATACTACGAAAAACACAAGATTTAATTAATTTATAATCATTGTAAATTAATTAAAAAAAATTAATATTTATAAAGTATTAGTTATAGAATTTTATTTGGTTATTTTAAATAATGTTTGTATTTAATAAAGTATGCAGAAAAGTTATACATGCACATGTCGGTACATGATATCAAAAATTTAAATTGGATTTGAATAGATTAATTGCTAAATGGTTTCGAAATTTTTTGAAAGCCTATGTCGAACCATCTATGGTCATCCATGCATGCTAAAAAGGAAAGGATTTGATTATATTTAATAAGAAATTAAATAGGGAAGATTTTAAAGGAAGGAATTGAAAGGTTTGCATGTTTCCTTTAAAACAAATTCTCTTTCATTTCATTTCACAATTCTTTCTAACAAATTCAATATTTTCTCTTGCTCTCATCCTCTCCCTTAGTGGCCAAAATTTTCATAGCTTCCATGGAAAAATTTCACAAAACCAAGTCAAATCAAATCAGTTAAATATGAGGCGATGCTTTAGATTATTGTAATTTTTTGTGGTGATTCAATCGTATCTAGGGGCTTTAATCATTTAAGGTGCAAATCAAAAGGCAAAATCAACATGGTAAAATTCAGTTAGGTTTCTATATATTCCATGATATCGTAGACCTAGTGGTTCATTCATTTTAACAAATTTATATGTGAATGCATTTATCGTCCCTTATAAATATACAAGTGTAGATCTTAAAATATTATAACATGTTATCATTTAAGTTGGTTTTAATTTAATATTTATAATTTCTATTGATGATTTTCATTAATAATTTCCATTGATTTTTATCTAAATATAGATTTGATAATTGATTTGTTTTTTCTACATAATTATTTATTCAATTGTTAATGATAGTTTATATTGAATCAAAATTGTTTTTTTTTTCTATTTTACGATATATATATAAGTATACATATACATATGTATGTTAAAATAATTTAAAATTCTTTTGCATTAAAATGGATTCAATTTTTTTATACAAATAAACATATTAACAATAAAGTAGGATTGCACTAATGTACAAATGAAAATAAATCAACTTAGCAGTAATGTTAAATAGAATTTACTTTTGGAAAATTATCATTACTTATAAAATAGCTACATTTTACTTGCTTCAAATTATTAACAATGTACACATAGGTTATATTAGGATTTATTAAGATCTGTTTTCAAATTATTTCATTAAATCAAATCACTACATGTTTTAGAAATATATCTTGAATTCAAAATAGTTGACTTGGTTAAATTAATTTAGATTTATTAAAAGATTCATTAATAATATATACATACAAACAAGTGTATGTGTATATATGCGTATATGAAATAAATTTCTATATATGTACATATAATTTAAACAATGCTTTGGAGAACCAATGCATAAATAAAGGGAGTATGTCTATCGGTGTAAATCCTAGCACTCAAACACGTATGCATTAACTATGTACACAATATGATATGTTACGCATATAATACACACTAGAGCATATTTGGGTATACTCATAATGTATGCCAAATACAAATTTGGTCACTAATGTCATTTAATAAACCAATCAATTTAACAAATGAAAGACAAATGATAGGTTTCTCTCTTTAAATAAGGCAAAATATTCCATTGTTAATTGAATAGTTTTAAGAGATAGAAACGAAAGGTTTCCTTCTCTAAACGAGTAACTGTTATACATACACACGAGTGTATATTGGATGTACTTCTTTTAAGAATCATATTGATTAAAATATAAGTAATTAAAATTTCTTTTACACAAATTTAAATAAAATAAAGATGTTGTTTACAATATTAGATTGGATCTAAAATCCACTTTAGAATTTATAGGGCCAATAGATCCAAAACAGGAATTTTTTTTGAAATCTACATATTTAACCCACTTCCAACTGGCTCGGTTCTTTCAAGTGCAAGCTGAAGGTTGATATAGCTAGAGGTATGCACTAGGGGTAATTATGTAATTTGTTATACATATCCAACTCAATAACCACTCTTATTTATAATAAAGATATTTGAATTGCAACAACCCGACTTTTCAAACCCAACTGACGTGAACAACTCGATTACCAAAAAGGAAAAGTCATTGGGATGTGATAAAAATAAGCAATCACGATTTTAACTAATAACTTTCAAAGACTCACAACAGAAAGAAACAAAGTATAATATCAGTAACCATAATCATATCCCATCATTATGACATGTCTAACTGTTAGATACATATGTCTGTATAATATAAATCAAACACAAACCATATACAAAATTAAATCCAAGTCACAACGTTTATTTACATCGTATACAATATGTACAAATAAATTCATGTCTTCTATGTTATCTTATCTCCAAAATCCATCAACTAGGATATAAAAATAAGAGGAGGAATAGAAGTGGGTCAAACATAAGTCTGGTGAGTGGGCCATACTTGACTCATATATACTACGAAAATAATACTATAGCATGATATGAGTCTAACGCTTGGTCACTATGCGTGTCCTGCTGGTTAAGCATACCTAACTATCATGTACATCTAGAGCTATCGTGTCACGTCTATGTGTACTCACTTCCATGGACTCGCCTCCTACGCTACATGGTCGCATATTGTCTACTGCCACATCAATCACATATAGTATTCACATCCCTGGGTTAGCCCTAGGCCCTATAGGGTCGCTTTTTTTTCTTCTCGTACACAAACTGGACTTATGCCCTAAACTTGCCTTTAGCACTAAAGGGTCGCTTACCATTCACTCCACATCGGTCCGTCGAAGCACTACAAGGGAGCAATGAAATGCCTGGATCACCTACCCGCGTCATAGGTCTGCACCGAAGCACCTTCGTGCCCCATAGGCTAGTTCACATTCACATCAACATTGTATCAGATTTCCATATCAAAAAAAAAAACAAATCTGTCTCAAACAACGATCAATCATCATATACATACACTTGAATACACAACATCATCATTTGCTTCATCAATAGCCTCCAAATGCTTTTAGAAAATAGAAGAAACATGGCTCAAATTGATAAATATTACAATATATTGGTCCATCTAGACCAGGTTCAACCTACGCCAAGAATAGGCCATTGGTAGACTGGTTATAGAGACTGGTGGCTCAATCAACATGAAAATCTAGAATTTATTGGCAGCGGATTTGGTTATTCCACCACGTCCCTTCATTATCAGTCACCTCCATTCCACCTCTCATCGCTTGAGAACGTTACTAACACCTAAACCCACATTTTTATGTCTAGTTCTACACTTAATTCATCATTTTGAGTTGTAATTCATTAAATTATAAGAGATGGATAAAATCCAGTTTTTAATTGACTATGACTATAAAATCCCTTCCCAGACACCTGTTTAATCCTAATTTAAATATTATAAATGAATATCTACCAAAAATAGAATAAAAATCATCATTGTAGGACCAAAATTGCATTATATAGAGAGGAAACCATGAATCACTTACAAAATTCGCCTTACAATGCCAAAGTCTTCATTTTTTATATTGATATGCCTATACACTTCAAAATTTCATCTCCAAGTTAGTATAGACACGCAGCACTCTCCACTAGCTTTGAGATGCCATTAATTTCATGTGATTTCATTGAGATTTGAGGAAGACACGCTTGTTTTAATTTTTATATGCAAAGAGGAAAGGAGAAAGAGATGATCAATTGGTTTCTCAAAAACTAAAAAGAAGTTATGTTGTTTCATTTATATAGAAGGAGGAAAAGTAACTGTCCACTTAAATTTAAATTTTAAACTTTGGTGCACATTCAGCTTAACACAGATTGAGCAATAACTCCTACATACGGACTCCAAACTGGGCAAATCAATGTACTGCATGAATTAGAAAAACGAGATGGTAGCAATAGCACAAGTTTCATCATCAAATTCCAAAGTTGAAAAATGACCATTTTGTCCCCTTCTTATTTATATTTGTTTTTTTAACAAGTTCAATTCAATTATTTCCACAATATTTATTAATATTTGACTAAAATAAATATAGTTTTTTTTGGTTTATTTCATTCTCCCCCTTTAAAAGAATTTCATCCCTGAAAACACTGAGGAATAGAAAATGTAATATATCGCTCATCTTCTTTGGAAGCTCTACTCTATATGCCAAACTCCCTATCCTCTCCAGTATGAAAATAGGCTAATAAATTAGGGTGTTAACTTTCTTGAACTTTCGAACCTTATCGCCCTCTGCAACAGAGAAACTTTTGCAAAGACTAAATCTCTAATTGCAAATTCCAAATCTCTCCTCCTCTTATCAACATATGAATTTTGTCGATCTTCTGTAGCTTTCATCCTCTTCCTTGTAATCTCCATCCTTTCCACAGTATCTCTAACCATCTTCGAACCTAAAATAATCTTATTCGTGGACTCACACCAACATGAAGTGACTTGCACGGCCTTTCATACATTGCTTTAAACGTGTCATGTCTGTACTAGTCTGGTAGTTATTATTGTAAGCGGATTCTACTAGAGGTAAATGATCCTCCGAAGATCCCCCAAAATACAATATGCAAGTCCTTACATATCCTCAAATACCTTGTTTACTCAATCCTTAATGCCTCATGTAGACTTCTCCAGAATTCACACATTAAAAGTGGATCCGGGTACTCACTATACTTGCTGGAACTCCATGTAGTCAGACCACTTCTTTAATACACCGTATTGCTATTATCACTATCGTTCTGGTAGTCTTCACTGAAATAAAATGAGCCCTTTTGTGATATGTTTCACAATAACCCATATACTTTCATTTCCTCTTCAACTCCGAGGTAATCCATTCACAAAATCCATAATACACACTACCACTTCCACTATGACACATCTAATATAAGTACTATCCCACTTGTCTTTTTCTGTTTTGCCTTCACCCTTTTGCAAGTCATATGCTTCACTATATATTCCACCACCCGCCTTCATCCCTAGCCAATAGAATACTCTCTTTATGTATTGATACACCTTGTCTCCTCCTAGTGAATAGCCATCCTAGAATGATCGCATTCATCCAAAACTTCCTCTACCAACTCCTTAACTAGTAGTACACGTAGCCTCCGGTCTCTTCTTAAGTAACCCTTCAGGTCTTTAGAGTAACGATCCAAATGGCTCGATTGTTCACCCTAACTACTCCTTAATGCTAATTAAAGATGCATCTTGCTTTTGACTCAAACCAGTCGATCCATCAGTATAGGTCCCACCTCCAACTCTGCTAACGGTCCAGGTACATACTCCGATCGGGATCGAAAATCAAACTCTGATACAAACTCCAAAATTTTCAATCCTAGTAACATAGCATTCACCTCAGCATGCCTCCAACTCAAAGCATCGCCAACTACATTTCCCTTCCCTGGGATATGTGCAATCCTTAAGTTATAACGATAAGAAGTCTATCCATATTTGCTGCCTTAAATTCAAATCATTCTAAGAGAACATATACTTAAAAGATTTATGGTCCGTAAATGACTCGAATCTCTTACCCAACAAATAATACCTCTAGGATTTCAATGCAAATATAATAGCGTCTAACACCAAGTCGTATGTCGGCTTGTTCAATTCTTGATTGTTGACGCATAACCTTAGGGAACCGTATGCCTTAGTAGCAAAAAAGACAGGTGTTGCCATTCCAAGACAGTCCTCCGAATGAATCATTTCTGCAACAATTCTGAAACTTTCTCATCCAACCCTCTGCTTCCCTTTGGAGCCAAGTGCCTAAGGGGCATCACTACTTATCATGCTTCTTTCTTGAGATTAGTCCAAAATTTGGTTTCTCTTCGGGAGGGAAACCAGAAACTTCTTCAAATACAAGTGGATAATCCTTAATCACGAGAATAAATGATAGCTCTTCTTGTGACAGGTTAAGTAAATACAAATACATCTCCCTAACAGAAATATCAGACTTACAACATAGAATCAAATTAAGTCATTCGCGCTTCCTCAATCGAACCATTCTCATGTCATAATCCAACACAACGCCATATCGAGATACCCAATCCATTCTTAAATTCAACCTGTATCCTAAAATGTTTAGTACATATACATCACAAGGGAACTCCACACCATGAATGACCAACTTTAAATGACGACATAACATCGATAAATGGGTTGATCCCAATAGTATTCAATATCAAAATGGATTCGTGCACAATGTTAGGTTCAAGGATCAAATAATTGACTAATGCACTTCTATGAATGAATGGGATGTACTAGTGTCAAATAAACTACGAACTGGAGAATCGAATAAAGTCAACCCATCTTCCATCACAATCTGTTTTTTCTTCTCATGAGTTGACATGGTGCAATACTAGAGGTTGGAACAACATCTAAAGCATATGCCTTAAATATACAACCTTTATTCTTAAAGGATGGCAATCTCTCTTTATATGTCCAAATTGATCACAATTGTAGCACTTTACTTTTCATTGAATTAGGGCCACCTTACAGTCCTTCGACAAATTTCCACTCGGTTACAACTATAACACCTATCATTCGAAAGGTTCGTCCAATAGTTCTTTGCAATGTGTCCTACCTCTGGCATCTATTGCAAGTAATCGCTTTCTTTTCCCTCCTTGTGGTCAGTTTCCTTTAGACTTACCTTGTTGCTAACCCACTCCTTCCGTAGCCTGATCCCTAACCAAAGTTCCATTTGGAGATTTCAATAATGCTGCTTCCATTATTCCCTCAAATGTAGCTCTATATAGTATCTGATTCAATGTAAGCTCCCTCAAAGGAAAGTCAAATCCTTTGCAAACTTGAATGCTTTCTTCTCCCTAGTATTTACCAACTCAAAACCAAATAAATCTGGCCAACTCATTAAATTGACTTGCATATTCTCTAACTGTCATCTCTCCTTGCTTAAGACGATAAACTCCTCTAGTAACAGATCTTCTTCAGCTCTAAAAAAGAATTTTGTCTTAAACATTCCGCAAGTAATGGTATCCTCATCTACTTCTGTTGTCTCTGCCACCCACCAACATTTCACCTTACCTTGTAAATGTTAGGAAGCTAATTGCCTCGTAGTAACATCTCCCTAAGCCACTTGGCTGAGCCATTTTCAACGGTTTGAGCAACCAAAAGTTCCGTATTTGCAAAGTTTCTAAAGTGATTTGAAGTTCTAGCAAGAGTTCACTTTGATTTATAAAATTTTTGGTGAGTAAAACTAATATTTTTGAAAAAGGAAACAACTTGTTTTAATGATCTATATGTTGTGAAATTATAGTGCTCGTCGTGTTGAACTATCATGTTATTTGGATGATATATGATTGCAAGTTGGTTGTTGGGTATAGATTTGTGATTTGGATAATATGTTGATATTTTGGATATATCTGTGGATATGTGAGATTGGTTTATGATATTGTGGTGGTATGATTTGTGAAACAAAACCAAGTATGTTGTGTAAAACTAGTGCTCTAAAAAGTCGCAAAAGGCTTGAGATCCCATTTAAAACGAAAGTTTTTTCTAGCTTTGGATTTTTGAAAATGTTTTTCCAAGTTTTACCTTTTGTTTAAGTTTTCAAAAATCTTACAGTTGTGTTTTCAAACATGTGTAGTTAGAGTTAAGTGATATTTCCATCTAGAAATCAATTCTAGCGAACCGCGCTTATAGCGATAGTCGCTGTGGATCCAGTTCGGGAAATTTCATGATTTTAAGTTTTTAAGTGTTTCTTTTGGATTGTTTTTTTTAAAAAACTATCTCATATTTAATTAAATAAGTCTAAAGTTTAAGTTTTAACTAATTAATACTTTATTTAATAAATTAATTAGATTAAGTAACTAGAGTTTTAGGAATTATTATCAAGTTAGTTATTTTTAATTAAGTTTTGAATAATGATTAATTAAGACAAAAGAAAATTAATTTTTATTTAATCAAGTTTATTTATTTTAATTAATTGTTTAATTAGAGTTAGTTAATTAATTAATTGTTATTTAATTTAGGGTTATTTGCCCATTTAATTATGGTTTAATTTCTTAAATAAATGTTAATTAATTTAAAGAATAATTAAGCTTTAATTACAAATAAATTTTGAATTATTAGTGATTTAGTTTTGATTTAATCAAGACAAATTAAGGTTTAATTGAGTTTAAACTTATGATTTAATTAAAGTTTATTTGTTTTAAGGTTTCTTTTAAAACCCTATCGGTTATTTATTTTTAATCAATTTTCTTATTTAAGTGGATTGTTTTAAAACCAAGGATCTCTTGTTTATGCTATTAAGTATCCAAATGAATTAAAGTACCTATAATAAAATGATGACGCGTTTTATTGAAAGTAAGTCGACTTGTACTTATCACAAATACCGCACTTTGGGAACTCGAAGAATATATGGGGTTAATTTTAGTAAGCGGGTCATGATAATCTAAGCATATGGAATGTATGTTCATACTTAGATCTTCACACCTTGATAGTAGGATAGTCCACTATAAATAAGTTGACCCTTTAAAATTATCGGGCATTAGTTTGAGGAGACTGGGATCGAATATTAGTTCTTATCCAAAAACCACTTCGAACCAACGTAAACATTCGAATTGAAAATAGTAAAGACAAGGTCCAAGATGAAACTTTGAAGTGCAAGGGCTATTTGCTACTAACCCTTAGAGTGATTCTAAAACAGGTATAATGGAGATAGTGCCTTCAGTTCGTTTATCTCGTACACACTTGTATGGATGAGTGCTAACATTGTGTCAACATATGGAAGGAAATGTTAGCATTCCAAGTGGAAATGATAATAAAGGTAAACGTAGCCTCATGCCTCATTAATCGGGAATGACTATAATAGGGGAGATGCAGCAAGGCTAAGTGGGTCGCTCCTATGAGGGTAAGTCATCCCTATCTAGAGTCCTTATAATTAACTCATTTATACTTCGGTATGGTTGCTGATCCCAACCGAGGGGTGATCTTATTCGGTACCATCCAGTAAAGGTTAGGCCGGTCTTGTGTTGGCAGGGGTCGAGAGGTTCGACCTCGGTGTTATTTTATCTAGAGATGCACCGCGGAGAGCGACACCCTAGCATCCTAGTCATTTTATGGAATCCATTCTCTAATAAGTGCCATATGGATCCAGTTGTACCCAAATATATTGAAATGTGAGATGCAAGCATTTCAGCTATGTTCTATTGTAATGACCCGCAAATTTGTCACTTGGGTAAATTATATTTATTTTTAAAATATTTAAATATGGGTTTAAAATTAAAAATAATAATGTTTTAAGTGGTAAATAATAAAATTTATTTTGTTTGGGAAAAATATTTTCGAACAAATTACCGAGGTAAAATATTGATAATTTATAAATATCATCCTAGGTAAAATATCGATAAAACAGCCAGAAATGGTTTTATCAATAAAACTACTTTTAAACAATAAGGATCATGCATGGCTCTAAATTCATAAATTAATATATGTATTCAAAAAATATTATGAAATAAAATAATTTATTTTATTTTTTGGAAATAAAACGTATTTATGACATCGAAAGTTGATATCATTAGTTTTATATATTTCTTCGAAAATTCAAGTTTAAATATTAAATAAATGGGTTTTTATTAAAAAATAAATTTATTTTAAGTACTTAATAATGATGGTAAAATATTTTTTTACCAAAATAGATAGCTCGCAGAAAAGTAGAAAATGTGACCGAAGAACGTTTTTTGGAATTTCAACTTTTCGACATCGAAAAATTGCCGGGAAGGTTGTTCGCCTTTATGCCCTATATATACATATATAGTAGTTAACCATATAATAATACACTTAATAATATATTATCTTATGTTAATTATGTTTATAAAGTGATGTGATAAGTCATAGTTTTAAAAATAATAACATATATATACATACACACTTATATATATACAAAGTATATACCATTATCTCTTGTCATATCCTATCCTTATTTTCATTATCCATCATGACCTAGAGGATGTGACCGGAGAGGGGGGATGGGACATATGAGGGGGAGGAAGAAGGTGATGTGACTTGTGAAAATAATGACATGTTAGGATATTTTAATCTAAGGTTAGTTTGGTAATTTTCCTACTTTCTTGTGTCTATAAATACACATCCATTTCACTATATTTTCATTTACTTCTCCATTTCCATTTCCCTAAAACTTTCTTCATGTTTCATGGATTCTTATGTTAGTTTTAAGTTTTTTTTAAAATCAAAACTTTTACACTGTTTTAAAGATGCAAACTTGTTTTTAAACTCTTTCTTCTCTATTTTTCCTCCACTTTATTTAGCCATAACTTCCTCTATTTACACCAAATCAAGATTTTTTTTCAAATCGTATAAAATTTCAATAGCTACAGCTTTATTTTTTTACCACTTTTATAATTTCAAGCTTAGGTTTGTCATAATCTCATTTCTTTGTAGTGCACTTTTAAACTTAGAAATTCAGGTCCGAAAATAGCTCTCCTTCTTTTGACCATACACTACCTCAAAAAAATTCTGATTTGAGCGATTCTTTTTTTTTTTAAATTATAGAGAAAAGAATTTTATACAACTTTTCATTTGATCACTTTTTCAAAATCCGAGAGTAATATATCCAAAAATCAAGTGGAATATAACATATTTTTGGGGTGATTTTTTGTGCATCTAAGGCATTTCAGGTTTCAAAGATTTTCAGTGAGTAAAACCACTTTAGTTAAGTTTTTTACTTTATTAGATTTGTTATTGTGGTGATAATATGATGATAAAACTGGATGGTTATTTTGTTGGTCGATGGTGATTTGATGGATGTTTTATTTGGTACTGAATTTGAGATTTGAATGTGATGTTGTCGAGTTAGTAAGCATATAACCTTATGTTTATATGTGTGTTTCATTATGATGTTAAGAGTATGGTAGTATGGATATATGGTTGTGATTTAAGAATCAAGTATGTTGATTTGAAACAAAGAAAACAACTTTATTTGTTGCGACGGACGTGAGATCCGATTTGAAATCAAAACCACAATTTCTAGTTTCAAAGTTTGGAAATGGTTTCAAGTTTTATCTTGGTTTAAGGTTTTAAAAACTTTCTAATATTATTTCAATAAATGTAGGAGCAGGAAATTAAGTGAAGTATTTCTCTTAAAATAAGGTAGAGCGAACCGCGCTCATAGCAATAGTCGGTATGGATGCAGTTCGACAAAAAATTCACGATTTTCATCTTTAAGTGATTCATTTTGGAATTGTTTTGCGAAAAATTTCCAAACTTAATTAATAACATAAAAACAGATTAAGCTTATATTATTTAATAATTTATTTATTTAATAAAATAATTAAAGGTAATTATAAGCTAATTAGTAATTAAGTATGTGATCAGGGTTAAGTAACACTTAAGGAAAGTTAATAATTAATTAGTGATTAATAACATTTTAATTAGTGATTAATGAAGTTAAGAAGTAATTAAATGGTTAATTATTATTTGATTATTTGAATAATTTAATTATTTAATTAATTATTATTTAACTATGTGATTATTTAATTATTTTTTAATTAATTAGGATTTATCTAATAATGAATTGTTTAAACCTTAACTAAGGTACATTAGGAAGTTAATTAGGACTTAATAATGTTCATTAAGTTAATTAAAGTTTAATTACGAATTAATCTTGATTTAATTAAGATAATTAGGGCTTAAGCTAACTAAATATACCATAATCTTTTCAAAGGTTATTTTAAACCCAATCAGTTATATTTTAAATCAATTTTCTTTTTAAGATTAATTGATTTTAAATCAATGGATCTCTCATCTCGATCATTAAGTAGCCAAATGAATTTAAGTAGTGATTATAAAATGTTGATATGTTTTATGGAAAGTAAGCGACTTGTGTTTAGCACAAATGCTTAATATCGATAACGTGATAAACCCAAGGAAGTTAATTTCAATAAGATGGTCATGATAACTTAAGCATATCGAATATACTTCTACATGTAAATTTTTTACACCCGATAGTGGATTTACCTATATTTATAGCTTGGGCATCTACCTATGATTAATCGTATGTTATGTGTGAATCCCTTACGTATCTGATGTTAGGCAGTATCCATGATATAACTTGGATAAGTAAGCCCAAATTTAATGATCCATTGTAGTCATTAAGACTACGTTAGATTTCAGAAAGTTAATATTTCATTTTCTTTTAAAATGATCTTCAAGGTTATTCTATTTTGAACAACATATTTGAAGAATGATTTGACAATTGTTTTGAACATTATATAAAGAAGTTTATAAATAATTTTGAGGTGTTCATAAAATGGTTTTAAATTTTGTAGGAAGATTTTATAAATGGGTTTGGATATTTGTAAAGGGAAGTCTTATACAAGGTTTGAAAGTTTGTAAAGAAGTTATATAACCAGTTTTGAATAATTATAAATAGTTTCATAAATTAGCATGGAAGTTGATAAATATTTTGTAAACGGGTTTGGGTTAAAGCAAAAACGATTTCATGGATAAAGAAATTTATAAAGGAATCTATTGAAAATAATTACAATAGGAAATTGAGGTTTGGGTTTCTCAAGGTTAACCTTTTAAAAAATAGTGGTATGGAACATCCGTTCCACACTTTATACCAAAGGTATAGTGCTTAGAGTTGTCATTTTCTCTAATTTAAATAATGTAGTTAAATCCTTTTTAGAGATTTGGTAGTGAAAAATCTTACAGATGTTTTATGAATGTACTTATGTCAGAAAGATAGGTATAGAATGTTTTTGAAAGGATTTATTAAACAAAGATATATTTTGAGGCTTAGTGGTTGCTATGGATAAATAAATCTTAAATGGAATTGGTTGTTGTTTGTTTATTTGATAGTTAAATAACCAACTATCAAGTTTGACCCAATTTAACTTAGGAATTATGAATGTAAATTTCGGGTTTTCGACAAGAAATCGAATACTTACTTCCAAAAGAATCGAGAATGAGTCAACCAAAAATTATCGGTTGTTGGCATGGAGAGACCGAGATCAGATTTATTTATCCGAAAACCACTTTGCACCAACATATACGTTCGAGTGGAAGACATCTTGATGATGATTGAAGAAGGTGCTCTTTGAAGTTCAAGGCTACTGCTACTAATCCTGAGGGTGATTCCAAAATGGATGTAGTAGAGTTAGTGCCTTCGATTTCGTTTAGACCTAGAATGAACTTGTATGGATGAATGCTGGCATTGCATTGACGCTTGGACGACACTGTTAGCATTCCAAGATTTAGGACAAGTATAGTATACTCTGATGTTGTACATATGAATAAAGATGCTTTCTTTTTGTAAATATCATTGTTGTATTATATATTATTTGCTATGTTGTGAGATTTTGTTTCGTTAGTTTTCTTCTATCTTCTACCTTCTTTTTTCACCTTAAGAAATCAGTATTTTCGGCACTTGAATGTTCGCCATGTGATAAAGTGGACATATTAGTTTTGATTTTCGGTGGCTGAAAATCCGGTTCGTTACATCTATTTTACTCAATAACCCCAGACATTATCATAATATCACTGGATTTCTATAAAAAGTGTTTTGGTTATTGTAAGGTAATAACCCATCTATATTTATGCGGCATGGTCTTATAAGATACATTTGATTTCCAACGTGTTTTATAAAAGTAAGAAACATTTTGTTTGATTTTACCCATATTAGACTCATGTCTGACGCGGAGTTTTATTTTCTTTTCCTAAAACTCTTGGGTACTCAAATTTGTATGAGTAGACAAGTGACCTAGGTACTTACGGAAGCATTTTGAAGGAGGTAGAGCAGGTGGCTTCACCATTAGCTAAATAGTATATTATTCCGCCGTGTTTATGTATAATCTATGTGTTTTGCATGGACAAGTAGTTGTAACTGTCCGGTTGAAAGTTGTAATGTAATGACCCTAATGTATTAAATACATGGAAATGACTATGTAATATCCTATGTTACCTATTATATGTTATTCTGATTCGTGGTGAGAATATGTGATTACATAGTTTCTTCTTATCTTTCATTTTCTTCTACCCTTAATGGCTCATCTTTCGAAGTAACAAAGGCCGTCTTTACAAATTTCGTATCAGAGCCAAGTTAAGCGAATACGTATGCTTTGGCTTAGGGTTAACTTCTAGAGTGCATATTTGTAATTTTTATTTGCATATATATATATATATATATATATATCTGATAGATAGATCAGCTTGATAGGTTTGATTAGTACCCTTATGTAAAAATTCATCTCGTCCAAGTATTCTAAGAAATATCTTGCTATGCTAGATAGTAAGACATGAGTAACAGAGGCAGATGAGGTAGGGAAACAGGTAGCACTACAACTATGAATGGTCGAAACCCAAGTCTAGGAGGAGTTCGGATTACCGAAGAGGCAGCACCAGGGCAGCCAAGAGTGAATTTCAAAACCTTATGCAAGGATTACACTAACTTTGTAGGAAAACCATTTAAAGGAACCGAGTCTATCTAGGAAGCACAAGCTTCGTTGCGATCTTGCGAAAGGATTTTTAGAGGTTTTGGTTTGTCAGATGAGTAGAAAAGATTCTTAGCAACGTGACAACCGCAAGTGGGAGCAGCAACTTGGTAGGACTCCCTTACTGCAAATATTCTAGAAGATGAGTTTTCGTGGGTTCGATTTAAGGAAGTTTTTGAAGACCAATTCTTGCCAACAGTAGGAAGGACGAGGATGTACCACAACTTTGTGGACTTGAAGTAGGAGGATTTGTTTGTAGCAGAGTATGGGACAAAGTTCAATGAGCTATCTTTTTTGGCCTAGAATTGATCAAGACCCCATTAAAGAAAAATTAGATGTTTGTTTTGGATATGAGGAAAGAGTGCCCGCTCATGTTAAAGGTACTTTTGTGGATTTAGTTGACATGGCTTTGAGATATGAGGTCTTGGAAAAGAAGAAGCCTATCCAGCAACACCTAGTGGAAATACCGATGGAAATGGTTCTAACAAGAGGAAGTTCAGTCCGAATTGGAAGAATCAAGGAAAAGAGAAACAATGAGAAGGTCAAGGGGGTAAGTTCGAGAATATTAGTTGTTATATTTGCAAGCAGAGAGGTCATATTTCAAAGTCCTGTCCGAACCAGCAAAGTGGACCCATCTCTCTGGTGGTCCTAAAGTCTATTTGTTTTAATTGTTATCAGGTGGGCCATATGATTAAGGACAACCCACTCATGAAGATGGTGCAGCAGCCCAAGGTGTATGCCATTAAGAATGAACCATCGACTTCTACGGATGTGAAGAGAAAAGGCGTCCTTGGAGGTACCTTATTGATTAATGGTATTTTTGTTCAAGAATTATTTGATACTAGTGTCTCTCATAGTTTTATCTCTTGTGAATCAGTAGATAAATTTCATCTTATCCTCGGTACTATAGGAAACCCTATGTGTGTGTCTAACCCCATAAGTGGTGTAACCCATTTGAATATGGTTTGTGCGAATGTGCCAATTTCCTACCTTTCTCATCACTTTTCTCGCGACTCGTAAGGGTTTTACATTATTCTTGGTATGGATTGGTTATCGAAATATAGAGCTATTTTAGACTATGCTGAAAGGACCGTATCATTAGAAACTAAGTTGAGAAGAATCGCTAAAATACCATGCAAGAATCCTGGTATTAATATGTGTAGTTTCTTGTATGCCTTGGAATCATCCCAGGATGAGTTAAGTTCTGTAGAAGTTGTTAAAAAATTTCCCGATGTGTTTGAAGAAGTCAGTAGCTTACCCTCTCGAGAGATAGAGTTCCGAATTGATTTGGTCCGTAGTGCTAGACCCATGTTTCATCCTAAGCGAAGGATGGTCCTGAAAGAGTGGAATGAATTAGCAAAGCAAACCAGGGACCTGTTAAGAAGTAGGTTGATTAAACCCGGTTAGTCGAGTTGGGAATCTGCTGTGTGTTTGCGGCTAAGTCTAATGGATCTTTAAGGTTGTGCTTGGACTGTAGGGAGTTTATTAAGCTGATAATTAAGAATAAGTATCCTTTACCCCGCATCGATAATCTTTTTGATCAACTTGATGGAACTACGGTATTTTCTCAAATGGATCTAGCTACTGGATTCCATCGGTTGAAGATTGTTGAAGATAGTATACCCTTAACTGCGTTTAGAGGCCCTGACAGTTTTTTTTTGAATGGTTGGTTATGACTTTCAGGCTAACAAATGCACCTGCATATTTTATAGATCTCATGAACCGTGTTTTTCGAGATGTTCTTAACAAGTTTGTGTTATTTTCATCGATGATATCCTTATTTACTCCAAATCATAGGAAGAACATAAGCAACATTTGAAAGTGGTGTTGGAAAGATTGAGGAGACATATCCCGAAGGTGAAATTTTCTAAGTGCCATTTTTGGAAATTGGAGATAAGATTCTTAGGATATATCATGATAGGAGAAAGTATTTCAGCAGATCCAATGAAGTTGGAAGCTATTCAGGAAAGGAAGCAAGCACAGACTCCTACCAAGGTTCACAATTTCTTAGGTTTGGGAAGATACTATAGAAGATTTGTTCAAGATTATTATAAGATTTTCTTCCATTTGGCTATGCTGACAAATAAGGAGGAGAAGTTTGTATGGACTCCTAAGTGTGAAGAGGCATTTCTGGAATTAAAGAAGAGATTGACTAGTGCACAGTTTTGGCAGTTCCAGATGAAAATAGTGGATTCAGGATTTATACAGATGCGTGTGGATTCGAACTTGGTGCTGTTCTAATGCAGCATGGTAAAGTGATTCTGTAAGCAAGCTGATAGTTGAAGGCTCACGAGAAAAAATATTCTATGCATTGAAAGTCTTGAGGATCGTACACTATCTAACTTCTGTATAATATGCAAGTATATAAATCAATGCAATAGTAGGTAATAAATATTAATGAAAAGCGTGCAAACCAAAGTTTTTATACTGGTTCAGATTTCCCATCCTATGTTCAGTCCCAAAGCTCCCCTTCGATATTTCCTCAAAAAAAATTACCTTCACTTCGCCTAGAGAAATAGGCTAATACAAAAGCATCTCAGAAAATCTTGTGTTCCAATAACACATTTTTTGACTTACAGTACAAATCATCTTATGATCTCCTTTGAGTATATGAATATCAATGCTTTGAGTTATAGGAAGTGATTTAACCAAAATTCTATTTTGGTTATAATGGATTGAGAGTATGCAAATATGCAAGAGAGTGCTTAGAAGTCAAGAGAGTAAAGAATAGATTAATTCAAGTTCAATGATTTTTACTTCTCAATCAAAGTGATATTTATAGATTCAGAAAGTTGAAAACGAAAAATTGTTACTCTTGGAGAAAGTCTCTTTATTTTAGTTGCTGCAACTCTTCAGTGAAAGATGATTTCCTTTCGATTAAAAACAGAAGTGTCTTTTCAAATGTTGTAGATTTTTCCATGACAAACGTCCGTGATAGATCTTCGGACGTTTGTGACTTATTTAATTTTTAATCTGAAACTTATCAAAAATGTATATTGTTTTATCACAGACATATGTGAGGCGTAAAAACTATTTTTCACCTTATTTCGATGTACATGAAATTGTGAATGCTCGTATATTCACATATACTCAAGGAGACCTTAACAATATTATATATGGACCCTTTTATAGTCGAATAACCTTAGTATGGTCAATGAATCTTCGTTTCTCTTTGAGTCTCAATATCTTCGAGCATGGTCTTCTTGAAGCATACACCTGCAATATTGATAAGGTCAATATATGTATATGATTGTATTGTTGTTACCACTGAAACATAAACTGGAGGTTCTAATGATCTCCCTCTTTTGATGATGACAACTATGCAATAAAATATCAACTATACAATGAAACTATATGATCAAAAAATTACAACTATAGAATGGAAGTATTTTTATGTTTGTGCATAAATTTATCCTCCTTTGTCATTATCAAAATTGAGAGAAACAATATATTATACATACATAAACGATGTAAATGGTCATAGTATGTCATCATTTCAGATTATGGAAAATCAAATTTGAAATTCAAAGAAAAATTTAAAAGGAATTGTAATAGAAATTATACATAGGAAAACAAATAAGCATAAGAGTTTCAAAATAAAATAAAACAAAGTTTAATTGTACTGATTTTGGGAATAAGATAGGCCTTCATAGTTCTCATAACAATCTTAGTAAACAGATGGATCCTACTCATATGTACCTGGCTATGTCGTTTGATCATGGTACTCCTTATCTTCGTTGATTGAAAGGCCTTGAAATGACATGTAATATGGTTGTTAAAAATGTGGAGTATCAGAGACGTACATTTCATCACTATCTTCTTCTTCTTCCTCGGCTTGTGCATGCATGGAAGTCTTCCCTCGATCACCTCAGTCGTGCGACGTTCCTTCGGGCAAGGCTTGAGAATGATAAACCGGTGTTTGAATCCGAGGTGGAGGTGTTGGGGAAGACGAAGATGATAAGCATGAGGAAAATCGGCCATGGACTTTGCGCATTACTTTCCCTAAAATGGAGACCACTTTTTCCAAAGTCTTCTCCATCTTTATCATCTTAGTGAAGAAAGAGCGTTCCAATTCAGTCATTTTTCTGTTTAAAGCTCGTTGATTGGCCGTGATTATTTTTTGGTTTTTGACAGCCAAATCATGAAAAGATTCATTTGGCGTTAGTTCAACCCGAGCTTCTTGAATTTCGAAATCCGAGTAATATTTGATACCATGACTAAAGGAAGTTGGATGTTGGGAAGGATGAGGGGAGTAGGTTTGCTGAGGAGCGCTAGCTTGAGGTGGACCATGATATTCTTGTTCTTATTGTTGTTGTTGAGTCCATTTAGGTGAATGGAATGATACGAGGTGGACTCTTCAGAAATACATTAGTGAAAGATAATGTGGTCCACTATCTTTGGTTGAAATTTCTTTGTATTTTGAGATATACGAAGGAACCCCAAGATTTTGCAAGACGCACATTATACATGGAGCATAAAAAATGGAACAACAATGTGTAGCTTTAATTTGGTCATCAATAAATTTTATCCAATTAACCAATAGGTGAGAAAATATGGCATACAAAGCTCTATGATCATTGGGATAAATTTGTTCACGACTATGTGGACGAGGAATGATGGTATTATTATCATTCGATTTAATAGTCTAGCCTATGGTCGAAGATAAATGGATTTCCATTGTGGGATTCTATCCTTCCATATTTGATGGGTAACTTCATCCCTAGGTAGAAGACTGTGGTGCAACATATCGGTTAAATCAATACCCTCATACGAACATCCTCAAATACGGCTAATGGTATGCACATCAATTTTAACAGCTTCCCCATAAACACTTGACCATAGCCAACCCTCATCATTCTCTAGATTCCAAATCTCTGAACTACGTAGATTGAAGTAGAAGAGGTAAAAAGCAAGATGATCAATGATTACCTTATTCGCATCATTGCTAATCAAATTACAACAGCCGGAATCCGCAGTAATTCATAAGATTTCAATTTCCATAACATTGGCAAGGTGAAAAAAAGGACCTGAGTGGATCTTCTTTTAGGTGAGCGCCTTGAATCTTTTGATTGCATTGGGATTACTGCAGAGCCATTAGTTAATGTGAGCTTGTGTGACTGGTGCTTGAGAGGAGGATAAAGATTGGCCTTGCTTTTGCTTCTTGGAGACAGTAACCTTCTTGGGAGCCATTGATTTAAGAATTTGAGTTTTTGAGATCTAGGGTTTTAGGATTTTGGAGTTGAAATGAAGGAAAGTGAAGAAAAAGGGAAAGTTTTTTATTTATAGCAGTTGTATAATTTTTCCAGAGCAGCGACAGACATCTGTGGCTTCAGTGTAAATGAGGCAGAAAGAGTCAACAGACGTCTGTGATGGTCCCACAGACCTCTGTGGTTACGGAAGTTTGAAACAGAGAGTCTTCACAAATGTCTGTGGTTGCAGGGAAAATTTTTCCGTAATTGAAGACAGATATCTGTGGTATGTAATTTCTGTTTTCTAGAGGAAAACTTTAACATGAATGGAAATATTTATTAAAATTTAAATATTACAAACAGTATAAATATCAAAAATAAATAAATATGATGTGTAACATTAATTTTAATTTTTTTCAGAGCATTCTTAATTATTGTTTTGCTATATATCCCATGAATTTGGTTCAACTTTTGTATCGTCGAGTAATGGCTTCAGTGGGGACCAAGTTGGACGAGCTATAATGCCAATCCAAGCTTGGTTTGATGGTCCCGGTTTGCACAAATTTCTTGGAGTAATGTTACGCTCTCTTGGAGAAGTTTTTTGTAATCGAGAAGATTTTTGATGTATGCAATTTTTTGTTGGTGAATGACCACAAATTGCTGGAATACATTTTTTGAGACAATTCAGATGAGATCCTCGACATCGTTGCTCATAATACATCTCACGTTGAACGCAGGTCGTTTTTTGTTGGTAGTGATATATTTCATCGACTTTGTCGGTGATAGATGTTGATTTCAAATCAATTGATCGTTTAGCTTTCTTTCCTTTGAGAGAAAAGCCAGTGTGGCCTGTTGGTGATGCAACAATGTTTAGAGAGTCTAAATGGGTTGATGTCTGTATGGATTTAGTTGGAGATACGTAAGTACTATTTGACGAGGGGGGTTTATAGTCGATAGTTGAGTATGCGGAGTCATGGTCGGAAGACATTGCATTTTTTGTTATAGTAATTTAGTTGTGTTTATTTATTATTTTTTAAAGTAGTATATAACCGAGTTTATAAGATTAAATGTAGTTATATTTAGAAAAAGTAGTTGAGAAAAATGAGTTAAACCATAGGAAGTTAACGGATAGTAGTTTGATTTAAATGGTTATTATTAAAAAAAAGTGTAGTTGTTGTTAATTCCAAGTTATAAACTTAATTATTCAGTTGAAATTGCATGTTAACCATTAAAAATTTTAGTGATCAAAACATTATTTCTATAACTTTAAATAACCTATTCATTGAATGAACAAATTCGTAGATTCCGTCTTAATTTAATAAATATTAGTTCTCTTAATGGTTTTGTAAAAATATGAGCTATTTGATTTCCAATAGCAATGAATTCTAGAGTTATTATTTCTTCTTCAACATTATCTCTTAAAAAATGGTGGCGAATATCTATATGTTTTGTTCATGACCGATTAGTTAGATTTTTAGATAAATTTATAGCACTAGTATTATCACAATATATTGGAGATTTGTTTATTATTTTTCCATAGTCTTTTGCATATATATTATTTGAGCGCAAGCAAAGGCAGCATAAATATATCCGGCTTCACGTGTTGAAAGAGGAACACAATTTTGCTTTTTACTAAACCATCAATTAACGATTGGCCAATAGAGTGACACGTGCCACTTGTGCTTTTTCTATCTAATTTGCGTCCACCAAAATCCGCATCACTATAAGGTACAAGTTCAAATGTACTGCCTTTTGGATAAAATAGACCATAATCTTTAGCGTTGGATAAATATCGTAAAATCTATTTAACTGCCTGATGATGCGATTCTTTAGGTTATGCTTGAAATCTTGCACGTAAACAAACACTCATCATAATATCTGGTCTACTGGCGATTAAGGATAGTAAGGATCCTATCATGCTTCGATATAGTTTTTGATCGAACTATTTTCCATGTTCATATTTGTCTAGATGAGAAGTAGTACTCATTGGAATGAGTTTATTTGATATATTATACATTCCAAAACGTCTTAGTAACGCTTTACAATATTTTTCCTTATTTATTAAAAAAATTATTATTTAATTGTTTTATTTGTAATCCTAAAAAGAAATTCAATTCACACACATGAGACATTTAAAATTCATTTGTCATTATTGTAGAAAATTCATTACATAATTTTCCGTCAGTAGATCCAATAATATCATCAACACAAATTTAAACAATAAATATATCCTTCTGTTCTCTTTTAATAAATAACGTTTTATCTGTTTTACGCGTTTGTGTAGGTAACTGGCTGAATAAAATGAGTAGATCTGATTTAATAAGAGGCATGTTAAAGATGTTGTAAGATATGGCTGTAATTGCAAGACCGAGTGAGTGGGTGGCCGAGTGCTGCAAGAGCTGAAGATGAAAGCATTCCGCTGCATGATGAAGTGGAGAAACAAAGCTGCACTGAAGTTGTGAAGGAATAAAGTGATTGAATTATGAAGTAAGCACCTAGATTTATGATGATAAAAGAACTGGAAGTGTTTTTGAGATAAGAGGACAGCGCATCATGAGGCGAACTACAAGAGAAGCAAATATACTGAGAACTGTGTGAGCGCAAGGGTTATGTTGGTGAAGCACATATGCAATGTTGCCGAAGAGGGTAGGTGGTGTTGTCACTGCCTGAGTTGAATGTGGCTGATTAGTGGAGAATAATAGACGACTTAATTACAAACTGAAACGAGATTTAGGAGGAGCTGTTCTGATGGATAAAAGAAGAAGCACGGATAGAGAGCCGACGTTGGAGGGATGTGCCTGTTGTAGTGTAAGAAATTTTCCTTGATGGTGATGTTAGCATGAAGAAGTTATGAAGAACATTGGTTGCGGATGTTGACAGTGAAGATGATGATGTGTAGAATGTTGTTTATAGGGTTGGACATTTGTGGAGTGCTCGAGAGAACTATATGAAGTGAAAGCCTACAAGCGTAGTAGGTAAATCCTGTGAGTGAAGCAGTTGTGGTTTCATGTCATCAAACAAGGAAATGAAGAGAGCTGCAGCTCCAGCTTGTTGGGAAGATGAAAAATACAATAGTATCAAGGGATGACCCTAGTGGAGAAGTCCGTGAATCCCTAAGAGGAAACCAAGATACTCGTTGATGGTTAATGGGTGAAGAACCAATCAATATGAAACAGTTGAGCATGTTCAACCAAAAAAGAAGAAAAAACAGTATTTGTGATCATTAATGAAAGATGAGAAAGCAATCAGAAAGCCACAGTTTGATGAAGCAACGTTGTAAACTGAATATTAACACATTTAGTTTAAGGGAGGGTGTTAGTAATTATATTTGTGTTTGTTCTATTCTATAGCAACTTGGATGTGCTTTTACCTAGTCTTTAGGAATATGCCTAGAGTTCAAGAAGTAGTTCCTTATTTCTTTCTTTATTTAAAAGATTATCCTATGTGGTCAAGTTTATTAAGTTAATAACAATGTAGTCTCTTTTGTTTCATGTTGAATCCCTCTCCTTCCCTCCGTATAAAATCCTAACATATGCTACCATGTACATCATATCATGTTTACTATGAGCGAAGAAGATAATTTTTAAGGTAGTATCATTGTTGATGGCAAGTCATATTTCATAAGGCAGCAGAATACTTCACATTATGTAAAATACTACTTTCCTTTTCTTTGATGTTAGTTCAAACTTGATACCCTTGAAACCAGGCTGCTAGCCGAAGTCGAAAAAGGAAACAAATATTTAAATAACCAAAATTATCATAAGTCTTTCAAAATTCAACTTATTGAACGGTACTCCCTGCTTTGCTGGGTGTTAGTCTGTTCATGATTCAAATTTATTAGTCTACAATACGTAATTAGTTAGATAGTTTCATTGATTTTTTGTAGTTTTTTCACTATTTGCTTATAGCAGATAATATGCTATGAATTGAACAGGAAAAAACATGTTTATCCACGAGCGTAAGGATCCAGTGTTACTAAAAACATTAAAAAGCACTAATCTTTATTAATAGTTAGCTTGGATGCATAATCTTTTGGTCCGACCATGGAGTTTCAAAATTGCCCTTTATACACAATTCTTTAAAAATTGTCCAATTAATTGATCATAAAAATAGCATCTGCATATCTGTTCCTAAATTCAATGCATCTATTAATTGGTCCAAAAATAAGCATCTGCATACATGTTTCTAAACCCAGCACATCTATTAATTGATCCTAAAAAATAGCATCTACATATATGTTCCTAAACTTGATGCATATAGCACTGCACTTATATTACTTGTAATACTATTATCAACTGTATACTATGGTAGGTAGCATTAAAAAGCTCAACATTTTATTATACATTAGCTTAAAAACAGGTTGAAATAGAGAATAAATAAACTATTACTATATTTTTTTGTTCCTGAGTTTAAGTGAAAGCATGATACTTATCATGTTACCAATGCATTTATTCAATCACTTCTCATAACTGCTGGCCACCATTGCCTTCACACGTCATAAATTTCAGGTTAGCTTTTATTCAGTTGTCCATTATTTTTTCAACTTACTATAGAAGTATTCAGTCACTGTTTATATTTCATTTTCCATTTTTCTTTTCTCTCTATTTTTTTTATTAAACCAAGATGACAGCTTTATCATGGTATAGTACAAGATAAAATATCCGCACACCTCGATTGTTTTTTGTATTGTCTCATACCTCTGAATCATGTTATGCACATAGTTTGTTTTGAATTATGTGTAGTGAATATAAATTATACAGTATAGATGGTTATGATAATTATATTAAGTTTTGGTTGATATTAGACAAGTTTCTGTAAATAGCTCTTTATAAATGCGATGAAGTAGAAGTCCTTAATTTGAAGGCATTAATTTTGAAAGTAAAGCTAAAGGGTCAAGTAACAAATCTATTATTGCGAATAATGTAATAAAAAATATATTTAAAGAGAAGATATGGGATATCCAAATGCGAAAAAAATCATACCTGAATAAATTGTCACAGCTAAAGCGATGAAATATTCAATCAAAAAGTAATTTAGGCACAGAAATTGGCAACGAAGACAACTAGAAGCATGGTTTATCATCTATTTGTCTTCATCATAAAATGAGATACTTTGGTATTTAAATAAAAACGTATACTCTAAGGAAATACTTCACATTTTGATGTTTTGAGGCTTTAAAAGAGATCATATATATATATATATATATATATATATATATATATATTACAAATGAAATTATACTAAAAATGAATTTGACAAGTGATTTATAGCACTACAACAAAAAACCTTATTACAACTTCAAAAAAGGTTGTAATAGCGGTTTTGCAATGTTTTTACAAATGTCGTCTTAGTTCAAGTTGTAATAGAATCGGTGTAATTTACCATTTTTTTCTAGGGTTGTATGAAATCGCTGCAATAAACTTTACTACAACGTTTTTGAGATGTTGTAAAAAAGACTTTTAGAACTTTTATCTGATGTTGTAAATCACTAATATAAATATCAAAAATCTTTTTTACAACTTCCACAAGTTGTTGTGTAAAAGCTTATCACAAGGTTTTATAAATGATGTAATATAGTTTTTTTTTACAACAATTTAGTCTTCCGTAGTATGCTTTTTACAACGTTTTTTGAAGGTTGCTAAATATTTACTGCAATTTTTTTAAAACTTCTATATGCATTCCAAGCTTCAGCTACATCTCAGAATGGTATTACAGCAAATAGAATAATGTTACCATTGTAACTTAAATATATAAACACGAACAAAATGGAACATATTTCCAAACCTCTTCATTCGAAATAAGCTAACACTTGTTCCAACATAGATAAAATATTATACAAATAAAATATCATTGCTTTCAACATAACACAAACAAAATATCATAGTTTCTAACACAAACACACATGTTGGACCATATATATACAACAAAAAGATCAAAACATACCAACGCACAATGGTCTAATCGACAACAATGACGAAATCCTTGTGCCAAGCAACTGCATATGATTGTTTTGGAAACTAATACTACCATGATGCGATGGTGTGTATGACTACAAGCATAATTAGCATGATAAATTAGTCGGATACAACTAGATTAAGTCTCATAAAAGAACAATATGATATAAACTTATCAACGAGAAATACTATTTGAATATGAGAAGGTGATGTGTAATACCATACTGTTTGTAAGACCAACATAAACAAAAATGAAACAAAAAAACCAATCGTCAAATTAAGATAAGTGGGAAGTTTAACTTACTGATTCACCCTTACAGTAATATCCAAAAAACTCACTCATGTAAATGATAATAGAAACCTTTGAAGTCAGACCCAAATCAGATAACCAAAATGTAATCTTTCTGTTGTCCCTATCCTTCATAAACTCCTCTAACGTCCTAAGCACTGTACTGCTTATTCTCAGCACTACTGGAAACTCAAATCACTTTACTACTCCTACATCTTTACACCAGCTGTAGAAATTAGCAAGCTCATCAATCTGCTTAGTAGCACTAGAATATGCATTAAAAGAGTTCATACCGTCTATATATTCCATACCAACAAACCTATTAAGAAGTTTAGCTAAAATCTCACATATATTGGCATAAAGTCAAAAACTGTCCTTGGCAATAGGGTACAATGCGGTCAATATCAATCTACCATCCTTGGCAATGCCATTGGGACGAAACTCTAAAACACAGTCTAAAAGCTGCTGCACTAGACTTATCTTACCCAAAATCTTTTCAAGTTTCATATCATCAAGTGGTGCTTGACTAGGGCTTTTATTATCATATCTATGATCATATATGTGTATCCTGTCTTCTTTGAACATAACTTGAAGAGCTCGATCCAAATATAAAGCATAAGCACGAACAAAAGTAGAATGGCTGCATGAATTAGAATGAGCTTCATCATGGAATTCAGACATGTTTAGAAGGTGTGTACCTTTATGGGCAGCGAAGAATATTTGAAACTCGAAATATGAGTTTCCTTTGGTTAAGAGGAGATGCACGAGCATGAGGATTTCCAAGGCAACGATCCAGTTGTGTGTTTTGTGCAAATGTCTGGATAGAGCAATGATGCAGTCACATACATTTTCCTTTGAGAAGGTTGTTAGGTTTAGGATCTCTGTAATGTGTCTTTCTTCTGCAGGGTCTTCATCGTGACTAGATGATTTTACTATTGCCACATCGAGTTCGGGGATGGTGTCGCTTGTGACTTTGGCAATTCTAATGCTTATTTGACCTTTAACTGTTCCAAGGGCTTTTTTTAGTGTGTTAGGAACCATTTCCTTTGCTCAATCTCGTTATAGGTCTAGAAAGTAGTTAATATACCAAGCAACTTCTATCCTCATATTGTAAAACAAAGTAAAATAACCAAAAGAATAAACAGTTCTAGTATAGCTAGATTAAGGATGTTGTAGAATATCTATAACAGTCCAGTTAGGCTGTCAGTGACATTGACATGAGAAAGATCAGTATAACAAATAGGGAAAAATATGTACATTCTGAATGAACGAGCATTTCTGATAAAGTAATTAGATCACTATGTCATTCAGTATGTGCACCAAACTTATCTCAATACCAATTCTAAACTTGCAACAACTTAAACATCAAAGGAAATTACTCGGACAAAAGGATCATTTGACCCAAGGGTAAATTTATTAACCAAAATAGGAAAAAGTATGAAGGCTACAATTTAAAAATGGTGATAGATGAGTGGAATCCCAAAGATTATGATCAAATCTATCAATATCAAGATGAAAATTGAGTTTAAATCACAAAAATGTTACATTTTTGCAGTAGGCAAAACCTATACAAAAAATATACGATTTGGCCACTTCCGCAAAAAACTGACCTTGTGCCTTGTTTTAACGGACTGGTTTTCTGTTACGGCCCAATTAGGTAGAACTCACCCCAAAAGATAGCTTGTAAGGGAAGAGTGCCTAATGGGTTATATATGCATCACCTATCCCATGCTAGGCGATGTGGGACATTACATTCCACCACTCTTCGAAAGTCCGACGTCCACGTCGGCCTACTCTATTCCCTTATTGACTGATTCGATGATAGCCCTTTTCCCTTTGGACGACTTCACTCACCTATCAGTTCAAGCCTATAGGTCGCCCCCTCCCGTGACTCGAACTTTCATTTAGTGGTGACCTGCTCTGATACCACTTGTTACGGTCCAATTAGGTAGAACTCACCCCAAAAGCTAGCTTGTAAGGGAAGAGTGCATAATGGGTTTTATATACATCACATATCCCATGCTAGGCGATGTGGGACATTACATTTTCTGATCAACAACGGATAGCAATTCAAACAGGCACTAATTGATGGAAAAATAAAATAAAAGTCAACTCTAAGTCAGTAAAATATAGACGTGATCGATTTAGGATTTTACCTCTTAAGCAATTCAATTAGCAAGATCCAATATGTGGATTTGAGCCTCCACAATCCCACGTCAAACCCTCCAACTACTAACCCCTCGCTGCTTTAGACATCGTCATTCCTTAGCCACTATTGCGCACCTAACTCCAGCTCGTATCTCCCATGTCGCCAACTTTCGTTGTGCTACCCAGAAGTCACACGCCTAAACGCCTCCGCATGTGCACTCGCGTGCCGTCAGCGCTTGACGTGCGCCGCAGCGTCGCCGAAATCGCAAATCCCTAGCTGCGTTTCTGTGTCGGCCTAGTACCCTACGTAAGCCTCCTTGATGCGTGCGCTTTTTTTTTCTTGAGCGATTTAAGGCAGGAGTGGAAAGAGGGTTCGGATCCTAATTTAGGTCGAGAGGGGAGGCTATACAAAGATGAGGTAATGGTGGGGAACTAGGGTTTGGGTTATGGCTTTAGAATATTTAGGCCCAATAACAAAATGAATTAATCTCTCTTCTTCAAATTGCAAAACAAATCCCAATTTAAATTCAATTCAAAATTATTTTACCTCTTAAATTTAGAGCCACCACAAAAATTCATGCTTTTACCTTTGTCCGAAACAATTTTTCCATAGTTAATTGTTTTGGACTTAAACAATTTTAAAATAATTGTTTATTTCTCAAAATAATTCAAAATTCAAAAATGTCATTTGTTTCACCAAATAAAAATTTAAATTATTTTTGGATTCATAAAACACTGCTCAAATTTAAAATTCAAATTTTAAATCATTATTCTTCTTTTTAGTCCAACATAAACCCAAATATCAACTATATTGAATTAAAGTCAGTTGAAATTCCTGAAATATTCTTTTATCTCATTTGCTAAATATTTTCGCTCTTTATCCCTTCTGAAATATTCCCACAATTTAAATCAGTTTTAAATCCAAACATCCATTTTATTTATTGAAATCCCAATTCAAAAATCCAAAAATATATTTCATTGTGTTTATTTTGCTTAACTCTATATTGAGATGTTAAAGTGATAGTCACAAACGGCATGTGCAGTGATCGAGAGTTATGTATGGCGTGCATGGTGGAGCTGATAAGGTGCCGCGTTAGTTAGAGGTGGCTTTTGGTGCAAATTAGCATGATCGATTTGGAATTTATGGTTTTAGAGCAGAAAATGGTTTTTAGTACAAGCATAATTTTTATAAATAAATATTATTAAAAATTCAAAAAATAGCTTCGAAAAGAAAGTTCGATAATCTGCTTTAATTTGTGGTAGAAATTAGCGTCCAAAAATTTCTCTCAATAAATTAATGCAATTTGTAATGGTTTAGTAATGAATATAATAAGTGGACGCTGATAATATAACTGAAATTTGAACAGAAAATGATTAAAATTATCCTTTGTCAATTGCTCGAAAATCCGTTGCAAATTTAGCAATGGAAAATTCCGCAATTAAAATCTGCCGCTATTTTTAGCTTTTGTTGTAGTGCTGGATATTTCTTTATTAGTTATGAAAAATTCCGAGGAACGAGATTTTAAAGTATAAATTATTAATTGTATTTAGTAATTATTCATAATTAACTATAATAATTTATTAAATGTAAAAAATAGTTTTCATAGTAGATATTATGTTTATTTGTTTATAATAACTATTGTATATTATAATATATAATATAATTAAATTTTCTCTCAAATTAAAAAGTCTGTGTCGTTAGTACTATTTAAATGGACGCACATATCGCGTGCTATTAGTACCTAAATAGGATAGCTTTGGTGTAGCACTTTTCTGGTATCAATGTCAACTTGCCAAAACATCTCTTTATGGATATTAACAAATGTTAATATCACTTAAAAATAGAATTTAGCAATTATATTTTTTTTACAAATTCATAAGACTCATTTACATATATTACCAAACATAATATCATTTAAAATATCAGCTAACAAATAAACTTTCAATACATTTTCCCTCTTTATTAACTGATAATGGAAATAAAAATTGAAACTAACGAAAAATTAAACGATGTAAGGTAGAAATAAAAATTCAAATCGATTCCAATGCAAAAACATAGCCAAATATTTATAAAAATCATTTCTCTTGAATATGTTAAGCACATATAATTTATAAAAAATCAATTTACCCGCGAAGCGTGTGCTATTGTCATGCACGAAAAGCATGCGGTAGCACTCGTTAATCATACTTGGCATTGGCATGCAAGTATGGGTTCGATACCAATCAACAATGAGTATAGATAAAGTTGAAAAGCAGGTGTAAAAGTAATACAGGGAAGTACTATTAGTATTTTCGATTTTTATAAAATTTCGATATTAGAACTAGCTAGCACTACTGGAGTTTTGAAAAATAGATGACTTATCTATAATGAAAAAAAAGTGTGTGTTCGGCTTCCAACTAACCCCTTCAAGGCATGCATACATAAGTATTGAGATAATAACAATAAACAAGGAATGCAAACCAGTATAACAGTATTGTATTGTATAATGGACCGCCATGTAATATGCTGAGTATAAATGGGCCGAGCCCATATGCATGGTATCTGTTATTATAAATACAGAGAGCCAAAACACTATTATGTATAGTTTTTCATTCTCAAAGCAATAAAGATACAATTCTCTCATTTCTTTAACATGGTATCAGAGCCATTTCTTGCTTAACAGCATTGGTCTGATCCAAATCATCTCATCAGAATTAAAATCATCATTTGAGATTTGGTTATATACAGTTTAACAACTGTATATAATACTCTACAATAAATCTCATCATTTAGCATTGTGCCGTGCCAAAAGAAGATAACATCAGATACAATATCATCACACATCATCTTCTTGGTTGCATCAATACTATCAGAGTCAAAGAAAATTCAATTTGCCTAACCTGAATTGCCGTGCCAAGAAGACTGCCTGTCAGTGATCATCATCCAGCCAGTCTTCAGCTACAATCTTCTCAAATTCGGTGAACTTTATCACTGATCATCATTGTTGCATCAACCCCCTCACTGATGGCAGAAGGAAATGAAAACAGTGCTGTCTCACCCACATCTGCATCAAGATCCACCCATAACCAACTCAACACCTCTCAAGAACTTCTCAAAACCATCATTAAACCACATAGCCAAATTATGACCACCCCACTTGATGAAAGCAATTATTTGCTCTGGAAGTTCCAAGTGGAGACTGCAATAAAAGCCTATGGTCTTCAGGAATATGTTCTTGGAACCATCATTAAGCCACCAAGATTCACTGCAGATGCACAAGGGAAGTTAATAGATAATCAAGAACACATTATACATGAAAGGCAAGACAGTTTGGTCAGTTCTTGGTTGTTATCTTCAATAAGTGCAAGTCTTTTGCCACAATTAATAGGTTGCAAGACTGCCCATGAAATATGGCACACAATTGAACAAGTTTTTAGTTCTCAATCTGCAGCAAGAATCATGCAGTATAAAAGGCAATTACTTAACTTAAAGAAAGGGAATCAAACTATGAGAGAATACTTGTCCAAAACTAAGGTAATATGTGATCAGTTAGCCTCTGCGGGCCATAATGTGAGCGATACAGAGCAAATACTGTACTTGCTAAGTGGATTAGATGAGGAATATGAATCAGTTGTTGCTGTTATATCATCAACAGAGAGGTTGCCAACTTTGCAATATGTACATTCCATACTACTAGCACATGAAGGCAGACTAGAGCAAAAAAGACCAACAAACATTGAATACTCTGCAAATTATATTGCTAACAATAAAGGGAAAGGTCAAGAAAGAAACTACAGCAACAAGAATCAACCCAACAGTAGCCAGAGGGGTGGTCAGAGTTACAGGTCAAGAGGAAGGGGTGGTAGATGGAACAATAACAATAATAATAACAGAATAAGATGTCAGATTTGTGAGAAATATGGACACACAGCAAACAGATGCTATTTCAGATTTGATGCTAATTATACACCTTCTCAACAAAGCACTGGCAATTCAAGACAAAACAATCCTACTGCAAATATGGTAGATGCTCAGCAAGGAAGCAAAGAACATTCTGAAAGTACAAGCAATCACTCAGCAAAAGTAGAAGACATTCAAGATGACAGTTGGTACCCAGACTCTGGAGCAACCAACCATGTTACAAACAATCTCAATAATCTGAACCTTGGGAACAAGGAATACAGAGGTAATCATCTATTATACATGGGTAATGGTAGAGCAACACACATAACACACACTGGAAATGCAAGCATTACAGGTGCAAGGCAACTATATCTTAACAATCTTTTGAGAGTACCAGTTATTAGAAAAAATTTAATGAGTGTCTCACAATTTTCTAAAGACAATAATGTGTACTTTGAATTTCATCCAAAGTTCTGTCTTGTGAAGGATGCTCTAACAAATGAAATTCTTTTGCAGGGTAGAGAATGTAGGGGATTATACAAATTTGATGTTGCAAAATCAAGAAAGTGTGAAAGTACAAATCGTTGGTGTAACATGTCTGAAACAAAACTTACTGAAAATTGTAATAGTTATGATATTTGGCATGCTAGATTGGGTCATCCCAACATGAAAATTGTGAGACATGTTCTGAACAATAATAATGATAAAATTCATGTTGAAAATATTCCTTCATTTTACACCTGCACCTATTGTCCAATGGGCAAGAGTCATAAACTTGCATTTCCAAATTCAAGTACTGAGTACAGTAAACCACTGGAGTTTATTGCTACTGATTTATGGGGACCTGCCCTAATATTTACCGACTATGGCTATAAGTACTACATTTCATTTATTGATGCATTTTCTAGGAATGTATGGATCCATTTTCTTAAAGCAAAGTCTGAAACTTGCAATGCAGTGACACGGTTTATAACAGGTGTTGAGAAACAAATAAACTGTCAGGTAAAAATTATTCAAACCGATGGAGGTAAAGAGTTTCTACCACTTAGGGAATTCTTTCAAAAGAAAGGAATAGATCACAGGACAACTTGTCCTCATACCTCTGAACAAAATGGTCTGATTGAGAGGAAGCACAGGCATATTGTAGAGACAGGATTGACTCTACTTGCTCAAGCATCTGTACCCTTGAAATTCTGGCCTGATGCTTTCTCAACAGCTGTATATCTTATCAACAGATTACCAACCAAAGTCCTACAATACAAAAGTCCAATTGAAAAACTGTTAAAGATCATGCCAGAGTATCAGAATTTAAGAGTGTTTGGATGCCTGTGCTTCCCTTGCTTGAGACCTTACAACACCCACAAGTTGCAGTTCAGGTCAACCCCCTGCACATTCTTAGGTTATCCAAACAATCAAAAAGGTTACAAATGTCTTGATAATAAAGGCAGAACATATATATCAAGACATGTAACCTTTAATGAGTGTGAATTCCCTTTTAGCAAAACAGGAAATAACATTACCAAAAAGCTCCACAATCCAAAAATGTCCATACCTCCAATACCTGAAATTACCATACCAGTTGAGAGGCAGGTGATTCAGAATGGAAACAATGCTGCTCAAGAGCAACAGATATTCAGAAATGCTTCAGGTCATAACCAACATGAAGAATCTGAAAGCTCATATCAGTCTCCACACCAAGTTAACACTGATCAAACAGACCATTGCTCAGCATTGAATGATTCTGAACCACCCAATACAGAGCTGGCAAGCACAATGAAAGATAGAGCTCAACAGATTGATCCTGCAAACAGTAACCATCCCATGATAACAAGATCAAAAAGTGGTATATTTAAACCAAAAATATACAATGCAGAGCTACTCAATGAAGAACCCAGTAATTATCATCAAGCATTACAACATGACAAATGGAAAACAGCTATGAAGGAAGAGTATGATGCTCTTACAAGAAATAAAACATGGGATCTGGTTCAGCTACCCGAACATAAAAATATTATAGGGTGTAAATGGACTTACAGGTTGAAGAAAAATCCTGATGGTACAATTCTAAAGTACAAGGCTAGATTAGTAGCTAAAGGATATTCACAACAAAATGGTTTTGATTTTACTGAAACTTTCTCTCCTGTTGTGAAACCATCCACTATCAGGATTGTGCTAACCATAGCCTTGTATAAGAATTGGACCATCAAACAATTAGATGTAAATAATGCCTTTTTAAATGGTGTATTGCAGGAGGAGGTGTACATGGAGCAACAACCAGGATTTAAACAACAGGGAAATGAAAACATGGTCTGCAAACTAAACAAAGCAATATATGGACTCAAGCAGGCACCAAGAGTGTGGTTTGACAAACTGAAACAAACTCTAGCCAGCCTCAACTACATCTCAACAAAATCTGACAACTCTCTCTTTATTAAATTTTATGATGCAACTGTTATATATATACTTATTTATGTTGATGATTTCATAATTACAGGTAACAATAAATCAGAAATCAACAAGGTCATAAAACAACTAAACAGGGAGTTTTCAATCAAAGATTTGGGAGATTTAAACTATTTTCTGGGCATAGAGGTGAAAAGAACATCTGACAACAAACTACACTTGTGTCAAAGAAAGTATATCACAGAAATTTTAATAAAGGCAAAAATGGATAAGGCAAATGCTCTCCCAACACCAATGACTAGCAATTTGCACTTATCAAAAAATAAAGGGGAGCCAGTTGAAAATGAGAAACTATACAGAAGTATTGTTGGTGCTCTTCAATATGCAACAATAACAAGACCTGATATATCATACAGTGTCAACAAAGTTAGTCAATTTATGCAAAAGCCACTGGATAATCACTGGAAGGCAGTTAAAAGAATACTGAGATACATTAAAGGTACAATAAATCAGGGGCTTATTCTACATGCAAGCAACACACTCAATATAAATGGCTATGCAGATGCAAACTGAGCAACCGATAGTGATGATAGAAAATCAACAACTGGATATTGTATCTTTTTAGGAAAAAACCCAATCTCGTGGTGTGCTAAAAAACAACCAACCGTGTCAAAATCCAGTACAGAAGCAGAATTCAGAAGTGTGGCTAGTGCAACAGCAGAGATTATGTGGGTAGAATCATTGTTAAAGGAATTACATATCAAATCTAACACTATACCAACCATTTGGTGTGATAATCTCAGCACTATATCACTCACTGCAAATCCAGTATTACATTCTAGAACCAAACACATGGAATTGGATCTGTATTTCGTTCGTGAGCAAGTGATAAAAGGAAAATTGAAAGTAAATCACATACCGTCATCTTACCAGAAAGCAGATGTTTTTACAAAAGCACTGTCGAGAGTTAATTTTACCAGATTCAAAAAGGAACTGAACATAGATGAAGAAATCCCGAAGTCAAACTTCAGAGCTCCAAATTATCTACCAGCAACAGAGAAACTCGAAGGGCACTCATCAAAGCCTCAACCATTTCAGACTCGTTGCTATCCTGGATCTGAGGTCTGCTTCCTGAAATGAAGCCTCAACGTCTCAGATCCATTGATTACTTCACAAAGCAAAGCATCAACCTTCATGATCAAGCAAACTATGTTGTTTCACCCTCAAAGCTTTCATCTTTTGTCAGATGTGAGATTCTTCGATCTAATAAGACTTCACTGAGGCAAAATCTTACCAGATCCGAAGAAAGCATGAGAAGAGATTTCGTGAAATTTTCTTTTGTGGCGGCCATTTCTAATTCTCGAAGAACCCTAGATCTGGTTTGAGGGGGGGTATTGAGATAATAACAATAAACAAGGAATGCAGACCAGTATAACAGTATTGTATTGTATAATGGACCGCCATGTAATATGCTGAGTATAAATGGGCCGAGCCCATATGCATAGTATCTGTTATTATAAATACAGAGAGCCAAAACACTATTATGTACGGTTTTTCATTCTCAAAGCAATAAAGATACAATTCTCTCATTTCTTTAACAATAAATAAAATGGTTAAAATACATATGGTCACATTTGTTATGCTAGAAAAACCAAATACAGGGAAAAAATGATTATGAAAGAGAACATTGGATCTTCGTAATACTCATTCAAGGGATAAGAAAAAATTCATCAACCTTTGAACACAATATTTCAGAGGTGGGGAAAACTAAACGGCGAAGTAGTTTAATATTGGGGACAAGTAAAATGTAAACATCGTTATTAGTGCATTAAATGAAATATGTGAATCAAGTCATGCAGTAAAACCGCATCACAGTATGAACTCATAGAATTAATATTCATATGCAAAAGGATGCTGCGGATGATTATTTTTCAATTCATACGACAAAGATGTGTGAACTTCTATAGATGACTTAATGGTGCCTTTTGCAAGAATTCGTAAACACAGAAGAAGGGTAGTGTTAGAATAAACCAAATTACTGGATATCAATTTTAGAGCTAGGATCAAGGTACATATTCCACCGATATTTGTTAACATGAAGCTTACAACATACAAATTAGTGTAACATACAGTAAGTGCGATGAATAAGTATAACAATGAAAATGAATTTGTGAAGCAAACTAAAAGTTGGAGGAACTCTATCCTATAAGTTACCTAATAACAACAGTATAACAAAACAAAGTAGTAAGAGTGGCATGTTTTTCGTAATGTGTACATAACCATCACGAAGGTTGGGTATAACACCAGAGTGTTTACATTTTAAGAACGAACTTTTTTATATAGTTTAATTAATTATTTATTGGGGAAAAAAGCAGTTCACAAACTCTTCATAAGGTACCAAAAACATCCCTAAACATAATGTTCTTAGTCCGTCCAGGCTCTTCCAAGCCTTGTTGTTTAATAAGAGTTTTTAATCCTTGATGTGATGTTTTAGAAACTGCTACATATAATTGACCATAGGAAAAAAAACAGGCATGGGTAAGTACACCCTAACGTTGTTCAATGTTTGACCCTAGTTTTTATTTATTTTCATGGCAAAGCAAACTTTTGATTGCAAATGGAGACGACGTAAAATGAACGACCATTTGGTGTCAGATGATTGGTGATCAATTCTAGGAGTTAGAACGGTGTTTCCAATATTTGTACCAGTGATTATTACTGCCTCAATATCTTGGTGCTAATCGTATAACAATTAAACATGTCCCGTTAGAAAGGCCTATACTTCGGTTTAAGTTTCGCAACAACATCTTTGGAATCTCAAGCTTCAGTTTTAGTACATGGTTAGGGATCCTGAAACCTACAGTGTATTTAGAAACTTTGTTGAAATAGGTAAATTTTGATCTTCAATGCCTTCAGACGGTTAACCTATTCTATTGTATCAGCACTTAGGTAAGTTGTAAGACATTCGAATTAATTTCTTCAATACATTCATTTGTTGGTGCCAAATTACAAAGTTCTATTAAATAGTTTGGTTCACAAATGATCTTGCAAATCTGGGTGAATATCGTTCATGATTTGTTGTACAGCATCATAGGTTTCTTGGACTAAAAAATCTATTTGTAAGTTTGCCCAAGTTGGATCTTCACCTTCTTGCATTGTGTTAGCAGGAAGGTTACTATTTCCAACATCTAACACCTATTTGCTAAACTGTTCTAGTTTTCTAATGTCAGAACTTGTACCATTGGTGGCAGTCAAAAGCATGTTAAGTTCAAGTTTATACACCTTACAGCTGGATCTTAACTTAGATTGATAATGGATAAATGACCAATCATATTACGGTATCTTTTGGAATAACCGGTAGCATCTGCCTAAATCATCACCTAACAATACATTTTCATCTCCAAATATTCGGTCATTGGATTCATTTGTACCTTCGTCCATTAAATCGCAAAAAGTTCGATCCAAAACCTCCCGTGAATGATGATACACCATACGAGCCTCGTCCCACATTATTAGATTGGTTTGCACATTTAATTTTTCTAGGTTCGATTGTTTGGGAATAGCACATGTGGTCTCTTCTCCTATGACTATGGTAATTTTGCTAGGTTCCATTGAATGTTTGAATACGCGGATTGCTTAAATACATCACTTTAAATTTGGAAACTATGTACAGTCCAAAAGCTGCCTACTCCAACTGTCCATGTAATGACGTTACTTGCAATCGATAAACATGTACATAGTTAATTGAGTCTTCTCAACACCATCGTATCTTTAAATCCGAATAATGTTGTGGATCTTGGCTTCCAGTTAATGGTGGCTAAACTCAAACTTAGTAGTATTCCAATATAATATACATTTATTATGTACTGTTTAATAAACAAACAGACTTACGTCTATTGGTAGATACTCGAAAACACAATACCACTGTCTAACCGGAGGCATTGCCATATACATAACAAACCCTGAGTCACGCAAGAATCTAGTTGTGAGTATAATCAAAATCATGGTCAGTAAACGTGCACTGTCGGGTTTAAATGTGACATTTTAAAACACACTAAAGTCACTCACACCATACCAAATTCCTTCCACAATTCATCAAAATGGTTACGTGTCATAGCTCTATCCATTGCAATTCATAGCTAAATTCTAATCAATTGAGATATCATAATTTATCCACAATATACGAGTTATTATCAATTTAAATTCAGGTACACTATTTTTAGCTTTCACAAAATGAATTTCACTATTTACCATAATATGGACTTTTTTGACTGCATGTATAAACAATTAACGGTCGCACATGTATTTTACGAGGTTGAATCTGATTTCATTGTTTGTCATGGTTGTAACGACCTGGCTTTTCGATCCTCAAATGTCGACACTAATACATCAATGATATTCATATGTCGAGCACCCAAGTGTCGAAAAGACAGATAGTTTGGATAAAGTACAAAAAAGAAACATAACAAGAAAGATAGAACACAATACCAAAATCTTACCGCAGAACGATAATATATAATATCCAAAAACACAGTACAAAGGGTTACTCCAAAATATAGAGTAATTTCAAAGTTACAAAACCTAAGTGATACCACCACCTTGGATAGCTATAATTGCATATCATCACGATGCTGATACATGCAATATAGCAGTGCAACAGAAATAGAAATAGATAGATATATAGAAGCCTCCAGCTCGTCTTCTAAACTTTGAAGCATCCAAAGTAAAACCTACTTTACTCGACCTCCTCGAAAGATTACACGGGGAATTAAGGAAAACAAAAATATGTGTTAGACATAAGTATGGTATGAGAAAACTCAAGATACATGCATACATGTAGTGGTAACTGTCACGACCGAGAATTTCGATACCCGAAAATCGATATCAATACGTTCACTGTATATAGTACCAAGTAATTGAATGCCGAAAATACTAGATCGTTAAGGAAAAGAAGGAAGATGTAGGAGAAGAAAACAGAAATAACAACACAAAATCTCACAATTGCAAAGAAAAAATATATAATAGATAACAACTGATCTTTATACAAAAAGAACTATAACTGTTTTTATACATTACATCATCAGAGTACAACACAAATCAATAGCACAATACTAGATAGTTATAATAACTTGTCATCTCAAATACTGAATATATAGCTACAATAGCAATGGAATAAAAACCAAGTACGTGTGATATGTCTCGTCATCCAGCTCATATCCTGAGTTCCATGGCATCCTATCTTGTATCTGTAATACTCGGTCTGACCCGAGCATTATAATAAAATAACATCCGAGTCAGTCAGGAAAACCAGCATGAGAAAAACACACTCAATTTGAATTATTAAACTTTCAAAATCCTTTGAAAATTAAAGGTATCTCGTAAGACCAAGCCACACATAAACACGACGAGTTTTTACCTTAAGATAACCAAAACATTTCATATCAAATCCTTTGATATTATAGCAGTGTCTAAGTTTAAATACTTATTCAAATATCTGAAATGCTTGCATCTTACCTTAAGATAACCAAAACATTTCATATCAAATCCTCTGATATTATAGCAGTGTCTAAGTTTAAATACTTATTCAAATATCTGAAATGCTTGCATCTCACCTTTCATCATAGTTGGAAACAATCAAAACCGTATGACGCTTATTGGAGAATGGATTCCATCTGAATGATTAGGCATTGGGGTATCACCTATCACAGTATATGTCTAGAACAATGTACCGAGCACCATGCCAGGATCCCCTGCTACATAAGACCGGACTATCCGTAACCTGGATAGACCAAATATTTTATCACCTCGGGTGTTCCCACCCTTTCCGAGCTCCATCCATAAATCGTAGTAATAATATCTGAGGGTATCTAGAAAGGTGATACATATATCCTACTTGGGTGCTACCCAATTAGCCTTGCCCCATGCTTTCCAGTCATTCCCGATGGATGAGGCTAGATGCTACAATTACCTTTCAAGGAATTTAACTTAGAATGCTCGTTGCCGCCTTAATGACAATGTACTGATAGCATTCATCCATACAAGTCCGTTTCGGGTACAAACGGAACCTAAGGCACTATTCCTACTACATCCATTTTGGAATCACCCTTAGGATTAGTAGCGATTAGCCCTTACACTTCACTGCTCCATCTTCGCCTCCATGCTCTTGTTTTCCTTTCGGAAAACGTACTCGTTGGATCGAAGTGGTTTACGGTTAACTTATCCGATCTCAGTCTCTTCGAAAACGACGTTCGATATTTTCTGGTAAACTCAACCCTGGTTCTCTAGAAAATAAACAGACGAGAATAAGATCGGAGATCACCTCCTAACCGTTAGTGGATGGATTTCCTTATCAATGTCCTAGAAGAACGAAACGAGTTTATACATAGAGTATAGCACCTCAAATGGTAACTGTATTATATAAATCCCGTATTTCTCCTCGATATTCCCAAAGTTATATTTTGGGTCCAGATTTGATAGTCGGTTATTTAACTACCAAATAAATAATCATTCAACCAAATATTCTATTTTCCACTGAAAAACACAAGTCTAGTCTTGATTTCATTTTAATAAATTAAATCTCGTTGTCCAAAATATATACTTATCTTATCGAGTTAGTAAATCCACCAAAACTATTCTTTAAAGATATTTAGAAAACCTTTAAAATAATTTTGAAAGTACCACTGCGGTATCAAACCAAAGATTCACAGCTCAATGGTTACATCTCTATCCCAGAAAAATTCAAGACTTAACTATAGGCACTCACTGCCTCTTATTACGCCATGCGAGTACCATTACTTTCCAAAAATTTTATTCAATAAATTTTTTTAAAAATAATGCTTATGAAATTTCTATAATAATTTTTCAAGTAAATTTTAGGCAGTTACTCTTTAAATTAAAAGTTATTATAAAATAATCTTAATATAGAATAATCCATCTCTTAAAATAATAGTATTGATTAATTTTTAAGTAATATTTAACTTAATATCAACCATTTATAAAAACAACTTAATTAATGCTTAAATATACTATAAACAATTTTAAACAACTAAATAATTATTTTTTTGAAAATATTACTAACACTTTTAAATTTCCTAATTAACACTTAAAACCCTCCCTTTAAAAAATAATTTTAACTTCTCAAAAAATATATTTTTTCAACTCTGATATAGCCAGTCTAATCATTTATAAATCCTTCTTAATTTATTTGTAGTTTGATTTACGTTCCAATTCCGTAAATTCTTTTTTTTACGATTCCACAAATAAACCTACCATTTATTTTTTTAACCGATTTTCCCATCCTTTTAAAAATCCTCACCGTGAATTTATAACTTCAATTTATCCACTGATAATTACTTCATTTTATTTATAAACTCCGTTTATAAATTCCATAGACTCATTTTCCTTTTTATCATTGTTTCACAACACTTAATCCATTTTTAAATCAATTTTTCTAAATTAAATTTTCATTTTTAATTTAATTCTTAAATAAACTAAATATATTCCAAAGTCCACAAATTTCAGATCCCACTTCCTTTTTATGATTTAAAGTCTTATTTAAATCTAAAACATCAATTTCATATTTTATTTTCAAATTTCCTTTTTATTTTTCCCAAACCATTCTAAATCCCGATTTTCTTTTTAAAAAATAAATCCCCTTTTCACTTAAACGATATTACTTAAGTTCTATTATTTAAAATCCTTTAATTTAACTTATATCCAAAATCCCTATTTTCCTTATTTCAAAATTTATCAAGCCCAATTTTTGAAATAAAACTATTTATTTTACCTAATATTCATTTCTTTAAATAAATCCAAAATTCAACTATAAATTTTTTACTTCATCCAATTCTCCTTTAAATCTCTTTCCAAATTTTAAACATTTATCATTGGTATTTAAAAATACCAAAATCCAACCAGTAATATCGTGGCATCCCATAAATTCAAATTTCACTATAATCTATCCAGATTATTCAAACAAACCATATCACCGAATATGAAAATAATTTCAATATTTTTGAGGAATCTAGTTGGATCCCTCCAACCTGTTTCTCTGCATCCACAGATATTAATACAATATAAAAATACCAATCCCACTTTGAGGGGGATATCGCGGTATATGGGGTCATTTGCACTTATGTGGAGTGCATATGGTCTCATCCGCTATATATATGGAGGAATATCAATCACTTCATTATATATATATACTACTATATATAATATCACATCCAACTGATAATAATTATCAAATGCAACCAAACAACCAATTATTAATTTTAACTATTTAAAATTAATTGCTAATCCAAAATTGAGTAAGATTAACCCACCTTGATTTTTATTGCCAATATCCAGATTTTTAAACTAAATCGAACATCGTCCGATTTAATTTAAAAATCCCGACAGATTTCGAAAAATTCCAAACCACTTCTAGAAATGTGAATTTTTGCAGCTATGAGTTTATCATGATCGACTTCGTGATTTTTGGACCTCGTATAAATTAGTGATAGCTTTAATAACATTAACGAATTAAAATATATACTAATTCCATTAATATTGACTTAAGAAAATTAATTACCTTAATAACGGTAATTAACGATTGATTTCCCTTATTAAGCTAAACACAAAATCTGCCAAGCCTACACCTTCTTCCTGCTCTCATCCATGTGACTCCAGTCCTCCACGTTCCCACCACCTCGACTACAACCATCGACAATTTACATTCACCCAAAATCCTAAGCTCGACACCCTTTGCCCCTTCTACTGTGACTTCATCCTCCTCAAATAGCTGCCCCACCAACCATCCCTATTCGCGACTTGGAACCCCTCCTCCTCAGCCTCGAAATTATTGCAACCCCTAGAAGTGGCCGCCTCCATCATTAGAGCCCACGGCCGTGAAAACTATTCCATGCCCAAACACCCAAGTCACCATGCCCATATCTTCCACATATGCCTGCCACTGCTCACACGACTTCATACTCCCACCCTCCCCTCTTGTGCTCACCTAGTGTCGCACGTGAATCCCTTCCTCACGATTGCTTACTCCCTCGACAATATATAATCCCCTTTTTTTATATACGAATTCGATTTGTGAATCAACCGAAAGGATGAAGGAAGAGGAACTCGCGATTTAATCATGAAATCCTTTTTTTGTATAATTCGACCATTTTCTTTCTTTCGAACTGCTTTGAAAATCTGGAGGTGAGAGGAGAAAAGATGGCGAACAAATGAAATACCACATTATTTAAACAGACAATTCATCCTACTTTTTTCCTTTTCTTCCTACACCTGCATGATTTAAAAGAAAAGAGGTGGATCAACATATTCAAATATTCATATATATATATATATATATATATATTATTTAAATTTTAAATCGTCTCGAATTCACAACTTAAAATCTCGACCTCCTATCGAGGCATGCCGCTAGGCGTTTAAAATGTTATACCTCTATTATAAACGTAATGGAAAAGGTTTCGAGTCCTAATTCGATCATATGGAGAAGATAGCTTTTATACCCAATTATTATATCAAATTTTCGATAAATTTATTAGCGCGTTTATATCCCGTAAGACCAAACCAGAACTCCAAACGTTACAAAATTTGAAAGTCGATAATAATACACTATTACGGATCCAATGGAACGGTTTTCATCAAATTTCGAGACTACGCCCCGGAAGGCTATTTTTAAATGTTAATTCAAATGATATATTTTTAAAACTGAAATCACTTTTAAATTCAATTTTTAAACTTTTACCATTTTCATTATTATAAATATAAATTTTATAACCCTCTAAACTATTTTTAACAAGCTTAAAACTCCAGATTCAATATTTTTCCCAATTTTTAAATATTAAATTCAACAACTAAATTATCCTATAAATGGTTATATTTGAAATTCAAGTTAAAAATTAACTTTTAAATATTTAGGATCAATTACATATTCCTATTCCAAATATCCAAAATTCTGGATCATTACATTCCTCCCCCTTATAAGAATTTCGTCCCCGAAATCGCTAGGTAAGAAGAATGGACCAAAACCCGTTAACTATTTTCCCAAAACCAAATAGTTTCAACAACTTTCCGAAAACAATTTCCATTGGAAACACTTCATCACTTTACTATTTTCCAAATTGATCTATAGATTTTGAATAACATTATTCCCTCCATCATCCAAATTATAATTTAAAACCAAATTTTAAATTATCAAAATTTTCTTCAAAATTTTTCCAACTCCTTAAATTTTTCTAAAAATTTCGCCGTTGTCTTCTTTGCACGGATAGATCGAAACAATTACAAAACTGCCTTTACGAGCTAAAATCAATCAAAGAAAACAAAAGCCAAGTGGCTCAATCAGAAAATCATCAAATTTCAAACACAATTTAAGCACGTACCTTTTTGTTGGGAAATCAAATTTTTACTTCTGAAATCGAGGACATCGATTTAGCTTTTGCTTTTAAATACCTGCATCTCACTTTTTAACAGTATCCAATCATAAAATTCAAAATCATTTAGTTCATTTCTTTTTAAATTTTCAATATTTGCTTTTCTTAAGCCCGTACGATGTACATATATCATCCATATGTAATATCAACTCTGATCGCTCACTCGATCACACAAATTTTACTTCTGAACTAGTATCGTTCACCCGACTTTCTAGTGCGGACTCAGATCCGGTTCCTTGATCAGAAACCGTCATCCTCCTTGCATAGCCATATACTATGATAGTGAATTTCAAGATCAATCAAAAATCCATATGCAGGATTCGCCGTCGAAAATCGAGTGAAAAATCCTGACTCAGATCGATATAACTATCTTGAAATTATGTGCTCGAATCCAGGTCAAATCATTATGCAAATAAAATAATATATGTACAGCTTATGTTTTTATTTTCAGTTGATTCTTTGCCACATCAAGTTCTTTTTACGCACATTTACCTTCATTTCCATTCAATTATTCTCAAATCATTACTCGCACTCATTTTATTTTCCATCCACTTATTCACAATTATCCTTTTATACAACTTTTATTTAATCTTCATTCAAATATTAACTTAGTATTTTTCCCAATACCAATTTTACTTAAGAACTTCACCATCAATTTCTTAAGTCTATTATAAACCTTTATATAATGTTCTTATATTTAATTCCACTTCTATTCAAATTAAATTCCAATTTCTATTTGACCTAATTTATCTCCAAATCTTAAATATTGAATACTATCAACCATATCTCAAACCATATTTAATTAACCAATTCCTTTAATTAGTTCCATTCACTAATTTATTCATATCTCAATCAAATTTTATTTAGTCCACTCGAACAAAATTTTCAATTTCACTTTATTCAACCTAATTCAAATTAAATAGCATTCCAACATTCAATTTCAATTTCATTTCTTACAAATTATGTTCATCCACTAATTTATTTCCAACTTAATAAATTTTAGTCCAATAACTTATTCCATTTAGCCTACCAGGCTTAATCTCTCAAAATTCACTTAATTTTTAAACTTAAGTCAAGTTTAATTCCATTCCAATTCAGCTTATTTAATTGGTTTACTTTACTAATTTATTTCATGTTCACACTTGTTTCCACTTAACTCTTCTCAAATAAATTCCATTCCAAACAAATTTCAAATTCTTATAAGTTATCAAACTATTTTATTCTATTTCCCAAATAACATTTTAGATTAAACCCAGAGTTTTGACAATTACTTAAGTATTTCAAAATCATTTTTGAAATCAATTACCTACACACAACCCATTTGTATATTAAATTATTCCTTTGCATATCAAAATCAAACCAGTTTTCCAAATAAACTCCAATTCAAAACATTTTAGGTAGCAATTTCTCCCTTGGAAACTCGAAAATGAAAGTCGATGATGCTGCAGTCATCGTCGGAATTATTTTCCAACGACCGAAGTGAGTTCAGTGCTTTTATTCCCTTAAAACAACTTTCAAATATTTTTATTTCAAATCTCAATAGATTCCATTTCCAATCCCAAAATATGTCCAAATAATATCACTATTAATTTTACAATTTTGAAAAACATTTCAAAACCAACAGGATTTAAATTCCTAAATTTTCAAATTTCAAATTCTTTACATCTATATTTAAATATCGCCTGGAATTTCATTCCACTTCAAATTATAAATCACATTTATAAACTTATATTAACAAACTCCATTTCGTTACATGAATTAATTTCTTAACTTTTAGTTATAATTTCGATTTTTTATTTAATTTCCACAACAACAATGATTATAATTTAATATTATCATTTCCTAACAACCAAGCACACCATATACACTATAATAATTTACGAAAATTATTTCTTTTATATATAAAAATAGTTTGGGTAAAATTATTTTATTTACCCCATTTTAAAACAATACCAAGAATTTCGACATCCGAAAATCGACATCAATACGTCCACTATATAGAGTGTCGAGCAACCGAACGCAGAAAATACCAGATTGTTAGGGAAAAGAAGGAAGAGGTAGAAGAAGAAATCAAAAATAATAACACAGAATCTCACAATCGCAGAGGAAGCATATATAATAGACGACGACTGATCTTTATACGAAAAAACTATAACTATTTTTATACATTACATCATCAAAGTAAAAAAAATCAATAGCATAATACTGGATAGTTATAATAACTTGTTCTCTCAAATATTAAATATACATCCTACCATAAACAGCGGAATAAAAACCAAGTACGTGTGATACGTCTCATCATCCAGCTCGTCTCCTGAGCTCCATAGCATCCTATCATGTATCTGTAATACTCGGTATGACCCAAGCATTATAATAAAATAACTCCCGTGTCAGTCTGGAAAACTAGCGTGAGAAAAACACACTCAATTTGAATTATTAAAGTTTCAAAATCCTTTGAAAACCAAAGGTATCTCGTAAGACCACGCCATATATAAACATAATGGGTTTTTAACTTAGGATAACCAAAACATTTCATACTAAATCCTCTGATGTTATAATAGTGTCTAACTACGAATACTTATTCAAATAGCTGAAATGCTTGCATCTCACGTTTCAGCATAGTTGGCACAATAAAAACCATACGGCGATTATTGGGGAACGAGTTCCATCTGAACGACTAGGTACTGGGGTATCACCTATCACTGTACATGTCTAGAACAATGTATCGAGGACCATGCCGGGATCTCCTACTACATAAGACCGGACTATCCCTAATCTGGATAGACCGAATATGCTCACCCTAGGTGTTCCCACCCTTTTCGAGCTTCATCCATAAATCATAGTAATAATATCTGAGGGTATCTAGAAAGGTGATAGACATATCCTACTTGGGTGCTACCCACTTATCCTTGCTGCATCCGCTCTGCTTTTCAGTCATTCTCGGTTGATGAGGCTAGAGGCTACGATTACCTTTAAGGAATTTCACTTAGAATGCTCATTTACCCACCAATGATTATGTATTGATAGCATTCATCCGTACAAGTCCGTTCTGGGTTAGAATGGAACCGAAGACACTATTCCTACTACATCCATTTTGGAATCACCCTTAGGATTAGTAGCGATTAGCCCTTGCACTTCACTGCTCCATATTTGCCTCCATGCTCTTGTTTTCCTTTCGAAAAATGTACTCGTTGGATTGAAGTGGTTTTCGGATAACTTATTCGATCCCGGTTTCTTCGAAAACAACGTTCGATATTTTCTGGTAAAATCAACCTTGGTTCTCTAGGAAATAAACAGACAAAAATAAGATCGGAGATCACCTCCTAACTGTTAGTGGACGGATTCCCTTATCAATGTCCTAGAAGAACGAAACTAGTTTATACACACAGTACAACACCTCGAATAGTAAATGTACCATATAAATCCCGTATTTCTCCTAGATATTCCAAAAGTTATATTTTTGGTCCAGATTTGATAGTCGGTTATTTAACTACCAAATAAACAATCATTCAATCGAATATTCTATTTTCCACTGAAAAACCCAAGTCTCATCCTGATTTCATTTTAATAAATTAAATCTCTTTATCCAAAATATATACTTATCTTATCGAGTTAAGTAAATCCAACATAACTATTCTTCAAAGATATTTGGTAAACCTTTACAATACTTTGGAAAGTACCACTGCGGTATCAAACCATGGATTCATAGCTCAATGGTTACGTTTCTATCCTGGAGAAATTCAAGACTTAACTGCATGCACTCATTGCCTCCGATTGCGCCATGCGAGTATACCATTACTTCGCGAAAATTTTATTCAATAATTTTTTTAAAATAATGCTTATGAAATTTCTATAACAATTTTTCAAGTAGATTTTAGGCAGTTACTCTTTAAAATAAAGTTATTATAAAATAATCTTAATATAGAATAATCAATCTCTTAAAATAATAATATTGATTAAATTTAAAATAATATTTAACCTAATATCAACCATTTATAAAAACTACTTAATTAATGATTCAATATACTTTAAACAATTTTAAACAACTAAATAATTAATTTTCTGAAATATTCCCAACACTTTTAAATTTCCTAATTAATACTTAAAACCCTCCCTTTAAAAAAATAATTTTAACTTCTCAGGAAAATATATTTTCAACTCCGATATAGCCAGTGTAGCGACCCGCAGTTTCGTACCCATTGTGTTAATAATAATTCTTCCTCTTCAACCCAAAGTGTACGAAAGAGCGAATAACTAGGGTAAAGGATGAAGAAAGAGGTAGGAGAAGAAGATTAAAACACCATCAGAGTCTCACAATCGTAGCGGAATAAAGTATAATATATAATAACAACCTTTAAATATAAAGAAAATTGTACTGTTATATATACATATCATTATCAGAGTTCAACAATCATCCATTTATTTGGACAGCTTATACTTGTCCTTACACAACGAAAATAATAACAAAGTACGAAGATACGTCTCTGTCATCCAGCTTGCCTCTTGGGCTCCATAGCATATTATACTGGATCTGTTCAACTCGGTCTAACCTAAGCATTATAAATAAATAACATCCGAGTCAGTCTGGAAAACCAGCGTGAGAAAACACACTCAATTGAATTATTAAAGTTTTCAAAATCTTTTGAAATCAAAGGTATCTCGTAAAACCATGCCACAAATAAACAAGTCGGGTTTTTACATTATGATAACCAAAACATTTTTATCAAATCCGTCTGATATTATAATAGTGCCTATAGAAAGTAAAATAAAATATAGTTGAAATGCTTGCATCTCACGTTCCAGCATAGTTGGGCACAATCAAAACCGTATGGATGCTTATTGGAGATTGAATTCCATACAATGACATGACTACTGGGGTACCACCTGCCATAGTACCTGACCTAGATCAGCGTATCGAGGACCACTCTCGATCCCCTGCAACACAAGACCGGCCTACCCCTAACCTAGATAGACAAACTAAGATCATCCGCGGTTGGGATCAGCAACCGCCACACAGCCGATATCAAAGGGACTCTAGACAGGGACGACCTTACCCTAATTGGGTGCTACCCACTTAGCCTTGCTACACCTCCCCTGTTTTAGCCATTCTCGGTTGATGAAGCTTAAGGCTAAGTGTTACCTTTTAAGAACGAATTTCACTTAGAATGCTCATCGCCCTCCAATGACGATGGTCTGATAGCATTCGTCCATACAAGTTGCCCTGGGTCTGGACAAATCGAATCACCATCTTCATCATCTTTACGGTATTCATTCGCTACGTTTAAACTGGATCGAAGTGGTTTTCAGCTAATTAAATCGGATCCTAGTCTCTTCGAAACGATCAGCACATTTGCCAATTATTCATAGTCTGTTATTTAACTATCAAATTAAACAATCATTCAACCAATTATTTTATTTCCATTGAAAACACAAAGTCTTATTAAATTTCGATTTTAGATAAATTAAATCACTTTATCCAAAAATATACACTTAAAAACATTTAAAATAAAACTACTTAAATCACTTTATTCAAAATAATAATTATGAAATTCTATAATAATTTCCCAAGTAAAACTTAGCCTAAAACTACCTTTAAAATAAAACTGTTATATGAGGTATAAATATTTAATAGTTATCCTTTAAATCATAATACTAGTTTAACCTTTAAAAATAACTAACTACTGTAATTAACTTAATTAATATTTACTTTAAATTTTTTAAAACAATTTAAATAATAAATTTCTCTAAAAACATTCTTTTAAAACGTCTTTAAAACTTCTAGTTTATACTTAAAAATCTTCCTTTAAAAATATATTTAGCTTTTTAGGAAAATACACTTTCACTTCAATATAACCCGTCTAACCATTTATAAATCCTTTTCGATTTGTCTCCAATTTAATTTATGTCCCAATCCCGTAAATTTTCTTTCCCATACTTTTAAAAATAAAACTCTTTGTTATTTTTAAAACAATTTACTCATCCCTTTATAAATTTCCACCGTGAATTTATACTTCCAAATTATCCACTGATAATTACTTCACTTTGTAAAACTTCGTTTATAAATTCCATACTCTCACCTTCCTTTTAATCACTGTTTCAAAACACTTAATCGATTCTCAAATCGATTTCCTGCATTAATTCCATTTTGAAGTTTATTTCTTGATTTACTCAAGTTTATTCCAAAATCCATAAATTCCACATTCACTTCTTCATTATGATTTAAAAACTTATTTAAATCTGAAACTTTAATTTTATATTTTATATTTTTCCTAAATTTCCCCTTTATTTTTTATTTTCAAATCCGTTTTAAACTTCGGATTTTAAAAATAAATACTTTTATACTTAACCAAACGCTTACACCCCATTATTAAATCCTTTTATTAAATTATTTCAAAATCGCTACCTTTCCATATTAGAAATTATCAAGTAAAATTTTATAATCAAACTATTCATTTTTTCCAAATTCATTACTTTTAAATTTATCCATCTTTACTATAAATTTATTTCTTTAATTTTTCCCTTTTTATTTCCCTTTAAAAATTCAATATTTATATTTTTAAAATGTCACAATATATCCAACAATATATTAACATCAAATAAATTAATTTTTCCAACATACAGATTATTCAACATTTCATATATCACTCAAAGGAAAATAAATTTAATGTTTTTCAAGAATCCACTTAGATCTCTCCAACCTATTTCCCTACATCCATACATGTTAGCACAATGTAAGATACCAATCCCACTTCGAGGGGGATATCACGGTAGATAGGGTGATCTGCTATTATAAGGGGAGCATAGGGTCTCATCCACTATATAATGCAGGAATATCAATCACTCTAATATATATATATATACATACTTCTATATATAGTATTACATCCAGACTGATAATAAGTTATCATTTCAATCAACTATCCAATAATTTAAATTTCAACTATTTAAATTAACTGATAATCCAATTTGAGTGAGATTAACTCATCTTTTATTTTATTTGCAATCCAATCCAAACGGCTCGTCTCATCATGATTTTTAACCTTGTATAAAAATTATATGGTTTATTAACATTTGAAATAATCAGACAATCAGTTACCATTTTTTAATTTAATTTGAACTAACTTTCCTTTAAATAATTTTTAGTAACTAAAATAATTAAATAAGTTAATTTAAACAAGTTAATCACCCTAATAGAAAATTTTAAAATTAAACAGTAAGTGAATATATATATATATATATGTATATTTGTATATTTTTTTGGAACTATATATATATATATATATATATATATATATATATATAAACATGATCTACATAGATTTAAAGCTCTAACTTTTTTAATATAAATTCTTCAACATTTGAAATCTCTAAAAAAAAATTCTGTTTACATTAAACTTATCACATTAACTCTTTTTTTTAGTTTAAACATGATTACACAAGAAAAAAAAGTATGTAACTTTATTACTTTTAATCAAATCCTATACTAAAATCAAAGACATTATATACTTCACTGCCTCAAAAACCCGCCATCACCATGCTCGACCTTGGCCACATCCCACGCCACAAGTGAACCATCACCGCCCGTACAGCCTCCAACCCCAGGCACTCATGCGCCTCCCCCTGAAGCCGTCGCTCCTCCAATGCCAAATCACGCCGCACTCGCCAGAGAAATCGAACAACACTTCCTCGCGAGGCCACACATCATAATGCACAACCATTTTAAGCTCGAACCACATTGCCTCATGGTCGACGTCGGCCCTCTTCCCTCTGCCACGTTGCGCTTCCATCTTCCCTTTGACTTCCTCGTGCTCGAGCTCGAGACGAACCACGCTACACTGTCGCGATTCCTTTATTTTTATTTTGAAATCGGCCGACTTTAGTTTTCGTTTGATTTGGTTTGAATTTAATAGGGAGAGGAGAATTTGATTTTTGTTTTGACTTAGGGAAAAGAAATTGTTCGGCATGAAATATGCTTGTTTTCTTTCTCTTCAATTTTGAGTTTGCTATGCAGTTTTTAAAAAGGAATGAAGGGAACAAAATGTGATGTTGGCGTGTACAAGGATGGCTATAGTGATTTGGAAAGGAGACAGAATAACCGCTGACGGAAAAGAATTAAAGCTAAAGGTTGACTACAATATACAAATATATATATATATATATATTAGTTCAAACTCAAATTGTCTCGATAAATGCAACTTAAAATTTTAAACTCCTATTGAGGTATGCGGCTAGGCGTTAATAATGTTATATCCCTATTTCGAACGCAGTGGAAAAGGTTTCGAGTCCTAATTCGATCGTACGGAGAAAATAGCTTTTTGGATCCAATTATTATATTGAATTTTCGGTATAAATCTTAGTGCGTTTACCTACCGTACGATCACACGACAACTCCAAACACTATGAAATTTGAAATCCGATAATAATACACTATTACGCATCCAATGGAATTGGTTTCATCAAAATCCAAGACTGTGCCTCAGAAAGCTATTTTTAAATATCAATTTAAACGACATATTTTCAAAAATTGAACAAATCATTTCCAAATTCAATTTTAAAACTTTTATTGTTGTCAGTATTCTCAATATAAATTTTATAAGCCTCCAAAATATTTTTAATAAGCTTAAAGCTCAAGATTTCATGTTTCACCCAATTTCCTATTATTAAATCCAGTAATTAAATTGTTCAATAAATAGTTATATTTGAAATTCAAGTTAAAAATTAACTTTTGAATATTTAAAATAAATTAAATATTTCAATTTTAAATATCTAAAATTATGGGTCGTTACAGCCAGTTTAATCATTTATAAATCTCTCTATACTTATTTCCAGTTTGATTTACATTCCAATTCCGTAAATTCCCTTTTCACGATTCCACAAATAAACCTACCATTTATTTTTTTAACCGATTTTCCCATCCCATTATAAATCCTCACCGTGAATTTATAACTTTAATTTATGCACTGATAATTACTTCACTTTATTTATAAACTTCGTTTATAAATTCACTAGTCACATTTTCCGTTCTATCACTGTTTCACAAACTTAATCCATATTTAAGTCATCAATTTCATATTTTATTTTCAAATTTAATTTTTATTTTTCCCAAACCATTTTAAATCCTGAATTTTTTTAAAAATAAATCCCCTTTTCACTCAAACAATATTACTTAAGTTCTATTATTTAAAATCCTTTAATTTAACTTATATCCAAAATACCTATTTTCCTTATTTCAAAAATTATCAAGCCTAATTTTTGAAATCAAACTATTTATTCTACCCAATATTCATTTCTTTAAATAAATCCAAAATTTAACTATAAATATTTTTACTTCATCCAATTCTCATATTAGATCACTTTTCAAATTTTAAACATTTATCATTGGTATTTAAAAATACCAAAATCCAACTAGTAATATTATGGCATCCCATAAATTCAAATTTCACTATAATCTACCCAGATTATTCAAACAAACCATATCATTGAATATGAAAACAATTTGAACATTTTTGAGGAATCCAGTTGGATCCCTCCAACCTGTTTCCCTGCATCCACAGATGTTAATACAATATAAAAGTACCAATCCCACTTCGAGGGGGATATTGCGGTATATGAGGTCATCCGCTATTATGCGGGGAGCATAGGGTCTCATCCGCTACATATATGCGGGAATATCAATCACTCCATTATATATATACTATTATATATAATATCACATCCAACTGATAATAATTATCAAATTCAACCAAACGACCAATAATTAATTTTAACTATTTAAAATTAATTACCGAAATCCAAAATTGAGTGATATTAACTCACCTTGATTTTAGTTACCAATATCCAGATTTTTAAACTAAATCGAACATCGTTCGATTTAATTTAAAAATCTCGACGGATTCCATAAAATTCCAAACCACTTCCAGAAATGTGAATTTTTTTGCAGTTACGAATTTATCATGATCGATTTCGTGATTTTTGGACCTCGTATAAATTAGTGATAGCGTTAATAACATTCACGAATTAAAATATATACTAATTCCATTAATATCGACTTAAGAAAATTAATTACCTTGATAACAGTAATTAACGATTGATTTCCCTCATTAAGCTAAACATGAAATCTGCCAAGCCTACACCTTCTTCCTGCTCTCAGTCATGCGACTCCAGTCCTCCACGTTCCAACACCTCGACTACAACCATCGATAATTTGCCTTCACCCAAAATCCCAAGCTCGACACCCTCCGGCCCTTCTACCGCGACTTCGTCCTCCCCAGGTAGTTGTCCCACCAACCACCCCTAATCCATGACCTGGAACCCCTCCTCCTTAACCTCGAAATTATCGCAACCCCTACAAGTGGCCACCTCCATCATCAACGCCTACTCCTGTGAACACCATTCCATACCTAAACACCCAAGTCGCCATGACCATCCCTTCCACCTACCACTGCGACTACTCATGCGACTTCAGACTCGCACCCTCCCCTTTCGTCCTTGCCAAGTGTCGCATGCGAAGCCTTCCTTTCGATCGCTTACTCCCTTGACAATCGATAATCCTGTTTTTTATACATGAATTCGATTCGTGAATCAACTGAAAGGATGGAGGACAAGGAACTCGCAATTTAATTGTGAAATCCTTTTTTTATAACTCGGCCATTTTCTTTCCTTCGAACTGCTTTGAAAATCTAGAGTGAGAGGAGATAAGGTGGCGAACGAATGAAATACCACGTGATTTAAACAAACGATTCATCCCATTTGTTTTGCTTTTCTTCCTACGGCCGCATGATTTAAAAGAAAAGAGGGGGAAAAGATGGAAAGTGTGTTTGAATAGGTTAACTATAGTGATTTTAAGAGAGGTGAGAAAGTTCTAATGTGAAATATCTTGACCAGCCAACATATACAAATATATATATATATATATATTATTTAAATTTTAAACCGTTTCGAATTCGCAACTTAGAATATCGACCTCCTATCAAGGCGTACCGCTAGGCTTTTATAATGTTATACCTCTATTCCAAACGCAATGGAAAAAGTTTTGAGTCCTAATTCGATAGTACGGAGAAGATAGCTTTATGGACCCAATTATTATATTGAATTTTCGATAAATTTTTTAGCACGTTTATATCCCATACGACCAAACGTTAACTCCAAATTTCATAAATTTTGAAATTCGATAATACTACACTATTACGGATCCAATGGAACTGGTTCCGTCGAATTCTGAGACTATGCCCCAGAAGGCTATTTTTAAATGTTAGTTCAAACGATATATTTTTAAAACTGAAAAAATCACTTTTAAATTCAATTTTAAAACTTTTATTATCTTCATTATTATAAATATAAATTTTACAAGCCTCTAAATTATTTTTAACAAGCTTAAAACTCCAGATTCAATATTTTTTTCAATTTCCAATTATTAAATTCAACAATTAAATTATCCAATATATAGTTTTATTTGAAATTCAAGTTAAAAATTTAATTTTTAAATATTTAAAAGCATTTAAATATTCCCATTTCAAATATTCAAAATTCTGGGTCATTACATTCCTCCCCCCTTATAAGAATTTCGTCTCCGAAATTGCTAGGAATGAAGAATGGTGTAAAACCCGTTAATTATTTTCCCAAAACCAAACAGTTTCAACAACTTTCCAAAAACAATTTCCATTGGAAACACTTTATCACTTTTACTATTTTTCGAATTCATTTATAGATTCTGAAAAACATTACTCCTTCGATCATCCAAATTATAATTCAAAAACCAAATTTTAAATCATCAAAATTTTCTTCAAAATTTTTCCAACTCCTTAAATTTTTCGAAAAATTTCGTTAGCATCTCCTTTGTGCGGCTAGATCAGAACAACTACAAAACGGCCTCTATGGGCCCAAATCAATCAAATAGAACAAAAGCCAAGTGGCTAAATCAAAAAATCATCAATTTCAAACACAATTTAAACGTGTATCTTTTTGCCGGCAATTAAATTTTTACTTCTGAAATCGAAGACATCAATTTAGCTTTTGCTTTTAAATACCTGCATCTCACTTTTCAATAGCATCCAATCATACAATTCAAAATCATTTAGTTCATTTCCTTTTAAAATTTTCAATATTATCTTTGCTTAAGCCCGTACGATGTACATATATCATCCGTACGTAATATCAACTCTGATTGCTCACTCGATCACACAAATTTTACTTCCGAAGTAGTATCGTTCACACGACTTTCTAGTGCGGACTCAGATCCGGTTCCTTGATCACAAACCGTCATCCTCCTTGCATAGCCATATACTATGATAGAGAATTTCATGATCAATCAAAAATCCATATTCAGGATTCGCCGTCGAAAATTGATTGAAAAAAACTAACACGGATCGATATAACTATCTCGAAATTATGTGCTCGAATCTGGATCAAATCATTATGCGAATAAAATAATATACATACAACTTACGTTTTTATTTTCAGTTGATTCCTTACCACGTCAAGTTCTTTTTATGCACATTTACCTTCATTTCCTTTCAATTATTCTCAAATCATCACTCACACTCATTTTAATTTCCATCCACTTATTCACAATTATCCTTTTATACAACTTTTATTTAATCTTCATTCAAGTATTAACTTAGTACTTTTCCCAATACCAATTTTACTTAAGAACTTCACCGTCAATTTCTTAAGTCTTTTATAAATCTTTATACAACGTTCTTATGTTTAATTCCACTTCTATTCAAATTAAATTCCAATTTCTATTTGACCCAATTTATCTTCAAATCTTAAATATTGAGTTCTATCAACCATATCTTAAACCATATTTAATTAACCAATTCCTTTAATTAGTTCCATTCACTAATTTATTCATATCTCAATCAAATTTTATTTAGTCCACTCGAACTAATTTTTCAGTTTCACTTTATTCAACCTAATTCAAATTAAGTAGCATTCCAACATTCAATTTCAATTTCATTTCTTACAAAATAAATTAATTTGTTCATCCACTAATTTATTTCCAACTTAATAAAGTTTAGTCCAATAACTTATTCCATTTAGCCTACCAGGCTTAGTCTCTCAAAATTCACTTAATTTTTAAACTTAAGTCAAGTTTAATTCCGTTCCAATTCACCTTATTTAATTGGTTTACTTTACTAAATTATTTCATCATCACACTTGTTTCCACTTAACTCTTTTCAAGTTAAATTCCATTCCAAACAAATTTCAAATTCTTATAAATTATCAAACTATTTTATCCTATTTCCCAAATAACATTTTAGATCAAACCCAGAGTTTTAACAATTACCTAAGTATTTCAAAATCATTTTTGAAATCAATTATCTATACACAACCCATTTGTATATTAAATTATTCCTTTATATTTCAAAATCGAACCAGTTTTTCAAATAAACTCCAATTCAAAACATTTTAGGTAGCAACTTCTCCATTGGAAACTCGAAAATGAAAGTCGATAAATGCTGCGGTCATCACCGAAATTATTTTCCAACGACCGAAGCGTGTTTGGTGCTTTTATTCCCTTAAAACAACTTTCAAATATTTTTATTCCAAATCTCATTAGATTCCATTTCCAATCCAAAAATATTTTCAAATAATATGACTATTATTTTCACAACTTTGTAAAACATTTCAAAACCAACGGGATTTAAATTTGAAATTTCAAATTTCAAATCCTTTAAATCTATATTTAAATATCCCCTGGAATTTCATTCCACTTCAAATTATAAATCACATTTACAAACTCATATTTACAAACTCCATTTTGTTACATGAATTAATTGCTTAACTTTTGGTTATAATTTCAATTTCTTATTTAATTTCAACAACAACAATGATAATAATTTAATATTATCATTTCCTAACAACCGAGCACACCATATACACTATAATAATTTATGAAAATTATTTATTTTATATATAAAAATAATTTGGATAAAATTGTTTCATTTACCCTATTTTAAAACAATACCATGTCGAATTGTTCTATTATAGTGTTTAGAGATCCCTATCAATAATGTTAATTACTCGTATTGACCAGAATCCATAAGCCACTCAACAAACCAATCAACACAATATAAAACGATTTTATATTCACTAACAAATATGCGCTCATATTTATTAATACACCCAAACTCATTCTAAGGGGCTACTGACCCTGTCTCTAATGAGTAATCCCCACCAATGCCAAGGTTCTCGCTTAACCTTCGGCTATGATACCAAATGTAACGACTGATAATTTCGACATCCGAAAATCAACATCAATATGTCCACTGTATAGTGTGCCGAGCGATCAAATGCCGAAAATACCAAATCGTTAGGGAAAAGAAGGAAGATGTAGAAGAAGAAAACAGAAACAGCAACACAGAATCTCAAAATCGCAGCGGAACAATATATAATGTTTGATGTGATTTTTTGTTTGATGATAACAAACATATATCAATATATATGTGTGTTTGTAGTTTGGACTATATACAGAAAGGAAGAAATATTTATATTGAATAATTATACTATTGCACGGAATTTATATAATTCAAACAGTATTTTTTTTTCAATATAATATTTTATTACAACACTTAAACAATACAAAGTTTTTCAGTTCTCTCTCTCTCTCTATATATATATATACATACATCAGTTCATACATTTTTACTCTTCTCACTACAACACTCAACACTCAGTTTTTTTTTTTTTTCTCACTCTGTCTGCACATCTGCATCTATCTGCATTGTCCAGCTCCACTTCTCGTCCTGTCTCCTGTGTACCTGTATAATTAGCAACTACAACAGTAATCTGAAAACAAACAAATTTAAATTTGCAAAAATAAAATTTGTTTGTGTCTCAGATACATGGGTTATTGTCATCATCTTTGATTGTGCAATATCTGTGCATATCAGTAATTTTATCAGGGACAGGTAATTATAAGTGGCTGCAGTACACACGTGTACATTCGTATACGTGTGCACTGCCTCGCCAACTCGTGTGCACAGCTCCAACCAGAAATTCAAGGCAACAGAGACCAAGCAATGAAACTGTCTCAAAGCACAAAAGCACACATGCACAACTTATCACAGCGAAACTCAAGCAAGCCAGACCAGGTTGCAAGATGATCAACTGGCCAATGTACACAAGTGAAAGCAGCAAAATCAAGACAGCATCAAAATACACAAAATATGGAAACTGCATCAATGCAGTACATATATATAGTGATGCATAGCAACTGCATAGCAGCTACAAACATCAAGATACAACAATGAACAATGAACAGAGAAAATGCATGAAAGCTACAAACTGCAACATGCTTGAAGATGGTTACCAACACAAGACTGCAACCAAAAGGTCAGAGATACACAAGATTACATGTGTGCCAATACCAAATGCATGTAACAGCAATTACAGTGACGAACTGCAACAAACAAGGAACAAAAATACTGCAACTTCAAAACAACAACTCATATGAACAAGTGTACAGAGGCAAAGTGAACAAGTGTAGCATCTGTATCAAAACAGAGGAAACAAACACAAGTGCAGTGCAACACAGTGAGTGTAAACAGTGAACAACAGTGCAATGTTCAAGAGGAGACCAGAAAAAGATGGCCAGAGACAAAGACATGATGACCACGAGATTCAACAGTGCAGAGATGGGCCGAAGTCACAATTCAATGAAAATCAAATTTGTATTCTTTGAAAAAGTCAAGTCACAATGAAACTGCAGAGACAAGTACACAACAAACCCGAATGTCACAAAGCATAAAAATCAAATGAAGTTTTGATTTATTTCCATAGCAAAATCAAGTCACAATGAAAGTACAAACCCAAAAATATATGCATACACACATACAAATGTATATATGCACATATAAAGTAAACTGGTGAAAGACAGTGGCAAATACAAGGCTGTGAAGAAATCAAGTCGAAATTAAAACAAATTAGTATCCTTTGATTAAGTCTTTGATTAAATCAAAGATTTCTAATTTGGAAAGAAATCTCTGCAGCAATCAACTCAAATTCAAATATGGACAAGCATTAATTCAAATGAAGACCGAGACAACAAATGCAGCAAGAGATCTTCAAATCAATTAATTCGAATTCAAATATGGACAGCAACTCAAATCAACACAGGGTAGATACCAGTGAAACAACTCCAGCAACATGAACAAATGAATGAAGTATGAAATTCGAATTAATCAGTGCACAACTACATGCAGTAGGGAATGCAAAGACAATGGCAAGATCAGTGCAGAAGTCAAGTATTTCAAATTTAGAAAGAAATCTCTGCAGCAAATTATCTCGAATTCATATATGGTCTATATTAATTCAAATGGGGACCGAGACATCAAATACAGCAAGATACTTTCGAATTAATTAATTCGAATGCTAATATGGTAAGCAATTACTCGAAAGTGAATCAAGAAAGGAAAACCCTAAAATAATTTCAGGAAAATCAACGGTGTAAGAAATCAAATCAGACAATGTTAATTAGGGTTTCAACCCTATAAAAACACCCAAGAAATCATCATAGAACACACAGAACAATCGAGTTCAAGTATCAATTTAGAAAAGCAAAAAGTGACAGTACATACCGAATACACAAGCAATGAATTCGATCGAGCGACTGCAAAACTAGCAATAGTCAACCATCAGAGAAGCAGCAAGCTAGGGCAACGAATCACAGTCCAATCAAAGAAACTGAAGCCCTAATTGGAACAAAAGGGAACGATACCCTAATCAGATCGAGGTGGCCATTTGTTTCACAAAACAAAAGAAAGAAGATCGGGTGAAATAAAGAAGTGGGCCGGCCTCAAATAAAAGGGGTTTTTGTTTTTTATTTTATAGGGTTTATTAATTTTTGTTAATTTGTTTTTGGGTTAAGTTTTTTTTATAAAAGCAAGATAATTTAATTTGTTTTAAATTTAGTGCTTGCTTTTGTAATTGGCTTTATTTTGTATGTTCTCTTCAAAACAAAACATGAAAAATTATCACCTAGGGTTTAGGTGTTGTCAGATTGTCTAGTTAGAGTTAGTCCAGTTAGCAGGGTTTGCAAGTTTGCAAAACTCTATAGGCGGTAGCAGGGTTTGCAAGTCTGTTAGAGTGTTTGTAAGCGTGATACTGTTTAATTCTAATAGAAATCTGGGAATGCAGCAGTAGGCAGGGGTTGCCGAAGCTGGGTAAATCTTGTGTGTGATTTATTTTTCAGCATATTTATTTCTGAAGTTTGCTTCTGTGTTTAATTTGCAAAAATTTGCTATAACCCTATTCACCCCCCCCTCTAGGGTTAATCTAGATCCTACAAGTGGTATCAGAGCCTGATATTTTACTTTAACTCTAGAGTCATGAATCCACCAAATAATGCTTTTTCTGAGGGGCAATCTATTGCTAGGCCACCCATGTTTAATGGGAATGATTATGCTTATTGGAAAGTTAGAATGAGTATTTATCTTAGTTCTGTCGACTATGATGTTTGGGATATTATTGAAACTGGCTATAAATCTCCCACTATAGTTGTTGGTGATACTGAGATTCCTAAACCTAAGGATAGGTGGGATGCTAACGATAAGAAATTAAAAACTACAAATGCCAAAGCAATGAACGCTTTGATCTGTGCTCTTGATAAAAATGAATTTAATAGAATTTCTCATTGTACAACAGCACAGGAAATTTGGCACACTCTGGAGGTGACACACGAAGGAACTTCTCAAGTCAAGGAGTCACGACTAGCTCTATTTAGCAATGAATACGAAAACTTTGTAATGGAAAAGGGCGAGAGCATAAAGGATATGTTTGGACGGTTTTCAACTTTGGTGTACAATGCTAGAGCGCTTGGGAAGGTCTTCACTGAAGTAGAGCTTGTACGGAAGATACTGCGAGTCTTACCAATGAACTTTGAGGCAAAAGTCACTGCAATACAAGAATCGAAAGATCTGAGTAAACTAAGCATGGAAGAGTTGATCGGAAACTTGATGACATATGAACTTGAGCTAAAGGCAAAAGAGGAACGTAACAACTCCGAATCAAAAAAGAAGACGATTGCCTTAAAAAGCAAAGAAGAAAGCGGTGAAGAAGAAGAAGATCCAATTGAAGAGCTTGCGATGGCAGTCAATAATCTTAGAAAATGGTCAAAATTCAGGCCACGCAAGAAGAAAACAAGTGGTAATAAGCCAAAAGATTCTGATGATTCCGATAATGAATTGACATGCTTTAACTGCAAAAAGCCTGGCCACTTCAAACAAAAATGTCCACTTCTCAAAAACAACAAAGGAAAGAAAAAGAAGAAGAAGGCCTTTGCAGCAACTTGGGATGATGAAGAAGGAGAAGAAGTTTCGGAAAATAGCTCAGAAGAGGCTAACTTGTGCCTTATGGCAAAATCAGATTCAGAAACAAGTTCAGAGGAATCCAGTGAGGTACGTGACTATTCTTATAAAGAACTTGTTTTGATGTGTTATGATCTTACTAATACAATTGATACTCTTGAAACTAAGATTGAAAAATTAAAGTCTGACAGGAGAGAACTTGTTCATGAGAATACTAGGTTAGAAACTGAACTTGAGAATATTCAAAATCTGGACTGTAAAAAATGTAAAACTTTAGATTCAGAAATATCAAGACTTAAGAATAGCTTCGATAATCTTGAAAAGAAAACTCAAGTCTTAAGGAAATCATTGACACAAGGAAAAAAGATTTTATAAATAGATGCACCACACTTGTAACTGAAAACACAACACTAAAAACCAAAGTCCAAAATCTTGAAAAATCTCTGAATAACTTTTCAAGAGGAGAAAAATCGTTTAACATGTTGTTGGGAAATCAACTCTTTGCTAATAATGGAAAAGGACTAGGTTTTGGGAAAACACAGGTTGATGATCATGCAAAAGGTAAGAGTATCTTTGTTAGAAGTGAAATTGGACATCGTGTTGAAAATTGTAGTCATAGGAACAAGAACACAAAGTTTATACAAGTTTGGGTTCCTAAGAATTCTACAAACAAATTTCATGTCTATAGGAACAAAAATAAAAGGACAAAACAAGTTTGGGTTCCAAAGGGATTGTTTGTTCACAATGCTTCAGTTACTAATATCATTGGACCTAAGAGTTTCTCTAGGTCATCCTCCTCTCTCTTTATGTAGGTCTGTTGGCGGGCTAAGGAGCAACAAGAATGGTTTCTAGATTCAGGTTGTTCTAGACATATGACAGGTGATAAATCTAAGTTCCTTAGCCTAGAGAAGTTTAGAGGTGGAAATGTGATCATGGGAGACAATAGCAAGTGTAAGATTATTGGGAAAGGTGAAGTAAGTAATGGTACTTTTTCCTTGACTAATGTTTTATACGTTGATAATTTGCATCACAATCTCATTTCTATTAGCCAACTCTGTGACAAAGGTATGAATGTGGTTTTTGATAGTGATACTTGCAAAATCATTGATAAAACTTCTAATAACATTGTTTTTATGGGCAAAAGAAAAGGAAATGTTTACTCACTTTCGTTTGACAATCTAAATCTTTCCAGATGTTTGGTAGCCACTGACGAAGAGGCATCTTTATGGCATAGGAGACTTGGACATGCTAGCATGAGTCTCTTAAGAAATCTTGAAACGAAAGATTTAGTCAGAGGGTTACCACATCAGAAATTTAAAGATAACAAAGTGTGTAAAGCATGTTCCTTGGGCAAGCTTAGTCGATCATCATTTCGCCCTAAAAATATTGTTAGCACATCAAGGGTCCTCGAATTAATTCATATGGACTTATTTGGACCAAATGAAATTGCAAGTTTGAATGGAAAACGTTATTGTTATGTATTGGTTGACGATTACTCTAGATTTACATGGGTTTATTTCTTAGCCAAAAAATCTGAATCTTTTGATTATTTTTCAAAATTTGCTAAACTTGTTCAAAATGAAAAAGGAGTTTCAATTAAAACTTTAAGAAGTGATCATGGAGGCGAATTTGAAAATTCGGAATTTGAAAACTTTTGTGAAGAAAATGGTTTAAAACATGAATTTTCTGCTCCACGAACACCTCAACAAAATGGGGTGGTTGAAAGGAAAAATCGTACTTTGCAAGAATTGGCTAGATCCATGTTGAGTGAGTATAAACTACCTCTAACTTTTTGGGCAGAGGCGGTGAATACTTCGTGCTATGTAATGAATAGAGTAATGATTAGACCAATACTAGGCAAAACAGCTTATGAAGTGTGGCATGAAAGGAAACCTAACATCTCTTACTTTCGTGTTTTTGGATGCCCTTGTTTTATTCTTAACACAGGTGATCAACTTGGAAAATTTGAATCAAAGGCCGATGAGGGAATTTTCATGGGCTATTCAACAAGGAGCAAGGCTTACAGGATATACAACAAACGAACAAAGACAATTGTTGAATCAGTCAATGTGAAATTTGATGAATCTGATCTGGAAAGGACGACTGAAAAAACAGGTGATGATGGGGTAGATCATGAAGGCATTAAAGAAGGGACATCTACTGAGAAAGATGGAAGTAGGACTGTTGATGCTGATAGATTGAAATTCAAATCCAATCATCCTCCTGAATTGGTTATAGGAGATCCTACGGAAGGTATACGCACTCGTTCTGCATTTGATAAAAATTTGTGTGCGTTTTGTTGTCATAGTGGTTTTATTTCTGAAATAGAACCTGATTCTGTTGAAATGGCTCTTAATGATGAAAGTTGGGTTTTAGCAATGCAAGATGAACTTAATCAATTTGAGAGAAATAAAGTTTGGAAATTAGTTCCTAGGCCTAATGACTATCCAATTGTAGGAACTAAATGGGTGTTCAAAAACAAACTTGATGAATCAGGAAATGTAATTAGAAACAAAGCTAGGTTGGTCGCAAAAGGATATAACCAAATAGAAGGCATAGATTTTGATGAGACATTTGCACCAGTTGCTAGGTTAGAAGCCATTAGAATTTTGCTCAGCTTTGCTTGTTATAAAGGTTTCAAACTTAAACAAATGGATGTAAAAAGTGCATTTCTAAATGGTGATCTGAAAGAAGAAGTTTTTGTTGAACAACCCCCCGGATTTGAAAATCATGTTTTTCCAAATCATGTGTATAAACTTGAAAAAGCATTATATGGTCTTAAGCAAGCTCCTAGAGCTTGGTATGACTGCCTTTGTACATATCTTTTAGAAAATGGCTTTAAAAAGGGGAGTGCTGACACGACACTGTTTCTATTACACAAAGGAAGTGATTTTTTGATTGTTCAGATTTATGTGGATGATATCATTTATGGTGCTACTAATGAAATCTTGTGCGAGAAATTTGAACAAGTCATGCAGGCTAAATTCGAGATGAGCTTGGTTGGAGAATTGAAATATTTTCTTGGATTTCAAATCAAGCAAAGCAGTGATGGCATTTTCATTTCACAATCCAAGTATGTGTTGGAACTGTTGAAGAAATTTGGAGTTGAGAACTCCAAACCATTGAGAACTCCTATGAGCCCATCAACAAAGTTGGACAAAGACGAGAAAGGAAGTGCAGTTGATCAGAAAAAATATCGAGGGATAATTGGTTCACTTCTCTATCTTACTGCCTCTAGACCTGATATTATGTTTTCTGTGTGTTTGTGTGCACGTTTTCAATCTAATCCCAAAGTATCTCATTTGAAAGCCACTAAACGAATTTTGAGATATCTTTCACACACACACAAATTTGGATTATGGTACCCTTCTTGTGAAAACTTTGATTTAGTTGGTTATTCTGATGCTGATTATGCTGGTTCATTGGTTGACAGGAAAAGCACCAGTGGGACATGTTTCATGCTAGGACATTCATTAGTTTCATGGTCAAGTCGAAAACAGAATTGTGTTGCATTATCCACCACTGAAGTAGAATATATTGCTTTAGGAAGTTGCTGTGCTCAAATTTTATGGATGATGCAAACTCTTTCTGATTTTGGCTTAGTTTATAAACAAGTTCCATTAAAATGTGACAGTAAAAGTGCAATAGACTTATCAAATAATCCTGTTCATCATTCACGCACAAAACACATTGATGTGAGACACCACTTTCTTAGAGATCACATTGCTAAGGAAGACATTTGCATTGAATATATTTCAACTGAGACTCAACTTGCTGATATTTTCACAAAACCCCTCCCTGAAGACAGATTTTCTAGATTACGTTTGGATTTAGGGATTATAGAAATTGACTAACCATTTTTTTTCATTGTTAGGTAGAAATATTCTTGGATATATACTTTCAACTTCAATTTCTAGGATTCAAACAAGTTTTGGATATTTTCCAAAGATTGATTCGAATATGGTATTCAGTACTGGATATTACATAATATAATTAACTTGGTAACTTATTTCACGATCATTTCTATTTCTACCATCTTTCTATCATTCATAATGGTTTGATAAAATAAGAAGAGTGAATTATTTTTAAATTAAATAAATAAATAAATAAATAAATAAATAAATAAATAAAATTATTTTTAATAATAAATAATAAATCTCATGTATCCATTCTCATTTAAAAGTCCTTATGGTTATGCGTGGATGGAACATATGAGAGAATTATTTTTATCATTACTTCATTCTCATTTAAAAGTCCTTATGGTTATGCATGGATGGAGTATGGTAACTAAGTATTCTGGTATCACTTAATAATTTGGATGCTTAGACTAATAAGTAACTGCTAATCTCATTTAAAAGTCCTTATGGTTATGCGTGGTTAGTAAGTGCTTATTTTTTTTTGTGCTTAAATGTCAAATTAATGTTAAAATATCTCTCTTCTTATTAAAACCGATCATCGATCCATCCTCTACAATGTGGAAGTTTTTATCTCGTTATGATATATTATTTTTTGTTCCTACTGTTCCATTGTTTTTTTGTCAGTCTTTTGATAATGACAAAAGGGGGAGAAGAACAAGATTTTGATGAGGAAGTAAATATTTTTTGGAATATTTCAACAAATTTGGTTAAATATCGTTAGTTAATTTTCTTTAGTTCTTTTATTCCTTTGTTAATTTTGTTAACTTCTAAATAGGGAGTGGTCTTGGTTGTAGGGGGAGCATTCAAATAGGGGGAGCTAAAAATTTTTGTTCAAACACATATTAGCATTTCAAAATCTTTAATATATATGTTTGTCATCATCAAAAGGGGGAGATTGTTTGATGTGATTTTTTGTTTGATGATAACAAACATATATCAATATATATGTGTGTTTGTAGTTTGGACTATATACAGAAAGGAAGAAATATTTATATTGAATAATTATACTATTGCACGGAATTTATATAATTCAAACAGTATTTTTTTTTCAATATAATATTTTATTACAACACTTAAACAATACAAAGTTTTTCAGTTCTCTCTCTCTCTATATATATATATATATACATACATCAGTTCATACATTTTTACTCTTCTCACTACAACACTCAACACTCAGTTTTTTTTTTTTTTCTCACTCTGTCTGCACATCTGCATCTATCTGCATTGTCCAGCTCCACTTCTCGTCCTGTCTCCTGTGTACCTGTATAATTAGCAACTACAACAGTAATCTGAAAACAAACAAATTTAAATTTGCAAAAATAAAATTTGTTTGTGTCTCAGATACATGGGTTATTGTCATCATCTTTGATTGTGCAATATCTGTGCATATCAGTAATTTTATCAGGGACAGGTAATTATAAGTGGCTGCAGTACACACGTGTACATTCGTATACGTGTGCACTGCCTCGCCAACTCGTGTGCACAGCTCCAACCAGAAATTCAAGGCAACAGAGACCAAGCAATGAAACTGTCTCAAAGCACAAAAGCACACATGCACAACTTATCACAGCGAAACTCAAGCAAGCCAGACCAGGTTGCAAGATGATCAACTGGCCAATGTACACAAGTGAAAGCAGCAAAATCAAGACAGCATCAAAATACACAAAATATGGAAACTGCATCAATGCAGTACATATATATAGTGATGCATAGCAACTGCATAGCAGCTACAAACATCAAGATACAACAATGAACAATGAACAGAGAAAATGCATGAAAGCTACAAACTGCAACATGCTTGAAGATGGTTACCAACACAAGACTGCAACCAAAAGGTCAGAGATACACAAGATTACATGTGTGCCAATACCAAATGCATGTAACAGCAATTACAGTGACGAACTGCAACAAACAAGGAACAAAAATACTGCAACTTCAAAACAACAACTCATATGAACAAGTGTACAAAGGCAAAGTGAACAAGTGTAGCATCTGTATCAAAACAGAGGAAACAAACACAAGTGCAGTGCAACACAATGAGTGTAAACAGTGAACAACAGTGCAATGTTCAAGAGGAGACCAGAAAAAGATGGCCAGAGACAAAGACATGATGACCACGAGATTCAACAGTGCAGAGATGGGCCGAAGTCACAATTCAATGAAAATCAAATTTGTATTCTTTGAAAAAGTCAAGTCACAATGAAACTGCAGAGACAAGTACACAACAAACCCGAATGTCACAAAGCATAAAAATCAAATGAAGTTTTGATTTATTTCCATAGCAAAATCAAGTCACAATGAAAGTACAAACCCAAAAATATATGCATACACACATACAAATGTATATATGCACATATAAAGTAAACTGGTGAAAGACAGTGGCAAATACAAGGCTGTGAAGAAATCAAGTCGAAATTAAAACAAATTAGTATCCTTTGATTAAGTCTTTGATTAAATCAAAGATTTCTAATTTGGAAAGAAATCTCTGCAGCAATCAACTCAAATTCAAATATGGACAAGCATTAATTCAAATGAAGACCGAGACAACAAATGCAGCAAGAGATCTTCAAATCAATTAATTCGAATTCAAATATGGACAGCAACTCAAATCAACACAGGGTAGATACCAGTGAAACAACTCCAGCAACATGAACAAATGAATGAAGTATGAAATTCGAATTAATCAGTGCACAACTACATGCAGTAGGGAATGCAAAGACAATGGCAAGATCAGTGCAGAAGTCAAGTATTTCAAATTTAGAAAGAAATCTCTGCAGCAAATTATCTCGAATTCATATATGGTCTATATTAATTCAAATGGGGACCGAGACATCAAATACAGCAAGATACTTTCGAATTAATTAATTCGAATGCTAATATGGTAAGCAATTACTCGAAAGTGAATCAAGAAAGGAAAACCCTAAAATAATTTCAGGAAAATCAACGGTGTAAGAAATCAAATCAGACAATGTTAATTAGGGTTTCAACCCTATAAAAACACCCAAGAAATCATCATAGAACACACAGAACAATCGAGTTCAAGTATCAATTTAGAAAAGCAAAAAGTGACAGTACATACCGAATACACAAGCAATGAATTCGATCGAGCGACTGCAAAACTAGCAATAGTCAACCATCAGAGAAGCAGCAAGCTAGGGCAACGAATCACAGTCCAATCAAAGAAACCGAAGCCCTAATTGGAACAAAAGGAAACGATACCCTAATCAGATCGAGGCGGCCATTTGTTTCACAAAACAAAAGAAAGAAGATCGGGTGAAATAAAGAAGTGGGCCGGCCTCAAATAAAAGGGGTTTTTGTTTTTTATTTTATAGGGTTTATTAATTTTTGTTAATTTGTTTTTGGGTTAAGTTTTTTTTATAAAAGCAAGATAATTTAATTTGTTTTAAATTTAGTGCTTGCTTTTGTAATTGGCTTTATTTTGTATGTTCTCTTCAAAACAAAACATGAAAAATTATCACCTAGGGTTTAGGTGTTGTCAGATTGTCTAGTTAGAGTTAGTCCAGTTAGCAGGGTTTGCAAGTTTGCAAAACTCTATAGGCGGTAGCAGGGTTTGCAAGTCTGTTAGAGTGTTTGTAAGCGTGATACTGTTTAATTCTAATAGAAATCTGGGAATGCAGCAGTAGGCAGGGGTTGCCGAAGCTGGGTAAATCTTGTGTGTGATTTATTTTTTAGCATATTTATTTCTGAAGTTTGCTTCTGTGTTTAATTTGCAAAAATTTGCTATAACCCTATTCACCCCCCCCTCTAGGGTTAATCTAGATCCTACATATAATAGATAACGACTGATCTTTATACAAAAAAACTATAACTATTTTTATACATTACGTCATCAGAGTACAACACAAATCTATAGCACAATACTGGACAGTTGTAATAACTTGTCCTCTTAAATACTGAATATACAGCCTACCATACACAACAGAATAAAAACCAAGTATGTAAGATGCGTCTCGTCATCCAGCTCGTCTCCTGAGCTCCATAGCATCATATCCTGTATTTGTAATACTCGGTCAGACCCGAGCATTATAATAAAATAACACCCGAGTCAGTCTGGAAATATCAGCGTGAGAAAAGCACACTCAATTTGAATTATTAAAGTTTCAAAATTCTTTGAAAGGCAAAGGTATCTCCTAAGACCACGCCACATATAAACACGATGGGTTTTTACCTTATGATAACCAAAACATTTCATGTCAAATCCTCTGATATTATAATAGTGTCTAAGTATAAATACTTATTCAAATAGCTAAAATTCTTGCATCTCACGTTTCAGCAAGGTTGACAACAATCAAAACCATATGGCGCTTGCTGGAGAATGGGTTTCATTTGAACGACTAGGTACTGGGATATCACCTGTCACAGTACATGTCTAGAACAATGTATCGAGGACCACGCCAGGATCTTCTGCTACAAAAGACCGGACTATCCCTAACCTGGATAGACCAAATATGCTATCACCCTGCATGTTCCCACCTTTTTCGTGCTCCATCCATAAATTGTAGTAATTATATCCGAAGGTATCTAGAAAGGCGATAGACATATCCTACTTGGGTGCTACCCACTTAGGCTTACTGCATCCCCCTGTTTTTCAGTCATTCCCGGTTGATGAGGCTAGAAGCTACGATTATCTTTTAAGGAATTTCACTTAGAACGCTCATTGCCCCCCTCTTTAATGACAATGTACTGATAGCATTCATCCATATAAGTCCGTTCCGGTTCGAACGAAACCGAAGACACTATTCCTACTACATCCATTTTGGAATCACCCTGAGGATTAGTTGCGATTAGCTCTTGCACTTCACTGCTCAATCTTCGCCTCCATGCTCTTGTTTTCCTTCCAAAAAACGTACTTGTTGGATCGAAGTGGTTTTCGGATAACTTATCCGATCTTGGTCTCTTCGAAAACAACATCGATATTTTCCAGTAAACTCAACCTCGGTTCTCTAGAAAATAAAAAGACGAGAATATGATCGAAGATCATCTCCTAACCGTTAGTGGACGGATTCCCTTATCAACGTTCTAGAAGAACGAAACAATTTTATACGTACAGTATAGCACCTAGAACGGTAACTGTACCATATAAATCCCGTATATCTCCTAGATATTCTCAAAGTTATATTTTGGGTCCAGATTTGATAGTCGGTTATTTAACTACCAAATAAACAATCATTCAACCAAATATTCTCTTTTCCACTGGAAAACCCAGTTCATCTTGATTTCATTTTAATAAATTAAATCTCTTTATCCAAAATATATACTTATCTTATCGAGCTAAGTAAATCCACCAAAAATATTCTTCAAAGATATCTGGAAAACCTTTAAAATAATTTGAAAAGTACCACTGTGGCATCAAACCATGGATTCATAGCTCAATGGCTACGTCATTATCCTAGAGAAATTCTGGACTTAACTGCAGGACTCACTGCCTGCGATTGCACCATGCGAGTATACCGTTACTTCCTGAAAATTTTATTCAATAATTTTTTTTAAATAATGCTTATGAAATTCCTATAATAATTTTCGAAGTAAAATTTAGGCAGTTACTCATTAAAGTAAATATAAAATAATCTTAATATAGAATAATTCATCTCTTAAAATAATAGTACTGATTAATTCTTAAATAATATTTTACTTAATATCAACCATTTATAAAAACTACTTAATTAATTCTCAAATATACTTTAAACAATTTTAAACAACTAAATAGTTAATTTTCTGAAATATTCCTAACACTTTTTAAATCTCCTAATTAATACTTAAAATCCTCCCTTTAAAAAAATGATTTTAACTTCTCAGGAAAAATATATTTTCAACTCCGATATAGCCAGTCTCACCATTCATAAATCCCTCTTGACTTATTTCTACGTTTCAATTCTGCAAATTCCGTTTTCACAATACCAAAAATTAAACTACCATTTATTTTTTTAACCGATTCTCCCATCCCTTTATAAATCTTCACCGTGAATTTATAACTTCAATTTATCCACTGATAATTACTTCACTTTACTTATAAACTTCGTTTATAAATTTCATAGTCTCATTTTTTCGTTTTATCACTGTTTCACAAAACTTAGTCCATTTTCAAATCGATTTTTCTAAATTAAATTCCATTTTTAATTTAATTCTTAAATAACCTAAATGTATTCCAAAGCCCGCTAATTTCAGATCTCACTTCCTTTTTATGATTTAAAGTCTTATTTAAATCCAAACATCAATATCATATTTTATTTTCAAATTTCCTTCTTATTTTTCCCAAACCATTTTAAATCCCTTTTTTTTTAAAAATAAATCCCCATTTCACTTAAACAATATTACTTAAGTTCTATTATTTAAAATCCTTTAATTTAACTTATATCCAAAATACCTATTTTCCTTATTTCAAAAATTATCAAGCCCAGAAATCAAACTATTTATTTTACCCAATATTCATTTCTTTAAATGAATCCAAAATTTAACTATAAATATTTTTACTTCATCCAATTCTCCTTTTAAATTTCTTTCTAAATTTTAAACATTTATTATTGGTATTTAAAAATACCAAAATCCAACTAGTAATATCGTGGCATCCCATAAATTCAAATTTCACTGTATTCTATCCAGATTATTCAAACAAACCATATCATCGAATATGAAAATAATTTCAACGTTTTTGAGGAATCCAGTTGGATCCCTCCAACCCGTTTCCCTGCATCCACAAATGTTAATACAATACAAAAATACCAATCCCACTTCGAAGGGGATATTGCGGTATATGGGGTCATCCGCTATTATGGGGGCGTATAGGGTCTCGTCTGCTATATATATGTAGGAATATCAATCACTCCATTATATATATACACTAGTATATATAATATCACATCCAACTGATAATAATTATTAAATTCAACCAAACAACCAATAATTAATTTTAACTATTTAAAATTAATTGCAGTAATCCAAAATTGAATGAGATTAACCCACCTTAATTTTTATTGCCAATATCCATATTTTTAAACTAAATCGAACGTCGTTCGATATAATTTAAAAATCTCGACGGATTCCAAAAATTGCAAACCACTTTCAGAAATGTGAATTTTTGCTGCTACAAATTTGTCATGATCGACTTCATGATTTTTGAACCTCATATAAATTAGTGATAGCGTTAATAACATTCACAAATTAAAATATATACTAGTTACATTAATATCGACTTAAGAAAATTAATTACCTTGATAATAGTAATTAACAATTGATTTCCCTTATTAAGCTAAATATGAAATCTGCCATGCCTACATCTTCTTCCTGCTCTCATCCATACGACTCCAGTCCTCCACGTTCCCACTGCCTCAACTACAACCATCGACAATTTGCCTTCACCCAAAATCCCAAGCTCGACGCCCTCTGGCCCTTCTACTGCGACTTCGACCTCCCAGATAGCTGCCCCACCAACCATCCCTAATTCGTGACCTGGAACCCCTCCTCCTTAGCCTCGAAATTATCACAACCCCTACAAGTGGCCGCTTCCATTATCAACGCACAAGCCCGTGAACACCATTCCATGCCCAAATACCCAAGTCGCTGTGCCTATCCCTTCCACTTACGCCTGCCACTGCTCACACAACTTCAGACTCGCACCCTTCCCTCTCGTCCTCGCCTAGCGTCGCACGAAGCCCTTCCTCGCGATCGCTTACTCACTGGACAATCGATAATCCCTTTTTATACACGAATTCGATTCATGAATCAATTAAAAGGACGGAGTAAGAGGAACTTGCGATTAATCGTGAAATCCTTTTTTTGTATAACTGTGCCATTTTCTTTCTTTCGAACTGCTTTGAAAATCTTGAGGTGAGAGGAGAAAAGATTGCAAATGAATGAAATACCGCGTGATCTAAACAGATGATTCATCCTCCCTTTTTTCTTTTCTCCCTACGGTTGTGTGATTTAAAAGAAAAGAAGGGGAAAAGATGGGAAGAGCATTTGAATAGGTTAACTACAGTGATTTGAAGAGAGGTAAGAAAGTTCTGATGTGAAATATCTTGACCAGTCAACATATACAAGTACATACATACATATATATATATATATATATATAATTTAAATTTTAAATCGTCTCGAATTTGCAACTTAAAATCTCGACCTCCTATCAAGGCATGCCATTAGACGTTTATAATGTTATAACCATATTTCAAATGCAATGGAAAAGGTTTCGAGTCCTAATTCAATCGTATAGAGAAGATAGCTTTTTGAACCCAATTATTATATTGAATTTTCGATAAAATTTTTAGCGCGTTTATATCCCGTACGACCAAACGAAAACTCCAAACATTACAAAATTCGAAATTCGATAATAATACACGATTACGGATCTAATGGAACTAGTTTCGTCGAATTTCGAGACTATGCCCCGGAAGGCTCTTTTCCTTAAAAACCCTACCCCGAAGAGTAGAGCTAGGGAATACAGCTATCCGCCACACTGATCCTCCTTTTAGCTAGCCCAGCCCAGAGCATCAATCCCCTACCAGATTGTAGGTTTTATTAAGGATAATCGCTCCAAGCCTTAAGGGAAACATATCTTGGCCGCGGGACTCAAACCCGCAACCTCCAGGAACTTTGTTCCATGGTTGCAAGGAAGTCCTCAGCCAGTTGAGCTATCCTCTACCAGCTGAGCTATGCTTGCAAGGAAGGCTCTTTTTAAATGTTAATTCAAACGATATTTTTTTAAAACTAAACAAATCACTTTTAAATTCAATTTTAAAACTTTTATTATCTTCATTATTGTAAATATAAATTTTATAAGCCTCTAAATTATTTTTAACAAGCTTAAAACTCCAGATTCAATATTTTTCCCAATTTTCAATTATTAAATTCAACAATTAAATTATCCAATAAATGGTTATATTTTAAATTCAAGTTAAAAATTAACTTTTAAGTATTTAAAATCAATTAAATATTCTCATTTCAAATATCCAAAATTCTGGGTCATTACAGTAACTTTTGAGACCGTACGGGTTACCGTAACAGTTTTCCCTAAAAAGAAACTAAACCATTTAGTAAGTTAATATAGTGATATAAAAGATAATGTCTAGGGTGTAGAGTACAAATCATAGAATAGCTGCGTTGCTTGCATCTCACAATATAACAATATTAGAAGTACACCTAAAACCGCTAAGGTACATTTGCATATGGATTTTTCGTAGAGATCTCTTCGGTCATGTTGAATCCAATCCCCCGCATAAGGCTTAAAAACCACCTTCCAAGCGTCGTATATCTCTAGATAAAATATACCTCAAAGGAAAACATAACTAGTCCACACCTGTGTAGTTAATGCGTTCGGCAGATTCAAAGCGGTGGAGGTGTAAAAAGTCAAAGCTGGGATACAGCGAGAATATAGCGGGATATAGCGGATGGCTTTAAAATAACATGTAAAACCCATACTTAGTGTTTTTGCAAATATATAAGTGGTAATTAAATGAAAATTTATCATTCAATTGAATTATAATTAATACATAAATAGTTTTAAATAAAAACGTGTGCGAATATACTTTAAATAAACGTAAAACTGTTATATATAACATAATTGAATTTAGTAGAATATTAAAGTATTTTCATTTCTGAAAATATGTTAAAAATTAAATCAAATAAATTAGTTTCATAATTTTTATAATGTATAAATACAATTTTTCAATTCATTTTATTAAAGAAGATATAGCGGAAATAGCGGAATATAGCGGAAATAATGGAATATAGCGGAAATAGCGGGGATTAAAGCGGAAAGGCTACATTTTGGGGCTATATGGAAAAATCGTAGCGGTAGAAATCCGCTATGAGATATAGCGGAGTTATAGCGGGGTAATAGCAGGGCATTAACTACACAGGTCCACGCCCTAACATGTCTATGGAGTTTTTTTGAAGGTGGAACTTTATTAATAAACAATAGAGGAAAGGAGAATTTGAATACTAGTGGCATCCAAAACAGGAATGAAAACAAAACTACTTATAGGGGTGCACATTACCGTATCCTATCAAGAGACTAAGTAATAAAAATAAAAAATGCCTCACTTAAAAAACTCGACTTCAATTAATGACACAGCCGAAGTAAAAATAACAGCCTTTAATAGCTGCAGCAAATCCCAAAATCGCGAAGCACTTCAATCCCTACGTTACTTGCTCACAGGCTTCATCTCGGATCCATAGAGTTACCTAGGGCTGTCAATGGGTACCCGAAAAATCTAGTATCCGTTCGAATCCATATCCGAAAACTTGAAAAATATCAATTATCCGAAAAGCGGATACGGATATCCGATATTCGAAAAGCTTTCCGGATACGGATATGGTTATTGTGGTATCCGTATCCGAAAAATATCCGTCCGATTAACTGATGCATATATATATATATATATTTAATTAAAATTGTATTTAATTAATATATTACTTTTCAACTATTTTCTAACCATTGGATGTTACTACGATATGGTTTTTTTCTCATTTTTAGTGAAAACAAACAATTTTAGCGTTTAATTTTCAAATATTTTTGGATACACATACAGATATTGGTATAAAACAATGTTTTATCATCATATTTTTTTATTCCTTGGTTTTTTATGAACATTAGTACAAAAACTGTTTTATGTTCATCCAAACCTTTTCATTTATACTTTTAAATTTATTGATTATGGGCGGAGCGGATAAATATCCGATATCCGTCCATATCCAAAAATTAAATGGATATGGATATCCGATATCCGAAAATGATTTCGGACACAGATACGGATATGGCACTATCTGTACCCGGAAGTATCTGTTGACAGCCCTAGAGTTACCTCTAGGAGTAGACCTGATCTCTCTTTCAATTATTGCATTAATAGTGTTTCAGACTGTTCTCGCATAAACTTTGATTTCTTTAGGAGCAGTTGTACATCCGCTAAAAGTAACTTGTATTTGATCTCCTCTGGTAAATTTCTAGATGAAAATAATCTTTGATTTCTTTCTAGCCACACATGCCATACTGCAATTGTTATTGTAATATCTCTCAAATCATTGAGCATGTTGTTAATCTAACTGGAGCTTGTCATAGTCTTCGAAAGTTTGATGTAAATCATAATTATTTGTACCAGTAAGTTGTAGATTAAGACTAAAATTAAGTTTGCACTGTACTCTTTTTGAGTAGGAGAAGTAAAAATAGATGGTGATTTGACTCAATTTCTTCATTGCATGGACAACACAGTGAGTTTCTAATATTAGCCTAATGTTAAATTCTGTCTTTAGTGTTCAACCTACTTCGAATTGCAAAATAAGTAGTGAGAGACATTTTAGGTGCACAACAATGGTTCCAAACTTTATTACTCCAAGAAATTTTTTCTCCCCTAGTTCTAAACAATTCCCAAGCCAATTTTAGCGAGAATTTTCTGGCATCTGCTGACCATTCCCAATCATCATTACTGATGTTACTGTGAATATTAATTTTCTGAATTAAACTGCAAAATTAGCCGGTAAGTTTGAGGCAGTGAAGTCCCACACCCCCGATTGATTATGCTGCTAACTTCTCCATCCCGAATATTGAATAGAGCCATGTAAGACCAACCAACAATATTTAATAAAGATTTACGTCCTATCAAGGATCAAACCATAGACTAGTGTTTCTACCATTTGATATTTTCTTGCTTCTTAGTTTACTGCATATTTCTCTTGTTCTCAACATAAGCTTCCGAGTATCTAAAACATTATTACCAAAATTAGCTATCCAGAAATTCTTCTTCTGACAATATCTATTGTGAATCCACTTAGCTCAAAGAGAGGTTAGATTTACGTACTTCCACACTAATTTAATAGTGTAGGCTTGTTCCAATTCCTCTAGATTCCTCAATACTAAGCCACCCACATTTTTTGGCTGGTAAATAGTGGTCCAATTTAATTTAAGTTGTTTCCCTTTCCAAATATAATTAGTGCATAGCTGCCCTATTTTGTGTAGAATGGTTTTTGAAAATTTGATAGATTTGTGTTAACCCGCCTTCTTGCAAGGCCGTGAACAAGAAGATTTAACCAAGTTGACTGCTCACTTTGTCGATACTGGAATATAAATAGTTGAAGCCAGCTGGATAGATAGACGGTCAATCAGGGTTGGTTCAATCTTCATGGCTCGGCCTAGGTGGTTCAGCAGATGCCGCTCGGTCTGGAGCTCAGGGGTTGATCGGTCCTGATGATGTCGTTCGGTCTGAATGGGTCACTTGGTGTTGAGGTTCGTCAGGGTCGCTCCACATTAAGGTGAGAATAGGGTGGCTTGGCATTGGTGGGATGGTTTGGCATTAGAGGTGGCTCGGTATGGTTAGGGTTGGTAAGGTGATGTGGGTCGGCATTGGACCTTGCTCGGCATTGGACACCGCTCAGCATCGGACCTCGCTCGGCATCGAACCTCGCTTGGCATTGGACACCGCTCGGCATCGGACCTCGTTCGGCATTTATGGTTTAGCCTGGGAGTCACGGGTCGTTCGGCATTGGTGGATCGGTGTGCTTGAGAGGTACCAGTGTGGGGAATGGCTCAGTGGTGGAGTATGGATATGGTTGATCAAGGTGGGTCGACATAGGCCAGCCTGCCTTGGTGGATCGACATAGGCCATTCGGCCTTTGTGGGTCGGTCGTCTGGGTTCGGTTGGCTGGTTTGAACTTGAGAATAAGGAATTGGGTTCGGCATTGGGCTACTTCGAGTCTTAGCACGAGTTACTTCGAGTCAAACATGAGGTTACTTCGAGTCTTTCCCGGGATGAAACTGGATCGACTTTCTTAGATTTTAGGTTCGGTCACAATGATAATTCGGGTTCGGTAATGGCCTTGATGGGCCCGGATTACTCCAGAGGCCCGGTAACTCGGGACTTGTCTATAAAAACAGCATGTGGGTTCCAGAAAGGGGATCTTCTTTCGGCTCTCTGGCTTTCTATTTTCTAAGGCTAGGACAACTCTATCATCTTGTAACTGTAATCGATTATTACAACAATAAAAAGGAAACTTCTAGAGTGGACGTAGGCCGGAATTAGCCGAACCACTATAAAATCTATTGTTCTTTACTACCATCATTTTAGTTTTGATTGTTCTTCACATTATTACTCTCTACATATATTCTATCCATGAGCTATGATTGCGATTTGGTGTTTTTACTTTGATTCGGGTGTTAATGACCAGTTTTGGCACTAACATTTTGGTGCTTTCACTGAGAAAGCTAGCGCTCAGAGATTTTAAAGCTTGGATTTTGGATTTAGAAGCTTGGAAACTTGGATTTTAGAAAGCAATGGCTAGACCACCAACAAGGAAGCAAGCAGCGGAAAGGAGCAATCAGGAAGGAAGTCAAGCGGCCTCTTTTGGAGCTGGAGAGGATCATGCATCCATCTATATAACTCAGAACGAGATGCAGGTTATGATGAATTCTATGTAGGAGCAGATGATTAAATGGAAAGAGAAGATGATCCAGGCTCTTCTTAGGCAATTTGGACAACCAGGAACTGCAGGTGCTCAAGTTCTTAGAACTGGACCAGAGAAACTCAACCAGCAGGCAGATGGAGTGATTCAGCAGGATGAAGCTCCCAATCAACTGACAACTAACCATCTGAATAGACCCAGACTCGGGGGCACACCACCAGGTAATGCTGTACCAGTTCATGGAGGGACATCGAATGATGCTACGCAGCCCGACTCCAATAGGAATACAGGAGTACATGATGAGAAGTAGTGCCATAATTTCCTCGTGGATTTGGAGGGCAGTCAGGAAACATGGACAAGGGGAAACTCTCGGTAGGTAACACTGGATTGGCTGACCTTATTAGGCGGACTATTCGTGGAGGTCTAGCAAATAGGGATTCGGAGGGAGTCAACAAAAGTTCGTTTATCTGAAACATCAGGACAGCTAGGAATCCGCCCGATTTCAAGCTGCCCACTTTGGAAGTATATAACGGGAAGACTGATCCCACCGACCACTTGATAAGGTACACAAGGCATATGGAAGTGCTGGGGGCAATAGAGGAGGTTATGACCCGATGTTTCTCCCTGTACTTGACTGATATAGCTGCTGTATGGTTCAGACAGCTGGAGGATGGATCCATTGGAACATGGACAGAACTGGTGGACAAGTTCTTAGGTCAGTTTTGAGTTCACATAAAAAGGACAAAGAACGTGATGATGCTGACGTCAGTTAAACAGAGGGCGGGTGAATCGCTAAGGACATTCTTGACTCGGTTTAATGCAGCCGTTAATTCGGTGGATCGGCCGGATCCATCAATGGTTCTGATGGCTACGGTATCAAAAGTCAGAGATAATTTAGATTTGAAAGTATCATTGATACGTGACCCACCATTAGATCTCGGGGAATTCTTTGATGAAGCTGAGAAATTTCTTCGACAAGAGGACGTACGTTTGGATATAAGGTCAAAGGAAGTAAATATGGTTAAGGATGGAGGACTGCCCAACGAAAACTCGGGTAAGGACGAGGATAGAGGGAAAAGGAAGCGTTGGGGAGAACCAAAATTCTCCACTTACACATGATTGAATGCAACATTGGAACGGATATTCGTAGATACTCGAGATTGCCTTCCGTATCGCAGATCGGCAAGGAGGGAGCCCTCAGAACGCGAAAGGGCATCAGGAAGGCACTGTCTCTTTCATGACCTGGACGGGCATGATAATAATAAATGCCAACATCTGAAGGATATAATCAAGTAGCATATAAGGAATGGTCAGTTGCAACGATATGTCGGAACTCGGAATACGACAGTGGAATAGAAGCAGCCACCGTCTACCTTGAACGACGATAGCATGAGGATCAGGAATGGCGGTCGATTGGTCATCAACTGATCATGATGGTTTGGAATAAGTAGAAAAATCTGGACCAACGGCTAATTCGCTTACTCATGTACAGGTTCGGAGATAACCCTTAGGCATGCTCTGAGAAGATGATAAACCATGACGCCCTGATTTGTGAAATCTATTTTATTTCCTTTGGCTTGGACATTTGCTTTTTCTATTTTGGTTTTGGAGTTCGGTTTGAACTCCCGGTTTTGTTGGTTTTTGGTTTGGATTTTGGTTTGGATGCTTGATTTTTGATTTGGATTTTGGTTTGGATGCTTGATATGAATTTTTGGTTTTCCGGTTGGATTTGGATTTTGATTGGATTTTCTTTGGATTTTGGCTAAAAGGTCGTCGAGTATGGACTATGCTCGACAAGGATCCGAAGAGGACAAGATTCGGCCTAGGACTTAGGCCCCATATTATTTATCGGTTACTATTTTAGGTCATTGACTATGGACTATGTTCAGCAAGGGTCCGGAGTGATCAGGATTCAGCTTATGACCTAAGCCACGACATTATTCGGCATTCAAGGACACTGAACCAGGAACACCATGGAATCACTTAATACAGGTCGTCAAGTATGGATTGTGCTTGGCAAGAACCCGGAGAGGTTAAAGATTTGGATATTGGCTATGAACATCTAAGGATTTGGGCATGGACCCGGAATGGCCCCGGATTTGGACATCGAACCGGAGAGGTCATGGACGTGGCTATTGGTTATTGGATATGGATGGATTAGAACTCGGTTGCCGAGTTCAGATGGGTATGTATTTGGCTAAGAATTTTATTACTGGATTTGGAATTGGATATAGACTCAAAGAAGTCGTAAGGTTCAGACAAGGGTACGACGATGGCACTTGGATAAAATGGATTGGATTATGAATCGGAAAGTATGGATGCAAATAACATACGAACTTTAGATATCGGACTTGGCGCTATTCAAAACACACCTCCCAACAGCAAGACATATTTTGGGAGGAAAATGTTAACCCGCCTTCTTGCAAGGCCGTGAACAGGCAGATTTAACCAAGTCGCCTGCTCACTTATCGATACTGGAATACGATTGGTTGGAGCCAGTTGGATGGATAGACAGTCAGTCGGAGATGGTTCAATATGCATAGCTCGGCCTAGATGGTTCGGCAGATGCTGCTCTGTTTGGAGGTCAGGGGTCGATCGGCCCTGATGATGTCATTTGCTTTGGAAGTTGTGGGTCGCTCGGTGTTGAGGTTCGTCAGGGTCGCTCGACATTGAGGTGAGAACAGGGTGGCTCGGCATTGGTGGGATGATTCGACGTTGGAGGTGTCTCGGTATGGTTTGGGCTGGCAAGGTGATGTGGGTCAGCATCGGACCTCTCTTGGCATTGGACACCGCTCGGCATTGGACCTCGCTCGGCATTGGACACCGCTCGACATCGGACCTCGTTCGACATTTATGGTTCGGCCTGGGAGTCACGGGTCGTTCGGCATTAGTGGATCGGTGTGCTTGAGAGGTACCAGTGTAGGGAATGGCTCAGTGGTGGAGTATGTATATGGTTGATCAAGGTGGGTTGGCAAAGGCCGATCGGCCTTGGTGGATCGGCATAGGCCGTTCGGCCTTGGTGGGTCGGTCGTCTGGGTTCGGTTGGCTGGTTTGAAATCGAGAATAAGGAAGTAGGTTCCGCATTGGGCTACTTCGAGTCTTAGCGCGAGTTACTTCGAGTTAAACATGAGGTTACTTTGAGTCTTTACGGGGATGAAACTGGATCGGCTTGCTTATATTTTAGGTTCGGTCACAATGATAATTCTGGTTCGGCAATGGCCTTGATGGGCCCGGATTACTTAGGCGGCCCAGTAACTCGGGATTTGTCTATAAATACATCATGTGGGGTTCCAGAAAAGGGATCTTCTTTCGGCTCCCTAGCTTTCTATTTTCTAAGGCTAGGACTACTCTATCATCTTGTAACTGTAATCGATTATTACAGCAATAAAAAGGAAACTTCTAGAGTGGACATAGGCCGGAGTTAGCCGAACCACTATAAAATATGTTGTTTTTTACCGCTTTCATTTTAATTTTGACTGTTCTTCACATTATTACTCTATATATATATTCTGTCCGTGAGCTGTGATTGTGATTTGGTGCTTTCGCTTGGATTTGGATGTTAGTGAACAGTTTTGGCACTAACAATTTGCATCCAAAATTGCACGATAGGGTAGATTGTAGACTTAATCAGCTTCAATCTACCACTAGTATTTAGGAACTTGCAACTCTAGGCGTCAAGTCTACCGTTAATCCTATCTAGTAATTATCCAAAGTCTAAAACTTTAAGTTTATTAGCTGCTAAGGGAATTCCTAGATATTTAATGGGTAGACTTCTGCTTTGGACACCAAGAATTTGAATGATTTGAGTCTTTAACTGTTAATCCTTTTCCAAAAAAATATTTTAGTTTTAGAGGTGTTAACAGTTAGACTCGAATAGACTACCAATTCTAAAAGAACTTTTTTAATTGATTTAGAACTCTCTATATTTGGTTTTGATAAAATTAGCAGATCACCGGCATAGATTAAGTGTGTTTACAGTGGATCTATTTTTGTATAATGGGATTACGTTACCTTTCAAAAATTCGCTATCCATCTTGATGGAGAGATACTCCGTAGCTATAGCAAATAAGTACGGAGAAAGAAGATCACCTTATCTAATACCTCGATTACTCAATATAAAACCCTGAGGAGTGCCATTAATGATAATAGAAAAAAGAGTAGCGACGCACCATTTGAATGAGGGAGGTAAATTGAGGAGGAAAACCCATTTTTTCCCAAAATTTTAATAATGAAGCCCTATTAATTCCATGATATGCCTATTGTAAGTCTACTTTGACACAGAGGTTTTTGTTCGATTTTTTGTTTAAAATTTCTGACCATCTCATAAGCTAGAAGCGAGTATTCAGAAAAAAAATTTCGCCTAGAACAAAAGCATTTTGATTAATAGAGATAAGATCATTCATTAAGCTTTTCACCCTACTTTAAATTGAATTAGTTAAAAAAAATTATAACACATTGCAGTAGGCTATAGGCCTATAATCACTAATGTTACTGATATTTTGAGATTTTGGAACCAGTGTAATAAAAGCATGATTAAGTTGTTTTGTGAACTTCCCTTTGAAAAGAATGAAATTCATGGCAACTAGTAACTCCTCCTTAATTTGCTCCCAGTGATACTTAAAGAACTTAACATTAAAACCATCAGGACCCGGACTGCTATTATCATCGAATGTAGCACTCCTCATCTCTTCCACTGTAAATGGTAGTAAAAGCTTCCTCTGTGCACTTGCAGTCAAGATTTTCTTGCAAACAAATTCTAGACCATGCACTGATTACCATTAGCATCAGTATTGTAAAGTTCAATGAAATAATGAATTGCTTCTTCCTTTAGTTTGTTAGGATCTGAAATCAGAAGACCATTCTCATCTATAAGACTATGTAAAGATAGCTTATTATTCCTTGAAGTCATCCTAGAATAGAAAATTTTACTAGGTTGGTCTTCATGAGAAAGCAACCCAATTATAGCCTTTTGCTGATTTTCCATTTCATCAGCAGATAGAAGTGACTGTAGTAGAGTCAAATTAGCTTTATATGTTTGTATTAGGTTGTCGTTCAAAGGATTGTCTATCACTTGCTAGTATATCTTCTTATTGTTCTCCCTAATATTATCACACTGTTGTCTTATGCTCTGATTTACTATTCCACTCTTTTAACCTTGTTTTAATCAATTTAAGCCTCTTAATAAGTTAATAAACAGGACTTTCCAACAAGTTCATGTTAGGAAATCAATTCTATGGTTTCGATGATGATAACTATACAATGGAAATCGAATGTACATATTTATCTATATTTACAGGTAGATGATAGAGTAACATCACCAAAGAGATAAAAACAAGACTCAAGAGAAGTATCAAAAGACTTTAAATCGGTAGAAGTTGAAAAGGAGTGTCACAGACACAAATAAAGCAACATGCACATTTTCAGACGTCTGAGTGCACTGCCAGACGTCTGAATGTTTCCTCTAGTTTGCAAATCAGACAGAATCAGACGTCTGGTTAATATGCTTAGACGTCTGGTTAAACTCTCTGGTTCACAACTCAAAAGGAAACAGACGTCAGATAATAAACTCAGACGTCTGAGTAGCTACCAGACACAAAAAAATATATGAAGACCAGACGTCTGAAACATTCCTCCAGACGTCCGATTTTGAACTCGACCGAGTAATTTCAAAGACCAACTATCACATTCGAAAGGACACATCCGCTTCTCTTTGCTGCAACTCTTCATCACCATCAGAAGCGACTTCAGAGAGATTACAACAGATGCAACTATACAAGAAAACTCTTCATCATTATAAATAGCATCAGGAATGTAAAGAGAATCTTTACCTTTACTTACTTATGCTCTTAATTCCTATACTCTGATTTATACCTGTTCTCTAGCAATCAACTACTTGTATTTAACTCTTCCATATATTCAGAACTCCTCATTCAATATTCTCTAGATAGATATATATATTGGAAGCACTTGTACTCAATAGTCAACATCCGTGTTATAGAACACACTCTTGACAAAGAAACTCTGCTATTGTAAACCTGTTCCTCCGGGTCAAGTAAGGGTTAGTTGAAAGGAAATTCCGAAGAGGAGCTTCGGGACTGGACGTAGGACGGAAGGTCCGAACCAGTATAAAATCTTGGTGTGATTATTTTAATTTACTTTGCTATTATTATCTATCAAGTTATATTATATAGTTAGTTGTTCATACTTGCATATATATATATATATATATTATATACGATCCACTCATATAAACTTTCAATTGGTATCAGAGCAGGGTTTTGATCAAATAACAGTAACACGTTTTTTGAATCACTTTAATATGGCAAGTATTTTTCAAGAAGGACAATCCACTGCACGACTCCCACTTTTTAATGGATCTAACTATGCATATTGGTCAACACGTATGAGAATTTTTATGGAAGCTAATGTTTTTGAAATTTGGTCAGCCATATAAGATAGATATGAAGCACCTACTACTGCCATGAACACTTGGACCGATCCAAAAAAAACCTTAGCATCAAATAATGCTAAAGCTATGAACATGTTATTTTGTTCTTTAGATAAAAATAAATTTTCACGTGTCATGCTATGCACCACTGCATTTGATATTTGGCGTACCTTACAAATTACACATGAAGGTACAACAAAGGTCAAACAAACTAAGATTTCGATTTTGCAAAACCAATTTTCTTCATTCAAAATGAAGCAAAATGAAACTATTATTGACATGTATTCTAGATTTCAAACTATCCAACATGATCTTATGGCATTAGGAGTTAAATTCACTTATTTTGATTTAATATCTCGAATACTCAACTCTTTGACGTTAGATTGGGAAAGGAAGGTTTTTGTTATAGATGAAGCTAATGATCTTTCTACTCTCAAAGTTGAAGAGTTGATAGGAAATTTAATGTCCTATGAAGCTAACTTGCAGGCACAAAAAGAACTAAATTCGGAGAAAAAGAATATAGCATTTCCAGCAACAAAAAATGATGACCCTGATCTAGATGAAGAGGAAATAGTCTTTATTGCTAAGAATTATAATAAATTCAAGAAATTTAGAAAAATGACCAAATTTCAAAAAGAAGGGAAGTCCAACATAACAAACCTATCTCAAATCAAGTGCTATGAATGTGATCAATACAAACATATGAAGAAGGATTGCCCTAAACTCAATAATGATTAAAAGAATAACAAATTCAAAAATTCAAGAAGAAAAAGGCTTTCAAAGTAACTTGGGATGACTCGGACTCTTCATCTTCTGAAAGTGATGGTGATAGTGACGGAGAACAATCTTATGTGTGTTTTTGAAGAGGTACCCAAAATAAAAAATAAGGAGAAATGGATACTAGATAGCGGTTGCTCCAAGCATATGACCGAAAATTCAAAAATGTTATCAAATATAACATACATCGATGGTGGAACGGTAACCTTTGGAGACAATTCAAAAGGATATGTTATAGGCATTGGAGAAGTTATCAATTCTGGTATATCTAACTCTCCTATTATTACAAATGTTTTATTAGTAGAAAATTTAAAATACAACTTGCTAAGCATTAGTTAATTATGTGATAAAGGTTTTCAAATAAATTTTGAAAAAGATAGATGTAATATTTTAGATAATAACAAACAACTCATTTTTGAAGGTTTTAGAAACAAAAATATTTATGTATTAAACATGAATATAAATAAAAATTCAAATTTATGTTTAACCGCCAAACATGATGATCCATGGTTATGGCATAAACGATTTTGTCATATCAATTTTAAGAATATTAATAAGTTCGCAAAATATGAGTTGGTAAGAGGATTACCTAAAATGAATTATAAAGTAGAAAACTTATGTGACGATTGTCAAATTGGAAAACTAAAGAAAAGCTCGTTTAAATCTAAAAATAATATTTCTACAAAACAACCATTAGAATTATTACATTTAGATTTATTTGGTCCAACGCAAATAAAATCTATAAATCACAACAAATATGTGTCCGTAATAGTCGATGATTTTTCGAGATATACATGGACTTTATTTTTAAAACATAAAAGCGATGCTTTTGGTATGTTTAAAATATTTGCTAAAAGAATTACAACTCAAATGAATTTGAAAATTAAAAATATTAGAAGTGATCATGGAGGAGAGTTCGAAAATGATCTATTTACAAACTTTCGCAATAAGAAAGGAATAACTCATAATTTTTCTTTTCCTCGTACACCTAAAAAAATGGTGTCGTAGAAAGAAAAAATCGTACATTACAGGAATGTGCACGAACATTACTAAATAGTAGTGGATTACCAAAACACTTTTGGGCTGAAGCTATTGCAACATCTTGTTATGTATTAAATCGAGTAACTATTCGCTCCATGACTAAACAAACTTGTTTTGAAATACTTTTTGGTAAATAACCTAAAGTATCATACTTTAAAACTTTTGGTTCAAAATGTTTTATATTAAATACAAAAGATAATTTAGGAAAATTTGATCCAAAAGCCGATGAAGGTGTTTTTGTTGGATATTCAGATCGTAGCAAGGCATATAGAATTTTTAATAAAAGAAATAATACTATTGAAGAAAGCTTACATGTCTCGTTCGGCGAAAATCCTTTCAATCACCACACTAATGATGAAGAAGAAACTATTCCACTACCAAATTCATCAAATTCTATAAATATTGGAACAAATTTGCAAAATAACATCTTGATATCATCTCCTAGAATTCTTAAGAATCACCCAATAGATAATATTATTGGAGATCTTAACTCAAGAGTTACTAGAAATCAACTCAATCAAATAAGCCATATAGCGTATGTATCAAACTTTGAACCAAAGAATTATAGAGAAGCCTCAAATGATAATTTTTGGATAATAACTATGCGAGAAGAATTAAATCAATTTGAACATAGTAACGTATGGGAATTATTACCAAGACCTGAAGATCAATCGGTAATAGGAACAAAATGGGTATTTAAAAACAAAGCAGACGAGAATGGAAATATTATTAGAAATAAAGCATGTTTAGTTGCTCAAGGCTATAATCAAGAAGAAGGCATAGATTACGATGAAACGTTTGCTCCAGTAGCAAGATTAGAAGCCATTCGTACATTACTCGCCTTTGCAACTCATAACAATTTTAAACTATTTCAAATGGATGTCAAAAGTGCCTTTTTGAATGGTTTTATTAAGGAAAATGTATACGTCGAACAACCACCACTATTTGTTCACGAAAAATATCCCGATCATGTTTTTAAATTACATAAAGCACTATATGGATTAAAACAAGCACCTCGTGCATGGTACGAACGTTTTAAAAATCACTTAAGAACATCTAGTTTTCATATAGGAAAAATAGATACAACTTTGTTTATTAAAAGAGAAAATAATGATAATTTGGTTGTACAAATTTATGTCGATGATATCATCTTTGGTTCAACTAACGAAAAACTATGTAATCAATTTTCTAATATTATGAAAAATGAATTTGAAATGTCACACATGAGAGAATTAAACTTCTTATTAGGTTTACAAATAAAACAACTTGAAAATGGAATCTTTATTCACCAAAAAAAATATTGTAATGATTTATTACGACGATTTGAAATGGATAAAACATCAAGCAAACCAACACCAATGGGCACCACTATTTACTTAGAAAAGGATGAAAATTGAAAAGATTTTGATGAAAAGTTATATCGAAGCGTGATTGGTTCTTTACTTTATTTAACGGCCAGTCGACCCGATATTATGATGAGTGTATGTCTTTGTGCCTGATTTCAAGCACAACCAAAAGAATCGCATCTAAGAGCTGTTAAGCGTATTTTACGTTATCTATCTAGTACTAGAGATTATGGTTTGTTTTACCTTAAAGGATCATCGTTTGAACTAGTTTCATACAGCGATGCGGATTTCGGTGGATGTAGAACAGATCGCAAGAGTACTAGTGGAACTTGTCATTTTATCGGACAATCTTTAGTTTCATGGTTTAGTAAAATGCAAAATTGTGTTTCTCTATCTACTTGCGAAGACGAATACATCTCCGCCGCTCTAGCATGTGCGCAAGTAATATACATGTAACAAACACTAACAGATTTTGGTAAAATTATCAACAAATCTCCAATATATTGTGACAACACAAGTGCTATAAATTTATCAAAAAACCCTGTTAATCACTCACGGACCAAACATATAGATATATGACATCATTTTCTACGAGACAATGTTGAAAAAGGAACTATTTCTTTAGAATACGTAAATACCGAAAATCAGGTAGCCGGCATTTTCACAAAACCATTAAATGAACAAACTTTCACTAAACTCCGACGAAGTTTAGGTATTTGTTCACTCCATGATTTTCTCCCTTAGAAATAGTTAATTAATAATTTCATTTAAAGACTAAGTTTAGTTATCTTCTTTATTACCACAAATTCTATTTATTAATTTTTGAACCTATTAAATTTTTAGGAAAAAGTTGTTCTATAAATAAGGTTTTCAGCATATATATATATATATATATATATATATACATATATATATATATACATACATAGTTACATAACAACTATATACAAACAATCAATTTCCTAAAATTTTTAGTAAAAAATGTCTTCTGAGGACTCCTATATATCTATCTCGATCTCCACACCATCGACGGACAGCTCGGTTGACACACCATAATGACTTCCGACGCCTACACCAAAGCAAGAACCAACAAATAAGTGGTCCTCGTATCGTACGGTTTTACTCCAGATAATAAGAAAACTAAAAGATCCCTGTTTATTTCTCCTAACACAAAGGAGAAAATTGATGAAATTCATCATTACCAAAAACAACAGATGGATCTTCAACGAGAACTTTATTTCGAACAAAAAGTTACGGCACGAAGGTTAAACTTTCTAGAGCAAGTGGTGATGAAATTTTGTTCGTCACGAAAGAAAGATGTTTATGAACCGCTACCAAAACCTTATAGTTCATTGGATCCATCTTCTTCGTATTGTATTCCTTCAGATCCCTCACGAAGACGATATTCTGACTTTCCACGGACCCACGAACGTGGAAATATATGGTCTCCACTTAGACCATGGAATAATAATGAGTCAGGAAATCCTAAAACTCCGTCTCCATCTAAATAAATCGTATTAATTATTGTATATATCTATACTTATGTATTTTTTCATAACAATAAAGATATTTGTTATCAACATTCAAAAATAAATGAAACCATCAATTTTTAGGCTATTTATAGCAAAACTGCTTATTTCAGACGTCTGACTATGATCTTCAGACGTCTGATACACTGATATATGTCTAAGAAATTTGCATATGTCAGATGTTTGATATATCCCCTAGACGTCTGAGTTGTTGTTCTGTCTTCTACAAATAAAATTCTGAACATTTCAGACGTCTGAAATAAGATCCAGACGTCTGCCTTAGTTCTCTGTATCGAAATTTAACCAAAACAGACGTCAGTTTTTAATTCCAGACATCTGAAAAAGCTCTATGTATCTACAATTTCATAACTGTGCTCAAAACTAGACGTCTCGATCAAAAAGCAGACGTCTAATTTTATATTCTGAACAAAAATTAGGGCAAACCAGACGTCTGATTTTTGATCCAGACGTCTGATTCCCAATCGACCATTTAAATTCAAGCCGATAACGTCATTTTTATTCCTTTATTCCAAAATTATTACATCCTACGATTTTCTCAACGTTAATTTTCGTACCCAAACATTATCTTACAGCAAATATAATCAAGATGCCTCATCGCACTAAGAATCCTAAAATGACGAAAAGAAAGCAAGATCAACCCACCACATCTTCAAATCCCCAGGTTTGCTCCGACGACCAAATCAAACGGTGGATGAATAAATCTCCACGTTCTATAAAAAGGTATGAAGATATTCAAAAGAAGAAACTTCATACAGGACCATTCTATAATCTTCTTAAATTCTCCATGTATGATTTAGATGAACTTTGTGAAAATGCTGGTTTGAAAACTCTAATCTCGTTTACTCCTAATGATGTTCAAATAGACCAGTTAGCTATATTTTTATTCTACGCCAATCTAGACAGTACTTCAGTTTGGAATACCGAAGACGAGGACAACTGACTATGGTCAAGCGTTTATGGGAATACTATTCGATTAACTCTGGGTTTAATAGCCAGAACCTTAGGATGCTCCGACACCGGGAAGGATTTGCACAACATTCCGGATATGTGTTTTAAGCCACGGAATGGTATTACTCATCAAATATGGGAGGACGAAGTGCCGAAATTCGCTTCAAAAATATTTACGTCCAAAAGCCCGACTCCTGACAAGAATGATAATAAATACAGTGGTTCCACGTATGGGGAGTCACGAGCAAATAACGGAATTGGAGCACAAAGCTCTGTATACTCTCTTTAGTGGAACTCGGGTAAATTGGGCAAAATTCATCTTTGACAAGCTCAAACACTTTTGGACTCGCTCAAGGCCATCGATCATTTACCCTACCTATATTATGAGACTTCTTCGTGCACATAATATTCCTTCCTATCTATCGACGTTCAAAGAAATTTCGCCAAAATATGCTTCCACAAAATTCTTTTCTTTGATGTACCTACCAGAAATTCCTCCAGATATTATGTCCTTCGAAGATTGGACGCATGATCGTCAATCTCAAAGAGTTGAGCCTCCTCCTCAACCACACATTGATCCGTCCCAAGCGGAAGAACAACATCGAGAAGTCACTCATCCTCCCCCCGCACCATTTGATTATCCGGGACAGGACGAAATTATAGAGACTCGATTGGAACAAATCTAAATGAAAGTATTCGAGAACCCACACTTCGAAACCAACATACATTATCCCAAAATCAAAAATATTTGGCTAGGTGAATTGACAAATTTGAAAGTTCATTTGCTACACGACTAGCCACAGTTGAAGAATCTTTTTCGACTGTTTTATCGGTTCTTAAAGAAGTTTTACAACGAGTTCGTGGTCCAACATCACCCTATGAGGATTAGGAAACCCCTGTACCTTCTCCTCCTGCAAAATATTCCAAATTATTTGAGGATGAACCTTCAAAGGAAGCTTTGACGTCTCCTTCAAAGGCTAGCACTTCTGAAAAAGAAGAACCAAAGGAAGATGATACAAATCAAGCTTCACCAAAGGAAGATGATCCAAATCAAGCTTCTCCAAAGGAACTCTAAAATTTAGGAATTGTAGTTGTTTGTATTTCTGTACAAATCCTTAAATGTAACTCCTTCCTGCTATTAATGAAAATTTTCTTTTTTGACGATTGACTTAATTATTACGAATTCTTTTTGATAATGTCAAAGGGAGAGAAATATAAGTATAATCATAAAACAATAAAAATAAGCACATATTCAGGGGGAGATTTCTAATCTATATATAAGTACATTGAATAGTTGTCATCATCAAAAAGGGGAAGATTGTTAGAAAATCAATTCTATGGTTTCGATGATAACAACTATACAATGGAAATCAAATGTACATATATATCTATATTACAGGTAGATGATAGAGTAACATCACCAAAGAGACAAAAACAAGACTCAAGAGAAGTATCAAAAGACTTCAAATCGGTAGAAGTTGAAAAGGAGTGTCCCAGATACAAATAAAGCAACATGCACATTTTCAGACGTCTGAGTGCACTAGCCAGACGTCTGAATGTTTCCTCTGGTTTGCAAATCAGACAGAATTAGACGTCTGGTTAATATGCTCAGACGTCTGGTTAAACTCTCCGGTTCACAACTCAGAAGGAAATAGACGTCTGATAATAAACTCAGACGTTTGAATAGCAACCAGACACAAAAATATATATGAAGACCAGACGTCTGAAACATTCCTTCAGACGTCTGATTTTGAACTCGACTGAGTAATTTCAAAGAACAACTGTCACATTCGAAAGGACACATCCGCTTCTCTTTACTGCAACTCTTCATCACCATCAAAAGTGACTTTAAAGAGATTACAACAGATGCAACTATACAAGAAAACTCTTCATCATTATAAATAGCATCAGGAATGCAAAGAGAATATTTATCTTTACTTACTTATGCTCTTAATTCCTATACTCTGATTTATACCTGTTCTCTAGCAATCAACTACTTGTATTTAACTCTTTCATATATTCAGAACTCCTTATTCAATATTATATATATATATATGTGTGTGTGTGTGTGTGTGTGTGTGTGTGTGTGTATTGGAAGCACTTGTACTCAATAGTCAACATCCGTGTTATAGAACACATTCTTGACAAAGAAACTCTGCTATTGTAAACCTGTTTCTCCGGATCAAGTGAGGGTTAGTTGAAAGGAAATTCCGAAGAGAAGCTTCGGGACTGGACGTAGGACGGGAGGTCCGAACCAGTATAAAATATTGGTGTGATTATTTTAGTATACTTTGCTATTATTATCTATCAAGTTATATTATATAGTTAGTTGTTCATACTTGCATATATATATATATATCATATACGATCCACTCATATAGACTTTCAGTTTACACTGAAACAACCTTCTGTAATATATATGGTGATAGCCAGGGAGTGAAGGCCAAGCATTATTGAATTTAAAATGTTTAATTTGACCCCTAGTAGGATTGTTTATAAAACTAATAAGCAGTGGAGAATGGTCACTAGATGAATGATTTAGCACTGAAACATTTAAGTGAGGAAATTTAACTAGGAATTCGAAATTAACCAAGATTTTGTCTAGTTTGCTATGGCTAGAAAAAGTTAATCCTCCTCTCCAGGTGAAGAAATTGCCCATGTATTTAACCTCACATAGCTCCATTTTTCTGAGAAACTCTTTAAAATTTGTATCTATATTCAGCGAATTATTTGTTCTTATTCTCTCACAATTATTAAGAATGCAGTTAAAATCTGCAGCAAGGACCCATGGCAAAGATATATGTTTTGCAATTTTAGATAGGTTTTCCCAAACTTGAGCTCTTTCAATAATTGTATTGTTTGCATATACAATAGATAGAAAGTAAGAGAGTAACCCCTTATTAGTAAGCAAACAAGTAACATACTGATCATGCATATAAATGTTATCCACAGACCAGCAGTGCTTGTTCCAGAGTAACAAAATTCTACCTCTAGCGTCCAAGTCATTGTTGTGTATAGCCTCCCAATCATCCTACTAAATTTGCAAAATTTTGAGATATTCTCTTTAGGCTGTTTATGTTCCACAAGACCCATTATATTAATGTCGTAGGAAATTAGATGATGTTTAACATCTTGTTTTCTAGCAAGGGAGTTGAGGCTCCTCACATTCCACACTAATAAGGACATTAATTGGATTTTTGATCCTAACTTCTGAGTAGTTTGAAGCTTTAGACCTCTTTTTTTTTCTTTCTTTGTTTTTTTTTTTTTAATATCTTTTTAGCCTTCACACTAAAATGTGCTGCATAACTGCTCCACGTTTGGATTTCAATCACATCCTTATCAACTTCGGCTCTAGGAACAAGTAAATTATCTTCTGTTCTTATTTTTTGGATTGTCTCATTTTTATTCTAATGTTGTCAACTGTGTTTTGTGAATCTGTCAGAGAGGAGGTGTGGGTAACATTTGCTGTCGTGTCAGGCTGAAAATTGGTCAAAGGGTTGTACAGGTCATGTTCCGGATGCTTGTCACTAATTTGCTATGATTGAGGAAACTGTTCACCTTGCCCTTGCTTTCCATTAACTATTACCATGTCAGGTGATGAATCCGCATGAATCTGGTCTATCATCTGAGCATCTTCAGTTTGTGTATTATCATGAATCGAAGGCACAGGGTTGAAGGAGAACCTGGCGAGGTGTCACTGTAATCATCTTTGCCTTTTGAAGATTGATTGTGTATTGAACGTGTTAAGCTCTTGAGAATTACTGGACTGTAATTGAGGATATTGCATTATCTTGTTTGCAATTATCTTTACCTTTTGATGATTGATCGGGTTGTGTATTGAATCTGTTAGGCTCTTAAGAATTACTGGATTGTAATTGAGAGGACACTGCATTATTATGTTGATAACTATTATTATGTGTAGAAATACCTTTGGAATGTGTCTATGAAGTTACCAAACGTATTTGTAGACCATTACTTTGTTGCAAAATTTGATTATCGTCTATATTCGTATCATCGCTATTATTATGCCCTGTAGCTTGATTTTTAGGAATCTACATTTTAGTTAGAGAATAGAATTTTTATGAGTGCCCAAAACAATAGCATGAAGAGCACTGTGTAGATTTCCATTCATATAACACCTCTTGCCACATGATTGTATCATCCCCTTCTAAAATAGGCACTGTGTTTGGGAAGCTAAATTCGAGTCCACTTCTATTAAAAGCCTAGCATAAGCAATTCGAATTATACCTTTACAGACCTGGTCAAGCTTAATAGGTTTACCAATTAGAGAGGCAATTCTCCCAATGTCTTCATGTCCAGTACTCTATATCAAGGTTAGAGAATCTAATCCAAATTGGTATGGTTTGTAAAGAATCTTTGTTAAGTTTCATTTTCAGTTGCCATTTTCTCATTATGATTAAACGTTTATTGTAAAAGTATGGACCATTTGTTAATATACTATCACAATCTTATCTCTTGAGAAAATTTTGAACTCTCCTTTCGGTCTCCAAACCCTAATAACGTAAGCATTAATATGGTGATAGTTCCGTTTAAGACTGTTATGCCCCAAACCCATCGCCATTTTCTATGAAGACCGGAGAGCTACGGCAGTCGACTCCTGGTTAAAGATCACCAGAAGATGCTCAGGGATCACTCGGTAATAAGACCAAGGTGGCTCAAGTAGAAGGAAGTGAAGACGATGTACCGGCTGACTCTATGAAAGAATAAGATGGGTTATGCATGCTGTGTACACGTGCACACATGCACGGACTTGTTCAAACTTGATTTCCAATTGCATAAGGGAAGTGGTGATTAAGTCAATCTAGCCATTGTATTTCAGCTATATAAATAGTCCAGATATCAATGTATTATGTATCATCAGTTTCATAAATAAAAAACTACATTTTTTTCTGAAAAGTTCTGTGCAAGCTTTTTTTCCTCTTCTTATATTTTCTCATTTCTTGATAACTGCATATTCTTTCTTTCCTTTGCTCTTAAACAAACAAGTAGTAATACTTGCGTTCTTACTCTCAAACTGTTTCTCCCAATAAACCACTTACCAGAGATCTCCTTCTTCGTCAACCTGCACATTATCTCTTAGTAATCAGCAATGACTACTACCCGAAAGCAAGCAAAGGATCATGGGCATACCCAAATTGGTATTAGAGCAAGACCCGAAGGATGATTTCAATGAACATCCAGACTCGCCAAAGAATGATGATGAACAAGACCTATGGGCCAGGCAAGAACATTTCAATGACAAGACCAACAACACACTCGAGCAGCTTACCGAAGCACAGCAAGAACTTCATCAAACCACCCAAGAAATGAATGGAAAAATAGATCTTTTGTCAGCAACATTGGAATATTTATTGCAAGAAATAAAGAACAATAGATCCAACCTTCAAGAATCACAACAAACTCCTAGAAACAATCCCTATGTACCTCCATTCCAAAGAAATACCAATAGGAGTACATCATCCTCTCCACACTCAATGGAAACAAATACCAACCCTCACCCAAGACAACAACCAAGTATTCTGCCCACTCCCTCCCTATTGCAACACACCACTATTAAATTAGAATTTCCAGTCTACAAGGGAGATGATACTGTTATTGAATGGATAGACCAGGTCGAGCGGTTATTTACCAGAAGTGGAATAGATGACAACCTGTTCATTCCACCTCAAAGATGATGCACAGAAATGGTTCAAGTGGTTATCTAACAACGTCAAGAACTATGAAATATGTAAGAATTTTAAGGAAGAGATCATAGTAAGGTTTGCTCCACCTGAGTTAAGAAAGCCATTTGGTGCCTTTGCTAATTTAAAGGAGCTATCTACTGTTCAATCATATCACACCAAGTTTGAACACTACAAGGCCTCCTACCACATCTGCATCCAGATTATATATTTGACAAATTTTTAGATGGTTTAGAGGAAGATATTAGGATAGATGTTGAGGCAGTCAGGTCTAACAATTTTAAGGAAGCTATAGCACTAGCAAAGATTTATGAAAGTAGGTGGTCTAGGAAACCCTTTAAAACGTTTGCCACCTCTCAAATACTGACATCAAGAAACTTACCACCCAAGAACAACAAAGCAGTAGGATATGATCCTAACACCAATAAGAGTAACACACTAGAAGAAATTGCGAAAAACAAGGGAATGACCTCAGAGGAAATTATTGACAAAAGAAAAAAGGGGTTGTGCTATATCTGCAATGAAAGGTGGCATCCAGGCCATCAATGCAAGAGCAAACAAGTATATACATTAGAAGGGATCACAAAACCAGAAGTTGTACAGGAGACAGAAGATCAAGAAGCCCAAGAAGTTGAGGAGATTGCAGAATCCAATGAAGCATAAATTAATCCTACTATCACCTTCCATGCTATGTGTGGGATACCAGCCCTTCACACCATTAAGGTTTGTGGGGGCAATACATGGGAAACCAGTGCATGTCCTTGTTAATTCAAGCTCTACACACAATTTCATTGATTGCCAACTGGCTAAAGGAATCCAATTGTAGACTGATGATACAAAAAGATTCGAAGTACAAGTAGCTAATAGTGAGAGGCTTCATGGTAAAGGACTGTGTGGCATATACCTTTAAAATGTCAAGGTTGTTGCATGTTTGTAGATTTACTTTTATTACCCCTAGATGGTTTTCAGGTTGTGTTGGGAGCCCAATGGATGAAACCATTATGTGAAGTGACCTTAAACTTCTTAAAATTGCAAGTCAAATTTAAATATAATGGAAAGATTCACATCTAGCAAGGAATGCACCCAGAAGGCCTAAGAATAGTAGACAAGAAGACAATTAAAAAAGACTATATATAAGGATAGGTAGCCATGATGCTGTGTTCTCAGCTTATCACTGAAAAAAGTACTATTATACTCGAACCAATTAAAATAATACCGGATAAATTTCCAAAGGTACTAGCCCCTTTAAACTCACTGCATCCTAATAGACACTCACATGACCATAGAATACCACTGCTACAAGGGTCTAAGCCTTTTTTTTAAAACCTATAGGCACTCACATCATATTAAAAATGAGCTAGAAAAAATCATTCAAGAAATGTTGAATACTAGAGTCATAAGGCCTAGTTGTAGTGCTTACTCTTCACCAGTTGTAATGGTTAGAAAAAAAGATGGGACATGGAGGTTGTGTATTGACTACCGAGCACTTAATAGTATTACTATCAAAGACAAATACCCTATACCTCTAGTTGATGATTTATTTGATGAGCTACATGGTGCCAAATATTTTTCTAAATTGGATTTAAGATCAGGATATCATTAAATCAGAGTAAATGAGGAAGACATTCATAAGACTGCTTTTAAGACCCATGATGGGCATTATGAGTTTATGGTTATGTCATTCGGTCTTGTAAATGCTCCCTCTACCTTTCAATTTCTAATGAATACTATATCCAGACCATATTTAAGGAAATTTATTTTAGTTTTCTTTGATGATATACTAACTTTTAGCCAAGCTATGCTTGAGCATTTGGAGCATATCAGGGTTGCTTTGCAGGTACCACAAGATAATCAGTTAGTTATCAAACTTTCTAAGTGCTCTTTTGCCAAAGAAAATATAGAGTATCTTGGCCATGTGATCTCTGCACATGGGATGGCCGTGGACAATAGTAAGGTGCAAGCTATTAAAGAATGGCCTATACCCACTACACTGAAGGCATTAAGAGGGTTCCTAGGCCTTATGGGATATTATCGAAAGTTTATCAAACATTACAGAATTATTGCCAAACCACTCACTGACCTCTTAAGGAAGGATTCTTTTCAGTGGAATGATAAAGCAACCCAAGCATTTGAAAGATTAAAACAATGCCTTATGTCCCCACTAGTCCTTTCCATGCTAGATTTTAATAAGCCTTTTGTGGTTGAGTGTGATGCCAGTGGTATTGGCATAAGGGCAGTACTCTTGCAGGATAATAAGCCTATTGCATTTCTCAACAAGGCACTACAAGGTAGGAATCTTAATCTTTCGACCTATGAAACAGAATTACTTACATTATTACTAGGTACGAAGAAGTGGTCACAGTATCTCCTAGGGAGACAATTCATTATAAAGACTGACCATCAGAGTCTTAAGTACTTGCATACACAAAGGCTGCACACTGGAATTCAAGAGAAATGGCTTGCTAAATTGCATGGCTATGATTATGTGGTTGAATATAAAAGTGGCACAGAAGATATAGTAGTAAATTCCTTATCTAGAAGGGATGAAGAAAAAGGTTAGTGCATGTCTCTCTCTCAGGTGCATGCTACATGGTTGCAACAGCTAAAAAGTACCTTGGTTAACTCCCCTAGGTATGTAGAAATCAAAGAGAAAATAGACAATGGAGGTTCCAGTAAATACAAACTAGTTGATGGGTTGCTCTTTTATAAGGGAAAAATTCTCATTGATCATCACAACTCAAATTTACTCAAAACTCTTATCAATGAATTCCATTCCACCCCACTTGGAGGACACTCTGGCATTAAAGGAGTCGTGAAAAGAATTAGAGCTGTGTTCTATTGGAAAAGGATGAAAAGGTACGTGGAGAAATATGTAAAGGAATGTGATATGTGCCAAAGAAATAAAGGGGAGAACATACATATACCAGGATTGCTTCAGCCTCTGCCAAATCCAGAGAAAATATGGACTGACATCACCATGGATTTCATAACTTTCCTTCCAAAAAGTCAGAAATACACCATTATATATGTAGTGGTCGATAGACTATCAAAATATGCTCATTTCTTCCCTTTATCGCATCCATACACTTCTAGAGATGTAGCACAAGTCTTTTTTGATGGTGTATTTAAACTTCATGGAATGCCAACATCCATCGTCAACGACAGAGATTCACACTTTACTTGCATTTTCTGGAGGGAACTCTTCAAATTGAAAGACAACACCCTGAAGTTAAGCACATCGTACCATCCCCAAACTGATGGCTAACCAGAAGCCACAAATCTAATATTGGAGAGCTACATGTGGTGCTTTGTATGTCATAAACCTTCTGAGCGGTCTAAGTGGTTAACACTCGTAGAATTTTGGTATAACACCACCTGGAAAACTGCCACATGGATGACACCATTCCAAGCAGTATATGGGGTTACTCCCCCCACCTTGTTGACTTATATCCCAAATACAACAAAGGTTCACCAGGTAGAAGAGTTATAGTTCTCTAGAGACATTATTTTACAATTTTTAAAAAACATTTGACAATGGCCAGAGACAGGATGAAGAAATATGCAGATCTCAAAAAGAACAATGAGGAATTCTAAAGTGGGCGATTGGGTTTTCTTGAGGTTACAACCATATATACAGTTGTCTGCTAGGACTTTGAAGACACATAAACTCTCCCCCAAGTTCTATGGGCCTTATGAAGTCGAGAAGAAAATAGGAGATGTAGCTTACCAATTGAAGTTACCACCTGAAGTTAAGATCCATCTTGCGTTTCATGTGTCTCAGTGGAAAAAGAAGCTAGGAACTAGAATTATAATTCATGAGGACATGCCTAGTTATATAGAAGAGTCTGTAAAGGAGCCTGAACGGATCTTAGATAGAAGAATTGTTCCTATTAATAACTGGCCAGTAGTGCAGATCTTTGTAAAATGGAAGGAGTTGCCTGATGAAGAAGCTACTTGGGAAGAATACTGGAAATAATCAAGAAATTTTCCACCTTGGACATTGGGACAAGGTCCTTTTTTCATGCGGAGGGGAGTTGTTATGCCCCAAACCCATTGCCATTTTCTATGAAGACCGGAGAGCTACAACAGTCGACTCCTGGTCAGAGATCACTAGAAGATGCTCAGGGATCACTGGGTAATAAGACTATGGTGACCCAAGTAGAAGGAAGTGAAGACGATGTACCAGCTGCCTATGTGAAAGAATAAGATGGGTTATGCATGCTGTGTGCACATGCACACATGCATGGACTTGTTCAAACTTGATTTCCAATTGCATAAGGGCAGTGTTGATTAAGTCAATCTAGTCATTGTAATTCAGCTATATAAATAGCCTAAATATCAATATATAATGTATCATCAGTTTCATGAATAAAAAACTACATTTTTTTCTGAAAAATTATGTGCATGCTTCTTCCTCTTCTTATATTTTCTTATTTCTTGATAACTGCATATTCTTTCTTTACTTCCTCTGTTCTTAAACAAACTAGTAGTAATACTTGTGTCCTTACTCTCAAACTGTTTCTCCCAATAAACCACTTACCAGAGATCTCATTCTTCATCAACCTGCACATTATCTCTAACTAATTAGCAATGACTACTACTCGAAAGCAAGCAAAGGATCATGGGCATACCAAAGACACATCGTGTATAGGATAATAGTGTCATTCCAGTTCTCTCTAGCTTTGTTTTCCAGTTGAGTATTCATTTTTGCACAATGTAGATCTTTGAATACGTGAGTTGGAAAATATGTCATCAGTGTAAACGTGGATACCTCATTCTCAGCAACTACATATCTCCATGATTTAGGACTTGCCAACGTAGGAGTGTATGGAAGCGACATTACTTTCAGATCCGCATGTTTTGGCTTGATCTGGAAATTCTTGATTGTGAAAAGTTTGAATGGTTACCACATGAGTCCTAGTAGTAGGTGCATTTCTGAAATGTTAGGGTGACATTAGCCTATCAGCTTGTTTCCAATATTTATACTTGACAACAGTAAAGCCATCAGAGTTATGTTCTTTGTTCAGAGGGATAGTTCCTGCCATGCCCATTCTCAGTTTATAGAGGAAAAGATGACTGGATTTGGAGAGGAAGGAGATGTCCCAACCGCCATGAGGGAGGGAGCAACAAGAAACCCTATATTTCATGCATTTAGATTATTTTTGGAGTTGGTATACCATGTAGCTGCTTAACTAATCACCAAGCTATGCCTTTACTCTATTTTCTATCATTTCTGATATCATGGTCACGTTCGCCATCCCTCACGGGAGCCTTTATTACTCAAGCAGAACGTAATTCTTTTATATGGATACCAGCACAAGTCGATTGACAAATGCGAACACTAACCTCTCTATCAGACTTAACCTTAGGATAGACAATTCAACTCTATAACATTCCACTTCATAACCCCTTCCAAAATGTAGATTCGCACACTAGTTTTAAAGTGGTATTCGATAAGTAAAACACTTACCGATCCCATACTCTTTAAAACTAAATCAATAAATTTTCGGTAAACTCAATTTCGGTTAGAAGTAAGCGAATATTATAAAATTGAATCCTCCTCGAGTGATCTCGTATATACAAAATTCTTAAAGCAAGAGACGTTTTGTAATGACCCAGAGTTTTAGTCATTCGAAATATTTAATTGATTTTAAATATTGAAAAGTAAATTTTATAAGTTAAACATATTAAATTTCAAATATAGGGGTTATTTGAATAGTTGGAATCGTTTAAATAGTTGAACCTTGAATTTATGCGAATGAAAATAATTTCGAAAGTTGATTTAAATTCTATTTAGGTTAAAATGAAGATAATAAACTTTAATTCATAATATTGACGTGATTTGAAGTGTTTCAATAATAATTCGTTTTATTTAACATGAGAAATAGCCTTTCAGGGCACTATCTCAGATTTCAACGAAACTAGTTCCATTGGATCCATAATAGTGAACTATTATATGCCGTTGAATTTCACGACGATTGGACGTATTGTTTGGTCGTGCACGCTTGAAACGCGTAAAAATTAATTAAAGAAATTTAAATTAATGTAATTCGATTTCGAAAGCTAACTTCTGCATATGATGGAATTGGGTCTCGATATTAGTTCTATTGTGTTCGGAATATGAGTATTACATATAGAACACCAGGCCGTACACCACATTTGGAGTTTGAAAATTTGACATATGAATAGTTTTTTGAAATTTTACTGTAAAAGGACTTGGAAACTTTCATTTGGAAAACCCTAGAAATAAAAATTCACAGCCACCATTTATTTTCTCTAAAACCCTTAATCCAATGGCCTAAATCAATCAGAGCCACTCCCTTTTTTTCAGCCTTCGACTTCAACAACGAACTTGTAGAGCTCGATGAAGCATAGGCAATCAATTATGGAGATCATCATTGGCATTGTGAGGCGGTGGAAAATTTCCTTCGTTCATGCTCTAGGTTGGGTTCAATTTTTGGTTGTTCGGCAATGAGGGGGGGGGGTGTGCGTGGGTGGCGTTAGTAGCAGCCAGGTTGGCGCGTGCTACGGCATGGGTCGTGCGATGAAAGGTAGCGGTGAATGATGAAGACGTGTCGATTTTCCATTCGGAGTCGTGATGTCTGGAACGAGAATGAGAGTGATGTAGGGAAGGTAATTTAAACATTTAAAATTTATTTAATTAATGTTAATTAAAATATAAATACTTTTAATGTTCGTTAATTCATGTCTAATTCATATGAGGTCCAAATTGAACACAATAAGTTACGCTGCAATCGTATCAGTGGAATCTACGTTATGGAGTTGAATTGGATGGATTTGGAGCTAGTAGGAATTTTTGTTAAAATTGAACGTCCATTCAATTTTAATTCAAACCAGAGCGCTTTGGCGATTATTGGAATTTCTATGAGTTAACTTACCTCTCTGGCCCACTTATATTTTTACAGAAGTGTGGATAATTTTATTATTGATTGTCTATTGACTGTTTAGATAATTTACTTAGTTGGTTTGGATATATTCCCGCCTTGGAGCGGATGAGAACCAAGTACGTTCTCGTGCATGAGCGGATGACCCTTGATATACGATCTCACCTCGAATCGGTTGATTTATATTTTCATGATTGTATACCATATGTGATGTAGGGGGACAGGTTGGAGGGATTCAACAGGATCCCTCACGCTGTTGATTTTACCTTTCATATATTTTGATATATGGTATGCAAGATGCCGTAATTAATGACATGGATGATTTTCCATTATTTAGTGCAATTGTAGCCCTAGACCATATTTTTAGTATTTAAAATACTATAAAATAGTTATTTTGAATTGAAATGATTTCAAAGTAACTTTGAAAGTATATATGTTTTAACAATTATCGAATTATTAAAAATAATGAAATTATTTAAAATAAATGAAATGTATGGTTTTTGATGTTTTAAAATTATATTTTTGAGAAATACTTTAAATAAAGATTTTTGAATGGTTTATATAAAAGATTTATAAAAGGATACAGAGATGATTTATGTTGAAATTTAAATGTGGAGCTTAATGGTTTTGAAAATTTAAAATGTGATAAAACTAGAAAATGAACTTTTGATAACATTTCTAGAAGTGTTATAATATTTCAAACTACGAATTATTTAAAACCGATAGTAAATATATGCATATTTCTCTAAACTTTTTGGGGTTTTTTCTAACTTATAAAAGAGTGTATAAAATTGCTTTCAAGTTTAAATATATCTTTAACAATTAATTATGAATTTCTAAACTAATTAGCTTTTAAAATTAAAACTTTTTGTTTATTTATTTTAAAATTCCATATTTTATATAATTATATATAAATAATTATCATATATTTTAAGTAGTTTTAAAAGTATTTTAACATACTAATAAATATTTAAAAGATATTTCTCTATATATATATAAGTTTCAAATATTAAATCGTATTTTATAAATTTAATAAAGAGAGTTTGGATTTTAACACTTAAGTTAAAATAATTTGTTTATGGAATCATCTAAAAGTGTATTGCCTAAATTAATAAGTGTGGACATGCTTTGATCTTTAAATAAATGTTTAAAGTTATTAATGGATAAGTAAATAGTTTTAGGTTGTTGTAACAAGTTTTGTAGAAAAAACTTGTTCTTAACCCTTACTATCAATTATACTTGGGAATATAATTAGATATTTACTAATGAGATTTAGTAGGAAAATACAAGTAAAGATTTTTGGGTTTGTTGTGAAAAATATTTTGAGCAACGCTTGTCTTTAACCCTTAATTATAAATAAATCTTTAAGAAGGGAGTTATAAAGATGAATGCTTTCAAAGTATAAAATGTTTGGGTTTGTTGTGAAATTTTTTTTAGCAACGCTTGTCTTTAACCCTTAAACGTAATTAAACCATTAAAAGGAAAGTTTTAAAGGTAATGATCAAATGGAAAAGGTTTGGGTTTGTAGTAAACAATGTTTTAGCAACATTTGTTTTTAAACCCTTGAATTATATTTTGGAAGAAATATTATAAATCTTTAATAATGGAATTTTTAAAGATAATAACAAGTATTGAAATCTTTTATAAAGAGATAGAAACTGTTATATGTTTAATTTATAAAAGAAAAGGAGTTTATTATAACAATGTTTGGGTAGTAACTATTTTAATCTCTTTGATTATATTTCATGTAAGTAAAACTTGTTAAATGATTTGTGAATACATTTATACCATTGGAATAAGTATATGAATACTTTTTAAGTATTAAAGAATAAATGAATTGTTAAATTTATAAAGACAAGTATATATCTGTCGTAAAGAGAAATCCAATATATTTATACAAGTATGCAATGGAAGTTTTAATTGATAAAAGAGTATTAATTAATAAAGGAAGTTTTAATTAATAAAAGAGTATTAATTAATGAAGTGTTAATTTATAAAAGAAGTTTTATTAGATAAAAAAGTTGTTTGCTAATAAGATGGGTATTTTTTAATAAAGAATAAATTAATTAAAAGGGGGATTAAAAGTCGTTTATGTGACTTAACCATACTTGGGAAGAATTGATATTGCTTGTATGCTTACTTGCTTTGAAAGTGTATGGGACTTAGATCCCTTATGCGATCATTCTCATTTTTGTTGAACATAACCAAATTCATTAATTCAGTCCTGAACGACAGGAATTAATAAGTGTTCTACTTATCGAATACCACTTCGAGACTGTGGTACACGTTCTATCTTTTGGAAGAGGAATGATGGAATCCATGTATGGTTCCGAGATCTGTTAAGGTGATGGAATCCATGTGGGATTCATTATTTTATCGAGGTTTGTTGAAAACTCGTGTGAAGTTGTCGAATGTAGCATCGACATCGGGAAATGACAAAAAACAGAGTAGGATGCATGATTTTGGGTTCAGCTAACCCAAATATGGGGTACATCAACTCCATTATCTGGAGTATGCTTATTGATATATTGCACGCGGGGAGTTGATACTCGGTTCACATGTTAGAGCGTGGGCCTTGTTGTGTTTACCTTATGGTATATTTTATCTAGAGATATGCGATGCTTGGAAGGTAGTTTCTGATCCTTGTCATAGGTGATTGGTCTCAGTATAGTTTACAAGTATATCGAGGAGGTCTCCGTGGAAAATCCATTTATACGAACTTACTTTAGCGGTTTTGTTTTTATACCTGAATATGATGTCAATTGTAATCAATGTAACCACTTCAGGTATGTTATGTTTATAGTAAACACCTCAGACATTATTATAATATATCGGGATATTTGTAAAGACAGAATTTAATCGCTATTTGAATGAACAGTTAGTTATATATTAAATAATTAATAAATGGATTTTTATTAACAAATAAAAATATGTTAAATAATAATTAATGATGAAAAAATCTTTTCAAAATTTGTTTACCAAAATATATAGTTCATAAAGAAATAGAAAACGTTACTGAAAATTATTTTCTGAAATATCGATTTTCTGTTAGTTAAAAGTTGTTTTAAATGCTAGACCACTATGATAAACACACATGCACAAATTATAAACTATCTTAAACATGTTGTTTACATGTACATATGCATGTACATGTTTCCTCCTTAAGCATATCCATATAAAAGGATAAAATAAATTATTTTATAAAGGAAAGTGTATATATATATAAAAAAATACACATTTCTCAACACAAGAACACATGATATGGCATGAATAGTTGAAAGTAGGTGGGGTAGTATGGATGGATTTGAGGGGAGGTAAGGGTATGGCTACGCAAGCATATGTATATTTAAAATATAAAACACTTCATGTTATTTAAATTAAATCCTAAGCCTATATATAACCCTTTATCTTTATGTTTTCACTTTTGCAACCCTCTTCTTCCTTTCAAATTCCTAAGAGCTTAAGTAAAATTTAGCCATGGATTCCTCTTCATAATTTTCAAAGTGAGAAAAACAACTTCTTTTTGCCGAATTCCCTTCTTTTATTCACAAAATCAATTCTACATCTCTTACAACACTTTTTCTTCCAAAAGACAACACCCCATCCACCAAAATACACTATGGCCGAGCCAACCCATGATGGACGAGCCTAAACATCACTAGGCCGAGTCCAAGCCACTTGGCCGAGCCATTTTCAATGGTTTGAGCAACCAAAAGTTTCGTATTTGCAAAGTTTCTAAAGTGTTTTCAAGTTCTAGCAAAAGTTCACTTTGATTTAGAAAATTTTTGGTGAGTAAAACTAATATTTTGAGAAAGAAAACAACTTGTTTTAATGATCTATATGTTGTGACATTATAGTTCTTGTCATGTTGAAATATCATGTTATTTGGATGATATATGATTGCAAGTTGGTTGTTTGGTATAGATTTGCGATTTGGATAATATGTTGATATGTTTGGATATGTCTGTGGATATGTGAGATTGGTCTATGATATTATGATGGCATGGTTTGTGAAACAAAACCAAGTATGTTGTGAAATAGTTGTGAAAAACTAGTGCTTTAAAAAATCGCAAAAGGCTTGAGATCCGATTTAAAACGAAAGTTTTTTTCTCTAGCTTTGGATTTTTGAAAATGTTTTTCCAATTTTTACCTTTTGTTTAAGTTTTCAAAACTCTTACAGTTGTGTTTTCAAACTTGTATAGCTAGAGTTAAGTGATATTTCCACCTAGAAATCAATTCCAGTGAACCGCGCTTATAGCGATAGTCGCTGTGGATGTAGTTCGGGAAATTTCATGATTTTAAGTTTTTAAGTGTTTTCTTTTGGATTGTTTTTTGAAAAAATTATTTCAAACTTAATTAAGTAAGTCAAAAATTTAAGTTTTAATTAATTAATACTTTAATTAATTAATTTATTAATTAAGGTAATTATTAATTAATTAGATTAAGTAATTAGAGTTTTAGGAATTATTATCAAGTTAATTATTTTTAATTAAGTTTTAAATAATGGTTAGTTAAGACAAAAGAAAATTACTTTTATTCAATCAAGTTTATTTATTTTATTTAATTTTTAATTAGAGTTAATTAATTAATTATTATTTAATTAAGGGTTAATTGCCAATTAATTATGGTTTAATTTCTTAAATAAATGTTAATTAATTTAAAGAATAATTAGGGTTTAATTACAAATAAACTTTGGATTATTAATGATTCAGTTTTGATTTAATTAAGATTTATTAAGGTTTAATTGAGTTTAAACTTATGATTTAATTAAATTTTATTTGTTTTACGGTTTCTTTTAAAACTCTATCAGTTATTTATTTTTAACTAATTTTCTTGTTTAAGTGAATTGTTTTAAAACTAAGGATCTCTTGTCCATGCTATTAAGTATCCAAATGAATTAAAGTAGCTATAATAAAACAATGGCGCATTTTATTGAAAGTAAATCAACTTGTACTTATCACAAATACTGCATTTCGAGAACTCGATGAATATAAAGGGTTAATTTCAGTAAGCGGGACATGATAATCTAAGCATATGGAATATATGTTCTATGTAGATCTTCACACCTTGATAGTGGGATAGTCCACTATAAATAAGTTGACCTTTAAAATTTTTCGAACATTGGTTTGAAGAGACCGGGATCGAATATTAGTTCTTATCCAAAAACTACTTCGAACCAATGTAAACATTCGAATTGAAAATAGTAAAGACAGGTCCAAGATGAAGACTTTGAAGTGCAAGGGCTGTTTGCTACTAACCTCGAGGGTGATTCTAAAACGGGTATAATGGAGATAGTGCCTTGGTTCGTTCATCTTGTGAACGACTTGTATGGATGAGTACTAACATTGTGTCAACATATGGAAGGAAATGTTAGCATTCCAAGTGGCAATGATAATAATGGTAAACGTAGCCCCATGCCTCATCAATCGAGAATGACTATAATAAGGGAGATGCAGCAAGGCTAGGTGGGTCGCTCCTATGAGGGTAAGGTCATCCCTATCTAAAGACCCTATAATTAACTCATTTATGCTTCGGTACGGTTGTTGATCCCAACCGAGGGGTGATCTTATTCGGTACTATCCAGTAAAGGGTAGGTCAGTCTTGTGTTGGCAGGGGTCGAGAGGTTCGACCTTGGTGTTATTTTATCTAGAGATGCACCGTGATGGGAGATACCCCAGTAGCCTAGTCATTTTATGGAATCCATTCTCCAATAAGTGCCGTACGGATTTAGTTGTACCTAAATATGTTGAAATGTGAGATGCAAGCATTTCAGCTATGTTCTGTTGTAATGACCCGCAAACTTATCACTTGGGTAAATTATATTTATTTTTAAAATATTTAGATATAGGTTTAAAATTAAGAAATAATAATGTTTTAAGTGGTAAATAATAAAAGTTATTTTGTTTGGGATAAATATTTTCGAACAAATTACCGAGGTAAAATATTGATAATTTGTAAATATCATCCTAGGTAAAATATCGATAAACATCCATAAATCGTTTTATCAATAAATCTACTTTTAAATAATAAGGATAATACATGGCTCTAAATTCATACATTAATATATGTATTCAAACAAGATTATGAAATAAAATAATTTATTTTATTTTTGGAAAATAAAATGTATTTATGACATTGAAAGTTGATATCATCGATTTTACATATTTCTTTGGAAATTCAAGTTTAAATATTAAATAAATGGGGTTTTTTTATTAACAAATAAATTTATTTTTATTATTTAATAATGATGGTAAAATATTTTTTTATTTTTTTTACCAAAATAGATAGTTCGTAGAAAAATAGAAAATGTGACCGAAGAACGTTTTCCGAAATTTCGACTTTTCGACATCGAAAAATTGTCGGGAACGTTGTTCACCTTTATGCCCTATATATACACATATATAGTAGTTAACCATATAATTGTACACTTAATAATATATAATCTTATGTTAATTATGTTTAGAAAGTGATGTGATAAGTCATGGTTTTAAAAATAATAACATATATATACATATACACTTATGTATATAAAAAGTATATACCATTAGCTCTTGTCATATCTTAGCCTTATCTTCATTATCCATCATGACCTAGAGGATGTGATTGGAGATGGGGTATGTGACATATGAGGAGGAGGAAGATGGTGACGTGACTTGTGAAAATAATGACATGTTAGGATATTTTAATCTAAGGTTAGTTTGGTAATTTTCCTACTTTCTTGTGCCTATAAATACACATCCATTTCACCATATTTTCATTTACTTCTCCATTTCCATTTCCAAAAAATTTCTTCATGTTTCATGGCTTCTTATGTTAGTTTTAAGTTTTTTTTTTAAAATCAAAACTTTTACATTGTTTTAAAGATACAAACTTGTTTTTAAACTCTTTCTTCTCCATTTTTCCTCCACTTTATTCAGTCAGAACTTCCTCTATTTACACCAAATTAAGATTTTCTTTTTTTCACATCGTATAAAATTTTAATAGATAAAACTTTATTTTTTACCACTTTTCTATTTCAAGCTTAGGTTTGTCAAAATCTCTTTTTTTTGCAGTGTACTTTTTGACTCAGAAATTCAGGTCTGAAAATAGTTCTCCTTCTTTTGACCATATTTACCTCAAAAAGAAAAATGATTTGAGTGATTCTTTGTTTTAAACTATAGAGAAAAGAATTTTCTAAGAATTTTCGTTTGATCACTTTTTCAAAATCCGAGAGTAATATATCCAAAAATCAAGTGGAAGATAACATATTTTTGGGGTGATTTTTTGTGCATCTAAGGCATTTCAGGTTTCAAAGATTTTCGGTGAGTAAAACTACTTTATTTGGAAAAGTTTTTGACGTTATTAAGATGTATTATTATGGTGATAATATGATGATAAAATTGGATGGCTATTACGTTGATTTGATGGATGTTATATTTTGTGATAACCCAGATTTTAGAATATCTGTAATTGATAAATTAACTGGATTTAATTAGTAGAAATACCGATTTATAAGTTAAATAAATAATTCTGGTAATAAAAGTATATATCTGAATAAGTATTGGTTTGATAATCCTCCTAGTATAATTATTTAAATTGGCAAAATTATTATTTTCAAACAATAATAATAATGTGTTGTTTATATGTATAGATATAAATAGATTTTAAATAGAATTATCATTTACAAATTTAATTTATGTTTGTTTATATATATATATATATATATACACACACACACATATATATTTGAGTTGATTTTCAAATGGATTTTAAAATTTTATTTGAATTCAAAATGATAGATATCTTAAATATTTTGGATTTAAAAATATATGTATAAGATTTGTATTATAATATTTTCTTTAAAGGGTTTTATTTATATAAATAAAGAAAGTATTTATTAAAAAGTAAAATAAATACAAAAGATTGTTGTTAACATTTAATAAATATAAAAATGCATAATGACTAGTGTTAGCTTATAAATTATATAAATAACAAATGTAAATTGATCAATAAGTGTAAACGACAAATGTTAACAAATGCAACAAGTGTCACTTATTATTTTATTTTTCTTTTATATTTTTAAAACTCATATTTTAAGTTTTTATATTCATCTTTCTTTTCCCTTCATTCTTTTCCTATTCTCATTTCAAAAACAAAGAAAAACTCAAACCTGTAAAACATTTCTCAAACCAGAAAACTCAAAGCCTGTAATCAAATTTTGCAAACCAGGAAAATATATATAAAACAATCTATTACCTCAAATCAACTAAGCAAGCATGATTTCCAGTTTTCACGCTAGCAAAAACTTCCAGTTAACAAGTTTTCCAGTTTCAAAGATCATCAAGTATTTGCCAGTTTAAAAGCAATCAAAGCATTTCAGTTTTCAAGAGATCATAACATTCGGTTTTTAAATCAAAGCTTTCCAGTTTCAAATTCAAGCAATTCAAGTTTTCAAATTTCAAAACTGTTTCAAAAGCTCTCTATACTTCAACAGGTGAGTAAACTGCTCTTTAAACATTTCAAAAACCATCTGTATTTTGATCTGTATGAGATGATCAATGAAGTTTGGATGAATTTTTTTGCTTGCATGTATATGTATATATGAAAATGAGGTATGCATGTCTAGAAACAAGAACAGTTGCTCTGTTCCAGGTTTATAGTATTTAAAACAAATTCAAACCCTAAAAATCTTTTTACCCATTCTCTTATAGGATTTAATTTTTAAACAAAATATGTTTTGATTAACATGATTCAAGTTTAGAAATTATTTTTAAGTGGAATTAGTCAAACATTCTCTAGAAATTAGAGAATATGGGAAAAAAATCAAAGCATGTTAGAAATTCAAGCATCAGGGTTTCATGTTTGAATTACATCATCTTGTTTGATTTCCAATGATTTTTAAAAGTGGAATCATGATTTTTTAATTCGTATTCATGGTGAAATTGACTGATGAACGGAAATTAGTTTTTCTTCGAATTTTGGTGATCGATGAAGATTCTATCCTCGGGATTGTGGCCAGAGAAGGTTCGAGGGTGGGTGGTCATGAGAAAAATGGAGTCACATTTTCAAGTTAACCGTAGCGGCGAGGAGATGGAGATTTAGGGTTTGGGCCGGTTTCTGGGACGAGGGTGTTTCGCTGGCACTTGTTGCGTCGTGAAGGCATAAGAAGGCTGCACGCGTGGGGGAAACAGTGGAGAACAATGTAGTGAACCTGATGGCAAAGTTTGATGGTTTTTAATGGTGGTAGATGACAAGGCGAGGGGTTTTTTTTGGGTGGGTCTGGGCTACAGTTTGGGTAGAGAATGTTTTTTTGAGTAACGATGGTAGCCGTTGATTCAAGTGGTCGGGCATGGGGTGTAAACGAAGGCGAACTCGTGGGAATCGGCGACGACGAATAGGTCGGCTACCGGCGAATGTGCATATGCACAATGGATGCACCCAGGGACTTCGTGCATGTCTTTTGTTTACTGGTGAAGTGAGGAAGGGAATTCTAGAGGAAGTGGAGAGGAAGGGAGATAGGCCGAAGTGGGTAGTTGGGCCGAGGATAAGAAAAGTAAGAAATAGAGGAATTAGAATAAGGATTTGGGCCGAAGAAATGGGCTGAGGAGTTTGGGTCGGTAAAGTATAATTTGGTTGCGTGAAATATATATATATATATTTATATATATGAAGTAAAGGAATTTTGAACTATTTTATAAACATAAGAAATGTATCAGTTCCAAAGTAAAATATTAAACAATTTTCAAAAATATAGATTAAATGCAAATATTTTGAAATTGAAAATTGTTTTGTTTTGGATAAATAAATATTAGGTTGATTAACTAATTAAACTCTAAATTGTTTTCAAAATAAAGTGATGTGATTAAGTAAGTGATTAAAAGTAAAATGTATTGGACTTAAATTAGTAAAAAGGTCTTAAGAGATTTTGTGTATAAAGCTTTTAATTTAAATGAGATATAAATTATAAGTAAAGTGATTAATAAAGATAAATGGTTTATCTTAATGTTAATTAAGGTCTTTGGTGATAAAGATTAATTAAATTATTGCATTAAAAAGAAATTAATTAATTGTTGATTAAGGGTTAATTAATTAAAAATTAAGGGTTATTAATTATTTAATTAGAGATTAATTAATTTGTAATTAGAGATTAATTACTGTAAGTAATTAGAGCTTAATTACTTAAATGACAATTACTTAATTAAAGGATTAATTTGTTAAAGGTTTATTAATTTAATTAGCAATTAAAGGTTAAATTAATTAATAATTAAAGGTTAATTAATTAAGGATAATTAACTAATGGGATAATTACTTAATGGAAGTAATTATGGATGATTAATGGATAACTAAAGGATGATTAATTAAAGGTTTGTAATTAATTAATGTTAAGTAAGTAGGATTAAAATTGATTAAAGTAATTAGTTTAATTTATTTAAATTAATTAGAAATGGAATGATCAATTAATCTTGCTTATGAATGATCAAATGATATTGAATGCCTTAAATTGGTTGATATCTCTGATATGAGATATTTTATGATATGATATGTTTGAGTTGAACAGTGGTAATGTGGTTATCTATCAATGATGAATTGCCGTGTAAAAGCGACAACCTGTATTTAAAATTGAATCGTAACCACTTGAATAACTTGGGTTAAGATGACATTGGATTCGAAGAGACCGGGGTCGGGTATCAGTAAATACCCGAAACCACTTCGGTTTGAAATCTACAATAATTCTTTATAGTTTTGATATGTGAAATCAATAGGCTGGAATGGAAAATTTAAGTACTCTGGGAATTGAAACTGTATAGTGGTACTTGAAATTGATTTGTGAAATAAGTGTTGGCTATAAAAAGTTAAGAACTCGTAGTGAAGTACGAGATACCCCGGGTTTTTAAATAAATTTTATGCATTAGAATTTCATGGTTAGATGGGTTTACTCACGCTGGTTTCCAGCCTGACCCGGGTGTTACTCTGATGTAATGCTCGGGTCAGACCGAGTATTACAGCTTTTCAGGTTAGGACGTTCTGGAGCACAGGAGGCGAGCTGGATGGCAGGAACGTATGGAGTTTACCGTTATATATTTGAGTGTTGTATCGATAGTAGTCTGGGATAGGTTGATATAACTGTCTAGTCTATTTGTAATGGATGTAACTCTGATAAATTGTATGTAATCTAACAATTACAGCTTTCTATGTATAAATGTTATTATTTTTTATTATATTTAATCCGCTGTGAATGCGAGATGTGTTTGTTTCTTATTTCTTGTTCTACCTCTTTCTTCTTTTCTCTAACAACCTGAAATTTCCGGCATTTGATTGCTCGGCACTTCTACCGTGAACGTATTAGTGTCGAATTCTCAAGGTCGAAAATTTGGGTCGTTACATTTTGGTATCAGAGCTGAAGGTTAAGCGAGAACCTTGGCTCTGGTGGGTTTACTCATTAAGGATTGGGTCAATAGCACCCTAGAATGAGTTGAGTGTTGTATATATAAGGGCGTATTTGTTATTTCCTTATAAAATGATTTTAAAAATGATTTTATATAAGTTTATCTTTTGATATATAAAGAAATAATTTTTCTAATTATTAATCATATTAAAGAAATTGGTTATTAATTTTTGGAATAAAATAAAATAATGATAATTAAGTGGTAATAGTAATACAACCAAATTGAAATTGAATAAAGATAAGTTTGAAATCACTACAACAGTTTATGCTTTTCATAGCGTTTGAAAAATGCTATAACATGCTACCATAGCGTTTCAGAGAACGCCGTGGAACCACAAGCTATGGTAGGCCGGCAGCATTACATAGCAGGAAGGAAAACGCTATAATATCTAATAGCGTTTACAAAAGGTCATAGCGTTTGCAACCTACAATAGCGTTTTTTCGCTGTTATTAAACTTAAACGCTATAGGGAATTATAATCCTTCATTTAACTTCTATAGCGTTTTTGATCACATTTTATGGCGTTTCCTCAAACCATGTTATAGCGTTACAATGTTTTCCGATAGCATTTCTTGTCATGTTTGCATAGCGTTTTTGTTTTCTACTATAGCGTTTTTGATTCTATTATAGCGTTTTTGGTGGAAAAATCTTACATCTCATATAGAGTTGCGATAGCGTTTGATGAATCAATAGCGTTTTTCAAACGCTATCCTATATAATATTAATTTTCAGCATTTATTTCAATTTTCATTTTATTATATTACATATATATATATATATGCACACAGATAGATATATGTATACACATTACACACACACACACACACACACACACACACATATATATTAAAATTTGGATCCCAAAAATAACAAATCGAGAAGATGACAACAACTATATGTAACAATGATAACGTTGCAGTGAATTCTAATTTGGAAACACACAATCAAACCAGTGGAAAAGTTTCAAATAATTCTGCTAATATTTCAAATACTACAAGACATGGTCGCATGATAATAGTTCAAAATAGTCTAACAAATGAACACAAATACTACAAGACATGGTCACATGATAATAACTCAAAATAGTCTAACAAATGGACACAAATACTCAGTTATGGAGACGATGATACGAAAATGGCTGCTACAGAAGATTCTTGCAAGGATCTAAACGTTGCTCCAGGTTGCTTCAGTGTTAACCAAGTTCCTGCATTAAATGACAAAGTAGACAAAGTATAAAAGTGCTGAAGCTGTTGACAAAGTATAAAAGTGCTGATACTTTTCAAAACAACTAATATCATTTTCTGTTAATTTTTTCTTTATCCACAAGGACAATAAAATTATTTCCATGTTTTTGAATTTGAATCAAACCTCAAAGCTTTCGGTTTGTTTTCCAATCATCAGAGTGACATAAAAAACTCAAGATTATGGGTAACTTCACAGTTCAATGAAAACGAATTTTTTTGTGTCTTATTTCTGAAACTTTAATTGATTATAGTTTAGATTTAAACAACAAAAATTCAACTACTGAACTAATATGATTGTCAGTCATAAATTTCTGGACCACATAATCTAGTTTCCATTTGTAGTTCAAGTGAGTAGTGCATAAAATTTTGGACCACATGATATTAGACTTAAATTTCTTACTGTAATAACTCGTTACTCATTCATGTGAGTAGTTTAAAATTCCCATATAATGACAAGGTTTTTGTTTCATTCTTCATATGTTGATCTTATATAAGTACCAGAATATACTTTAATTCCATGTTTACCGAATACGTTGACATTATTTTACAATCAATATGAAGTTTTTTAAACATACAATTTGCATCTAATCTGGATCCAAATCTAGCTTTGTTAATATAAAATAAAGCACCGAGTTTCATGTCGAATCTATTGAATATAACAAAGAAGTATAAATGCTGATACGTAAAATTTTCCAAATGAGTTTAATACTTAAAGCTTAATTCAAACTCTTAGGATCTCTCAGACCGAAACACCCCTCAGATTTTTATCTACATAAAATTTCCCAAGGGATTTTATCGACTTTACCCTTTCATAAACAATTAAGGCGGCAATGTTTAATTTTATTTATAGTAGCGCATGGTAATTTAAAACCTTACATCCAATCTGCGGCACTAATTCACCACAATCACAACTGGTTTAAAACACTATCACCTGACCACTAGCACTTCCAGCCTCGTCAGTGATCACTCACCACTCCACTACAGACTTCACCAGTCCCCTACCATACATACCGATCTCTGCAGTTCAACCAAACTTCCTCTGGCCTTCCACACTTCTGCCTAATCACTACACACCACCCACAGACAAATACTTCCCCTTCACATAACAATCAACTTCATCGATCACATCATAAACTTCAGAATTCATCACTTCACCAACTCAACATGTATCACCAAACCATTTAACATCAATATCCATTCACCCACAACTCCCTTTGATAGCACTCTGCCACATTGCAATTCAAATACCATCAAACATCCCATATCCTCTCTCAAAATCAGTTAACCCCAAGTCGTCACCACTTCTGACCACACCTACTCCTTACTAGAGACCCTTATCATCACATCTCCCTGCATATACTTCAGCAGTGCCACAAAACATCACAATAGAAAATTGACCACAAACTACCTCTGGCCACTGCATATCACAATTCAGACGCAAACCATCAGCATACTGCAGCTCTTGTTCACTACAGTGCATCCAAACTTCTGCAATTCAAATCCACTTCTCAAATATCCTACCCCCCACATCAATTCCATCGCCAACCAAATCGTCATCATTGAAACTGCCTTTGTGAAATCCCAATCGAATCCTTCAACAATCGAACTCTAACCAATCACCACTCCTTCGTTAGCAAGCACACGATCACTTCCTCCAACTGCTAGCATCGACAACCAGGTGTATATCATCAACCCTTCACACTCTTCAATCCGAGTAACCCGAACAACCTCCTCACCACCACCCCAAACTCCTCAAAAAACCAAATCCGTGACTACCTATAGCAACTACATCCCACTGCATTGCCTTCTTCAATTTCCACACTGCAGCTTCATCCCCACCTCGCAAAATCAACCATGCACCAAGCACAACTAATAGCAATCACCCTCTGCATTTCCTCCATCACCGCCCCTCCGACCATCTCCAATAAAGCCTCAGCAATCGACAAAACCACAACCCAAATTTATTTATTATTTCATCAGCATATGCTTTTTAAGCTATGTATTAGTACTATTAAAAGCCCTTATTTTTGTAGTATTACTGATACAAAAAAATACTTACCGATTAACTCAAAGCAGTGGATATTATCTCAGCAAGACAATGTTCCTGCATAAAGTAAAATGAAAACCTTTAATATTGGTCTAACCAAAAATAATTAGTAAAATGGTATAAAATTGGTAAATTAGTACCATAATTATTTATACTGTAATTCTTATTTTATTTTAGTTTAGCAAAAATACAGGTAATATACCTGCATTCCTTTCGATACATTAAGATGATTGGGATTACTGGAATTACATGCATTGCCCCAGGTTGAAATTGCATTACTGGCCAGCTTTGGTACATTACTCATGCCATCTGATCAAGCATTACCTGCATTGTCACTAGTAAAATTTGCATTACTGACATTTACTTCCAAACAATGGAATGTATTTTCCTATGTGGCACAAAGTTACTCACAATGATATTCAGTGATACCCCAAATTAGGGTAGTATTACAAATACAGACCCACGAAATATAAACTCTAATTAGTGCATTGACTTATCTGATGTTTTGCACACTGTATATGTGAATGCTCTAGAGTAGCTGGTTCAAGAGTTAGTTTTCTACATTCGATTAGGTTGCATAATCTTTTCTTTTCTGCTTTTGATAGATCTGGGTGCTCCTGATTCATATAAAAGAATTTCTTAATAAATAGTAAAACAGTTGTTTCTTATTGAACCGATGATGATATAACGTCGAATTTCAGCAAACTGTGTAATAAATACGATTTCTTATAACTCATGATCATCTTGGTTTGGAAAATACACTGACTGAAGTACATAAACCAAGAATCAGCTACGTTTGGGGTATATGTATATTTCTGTGGTTGGATGTGTATGTATTTACATATAGAGTGATAAACAGATTCTTGGGCTGCTATTTCCAAAGATAACTCTGAGATTGCTGAATGCAGATTATTTTCATGTGCCATTGTTTTTTGTCTCAATTTTGTACTTATTAAATGTTTTTGTATAGCAGAAATCATTAAGAACTACACTAAATAGTACAAATGTGATTTAACTCTTAATAGTTATGAAAAATTCAAAATCACTTATTGACAGTGCTCAATATAGAGTTTTATGTGGAATAAACAAAGCCTTAGCACCAATTTAAATCATGAGGGTTACAAACAAATAACTATAAAACATTTGTTAACTTTATTTTAGAAAAGAGGAAAAAAAGAGTTCCTCAATAAATATAAAATACCTTGAGAAACATGTCAACATCTCGATATAATCCATCATGTATAGGCCTAGGATAACTGGACACCACTTCAACAAGTATAATAAATTTCACAACATCTGTCTTTGGATCTTTTGAAATTTCATAAAGATAGCCATCAATCAAGTTTACCACGACTAATTTTGAGCTATCAGACACAGAAACAAGATCGCTATCTGCTAGAAGTTCTTCAGAAATCTCTTGGTTGGTTTTATCACTTCCCTTCTCTTGCATTGAAAGCTCTTCAACTATACTTATAACCACGTCAATATCATATATTATTAAAAGATCAGAAACAAAAGCTTCGTTTAACTGTAATCCTATCCTTTTCACCAATTCCTTCTTATAGCTATCGCTGAAATCAAACAAGATTGCACCTTTCAGTAGCTTTATCAAGAAACTACACGAAACAAAACCTTTTTCTCTCAGTAGCAAGAAACATCTCTCGCTTTCTAGTAACATCCTCATAACTTAACCAAGATCACTGATGTTTAAGTTCACCAAACTGAAATCTAATAAATTTATTCATGATTCAAAATTATTTGCGTTCACGTATTTGTCCAAAGTGTTACATATGACAGACCAATGTTGGACTGAAAATGCTGATACAGATTTATAACTTGTTTAGCAAATGTGTCATGACTCATAACTTGGAGTTGAACTCGAAGGCTACCTTTATTTACCATTATGACAGCATATAGTAACAGCCTCACTTGCTAGGTAACTATTATAACTATGGTAGATCACCAGCTCTCCTACTTTACCAGAGGAAGGACACGTCTAGTGTTGTGTGAACCACCACACTTAATGCTTAAGATATGCTCATGTTGCTAAGATACACCAAACGTGGCGGCCTATACACAAAAGAGTGTATTGCTCTGTTTATGTGTTATCGATTCCCCTTGACACAAATAATTTTGTCTTAAAAATCAGGACTCAAAAAAATTAGAGACAGCAAAGATGAGTTATAAAAACATTAAAACCTAAATAATGGTTTCAAATAAGTCTTTGAGTTGGAGTCTTATTAGATAAAATTTTGGATCTCTAGACTAATAATAAAGACAAGAGGTAAGATCTCAAATCAATCTTAAACAGCAATTATTAAAAAGCGATTGTACAATAAATACACTATATATTATTTCACTTTCATCATAAAACAGTGACATTATAGTCTGCAGCATCAGTTTGTATAAAATATAACCTGGTGACTAATTTGGATGATTACAAATTTAGCAGGTTCCAATTTCTACAGCAGAATTTTATATAAGCTCTGCCTTAAATATGAATGTTTTATCAATTAAAACTTGCATCTGTTTCTGCAATAAGAGCTGTTTCTATCCACCAGGATCTCAGAGTTAAGCAGGAGAACAACTAGTGGAACAGAAAAAACATTGATGGAGTCATACACTTTAATTGAGTTATTTAAGCTAAACAGCAAAAAACACAGCATGTCATATACATGGTCTCCAACAACACAATATACTATATTTGTAGATTGCTGGTTAATCGCACTTAACTATACAGTTTCTTGTAAATCTGACCCTAGAAAAAAAAACGAACTCATTTTTTATACTTTAAAAAAGAAAAGTTTTTTGGAAGTAATATGGAGTCCTTGGTAAGCAAGTATATGCATGCTAAAATGATACAAGCAATTATGCATAAGAAAATTATCTTGTCTGTTTGTTTAATATCTAACTTCTTGTATAGATCTACCTACATGCAAAATATCAGAAAATGAAATACTAAATACGATACTAAAAATGCATAATCGACTACAACTATTAACTCTACAAAGCAATTGAATTCAACAAATTTATAACCATAGAATTTTGTAACAAATTGAATTCAACAAAGCACCAAATACATTATAGAATTTTATGAGGAATAACACCATGGTTGTTCACAACTACACACTGGACTCCTTAACAAGAATTTCCTTTTATTAGGACACACAATAGGACCCCTTAACCTATATTCTCCCTCAACCTATATAAATAATCATATGTAAAACCTTTGCAAATCCAAAATTGACAATGTCTTCTACCATCAGCATAACCTTTCTCATAACCTTCTCCCTAACCAATCTCACCACCCCCTCCACCATCCTCCATCCAAAAGAAAACGAACCCAAACTCCAATTCTACTACCATGAAATTCTTGTTGGGCCAAAAAAGACATTACTAATAGCCGTGCATCAAAACAACACTGTCTTAGGCTCCTAAGGGACGTATCTGTGTACTATGGTAACTTAAGGGCAGGACATGAGCGAAATTCAAAGGTCATTGGTTATGCTCAGGGCACTACTGTACATGCAGCCCAGCGCGGAGGTTACGTTCATACTCACATGAACACATTAATCTAAAATATATGACTATTAACTAAAACTTAACATGCATCGAAAACGTGAACTGTAAAGAAAATAATTTAGGGTTCGAGGCACTTAGTTAAAATACAAACTATGAATCATATAACAACCATAAAGCAACGAGAGGAAAAAGAAATACCATTAAAGCTTCCTAAAAATCAATAATCCGTAAATAGAAATATTTCAGAAGGATAAATCACCTTTGTGGGCTCGAGACTCGCACAACCACATGCTTTTGTTGCAACACCACAATAGTTGTGTTATACAGCAATGATTCCAATGAAATCCAGACCAGGCTATGCAATAAAATGGAGGAATTACTTCACCAGAAAATTACAACAAAGATCAATTAAATTTAGAACTTTGAAATAAAAGAATGCACAAAAGCAAGATTGAAAGAAGAATCAACCTTCATTCTAACCATATACACCCAGTTGATGGCAGTTCCAGTCTCCTTGGACAGGAACTCAGCCATCATCTCCTCAGCTATTGCGAGTAGACTATATTGAAAAAAAAATCAGTTATTAAGCATTATATATATAAACACACACACGCACAAAATTACATATCACACCCTCCAAAATACTAAAACTAGGAACAAAAAAAATCTGAACTAAGTTATTAAAAAATAAATAAAATATTACAATTAAATAAATATAATATTACAATTAAACTACCTAGAATGCAACTCATATTTCAGTGACTTTTCCACGAGATGATGAAAATTGCAAGAAAGCATAGAGAAGGATGTTTCTATTGAATATAGCAGTTGGAAAATTTAGGGGAAATTGAGTTACGGACAAGATATAAGATCTTCTAACTATTGAAAGAGATTGAACGATGTAAGAAATAAATTAATCAATATGCAGAAAAGCATGATATTTCTGAAAGAGATCAAAACTAATGACAAAATGAATATAAATTGGAAGAAGAGGAAAGGAATATAAACAGTTACAGTTTCGAAAATCATACCTCATTGAGTTCGAAATGAAGGAATATGCTGGAGACGACTAGCGGAAACAAGAGTGCGAGCATCGTATGTGATTGAGTTTTTTTTAGGTTTTAAATTTTCTATAGAAGAAGGAGAAGGACATTTGAAGTGCGAAAAGTAGAATTGCGGGAATAATAAAAAAAAGGCGGCTTTTGGATTAAATTGGAAGCCCGCATTATACAGCGTTGATGTTTTCTTCGTACTGTTTGTCACGAGACTAAAAGAGCGTTGTGCCTTCAAACGCTATTCTAAGATGCTACAGATTAGTAGTTTTCTTTTAGTGAATGGATCCAAGCTGAAACTAAATTCCTGAATTTGTAGAAGTGTTTTCAGAATAAGATAATAATGAGTTGGTATCCAAATATGATAATCTTGTTTATTATCATAAATGATTGTTGTGTTTAACGATGAAATGATTATGGTTAAGGATAATAAAATGTTAGGGAAGTAAACATTTAGGTGAGTATGACTTATAAATTGGAATTGAAGAATTTAAATTGTGAAGTTTTGGAATTTGTTTCAATGTGTTAAAAAGGAAATAAATATGTATATATGAGAGTTACATAATATCAAAAATGATTTGAAATAAACCCTGAGGTTGAGTTATGAATTTTTCCTTGGAATGTGACGTGAAAAACATAAGTGAAATAAGTCTTTGAACTTATAGTGGGAAGAGATATTGATAAGAAGTTAAAATTTGAAATGGAAATTCAAATTGGGTAAAATTGACTGGATTTTTTAAGTTGAATAAAAGTTAACTCAAGGGAAGTTAAATAAGTTTAGAACAAACAACCTGAATTGGGAATTTCAAGGTGAAATTGAGATTTAACTAAGGAAGTTAAATGGTTGATTTAAATAGGAAGTTAGGTGTGATCTCAAAATGGGTTTAAGATCTAGAAATTGAAAATTGGATGCTATGGATGGGTGTTTTAAATAATTTTCATATTTATTTATTTCGACTTATCTTAATATCATCCTGTTGTTATTAATAATCTATGAAAGTAAGAGTTAGATTGTTTTAATTAAGAAATGGATTGAGGTAATATAATCCATTATTATTGAAATAATAGAAATAAGATTAAACTTATGGAAAGGGAAATTGCTTTGAACTTAAAGGTTTAAATATTAGAAATGAGCTTGTTAAAATTTGTTTAAGAATTGGTTTTGAAGATAAAATTTGGGTAATAAATTGAATTCTGAAAATTAAATTGTTTAAAGAGTTTTTGAACTCTTACTTGAACCTTGTAATAAGTTAAGTAAAAGTAATTTAAAATAGGATTTTGAAATTTGGACTCAGGATCAAATGGTTTAAAGATTTAAGTTATTAATTTAAAAGAAAGGTTGATTTGATTTAAAGGATTAAATCAACATTTAAAAATTTAACTCAAATTTATATACATTCGAGTTGTTTTTATGTTGAGATTTGAATAGAATTAGTTTAAATTGAATTTGATTTGAATTAATTGGAATTGTGACTGAAGATGGATTAGTACAAAATTCAAATGGAATAATTTTAAATGAAATTTAAGTTGAATAAGTTTGAAATGCAAATGGGTGTTGATTTGAATTTGGATAGGAATTGAAGTTAATTTAAACTGAATTGGAATTGAATCAACTTAAATGGGAGTGGAAATTGGAAATTGACTATGGAGATTGGGAATTGAACTAGTTTGACTCTGAAACTATTTTTAAATAAATTATTTTAATATAAACTATTTTAAATCTATTTTCCTAGCTATTTACTATACAGCCTTTCTTTTTAAAACCCAAACTATTTTGTACTTATTTTACAATTATTTTGAAAACTAATTACTACTTTACATCTGTTTTACAAACTAATCACTATTTTACAACTACTTTTGGGACTATTTTACAACAATTTTACAACTGTTTTATAAACCAATTACTATTTTATAACTATTTTGCAATTATCTAACTATTTTACAATTATTTTAAAATTACTTAACTATTTTATACTATATGCAACTAATAACTATTTTACAACTACTTTTTTTTGAAAATTTTCAAGCTATTTTCTTAATACAAGTTGGTCAGAGTGCAAACTGTCTATAATTGAATACCAATTGAGATAAGAATTGAAGTGTTAACACAAATGGAAATTGGGAGAAATTGTGGATAAGTGAATAGAATCAAAATGAAGGTGAATAGAAAGAGAATTGATTTAGCTAATAATCAATGAAGACAAATACGTAAGGATATACGTATATTATTCTATTCGTATAATGATTTGATCCAGATTCAAGCATAGAATTTCGAGATTGTATATCAATCCAAGTTAGGACTTTTCACTCGATTTTCGACGGCCAACCCTGAAAATGGATTTTTGATTGATTCTGGGAATTCTATATCATAGTTATGACTATGCAAGGAGAATGACGATTTCTAATCAAGAAACTAGATCTGAGTCTGCACTAGGAAGTCGGGTGGACGATACTTGTTCGGAAGTGAAATTGTGTGATCGAGTGAGCGATCAGATTTGATATTGCATACGGATGGTATATGTACATCATACGTGCCTAAATGATATTGATATTGTAATTTTGAAAGAAATGAGAAATGGTTTTGAAAGAAAAATTATATTTTGAGAAGTATATACGAATAAAGATGGAAATTGGATATCTTTTGAAATTCACTTTATGGAAGGTAAGTGATACAGTAGATAATTTTATGAAAGAAATCAAATTTGAATATTTGATTTGGCAAAAATGAAGTAGGTGTATATGTATTCGTTATATATGATAAACTCCCCTTGTTGAATCTATAGCGAGAAAAAGTGTTTTTGAAAATATTCGAAGTATAAAAAAAGGGATCTATATAAGTGATCCAAAGATTATTTTCAAGTTAGAAAGGAGAAGTTGTGTGTGTGTGTGTCTATATATAAAGGATTTTATGAGAATGATTTTCGGAAAGGTTTGGAACCTATGGATTTGGAAAAGGCTTTTGATTTTTGGGAAAAATCAATTTTGGAAATTTGGAAAGCCAAGTTTGGAACTATCGATTTGAGATATCGATTTTGTGTAAAGGAGATTTTGATGCAAACCATAAAGGGTATGATTTGAAAGATACTATAAGTGTATAGTATAAAATGTTTTGAGATTGGCTCTGGGGAAATGGGCGCACCCATTGAAATGAACTTCATTAGGAGATCCATGAGGTGGGTCTGCCTTGAGCCCTAAGGGGGAGGCTCTAAATTGAACCTTGGGAGGAAGTCCAGACAAACTAAAGTTCCTGAGGATTATGTGTAGTGGGTAGCGAAAGTCGAGGGCGTTGATGCCTACAGAGACATTTAGGTTATGCTGTAACGACATGATAACTCGATGTCACTGCGATCTACGGTGGACCATAGCGGAAGTCGTGTGAGCGTAAGAGCCAACAGTCTATGTTTGATTTTGCCATGATAGCAACGTAACAACGGTAGACTGTGACCTATGGTGACATAGCGAAAGTCGAGAGCCCGTGAAAGCCTAAGACTACATTGGGACTTGACTGATGTAGTCTACGACCTATATGGGAGTGGTGAAGTTTCATTTAGCAGTGAAAATCGAGGGCGCTGATGCCTACAGTTACATGGACTTTGCTGTGATGGCAACGTAACCCGGGATGTAACTACGATCTGTGGCGGGTTCCATGGCGTAACCGAGGGGCGTGGAGTGCCTACAGTTATCTATGTATTTTGCCAGGATGACAACGTAACCATCAGGTTAACTACGACCATGGAGGGGGTGATGATTTCCAGAGCATTCTCACCAAAGATGTTTCCTCTATTTCAAAAATGTGTTCTATATTTTCAACAAAATGTTTCCCAAGTATTTTCACTGGGTGTTGAAAACGGGTCTGCTAAATACTTATAGATTTTCAGTCCTATGCCTGATCAACGTATGACCGAATTTCTGTGAGAGCAAGGATGGACTTGTGGAAACATCGAGTAATAAAAAGTATTTTTATAAAACTGTTTTGGTAATATTATATAGATTTTAAAGTATTTAAAATTCTTAAATAAAGGATTCATAGTTGAAATGGTCAAAGAGCAATATAAGTTGATAATAATCATTTTAATAAATTCTGTCTTCTTTCCTTTTCAAGGACGAAAAGATTCAAAGGGGGAAGGATTGTAATAACCCATATTTTAGAATATCTGTAATTGATAAATTAACTGGATTTAATTAGTAGAAATACTGATTTATAAGTTAAATAAATAATTCTGGTAATAAAAATATATATATATCTGAATAAGTATTGGTTTGATAATCCTCCTTGTATAATTATTTAGATTGGCAAAATTATTATTTTCAAATAATAATAATAATGTGTTGTTTATATATATAGATATAAATAGATTTTAAATAGAATTATCATTTACAAATTGAATTTGTGTTTGTTTATATTTATATATATTTGAGTTGATTTTAAATTGGATTTTAACATTTAATTTAAATTTGAATTCAAAAAGATAGATATCTTAAAATATTTTGGATTTAAAAATATATGTATAAGATTTTTATTAGTATAAGATTTGTTTTATAATATTTTCTTTAAAGGGTTCTATTTATATAAATTAAGAAAGTATTTATTAAATAGTAAAATAAATACAAAATCTTTTTATTAACATTTAATAAATATAAAAAATGCATAATGATAAGTGCTAGCTTATAAATCATCTAAAAACAAATGTAAGTTGATTAAAAAGTGCAACAAGTGTCACTTATTATTTTATTTTTCTTTTATATTTTTTAAAATCATAATTTAAGTCTATATATTCATCTTTCTTTTCTCTTCATTACTTTTCCTATTCTCATTTCAAAAAACAAAGAAAAACTCAAACCTATAAAAAACTTCTTAAACCAGAAAAATCAAAGCCTGTAATTAAATTTTGCAAACTAGAAAAAACATATATCAAAAAGTCTATTACCTCAAATCAACTAAGCAAGCAAGATTTCCATTTTTCAAGCTAGCAAAAACTTCCAATTAATAAGTTTTCCAGTTTCAAAGATCATCAAGTATTCCAGTTTAAAAGCAATCAAAGCATTTCAGTTTTCAAGAGATCATATCATTCGGTTTTCAAATCAAAGCTTTCCAGTTTCAAATTCTAGGAATTCAAGTTTTCAAATTTCAAAACTATTTCAAAAGCTCTCTGTACTTCAACAGGTGAGTAAATTGCTCTTTAAACATTTCAAAAACAATCTTATTTTGATCTGTATGAGATGATCATTGAAGTTTGGATGAAAAAATTTGCTTGCATGTATATGTATATGTGAAAATGAGGTATGCATGTCTGGAAACAAGAACAGTTGCTCTGTTCCAGGTTTATAGTGTTTAAAAAAAATTCAAACCCCAAAAATCTTTTTACACATTCTCTTATAGGCTTTAATTTTTAAACAAAATGTGTTTTGATTGACATGATTCAAGTTTAGAAATTATTTTTAAGTGGAATTAGTCAAACATTCTCTGGAAATTAGAGAATAAAGGAAATACTCAAAGCATGTTAGAAATTCATGCATCAAGGCTTCGTGTTTGAATTATATCATCTTTTTTGATTTCAAAGGCAATGAGTTTTAAAAGTGTAATCGTGATTTTTTAGTTCGTATTCATGGTGAAATTGAGTGATGAACGGAAATTAGTTTTTCTTCGAATTCTGGTGATCGATGAAGATTTTATCCTTAGGATTGTGGCCAGAGAAGGTCCGAGGGTGGGTGGTCACGAGAAAAATGGAGTCACATTTTTCTGTTAACCATAGCGGCGAGGAGAGGGAGATTTAAGGTTAGGCCGGTTTCTAGGATGAGGGTGTTTCGCTGGCACTTACCGCGTCGTGATGGCACATGAAGGCTACGCGCATGGGGGAAACAGTGGAGAACGATGTAGCAAACTTGATGGCAAAGTCTGATGATTTTTAATGGTGGTAGATGGAATGGTGAGGGGTTTGTTTTGGGTGGGTCTGGGCTACAGTTTGGGTAGAGAATGTTTTTTTTAGAGTAATGATGGTAGCCGTTGATTCAAGTGGTCGGGCATGGGGAATAAACGAAAGCGAACTCGTGGGAATCAGCGATGGTGAGTAGGTCAGCTTACGGCGAATGTGCATATGCACAATGGATGCAAATAGGGACTTCGTGCATGTCTTTCATTTACTGGTGAAGTGAGGAAGGGAATTTTGGAGGAAGTGGAGGGGAAGGGAAACAGGCCGAAGTGGGTAGTGAGCCGAGGATAAGAAAATAAAGAAATAGTGGAATAAGAAAAAGGATTTGGGCCAAAGAAATAGGCTGAGGAGTTTGGGTCGGTGAAGTATAATTATATATATTAAGTAAAGGAATTTTGAACAAGTTCATAAAAGAAATGTATCGATTCCAAAGTAAAATATTAAACAAGTTTCAAAAATATAGATTAAATACAAATATTTTGAAATTGAAAATTGTTTTGTTTTGGATAAATGAATATTAGGTTGATTAATTAATTAAACTCTAAATCGTTTTCTTAATAAAGGGATGTGATTAAGTAAGTGATTATAAGTAAAATGTATTGAACTTAAATTAGTAAAAAGGACTTAAGAAATTTTGTGTATAAAGCTTTTAATTTAAATGAGATATACATGATAAGTAAAGTGATTAATAAAGATAAATGGTTTATCTTAAAGTTAATTAAGGTCTTTGGTGATAAAGATTAATTAAATTAATGCATTAAAAAGAAATTAATTAATTGTTGATTAAGGGTTAACTAATTAAAAAATAAGGGTTATTAATTATTTAATTAAAGATTAATTAATTTGTAATTGGAGATTAATTAATGTAAGTAATTAGAGATTAATTACTTAAATGACAACTACGTAATTAAAGGATTAATTTGTTAAAGGTTTATTAATTTAATTAGCAATTAAAGGTTAAATTAATTAATAATTAAAGGTCAATTAATTAAGGATAATTAACTAATGGGATAATTACTTAATGGAAGTAATTATGGATGATTAATGGATAATTAAAGGATGATTAATTAAAGGTTTGTAACTAATTAATGTTAAGTAAGTAGGATTAAAATTTATTAAAGTAATTAATTTAATTTATTTAAATTAATTAGAAATGGAATGATCAATTAATCTTGCTTATGAATGATCAAATGATATTGAATGCCTTAAATTGGTTGATATCTCTGATATGAGATGTTTTATGATATGATATGTTTGAGTTGAACAGTGGTAATGTGGTTATCTATCAATGATGAATTGCCGTGTAAAAGCGACATCCTGTATTTAAAATTGAATCGTATCCACTTGAATAACTTGGGTTAATATGACATTGGATTCAAAGAGACCGGGGTTGGGTATCAGTAAATACCCGAAACCACTTCGGTTTGAAATCTACAATAATTCTTTATAGTTTTGATATGTGAAATCAATAGGCTGGAATGGAAAATTTAAGTACTCTGGGAATTGAAACTGTATAGTGGTACTTGAAATTGATTTGTGAAATAAGTGTTGGCTATAACAAGTTAAGAACTCGTAGCGAAGTAAGAGATACCCCGGGTTTTTAAATAAATTTTATGCATTAGAATTTCATGGTTAGATGGGTTTACTCACGCTGGTTTCCAGCCTGACCCGGGTGTTACTCTAATGTAATGCTCGGGTCAGACCGAGTATTACAGCTTTTCAGGTTAGGACGTTCTGGAGCACAGGAGGCGAGCTGGATGGCAGGAACGTATGGAGTTTACCGCTATATATTTGAGTGTTGTATCGATAGTAGTCTGGGACAGGTTGATATAACTGTCTAGTCTATTTATAATGGATGTAACTCTGATAAATTGTATGTAATCTAACAATTACAGCTTTCTATGTATAAATGTTATTATTTTTTATTATATTTAATCCGCTGCGAATGCGAGATGTGTTTGTTTCTTATTTCTTGTTCTACCTCTTTCTTCTTTTCTCTAACAACGTGAAATTTCCGGCATTTGATTGCTCGGCACTTCTACCGTGAACGTATTAGTGTCGAATTCTCAAGGTCGAAAATTTTGGGTCGTTACATATTTGGTATTGAATTTGAGATTTGAATGTGATGTTGTCGAGTTAATAAGCATAAACCTTATGTTTATACGTGTGTTTCATTGTGATGTTAAGAGTATGGTTTTATGGATGTATGGTTGTGATTTAAGAATCAAGTATGTTGATTTGAAACAAAGCAAACAACTTTGTTTGTTGCGACGGATGTGAGATCCGATTTGAAATCAAAACTACAATTTCTAGTTTCAAAGTTTGAAAATGGTTTTATGTTTTATCTTGGTTTAAGGTTTTAAAAATTTTCTAATATTATTTCAAAACATGTAGGAGCAAGAAATTAAGTGAAGTATTTCACTTAAAATAAGGTAGAGCGAACAACGCTCATAGCGATAGTTGCTATGGAAGTAGTTCGACAAAAAATTCACGATTTCCATCTTTAAGTCATTCATTTTGGAATTGTTTTACAAAAAGTTTCCAAACTTAATTAATAACATAAAAAGCGATTAAGTTCTGATTATTTAATAATTTATTTATTTAACAAAATAATTAAATGTAATTATAAGTTAATTAGTAATTAAGTAAGTGATTAGGGCTAAGTAACACTTAAAGAAAGTTAATAATTAATTAGTGATTAATAAAGTTTTAATTAGTGATTAATGAAGTTAATAAGTAATTAGACGGTTAATTATTATTTGATTAAGTTAATTATTTAATTAATTATTATTTAACTAAGTGATTATTTAGTTAGTTTTAATTACTTAGGATTTAACTAATAATGAATTGTTTAAACCTTAATTAAGACACATTAGGAAGTTAATTAGGACTTAACCATGTTCATTAAGTTAATTAAAGTTTAATTATGAATTAATCATGATTTGATTAAGATATAATTAGGGTTTAAGCTAATTGAATATACCTTAATCTTTTCAAAGGTTATTTTAAACCCAATCAATTATATTTTAAATCAATTTTCTTTTTAAGATTAATTGATTTTGATCAAAGGATCTCTCATTTGGACCATTAAGTAGCCAAATGAATTTAAGTAGTGTTTATAAAACATTGACACGTTTTATGGAAAGTAAGTGACTTATATTTAGCACAAATGCCGAATATCGATAATGTGACAAACACAAGAAAGTTAATTTCAATAAGATGGTCATGATAACTTAAGCATATGGAATATACTTCTATATGTAAAAAAATTACACCCGATAATGGATTTACCTATATTTATAGCTTGGGCATCTACCTATGATTGATTGTATGTTAAGTGTGAATCCCTTACATATCTGATGTTAGGCAGTATCCATGATATAACTTGGATAAGTATGCCCATGACGATCCATTGTAGCCATTAAGACTACGTTTGGTTTTGAAAAGTTAATATTTCATTTTCTTTTAAAATGGTCTTCAAGGTTATTCTATTTTGAACAACATATTTGAAGAATGATTTGACAATTGTTTTGAATATTATATAAGAAGTTTATGAATAATTTTGGGGTGTTCATAAAATGGTTATAAATTTTTATAAGAAGATTTTATAAATGGGTTTGTATTTTTGTAAAGGGAAGTCTTATACAAGGTTTGAAAGTTTATAAAGAAGTTACATAACCAAGTTTGAATAATTATAAAGCGTTTCATAAATTAGTATGGAAGTTGATAAATGCTTTGTAAATGGGTTTGGGTTAAAGAAAAAAGGATTTCATGGATAAAGAATTTTATAAAGGAATTTATTGAAAATAATCTATACTATTATATTATTAGCAAGTTCAATTTTAAGAGCACGCATGCCCCCTTGAATTTTGATAACCGAACAGTCTCCAAATCTATATTATATGTACTATTATATAATTACGAAAGGTCGGACTTTCTGCTTAATCCTTTCACTATTCTGTGTTTCAATTTACCGTCTCTCTCCCTTTCGTTACTCATTCCTTATGCTTTCCTCACTCTGCATTCGTTTTACCCCTTCTGGCCTCCCTAATTAACTCCCCTTCAATTTTTTCCATTCCTCCGATCTCCACTCCCTTCTCCATCGTTTCTGGCCTCCCTCTCCCCATGATTCTTCCTTCTACTCCAGTCCTTTTTATATCTTTCCCTTATCATCCAGACACTGAATATTATCGTACCCCCAATTCGTGCCTTTGCCCATTCGCCGACGTTGAATTCTCTTCCTATCACATACATAAAGATTTCCATCGCTCCCCCTTTTAACGCTCAACCCTATTTTTCATTTAGGGTAAAATCAGTCAGCATCTATTTCAAAGAGGCACCATCAGCTCACCGTCATCGTCAGGTTTATTCACTCACCACTGCTCGAATTTGTTGTGATGATTTCGCCTCCTTTTCCACTGTAACTTCCTTTGGCTGTAGTTCCCTTGCATCAACTGTATCTAATAGGCAGCCTGGTGTTTTTGTTTGTTCAGCCGACTACGCTCTACCTTTGTTACCCAATCGTCTATCCTATTTCAGGTAAAATTCCTAATTCGTTGGTTTTCATGATTCAATTTTTTATGCATTGAAACTTTGTGTATTTGAACTATATTTTCTCCCCTAATTTCTATCTACCTGATATTTCAACCATACCTTTCATTTAGCATGAGTTTTACGCATCGCTGTTGATGCTGAATTCAAATTACATTTTTCAATTTCTAGACTCTGTGGCCTATTATATATCGCACTTGATTGGTGCTCTCTTCCTTTTTACAGCTTCATGTACTTTACTTATGTTTTGTAATTTCTAGACTCTGCTGCCTGCTTTAAATCACTATTGATTGCCATTCTCTTCCTTTTTACAGTTTCAACTCCATTCTGGTAACTTTTGCCTCTTCAAATTTTCAGTCCTTGATTAGGTACTCATTTTCAGTATAATTTGTTAGAATTGATGTATTTAACCATTTTAGCCAAAAAATCTGTCAGACTGAATGTGTGTTGGTTGAATCTATATATTATGAGATCCTGTCTTTGAAGCTATCATTTAGTTGTTTTACATAGGGTGGGTTGTTTCTAGGGGTTTTGGGGTTAGAGTTTCCTGACTCTCAACTACACACGCATAAAAGAATAATAAAGCAGAAAACAAAGTTTAATCGAACACTTAATAGGCTTCAGCACTCTAACTGTGTATGTATGTGAACTAATACATTTAAGAAGCATTGAAAACCATTATTGATTCTAAAGCTCTATCATAATCCTACAGGTCAGCGATTTGTGCAGTATACCACTTCCTCATTGTTGCTAGAAGAATTCTCATGTTTAGGGTGCTGATTCCAGATTTTCCATTTTCATTTGCATATGGGTATGTTTATTTCGTAAAATCAAAATTGCAATTGTGTTTTCGTTCGACATTCTGCGGTTCTAAACTAAATGATTCTTTGGTTATTTGTTTTATTATCACATCAGTGTAGGCGAACAAACGTCAGTGTAGGCAAATAAATTTGAAAATCAATTGAACTCATACTGAATGTGTACTGACCACACAATGTGTTGTAGTGTGTCATATGGTTAATTCAATTAATTTATACCATTGACACAGTTCCATTGAATCATTTGAATTATATATCTTAAACTTCTGACCCTATAATCATTCAGTATGTTAAGAAATATGTCACAAGTGGAAATTGAATCTATGGAACAAGAAAGTGTTATTTTATAGCTTCAGTAAAGAGAAAAAAATAAAGTTTTTTTATGAAAAAATACACTTTCAATAAAATTCTAAGTAGCTTTGTCATAAATATTTACTCATATAAGTCAATATTAAGTCTGTTAATTGATGGCTTTGTGGGTACATTGATTGAGATAGTACGTGTCATCTTTTGTCATAGACATTGATGCGATTACACTATCACAATCCACATAAATTTATAAAGTTTGTGGGTATCTTCTATCACTTACTGTATTCCATTTGAGCTCCAGATATACAGATTATAATCACATAATTACCTACATGGTACGTATCTTTGTCTGCATTGTTATCAGTTTGGTTTATAGTAGTGTAAAGAAAAAACATTAGAAACTATTTATTGTAAAAAAAGGTTTTTTTATGGATGGTATTTCCTGTCCATTGAAAAACAAATTTCTTTTTATTTTTGTGGACTTCCCAATTTTTTGTTCATAGGTTTGTAATTGAATGAAAATTCAAGATTTTGCTTGATCATTGAAAGTTATATTTTCTTCTTATTTCTAGAAGAATTTAACTACTAGAGATCGTAGAATGAATGTGAAGATATGGAACTTCGCGAAGTGAGTTCCTTCCCCTGACACTTATTTATTAGCTATAATTCAATGAATTTGTGCTATAATGCATAGGATTATGCAATTCCATATATTCCCCACTTACTAAAATTTGAGTCCATTTGGTTTCTACTTGGTGATTAAAAGGTTTAAGGATGTTGATTAGAATGTCGGTGAGGATGTGTTTTTTCATTAGTAATTGGTATCATGTTTGGTTATATAAATACATAACACACATTTTTTAAAACTTATGTACAATTTTATGTGTCAAATGATAGTCTGGGAAATATATAAATTTATGGTATGCTACTTTTGCTCAACTTCAACATCCAGTAAATGTAACCCTTTATTCACATGATTAATAAATAATAGCTATTAAATTTTGTTCAATAGTTTAATGTTTGATTTATCATATTGTAGCATGTTACCAAGGTCAACCCATGAGAACTTTACCCAAAAATCTACAAAAGGCTAACAAGAATCGTCCACTCATAAGCCCAAGAATTGTTTTTTCTACAAGATAAGGTAAAATACTCCATCGTCTTCCTCTTCTCTTCCACAAAATTAGCGGGTGCATAATTTCTTCATTTTTGTTGTTTGTACTGCCTTTATTTACAATATTAGAGAAAGGATGGTCTTAACTACTTGAGAGAAGTTAGTGATCTCTTAGGCTTGACTTTTTCGGTTGAGGCAGGATAAGATTTAGTGAACTTTAAATGGAGTACTGTCGATTTTTTAATATAACATCTTATACCTAAGTGCAAATTTATGTTGCCAAATAGCACGGTACATAAGGGTACAGATATTCGCTTCCGCATAGACATTTCTCACTCCCTTTTTCTTCACTTTTATTTCGTAGTTAACACTTTTGAATTTCAACTGTGTCCTCTAAAATAGATCCGTTTGGATTCACTTTATTTTGATTTCTGATGAACCGTCTGTTTACTGACTTTGTGCAACAAAGACTATTATTTATATTTTTCGTGCACCTCATTTTGGTCTTGAAGTTTTTCCACTACTGATTGCTTGGCATAACAATGGTAAAAACATTTGAAGCATGACAACTATAAGAACATTTGAAGGCACTTGTCCGAGGCCTTGGTGCAGTGGTAAAACGCCAGGCTGTTGACGACAAGGTCGGCAGTTCGATCCCTGCCTCTGGCATATTAAACTGTGCGCCATGATGATTCTTGCAGACTTGTGTGCTGCCTACTTTGTAAATATAAGTACCCAGTTTCAAAAAAAAAAAACATTTGAAGGCACTTTCTGTCTCATAAAATATACGCCCAAGTTTGTAACATCAGGTGTTGTGGATGCTTATAAATTTTGAATAGTGATGCTTTTGAACTAAGTAGCACATCTGGAGCCTAATCCTTTGTTAATCCAAAATGCAGTTGTAAAGTGCTTCAAAATGGGTAGCCGCCATTAACATTTCAAGTGGATAGTATGCACCTTTCACATTGTTACATTTTTATTTTGTGCCTCCTGATCCTTGCAAAACAGAGATACAAGTCCAATGCTTGAAGAAGCATAGCTTTTAAAATAGGGATACAAGTTCTGTGCTTCAAGAAGCATAGCTTGCAAAACAGAGATACATGTTCAATGCTTCAGGAAGCATTGCGAGGCAATTTATTATAACAAAATGAAGACACACATGTTGGTCAAAAGGAAAAGTAATATGTTTATTATAATTGCATATACTGATTACTTGAGTTTGCTCTTAGTTGAGAAAGTAGTGTAAGTTAATAGTGGTCATATGAGGTCAAACTTTATTAATAGTACGATTGCCAATTTATTATATTTAACCTACCACCTCATTATTTCCCATTCGACCTTACAGACTTCATTCGACCTTATAGACTTCATTCGACCTTACAGACTTCTTCATATGTCACAAGTTCACTTAATATAATCAATCTCATATGTTTGCCTATTTTTATGTCAATTAATTCAGCTATGTTTTCTTCCTTTTTTATCTCTACATTTTTACATTTTAGATTGCTTCTTAGCTATATGTTCCATAGGAAAGTGTAATATGATAAAATATGATAATTTGATGAATCAAAGGCTAAAATTTGATTTCAAACAATTTCCTACCAAAGGTGTTAATTCAAACTTTGATTAAAGTAAACTATTAAAAATTACATCAACTATGGTTATGTTGTTTTATATCATTCTGCTTCGGTCATATATGGTAGGGAAGCAATCATTGTACAAAAAAATAAAGATACCCGTATATAGCTCCAATCATAATATAAGGAAAAAAATTGCATATTTATTTGTGCTGGGTATTATCTATGCATGTGACCGTTATTTCAAAATAAAACGAATTTTCTCCCTTTTTTTGCACAGGTACAACGGACATGCCTAACATATAGGTATATATTAAAGTGGTAAATATTAAAAGTACATCATTCCCTAACTCTAGAATCTAAGGTAATAGTATAAAATTTAACTCTTGATGCAAAAAAAGAAAATGAAAGAAGGTCATAGTGCTTTCCATCTTAAGAAGTTATGTCTATCAGCATCTATTTTAACTATTTTTCATATGATTTATGGGGTTTCTGTGTTTTCCTTTTTCATGGTCTGCTTCGAGTTGAATTGTACTTGCGAATAGCTAATATATACTTTGTTTTAGATACATCTTCGATTGAGTCTATTATTTTCATGGTTCGATAAATATCTTTGATGTTTTTAGCTATTTATTTTTTGTTTGTATCTAAATTTCTCTCTCAAACAACATGTTATTTTCTCAAAATACCTTTGACATTATGCAGTCATATTTTTGCAACTTGCATATAAATAATTGTTGTAATAAAGTATTTATATAATAATTGTTGTGTTGTCGTATTCCCATATATAATTTCCTATATAATTATTTATTACATATAAGTAAAAAAACAAAAATCGTTTGAAACTATTGCTATTAACTTCTTTAGAAGAATGTCTTTCTTGCGTTGTTGTTGATAAGTTCACTTGGTTATCTTGGTGATCCCCATTTCATTATTACTTTTTTCTGGAAACCAAGGCGTTGCATTATCCTTTGAACTCTGAGGCATAGGCCATAGTGCCATTGATCGTGTAAAAGAGCAAGCCACTTAGTTGAAGTAACATTTAGCGATCACAACACTCTTTGCAATGTATGTTTTTTTTGGAATAACTAGAAATGGTGTGAACTAGCTTCTTTATATACCTATTTCATCAGTAATATATCATGATTTAGTTTCACATTTTCAGAATCGTGACTTAACTGATAAATGAACCTAATGCCAAGTATTATATCAAAATAGGAGAGCACAAAAATTATTGTATGCGTATTAATAATTGGTATATTTGATACCTTGAAGTTCTTAGAAACTTTCCATGATCATTAATGTTTTCAATATTTGAACTTTTTTGCACTTCTTACATACATATTTTTATTATATGTGTAACATAGTAGTAATTCAAACACACATAATAAAGAAATAACAGTTCAGATTATCCATTCATATTGAGCTGCTGCATATTTTCTTTTTAGTTGTTGATAATTTAAATGTAGCATGGTGTTATACTATACTTTTGGTGTTCATGTTGTTGCCTCCATCGATTAATTAGAACTTGAAGTGGCTCAAAACTTGAATTTAGCAAATCTTAATGATAACCTGTTCATCTTAAGTTCTCTCAAGTGTGTTTTATTTAAAAGTTATGTGCATGTGTTACACGAGGAGTCGCGTCCCAAGTGTTTTTAGCCTCTTTTTGACTAATACATTTGCCCAAAGGTTTACCTTCAATGGGTTTCTCCTCTATGCATGCATGATGGTTATTTTACAAAAAATTACATAACCATTTCTTTTATTTTTTTTAGAGGAGAAAATTTTCAAGCTATGTAAACTATAACGACAAAATTGATCCACTGCAATATTGGGTATGACCCCATAGTTATAATGTGAAATTAGGTAGATCATACACGCATTTTATACAAAGAAAAATGATTGGACAATACATTTATGTTTCATTATTTAATTTTAGTTTCTTTATCCTTTTCCAATTTGCTTACTATTTTTTGGAAGAGAGGCAAATGAAATATGTAAATTCCTTTTTCCATGACATGTTAGTAAATTATAACTTATTTTTTATACGGTAAAGCATTGATTTTTTGATATTTCCATTTTTATGAAACTAAAAGTTATGTTATACTATAGTACACATCAACATTTTTAATGCTGTGTATTTCTTTCATACAAGGTATATTTTTATCGTTCTATAAGATTTTGAACTGTAGCTTATTTCTACTATGTAGGAAGGATATAACAAGTTTTCTGCTATTTTCAATTCATTTTTCTTCGCTCATTTGAAACCAAGGACTTGGTTATTAAATTTACTACATTGATCCAACTTTTGAATTCTATGCTTTGCTATAAATTAAAAAAATATGAATTTTATTTAATCCATTCAATTTTACCAGTATTATAACATTGTATCATGATCTATATGATTATTTATGAGACAGATCATCAAGTTTCTCGAGTAGAGGTTGTATCTATTTTTCAATATTGGTAGAATAACATTTGGTTAGGTACTAGATTCATTTGCTTACCATAATTTTATTTGATTACCAAATCTTATTTTGGCAAGGCCAGCCGGTTTTATAGTGGATCGTCCACTTTTATTACGAACGTAATAAAATTGAAGTACATGAGTAAGGTAAAAGCACCTTAACTACGTAGAAAAATGAAAAATACAGCATAGGTATGTGACAGACAAGTCACAGTAACTAAATAAATCCCCAAGACTAAGTTTCCTCCAAAGAGGAAGAATCATCATCTTCCAGAGACACTTAGGGAGAATCAAAAGGAACTTTACCACAAAGACCAGCAAAGGGGCGGAAACGGATAACAAGACAAGGATCGTAACCCATAGTATCAGAAGAGTATATGAAGGAATGATCCCAAGTAGTATCAGCAAACATGGCAGAATTCTTACTCGCATACAAACCATTATGGTATCACCAGACGATTTGTAATAAAGGCATCTAAGATCCATATGATCATCGGAAACAAATCTGAAGTAGGAGTCAGCCACTGGGTTAAATCTCACATCGGAATTGTGATCAACCCAACACCTCTTGGACTCATCCCAAACAACAGGCAAAAGCGAGGGAGCAGAAACTGGAGCATCAAATGGAATTGCAGAGGCATCACAAGGGACATCAGAAACAGGAGGTGAGGCAGGTCTAGGATCAGGAGTAGAATCAGGTGGAGGACCCAGAACTGATAGAGGACTAGCAAGAGAGGGGGTAATCTGAGAGGTAGAGACCTTAGGCAGCCATTTCCGAATCGGAGGACGAGGAAGAGGGATCTTCGGAGCTGCCGTGGACGCCACATAATGATGGCAGGATATAGCAAGATGACCAAAAGAGTGGCAGGTGGTGCAAATATCCGAAACCCAACCATAACGAACACGGACGACCGCTACATGCCCAACAACAAGCTGAACAGGAATAGAAGCAGGGAGAGGCTTTGAGGGATAAATCTAAATAAGAGCCTTAGAAAACATCAATTTATCACGTGCTACCGTATTAGTATCAAAGCATTTCAATTTACCAACATTACAGGCTAGCCAATTTAACCCAATCAGAGGCTGGAGTACAGACGGAATATGCGAAAAATAAACCCAAATGGGGATAGAGAGAACCTATTCACGAGCACTTGCCACAGTAGGAGACCAAGGAGTAATAATAAAGGGCCTACCATCAAAAAAGGAAGGCTCAGCCTCAAGAACAAGCCGACGATCTTCGGAAGAGGAAAAATTGAGATAATACATGGAATCAATCAGCTTAACACTTAAACTACCGCTCAGTTTCCAAGCCTGTCTACAAACTGATGACGCATCCGAAGGCGATGATTTGGTTCCAAAAAGAAGCCAACCAAATATTTAGACCAATAATCCACACCAGCCTTCATAACGATAGGAGGTGGAATCATCACTCCATTTTCTTCAATAATGTCAAAATCAATAGGCGTGTAGTCCCCCACATTACGAGGTAGAGTTTTGAACAGCGAAGATCAAGATTTGGGGAGAGCCAGCGATGGAGAAGATACACCAGGTCGAACCACAACACTGGGGAGACCTGCCGTGGGAATACACGGAGACTTATCACTGATTATTGGTTCTATATTCACAGAGTCAATAGCACAAGTATCAGGTGTGCATTGAAAAAAACTGGAATTCACAGCCGAAACTAATCCTTCATCACGACCAGACGTACGAACAGTACGTAGATCGTCGAACACATCGTTCGAAACTTGCTTATCCAATACACTAGCAGCATTAACCAATGAACACATTTTACCTCTAATACCAATGGGTTGAGGATACTCACCAGACAGCGGCGATGGCAAAATACAGTTAGCATTCGCAATTAAAGGGCGAAGACAGTCAGAAATCGCATCAGGTAAAGCATTCTCCACAGCAGGGGAATCGTGGACAGCAATTGCGGCAACTATCACATCAGGATTAAAAGCGTACGCAACCTCAGTAGACGAGCAAGGTCGTGCAGCAGCAACATTCTTGGACAGCTTTGAACAAATCAGGGGAGGAAAATCAGTGCTCGAAAGGAGAAGAGGAGACTCGATACTAGAGGACACCTTGTAGACGCGGCCGAATCTGGTCGACGAGGGAGAAAGGCGGAGCGAAAAGGGGATTGCAGAGGCAAAAGGGGCATAGGAGAAAGGAGAATGGGAGGGAGAAGAAGCGGAAAGAAACGAGGACGAAGCAAAGGTAGAAGTCAGGAAGGAACAAAGGAAATCGCAGTCGCCTGGGGAACACCATTTTTGTACAACTTTTGAAAGAAAAGGCGATGCGACCAAATCTTATTTGATTGCTAAATTTAATTTTATTATTAATATCATATTTCTCCTAGGTGATTGCTTACAACTAATTCTTCATAGTTAAAAAAATTGCATGACCATGATTCACATCATTTTTAACTGAATAAATTTTATGTGATCAGTTTTTGAGTTCATCCTTCTAAGCTCACTTCCATTAAGTAAAAAACAACTAAGACCATGATATTTTACATGCTAAATGATTAGCGATGTCATTCTATGTGCCCTTTGCAATTTCATGATGACCCCATTGAAAAATATCATAATATTTTGGTTTTAGGTTAATGTTTAATTATGTTAAGATATTTTTTCTTTTAGAATGTACTTAAGTTAAGAGTATGCATCATTTTCCACATCACGTTTTACACCAAGAAAAAAATAGCCAACGGTGAAGAATTTTCCTTAATTAGCCACTAAATATAGTAAATAAAGAATATGTTTTTTTGTTCATGGCACAAACATTTCGTGAATGCCAAGCTTTTATCATCTAAAGACTCTCAATTTTATCATGTTTTACAATTACTAATATATGTCGGACAATTTTATGACTCAATTTTATACTGTAGGACAATTTTATGACTCTCAATTTTATGACTCAATTTTATCCTGTCAAACAATTACTAACATACGTCAGACAATTTCATGACTCTCAGTTCTATCCTATCGGACAATTTTATGACTCTCAAATTTTTATCCTGTCGGACAATTACTAATATATTTTATAGGCGTTGCAAAGAAAACTAAAAACATCGAAAATTAATCAGTCTTTGGAAATATTGACAGACTAATATATAAGGCACATGTTACTTTTCAAAATTTATGTCTCCCTAAAGTTCCTTTTTTTAATATGGATCAACGTGATTTATAGGTTTAATTACTGTCTCATAATGCCCAAAAGATGTGACATGCTTGGATTAGTTAATTCTAAAGTTGGAAATCATTTATTTGCAAAAATCTAAGGCACATACTTAAAGGTAAAAGTGGTCCAGTTTTTGATGATTGCCAATCTTTTTTGTATTCCTTAATTCATAGCCCTGTTGAAAGTATTATTTCCTAGGATTGAGAACACATATTGCATTTATAATTTTTTAAGTCATCTCCTCCATGACTGATTATAATGTTCATCATTTCTATCATTGTGAGAACAAAAATACTAAAACAATAGTGGTTGTGGTTGAACTTTCTTCAATTAATTACGTCGCAAAACCATTTATTTATTTAACAAAGCATAATAAATATTTCTTTTTTAAACTTTTTACAAAAATTGACAAAATTAATTTGAATGGTAGATACTTTATAGTTCCAAATCTATTTAGCATTATCAAAATGAGTCTACAAAGTTGTATAGAAAAAATCTTCTAATGATCAATTTGTAGCATACTTCAATCCATATATGTTGGAAACATCAATTCAATTGACTGGTGTATACCATAAACTATTGCGGTCTTTAAGACATTTGTATGTAATTAGAACCAAAATCAACAGGAAGATACTATATGTTGATTTAAGGTTTACAATGTTGCTTGCTTTATTAAAATTCGGACCTCATATAAGCTTTAGCTTATAAATTTTGGTATTTATTGATTTTACAAGTTCAATGGAAGTAAACATTTTCTATGAGTTTACCATTACAGCCAAGGGTATCAAAATAAATAGAGAAATTTAAAAGCTGATGACATCAGAGGGATATAAAAATGCTTGGGAGGTTGCAATATAGAAAAGGAAACATCTTTTGGACCTTCATCATTTTTTGCTTACTTTGAAACTTTGACGAGTAAATATGTGAAACACGACGTTTGACACAATTCTTAAGTATGCTCTAAAATAATATCAATAAACCATTCACTTTATCCTAATCATTCCAATTTATGTTCAGGCACTTAAGGAATGAAGATCCATTCTATTTTACAATTAATATGCTAGCTGACTGAGCCTTTGTATCCTTTTTGTTAAAAATATTTTAGTGGTTTAGCTCAGATGAGTTAATTGCATGATCTTCATATAATAGTTTTTTATGTGTTTTCCAGCTTTGGTTCAAGCATTTAGGTTTAATGAATTATGATTGTTTGAAGGAATTAAAAGATTGGAGAGAACACAAAGTTCTAATATTGATTTGACTTTTTTTTCTCTTGCTTCAGATGGTATTTCGTTTTCCCCCCTGATTTGGACAAAGAATTTGTTGGCTTTTGGATTCACTTTTAAGTATTATAAATTCAACTTAGATTGCTTCGAGTACAAGAGTTAGAAAAATTTACTTTACATACTTCTGACCATTTTCAAGTTGAAAATTTTCATGAAATAGTTACACATTAAACATTAATTCGGTAAGTACGTTAGAAATTTTTAATTCTGAGAATAAACGCTACTTTATTTTCCATTGCTTGAAACTTGATAGGATAAGAACAAAAACATGGTTTGATATTATGGTATGAATGCTCAAAGTGAATAGTCACAATTTTATTCTGCGTTCATTTGGAGCTAAATAATATGTATTACACACTAAAACTTGAAGTATTGTCATCCATGCTGTTAGATATTGCAGGAGGAGATAATTATTAAAATTTGAAGTAGCGTTGTATGCAGTATTATTATTATTTCAATTTTATGACAATGCAAATGATGCATAATGGGTGACAATGTAACAATACTCCATTCTATTTTAATATTTGTACTATACTGACATAAAATTAGGTGTTCTTTCAATGGGTTTTATATTTTTCTTTGATTCATTACAAAGTACAAGTATCAGACAATATTAAGTGTGCAAGAGACAAGAACAGTGCATGCATAATATCTACCATGTCTTAATTTCATATTGGTTTTGTTACAACTTTCACAGTGAATGTAGATTTCAGGTTATAAAAATATGCAAGTACAAGATGCATTTAAACATTCCTTCTGCAACTAAATATTTTATTATTTTTTGCTGCAGGTACAAATGACTTCAGTGTTGAAATAGTTTACTCGGCTAAAATGCAAAAGTTAACAACAAGATAAGGTCTGCCACTTAATATGAAGACCAAATTTGTACAAACAAAGCTGATTTTGATTTTTCCACATCCTCCTAAAATTATACTTATCCACTAAACTTTGTACTACGTATGAACATGAATTTTGCAAACCATTCTCTGTTAAATCATCTTGCTGTCTTATTGCTCTCTGTCCAGTTTGATGTTTCATAGACGTTTGCACTAGTTGTTATTACAATAACGTTACCAATGTTCTGGGCATTCTCTGAACCCCAACCTACAAACTATATATATTGGAGTCCATCAACTATAAACCTGGAAGAACAACTATGAAGTTATAGATCATGTTACTCTTTTGTTATCATACCTTTTTCATGAAGCTAGATAGCTATGCATTTAGTCTATGTATTTGCTATACCAATTATGATAAGTATATTCATATTTAATAATATACTAATTCGGTAAACTCATTTCTTTGTCAATACTTATCGTATATATCAACAATATCATACACTTTTTTTTTGTCTGTATGTTGAAGTTATTTAAAAAATAATGTTGACAGAATCAAATATAGGACACGGTTTGTATGCTATATCAAAATATAGCTCTATTTCATAGTAGAAGCATTATTTTATGACACTTTGGTCCTATTTTTTACAGTACCCCCTCTTTCTACTGCTTAGTGCATCTCCTTCTTTTTTGTTTGATTATTTATTTATTTATTTCCTTATGTATTGACAGGTATATCTTCCCATTTAAAACATTACGCCTACATGTATGTTTGGTTAGGTAATACTATTTCACATTACTTCCTTTAGATAGAAAATTCTTATTATTTTAAAAATATTTTAATTCTTTAATTGCATGTAAAATATTTTTACCATACCCGTGTGCGAAGCACGGGTTCACACTAGTTACAATAGGAAATTGAGGTTTGGGTTTCTCGAGGCTAACCTTTTAAAAAATAGTGGTATGGAACATCCGTTCCACACTTTACACCAAAGCAATAATGCTTAGAGTTGTCATTTTCTACAATTTAAATAATGTAGTTAAATCCTTTATAGAGATTTGGTAGTGGAAAATCTTACAAATGTTTTGTGAATGTACTTATATCAGAAAGATAAGTATATTAATGTTTTTGAAGGAGATTTATTAAACAAAGATATGTTTTGAGGCTTAGTGGTTGCTACGGATAAATAAATCTTAAATGGAATTGGTCGTTGTTTGTTTATTTGATAGTTAAATAACCAACTATCAAGTTTGACCCAATTTAACTTAAGAATTATGAATGTAAATTTCGAGTTTCCGATAAGGACTCGAATACTTACTTCTAAAAGAATGGCGAATGAGTTAACCGGAAATTATTGGTTGTTGTTATGGAGAGATCGAGATCAGATTTATTTATCTAAAAACCACTCCGCACCAACATGTACGTTCGAGTGGAAGACATCTCGATGATGGTTGAAGAAGGTGCTCTCTAAAGTGCAAGGGCTACTGCTACTAATTCTGAGGGTGATTCCAAAATGGATGTAGTAGAGTTAATGCCTTTGATTTCGTTCAGACTCAGAACAAACTTGTATGGATGAATGCTGGCATTGCATTGACGCTTGGAGGGCACCGTTAGCATTCCAAGATTTAGGATAAGTATAGTATACTCTGATGTTGTATATATATGAATAAAGATGTTTCCTTTTTGTGAAGATTATTGTTGTATTATATATTATTTGCTACGTTGTGAGATTCTGTTTTGTTAGTTTTCTTCTATCTTCTACCTTCTTCTTTCACTTAAGAAATCGGTATTTTTAGCACTTGAATGTTCGACATGTGATACAATGGATGTATTAGTGTTGATTTTCGATGGTCGAAAATCCGGTTTGTTACATCCATTTTACTTGATAACCCTAGACATTATCATAATATCACTGAATTTCTATAAAAAGTGTTTTGGTAATCGTAAGGTAGTAACCCGTCTATGTTTATGTACGACATGGTCTTACAAGATACATTTGATTTCCAATGTGCTTTATAAAAATAGAAAATAATTTGTTTGATTTTACCCACATTAGACCCTGTCTGACCCGGAGTTTTATTTTCTTCTCCTAAAACTCTTGGGTACTCAAACTTGTATGTGTAGACAAGTGACCTAGGTTCTTACGGAAGCATTTTGAAGGAGCTAGAGCAGGTGGCTTCACCTTAGCTAAATATTATCTTATTCCGCTGTGTTTGTGTATCATCGATGTATTTTGTATGAACAAGTAGTTGTAACTATCCGGTTGAAAGTTGTAATGTAATGACCCTAATGTATTAATTACTATGGAAATGACTATGCAATATCCTATGTTATCTATTATATGTTATTCTGATTCGTGGTGAGAATATGTGATTGTGTAGTTTCTTCTTATCTTACATTTTCCTCTACCCTTAATGGCTCATCTTTCGGAGAAATAAAAGCGGTCGTTACAAATTTTGTATCAGAGCCAGGTTAAGCGAATACATATGCTTTGGATTAGGGTTTACTTCTAGAGTGTATTTGTTATCTATTATATGTTATTCTGATTCGTGGTGAGAATATGTGATTGTGTAGTTTCTTCTTATCTGATAGATAGATACGCTTGATAGGTTTTATTAGTACCCTTATGTAAAAATTTGTCTCGTCCAAGTATTCTAAGAATTATCTTGCTATGCCAGATAGTAAGACATGAGTAACAGATGCAGATGAGGTAGGGAAGCAGGTAGCACTACAACTACGAATGGTCGAACCCCAAATCCAGGAGGAATTCGGATTACCGAAGAGGCAGCATCAGAGCAGCCAAGAGAGAATTTCACAACCTTATGCAAGGATTACACTAACGTTGGAGGTAAACCATTTAAAGAAACCGAGTCTATCTTGGTAGTGAAAGATTCGTTGCGATCTTGCGAAAGGATTTTTAAAGGTCTTGGTTTGTCAAATGAGTAGAAAAGATTCTTAGCAACGTGACAACTGCAAGTGGGAGCATCAGCTTGGTGGGACTCCCTTACTATAAATATTCTAGAAGATGAGTTTTCATGGGTCCGATTTAAGGAATTTTTTGAAGACCAATTCTTGCCACCGGTAGGAAGGACGAGGATGTACCGCAACTTCGTGGACTTGAAGCATGAGGATTTGTCTATAAAAGAGTATGGGACGAAGTTCAACGAGCTATCTTTTTTGGCCCGAAATTGATCAAGACCCCGTTAAAAAAAATTAGATGTTTTTTTGGATACGAGGGAAGAGTGACTGCTCATGTTAAAGGTACTTTTGTGGATTTAGCTGACATGGCTCTAAGATACGAGGTCTTGGAAAAGAAGAAGCCTATCCAACAACACCCAGTGGAAATACCGATGAAAATGGTTTTAACAAGAGGAAGTTCAGTCCGAATTGGAAGAATCAAGGAAAAGGGAAACCGTGAGAAGGTCAAGGAGATAAGTTCATGAATATTAGTCGTTATATTTGTAAGCAGAGAGGTCATATTTTAAAATCTTGTCTGAACCATAAAGCTTCGAACCAGCAAAGTGGACCCATCTCTCCAGTGGTCCTAAAGTCTCTTTGTTTTAATTGTTATCAGCCAGGCCATATGATTAAGGACTGCCCACTCATGAAGAAGGTGCAGTAGCCCAAGGTATACGCCATTAAGAATGAACCATCGACTTCTACGGATGTGAAGATAAAAGGCGTCCTTGAAGGTACCTTATTGATTAATGGTATTTTTGTTCAAGCATTATTTGATACTAGTGCCTCTCATAGTTTTATGTCTTGTGAATCTGTAGATAAATTTCATCTTATTATAGAAAACCCTGTGTGTGTGTCTAACCCCATAAGTGGTGTAACCCATTTGAATATGATTTGTGCGAATGTGCCAATTTCCTACCTTTCTCATCACTTTTCTCGCACTCGTATGTCTTAGACTTTAAGGGTTTGACATTATTCTTGGTATGGATTGATTATCGAAATATGGAGCTATTTTAGATTATGATGAAAGGATTGCATCATTAGAAACTAAGTTGGGAAGAATTGCTAAATACCATGAAAGAATCTTGGTATTAATATGTGTAATTTCTTGTATGCCTTGGAATCATCCCAGGACGAGTTAAGTTCTGCAGAAGTTGTTAGGAATTTTCTCGACGTGTTTGAAGAAGTCAGTAGCTTACCCTCTCATCGAGAGATAGAGTTCTATATTGATTTAGTCTGTAGTGCTAGACCTATGTTTCAACCTAAGCGAAGGATGGTCCCGAAATATTGGAATGATAAAGCAAAGAAAATCAGGGACCTGTTAAGAAGAGGGTTGATTAGACTCGGTTAGTCGAGTTGGGAATCTGCTGTGTGTTTGCGGCTAAGTCTAATGGATCTTTATGGTTGTACATGGACTATAGGGAGTTTATTAAGCTGATAATTAAGAATAAGCATCCTTTACCCTGCATCGATAATCTTTTTGACCAACTTGATGGAGCTACGGTATTTTCTCAAATGGATCTAGCTATTGGATTCCATCAGTTGAAGGTTGTTGAAGATAATATACCCTTAACTATGTTTAGAGGCCCTGACTGTTTTTTTTTTGAATGGTTGGTTATGCCTTTCGGCTAACCAATGCACCTGCATATTTTATAGATCTCATGAACCGTGTTTTCGGAGATGTTCTTAACAAGTTTGTATTAGTTTTCATCGATGATATCCTTATTTACTCCAAATTGTAGGAAGAACATAAACATCATTTGGAAGTGTTGTTGGAAACATGTCCCGAAGGCGAAATTTTCTAGGTGCCATTTTTAGAAATTGGAGGTAAGATTCTTAGGACATATAGTGACAGAGAAAGTACTTAAGTAGATCAAGCGAAGTTGGAAGCTATTTAGGAATGGAAGCGACCATGAAATCCTACCAAGGTTCGCAGTTCTTAGGTTTGGGTAGATACTATAGAAGATTTGTTCAAGATTATTATAATTTTTTCTTCCATTTGGCTAAGCTGACTAAGAAGGAGGAGAAGTTTGTATAGACTTCTAAGTGTGAAGAGGCATTCCTGGAATTGAAGAAGAGATTGACCAGTGCACCAATTTTGGAAGTTCCAGATGGAAATAGTGGATTCAGGATTTACACAGAAGCCTGTGGAGTCAGACTTGGTGCTGTTCTAATGCAGCATGGTAGAGTGATTCTGTATGCAAGCTGGTAGTTGAAACCTCACGAGAAGAACTATGTTATGCATTGAAAGTCTTGAGGACCATATACTATCTAACTTGTGTATAATATGCAAGTATATAAATCAATGCAATAGTAGATAATAAATAGTAAAATAAAAAACTTGCAAACCAAAGTTTTTATATTGGTTCGGATCTCCCATCCTATGTCTAGTCCTAAAGCTCCCCTTCGGTATTTCCTCAAAAAATTACCTTCACTTCGCCCAGAGGAATAGGTTAATACAAAAGCATCTCGGACAATCTTGTGTTCCAATAACACAGTTTTTGACTTACAGCACAAATCATCTTATGATCTCCTTTGAGTATATGAATATCAATGCTTTGAGTTGTAGGAAGTGATTTAACCCAAATTCTATTTTGGTTATAATGGATTGAGAGTATGTAAATAGTGTATATGCAAGAGAGTGCTTAGAATTCAAGGGAGTAAAGAATAGATTAATTCAAGTTCAATGATTTTTACTTCTCAATCAAAGTGGTATTTATAGATTCAGAAAGCTGCAAATGAGAAATTGTTACTCTTGGAGAAAGTCTCATTATTTTAATTGCTGCAACTCTTCAATGAAAGATGATTTTCTTTTGATTAAAAACAGAAGTGTCTTTTTGAATGTGATAGATTTTCCCATGATAAAAGTCCGTGGTAAATCCTCAGACGTCTGTGACTTGTTTAATTTTTAATCTGAAACTTGTCACAAACGTATATTGTTTTATCACAGATGTATGTGAGGCGTAAAAGCTATTTTTCACCTTATTTTGATGTACATGAAATTGTGTATGCTCGTATATTCATAATACTCAAAGAGACCTTAACAATATTATATCATGGACCCTTTTATAGTAGAATAACCATAATACGGTCAATGAATCTTCATTTCTCTTTGAGTCTCAATATCTTCGAGCATGGTTGTTAGCGCCAAAATTGGTCACTAACACCTAAATCCAGATGAAAGCTTCACAGCTCACAAGCAGAGTGTATGTAGAGAGTATAAATATGAAGAACAGTAAAATTTAAAAAGAAAGCATTAATGAAAAACAGATTTTATAGTGTTTCGTCTAACTCTGGCCTACGTCCACTCCAGAAATTTGTTTTTATTGCTGTAATAATCAATTACAGTTACAAAATGGCAAGTAGTCTTAGCCTTAGAAAAATACAAACCCCGAGAGCCGAAGAGAAGATCCCCTTTTTGAATCCGCATATGTTGTATTTATAGGCAAATCCCGAGTTATTGGGCTTCCTGAGTAGCCGGGTCCATCAAGACCATTGCCGAACCTACACCCTTCATTGCAACTTACCCAAAGTTCTATACATGCCGACTCGGACCTTCCTAGGCGATGACCCGAAGCAGTCCTGCGCTTGACTCGAAGCAGTTCATGCTAGAACTCGAAGCACGTATACACTGACCCCCTTCAACTGAACGAGTATGGCCGACCCATCATGCCGAACGACCTACGCCGGGCCGCATCATTCTGACCAAACCTTACCTCTTCTGATCGAAGGACCCATCCAGACTAAGCCGTATAACCAATGCCGAGCCGCCTCATCTAGGCCGAACCACCACACCAAGGCCGAGCCGTGCCGTCAATGCCGTGCCACCTCATCTAAGCTGAACCACCTCACCAAGGTCCAGCCGTGCCACCAATGCCGAGCCACCTCATCTAGGCCGAACCACCACACCAAGGCCGAGCTGTGCCACCAATGCCGAGCCACCTCATCTAGGCTAAACCACCACATAAGGCCGAGCTGTGCCAACAATGCCGAGCCACCTCGTCTAGCCCAAACCACCACACCAAGGCCGAGCCGTGCCACCAATGCCGAGCCGTGCCACCAATGCCGAACCACCTCAAAGGCTCGAAGAAATCACTCATGCGACTCGAAACTCGACTCCATACGACTCAAAGCTAACCTAAGACAACTCGAGACATATTGATACCTAAGATTTAAGTGTCCAATAACCTTCGACCATCGACCTAGTTGATTAAATTTTTCATAAACCAGCTTCGACAAATGAGAAGTCGATTTAGTTAAATCCGCCTGTCCATGGCCTTGTCAAAGGCGGGTTAACATTTGCCCTCCAAAACATGCCTTGCTATTGGAAGGTGTGTTCTGAATAGCCCCAAATCCGATATCCGAAGTCCATGTTTCATTCATAACCATACCATTCGACCCATAATCCAATCCAAAACCAAGCCATCCTATCCATCAACAAAGTTTCAATCTATCAGCAACCAATAGCCAAATCTATGACCTTTCTGGGTCGATATCCAAATTCGAGACCGCTCCGGGCCCTTTTGCCAAATCCAGGACCTCACCGGGTCCACTTATCCTAAGCCAAAATCTGAATCCCTTACCTCTCCGGGTTTAGTCATTGAATCCGTAGACCTCGTCGGTCACGTTATCCAGTTCTAGCCTCGACTCTCTGGTCAAAGGCTTGTATGTTCTCCGGCCTCGACTCTCCGGTCAAGGACTTTTATATTCTTCGGCCTTGGCTCTCCGGCTAAGGACTTTTTATATTCTCTAGCCTCGACTCTCCAGTCAAGGAATTTTATATTCTCCGGCCTGACTCTTCTATCAAGGACATCTTATATTCTCTGGCCAAGGACTTTTATATTCCCCGGCCTCGGCTCTTTAGCCAAGGACTTTTTATATTCTCCGGCCTCGACTCTTCGGCCAAGGAATTTTTCTATTCTCCGGCCTCAACTCTTCGGTCAAAGATATTTTGTATTCTCCGGCCTCGACTCTCCGGTCAAGGACTTTTATATTGTGTTTGATTCCATTCTATTGCTCTTCGGCAAAGGGACTCGTAACTTGCAATCACTTCCCCATCTCTCCAGTTGGGACTGTGATCGTGAGACCCGTATTATTTGTTACATTGATCCAAATCCAATCATTACAGAATTCAGTTATCAAAGTGAAAATTCATAAAACAAAGGAAATTAAATGTTCAAAGTACCAAAGAAGAAATTAGAGTTTGCAGAAAAACAGAAATAAAACAGGATTTCATAGACCCAAGCAGTATGGTTTTCCGTCATCTCAGAGCACGCCTAGGGACTGTCTTCGATCCTTTACGTGTGTAAGTGACCTAGCCATATTACTTTGAGTTATATTACTTATTTAAAACCATCAAACCATTCAGTTGATAATAAGCCGACGGCGACCAGATCTAACCTTCGTTCGAGGTAGGCGATGGCTGCTCCCATTCCACTACGACAGCTCGATTTCTTATGTACTATTGCAGGTGACAATTCCTTACATACTCCTCCATGATATCTCTCAAATGCCTATAATCATTTGTGTTGTGCCTATCATGCTCATGCAATAGGCAATGCTTTCCCGATGCCCGCTCGTATTTGGAAGGTTCCCTCCTTGCCAGCCTTCGATACTGGAGACGCCCTCGAGTATCCAAGTAAATCCTTTCTAGAGTTTCAGTTAAATCTGTGTAAGAAGAAAACTTTGCCTCCCTTCGAGGCCTTTTTGAAGTGCCACCATTGTCATTCAGTTTTCTTTTGCCTTTATTGTCTTTGTTTGAGTTTTCTCTAGGTGGACCTCCATCCCTTACTGCATAAGCTTCAGCTTCTCTCCCTTCTCTTTCAGCCTGTGCATCTTCTTGTCTCGGAAACCTTTCTACCTCATGATAGAACTCTCTGAGATCCCTTAGTGGGTCCCGTTCCAACGATATCTTGAAGTCTGAATTGTCTGCAATTCCTGAAACCACTGCCATCAAAACCATCAACGAATCAGTTCGATCCATCAAAGCCACTGTCGCATTGAATCTGGTTAAGAAATCCCCAAGCGAATCTCCTTTACATTGTTTCATCGATGTTAAAGTGATCACATTCTTGGGTCTGACAATATGGACCCGAAACTGCCTCATAAACCTTCCAATCAGCTCCGTCCAAGTGTCAATAAAACCACTCTCTAGTTGTCTGAATTACATAGCTACGATATCCATCAAATACAAAGGGAAGCATTGAGCCATGACCTCGTCTGATGCCCCCAATACCTCCATATGTCTCATGTACCTCGTCAGGTGAACATCGGGATCCGTTCTCCCATCATACATCCCCAACGTTGGTAGCTTAAAATTCGGCGGGTTTCTTGCTTGCCTGATAGTAGGAGTAAAGGGACTCCTATTCACATCCTCTAAGTCTTTATTTACCAAACCACCTTTCACAGCTCCTCTGAACATCTTCGCTAATCTATCATTATCGCCAAGTTGTAATCCTTGTCTGCTACCTCTGATCTGTCCCTCGAGTTCAAGAGGGAATTCTGGCACATACTCCTCATCACGTACTCCAGTATTCCTATTGGTGTCGGGCTGCACAATGTCATATGGTATCCCTCCATGGATTGGTCCGGCATTTTCTGGTGGTGTGCCCCTGAGCCTAGGTCCATCAGATTGATAGATGTTTGTTGATTGAGGGTTGCCCCTGCTGAACCACTCCATCTGCTTGCTGGTTGAGTGCTTCTGATCCAACTCCACAGATCTGAGCTCATGTAATTCCTGATTGTCCAAATTGTCTGAAAAGAGTCTGCGTCATCTCCTCTTGCCTTTTCAAAATCGCTTCCATCTTATCTCTCATGACGTAGATGGATGCTTGACCTGCTCCAGCTCCAGAGGAGGTCTCTTGAATTCCCTCTTAATTGCTTCTTTCTATCACTTGCTTCCTTGCTGATGGCCTATCCATTGCTTCCTAGAATCCAAGTTCCTAACTCCAAAATTCCCGAGTGCTTGCCCTCTCAGTGAAAGCACCAAAATTTTAGCACTAAAATTGGTCACTAACACCCAAATCCAGATGAAAGCATTAAATACCAGTCACAGCACACAGATAGAGTGTATGTAGAGAGTATAAATATGAAGAACAATAAAATTTAAAAAGAATGCAGTAATGAACAACATAATTTATAGTGGTTCGGCTGACTCCGGCCTACATCCACTCCAAGAATTTTCTTTTTATTGCTGTAATAATCAATTACAGTTATAAAATGGCAGAGTTGTCTTAGCCTTAGAAAAATAAAAAGCTCGAGAGCCGAAGAGAAGATCCCCTTTTTGAAGCCCCATATGCTGTATTTATAGGCAAATCCCGAGTTACTGGGCTTCTTGAGTAGCCCGGGCCCATCAAGACCTTTGCTGAACCTACACCCTTCATTGCAACTGACCCAAAGTTCTTTACATGCCAACCCGGACCTTCCTAGATGACGACCCGAAGTAGTCCTGTGCTTTATTCGAAGTAATTCATGCTAGAACGCGAAGCACATATATATCGGCCCCCTTCAACTGAATGAGTATGGCTGACCCATACATGCCGAACGACCTACGCCGGGCCACATCATTCTGACCGAACCGTACCTCTCCTGACCGAACGACCCATCCAGACCGAGTCGTACCACCAATCCCGAGCCAACTCATCTAGGCCGAACCACCACACCAAAGCTGAGTCGTGCCGTCAATGCCGAACCACCTCATCTAAGCCGAACCACCTCACCAAGGCCGAGCCGTGCCAACAATGCCGAGCCACCTCATCTCGGCCAAACCACCACACTAAGGCCGAGCCGTGCCACCAATGTCGAGCCATCTCATCTAGGCCAAACCACCACACCAAGGCCAAGCCGTGCCACCAATGCCGAACCACCTCAAAGACCCAAAGAAATCACTCATGCGACTCGAAGGTCGACTCTATACGACTCGAAGCTAACCTAAGACAACTTGAGACATATCAAAACCTAAGATTCAAGTGTCCAATAACCTTCGTCCATCGACCTAGTTGATTAAATTTGTCATAAACCAGCTTCGACAAACGAGAAGTCGATTTAGTTAAATCCGTCTGTCCATGGCCTTGTCAAAAGGTGGGTAACAATGGTCTTCTTGAAGCATATACCTGCAATATTGATAGGGTCAATATATGTATATGATATTGTTATCATTGAAACATAAACTGAAGGTTCTAATGATCTCCTCCTTTTTGATGATGACAACTATGCAATAAAATATCAACTATACAGTGAAACTATATGATCAAAAATTACAACTATAGAATGGAAGTATTATTATGTTTGTGCATAAATTTATCCCCTTTTGTCATTATCAAAATGAAGGGAAACAATATATGATACATGTATAAACGATTAAAATGGTCATAGTATGTCATCATTTCAGATTATGGAAAATGAAATTTGAAAATTCAAAGAAAAATTTAAAGGAATTGTAATAAAAATTATACATAGGAAAACAAATAAGCATAAAAGTTTTGAAATAAAATAAAATAAAACAAAGTTTAATTGTACTGATTTTGGGAATGAGATAGGCCTCCATAGTTCTTGTAATACTCCCAGTAAGCAGATGGATCCTACTCATATGTACCTGGCCATGTTGTCTGATCGTGGTACTCCTCATCTTCGTTGATTGAAAGGCCTTGAAATGCCATGTAAGATGCTTGTTAAAAATATGGAGTATCAAAGATGTACATTTTGTCACTGTCTTCTTCTTCTTCCTCGGCTTGTGAGCACGTGGAAGTCTTCCCTCGATCACCTCTATCATGCGACGTTCCTTCGGGCAAGGCTTGAGAATGATAAACTGGTGTTTGAATCCGAGGTGGAGGTGTTGGGGAAGACGAAGATGATAAGCGTGAGGAAAATTGGCCATGGACTTTTCGCATTACTTTCCCTAAAGTGGAGACCACTTTGTCCAGAGTCATCTCCATTTTTATCATCTCAGTGAAGAAAGAGCATTCCAATTCAGTCATTTTTTTTGTTGAAAGCTCGTTGATTGGCCGTGATTATTTGGTTTTTGACAGACAAATCATGAAGAGATTCATTTGGCGTTAGTTCAACCCAAGCTTCGTGAATTTTGGAGTCCGAATAATGTTTGATACCATGACTAAAGGAAGTTGGATGTTAGGAAGAAGGAGGGGAGTATGTTAGTTGAGGAGCGCTAGCTTGAGGAGAACCATGATGTTCTTATTCTTGTTGTTTTTAAGTCCATTAGGTGAATGGAATGATACGAGGTGGACTCTTCGGAAGTTACATTAGTGAAAGATATCGTGGTCCGCTATCTTTGGTTGGAATTTCTTTATATTTTGAGATATACGAAGGAAACCCCAGATTTTGCAAGATGTGCATTATATATGGAGCATAAACAATGGAACAACAACGCGTAGACCAAAATACTTTAATTTGGTCATGAATAAATTTTGTCCAATTAACCGGTAGGCGAGAAAATAGGGCATACAAAGCTCTATGATCATTGGGATAAATTTGTTCATGACTAACTAGACGAGGAATGATGGTATTATTATCATTCAATTTAATAGTCTAGCCCATGGTCGAAGATAAATGGATTTCCATTATGGGACTCTATCCTCCCATATTTGATGGGTAACTTCATCTCTAGGTAGAAGACCGTGGTCCAGTATATCGGTTAAATCAATACTCTTATAAGAACATCATAAAATACGACCAATGGTATACACATTAATTTTAACTTCTTTCCCATAAACACTTCACCATAACCAACCCTCGTCATTCTCTAGATTCCAAATCTTTGAACTATATAGATTAAAGTAGAAGAGGTAAAAAGCAAGTGGATCAATGATTACCTTATTCGCATCATAGCTAATCAAATTACCACAACTGGCATCCGTAGTAATTCGTAAGATTTCAATTCCCATAACATTGGCAAGGCGACAAAAAGGACCTGAGTGAACCTTCTTTTGGGCGAGTACCTTGAATCTTTTGATTGCATTAAGATTATTGTAGAGCCATTGGTTAATGTGAGCTTGTGTGACGGGTGCTTGAGAGCAGGATGAAGATTGGCCTTGCTTTTGCTTCTTGGAGATAGTAACCTTCTTGGGAGCCATTGATTTAAGAATTTGAGTTTTTGAGATCTAGGGTTTTAGGAATTAGGAGTTGAAATGAAGGAAAGTGAAGAGAAAGGGAAAGTTTTTTATTTACGGCAGTTATATAATTTTTTCCAGAGCAGCAATAGACGTCTGTGGCTTCAGTGTAAGTCAGAAAGAGTCAACAGACGTCTGTGATGGTTCCACAGACGTCTGTGGCTACAGAAGTTTGAAACAAAGAGCCTTCACAGACGTCTGTGGTTGTAGGGAAAATTTTCCTGTAACTGAAGACAGATATATGTGGTATGTAATTTCTGTTTTCTAGAGGGTTTTTTTAATATGAATGGAAATATTTGTTAAAATTTAAATAAAACTAAAGTTATACATATCAAAAATAAATAAATATGATGTGTAACATAAATTTTAATTTTTGTCAGAGCGATCTAAATTATTGTTTTGCTATATATCCCATGAATTTGGTTCAACTTTTTTATCGTCGAGTAATGGCTTTAGCGGAGACCAAGTTGGATGAGCTATGGTGCTAATCCGAGCTTGGTTTGATGGTCTCGGTTTGTACAAATTTCTTGGAGACCAAGAATGACCACAAATTGTTAGAATACATTTTTTTAGAAAATTCAGTTGAGATCCTCGACATCGTTGCTCATAAACATCTCACGTTGAACGCCGATCATTTCTTGTTGATTGTGATATATTTCATCGACGTTATCGGTGAGAGATGTTGATTCCAAATCAATTGATAGTTTTAGCTTTCTTTCCTTTGGGAGAAATGCCGGTGTGGTCTGTCGGTGATGCAAAAATGTTTAGAGAGTTTGAATGAGTTGATGTCAGTATGGATTTAGTTGGAGATACGTAAGTGCTATTTGATGATGGGGGTTTTTTGTCAATAATTGAATAGGCAAAGTCATGGTCGGAAGACATTGTATTATTTGCTGTAGTAATATAGTTGTGTTTATTTATTATTTTTTAAAGTAGTATATAATTGAATTTATAAGATTAAATGTAGTTATATTTATAAAAAGTGGTTGAGAAAAATGAGTTAACCCATAGGAAGTTAACGAATAGTAGTTTGATTTAAATGGTTGTTATTGAAAAATGTTAGTTGTTGTTAATTCCTAGTTATAAACATAATAATTCAGTTGAAACTGCATATTAACTATTAAAAATTTAAGTGATCAAAACATTATTTCTATAACTTTAAATAACTAATTCGTTGAATGAACAAATTCCTAGATCCCGTCTTAATTTATAAAATATTAGTTCACTTAATGATTTTGTAAAAATATCAGCTATTTGATTTCCAATAGTAATGAATTCTAGAGTTATTATTTCTTCTTCAGCATTATCTCTCAAAAAATGGTGACGAATATCTATATGTTTTGTTCATGAGTGATTAATTAGATTTTTAGATAAATTTATAGCACTAGTATTATCGCAATATATTGGAGATTTGTTTATTATTTTTCCGTAGTCTTATGCATATATATTACTTGAGCGCAAGCAAAGGCAGCATAAATATATTTGGCTTCATATGTTGAAAGAGAAACACAATTTTGCTTTTTAACCATGAATTAAAGATTGACCGATAAAGTGACACGTGCCACCTATACTTTTTCTATCTGATTTACATCCACCAAAGTCCGCATCACTATAAGATACAAGTTCAAATGTACTGCCTTTTGGATAAAACAGACCATAATCTTTAGCGTTGGATAAATATCGCAAAATCTAGTTAACTATCTGAGGATGTGATTCTTTAGGTTGTGCTTGAAATCTTGCACATAAATAAACACTCATCATAATATCCGGTCTACTAGCGATTAAGGATAGTACGGATCTTATCATGCTTCGATATAGTTTTTGATCGAACTCTTTCCTATGTTCATCTTTGTCTAGATGAGTAGTAGTACTCATTGGAGTGGGTTTATTAGATATATTATACATTCCAAAAATTCTTAGTAACTCTTTACAATATTTTTCCTGATTTATAAATTTTTTATTATTTAATTGTTTTATTTGTAATCCTAAAAAGAAATTCAATTCTCACATATGAGACATTTCAAATTCATTTATCATTATTGTAGAGAATTCATTACATAAATTTTCGTTAGTAGCTCCAAATATAATATCATCAACACAAATTTAAACAATAAATATATCCTTCTGTTCTCTTTTAATAAATAATGTTGTATCTATTTTACTAATTTGAAAACTGGAATTAATTAAATGTGACTTTAGTCGATCATACCAAGCTCGAGGTGCTTGTTTTAAACCATATAATGCTTTTTTAATTTTAGAAACATGATCTAGATATTTTTCATGAACAAATAGTGGTGGTTGTTCTACGTAAACATTTTCTTTTATAAAACCGTTTAAGAAAGCACTTTTAACATCCATTTGAAATAGCTTAAAGTTACGATGACATGCAAAAGCAAGTAATATTTTTATGGCCTCAAGACGTGCCATAGTTGCAAAAGTTTCTTTATAATCGATTCCTTTTTCTTGATTGTACGACTGCGCCACTAATCTTACTTTATTACATATAATATTTCCATTTCCATCAGCTTTGTTTTTATAAACCCATTTGATTCCAATTACGGACTGATTGTTTGGCCTTGGTACTAATTCCTAGACATTATTTCGTTCAAATTGATTAAGTTCTTCTTGCTTTGCTAAAATCCAGAAATCATCATTTGTTGCTTCCTTGTAAATTTTTGGTTCAAAATTAGATATAAATGCAACATTACTCATTTGATTTATTTGTCTTCTAGTCGAAACTTTGTTATCAAGATTTCCAGTTATGTTATCTATAGGATGATCTTTTAAAATTCAGGGTGACGATTTTGAATTACTATTATTTTGATTATCATCATTAGTTGCAATGGCTTTATTTTTATTAGTGTCAAAAATTTCTTCGTCGTCTTTACTTATATTTTTAAAATTTTCATCAAACGAGACATGAAGACTTTCCTCTATAACATTTGTTCGTTTGTTAAAAATTCTGTAAGCTTTACTTTGATCGGAATATTAAACAAAAATTCCTTCATCTTCTTTTGAATCGAATTTCCCAAGATTATCTTTTGTATTTTGAATAAAAAAATTTGATCCAAATATTCGAAAATATGATACCTTTGGTTTCTTTTTGTATAACATTTCATAACATGTATTTTTAGTCATAGGTCTAAGCGTTACACGATTTAATACGTAGCATGTAGTAGCAACTGCTTCGGTCCAAAAATTCTTTTGTAAATCACCGATATTTAGGAGAGTTCGAGCACATTCTTTCAAGGTGCGATTTTTTCATTCAACTACTCCATTTTGTTGTGGTGTTCGTGGAAATGGAAAATTATGAGTAATACCCTTTTTATTACAAAAGTCTGTAAATAATTCATTTTCAAATTCTTCAACGTGATCACTTCTTATACTTTTTATTTTTAGATCCATTAGATTTAATTCGTTTAGCAAAAAATTTGAACATTTTGAATGTATCACTTTTATGTTTTAAAAATACCATCCAAGTATATCTTGAAAAATCATCTACAATTACAAAGACATATTTATTATGATTTATCGAACATACTTGAGTTGGACCAAATAAGTCCAAATGAAGTAATTCAAGAGGTTGTTTAGCAGAGATTTCCATTTTAGAATTAAAAGAGCTTTTCTTTAATTTTCCAAGTTGACTTGCATCGCATAGATTTTTAACTTTGAAATTTATTTTGGGTAATCCTCTTACCTAATTGTTTTTAGCCAATTTGTTTACATATTTGAAGTTTATGTGACAAAATCTTTTATGCCATAAGGATCATCAAGATTCTCTATTAAGCATAAATTATTATTATGACTAATATTCATGTTTAGAATATAAATATTTTGATTTCTTGTTCCTTCAAAAATTAAAGTTTTATTTTGATCATAGATATTGCATTTATCTTTTTCAAAATCGATTTTAAATCCCTTATCGCATAATTGGCTTATACTAAGTAAATTATGCTTTAAATTCTTAACTAATAAAACATTTGAAGAGAAGTAGATATACCGATATTGATGACGTTTCCAATTCCGATAACATATCCTTGGGAATTATCCCCAAAAGTAACTGTGCTACATTCCATGTAAGTGATCTTTGATAGCATGTGTGTATTTCCCGTCATATGTTTTGAGCATCCACTATCGAGTATCCATTTCTCCTTATTATTGGTTTTTTTAGGTACTTGCATATAATAAAAAGTTTTAATTTGTACCCAATTTCTTCGTTAGGTCCTATGTGTTTGTAGGAGAAGATAGCCATACTCATGAGGGTTTGGAACCTCTAGAGATGTAATTTTCATTATGAACTATATCTTTTAGTTATATATCTATGTCTTTTTGTTGAATCAATTTTTTATTTGCTTTAGGAATCCATATTTTAATCATTTTTGTTTCCTTATTTTCATGTTTAGATTTGTTTTTCTAAAATTTGTATATAACGTATCATACTTCTTGAATCTTTGATTATTATTTCTAGAAAGTTTATGAATTTTTTCGTTTAAATCCTAAATCCTTCCTATTTCCTGATGGTTTTGAATTTTTTATCAAATTATCTTGATTTTTCTTTCCTTTATTAAATCTTGAAACATTATTAGCAATTCTATTTAATTTATTTTTGGGATTAGAAATTTCTAAATTAGCTAAATCTAAATTTTGTTTTAATTCATTCTTTTCTTTTCAAGTTTATAATTCTCTTTTTTGTTATTCTATATATCATGTATTAAAGTAGAGCATTTTGAGATGATAATTTTCTACATTCTTTTTGTGCTAATTCTAGTTCTTCTTTTAAAATAGTTTTCTCTCTTTTAACAATCCAATTTCTAATTCAGCTCCATTTAATTTTTCCATATTTTCTTTATTTAATTCTTATAATTCTCTATACTTTTCATCAAATTCTATACTAATTTCAAGAATTTCATCATATGTTAATTCAGGATGTACCTCATTTGTGTTAGCTATGAAGCAGACATATGCTTGTTTTGAGGCACTGTCACTATCGGATGATGAGGAAGAGTCGGAATCATCCCAAGTTACGTGAAATGCTCTTCTCTTTTTCTTGAAATTTTCATAATTTTCTTCTTCTTATAATTGTTGAGTAATGGATAGTCTTTCTTCACATGGCCAAATCTATCACACCCGAAGCACTTCATTGATGTTTGATTTGAGGAATTTGTGCTGCTATTGTTTTGAAATTTCGTCATCCTTCTGAACTTCTTGAAATTGTTGTAATTTTGGCTATGAAGACAATCTCATCTTCTTCCATGTCAGAGTTGTCGTTACTTACCTAAAATGCAATGTTTTTCCATTCTTGATTTTGCTCTTTTCTTGCCTGTAAATTAGCTTAATATACTTCAGATTTCCTATTAACTCTTCGGCTTTGAGTTGGGAGAGATTGCTAGGTTCTTCGATGACTAAAATTTTCCTTTTCCATTCGTTTGTCAAAAAGTTCAAAATTCGTGTGACTAAATCAAAATCAGTGAATTTTACTTCTAGTGCCATAAGATCGTGTTGTATAGTTGAAATCTAGCATACATGTCAATAATTGACTCATTTCATTTCATTTTAAAAGATTAAAATTGGTGTTGTAGAATAGAAATTTTTGTTTGCTTAACTTTGTTTGTGCTTTCGTGGGTAGTTTGTAATATACGCCATATATCATAAGCAATAGCGCAAAGCATAACTCGTGAAAATTCATTTTTATCAAGTGAGCAAAATAAAACATTCATAGCTTTAGCATTGGTAGATGCCTCTGCTTTTTGTGCATTAGTCCATATGCTAATATTAGTGTCAGGTGCTTTATATTTATTTTGAGTTGCTAACCATATTTCTAATTCATTTGATTCCATAAAAATTCGCATGCGTATTGACCAATAAGCATAATTAGAACTAGTAAATAGTGGTGGACGAGCAGTTGATTGACCTTCTTGAAATGTACTTGCCATTTTAAATGATTTCAATTACGTGTTACCATAGATTGAATAAACCTTGCTCCGATAACAATTGAAAGTCCCGAGGACCATAAACTATCAAACTTGTGTATAATATGCAAGTATATAAATCAATGCAATAGTATATAATAAATAGAAAAATAAAAAGCATGCAAACCAGAATTTTTATATTGTTTTGGACCTTCCGTCCTACGTCTAGTCCCAAAGCCCCCCTTGGGTATTTCCTTTAAACAAATTACCCTCATTTCTCCTGGAGGAATAGGCTAATACAAAAGTATCTCTGACAATTTTGTTTTCCAATAACATAGTTTTTGACTTACAGTACAAATCTTTCTATGATCTCCTTTGAGTATATGAATATGAATGCTTTGAGTTATATGAAGCGGTTTAACCAAAATTCTATTTTGGTTATAATGGATTGAGAGTATGTAAACAGTGTATACGCAAGAAAGTGCTTAGAAATTAAGAGAATAAAGAATAGATTAATTCAAGTTCAGTGATTTTTTACTTCTCAATCAAAGTGGTTTATAGAATTAGAAAGTTTCATATGAAAATTTGTTACTCTTGGACAAAGTCTTTTTATTTCAATGGTTGTAACTCTTCAATGAAAGATGATTTCCTTTCGATTAAAAATAGAAGTATCTTTCAAATGTGTCAGTTTTCCCATGGTAGATGTCTATGGTAAAATCCTCAGACATCTGTGACTTGTTTAATTTTTAATTTGAAACTTATTGCAGACATCAATTGTTTTATTATAGATGTCTGTGAGGTGTGAAAAAATTTTTTCACCTTATTTTGATGCACATAAAATTGTGTATGCTCGTATATTCGTATATACTTAAGGAGACCTTAATAATATTATATCTAAGGCTCTTTCATAGTAGAATAACGTTAGTATGGTCAATGAATCTTCGTTTCCCTTTGAGTCTCAATATCTTCGAGCATGGTCTTCTTGAAGCATACACCTGCAATCTTGATAAGGTTTATATGTATATGATTATATAGTTGTTATCATTGAAACATAAACTGGAGGTTCTAACATGCATGACCATGAGTTGCTAGCTGTCATCTTTGCATTGAAAATGTGGAGATACTTCTTGCTGGGTAAGGATCCTTTTAGTCCTCATAGTTTCTTTCTAATATTTAGACATTTTAGGAGTAAGTTTTCTTTCTTTAATTAGGTGAAAATTTCGAGCTCTTCACGAATCATAAATCCCTGAATATCTTTTTACTCAAAAGGATCTGAACTTGAAGCAATAGAGGTGGTAAGAGTTTCTAACGGCTCATGACTTGGAAATTCTATATATGCTAGGAAAGGTTAATGTGGTGGCGGATGCCTTAAGCAGGAATGCTATTTTAACCCTCTTGGAGGTTACCCCGACACCATAGGAAAGGATTATGAGGAATCATAGAAAGGATGAGGTACTGGAAGGATTAATTCAAGAAGTCAAAGGAGGTAGATGTTCGAATTTTAAGATGGATAGTCGAGGTGCTTTAAGGATTAACAGACAATTATGTGTCCTAGATATGGATGGGCGAGGGTATTAAGTTGTTTCTAAATGCCACAAATTTGGGTTAAGTATTCATTTAGGAGTTCATAAGATGTATAGAGACATGGAAAGAGTATTTTGGTGGCCAGGAATAAAGAAGGGCATTTTAGTCTATGTTAGCAGGTGTTCATGCCATCAACAAGTCAAAGGTGAACATTAGAAGACAACCGGATTATTACAACCTTTGAAAATACCCAATTGAAAATGAGAAACGATATTAATGGATTTTATGAAAAGTTTACCGAGAACCAGAAAAGGAAATGAAGTATCATGGGTTATCGTGGATCGACTAACTAAAGGCATACATTTTATTCCGGTGAAACTAACAAGGATAGCTGCTTCTTTAGTTGAAATTTTATGAGGGAGATAGTCAGGTTGCATGGAATTATTGTGAGTATTGTAAGTGATCGAGACCCTATATTTACTAGTCAATTTTTGAAAGCATTGAAAATAACCCTTGGAACAAAGTTGAGCTTAAGCACAACATATCACCCTTAAACTGACTGACAAACGGAGCGAGTGAATCAAATTCTAGAAGATCTCTTAAGGGCGTGTATTCTGGATTTTGGTGGATTATGGGAGGATCATTTGCATTTATTTGAGTTCTCTTATAACAATGGCTTCCAAGCAAGCATCGAAATCGCACCGTATGAAGCCCAATATGGAAGACTGTGCAAGTCATCAGCATGTTGGGTTGAGTTGGGAGATAGATTAGTTCTTGGACCAGACATGATCCAAGAGGCTATAGATAAAGTTATAGCGATAAAGAAAAGAATGAGGGAATCCTAAAATTGCAAAAAAGTTATGTTGATAGGAGGCAAACGGATTTGGAATTTATGGTTGAAGACTTGGTGTTTGTAATGATTTCACCAATAAGAGGAGCTGTTAGATTTGGAAAAGCTGGGAAGTTAGCTTCAAGGTATGTTGGACCCTTCAGTATTCTCAAGATGATCGGACGCTTGCATATAGGGTCGAGTTGCTACAGAGGTTGGCGGGTGCTCATAATGTGTTCTACGTGACTCATTTGAGGAAATATGTTCATGACCCATTTGTAATTGTAGAACCATCGGTTCAAGAGTAATTAGAAATAGAACCGAACCTGACAGTGGTTAGACATCCAGTTTATGTTGTGGATTAGGATAAAAGGAGGTTGTATAACAAGGTGGTGTGACTAGTTAAGATTCAGTGGAGTGAGGGATCCTAGAGACTACACTTGGAAGATGGTGGATCATATGAGAGAAGCCTATCCCGAGTTGATGTTAGGATAGTTAGTTGATTGTCTGATGTATGTATAACGTATGTTTATTTGTTATGGATGCTTAGTAAATGTCTTTATATGTGTTTTATGATACGAATATATAGTTTTTTTGCATAGTTTAAATTATCTCCTTGTTTGCTAATTTCAGAATGAAATTTTTTTATGAGGGAGAGGGTAATGACCCAGAATTTAATTTCTATTTAAATGAATATTTAATTATATTTCAAATAATTAATAAATGTATTTTTATTAACAAATAGATATATTTTAAATGATAATTAATGATGTTAAAATCGTTTTCAATTTTTTCTACCAAAGTATATAGTTCATAGAGAAATAGAAAATGTGACCGGAAATTATTTTTCGAAATATCAATTTTTCATTGGTTAAGAGTTGTTTCGAATGTCATGACACTATGTTAAACACACATGCACACATTGCAAACTATCTTAAACATGTTGTGTACATGTACATATGCATGTACACGTTTCTTTCTTAAGCATATTAATATATAAGGATAAAAGAAATTATTTTATAGAGGAAAGTGTATATATATACATATAAAAATACACATTTTCAACACAACTACACATGATATATCATGAGTAGTCGAAAGTAAGGGGGTAGTATGGACGGATTTGAGGGGAGGTAAGGGTATGACTATCATGCATATGTATATTTACAATATAAAACACTTTATAATTTTTAAATTAAATCCTAAGCCTGTATATACCCACTTATCTTCATGTTTTCATTTTCGCAACCCTCTTCTTCCTTTCGAATTCCTAAGAGCTTAAGTATAATTTTTCCATGGCTTCCTATTCATAATTTCTAAAGTGAGAAAAACAAATTCTTTTTGTCAAAATCCCTTCTTTTATTCACAAAATCAATTCTACATCTTCTACAACTTTCTCTTCCAAAATACAACACTCCATCCACCAAAACACACCATTGCCGAGCCAAAACCCGTGATGGTTGAGCCCAAACATCACTAGGCCGAGCCGAAGCCACTTGGATGAGCCATTTCAAGGGTTCGAGCAACCAAAAGTTCCGTATTTGCAAAGTTTCTAAAGTGTTTTCAAGTTTCGAAAAAAAGTTCGCTTTGATTTAGAAAATTTTCGGTGAGTAAAAGTAATATTTTTAAAAAATGAAACAACTTGTTTTAATGATCCATATGTTGTGAAATTATAGTGTTTGTCATGTTGAAATATCATGTTATTTGGATGATATATGATTAAAAGTTGGTTGTCAGGTATAGATTTTTGATTTGGGTAATATGCCGATATGTTTGGATATGTGAGATTGGTTTATGATATAATGGAAATACGGTTTATGAAACAAAACCAAGTATGTTGTGAAATGGTTGTGAAAAACTAGTGCTCTAAAAAGTCGCAAAAGGCTTGGGATCGGATTTAAAACGGAAGTATATTTTTCTAGCCTTGAAATTTTCTTTTTGAGAAAAATGTGTGATCCTCTACGCATAGAGGAGAGCACACATGTGAATATATATATATATATATATATATATATATATATATATATATATATATATATATATATATCACGGGTAAGGAGCTGCCAACAAGCCTGGCAGGTAACCAAAACAAAAATACATAAACTAAGTGGAAATTAGCCACAAGGGCCTCTTTAGCAAGTGGAATTAGTTTCTAGGACATACAACTGAAATAATTACTTTCAAGGATAAAACACAAAATAATTAGTTTTTAGGGCCTAAAAACCTATGAAATTATGTCCTTGAAAATAATTGGACTGCTGACTTTGTCCTTGAAAGTAATTATTCTGCTTATTTTGGCCTTGAAAGTAATTTCTTTGAATGTGTGTCCTAGAAACTAATTGGACTGCAAAGTTTGTCCTTCTGGTGAAATGCCCCTAAAACTAATCTCAGGAATCCCAAGAAGGATTCTGGCAAGGTCACCACCCTTCACACCTCAATATCAAGCTCCGGCATGGCCACCGCACGTATTAAGTTGCTAGAAGAGCGAAAAAGACAAAAAGAAAAGAACAGAAAACTGAGTGACGACTCAAACTAAAAAGAAAGCCCAAAAGACTGAATCAGAAGAAGCGAAGAAGCATCAGCTCTGAAGAGGATCTACTGACTAGAGAGGCCACTCTGAAGGCTCTGATCAAGAAGAAGGAGCGTCAAACTGGAGAATAAATCATCCTGAAAAAGAACCCCATAATGGAAATAGCAGAATCCTATGTCTGGGGAGAAGAGAGCAAGAAGTCTTGGATGAAGAATCAATGTTCTGATGGCCTCTCTACAATCTGATATCCAGCAATCTGAAGACAAGAGAAACCTGCAAAGTGATCTAGCCTTGAATTTTTGAAAATGTTTTCCCAAGTTTTACCTTTTGTTTAAGTTTTCAAAATTCTTACAGTTATGTTTTCAAACATGTGGTAGCTAGAGTTAAGTAGGATTTCCACCGAGAAATCAATTCCAACAAATTGTGCTTATAACGACAGTCGCTATGGATGCAGTTCGGGAAATTTTGTGATTTCAAGTTTTTAAGTGTTTTCTTTTGAATTGTTTTTTGAAAAAATTATTTCAAACTTAATTAAGTAAGTCAAAAGTTTAAGTTTCAGTAATTTAATTAATTTATTAATTAGGGTAATTATTAATTAATTAAATAATTAGGTTAAATAATTAGAGTTTAAGGAATTATTTATCAGGTTGATTATTTTTAATTAAGTAAGTTATAAATAATGATTAATTAAGGTAAAATAAAATTAATTTTTATTTAATCAAGTTTATGTAATTTCATTAATTATTTAATTAAAGTTAATTAATTAAGGGTTAATTACCCTTTAATTATGGTTTAATTTCTTAAATAAATGTTAATTACTTTAAGGAATAATTGAGGTTTAATTATAAATAAAATTTGGATTATTAATGATTTATTTTTTATTTAATTAAGATTAACTAAGATTTAATTGAGTTTAACTTATGATTTAATTAAAGTTTATTTGTTTTAAGGTTTCTTTTAAAACCCTATCGGTTATTTATTTTTAACCAATTTTCTTGTTTAAGTGAATTGTTTTAAAACCAAGGATCTCTTGTCAATGATATTAAGTAGTCAATTGAATTAAAGTAGCTGTAATAAAGCGATGATGCGTTTTATTGAAAGTAAGCCGACTTGTACTTATCACAAATACTACATTTTGAGAACATGATGAATGCAAGGGGTTAATTTCTATAAGAGGGTGATGATAATTTAAGCATATGGAATGATGTTCATATGTAAATCTTCACACCCTGATAGCGGGATAATCCATTATAAGTAACTAGACATTTTAAAATTATCGAACGTTGGTATGGAGAGATCCGGATCAGATATTACTTGTTATCAGAAAACCATTTCGAACCAACGTAAACATCAAAATTTAAATAGTAAAGGCAAGGTCCAAGATGAAGACTTTGAAGTGTAAGGGCTATTTGCTGCTAACCCCGAGGGTGATTTAAAAACGGGTGTAGTGGAGATAGTGTCTTCATTTCATTTATCTCATGAACGACTTGTATGGATGAGTGTTGACATTGTGTCAACATATGGAAGGCAATGTTAGCATTCCAAGTGTTAATGCTATAATAAACATAAACGTAGCCTCAGGCTTCATCAACCGAGAATGACTAAAACATGGGAGATGTAGCAAAGCTAGGCGGGTCACTCCCGTGAGGGTAAGGTCATCCCTACTCAATGTCCCTATAATTAACTCATTCTTGCTTCGGTATGGTTGTTGATCCCAACGGGGGAAGGGGGAGGGAGTGATCTTATTCGGTACTATCCAGTAAAGGGTAAGCTGGTCCTTGTGTTGGTAGGGGTCGATAGGTTCGACCTCGATGTTATTTAATCTAAAGATGCATCATGATGGACGATACCCCAATAACCTAGCCACTGTATAGAATCCATTCTCCAATAAGTGCCGTATGTATTTAGTTGTACTCAAATATGTTGAAATGTGAGATGAAAGCATTTCAGCTATGATCTATTTTACTTGCAAACCCTAATCATTATCATAGTATCATTGGATTTCTATAAAAAGTATTTTGGTTATTGTAAGGTAAAAACCCGTCTGTGTTTATGTGCGGCATGATCTTACGAGATACCTTTGATTTCCAAAGTGTTTTATAAAAGTAGGAATTAAGTTGTTTGATTTTACTCATACCAGACATATATCTGACCCAAAATTTTATTTTCTTTTTCTAAAACTCTTAGGTACTCAAATTTATATGAGCAGCCAAGTGATCCATGTTCTTAAGGAAGCATTTTGAAGAAGCTGGAGTAGATGGCTTCATTGTTAGCTATTTATTGTCTTATTCAGCCATTTTTGTGTACGGTCTATGTATTTTGTATGGAAAAGTAGTTATAACTGTCAAGTTGAAAGTTGTAATGTAATAACATTGATGGATTAAATATTATGGAAATGATTATGTAATATCCTATGTTATCTGTTATATGTTGTTCTGATTCGTGGATAGATTCTATTATTGTGTAGTTTCTTCTTATCTTTCTTTTTCTTCTACCCTTATTGGCTCGTCATTCGAAGTAAGAAAGGCGATCGTTACAATTTTTATATAGATGGTTCACTTATCGTAAGGTCAATACCCGTTCATGTTTCTTTGTAGCGTGGTCTTACAAGATACCTTTATTCTTTAAAGGCTTTTAGAAATATAGTAAATTAAATTACTTAAGTTTTCTTGTGATGTTTTACCAGACTGATCCGGGTGTTATTTTTCTTATAATGCTTGGGCCTGCCCTGTGAATAGTTCCAAATATAGTTGATGGTTCATTGGAGCTCTAGGCGAGGAGCTGGATGATTACCTGTCGTAGATTTTATTTTTGCTGCATTACTTTGTTTATTCTTATATTAGCAATTATGAAGATTGGTTGTTATAACTATCCAAGCTGATGATTGTGATTTGTTATTTTACTCTGATTGATGTATGTATATTAAAGATCACAGTTTCTCTTTTGTGTAAAGATCATTGTTATATTATATATAGCTCTGTGGCGTTGTGAGATTCTATCTTGTGTAGTTTTCTATTTCTGTTCTTCTTCTCTTCTCTTCTCTTCTCTTCTCCTTTCTTTTTTCTTTCCCCTAACTATCGGTTTTTCGAGTATTTGAATTTGCGGCAAGTAAATACCGAGCATGTATTAGTGTCAATTTTCAAGGGTCGAAAATCCAGACCATTACACATTTCATACCAATGAGTCCTTCCTAGGGGATCTCAAACCATATGAGCCCATGAAACTTTCACATATGTCTTTATTTAAATGGTCAAGTTTGATTAGTTGACTAACCGACTATCTAATTCTAAAATGATAGCTTATGGAAATCAATTTTCGCATACTTAGCATGTGTTCGACCGTTCAACTTACTATTACTGTAACGACCCGATATTTTCAACCATTCGCATCCGCACATGTCGGACTTGAATTGCTCAAAATACCGCGTTGTAAATAAAATTTGGCAAATCTCAAAACATACAGTAAATAAATAATCACAGAATCATAGACACAGAATCAGAATACTCGCAACGGAATTTAAAAATACTTAATGGTTCATGAAGCCACTATAAATAGTCTCAATCAAATAAAAATTACATAGTCTTTAATCCAAATATAGTTTTAAATCATCAGTAGAACAATCCAAATGTCCAGTAGTCTTGATTTCAAAAATTAAGATAAAGAATTGGAAGGGAAGTTTGCCAGCAGCTTGAAAGTGATCTACAGAAATCCTACCTCCGGGATGAAAACTGAACTGCAACTCAGGCTGACCCGAGCGTAACATAAAACATAAACACTCGAGTCAGGACATACATACTTATATAGTGTAAGCTAATTCAAGTGTACTGTAATATAGATCAAGTAACTTAAAGGTTGCTTGGGACCGCCCATCCTCTAAGGATCCGTTAAACTATTTACTATGTAGTAATATTTCGCTATTATAATAGTGTCTATATTAAAATAAACTTACTTTTAAATAGCGTTAAGGAGTTACCCAATATTCCCCTTAACACGTAATAGTCCTAGTAGTCCATCCAATATCATGGTCCCTCCTGATCGGGAAGCCACCAGAGGATACCACACGGGCTACGGGAGAAAAACAAACTCGTACAAGGCTCGCTATGGTAGGTGACACGGCACAACTAGGCAATGCCAGAGTAGATATACCAATTACGCTTCCGGACCGATGGTAACGCGTAGCGCGCAGCTACCGCCCACCTCGAACAACACTCCCAAATCAAAGGTGCGCACCAATAAAATCACATAAGTAATAGAATGGCATACGAAGAAGTGCGTCCGATCAGAGGTGCTACCTCATTAATCCATCAATCGCTCCTGTTTTAGCCACCTTATGCCAACTCACAGGAGTCGGGTCCACGTATTTATCTCATAGAAAACGCCGCCACCATCCTACTTCATTTTGGAATCTCCACCGCGTACACGGTTGTCAAAGTGGTTTTCGGTATCGACAGAGAGTATGCCAGATATCCGATCCCGGTCTCTTTAATAACCAAACGTTATTATAACCCGTGCTTACAACTTTTAAAAATGGTATTTATACTTTAACAATCAAAATAAATTTCAAATACATTTCAATATCATAATATCATTTCAAACATCATTTATTTAAACATCAGTCATTTTATTTAATATAGAATACCATTTAAATCTATTCAATTTTTTTAGGAATTAATTGCCTTTTAACTCACATTTAAAAGTTAAATTTTTCCATTTAAAACCATTTAAAGTCAATTAATTACATATTAAATTCCAAAATTTAAGCCCCTTTCCCAAAGATTATTTCCATTAAATTTTATTAAAACAATCAACAATTCAGTTTTCGAAGCACTCAAAAATGCTACCTAAAGTTATAGGTTAAGACAGTTATTTACAAAAGACAACATTTAAGTGCTGTAATAGATTATTAACTTAACAATTAAGTTTTAAATTCCCAAAATATAACTTATTATCAATTATTTTACTTAACTAAAATCTCACTTTTAACAAAAATCAGAATTTCCCAAAATAAGTTATATTTCAAAATTTTACTTAAACGTTCATTTATTTAACATTTTGACTTATTCAAAAATCATTATAAATTTTATAAAATCCTTTAAATACATTTAAACCAGAATATTATAAACTTCCATTTAAAAATATTTTTAAAACATTTCAGAAAAATATTATATAAACCACGGGTTTGTATATAGTTTCTAGCCTAGGTCAAGTGATATGGATATATATCATTTCAATCCGCAATTTACAAAAAACCGGGTTCTATCATTTCAAACCCGCAATCCCAAGTTAAAAATAAATAATTAAACAACTAAATAAATAAATGAAAAATCTATCATTCAGGCCTATCATTTCAGCCTATAACGATCTCAAATTTACAGGGAACTTGCAGTGATTAACAGTAAATAAGCATTAAATAGTATAACTGCAATAATATTAAAATAAATAAACAACTGATGACATGTCAATTAATAATGGGGTTTAACATCATACGCTTATATCACAGACATATAAAATTTAATAAAATAAATTACAATTACACTTGTGACAAATTCACAGATATATATGTATGTTTGTCTGGTGAGAAATACTCACCCTAAAGCTGCAGATAATCAGATTCAAACGATTGTATTACTTGATAAAAGAACGTACAAATGGCACGATTAGATTTCCACGGATGCAACATCTTGATTCAAATCTAGAACAAGATCCAAATAAAACCAATACGCGACTTAAATTTACGGTCAAAAGCAAAATTTTAAATAAAACGAATTTGGGACGGGATTATAAAAGATAATTGGACTAAACTTTGCTCGACCCCTCCACCATCCAACTCGACTCTTTTTTTTTATATATATATGTTGACATGTAACAAATACTGGAAAAAATGAATCACCTTAGAGATCTTGGTGATGAAAATTTATCAACCGAAACATCTCTATCAGGGGTAGAAAAAATTTTATAACATCACTGTCAACCAAATGTCTTAATTCCAAATATCAGCATGACTTTATATTAAGAGGGCACGACACGGGTTTGCTTGGCTGTGCATGGCTTTGCATGGAATGGCCTTATATTTAGTTTGAAAACATAACTTATACAAAATATATATCTCACAAACAAGACTCGGCTGAGCACTAGGGGATGTGCCAAGTACAGGCAAGGCAGGGGATGGTGATTCATGAGTGGAGGAGTGTATGTAAGTTGGTGGTAGCCTGTGGCGTTGGAGGTTGAAGGCAGTCGAGTTGGTGATATGAAAATGAATTTAAAGCAAAAGGAAAAAAAATATAGAAAGGAAATATAAAAGAGAAGAAGAAGTAGGAACCCATACCTGAAGCTTGCTCGAATATGAATGAGGATAAGATGTTATGCAACAGAGGTTGTGAACGAATTTATAAAGGCAGGGGTGCGTGATATTTTGAATGAATATAAGGAAACTTGCGTGATTTATTTCCAGTTATACAAAAAAATTGATTGTAAACGTTTCTTTTTTCTTTTTCAATTAATAGGTTGCGTGCGTTATTTATAGGCTGAGTGATTTTTTTATACAAAACAACCGCAAGGATTTAAAATTGCTATAAAATAAAAAAAACTGCATGATTTAATGTGAATGATTATAGGAAGGAAATAAATTTAAATTAACCTTAACGGTTGCTTTGATTTACACAAAGAATAGACAGGAATACTAGGCAACACTTGAACACGTTTAAAGTTTTAAATAAGAAGTAAATGACTCTAAAGGAGGCAATGCTGATGAAAGAAAAGAAATTACTGCATACGTGACACTCGCACTGGTGATTGATTTTTGTTGATTGAATTATAGATACGGAAAGAAATAAGATTTTCAAATTCTCGTGTTTTATTAAAAAGGAAAAACTAGCGAAATTAAAGGTGAAGAAAACGGCAGGTAATTGAAAAGAAACGGCAATGATATTAGCTTTGGATGCTACTTCATTAAAAGATTTTATACTAAATATAATAGCTGCGTGTTAAAAATTTGTTAGGCTAAAAGATGTATACATATACAGAGAATTTCGAAATCTGGGTAAGAAATAAATGCAGACAAGAAAGAAACGACAACTAGAAAATTTGAAATTTCCGTGCGTTGATAAAGAGGGATGAGTGAAATTTATGGTGAAGAAACGGCAAGTGATTAATAGATTGGTTCATTTTAAACTTTTTCTTCAATTAATGATTGTGTGCGTTTCTTTCTTTATATAGTCTGAGTGATTTTAGCAAGGATTTTACGCCAATTTAAAACCAATGAAAGCTGTGGAAAAAGTAACGTTTTGCTATAAAAATCTACTAACTGATTTATTAATCCATATAGATATTGCAGTATGAATTTTAAAATACGCCAAACCGATGCAATACAGTACGCCCAAAATTTATGCAAAAGTAACATTTTTAATTTATACGTTTATACGTTACTTATACCATTACAATGCGTGCCCTTTTTAAATACGAAATTTAACAGTCTGTAAAACACTGAATTTTACAAAGTTATTACTTAACTACAATTTTAACTTGTTTACATTCTTCATATTTAAAATATACATAATTCATTTTTATTAAAATTCCAATTGGAGTTGTCTTTTAACAAAGTAAAAATTTCAAAACTTCCAATTTTATATTTAGACTTTTAGGAAATGATTAAATCAAGTTAAAATTTATATTAAATTTCAAGGTTTTATAAATAAAAAGAAATAAAGAGTAGGCAATTAATTACTTTCCAATAACTACCATGCTTTAATCCTACTCTTTTATTAAATCTGTTATCACTTTATAAACCTAGTTATTATTTGTTTATCTTTCCTTACAAAAATATATATTCCAATTTTCATCTTTCTTTTGTAATAACTTGTTATTTTCAATTATATTGAATTTCCCAAATATATACATTTATCATAAATAAAACCTAAATCAATTTATTCAACTTGGTTTCATTCCTTTATTTCATCTTATGAATAAAATATAAATTTCCATTTATGTCATTTCATTTACATTCACACATTACAGTTACAGTCCTATCTCACATTAATGAACATTTACCTACATTTTAATGTAATTGACTTCCTACTCTGAATTTAGCAGCCCTAAATAAAAAGGTGAGTTGCATAAATGTTGTCACTAACTTTATATTACACTCAAGTTTATTATTTCCACTAATTATCAGAATTGCTTATATAATGTTGAATTGCTTATATAATGTTGAATTCACTCCATTACCATACGTTTATTTGCATATATTCAATTTAATACCCAAATGTAACAGTTAAAACTACATTAATAGACCAATTAAATAGTAACTTACAACCGTTACTATATCCCTATTATTTTCATTTCATTTTAAACACTCACTTCATTATAAATTATAAAAGTTTTTTTTTCTTCTTAAATTTAATTACAAAAATCTTATTAAATTAACCAGTTTAATTATCGAAATTTACAGGTCATTACACTCTCCCCCACTCAAAAGTTTTCGTCCCCGAAAAGGAAGGAGGTAGGAGAATATAACACCCTGAAAGAAAACTAAATTGAAACTCAAAATTGAATCATTTATTTAAACCATATAAATTCAATTTAAATTAATTAATATTCAATAATTGATTTAATACATTTAATTTTTACTGAAGTTAAATCAATCTTAACTATTTCCAAATTAATTATCTTATTATCCAATTATTTTGAAATTAAAAATTTCTAAAATCATAAATTTGTATAGTCATTTATAATAATCATCCTTTATTCAACAAATTTAATTCTTCTTTATTCCAGATTATTATTAAATATATTCTACTTAATATATCTTATCGCACATATTAAGTAGATTACATTTATTATAACTATTCCAATTTATTTCTATATTTCCTTTAACACCATTTGATATTGTATATTATTCAATTATTATTTTATTTCTGTTTACCTCTATTTGTCTTGTTGTAACTGAAACTTTAAGTGTATAACATTTATTATAACCACTCAAATTTTATTTATAAAATCCTTTTATATTATGCATTATCCAATTACATAGTTAATTTCTGAATGATTTAGGTAAGCTATTTGGCATGCAATTATACAAGTAAAATTTTTCCAATTCTATTATTCAAGTTTAAATATTCATTCAAAATTTGACTTTATTTTATCATTAGAATCACCTTTTAACATAAATTTTATGAATTAAATTTTCAATTAACTTCAAACACTTTAGAGATAAATAAATACATACATATAGCATATGTTAAATCAAATTTTATGGATTGAGCCACTTGGCTTTTTGTTTTCTTTTTGGATTTGGGAGGCTGTAGAGCCATTTTGTAGTTGTACCGAGCTAGCCGCGCAAAGGAGACGCTGGCGAAATTTTTCGGAAATTTAGAGCGTTTGAAAAAAAAAATTGAGAAAATTTTGATAATTCAAAATTGGTTTTATGATTACAACTTGAATGGTTGGGAAAATAAGATTGTTTGCAAACTAGGGAAATGTTTGGAAAGGTCAGAAGAATAATAATGGGTCTTTGGTAAGAAGATAGTTGGTGTGATGTTGAATTGCTAGAAACTGTTTAGTTTTAGGGAAATAATAAACGGGAATATGGTCATTCTTCCTAACTAGTAATTTCGGGGACGAAATTCTTTTAAGGGGGGAAGAATGTGACAACCCGGAATTTTTGAGTATTTAAAATTGGAATACTCAATTGATTTTGGATATTTAAAAGTTAGCTTTTAATTTAAATTCAAATATCACCAATTATTTGATAATTAAATTATTGAATTAAATTATTTGAAGTTGGATAAAATATTGAATCTGAAATTTTAAGCCTGTTAAAAATAATTTGAAGGCTTATAAAATTTATATTGATAACATGGAAGATAATAGAAGTGTCAAAATTGAAATTAACGGTGCTTTGTGCAGTTTTGAAATTTTACTCGTTTAAATTGAAATTAAAAATAGCAGTTCGAGGCACGGTCTCGGATTTCGACGAAACCAGTTCCATTGGATCCGTAATATTGTATTATTATCGGATTCAAATTTGGTAGTGTTTGGAGTTGTCGTGTGATCATACGATAGACGAACGCGTTGAAAATTTAATGGATAATAGCGGATTCAGAATTTAAATATAATACTTCAACTAGTCAAATTTATTTTTACATTATCGTTTCCTTTCCATCAGTTTTCAAATCATTTTAGCTGGGTTGCTCTATTTCGCAACATTTCCTGTCTTTCATTTAATCAGTGTCTCAACCTTGTTCTTTTTCATTTCTTAAGTTAAGAACCGAATAGAAAAAAATAAAAAAATAAAAAAATAAAATACAACAATGGCTTCCCTTAGAAGCAAATGAAAAAAATCTCCTGCCTCCAAGTACTTCATAGCCGACTTTCCTCTTTTCCTCAAACCATCGTTCAAAAGAAAAAAAAAATTAAATAATGGCCGAAGCCTTATTCACTAAATCGAACGATCAAATAGAAAGGGCGTCGGCTCTATTCAAATCAAAGAAATCGAAATCATCGATTCGAATCTCGTTTCCCCTTTTCTCCCAATCCAGTTCGAGTATTGTCGTTCGAGATTTTTTGGGTTCGATGGCAGAAGTTTAAATCGCGAGCTTCGTTCGCGAGGCTGCTGATAGGAGGTGAAAGGGGTAATCGAAGGATGGTCTCGGTCGAAGCTCGAAATGGATTTCGTGGCATGTGAGTAGCGGTGGCATGGGGTTTTGGCTTTGGAGTGGAAGAGGCGACAACTGGAGCTCAGCTAGGGTTTGTGTTCGCGTAGGGTTTGAAGCAGTCGCGAGTAATGGGGTAGATTTCGATCTGGAGTCGAGATAGTTGATGGGAAGGGGCGACCCGTCTGTGTCGATGGTGTTCTTGTTCGTTCAGACGCGATGGAGGTTGAGAGTCATAAGGTATCGATTTCTGATTCCTGCTTTTAATATAATTATATCAAGGACAAATTACAGTAAGGTATAAATTTGAATTTATATACTAAATCTGGGAATTTGTTAACTATAGGAATAAAGGAAATTTTGGAAATGATTTTACAGAAAACAGAAGTTATAAACTGAGAATATATATTTAATTTAAAATAGTATTGATTATTTTTGTAACTAGTAAAAATATAATATAAAGTAAATATACCTACTCACATTCCATTTGCATATGGAGATGACCTATTTGTTTAATTAAATCTAAATAGTTTTAATCACTAAGGGTAATTTATTTAAACGGAAATTAGTTAAGTTTAAATTTCTGGTTAATTAAATTTATTTAAAATAAAAATTTACAGTTCGATTTATTCAAATAATTAATAGACTGTATAATATTTATATTCAAGGTCGAAAAAACCGTGAAACCAAGCCAATTTGAAGTGGAGTGCAAATAAAATCGAAGGTGAGTTAATCTCACTCAGTTTAAATTAAATTTAAATGATTAAATTTAAATAATTGTTTGAATGGCTGAATTGGTTGATGTGATATAGTACGATATTTTGGAACTGGCATATTATATTGTGCTAACATTTGTGGATGCAGGGAAAACAGGTTGGAGGGATCCAACTGGACCCCTCACATTTATTTAAATTATTCAATATTCTCTGTTGTGATTATTTGATATCCTATGATGAGTTATATTGGAATATTGAATATTATGGTTTGATTGGATATTTGGGTATAATGAATTACCAAAATATATGAATTGGATTGTTGAAAAGAAATTAAAAAGAAGTAAATTTGTAAGCAAAATAATTATAGAAAGTTTGAATAAATTAAGAATGAATTGAAAAGAAATAGAAGTAATATGAAATAATATTAAATAACTTCGAGTATAAAGAGAAATGTAAATTTTTTTTTTAATAAAATGAAATTAATGAATTGTAAACTTAAGTTATATCAATATAAGAAAAAAAAAGAATTATCTTGAAATTCAAAGTTTAAATTTATTTAAAAGAATAAAGAAGTAATTGAGAAATCTAAAAATTGAAATTTTTAGTTAAAGTATTTTTAAATTGTAATCAAGAAATGAAATCTGAAATTAATAGATTCCGAATAAAAAGGAAATAAATTGGAAATCAATTTGGAAAATTGATTTAAGTGATTGAAGTTGGAATTCTCCCTGGATAACCAAGTACGTTTTCGAAGTAAATTTTTTAATATAAGTTAAAAGATTAAAGGTTGTTTAAAAAGCAAGTGTGGAAAATTTCTTATTTCTAATATTTAAGTTCTTAAGTAAGTATTCCTCTTTATCTATTATAGTAGTATTATGTTTTTAAAAGTATAAATCTGGTTTTATATTTATTAAGTAACTTTATTTTCAAAAATTTATATAGTATGTATTTTTAACAAATTATCAAAGTAGTTTTTAACTTAAATGCTTTAAATATAAATATATATTTCAAAGTAAAGTGTTTTAAATTTTTTTAAAAAATATAGTTTTGTGCTTGGTGACTTCAGAGAAGATATAAAATGTTTGGGAAAGTTTAATCTGAAAGGAAGTTGGTTTTGAAACTGTTTTCAAAGGATTGAAAATAGAAACATATCTTTGAGGATATTTTGAGATAAATAAATAATTTGAAATTATTTATTGGTTGATGGTTGTTTGTGAATATTAATTGATAGTTAAATAACCGACTATCAATATTGGACAAATGCGCTGATCGTTTCGAAGAGACCGGGATCGAGATTTATTTCTCGAAAACTACTTCGATCCGGTTTGTACGTTTCGTGTAAACGATTTTGGATTCGAAGATGGAGCAGTGAAGAGCAAGGGCTAGTCGCTACTAATCCTGAGGATATTTCCAAAATGGATGTAGTAGGAATAGTGCCTTCGGTTCCGTTCGAACCCGGGACGGACTTGTATGGATGAATGCTTGCGAAAACATCGTCAGGTGGACGATGGGCATTCTAAGTGAAAACGTTCTAAAAGGTAACGCTTAGCCTCAAGCCTCATCAAATGGGAATGACTGAAAATCAGGGGATATGCAGCAAGGTTAGGTGGGTCATGCCCAAGCAGGACAAGATAATTCCCCTGTCTAGATGTCCCTTTTTATATATTTCGGCTTAGTGGGTGGTTGGTCGCGCCAACCACGGGGTTTATCTTGTTCGGGACTGTTCAGTAAGGAATGGTTCCGGCCTTGTGTTGCAGGGGATGAAGGGAGTAATCCTCGGTACGGTGATCTAGGCCCCGTACTGTGACAGGTGGTACCCCAGTGCCTAGTCATTGTTGGAAATCCATTTTCCCTACGAGCCTTGTACGAGTTTTGTTTGTATTACCCACTTCGGTGGCTAGTAGCTGGAATTTAATCATGTAACAATTTCGGCTATTTTATAAGTATTTGTATATAGACCCTATTATAATATCAGAGGATTTCTATAAAAATTGTTTTAGCTATCGTAAGGTAAAAACCCGACATGTTTATTTGTGGCGTGGTCTTACGAGATGCTTTTATTTTTCAAAGGATTTTGAAACTTTAATAATTAATTTTGTGTGATTTTCTCACGCTGGTATTCCAGACTGACTCGGGTATTATTTAACTGTAATGCTCGGGTCAGACCGAGTATTATAGAATTCAGGATATGATGCTGTGGAGCTCAGGAGACGAGCTGGATGACGATACGTGTTCTCGTACTTGTATATACATATATTTCCGCTGTTGAGTTGTTGTGTACCCATTGGATGTTATTGATGTGAGCTGTGACTGATGTACTCTGATGATGTAATATATGTAAACTGATATATTTGATTTTGAGTAAAGATTATTTATTCTCTATTATATTTTATTCCGCTGCGATGGTTAGATTCTGATGTTGGTTTTGTTTTCTCTTCTTCTACCTCTTCTTCTTAAACCCTAATGGTTCGTATTTCTGTGCAACTTGAGTTGTTTGTTGTAGAATAGTGTTGACTCAAGGGGTACGGATTTGCGGGCTGTTACATTTGGTATCAGAGCATAGGTTGGAGATAACCTTGGCTCTGGTGGGAATTACTCATTTAAAATAGAGTCTATAGTACTCTAAAATGAGTTTGAGCGTATTAATAGATATGAGCGCGTATTTGTTAGTGAATATAAATTGTTTTAATATTGTGTTGATTGGTTTATTGAGTGGCATATGAACCTTCGTCGACACAGTCTGCGCAACTGTATCGAAGGGGTTTCTAAACACTTGAATAGAGCAATTGACACGGTATTGTTTTAAATGTGGGTAAATGAAATAATTTTACCCAAAATATATTTTGATATAAATAAAAGTTTTGTAAACTATTTAGCTAGTATATGGTTGCTTGGATGTTAGAAATGATAATATTAAAGTATTATCATTGGTAAATGAAAATTTAATTAGAAATTGGAAATATAACCAAAGTTTGAAGGAATAAATTCATTATAAGATGTAATTTATGGATATGAATTGTAAATGTGCATTGTAAATTAAAATATAAACAAATAAGAATTTGTATGAGCATGAGCTATGCAAATAAATTTTTAGTAAAATTGATTTAAAGCAGGATTTGGAAATTTAAATCACGGAAATTTGGAAGTGTTTGTCAAAGTATTTGAAGATAATTAATAACACAAATTGTTTTGGAGATACTTCCGAAAAGAAATTAGTTTTAAATGGATTTTGAAAATGATATAGCATTGAAATCACTTGGATTATTGGGAAATAATTCTGATGATGACGGCCGCATCATCAGTATTCATTTTCGAATTTCGAAGTGATGGATTGCTGCCAAATTGTATAGTTCAGGAAAAGCTGGTTGTTTTGAAAATTTCAAAATGAAATTTGTTGAAAATAAAAGCTAGGATTGGGTTTAATTTTTGAGAAGTATGATTTTGAGATGTTGGAGATTTTAAGATGATTTTTAAATCAGGGAAATATAAGCTTTGGATGTTGGAATTTAAATTTAAAGAGAAAGGTTGAAAATGAAAATTAACTTGGAGATTGGAAATAAAAATTTGATTGGATTGAAATAAATTGAATAAGATGAAAATAATATCCAGTTATATTCAAATTAAGTTGAAATCGAATTGAGTTAAATAAGTCCGAGTTAAGTAAAATTTAGTTGGGATGAGAATTCAATTGAATTAATTAATGAGATTAAATTCTTACTTGAATAAATGGGAAATAAGTTGGATAAGGATTGGATTGAAATAAATAAACCAGAATAACTTATAAAAGAATTAAAGATCCATGGAAATAAAATATGCTTGGGCTATAAATAAATAGAAGGCTTGAGTTAAAAATAAAAGATGAATATATTCCAGCTTATGATGAATGGAATTGTATAAGATAATAAGTTGTGACTTATTAAATTGAAAATGGAATACAATGCCCAAAATCAATATTTTGATAAATTGAAAAATGAAATGAGGATCCAAACTTGAAGTATAAAATAAATATTGAACTTAAGAAAATTAAATGGAGTGATATTTTGAATAAAATTTCAAGTGTTGGATTATGAATAAGGGGAGAACTAATTGGATAATAAATTAGTTAATAGAATTGAATTATAAGTTTAGGATGAAGTTGGAAATAAACTCAAGTTATAAATTAAAACTGATTCAAATTGTTGATGAAGTGAAAATAATTGAAATGAGGTTGAATTGTGAGTTAATAAATTGGGTGGCAAATTAAAAGTGGATAATAGAATCAGAACTTGAGTTATTAATTAAAATTAGATTTGAAGTGTAAACAAAATAAATATAATTAGAGAAGTATAGAATAAAAATGAGATGGATTAAAATAGTAATGGGATGAATTGCAAATAAAAATCCGAATAAGTGGAAATAAATTGGAAATGGCCATGTAATAAAATGGATGAACTGAATCTGAAAGGTAAATTTGACAATAACCAATCAAATGAAATTGCAAATTTAAATGAGATTGGATTGAAATAGAATCAAGTTAAATTAAAAATAGAACTTGTTTGCAAAATGAGAATGAGCATAAGTTTAAAATTTGAATAAACTGAAGGAAATTGACTTAAGCTAAATGAATGAAGGAGAGTTGAATTGAATTCAACTTAAACAAAATTTAATAATATAGGATTAGTTTTAAATCAAATAAAAATAAATTTTTAATCGAAATGAAATTCGGTGAGTTATGAATAATATTAATGGAATGAAATTCCAGAATAAATAATTGTAAACCATTTAAAATTATTAAAGGATTGAAATAACTTAAGACAATAAGGAAAATATAACGTTTCAAGTTTGTTAGAATGGTTTAAGTGAATGTGGATGAACTAATTATATCGAATAAATAAATGATGGAATAAATAAGTATCAAATGAAATGTGGTTTAAATAAGTTGAGAAATGGTTATTGAATGAAATAGCTTGGATTGTTTTTGAGCTAAATAAAATAGTTGGAATAAACAAATATGGAATGAAATGTAAATAAATGAATTGTAAATAAAATTTAAATGGAATGTGTCGAGCTAAATAAATAATTGGGAATGGATTAAAATAAAAGGGAAGTTTAATTGGTAAATAAGATGGACCTAAATTGTTAATGGTTTTGAATGGAACTTGTTCGAATAATGGAACTAGTTGGATTAAGAAATTAAATGTAAGCAATTGAGTTTTAAACCATTCAAATTAATGAAGTTATTTACAAATGGATTGAAAAACATTCACATTGGATGAGAATGGTTTATAGATTAATTGAAACAGTTGAATTAGTATGAAACAATATAAATTGCTTACAGAAAAATGTTTGGTATGAGATTCTTTTAGACTTCATATGTTTTAACTATTGTAAATAAGTGAAATATAGTTAAACTGCATATATTTGGCACTTACATGTTTAAATTGAGTAAGTACAGGTACCTGGAAGCCGTAAGGCTGGATTTGGTAGTACTATTTGCTAAAAATAATTAGCCGCTTGCTTAAAATGCTAAATAAGGTACGCCTACGCAATTAAAATAGGAAATATGAACTGTTTTTGATTTTTCCGACCGTGTGGGTCGATGTATATATATTTATCTCTTTTGTCAAATTGCAAAAGCTCCTCCGTACAAAGGGGACTCTGCCAAAATTTTCAGAAATCTTGGGAGTTAGAAAATTTTTGAAAATTTTGGAAAATTTTGTTACCGACAACTATTTAGAATTGAATACTAAAATTAGTTAGTCAATAAAACTAATTAAAATAATGACATGAATTAGTTATAAATGAAGGATAAAATTTAAAAATTCAAAGTTGAAAATAAATGAAATACATATGTAATGTGGAAATCGATTTGAATAGAAATAAGTATAAACTAAAAGAGGTAAAGAGAAATTAAGATAAGAAACATATAAAATGTTTATACTAACTTAAGAAAGGAATGGTAAATTCTAGATTGGAAAATTGATATTACAAATATAATCTAAGGTAATATTGAAATGAATAGATATTGACATTTTGTAAGAAGTCTATAAAATATTTTGGGATATTGTGATTGGATATTAGTGCTAAGCAGGATATGCAGGTATTATAAAAGGGAAAAGGAAATTAGATTTGATTTCAAGAGATAAATTTGAATTGCCCGACAAAAGGTACGCATTTAAATTTGGTATGGAATTTGATTGGGATTTGGATTTGGATTTGGATTTGGATTGAGCCACTTGGCTTTTTGTTTTCTTTTTGGATTTGGGAGGCTGTAGAGCCATTTTGTAGTTGTACCGAGCTAGCCGCGCAAAGGAGACGCTGGCGAAATTTTTCGGAAATTTAGAGCGTTTGAAAAAAAAAATTGAGAAAATTTTGATAATTCAAAATTGGTTTTATGATTACAACTTGAATGGTTGGGAAAATAAGATTGTTTGCAAACTAGGGAAATGTTTGGAAAGGTCAGAAGAATAATAATGGGTCTTTGGTAAGAAGATAGTTGGTGTGATGTTGAATTGCTAGAAACTGTTTAGTTTTAGGGAAATAATAAACGGGAATATGGTCATTCTTCCTAACTAGTAATTTCGGGGACGAAATTCTTTTAAGGGGGGAAGAATGTGACAACCCGGAATTTTTGAGTATTTAAAATTGGAATACTCAATTGATTTTGGATATTTAAAAGTTAGCTTTTAATTTAAATTCAAATATCACCAATTATTTGATAATTAAATTATTGAATTAAATTATTTGAAGTTGGATAAAATATTGAATCTGAAATTTTAAGCCTGTTAAAAATAATTTGAAGGCTTATAAAATTTATATTGATAACATGGAAGATAATAGAAGTGTCAAAATTGAAATTAACGGTGCTTTGTGCAGTTTTGAAATTTTACTCGTTTAAATTGAAATTAAAAATAGCAGTTCGAGGCACGGTCTCGGATTTCGACGAAACCAGTTCCATTGGATCCGTAATATTGTATTATTATCGGATTCAAATTTGGTAGTGTTTGGAGTTGTCGTGTGATCATACGATAGACGAACGCGTTGAAAATTTAATGGATAATAGCGGATTCAGAATTTAAATATAATACTTCAACTAGTCAAATTTATTTTTACATTATCGTTTCCTTTCCATCAGTTTTCAAATCATTTTAGCTGGATTGCTCTATTTCGCAACATTTCCTGTCTTTCATTTAATCAGTGTCTCAACCTTGTTCTTTTTCATTTCTTAAGTTAAGAACCGAATAGAAAAAAATAAAAAAATAAAAAAATAAAATACAACAATGGCTTCCCTTAGAAGCAAATGAAAAAAATCTCCTGCCTCCAAGTACTTCATAGCCGACTTTCCTCTTTTCCTCAAACCATCGTTCAAAAGAAAAAAAAAATTAAATAATGGCCGAAGCCTTATTCACTAAATCGAACGATCAAATAGAAAGGGCGTCGGCTCTATTCAAATCAAAGAAATCGAAATCATCGATTCGAATCTCGTTTCCCCTTTTCTCCCAATCCAGTTCGAGTATTGTCGTTCGAGATTTTTTGGGTTCGATGGCAGAAGTTTAAATCGCGAGCTTCGTTCGCGAGGCTGCTGATAGGAGGTGAAAGGGGTAATCGAAGGATGGTCTCGGTCGAAGCTCGAAATGGATTTCGTGGCATGTGAGTAGCGGTGGCATGGGGTTTTGGCTTTGGAGTGGAAGAGGCGACAACTGGAGCTCAGCTAGGGTTTGTGTTCGCGTAGGGTTTGAAGCAGTCGCGAGTAATGGAGTAGATTTCGATCTGGAGTCGAGATAGTTGATGGGAAGGGGCGACCCGTCTGTGTCGATGGTGTTCTTGTTCGTTCAGACGCGATGGAGGTTGAGAGTCATAAGGTATCGATTTCTGATTCCTGCTTTTAATATAATTATATCAAGGACAAATTACAGTAAGGTATAAATTTGAATTTATATACTAAATCTGGGAATTTGTTAACTATAGGAATAAAGGAAATTTTGGAAATGATTTTACAGAAAACAGAAGTTATAAACTGAGAATATATATTTAATTTAAAATAGTATTGATTATTTTTGTAACTAGTAAAAATATAATATAAAGTAAATATACCTACTCACATTCCATTTGCATATGGAGATGACCTATTTGTTTAATTAAATCTAAATAGTTTTAATCACTAAGGGTAATTTATTTAAACGGAAATTAGTTAAGTTTAAATTTCTGGTTAATTAAATTTATTTAAAATAAAAATTTACAGTTCGATTTATTCAAATAATTAATAGACTGTATAATATTTATATTCAAGGTCGAAAAAACCGTGAAACCAAGCCAATTTGAAGTGGAGTGCAAATAAAATCGAAGGTGAGTTAATCTCACTCAGTTTAAATTAAATTTAAATGATTAAATTTAAATAATTGTTTGAATAGCTGAATTGGTTGATGTGATATAGTACGATATTTTGGAACTGGCATATTATATTGTGCTAACATTTATGGATGCAGGGAAAACAGGTTGGAGGGATCCAACTGGACCCCTCACATTTATTTAAATTATTCAATATTCTCTGTTGTGATTATTTGATATCCTATGATGAGTTATATTGGAATATTGAATATTATGGTTTGATTGGATATTTGGGTATAATGAATTACCAAAATATATGAATTGGATTGTTGAAAAGAAATTAAAAAGAAGTAAATTTGTAAGCAAAATAATTATAGAAAGTTTGAATAAATTAAGAATGAACTGAAAAGAAATAGAAGTAATATGAAATAATATTAAATAACTTCGAGTATAAAGAGAAATGTAATTTTTTTTTTTAATAAAATGAAATTAATGAATTGTAAACTTAAGTTATATCAATATAAGAAAAAAAAAAGAATTATCTTGAAATTCAAAGTTTAAATTTATTTAAAAGAATAAAGAAGTAATTGAGAAATCTAAAAATTGAAATTTTAAGTTAAAGTATTTTTAAATTGTAATCAAGAAATGAAATCTGAAATTAATAGATTCTGAATAAAAAGGAAATAAATTGGAAATCAATTTGGAAAATTGATTTAAGTGATTGAAGTTGGAATTCTCCCTGGATAACCAAGTACGTTTTCGAAGTAAATTTTTTAATATAAGTTAAAAGATTAAAGGTTGTTTAAAAAGCAAGTGTGGAAAATTTCTTATTTCTAATATTTAAGTTCTTAAGTAAGTATTCCTCTTTATCTATTATAGTAGTATTATGTTTTTAAAAGTATAAATCTGGTTTTATATTTATTAAGTAACTTTATTTTCAAAAATTTATATAGTATGTATTTTTAACAAATTATCAAAGTAGTTTTTAACTTAAATGCTTTAAATATAAATATATATTTCAAAGTAAAGTGTTTTAAATTTTTTTAAAAAATATAGTTTTGTGCTTGGTGACTTCAGAGAAGATATAAAATGTTTGGAAAAGTTTAATCTGAAAGGAAGTTGGTTTTGAAACTGTTTTCAAAGGATTGAAAATAGAAACATATCTTTGAGGATATTTTGAGATAAATAAATAATTTGAAATTATTTATTGGTTGATGGTTGTTTGTGAATATTAATTGATAGTTAAATAACCGACTATCAATATTGGACAAATGCGCTGATCGTTTCGAAGAGACCGGGATCGAGATTTATTTCTCGAAAACCACTTCGATCCGGTTTGTACGTTTCGTGTAAACGATTTTGGATTCGAAGATGGAGCAGTGAAGAGCAAGGGCTAGTCGCTACTAATCCTGAGGATATTTCCAAAATGGATGTAGTAGGAATAGTGCCTTCGGTTCCGTTCGAACCCGAGACGGACTTGTATGGATGAATGCTTGCGAAAACATCGTCAGGTGGACGATGGGCATTCTAAGTGAAAACGTTCTAAAAGGTAACGCTTAGCCTCAAGCCTCATCAAATGGGAATGACTGAAAATCAGGGGATATGCAGCAAGGTTAGGTGGGTCATGCCCAAGCAGGACAAGATAATTCCCCTGTCTAGATGTCCCTTTTTATATATTTCGGCTTAGTGGGTGGTTGGTCGCGCCAACCACGGGGTTTATCTTGTTCGGGACTGTTCAGTAAGGAATGGTTCCGGCCTTGTGTTGCAGGGGATGAAGGGAGTAATCCTCAGTACGGTGATCTAGGCCCCGTACTGTGACAGGTGGTACCCCAGTGCCTAGTCATTGTTGGAAATCCATTTTCCCTACGAGCCTTGTATGAGTTTTGTTTGTATTACCCACTTCGGTGGCTAGTAGCTGGAATTTAATCATGTAACAATTTCGGCTATTTTATAAGTATTTGTATATAGACCCTATTATAATATCAGAGGATTTCTATAAAAATTGTTTTAGCTATCGTAAGGTAAAAACCCGACATGTTTATTTGTGGCGTGGTCTTACGAGATGCTTTTGTTTTTCAAAGGATTTTGAAACTTTAATAATTAATTGGGTGTGATTTTCTCACGCTGGTATTCCAGACTGACTCGGGTATTATTTAACTGTAATGCTCGGGTCAGACCGAGTATTATAGAATTCAGGATATGATGCTGTGGAGCTCAGGAGACGAGCTGGATGACGATACGTGTTCTCGTACTTGTATATAATATATTTCCGTTGTTGAGTTGTTGTGTACCCATTGGATGTTATTGATGTGAGCTGTGACTGATGTACTCTGATGATGTAATATATGTAAACTGATATATTTGATTTTGAGTAAAGATTATTTATTCTCTATTATATTTTATTCCGCTGCGATGGTTAGATTCTGATGTTGGTTTTGTTTTCTCTTCTTCTACCTCTTCTTCTTAAACCCCAATGGTTCGTATTTGTGTGCAACTTGAGTTGTTTGTTGTAGAATAGTGTTGACTCAAGGGGTACGGATTTGCGGGCTGTTACAATCTCTATGAGATATTTATGAATGAACAAAGGATGAATTAAATTGAATGATGATCAATAGTCACATATGAAGTTAACATCTTTTTAATCGATGATTGGTGCGGTGAAACTAGGATCGGATCTGATCTTGCACCTACCCCTCGTGTTAGGGTATGCTCCATCAATTGTAGTGTGCAGCATAATCTCGCTTTCTGTTTATTGGCGAACAAGAGACTATTACCTCTACATGTTCCTAGGAAAAGGGTTGGTTATGTAGTCTAGAGGCTAGCCGTATAAGCAAATTCGAGGTACCAGTGTAAGCTATGGTGAGGTGTATCCACTGCAGGATGGTTGAAAAGCCTACGGTCGATACATTTGGTATCAAAGCTTAGGTTGAGCGAACACCTAGGCTTTAATGGGGTAAAAATCATTATAGATAAGGTTAGTAATACCTTAGAATAAGGGACTCATTAGAGATATGGTTAATAATACCTAGAATGAATTTGAGAGTATCATATATATGACTGTGTATTTATTATTTGATACAAAAATGTTTTGTGGTGATTAGTTTGTTGAGCGATCTATGAATTTTGGTCGATGCATGGTGGCCACATTTATTCGATAGGGATTCCTAAATACTTAACAAGGCAAATCGACATACGGTTTTTAAAAGGAATATGTTTTATGTATACAATGGTATAAATATTTATGTGATATAGAAAGTGTATAAGATGTATTCCTCTGGAAAGTGCCAAGAATAAGGACTTTATCTGTTTGGTGATTGTGGGAATAGTCTTCTAAGTATCTATCATATGTTGGCTTGGGCGAATGGTATTGAACGCTTGGGAAATTATTATTCTTATCATTGTACAGTCAAGGCAAGTTCAAATCCGAACAAGTATGAATTAAGTAATTTGGATAAGTCAAGAAATTAAATGTATGCAATTTTTGATAACGACTTAGTATATCATTTTGGTCTGGATGTCTTATTTTGTGCTAGAGATGAGTTATGGGTTAATCCAAAGCAAGCACGAAGAATACATGCACAAAAAAGATGCAGAAAAGAAATTAAAACTAAGATCTTATGACGACATCTTTTATTACAGATGTGGTAAAGAAGACCATTATGCAGTTCTATGTAAGGATAGGAAAATAAAGGAAAAGGATAAAAGGAAAGCAAAGGAAAAGAAGAAAGAAAAATCATTTGGGGTTGATATATTAAGTTTCAAGTATAAAAATATATGTTTAATAGAAAGGAATTTTAAGAACTCCAATCCTAATCTTTTGAAAATTTAAAAGGATTATATTTTAAGTATAAAGGAACAACTTTAGAAAGATAAAGATATTTATGTGTGTTAGGGAATGATAATATTCAGTTATTACCATTTGTTGATTGGACAAGCATCTTATGAATTAAGTTTCACAATTTGACTATAAGATATTTGAAAATAATATGGGGTTAAGGTTAATGAATTTGTATAATATAATAAAATAAGCATGCAGCATAAAAATATATTTTACACAAATAAAATGATTTTTAAAAAGATGGATATGAAAGATATGTTACATAAATTTTGAGAAACTAAATTTTAGGTATTTGGAAAGGAATTACGAAATTTTAAAAGGAAGTTAAAGATGATTTATAAAATGGGTTTTATAAACAAAATTATCTCTAGTGGATTTTTTTGAAAAGAAATTTCAAATAAGAAATTTGAAAATGTCTCAAATGATAACTATTTTGAGTGGCTCAAAAATAATAAGAATGAGAAAAAGATATGTTTGAATGGTAAACACTTCTCTTAAGTATTACCCTTCATGTTAATGGGATATAGAACACTATTCGTAGCATCCTGTTCCTTGGTATTATTTTGGAGTTACTCGATATATATAATTTTCCTTAAGTTAAAAGGCTAATTTTGAAATATTATTTGATAGGTTAAAATCAAGGTTGGTTAAAAATGAATATATTATAATGAGAGAAGTTGATTGTAATTTTGGAAAAGAAAAGGTAAATTATTTTAAAAAAATTGGAACGATTCCTTTGGGGATGAAATGTTATCCTTTAAAGAAAAATATATGGAAATAAATACTTAGAGTGATTATACATAAAGAAGCATTTTTGAAAGACAAAAGTTTTATGAAAAGTTTTCATAAAGCTTTTTGAATGTTAATAATTACATATGAGGTACTTTGATCATTTCGTCGCATAATTTTGATCTAAGATTCGAGTGCAGAACTTTAAGGTGTTCTCACCAGGCCGAAAGAGGATTTATCACTCGACTCTAGACGATGAAGAATGATGAGGGTTTTTGATTAGGTACTTGAGTTTTCTATAATAGTTGAAAGCTATGTAAGGGAAAAGAAGGTTTATGATCAAAGAGCATGATCAGAGTCCGCACTAGAGTATTGGGGGATCAATACTAGTTCAGAAGAAAAGTTGTGTATTCTAATAGAAGATCACATTAGATATCGCCTGTTGGTTATCTTTGTATATAATACAAAATTGAGTTTAAAGATTATTTAGAGTAAGTATTATTGGGTTTTGGGTTTTGATTTAATTTCGAGGACGAAATTCTTTTAAAAGGGAAGTTAATTTTACCACTTGAAGTGGAATATTTAATTTTAATTTTTCAAATATAGAATTTACTAACTTAAATAATCATATTTGATGTGATAAACAAGAATGGTAAACTTATTTTAGAATTGGTTTACAAAAAATAGAGATTTTAGGAGTTTTGTTGTAAAACTAACAAAAGCTGGATTTCGATAAAATTGGATATATGGTCAAATAATTATTTAAAAGATAAATAACTCATTTTAAAATCAATATATAAAGACAATAATCAGTTGATAAAAATTTTATAACTATATATATACTTATCTTATAATGATTGATAAATTTCGTCCCGCATTGACAAATCAATATCGTATTTTTGCAAATGGATTTTGATATTGTTTTATAAGTCAAATACACTTTTTTAATTAATTAAAAATGATAAAAAAATTATTTTCAAGTTTCTTTTATCTAAATAAATAGTTTTACAAAAACATCAAAATATGACCATAAAATATTTTGTCGAAAATCAACGTTTTGTCCATAAGTTGTCGCAACGTCATTGCACCTTTGTTAACATGTTTTAACACATATATACACACACATTTTAATAACTAAACAAGGTTACTTTTATTAAACATGACTAGAAAATTCTAGAAAATCATTAACAAAATGTAAGCACAAAAAGGACAAAACATGCCAAATCAAATCCAACAAAAACCTTTACTTTACATTTCTTAAACCTTAAGTGACTAATACATAAATCAAGGATGTGATGGATGATGGTAAGTGTTGAAAAGTAAGATAAAGTAAGGATATTTTAGTAATCTGGTAAGAGGCTAATTTGGTAATTTACCACTCTTTATTTTTCCTATAAATAACACCTTCCATTCACTCATTTTCTCACACTTCTCACTTCTTCTTCTTCTTCTTCTTCTTTCAAGCCATTTTAATGGCTTTTCTCTTTAAGAGAGGTAGGAGGGCTAAAAATAGTAGAGTGCTTAAGCACCAATCCACTTGTTACTCTCTAACCTCTTCTTAAACAACTTCTAAATCCATTTCTTCCTCTTCTCTTCTTAAATATGGCCTTAGGCCGTGAGTTTGGGGTAGGGGGTTATGCTACGGTCTAGGAGAGGAGGCTATGGCCGAGAGCAATGGTGAAGGTAGTGGAGTGTTTAGGTGGTAGTTTAGTGAAATGTTGGTTAATGTGAATATTAGTAGGAAATACGGTTTGAACAAAGGTGAGTAGTCACATTTAAATTTACTAATTAATCTCCAAATAATTCCAAGTTTGATGATATGAAAATATAATATATATATTAGATGATTAAATGTGTAATTACTTGGTTACTTGTTTGAATATATGGATGTGAATATGGATGATTACTTGGTTTGATAAATGATAAGAGAATATGGTTATAATTAACCATAGTTAAGTAATTGAGAATTAAATCCTTATAAAGATGTGTATGGAGTTGTTTAGCCTCTTATTGGTATTGAACATCTAAAAAGGTTGAAAATGGTATTATAATAATATATTATTTTAATGAAATGAAATGAAAAATGAGTTTGAAATATAAAAAGTATTCGTTTGAATGAGTTTAAAATGATTTAGAAATGATTTATAAATATTGATGTAAGGAAACGGGTCTTCGACGCCCGAACGTCGACATCAATACGTCCACTGTATCAACTGCCGAGCAATCGAATGCCGGAAAACCGAATTCTTAGGGTTTAAGAAGAAGAAAAAGATAGAAGAAGAGAGAAAAGATAGAACAGAACAGAAAGAAAACAACAGAACAATATCAGAATCTCACAATCGAAGCGGAACAACATATAATAAATAAATGAATAATCTTAAACAAAGAACTATATCAGTTATTACATTACATCACATTACAATATATTATCATAGTTTACAACAACAAACAACAAACTGCGGAAAAGAAATACTATATACTAAATGATATGCCATGCCCTCTAGCTTGCCTCCTGCAACTCCCGAATTCCAGAATATCTTGATAACCTTAACTCTAGACTGCCCGTGTGGAAATTGGTGGGCACCTGAGTTTAGGAAGGAAAATAATAAACTCCAGGTCAGTCATGGGACTAGTGTGAGAACTTTAAAACAGTTATTCTTTTTTTTTAAAACAAAACAGAGGAATATTTTTAAAGTCAATTCGAAATGCTTTTAAAAATGAAACTACCATAAGGCCTCCCGGCACACACACAATGCAAATGCAGACTTAGGGGAGATTTCTCCTTATGATAGTCAAAGATGCTTACTACGTAAAATCAAATCATTTTTGATATTATTATTAGTGCATAGTGTAGAAAACATTTCGAACGTAAAATATAAATCTTAGCCAGCATAGGTACCATTATATTATGCCTACTATAGCTACCATATTAGATGGCAGGTTCTACAACTAAAACCGTACAAGGTTCGTATAGTTTCTTTGGATTTCCAATAAATGGTCAGGCCAAGGAACTTCCCATTGCCACATGGAAACGCCTCTGGAATGACGTCCCGAGAACCTAACCGGATCTCTGCCAACACAAGGCCGGGTTACCTTTCAAACTAGGTAACAACTGACACGAATATGCCATCCCCCGATCGTAACCGATCTATATCTGAGGATCCTCGATTTCCAACAACCACAAAGTAATAAATTTGCAGCACAACATAGGTTAAGTATGTGGGCTCCATACCATGATACCACCTCTATCCAGAAGTAATGACATACACTAAAGGGTGCTACCCCCGATAACCTTGCTACATCCTTCCTGTTTTGACCATTTCCGGGGTGTGAGGTCCGATGAAGTCTCGTCCACAAAGCTACGCTTTATACAAAAGCTGTGCTTTGATCATCAAATGCTCAACAGCACTTCGTATGCCACATTACCAATTTGGGAATGTATCACTAGTAACCATTAACTACATAACCTCTAAGGGTGTTAAGCTAAGAGAATAAATTCCCCGCCACCAACGGGAATATATTTGATAGAAACCAGTTTTACATCTCAAATTGTAATGTCAGACACATATCCATACAAGTCCGTTCCGGAATGGAACAGAACCAAAGGCACTTCCAATAAAGTCCTGGTAATCCGGATATTCACTAATCACGTCCGGACTTCCCATCACATATGGAATCTCTATACCGGGGCCATTCCGTGCAGAGACATTCGACGGTAATCCTTCCGTTTTCAAAAATATTCGGTCTTCAACACTGGTCATCAAATGCAATCCATAACGACGTATCACATATTCAGAAGGGGTTATACGACACCAAAGTCCTTTCCAGCCTAACCCGAATAGTGAGCGCTTATTCAAAAATAAGTGTGGCATTCAAATTCAAGCAAATCACAACAAATACCCATTCAAAGGTAATTATTGATAGTCGGTTATTGAACTATCAATGGATATGCACAACATCACCAGATTCCAAATAATTTTCCAAATTATTTAGTTTCCAAAAATATCTTTACAAGATATATAATTTCAATACTTCAAAAATAAATCAATATTTATTTTTAAACAAATTTCCCTTTCTTTTATAAATTCCATAGTGAATTTATATTTCACAATATCTACTGATATACGGTTTTCAATTGATTTCAAATAATCATTTTCAATTTATCTTTACAAAGATGAATTCTCAAAAACGTTTCATTTCATATTGGAAAAGCATTTCCATACTTATTAAAAATAAGCAGTTCACAAATCTATTTATTTTCAACACTTGGAAAAATATTCAATATACTTAAATCACAATCAAGTATATATTTTATTCTTTAAGGAAAGTGTTCTTTTAAACACATTTATTTGAGTCAAAACGAATGTTACGTAAAACATCATTACGACAACTCAAAATCATTAGTATAGGGATTCGAAGTTAAGATAGATATATAAATCCCAATACTATATAAAACATTTCCTTCCGGAAACCATTTACTATAACAACAGTGTTATAGTCCACAATTTCCTTATTTTTCTCGAAAACGTCTATTTCAACAATGAATGTTGAAATCTATGGTTTCGAACCTTAACACATTTAAAACATCGTTAAATCGTTTTAATTCTATTTAAAATATCACATCCAAAATAATTTCTTTAACATATTATTCACTATCCAAAAACGTGAATATACTTCGTTAACCAATTTCATCATTTCTATACATTTTATTTTAAAGGATTATCCATTGTCCCAAATCATGGATATAACTCCTTTAATAATTTCTTCATTTACTTTATCAAATTCAATTGATTTGGATTTATAAAACAATGTTTATAAATCCTATTTCTATTTATTTTATAACAACTTCAATTTATAAATCTCCTTTATTAACATATTCAATTTATAACTCGATTATATACCAAAAGTCCATATTATAAGTTAAATACTTATAATTTATTTGTTTACAAAATCGTTCTTTTAACTTCCCTAATTATAAATCTTATAACTTATAAGATTTTATTTATAACCTTATTTTCAACATTAACAGAACTCCTTTTGGAATTCCATTATTTCGATTTATAAAATATGTGTTTTATAAATCTCATCTATAAACCATTTATCTTTATTCAAAAATCTCAATTAAAATGTGAAATATGATTTATAAGTTAATTACCCATAAATCTTTTATTTTACAACATCTATTCATTTTATAACTTCACAATTTATAAGTTCATAAATTTCGTTCACTTATGAAATCCATTTTTTTTCATTTTAACACTTATAAAAATTCGTTTTATAATCCCTATATTTTTTATTTATAAATATTAATCTTAGAAATCTTTTATATAAACCGTTTATAATGATTCAAAAATCTCAATTTAAATAAACCAATCCTTCTAAATAATTTACAAAACATTATTTAAAACTTATATAACTCCAAAATCATACTTAAGTACTATTTTCCAAAAATATAACTTTTATAACAATAAAATTATAATGTTTATTTATTTTAACAATTCAAAATTTAATAAAACGTATACTTTCAAAAATCACTTTAAAAATCCTTTTAAGATTCCAAAATTGGCCCAATGATGCTACACACCAGATAGTCAATCACGACAACAACGACATCATATATCTATATATGATAATCAACAAATATCAAAATATCTATAATCAAATAAATACTGTTGAGTAATCCAGTTGAATCCCTCCAACCTGTTTCCCTGCATCCACAAACATTAGCACAATACCAATTCCGTTTCCAAACGAAATATCGCGGTATATAGGATTTAAAATATTATCCGCTATTTTACGGCGCAATATGGTCTCATCCGCTATATAATGCGGGAAAACAACTCCAAGTACATAAATAATACCAATTTTACAGTATTGTGAAATATTCGCGGTATATGTTTTTAATAAATAACCTCCGCTTACTAACGGCGTATAATGTCTATTTCAACAATCAATAGATAACAATCATCATTCAAACATACAATCAAGAATTTTAAATCTAACTATTTAAATTAAAATCGAAACCGATTCGATTGAGTGAGAAGTTCTCACCATGCTTTCAATTCAGTTTTCGCATTTTATTTCGAATAAAATTAAACACGCGTTTAATTTTACACGAAATTCTCACTAGCTCCAAATGACTCCAATCTAGTTCCATAGCGTAGTGTTCCTCCATACGAACCCAACGCAACTTGTCTCGTAGTTTTTCGACCTCGTACGAAGAAGTTATGACGTTACAAAGATTACACGAATTTTAATATAATAATTTACACTTTTTATTTTCAATTTTAAACCTTACAACGATCTGGGCCGTGTAAATCTGAGACTCAGATCAGACCATGAAAAATGCTTCTTCTCCATCAAAAAAAATGCGTGCATCCCTGTCCATTTCTCCTGTGCGTGAACCCAATGAGCCGCCGCCTTCATTTAATTTCGCACCCATCTACGAACGTTTCTATATTGATCAAGCAACATCATTTCGAAGACAACGTTGAGCTCGACCTTCGGCTACAATATCATAGGGCTCAGCCACCCCAAGGCTCGGCAAAACGAAGATGAACGTGCGCCATTCCCTGGCCGATTATGACGAATCCGGGCCATTTCAACGCAAATCCACCGTTGGATGTGAAGTACTTGGCGAGCTCTTCAATTTGTTAATTGGAAGTTTCGGCTGAATATTTACGGATTGGAAGATAATTGGAGGGGAAGGTGATTGTTTTTCGGCCATTGGTATAAAGAATGGCGGTTGAGACATTTAGGGTTAGGGTTTTGATTAATTTGTGAAAATAATGAATGTTTGTGGCCTTTCATAGAAAATATTTCAAATTATTATTCATCTAGAATTTTCGAACTCCAAATCTCGTGCGGTGACTGGCGTTTCTAGGGTTTATCCCGCATTCTGAACACAATGGAATAGGTTTCGGAGGCTAATTCGATCATCTGTGCGAGTTACGGCAATAAACGATCAATTTTAAATTAAATCGATTTAAACGAATTTCTATGCGTTTTGGCTTGCCCCGGACAAACCGTAAATCCGATTGACACAAATTTGAAACCATACAATAATATAACATTACGGATCCGATGAAACTAGTTTCATTGAAATCCGAGACTGTTTGAAAAATGGCTATTTTAACTCGTCGATTATATATTAAAATATTAAATTTTCACAAATTAACTTTAAATTCGATTTTAAAAGTTCTATAACATCATTCTAACTCCAATATGATTAAATAAAATTTTACAAATCATTTTTAATCATTTTTAACCCCAATTTTAAATTATTTACGTAATTTCAACTATTAAATTATCGATTTAATTACCCAATTAAATCAAATTATTTGAAATAAAATTTATTCGACTATTTAATTTCACTTATTAATATTTAAATTCAATTAAATATGCAAATTTTAATTGCCAGAAATTCTGGGTCGTTACAAACTTCGCCCTTGAAAGAATTTCGTCCTCGAAATTACCAAGTAAGAAAAAGTTACATAATCTATTAATTTTACCAAAACAAACCATTCAATTTAGATTTTTCAAATCTCTTAAGTGTTTAACATTCCAAAAATTCATAGTTAAACATCTTATAATAACTTTACTTAGTTTTCAAATCATACTTAGTTAACTTTTCAAAAACAACTACTATTGTTTAACTTTCAACTTCAAATCAAAATTAAAGTTTTCAAAATTTTTCGAAATTCCCAAATTTTTTCTAACGCCTTAAATTTTTAGAAAACTTCGCCATAGTCTCCTTTGCGTGGCTCGAGCCGAAAAAAAAATGACAGCATATATATCACGAATATACATCTCATCAAGTGATGAGGCATCCCGCAGGGAAAAAAGTGTAAAAGTACGATATTTAATCCGAGATATGTACCTTATATATTATTAGCAAGCATATATGGCTAATATAGCACGAAAGCGAGTTCCAAATGCGAAGCAAACGCAATCTGCACCTACTAAACACTCAACAAACAGATGAGAAACATATATATAGATAATAGTATCGATATAAAACATATAGCAACATAATAACTATATATTCCAACATAGCAAATGCAGTAAAAGCAATAAATTCAACCACCAACCAACTATCATCCATAACCAATAAATATTCATTCATATTCTCATTAATATTCAATGAAATGGGTTTTCAATTTAATCACATTTGATTCATTAACGGTGGATGTTTTCACTAACATTCATTTTCAATTAGTTTATATTCACTAATTCATATTCAAATTGGTTCACTTCTAAATCAAATTCAATTCTATTTAAGATTCACTTAACTTCCAATTGGATTTCAATTACTTTAGCTTTCAATTTCATTAACTCCATTTCATTAATACTTAATGAATTATATACAATCAACTAACAATTATATAACAACCAATGTATATTAATTACAACCAAATTCCTTTGCTTTACTTTACATTCATTTTGGTTTGACAACTTTACTTTCAATTGGTTTAATTAAATTGATTTTCATTCAATTATTCAATTTTTTTCAATAACATTAATTTTTAATGAATTAACACTTACATTCATTATTTCATATCAATTATTTACATTTAATTGATTAACATTCAATCCATTTATTAATTCAATTCAATTACAAAAGTTGAATTTCATTACATAACTCAAGTTCACATTTATCACTTGACTTTATTAATTTACTTCGATACCAAAATCAACTTCATTCAACATCTCTTCAGTTATATTTCATTTTATAAACATCACTTGGTTTCACTTAACTTAAATTCCTACTTATAAATCCAATTCGGATTCCCAATTCTGATGTAAATTTTTATTTAACCTTTACCAAAGTCAAATTTCATCACTTATTCAAACTCATTTTTATTTACAACTCATATTCATAAATATATTCATATAGTTTCACTTCTTATATATATAAGTTTATTTCACAATTGTAAATCACATTAATTATAATTTCATACTTATAATTCATTTGCTTATACAATTATTCTTTTACAATTGTTTTTATTTAGATTATTCAAACAACTTTTAATTAACTTATATATATATATATTCTTACATGTTCAACAACCAAACAATCATCTTATATACACTTTAATAATTGAAAAATCATTCCTTTATATATAAAATATAATCAAGGTAAAATTATTTCATTTACCCAATTTAAAACAATATCGTGTCGATTTATCTTGTTTAAGAGTTTAAAAATCCCTATCTACCATAGTTAGCCAGACTACATCGACCGGAATTTATAAACAATCAACCGATAAGTCAACACAACACAAAACAATTTTATATTCACTAACAAATACGCACTCATAGCTATTATTACACTCAAACTCATTCTAGAGTACTACTGACTCTATATCTAATGAGTAATACCCGACAGAGCCATGGTTGTCGCTTAACCAGATGTAAGGAAACGGGTCTTCGACGCTCGAACGTCGACATCAATACGTCCACTGTATCAACTGCCGAGCAATCGAATGCCGGAAAACCGAATTCTTAGGGTTTAAGAAGAAGAAAAAGATAGAAGAAGAGAGAAAAGATAGAACTGAACAGAAAGAAAACAACAGAACAATATCAGAATCTCACAATCGCAGCGGAACAACATATAATAAATAAATGAATAATCTTTAAACAAAGAAGTATATCAGTTATTACATTACGTCACATTGCATTATATTATCATAGTTTACAACAACAAACAGCGGAAAAGAAATACTATACACTAAATGATAAGCCATGCCCTCCAGCTTGCCTCCAGCAACTCCCGAATTCCATAATATCCTGATAACCTTAACTCTAGACTGCCCGTGTGGAAATTGGTGGGCACCCAGAGTTTAGGAAGGAAAACAATAAACTCCAGGTCAGTCATGGGACTGGTGTGAGAACTTTAAAACAGTTATTCTTTTTTTAAAAACAAAATAGAGGAATATTTTTAAAGTCAATTTGAAATGCTTTTAAAAATGAAATTACCATAAGGCCTCCCGGCACACACAAAATGCAAACGCAGACTTGGGGGAGATTTCTCCTTATAATAGTCAAAGATGCTTACTACGTAAAATCAAATCATTTTTGATATTATTATTAGTGCATAGTGTAGAAAATATTTCTAAAGTAGAATATAAATCTTAGCCGGCATATGTATCATTATATTATGCCTACTATAGCTACCATATTAGATGGCAGGTGCTACAACTAAAACCGTACATGGTTCGTATTGTTTCTTTAGATTTTCAACAAATGATCAGGCCAAGGAACTTTCCATTGCCACATGGAAACGCCTCTTGAATGACGTCCCGAGAACCTAACCGGATCTCTGCCAACACAAGGACGGGTTACCTTTCAAACTAGGTAACTACTAACACGAATATGCCATCCCCCGATCGTAACCGATCTATATCCGAGGATCCTCGATTTCCAACAACCACAAAGTAATAAATTTGCAGCACAACATAGGTTAAGTATCTAGGCTCCATACCATGATACCACCTCTATCCAGAAGGAATGACATACACTTAAGGGCGCTACCCTCGATAACCTTACTGCATCCTTCCTGTTTTGACCATTTTCAGGGTGTGAGGTCCGAAGAAGTCTTGTCCACAAAGCTACGCTTATACAAAAGCTGTGCTTTGATCATCAAATGCTCAACAGCACTTCATATGCCACATTACCAATTTGGGAATGTATCACTAGTAACCATCAACTACATAACCTCTAAGGGTGTTAAGCTAAGAGAATAAATTCTCCGCCACCAACGGAAATATATTTGATAGAAACCAGTTTTACATCTCAAATTGTAATGTCAGACACACATCCATACAAGTCCGTTTCGAGATCGAACAGAACCGAAGGCACTTCCAAAGAAGTCCTTGCAATCCGGATATTCACTAATCACGTCCGGACTTCCCATCACATATGGAATCTCTATACCGGGGCCATTCGGTGCAGAGACATTCGATGGTAATCCTTCCATTTTCAAAAATATCCGGTCTTCAACACCGGTCATCAAATGCAATCCATAACGACGTATCACATATTCAGAATGGGTTATACGACCCCAAGGTCCTTTCCCGGCTAACCCGAATAGTGAGCGCTTATTCAAAAATAAGTGTGGCATTCAAATTCAAGCAAATCACAACAAATACCCATTCAAAGGTAATTATTGATAGTCGGTTATTGAACTATCAATGGATATGTACAACATCACCAGATTCCAAATAATTTTCCAAATTATTTATTTTCCAAAAATATCTTTACAAGATATATAATTTCAATACTTCAAAAATAAATCAATATTTATTTTTAAACAAATTTCCCTTCCTTTTATAAATTCCATAGTAAATTTATATTTCACAATATCTACCGATATACGGTTTTCAATAGATTTCAAATATTCATTTTCAATTTATCTTTACAAAGATAAATTCTAAAAAACGTTTCATTTCATATTGGAAAAGCATTTCCATACTTATTCAAAATAAGTAGTTCACAAATCTATTTATTTTCAACACTTGAAAAAATATTCGATATACTTAAATCACAATTTAGTATATATTTTATTCTTTAAGGAAAGTGTTCTTTTAAACACATTTATTTGAGTCAAAACGAATGTTACGTAAAACATCGTTACGACAACTCAAAATCATGAGTATAGGGATTTGAAGTTAATATAGATATATAAATCCCAATACTATATAAAATATTTCCTTTCGGAAACCATTTACTATAACAACAGTGTTATAGTACACAATTTCCTTCTATTTCTCGAAAACGTCTATTTCAACAATGAATGTTGAAATCTATGGTTTCGAAACTTAACACATTTAAAACATCGTTAAATCGTTTTAATTCTATTTAAAATATCACATCCAAAACAATTTCTTTAACGTATTATACACTATCCAAAAAACGTGAATATACTTCGTTAACCAATTTCATCAATTTTATACATTTTATTTTAAAGGATTATCCATTGTCCAAAATCGTGGATATAACTCCTTTAATAATTTCTACATTTACTTTATCAAATTCAGTTGATTTGGATTTATAAAACAATGTTTATAAATCCTATTTCTATTTATTTTATAACAACTTCAATTTATAAATCTCCTTTATTAACCTACTCAATTTATAACTCAATTATATACCAAAAGTCCATATTATAAGTTAAATACTTATAATTTCTTTGTTTACAAAATCATTCTTTTAAACTTCCCAAATTATAAATCTTATAACTTATAAGATTTTATTTATAACCTTATTTTCAACATTAACAGAACTCCTTTTAGAATTCCATTATTTCAATTTATAAAATATATATTTTATAAATCTCATCTATAAACCATTTATCTTTATTCAAAAATCTCAATTAAAATGTCAAATCTGATTTATAAGTTAATTACCCATAAATCTTTTATTTTACAACATCTATTCATTTTATAACTTCACAATTTATAAGTCTGTAAATTTCGTTCACTTATGAAATCCCTTTTTTTTCAATTTAACACTTATAAAAATTCGTTTTATAATTCCTTTATTTTTTATTTATAAATATTAATCTTAGAAATCTTTTATATAAACCGTTTATAATGATTCAAAAATCTCAATTTAAATAAACCAATCCTTTTAAATAATTTACAAAACGTTATTTAAAACTTATATAACTCCAAAATCATACTTAAGTACTATTTTCCAAAAATATAACTTTTATAACAATAAGATTATAATGTTTATTTATTTTAACAATTCAAAATTTAAAAAAATGTATACTTTCAAAAATCACTTTAAAAATCCTTTTAATACTCCAAAATTGGCCCAATGATGCTACACATCAAATAGTCAATCACGACAACAACGACATCATATATCTGTATATGATAATCAACAAATATCAAAATATCTATAATCAAATAAATATTGTTGAGGAATCCAGTTGGATCCCTCCAACCTGTTTCCCTGCATCCACAAACATTAGCACAATACCAATTCCGTTTCCAAACGAAATATCGCGGTATATAGGATTTAAAATATTATCCGCTATTATACGGTGCAATAGGGTCTCATCCGCTATATAATGTGGGAAAACAACTCCAAGTACATAAATAATACCAATTTCACTGTACTGTGAAATATTCGCGGTATATGTTTTTAATAAATAACCTCCGCTTACTAACGGAGTATAATGTCTATTTCAACAATCAATAGATAACAATCATCATTCAAACATACAATCAAGAATTTTAAATCTAACTATTTAAAATTAAAATCGAAACCGATTCGATTGAGTGAGAAGTTCTCACCTTGCTTTCAATTCAGTTTTCGCGTTTTATTTCGAATAAAATTAAACACGCGTTTAATTTTACCCGAAACTCTCACTAGCTCCAAACGACTCCAATCTAGTTCCATAGCGTAGTGTTCGTCCATATGAACCCAACGCAACTTGTTTCGTAATTTTCCGACCTCGTACGAAGAAGTTATGACGTTACAAAGATTACACGAATTTTAATATAATAATTTACACTTTTTATTTTCAATTTTAAACCTTGCAACGATATGGGCCGTGCAAATCTGAGACTCAGATCCAGGCCGCGAAAAATGCTTCTTCTCCATCAAAAAAAAATGCATGCGTCCCTGTCTATTTCTCCTGTGCGTGAACCCAATGAGTCACCGCCTTTGTTTAATTTCGCACCCATCTACGAACGTTTCTACATTGATCAAGCAACATCATTTTGAAGCCAACGTTGAGCTCGACCTTCGGCTACAATATCATAGGGCTCGGCCACCCCTAGGCTCGGCAAAACGAAGATGAACGTGCACCCTACCCTGGCCGATTACGAAGAATCCGAGCCATTTCAACGCAAATCCACCGTTGGATGTGAAGTACTTGGCGAGCTCTTCAATTTGTTAGTTGGAAGTTTCGGCTAAATATTTACGGATTGGAAGATAATTGGAGGGGAAGGTGATTGTTTTTCGGCCATTGGTATAAAGAATGGCGGCTGAGACATTTAGGGTTAGGGTTTTGATTAATTTGTGAAAATAATGAATGTTTGTAGCCTTTTATAGAAAATATTTCAAATTACTATTCATACGGAATTTCCAAACTCCAAATCTCACGCAGTGACTGGCGTTTTTAGGATTTATCCCGGGTTCCGAACACAATGCAATAGGTTTTGGAGGCTAATTCGATCATCTATGCGAGTTACGACAATAAACGATCAATTTTAAGTTAAATCGATTTAAACGAATTTCTATGTGTTTTGGCTTGCCCCGGACAAACCGTAAATCCGATTGACACGAAATTTGAAACCATACAATAATATAACATTACGGATCCGATGAAACTGGTTTCGTCGAAATCCGAGACTGTTTGAAAAATGGCTATTTTAACTCGTCAATTAAATATTAAATTTTCACAAATTAACTTTAAATTCGATTTTAAAAGTTCTATAACATCATTCTAACTCTAATATGATTAAATAAAATTTTACAAATCATTTTTAATCATTTTTAACCCTAATTTTAAATTATTTACGTAATTTCAACTATTAAATTATCGATTTAATTACCCAATTAAATCCAATTATACGAAATAAAATTTATTCGACTGTTTAATTTCACTTATTAATATTTAAATTCAATTAAATATACAAATTTTAATTGACAGAAATTCTGGGTCGTTACAAACTTCCCCTCTTAAAAGAATTTCGTCCTCGAAATTACTAAGTAAGAAAAAGTTACAGAATCTATTAATTTTCCCAAAACAAACCATTCAACTTAGATTTTTCAAATCTCTTAAGTGTTTAACTTTCCCAAAATTCATAGTTAAACTTCTTATAATAACTTTACTAAGTTTTCAAATCATACTTAGTTATCTTTTCAGAAACAACTACTATTGTTTAACTTTCAACTCCAAATCAAAATTATAGTTTTCAAAATTTTCCAAAATTCCCAAATTTTTTCTAACGCCTTAAATTTTCAGAAAATTTCGCCATAGTCTCCTTTGCGCAGCTCGATCCAAAAAAAAATGACAGTATATATATCACAAATATACATCTCATCAACTGATGAGGCATCCCGCAGGGAAAAAAGTGTAAAAGTACGATATTTAATCCGAGATATGTACCTTATATATTATTTGCGAGCATATACGGCTAATATAGCGCGAAAGCGAGCTCCAAATGCGAAGCAAACGCAATCCGCACCTACGAAACACTCAACAAACAGATGAGAAACATGTATATAGACAATAGTATCGATATACAACATATAGCAACATAATAACTATATATGCCAACATAGCAAATGCAGTAAAAGCAATAAATTCGACCATCAACCAAAAATCATCCATAACCAATAAATATTCATTCATATTCTCATTAATATTCAATGAAATGGGGTTTCAATTTAATCACATTTGATTCATTAACAGTGGATGTTTTTACTAATATTCATTTTCAATTAGTTTATATTCACTAATTCATATTCAAATTGGTTCACTTCTAAATCAAATTCAATTCTATTTAAGATTCACTTAACTTCCAATTGGAATTCAATTACTTTAGCTTTCAATTTCATTAACTCCATTTCATTAATACTTAATGAATTACATACAATCAACTAACAATCATATAACAACCAATGTATATTAATTACAACCAAATTCCTTTTCTTTACTTTACATTCATTTTGGTTTGACACCTTTACTTTCAATTGGTTTAATTAAATTGATTTTCATTCAATTATTCAATTTTTTTTCAATAACATTAGATTTTAATGAATTAACACTTAGATTCATTGTTTCATATCAATTATTTACATTTAATTGATTAACATTCAATCCATTTATTAATTCAATTCAATTACAAAAGTTGAATTCATTACATAACTCAAGTTCACATTTATCACTTAACTTTATTAATTTACTTCGATACCAAAATCAACTTCATTCAACATCTCTTCGGTTATATTTCATTTTATAAACATCACTTGGTTTTACTTAACTTAAATTCCCACTTATAAATCCAATTCAGATTCCCAATTCTGATGTAAATTTTTATTTAACCTTTACCAAAGTCAAATTTCATCACTTATTCAAACTCATTTTTATTTACAACTCATATTCATAAATATATTCATATAGTTTCACTTCTTATATATATAAGTTTATTTCACAATTGTAAATCACATTAATTAAAATTTCATACTTATAATTCATTTGCTTATACAATTATTCTTTTACAATTGTTTTTATTTAGATTATTCAAACAACTTTTAATTAACTTATATATATATATATATATATATTCTTACATGTTCAACAACCAAACAATCATCTTATATACACTTTAATAATTGAAAAATCATTCCTTTATATATAAAATATAATCAAGGTAAAAATATTTCATTTACCCAATTTAAAACAATATCGTGTCGATTTATCTTGTTTAAGAGTTTAGAAATCCCTATCTACCATAGTTAGCAGACTACACCGACCGGAATCTATAAATAATCAACCGATAAGTCAACACAATACAAAACAATTTTATATTCACTAACAAATACGCACTCAAAGCTATTATTGCACTCAAACTCATTCTAGAGTACTACTGACTCTATCTCTAATGAGTAAAACCCAACAGAGCCATGGTTGTCGCTTAACCATATGCTCTGATACCAGATGTAAGGAAACGGGTCTTCGACGCCCGATTGTCGACTTCAATACGTCCACTGTATCAACTGCCGAGTAATCGAATTCCGGAAAACCGAATTCTTAGGGTTTAAGAAGAAGAAAAAGATAGAAGAAGAGAGAAAAGATAGAACTGAACAGAACAATATCAGAATCTCACAATCGCAGCGGAACAACATATAATAAATAAATGAATAATCTTTAAACAAAGAACTATATCAGTTATTACACTACGTCACATTACATTATATTATCAGAGTTTACAACAACAAACAACGGAAAAGAAATACTATATACTAAATGATACGCCATGCCCTCCAGCTTACCTCCAGCATCTCCCGAATTCCAGAATTCTGATAACCTTAACTCTAGACTGCCCGTGTGGAAATTGGTGGGCACCCAGAGTTTAGGAAGGAAAACAATAAACTCCAGGTCAGTTATGAGACTGGTGTGAGAACTTTAAAACAGTTATTCTATTTCTTAAAATAAAACAGAGGAATATTTTTAAAGTCAATTCGAAATGCATTTAAAAATGAAACTGCCATAAGGCCTCCCGGCACACACACAATGCAAACGCAGACTTGGGGAGATTTCTCTTTATGATAGTCAAAGATGCTTACTACGTAAAATCAAATCATTTTTGATATTATTATTAGTGCATAGTGTAGAAAATATTTCGAAGGTAGAATATAAATCTTAGCCAGCATAGGTACCATTATATTATGCCTACTATAGCTGCCATATTAGATGGCAGATTCTACAACTAAAACCGTACAAGGTTCGTATTGTTTCTTTGGATTTCCAATAAATGGTCAGGCCAAGGAACTTCCCATTGCCACATGAAAACGCCTCTGGAATGACGTCCCGAGAACCTAACCGGATCTCTGCCAACACAAGGTCGGGTTACCTTTCAAACTAGGTAACTACTGACACGAATATGCCATCCCCCGATCGTAACCGATCTATATCCGAGGATCCTCGATTTCCAACAACCACAAAGTAATAAATTTGCAGCACAACATAGGTTAAGTATCTGGGCTCCATACCATGATACCACCTCTATCCAGAAGGAATGACATACACTTAAGGGCGCTACCCCCGACAACCTTACTGCATCCTTCCTGTTTTGACCATTTCCGGGGTGTGAGGTCCCACGAAGTCTCGTCCACAAAGCTACGATTTATACAAAAGCTGTGCTTTGATCATCAAATGCTCAACAACATTTCGTATGCCACATTACCAATTTGGGAATGTATCACTAGTAACCATCAACTACATAACCTCTAAGGGTGTTAAGCTAAGAGAATAAATTCTCCGCCACCAACGGAAATATATTTGATAGAAACCAGTTTTACATCTCAAATTGTAATGTCAGATACACATCCATACAAGTCGTTCCGGGATCGAACAGAACCGAAGGCACTTCCAAAGAATCCTTGCAATCCGGATATTCACTAATCACGTTCGGACTTCCCCTCACATAGGGAATCTCTATACCGGGGCCATTCGGTGCAGAGACATTCGACGGTAATCCTTCTGTTTTCAAAAATATCCGGTCTTCAAGACCGGTCATCAAATGCAATCCATAACGACGTATCACATATTCGGAATGGGTTATACGACCCCAATGTCCTTTCCCGGCTAACCCGAATAGTGGGCGCTTATTCAAAAATAAGTGTGGCATTCAAATTCAAGCAAATCACAACAAATACCCATTCAAAGGTAATTATTGATAGTCGGTTATTGAACTATCAATGGATATGCACAACATCACCAGATTCCAAATAATTTTCCAAATTATTTATTTTCCAAAAATATCTTTACAAGATATATAATTTCAATAATTCAAAAATAAATCAATATTTATTTTTAAACAAATTTCCCTTTCTTTTATAAATTCCATAGTAAATTTATATTTCACAATATCTACTGATATACGATTTTCAATTGATTTCAAATATTCATTTTCAATTTATCTTTACAAAGATAAATTCTCAAAAACATTTCATTTCATATTGGAAAAGCATTTCCATACTTATTAAAAATAAGTAGTTCACAAATCTATTTATTTTCAACACTTGGAAAAATATTCAATATACTTAAATCACAATCAAGTATATATTTTATTCTTTAAGGAAAGTGTTCTTTTAAACACATTTATTTGAGTCAAAACGAATGTTACGTAAAACATCGTTACGACAACTCAAAATCATTAGTATAGGGATTCGAAGTTAAGATAGATATATAAATCCCAATACTATATAAAACATTTCCTTCCGGAAACCATTTACTATAACAACAGTGTTATAGTCCACCATTTCCTTCTATTTCTCGAAAACGTCTATTTCAACAATGAATGTTGAAATCTATGGTTTCAAACCTTAATAATTTAAGACATCGTTAAATCGTTTTAATTCTATTTAAAATATCACATCCAAAACAATTTCTTTAACATATTATTCACTATCCAAAAACGTGAATATACTTTGTTAACCAATTTCATCATTTCTATACATTTTATTCTAAAGGATTATCCATTGTCCAAAATCGTGGATATAACTCCTTTAATAATTTCTACATTACTTTATCAAATTCAATTGATTTGGATTTATAAAACAATGTTTATAAATCCTATTTATATTTATTTTATAACAACTTCAATTTATAAATCTCCTTTATTAACCTATTCAATTTATAACTCAATTATATACCAAAAGTCCATATTATAAGTTAAATACTTATAATTTATTTGTTTACAAAATCATTCTTTTAAACTTCCCAAATTATAAATCTTATAACTTATAAGATTTTATTTATAACCTTATTTTCAACATTGAACTCCTTTTGGAATTCTATTATTTCGATTTATAAAATATATATTTTATAAATCTCATCTATAAACCATTTATTTTTATTCAAAAATCTCATTTAAAATGTCAAATCTGATTTATAAGTTAATTACCCATAAATCTTTTATTTTACAAAATCTATTCATTTTATAACTTCACAATTTATAAGTCTATAAATTTCGTTCACTTATGAAATCCATTTTTTTTTCATTTTAACACTTATAAAAATTCGTTTTATAATTCCTATATTTTTTATTTATAAATATTAATCTTAGAAATCTTTTATATAAACCGTTTATAATGATTCAAAAATCTCAATTTAAATAAACCAATCGTTTTAAATAATTTACAAAACGTTATTTAAAACTTATATAACTCCAAAAACGTACTTAAGTACTATTTTCCAAAAATATAACTTTTATAACAATAAAATTATAATGTTTATTTATTTTAACAATTCAAAATTTAATAAAACGTATACTTTCAAACATCACTTTAAAAATCCTTTTAAGATTCCAAAATTGGCCCAATGATGCTACACACCAAATAGTCAATCATGACAACAACGACATCATATATCTGTATATGATAATCAACAAATATCAAAATATCTATAATCAAATAAATACTGTTGAGGAATCCAGTTGGATCCCTCCAACCTGTTTCCCTACATCCACAAACATTAGCACAATACCAATTCCGTTTCCAAACGAAATATCGCGGTATATAGGATTTAAAACATTATCCGCTATTATACGGCGTAATAGGGTCTCATCCGCTATATAATGCGGGAAAACAACTCCAAGTACATAAATAATACCAATTTCACTGTACTATGAAATATTCGCGGTATATGTTTTTAATAAATAACCTCCGCTTACTAACGGCGTATAATGTCTATTTCAACAATCAATAGACAACAATCATCATTCAAACATGCAATCAAGAATTTTAAATCTAACTATTTAAAATTAAAATCGAAACCGATTCGATTGAGTGAGAAGTTCTCACCTTGCTTTCAATTCAGTTTTTGCATTTTATTTCGAATAAAATTAAACACGCGTTTAAATTTACCCGAAATTCTCACTAGTTCCAAACGACTCCAATCCTGTTCCATAGCGTAATGTTCGTCCATACGAACCCAACGCAACTTGTTTCGTAATTTTTTGACCTCGTACAAAGAAGTTATGACGTTACAAAGATTACACGAATTTTAATATAATAATTTACACTTTTTATTTTCAATTTTAAACCTTGCAACGATCTGGGCCATGCAAATCTGAGACTCAGATCCAGGCCGCGAAAAATGCTTCTTCTCCATAAAAAAAAAAACGCGTGCGTCCCTGTCCATTTCTCCTGTGCGTGAACCCAATGAGCCCCACCTTCGTTTAATTTCGCACCCATCTACGAACGTTTCTACATTGATCAAGCAACATCATTTCGAAGCCAACGTTGAGCTCGACCTTCGGCTATAATATCATATGGGTCGGCCACCCCTAGGCTCGGCAAAACGAAGATGAACGTCCGCCCTTCCATGGCCGATTACGACGAATCCGAGCCATTTCAACGCAAATCCACCGTTGGATGTGAAGTACTTGGTGAGCTCTTCAATTTGTTAGTTGGAAGTTTCGGCTAAATATTTACGGATTGGAAGACAATTGGAGGGGAAGGTGATTGTTTTCCGGCCATTGGTATAAAGAATGACGGCTGAGACATTTAGGGTTAGGGTTTTGATTAATTTGTGAAAATAATGAATGTTTGTGGCCTTTTATAGAAAATATTTCAAATTACTATTCATTCGGAATTTCCGAACTCCAAATCTCGCACGGTGACTGGCGTTTCTATGGTTTATCCCATGTTTTGAACACAATGGAATAGATTCCGGAGGCTAAGTCGATCATCTGTGCGAGTTACGGCAATAAACGATCAATTTTAAATTAAATCGATTTAAACGAATTTCTATGCATTTTGGCTTGCCCCGGACAAACCATAAATCCGATTGACACGAAATTTGAAACCATACAATAATATAACATTACAGATCTGATGAAACTGGTTTCGTCGAAATCTGAGACTGTTTGAAAAATAGCTATTTTAACTCGTCAATTGAATATTAAAATATTCAATTTTCACAAATTAATTTTAAATTCGATTTTAAAAGTTCTATAACATCATTCTAACTCCAATATAATTAAATAAAATTTTACAAATCATTTTTAATCATTTTTAACCCTAATTTTAAATTATTTACGTAATTTCAACTATTAAATTATCGATTTAATTAACCAATTAAATCCAATTATTCGAAATAAAATTTATTCGACTGTTTAATTTCACTTATTAATATTTAAATTCAATTAAATATACAAATTTTAATTGATAGAAATTCTGGGTCGTTACAATTTTAAACTATTTCTATGAAGTTTGAAAAGAAATTGAAAAACAAGTCAAAACTAGGCGCGTCGCGTAGTGGTCGTTCACGATTTCGAGCCGAAGATTTCAAATGAGTATACGAAATAAAATATAGCTTGGAATTATACGATATAAGAATTTTTCAGACGATTATATCAATGGTTTTTAAGCTAAGAAAGACAATCAAGATTTCATTAAGTGGACTTTAAAATACAAGCAAATCAAGTTTTCGGCAAAATCGCGCTTTGGCGGTTCGGTGGCCAAAGTTGCAAATGTTCTAAATATACATTTTTAAATGTTTAAAAATATGAAATAAATTGTATAAGTCATTTAAAATGATTTAAAAGTGGTTTTGTAACATTCCGGATTTTAGCCAAGTTTAATTTGATAATTAATTTAATTTTTTTGAATTTAATCATGAGTTTAATAGTGAATTAATTAGAATTTATCAGAATAAATATATTGAAAATAAAATTTTGATTTGAAATTCATATTTTGTAAATAAATTAGATTTAAAAAACTCTATATTTAAAATTTATAAAAGTTCATTTTCTAATATATATCTGTATTTGGAAGTTGTAAATTGAGATTAATATAATAATTTTCTAAAAAATTAATTAAAGTTAAATTACTCATTTTTAACACCAGTATTTGTTTATAGTTATCAATTTAAGTATAATATCTTAATAAAAAACTTAGAATGAGATTTATAAAAGGATTTAAAGACACTTTCTTTCATATTTGAAATAAATGTAGTTGTATATGTATAAAAGTAAGAGTATAAATACAAAAGTGTCAATTTATTACACAAGGGTTTAAAAAAATTATAATATTATTTAAAGGAGGATTTAAACATAAAAATACATTTATTTTATTATAGAAATACAAGTGGCAAGAAAATGATTTTTCTTTTAATCTAAAATTTATAAAATATGAGTAAGAAATAAACCAGGCTATCTTCAAAATTTCTTCTTTCATTCACTTACAAGCTGAATATTAAAAAGTAAAACCAAAAATTAAAATCTGAAGAAATCAAAACCAGATTCGAGTTCAAAAACGAAACAGAAAAAAGAAGAAACAAAAACCTGGAAAAAAAATCAATTCAAGTTACTAACCTGAGCAAAATTGCAAAATCTGGAGTGAAAATAAATCAAACAGTGAGCTTGTGAAAATCAAAGATTAGTTTCAACTTCAATACATTAGATCTTTAGATTAAGACCATTTCATTTTTAAAAGCAAATCAAGCTTCCAGTTAGAACTTAGTCTCTGTCTTCAAAATTGGTGAGCAAATTTTTATTTCAAAACCTTTAATTTATAATTAAAATGCCTATGATTGATTCCTGAAGTATAGTAGCTGCATGAATGTAAATATATATATCTATATATATTTTTGTGATGCATGCCTGTGTATATAAGTATATACCCTGTATATCAACAGACCCAAATCCACCAGAGGAAGAAAACTCATAACCTCTTCGAATAATATAATTTAGATTATGATGTCTGAATGAATTTTTTTTATAACATTTTGACTTAAATTTTAAAAATAATTCCAAGTTGAAATATTTATATAATGTTTAGAAAATTGGATAATACAGTGATAACTTAATTCAAGTCAAAAATCGATGATTACGATTTCTTGTTTGGATTTCATGAGGTGATTGGTAATAGGAAACTATGATTTTAGAGCATGGTTTCAAGATTTTTAGATTGGGAATTGTCGAGTTAAATCAAGTTGAACGAATTTTAAACTTTCGCCAAATTCCGACGATCGGCGTGAATAGGATCATCAGGGTTGGGACTGAAGGTGGCTAAGGGTTTAGTGATCACCGAAAAATACTGGAGGAATTTATTATCGATCATGGCAGCAGTTCGACGAAGATTTAGGATTTAGGAATAGTTTTTGGTTGATGTTGGAAATGTGGGTCGTTCGACGAAGAGGTAGCATCGGAGTCGTCGGGACTTTGGGGGATCGATGTGTTGTGATCTGGTGCAGCTTTGGGTGAGATAGCAAGGTGGTTGGTTGTAAAGGCCCATTTTCCCGTACTCTTTGAATTGACAATAAACCACACATGTCCAACTCAAATTGCACGAAAAGATGGATCTTTAAGGTTAATAAAGAAAAGTAGACAGAACAGAATCTCACACGTATGTAATAACATATATTATTTCAATAATAATCTTTACAGCGGAAAATTTTAAAATACACTATCAGAGTCTAACCTAGATTCAGCTTGGACAGTTATAAACATCTGTCCTTACAGTTGCTGACAAACATCATACAAAATACACTAAGTACAACGGATAATAGAATACGTCCATAAGTCAATGAATATCTCCAGCTCCCCTCTGGAAACTCCAACCGTCTTCGACCAACCTGAAACTACTCGGATCTGACCCAAGTATTGAAAATACCCGGATCAGGCTTGATAAACCGGCGTGAGAAAAACTTAATAATAAATGACAGTGTCATATGTCAGCCTTTGGATAAAATCCTTTGAAATAAATAATATCTCATAAGACCACGCCCACACATAAACACAGACGGGTTTTTACCTTATTATAACTAAAATACTTTTATATCAAAACATTTGATATTATTTCTAATGACATCTATTTGAATTTTTTTGCAAATAAACATATTAATCTTAGCCGAAATTGTTACCATTATTAAATTCCAGCATACTAGGCTCTATAAACAAAACCGTAGGTTCTTATTGGAGAATGGATTTCCATACAAATGACCAGGCGCAGGATTTACCTTCCAAAATGGGTATACTTCTGGATGGATGTCCCGAGAAACCATCACACAGCTTCTCTACCAACAAAAGACCGGCCCACCTCTATAACTAGATAGTACCGAATATGTCATCTCTCGGTCATTACCGACCTTTATTCGAGAGCTCTCTTTCCATACACCACATTAATTAACATCCCGAACGTCATAGCGGGAAGAAATATATCTAGAAGGGGATGATCATACCCTAATTGGAAATGACTCACTTAGCCTTGCTGCACCTTGTTGAGTCAAGATTTTTATAGAGTTTTGATTTCTGACAAAGGAATAAGCCGTGATCGACAAAAAGAAGTTATTCATTTAAGAAACACAAAGAGCTCCATATATTAGAGGTTGATTATTTGGTATGTTAGTAATTTATGTTAAAATCTATCCTCAAATAATCATATAACTTCAATCTTTCAATATATATACATATGCACATTAACTGTGCAAATTGGACTAAACCGGTCGACCGGTTGAAAATAAGGTGGTCGACCGTTTTTGCCCAGAATGCACAGATAACATGCACACATGCACATAACGTATATATATTTGAATTCCTGTCTACCGGTCCATTTTTGACCTGTCGACCGTTTTTAAACAGAAAGCAACTTTTCCAAAAGACACTTCTCTTCTCCAAAGGTTGCATCTCCTATCTTTCATCAATGATCATAACTCTTAATGGCAACTGTTCACAAAGAGTTACAACTATTTTTCTCTATATATACTCATCTAAATCATTGATTCAAACATAAGTTTTTACACGATCATATATGCTCTCTAATCTAATCTCTAACACTCCTGCATTCTAAAAATTAATTTAGCTTATTGAATCATTGAATTTATTTCATATCTTTTGATTCAATAAGTAAATACCTTCTTTAATCTTTACAAAACATCATTCATATTCTTTGAGGATAAGATTATAGGAAGGGTGTACTGCTAGTGACAAATCCGTGTTTTCAAGAACACAAGTTGTCAACAACAATTGTATTTGTTCTTTTGTTGAAGTCCTCTGTGTTGTAAGAGGCAAGTGTTGAAGTCCTCAGTGTATTAGAGGCGTGAAATCCCGTTCGGCTGTTCGGGTATTGTAAACCTGTTCCTCCGGGTGAAGCGAGGTAGTTAATAGTGAAAATCCAGATAGAAGTCTGGGACTGGACGTAGGACGGTGCTCCGAACCAGTATAAAAATCTCTGGTGTGATTTTTCTATTTTTTATTTACTATGCTATTATCATCTATTTCCGCATTTGTATTGTAATCCATATTACACGATCCGTGTATACTATATTAGCACATATAATTGTATACACACCGCACTTTCATTTGGTATCATAGCACGGTCATCATATAACCGTAACACAGTTATTTGATATACTCTTGTAATATGGCAAATAACGCAAGTACTAGCACTCAAAACACCACTTACACAGAAGGTCAATCGACACAAAGACCTCCATTTTTCAATGGTCTTAACTATAGTTATTGGGCAACACGTATGTCATTCTTTATGCAATCAAGTAGCTATGATGCTTGGAATGCTACTCAAAGAGAAATAGTGAATCCAACAACTGATTATTCAGAATGGACTGCTGCTGAGAAAATGGCAGCAGCCGTAAATGCAAGAGCAATAAATATGTTGTTCTGTGCATTAGACCAAAATGAATATAACCGTGTTAGCATCTGCACTACTGCATATCAAATTTGGCAAACGCTAAAAATCACTCATGAAGGTACTAACAAGGTTAAACAAGCCAAAATAGCAATGCTGAAAAGTCAATTTCAAAATTTCAAAATGAAACCAAATGAGACAATCAATGAAATGTATTCACGGTTTCAAACTATTCACCATGCACTTATTGGCTTAGGACAAAAATATTCTGATTTTGATGTTGTTTCAACAGTCCTACATTCTCTGACTAGTGAATGGGAAGGAAAAGTATTGGCAATTGAAGAAGCTAATGACCTTTCCGTCATGAAGCCAGATGAATTGATAGGAAATTTAATGTCATATGAAGCAAATGTGCAGGCTAGAAAAGAACAGAAAGAAGAAAAGAAAAATGTAGCATTTCATGTTGAGAAAGATGAAAATGAATCGGATTCTGAAGACGAAGATTTGGCATTCATTGCAAAAGGATTCAAAAAATTCCTAAAATATCGAAAAGCCAGTCGCTACAATAAAAGGAAACCTGGATCAAATAAACCATCTTCATCTGCTATAGAATGTTTCAACTGCCATAAAAAGGGACACATGCAGAAGGATTGTCCAGAACAAAAGAAGAAGTCAGAAAATGACAAATTCAAATATAAGAAGGACAAATCAAAGAAACGAGCCTTCTCAGTAACATGGGATGACTCAGAGTCATCTTCATCAGAAAGTGAAAGTGATTCGGAGAATGAACAAGCTAATGTTTGTTTTATGGCAACAGAAGATGAGGTACAAATTCCTACATTTGATGAATTACTTGATATTAATGCTGAATTGATAGTCAAATATAAAGACTTAAAACGTCAATTAAAAGTAGTCAAAGCAGATTTAAGTAGAGCAGAGTTTGAACGAGATATGTTAAAAGATGAGAAGAAAATATTAGAAGAAGAACTTGAAAATATTCAAGAATCATCATCTAATGTTGACTCTCAAATATCTCTTTTGAGTCAAGAAATAGAAGCTCAAAAAGAGAAAAATAATGCCCTCACTACTGAAAATCATGAACTTAAAGCAAAAGTCAAAATTCTAGACCTAGAAAAAGCTAGTTTACAAACAAAGTTTGATGACATTACTCAAAATGTTTCTAACTTTAACAAAGGTCGAGAAAATTTGACTAAAATCATTGAAAGTTCACAATCTATTTCAGATAAACAAGGTTTGGGATATAACAAACATGAAACTAAGAAACATCTTAGAAATAAAAGGAAGAAGAAAGTACAAAAAACTGAAGCTAAGAAAAATCTTAGTTTATTATATTTCAAACCAAAACCAATAGTGAAATTTCAAAAGAAAGATGTCAAGACTATCAAAATATGGGTTCCTAAAACAAATAACAATTTGATTAGGAACAAATACATTCAGCAATTCATGAATACTGTGCATCTTAATAATAATTATATATATAAAGGGGATACCGGACCCATATGGGTTTGGACTCCTAAGACCTAACTCTTAGGACCCTATAAAAAGTGGGTACCATGGACTTAATTCTATTTTTTGCAGGTCCTACTTAAGAAAAGAGGAAAATGGATATTCTGGCTGATATACTCCTATATTATTCCATTATCTATTATTCCTTTTTGTCGATGACAAAGGGGGAGAAAGTGCTAACAATTATTTGCAGGAATATATATATATATATAGACAAAATATCAAGGGGAGATCACATATTCAGGGGGAGATTCAGAACTTCAGATATATGTTGTCATCAATCAAAAAGGGGGAGAATGTTGAGTCAAGATTTTTGTCATCAATCAAAAAGGGGGAGAATGTTGAGTCAAGATTTTTATAGAGTTTTGATTTCTGACAAAGGAATAAGCCGTGATCGACAAAAAGAAGTTATTCATTGAAGAAACACAAAGAGCTCCATATATTAGAGGTTGATTATTTGGTATGTTAGTAATTTATGTTAGAAATCTATCCTCAAATAATCATATAACTTCAATCTTTCAATATATATACATGTGCACATTAACTGTGCAAATTGGACTAAACCGGTCGACCGGTTGAAAATAAGGTGGTCGACCGTTTTTTCCCAGAATGCACAGATAACATGCACACATGCACATAACGTATATATATTTGAATTCCTGTCTACCGGTCCATTTTTGACATGTCGACCGTTTTTAAACAGAAAGCAACTTTTCCAAAAGACACTTCTCTTCTCCAAAGGTTGCATCTCCTATCTTTCATCAATGATCATAACTCTTAATGGCAACTGTTCACAAAGAGTTACAACTATTTTTCTCTATATATACTCATCTAAATCATTGATTCAAACAAAAGTTTTTACACGATCATATATGCTCTCTAATCTAATCTCTAACACTCCTGTATTCTAAAAATTAATTTAGCTTATTGAATCATTGAAATTATTTCATATCTTTTGATTCAATAAGTAAATACCTTCTTTAATCTTTACAAAACATCATTCATATTCTTTGAGGATAAGATTATAGGAAGGGTGTACTACTAGTGACAAATCCGTGTTTTCAAGAACACAAGTTGTCAACAACAATTGTATTTGTTTTTTGTTGAAGTCCTCGTGTTGTAAGAGGCAAGTGTTGAAGTCCTCAGTGTATTAGAGGCGTGAAATCCCGTTCGGCTGTTCGGGTATTGTAAACCTGTTCCTCCGGGTGAAGCGAGGTAGTTAATAGTGAAAATCCAGATAGAAGTCTGGGACTGGACGTAGGACGGTGCTCCGAACCAGTATAAAAATCTCTGGTGTGATTTTTCTATTTTCTATTTACAATGCTATTATCATCTATTTCCGCATTTGTATTGTAGTCCATATTACACGATCCGTGTATACTATATTAGCACATATAATTGTATACACACCGCACTTACAATAAAAGTGCTAACAATTATTTGCAGGAATATATATATATAAGACAAAATCTCAGGGGGAGATCACATATTCAGGGGGAGATTCAGAACTTCAGATATATGTTGTCATCAATCAAAAAGGGGGAGAATGTTGAGTCAAGATTTTTATAGAGTTTTGATTTCTGACAAAGGAATAAGCCGTGATCGACAAAAAGAAGTTATTCATTTAAGAAACACAAAGAGCTCCATATATTAGAGGTTGATTATTTGGTATGTTAGTAATTTATGTTAAAATCTATCCTCAAATAATCATATAACTTCAATCTTTCAATATATATACATATGCACATTAACTGTGCAAATTGGACTAAACCGGTCGACCGGTTGAAAATAAGGTGGTCGACCGTTTTTGCCCAGAATGCACAGATAACATGCACACATGCACATAATGTATATATATTTGAATTCCTGTCTACCGGTCCATTTTTGACCTGTCGACCGTTTTTAAACAGAAAGCAACTTTTCCAAAAGACACTTCTCTTCTCCAAAGGTTGCATCTCCTATCTTTCATCAATGATCATAACTCTTAATGGCAACTGTTCACAAAGAGTTACAACTATTTTTCTCTATATATACTCATCTAAATCATTGATTCAAACATAAGTTTTTACACGATCATATATGCTCTCTAATCTAATCTCTAACACTCCTGCATTCTAAAAATTAATTTAGCTTATTGAATCATTGAATTTATTTCATATCTTTTGATTCAATAAGTAAATACCTTCTTTAATCTTTACAAAACATCATTCATATTCTTTGAGGATAAGATTATAGGAAGGGTGTACTGCTAGTGACAAATCCGTGTTTTCAAGAACACAAGTTGTCAACAACAATTGTATTTGTTCTTTTGTTGAAGTCCTCTGTGTTGTAAGAGGCAAGTGTTGAAGTCCTCAGTGTATTAGAGGCGTGAAATCCCGTTCGGCTGTTCGGGTATTGTAAACCTGTTCCTCCGGGTGAAGCGAGGTAGTTAATAGTGAAAATCCAGATAGAAGTCTGGGACTGGACGTAGGACGGTGCTCCGAACCAGTATAAAAATCTCTGGTGTGATTTTTCTATTTTTTATTTACTATGCTATTATCATCTATTTCCGCATTTGTATTGTAATCCATATTACATGATCCGTGTATACTATATTAGCACATATAATTGTATACACACCCCACCTTCATTTGGTATCGGAGCACGGTCATCATATAACCGTAACACAGTTATTTGATATACTCTTGTAATATGGCAAATAACGCAAGTACTAGCACTCAAAACACCACTTACACAGAAGGTCAATCGACACAAAGACCTCCATTTTTCAATGGTCTTAACTATAGTTATTGGGCAACACGTATGTCATTTTTTATGCAATCAAGTAGCTATGATGCTTGGAATGCTACTCAAAGAGAAATAGTGAATCCAACAACTGATTATTCAGAATGGACTGCTGCTGAGAAAATGGCAGCAGCCGTAAATGCAAGAGCAATAAATATGTTGTTCTGTGCATTAGACCAAAATGAATATAACCGTGTTAGCATCTGCACTACTGCATATCAAATTTGGCAAACGCTAAAAATCACTCATGAAGGTACTAACAAGGTTAAACAAGCCAAAATAGCAATGCTGAAAAGTCAATTTCAAAATTTCAAAATGAAACCAAATGAAACAATCAATGACATGTATTCACGGTTTCAAACTATTCACCATGCACTTATTGGGTTAGGACAAAAGTATTCTGATTTTGATGTTGTTTCAACAGTCCTACATTCTCTGACTAATGAATGGGAAGGAAAAGTATTAGCAATTGAAGAAGCTAATGACCTTTCCATCATGAAGCCAGATGAATTGATAGGAAATTTAATGTCCTATGAAGCAAATTTGCAGGCTAGAAAAGAACAGAAAGAAGAAAAGAAAAATGTAGCATTTCATGTTGAGAAAGATGAAAATGAATCAGATTCTGAAGATGAAGATTTGGCGTTCATTGCTAAAGGTTTCAAAAAATTCCTAAAATATCGAAAAGCCAGTCGCTACAATAAAAGGAAACCTGGATCAAATAAACCATCTTCATCTGCTATAGAATGTTTCAACTGCCATAAAAAGGGACACATGCAGAAGGATTGTCCAGAACAAAAGAAGAAGTCAGAAAATGACAAATTCAAATATAAGAAGGACAAATCAAAGAAACGAGCCTTCTCAGTAACATGGGATGATTCAGAGTCATCTTCATCAGAAAGTGAAAGTGATTCGGAGAATGAACAAGCTAATGTTTGTTTTATGGCAACAGAAGATGAGGTACAAATTCCTACATTTGATGAATTACTTGATATTAATGCTGAATTGATAGTCAAATATAAAGACTTAAAACGTCAATTAAAAGTAGTCAAAGCAGATTTAAGTAGAGCAGAGTTTGAACGAGATATGTTAAAAGATGAGAAGAAAATATTAGAAGAAGAACTTGAAAATATTCAAGAATCATCATCTAATGTTGACTCTCAAATATCTCTTTTGAGTCAAGAAATAGAAGCTCAAAAAGAGAAAAATAATGCTCTCACTACTGAAAATCATGAACTTAAAGCAAAAGTCAAAATTCTAGACCTAGAAAAAGCTAGTTTACAAACAAAGTTTGATGACATTACTCAAAATGTTTCTAACTTTAACAAAGGTCGAGAAAATTTGACTAAAATCATTGAAAGTTCACAATCTATTTCAGATAAACAAGGTTTGGGATATAACAAACATGAAACTAAGAAACATCTTAGAAATAAAAGGAAGAAGAAAGTACAAAAAACTGAAGCTAAGAAAAATCTTAGTTTATTATATTTCAAACCAAAAGCAGTTGTGAAATTTCAAAAGAAAGATGTCAAGACTATCAAAATATGGGTTCCTAAAACAAATAACAATTTGATTAGGAACAAATACATTCAGCAATTCATGAATACTGTGCATCTTAATAATAATTATATATATAAAGGGGATACCGGACCCATATGGGTTTGGACTCCTAAGACCTAACTCTTAGGACCCTATAAAAAGTGGGTACCATGGACTTAATTCTATTTTTTGCAGGACCTGCTTAAGAAAAGAGGAAAATGGATATTCTGGTTGATATACTCCTATATTATTCTAGTATCTACTACTCCTTTTTGTCGATGACAAAGGGGGAGAAAGTGCTAACAATTATTTGCAGGAATATATATATATATAAGACAAAATCTCAGGGGGAGATCACATATTCAGGGGGAGATTCAGAACTTCAGATATATGTTGTCATCAATCAAAAAGGGGGAGAATGTTGAGTCAAGATTTTTATAGAGTTTTGATTTCTGACAAAGGAATAAGCCGTGATCGACAAAAAGAAGTTATTCATTTAAGAAACACAAAGAGCTCCATATATTAGAGGTTGATTATTTGGTATGTTAGTAATTTATGTTAAAATCTATCCTCAAATAATCATATAACTTCAATCTTTCAATATATATACATATGCACATTAACTGTGCAAATTGGACTAAACCGGTCGACCGGTTGAAAATAAGGTGGTCGACCGTTTTTGCCCAGAATGCACAGATAACATGCACACATGCACATAACGTATATATATTTGAATTCCTGTCTACCGGTCCATTTTTGACCTGTCGACCGTTTTTAAACAGAAAGCAACTTTTCCAAAAGACACTTCTCTTCTCCAAAGGTTGCATCTCCTATCTTTCATCAATGATCATAACTCTTAATGGCAACTGTTCACAAAGAGTTACAACTATTTTTCTCTATGTATACTCATCTAAATCATTGATTCAAACATAAGTTTTTACACGATCATATATGCTCTCTAATCTAATCTCTAACACTCCTGCATTCTAAAAATTAATTTAGCTTATTGAATCATTGAATTTATTTCATATCTTTTGATTCAATAAGTAAATACCTTCTTTAATCTTTACAAAACATCATTCATATTCTTTGAGGATAAGATTATAGGAAGGGTGTACTGCTAGTGACAAATCCGTGTTTTCAAGAACACAAGTTGTCAACAACAATTGTATTTGTTCTTTTGTTGAAGTCCTCTGTGTTGTAAGAGGAAAGTGTTGAAGTCCTCAGTGTATTAGAGGCGTGAAATCCCGTTCGGCTGTTCGGGTATTGTAAACCTGTTCCTCCGGGTGAAGCGAGGTAGTTAATAGTGAAAATCCAGATAGAAGTCTGGGACTGGACGTAGGACGGTGCTCCGAACCAGTATAAAAATCTCTGGTGTGATTTTTCTATTTTTTATTTACTATGCTATTATCATCTATTTCCGCATTTGTATTGTAATCCATATTACACGATCCGTGTATACTATATTAGCACATATAATTGTATACACACCGCACTTTCACACCTAATCCTGTTTCGGTCATTTTCGATTTGATGAGGCTTAAGGCAAACGATTACCTTTTCACATAGAACATATCACATCTTTGAATGCCACATTGCCATTTCTGTTGACTACTAATTGCCTTCCACAAAATACAACCCTTGAGCTCGTATGTCTCAAGGAGGGTATTAAGCTAAGAGAAGTTGCCTTCTTCGCCATCACTGGCGTACGTTTGTAAAAACCAATGTGCGTAATCTTTAGAAATGCAGTGTCAGACAAACGTCCATACAAGTTGTCCAAAAACAGGGAAACCGAAGGCACTCTCCTACTACCACTAGTAGTGAGTAGTCCTTGCAATCCAAAGAATCTCCACAATGAGGAGACCACTGCTATATATAACTCGGGAGCTACCCAGAGCAAGTCAACAAGCAGTCCTCACGCTATAAAGATCCACGGTCTTCAATCATCTTCAACATGTCTTCACGTTCGAACGTATACATTGGTTCGAAGTGGTTTTCGGATAGGAATCAACCAAATCCGACCCCAATTCCTTCGAAATCCAATTATCGATAAAAAGTGAATATGAGTATACATGATTTATTAAGTCTTTTTTCACTTTAATTCTTCTCATATTATTTTGAAATCTCTTTCTTTTGACTTAGGATAATTCTAAGTAATTCGTTCTTTTTCTTTGGAAAATATCTCAAATTTCCTTACTTAACTTTCAATCAAATTCTTTTAACTTTTAGGCGGGTCAAAAACAATGTTATTTAAGACATCATGTACAATAAACCCTAAATCAATCTTAGCAACATTTTTGAGTAAATTGGATCATACAAATCATTCATTCTGGATATTGCTTAACTTTTGGATAATACCAGTCTTCTTTTATTTTAGAAAACTTAAAAGAATCTTTTTATTTAAGAGCATTCGGGCTTTCCCTTCGATCTGTTGCACCCCTCGCCTAAGAAAATAAAACAAAGGCCATGTAAGTTCAGGGCACTGGTGGCTCGATCCCTAATCTTAGTTAAACACCTTGTTTTATCTTCCCAAATCTCACAGGCGGGACAAATGTACTAGTCGTTTCCGCATACTTAGATTTTCCACTTTATTTTGGAATTGCTTATAAATATTCCAAATTATCTTTCAAAACGTTTAATTATCCCTTTTTAAAACATTCACAATTGATTCTGGGTAACGTCGTTACATTTGAACTCACATTCCAAAAGTTATAGAATTCACAGCATAAAAGTGCTGCGGAAACTGCTATATAAGCTTATTTGATTTAAATCAACTTTTAAACATTCGATAATTAATATTTTCCAATTCAAATCTCTTTCAAATCATTTAAATAGATTTATCATATTTATTTCATATTTTTTCATAATTAAAAATGTTTATTTAAACAGATTTCCTGTTACGGTCACTTAACTGCACTGGCGTGATTTTTCTGGAAAATTTAATTTGACTTAATTCAAAATCTACCTATCGAAACTTTGATGATCTTTCTTCGTTTAAAAGATATGGATATAATAGTCCAGAATTTTCTTATCTCGAAGAATTTCGAGTATATTCCACTCTACACATTCATTTGAACTTTTCGGCGCGAAATTGCGAACTACCGTTGCGCGACGTACCTCGTTTTAACTTATTTTTCAATATTTGAAATAATCTATTCAAATTTGATTTACAAAATCATTATAAATCATTTTAAATCAATATTATCACTTTTTAAAGCATTTAAACTGAATTTTCACTATTACCACATTGTTTTAATATTAAATTTTAAATTCCAATTTCAATTTAATTTCAATTCTAATATCAAATTAAACTCAATTAAAACTTAGATTTCAAATCTAATTTCAATTTAAACTTCAATTCATGCTCAAACTAAACTTCAATTTTCAAAATCGATTTCAATTTCAATTTCACTGTTCATCTCAATTTCAATTTAACTATCCTTTTCAAATCCGTTTCACTTCAAATTTCAAATTCTCTTTTATTTCAACTTTAATTTTACTTCTAAATGAAAAGAGACTTATTTTTCCAAAATATCTCGTATTACTAAAATATGGTCTTATTAATAAAGTGATTACTTAATCAAAATGAACACATCCAATATTCATATTTATCACTAACATAATATCCATTTAACCAATCACATACATATGATTTCAAATCCAATATTCATTATTAATATCATAAAGGGATATATTATCACAATTCACTTAATTTACTAACTATCAAATCATACATATTAATAATCAATTTGGTATAAATATTCTTATGTCATAAGGGTGTAAATGTGATTGTTTTAACATAACTAAAATATTCATTCAAAAGCAATGAGAATTTCTCACCTTTAACCAAAACGTTTAACTTCCTACCAATATTCATTTAATTCAACGCTTCACTAAACCTTTCTAAGCTTTATCATAACCATGCTTCCAAGTGCTCGACCATCTCCATCTCTACTTGCTTTGCTCACGTCCTCCCCTTATCAACTCCCAAACTCACGGTCTAAGTCCCTTTTAAGAAGAGAAGAAGAAGAAGTGAATTAAGAAGAGGTTAGAGAGTAACAAGTAGATTAGTGCTTAAGCACTCCACTATTTTTAACCCTCTTACCTCTCTTAAAGAGGAGAAGCCATTAATGAGCAAAAGAAAGCTCAAAAATGAAGAAGAAGAAGAAGAAGAAGAAGAATGAGATGTGTGAAGAAAATAGGTGAAAGTTTTTAGTGGTATTTATAGCAAAAATTTCCTATGTAAATTACATTTTTAACCTTAGCCAAAATGACTAAAATACCCTTCTACTTTTTGAATTTTCAACTTACTTTCTTTCCTTTTCAAGATGAGAAAGGATGTGCGTTATTGAGAAGAGAAGGTTGGATGTGATGTTAAGTCCTTAAGTAATGATTTTGTCTTTTTTCTTTACTTTTTAAATTACATAATTACCCTTTTGCTCCTTTTCCATGCATACACATAACATCCCATAAATGAGACATGACATATATGTAATGATGTTGTTTGTAAAGATTTAAAAACCTAATTAGTCAAATCATGTCTTTTCACTTTTTACACTTTTTTATGTAAACTTTTCAAAAGTAAAACCTTTTTTTCTTTAGTGCTAAATATAAGGTGTTCAAATAGTTTGTAAAGTTGTATTTATGCATATGTGTATGTTAGAAAATGTATCAAGTAGCAACAACTTGTCGACAACTTGTTTTGGTTGAAAACGGTGTTTTTATCGACAAATTTTACCGTCAAAATTTGACCTTTATGTTAAGCTATATATTGATGTAAACCAAACTTTAAAATAAACTTTTTGCTTCTTTAAATAAATAAAAACATGTCTCTTTATATTTTAAAATCGTATTTAATTAATATCAAAATCTCTAATTTTACAGTGTATGTAAAACTGACAAAATGCGACAAATTTTGGTTGTTTTTGTAAAACGATTATCAATACTCTTTTAAATCTTTTAATATACTTTTATTATCTTTATTAGATGTTTTAAATAAGATTTACCTCTTTAAATAAATATTTATGCCTATTTATTTAAGCCTTTATTTATTATTAACAAAACTTTTGTCGATTTGTTCTAAAATCCAAATTTATACTTTTTAATTTATTAACTATAAGAATAGATAATTATTTATTATATATAATATATTTATTTAAGTTTTAAATTCCTTTTTAAATTAAAATGAACGAAATCTCTTATTTCCGAAGTAGCGAAATTACGGGTCGTTACATTGGTGATTGAGATCGTCATCGGCGATGGGTTTTTTTTGATTTGGGGTTGGGTTCTAGTTCGATCGACAAGCTCGTTATCGATACATGACGAAATCATGGAATCTGGGTTTTTGTGAGCTTAGGCAAATCGTCGACGATGTGTTCGAGGCAACGGAGTTGATCGGATCGTCGACAAAGTGATGTACACGTGCACGCGAGCACCTTTGTGTCAGGTCTTGTATGATGGTATCGGGGAAGATGAAGGAACTCGAGACGATCTCGAGTTTGTTGCGTGAGTGGCTCGAAGTCATTCGTATGTTGGCTCAAAGGATTTAGAGCAGGAAATTTAGCTCAGAGATGAATTTTTCTTAGCTCGGGATTTTTATTTTTAAGTTTCAGGTTTTAAAATTTTAAAGGAAAAGATATACCAGGTTTTAAATTTTATAAATGATAACCAAATTTCTAAAGTAATTTATTAAAAACAAGTTTAAACAAATTTTTCAAGGATTTAATTCTAAAGTAAAATGTTTAAAATTTGTTTTGGTTTGAAATAATTATATATTAGATAATTTTATAATTAATTTATTAAATGTTTCCATGTGTAATTTAATAAAGATTTAATTAAATAATTAATTAAGGAAATGGGTTTATCTTTACTAAATTAAGTTCTTGATTTATTAAGAATCATTTATTGGTGAATAAAGAATAATCAATTATTGAATGGGATAAATTAAAGTTTAACTAATAGTTAATTACTTAATTAATCAAGGTGATTGATTAATGAATAATTATTTAGTGTTATTAAATAAAGGGTTAATTTGTTAATGAAAGTAATCAAAGATTGATTACTTACTTAATGGCATTAATTAGGGTGATTAATTAACGTAATTAATTAAAGGTAGTTAATTAAAGTGACTAACTAAGGAGAATTAACCCATGTGATTAATTAATGTGATTTAATTAAGGTTAATTAATTAATTTAGATTAATTAATGTATGTAATTAAGGATAATTAATTACTTAAAAGATAATTACTTAATTAAAAGTAATTAATTAAAGATTAAAGTTAATTAATCAAGTGATTAAAGGATAATTACTCAAAGTAATTAATTTATGATTTATTAATATAAGTGATTAGGATAATCACTTATTGTAATTAATTAAGGATAAGTAATTTAATGGTAATTAATTAAGGGTAATTAATTTAAAGGATAATTAAATAATTAAAGGTTAATTATTTAATGTTTAAAGATTGACTTAATTATTAATTAAGGATAATTAATTAATAATTTAAGGTAAATTAATTTATTACTAAAGGTTAATTAATTTAAAATAATTTGTAATTAATTAATATTAATTAACCGGATTAGGGTTTATTCATAAGTAATTACTCTGATTTAAATTAATCAGATAATTAATTGATCTTGCTTATGAATGTTTGGATTCTATTGAATGTTGAATTATTTGATATCCCTGATGTGTGATACTTTGTGATATGAATTATTTTGATTTGAGCTGTGATGAATGTAATTTATTTATCTATGATGAATTTATACTATTATCTATGAATCTGTGAATAAAGATAAGCGTTATAAGATTATACCGCTTATCGATATTGTTGTGTTTGGATTGTAATGATTGATGATGTTGCACTATTGTGTAAAACCCCTGGACTACACCATACACACACAAATATGGATTGCACGAGGGAATCAGTTATGTCACAGATATTTGAATTTAATATTATTTTATTCAAAATAATGAAATGGTTTTAAAGATGAATTTTGAATTCAAGTGGTTTGGAAATGGAATTCGATTAAATATGAAAAGCTTTTGAAATTTTTTTTGAAGATAAAAGTTATTTTGAATAACTTGATAAAGTTTTGAAATTTAAATAGTTTGATTTGAATTTGAATCCATGATTTGAAATCGAGTTCTATGAATATACATTTGGGAATTATGGTTTAGAAGTGTTATACAAGTTATATAATGTATTTGTATGGGTTTATAAACCATTTTAAAAGTATTATTTTGGGAATTTAAATTTAACACAAGTTTATACTTTAAAGATATAACTTGAATATATTTGATCGGACTTTTCCAAAACGGAAAGGATTGTTTTCAAACGATAATTGCTTTCCTATTAATGAAAGAATTTCCATTTTTGTGGAAAGGGTTTCCAAGTTATGAATGAATCTTTGGAAATGGTTTTGAAAGTTATGGATTGAGTCTTTGATTTAAAGATTGGATGGGTTAATTCAATTTGAAATGGAAATTGTTTTGAAAGGCTATGAATGAATCTTTGTTAAAGATTAGTGAACTTTGTTTTTGAATTTAAGAGGATCTAAAAGGTGTATCTTTTGTATAAAAGATTTGAATTGTAAATAATTTTAAAAGCTATTAATTAATCTTTGTGGAAGATTGGTGAACTTCGTGAAGTGAATCTTTTTGTTTAAAGATTAGAAAATGGTAATTTGTTTAAACCATTTGAAGGAAAGTTTTGGGCTTTAAGTTGTGACTTAAGTGGGATCCCATTATCCATATGTTTTTAAATAGTGCGCTCATTATTCGGTTTAGCTGGGAGAGGACTTTGTGTCATATAACCCATTCTGAATAATGATACGATGTAAATGGATAGCATTTGAAGACTGGTGGTGAAGACCAGGTATTTTCGAGAACGAAAGGATCACCCATCGAATGTCTCGGCACTGATTCGCTTCGGTATAGAGATATCCATATATGATGGATAGTCCGATCGGGATTGTGAATACCCGAATTGAAAGGGCTTCTTTGTAAAGTGCCTTCGGTTTTGTTCGAACCCGAAACAGACTTGTATGGTTGTATGTCTGACGTTACATTTTAAGATGTAAAGCTGGTTTCAATCAAATACATTTCTGTTTGGTGGCTGTAACGTGTCGATTTTTCGTTGCCGAAAAACCGAATAGTTATGGGTTTTAAAAAGAATTTAAGAAAAGAAGAAGAGAGAAAAAGAAGAAAGATGGAGGGAAAAGAAGATAGAAAATTTTAGATAGAAGAAAAAGAGAATAGAGGAAAAAGAAAAACAGAAGAAAATAGGACGGAATAGAAAACAGAAAATAGAAATTAGAACAGAACAACAGAATCTCACAATTCGCAGCGGAACAACATATAATAATAAATGAATAATCTTTAAACAAAGAACTATATCAGTTATTACATTTCATACATCATATCATCATCAGAGTGTACAACAATATACAACAACAAACAGCGGAAAAAGAAATACTATATACTAGTAATACGCCATGCCATCCAGCTTGCCTCCAGCAATTCCAGAATATCCAGAATATCCTGATATACCTAACTCTTAACTGCCCGTGTGGAAATTGGTGGGCACCCAGAGTTTAGGAAGGAAAACAATAAACTCCAAGTCAGTCATGTGACTGGTGTGATAACTCAAAACAGTTTATTTAACTTTAAAATCAAAATAGAGAGATATTTTTAAATTCAATTCGCAATGCTTTTAAAAATGAGACTACCATAAGGCCTCCCGCACACACACACATGCAAACGCAGAATCGGAGGAGATTTCTCCTTATGATAGCCAAAGATGCTTGATACGCATTAAAAGAACATTTGATATTATTACTAGTGCATAGTATAGAGAAAAATTCATTTCGAAAGTAGAATATAAATCTTAGCCAACATACGACCATTATCGTATGCCTACTATAGCTACCATCCAAATAGTGTTGCGACACCATAAGTGAATAGCAGGTTCTACAACTAATACCGTACAAGTTTCGTATTGGGAATTGGATTTCCAACAAATGGTCAGGCCAAGGAACTTCCCATTGCCACATGAGAATGCCTCTGGAAAGACATCCCCGAGAACCAAACCGGAACTCTACCAACACAAGGCCGGGTTACCCCTAACTGGGTAACTACTGACACGAGCACGCCATTCCCCGATCGTAAACGACCTTTCTCACGGGATCCCGATAGCCAACAACCACAAAGTAATAAATTCGCAGTAACCACATAGGTTAAATATCTGGGCTCCATACCATGATACCACCTCTATCCAGAAGGAAATGTACATACCCTAAAGGGTGCTACCCCTCATAACCTTGCTGCTTCTTTCCTGTTTTGACCATTTCCGGGGTGTGAGGTTCGACGAAGTCACGTCCACAAAAACATACTTTATACAAAAGCCATGCTTTGGGTCAACAAATGATCAACACAATGATCATCAAGATAGACGATCAAATAAATGATCCTATCACAATAATCAACACAATGATCATTTCAGCATCACTCAGCATATCACATTACCAAATTGGGAATATATTGCTGATAACTTCAACTATATAACCTCTGAGCTCGTACGTCTCAGAGAAGGGTGTTAAGCTAAAAGAATAAATTCTCCGCCACCACAGAAGTATATTTGAAAGAAATCGGCTTTACATTCTCAACTTGTAATGTCAGACACACAATCCATACAAGTCTGTTCCGGGCTCGAACAGAACCGAAGGCACTTACAAAGAAGTCCTTGCAATCCGAATAATCTCTAATCACGTTCGGATTTCCCATCACATATGGAGATCTCAATACCAGGGATCAGCCAGTGCAGAGACAATCAACAAGAAACCCTTTCGTTTTCGAAAATATCCGGTCTTCAACACCGATCTTCGAATGCAATTCATAACGACGTATCACATATTCGGAATGGGTTATACGACCCCAAGGTCCTTTCCCGGTTAACCCGAATAGTGAGCGCTTATTTTTAAAAAAAATAAGTGTGGCATTCAAATTCAAGCAATTCACAACAAATACCTATTTAAAGGTAAATATTGATAGTCGGTTATTGAACTATCAATAGATATGCCAACATCACCAGATTCCAAATAATTTTCCAAAATATTTATTTCACAAAAATATCTTTACAAGATATATAGTTTTCACACTTCAAAAATAAATCAACATTTATTTTCAAACAAATCCCCTTTTTTATTTATAAATTCTATATTGAATTTACATTCCAAAATATTTATGAATATACGATTGCTATTTTTCATTTTCAATTTATCTTCAAAAAGGTAAATTCTCTAAACTTTCCATTTCACATTGGAAAAACAATTTCCATACTTATTTATTTTATAAGTAATTCATAAATCTTTTATTTTCAACCTTAGAAAATATTTCATATACTTTAATCGAAATTAAGTATATATTTCATCCTTTAAGAAAATCATTCTCTTAAACATATTTATTTGGGCCAAAACGAATGTTGCGTAAAACATCGTTACGACAACCCAAATTCACTAGTATAGGGATTCGAAATTAAAATAGATATATAAATCCCAATACTATACAAAACATTCCTTTTCGGAAATCATTTATTATAACAACAGTGTTATAATCCACTATTTCCTTTTATTTCCCGAAAACATTTATTTCAACAATAAATGTTGAAATCTATGGTTTCAAATCTCAACACCTTCTTAAAACATCTTTAGATTGTTTTAATTCTATTTCAAACATCACTTCCAAAATAATTTCTTTAACTTATTATTCACTATTCAAAAACGTGAATATTCTTTGTTAATAAATTTCATCATTTCTATTCATTTTATTTTAAAGAATTATTCACTGTCTAAAACATGAATATAGCTCTATAAATAAATTACAACAATTTTACTTATCAAAATAAGTCATTTCGAATTTATAAAACAACGTTTATAATTTCTATTTCTATTTATTTTTATAACAACTTCCTTTTATAAATTTCCTTTATAAATCTATTCAGTTTCATATCTCAATGATATACTAAAATTTCATATTATAAGTTAAATACTTATAATTTATTTGTTTATAAAATCGTTCCTTTAAACTTCATAATTATAAATCTTATAACTTATAAGATTCAATTATTTATCCAAATTCCATTCCTTTAATAACTTTATGAATTTTATTTTGTTTTCCTTTACAAATTTTATAAACCTACTATTTATAAAATTCTATTTATAACTTCATCGTTATAACCCCATAAATTTCATTCATTTGTGAAATTCATTCACAATTCATTCTAACTCTTATAAAAGCTCGTTTAATAATCCCAATATATTTTAATTTATAAATATCAATTTATAAATCTTTTTAATATAAAACAATTTATATTACTATTTTAAACGTCTTTTAACTCCTTTAAAATTTATCATTTTAATTTATAAAATAATCATATTTCATAAAGTCTATAGATTTCATTCCTTTATGAAATTCATTTACAAATCATTCTATTACCTATAAAAGTTCGTTTTATAATTCAAGATATTCTAAATTTATAAATATCAACTTATAAATCTTTTAATATAAATCAATTTATATTATTACTTTAAACATCTTTAAATTCTTTTATGATTTCATCATTCTGATTTATAAAATAAAAATTTTATAAATCCTATTTTAAACTTCTTATAATAAATTCAGAATTCCCAGTTCAAACTATTTTATAAAATCACTAATCCCTTATTTTCAAAAATCAACTTTTAACTGTATTTCTCAAAAATCATAATTTTTATAATATTAAAATTATAACGTTTATTTATTTAAGATGAATCAATTCCAAAAATATTTTTATAAACGTATATTTCCAAGAATCACTTTAGAAATCAAAATCGTTATTTTTTTAAACTTCAAAATTTGGATTCGATGATGCAACACATCAATAGTCAATCACAACTTTCAAACATCATATATCATCCATGATAACAATCAAATATCACAATATATGAAATCAAATAAATATTTGTGAGGAATCCAGTTGGATCCCTCCAACCTGTTTCCCTGCATCCACAGACATTAGCACAATACCATTCCGTTTCAAGACGGAATATCGCGGTATATGGGATTTTATAAATATATATCCGCTTACTAACGGCGCAATAGGGTCTCATCCGCTAAAAGAAAATGCGGGAAATCAATCGACTGCAATATATACATATGCCAATATATATATATTGCTATATATATAATATAATACCAACTCCACTTCGAGGTGGAATATCGCGGTATATGTGTGTAATAAATAACCTCCGCTTACTAACGGCGTATAGGGTCTATTCACATCCAATATATATATCAATCATCATTCAATTAACACAGTCAAGCAAATTTTTTAAATCTATCTATTTAAAATTTAAATAAACAATAAAAATTCCTTTTGAATGAGAAGTTCTCACCTTTATTCCTGTTTGCAATCCACTTCCAATTCAACTTGTTTTCTTCATTTATACATTGTATAAATATTTATACAATTCATTAATACTCAAATAGATTGAATAATAAATTTTCATTAGATAATTTTAATTCGTCGGTGATTTCATTTTAATAGTTAAATTAACTCATAGTTTCGTTTAAACCAATTTCTCGTTTAATAAATTTATTTAAACAAATTTTCTTCTTTAATAAATTTATTTAAACTAATTTTGTCCTTTTAAAATAATTTTAACTAGAGATTTCCAATTGAACTGAATTTCCTTTTTATAAATTAAATCTACTAATTATTTTTCTCTAAAGTAATATCTTAAAATCAATTTCTTTTAAATAATTTGTTTAACTAAAAATTTAAATTTCTTTTAATAACTTTCTTAACTAACTATTTATTTAAATAAATTTTCCTTTGATAAAATATCCTTTAGTTATTTAAAATAAACAGATAAATTTTGTTAAAATAATTAATCCTCATATTATGTATTATTTTAATATAAACTTAGTAGATTTTAAATCTATCTATACATTTATTTTACATCTCTAACTAATGACTTATTTGTTTATAAGTTAAATAAATCATTCTTTAATTACCATATTAATTTAGTCATTTTATTACCTTAATTATCTCTAAGATAACAAATTTCTTTATTAATGATTTCATTCTTTTAATATCTACTTTTAAGTTTAAACCTTGTTTTAAACATTTAAATATTTAAACTTTTATTTCAAATTAACTTCTCTTTTTTTTATTTTAAATCAACTAATTTTTCTTTAATAAAATATTTATCCAAAAATTTAAAAATTAAATTCCTTAAATAAATCATTTCACTTAATAAATTGAATTTCTATCAAATTTTCTTTTAAATAACTTTATAAATTTTTAAACAAATCTCTTTTATAAAACAAGTTTTCCTTTTTATAATTTATTTAACAAAAATTTAATTTAAACAATTAAACTTCCTTTTACAAATTCTTAAACTAAATTGATTAACCAAGATTTTATTATAACCAATAATTTCATTTTTTTTTTTTTACTGTAACTATTAATTAAAAATCTTTATAGATTACCTTTCTCTGTAATATATATATATATATATATATATAACATTTAATTTAAATGAATACTGCAAATTTAAAATTTTAATAAAAAAAAAACGATACCTCCACTGCAAATTGAAGAGCACAACCGCCTTCACCTTGGCCTACGCGTGCCGCCACGAACCACCATCGCGACTACGTCGCTTCCCCTGACTCGTGCGCCTCATCCCCTTTGCTCGATCGTGATTCGACTCGCGTATGAGAGCCAACCCCCCCCCTTCGAATGATATTGTCGACCCCTCCCACTTCACGAAACCCTCGCCGCCGCCTCGAGTTCCAAGACATCGCCATACGAACCCCTCCATCATCACAAGCGCCAGTAGCCGCCGTGCCTCCACTGCATCGCGAACAGATCGCCGCCGCCATGCCCTAAATTCCAATCGCAACTCCCTCCTTACGCGAATCCAGCCGCTCTATCACGAAGTTGCTCGTGACTTGCCTGCGCCTTTGGTCCCTGCCCTGACCTCGAGCGCGCCCCCATTTTTCTCTTATTTGATTTTTTTTTTTTTTTGAGTGTGGGCTGGAAACGAATGGAGATAGGCTCGAAATTTTCTTTTATTCGGCCATTATTGTTTCGATCTGCCCATTTTTTCTTTCTGAATTTGAAAGGAAGCAGGTTGAATTAAAAAGAGGAGGTACGTCTTAACAGAGAGAACGGCTTGCACGATTTCCTCTATGATACTAGGTGCGATTTTTAGGCGTGAATTTAGGAATGAAAAGTATCTGATGTGACCAATTTAAAACTTAAATTTAAATTGAATTTCGTTTTTTTTTTAAATTTCAACGCGTTCATACGTCGTACGCTCACACAACAGTTTCGATAAATACGAAATTTGAAATCCGGCAATAATTCAATATTACGGACCCAATGGAACTGGTTTCGTCGAATTCCGAGACTGTGCCTCGGACGGCTATTTTAAATTTGATTCAAACAATATAAATTTCAAAACTGAACAATTCACTTCCAAATTAAATTCTGAAGCTTCTATTATCTTCAGTATTATCAATACGAATTTTACAAGCCTTTGAAATAATTTTTAATCGGCTTAAAATTGAAGATTCAAATTTTTATTCAACTCTCAATAGATTAAATTCTATAATTTAATCGCTAAATTTATTCTGATAATTTGAAATTAAATTCAAACCATCATTCAAATATTTAAAATTAATTAAATATTCTTATTTTAAATTACTCAAAATTCAGGGTCGTTACAGTGGCGGAGAATTTATTCTCTTAGCTTAACACCCTTCTCTGAGACGTACGAGCTCAAAGGTTATGTAGTTGATGGTTACTAGTGATACATTCCCAATTTGGTAATGTGGCATACGAAGTGCTGCTGATCATTTGTTGGTCAAAGCATGGCTTTTGCGTAAAGCATAACTTTGTGGACATGACCTCTTCGGACCTCACAACCCGGTAATGGTCGAAACATGAATCGTTGCGGCAAGGTTATTTGGGGGTAGCGCCCCCTGAGGGTATGTTCATTTCCTTCTGGATAAAAGTGATATCATGGTATGGAGCCCAGATATTTAACCTATGTGGTTACCGCAAATTTATTACTTTATGGTTGCTGGTTTCGAGGCCTCGGATAAAGGTCGGTTACGGCCGGGGGTGGCATACTCGTGACAGTTAGTTACCTAGTTATAGAGGTAACCCGGCCTTGTGTTGGTAGAGATCTGGTTAGGTTCTCGAAGGCGTCCCTCCAGAGGCGTCCCATTCGGTATAGGAAGTTTCTTAGCCTGAACATTTGTTGGAAATCCAATCACCAATATGCACCTTGTACGGTTTTAGTTGTATAACCTGCCATTTACTTATGGTGGTGACCCACTGTTTAGACGGTAGCTATAGTTGGCATACAATAATGGTTGTATGCTGGCTAGGATTAATATGATACTTTTGAATGGTTTTCTGCACTATGCACTAATAATAATATCAAAAGGATTTTTCGTATCAAGCATGTTTAACTATCATAAGGAGAAATCTACTCCAATGTTGTGTTTGCATTGTGCGTGCGGCGGGAGGCCTTATGGTAGTTTCATTTTCCAAAAAGCATTGCAGATTTCAATTTTAAATTCTTTTGTTGTTTTTTTGTTCAAAACTGTTTTTATTTGCTCACACTAGTCTCATGACTGACCTAGAGTTTATTGTTCCCTTTCTAAACTTTAGATGTGCACAATTTTCCACACGGGCAGCCAAGAGTTGGGATTTTCAGATAATCAAATAGTAGGTGTAGATTCAAAAAGCCTCTAGTCTTTGGATTTTGGCAATCGCATTTGGATCAAGGTTGCTTAGTTCAACGTGATGATGGTGGTTCGATCTTTTGGATTGGAGTCCTTGGAGCTTTGGCAATGGAGATGCATTCTATTGGATCCTCGCTTTCTCACTTGGAAATTCTATTGGAGTTATCTTTCCACTGTCGATGGTTGCAAAGTCTTGACCATCCAGTTGTGTTATTTCTTCCGCTGTTATCTTGTATCTCTGATGTTGATATCAATTGTATCAATGTGTTGTATCGATGTTGTATATCAATAAAATCATTCATTTTTCTTCCGCTATTTGTTGTACTTAATGTGTTATAAGCTCAGACGAGCCAGATTCGACGTTTGAATCTGCGGCATTCAAATGGGTGAAGTATGGATGTCGATTTTCGAAGGACGAGTCAGGGTCGTTACATTTGGTATTAGAGCTAAAGGTTGAACTTTAGCTTTTGGAGCGTAACACATCAGGTAACTCATTAGAGACAGGGTGAAGTATACCCTAGAATGGGTATATCCCTAAGATATCCGTCCGTATGCCCCAGGAAATCTCTTACTATCCATTGATAGTGAGTATGAGTGTAAGAAGAAGACGAGGTTGAGGACAAGGAAGTACCACTATAAAAGGTCAATACCTGCAACAATAGGAATAACTTTCTTCTCAATCTCCTTTGATCCAGTTTCAATTCTTTGATTGCTTCGTGGCAGCTCTAGAAAGAAGCTTTGGTGTGGTGATGGCCCTGCTAATCGTTGTAGATAAGTTCCTATCTCGTATTCTAATCATCATCTCGTTTTTAACTTTAATGAATTTAAAATTCTATTTAAAATAAAATATGAAGATTTGTATCGATAAAACAATTTCGATTAAAACCAAATTTGAAATTCTGTTGTAATTTCTTATGAGGATCAAAGTCCGAAGAGGGACAAGCCAGTGTAAACTTTGGGGTATTTCGACCTGAGTTTAGAATCCATACCTAATGTTTGAGAATTGTGGAAGATTGAATCGATTTGGCTGTTCTTTGGGGTTCGAATATATGCTACGAACGGTTAGTTATCTCTTTGAACTAACCAATGCCCTATATATCTTCGTAGATCTGGTGATCCGAGTATCTTGTGAAGTATTGAACAAGTTGTTCTTGAATTTATTTTTGATATTCTGATTTGGTAAGCCAAATGCAGAATAGATATTCAGTTTGATTTGATAAACTATTTCCCTATCTTTCATCTATTCTTTGTTGTCTCCCTAGCAAATTTCGGGGACGAAATTTTCTTAAGGGGGAATCTGTAACATTCCCGGATTTTAGCCAAGTTTAATTTGATAATTGATTTAATTTTTTTAATTTAATTGTGAGTTTAATGGTGAATTAATTGCAATTTGTTAGAATAAATATATTGAGAATAAAATTTTGATTTGAAATTCATATTTTGAAAGTAAATTGGATTTAAAAAACTATATGTTTAAAATTTATAAAAGTTTGTTTTCTAATATATATATCTATATTTGGAAGTTGTAATATGAGATTAATATAATGATTTTCTAAAAAATTAATTAAAGTTATATTACTCATTTTTAATGCCAGTATTTGTGTATACTTATCAATTTAAGTATAAAAACTTAAGAAAAAATTTAGAATGAGATTTATAAATGGATTTAAAGACACTTTCTTTCATATTTGAAATAAATGTAGCTGTATATGTATAAAAGTAAAAGTATAAATACAAAAGTGTCAATTTATTACACAAGGGTTTAAAACAAAATTTTATAATATTATTTAAAAGAGGATTTAAACATAAAAATACAAGTAAGTAACAAGTGTAAGATAATGATAAAAGATCATTACAGGTGTTAGATTGATTTTATTATAGAAATATAAGTGGCAAGCAAAAGATTTTTCTATTAATCTAAAATTTATAAAATATGAGTAAGAAATAAACCAGGTTATCTTCAAAATTTCTTCTTTCATTCATTTGCAAGCTGAAAACTGAAAAGTAAAACCAAAAATTAAAATCTAAAGAAATCAAAAATGAATTCCAGTTCAAAAACAGAATAGAAAGAAAGAAACAAAAACCTAGAAAAGAAAATCAATTCAAGTTACTAACCTGAGCAAAATTGCAAAACCCAGAGTGAAAAAAATCAAAATAGCAAGCTTGTGAAAATCAAAGATTAGTTTCAACTTCAATCATCAGAGCTTCAGATCAAGACCATTTTTGTTTTTAAAAGCAAATCAAGTTTCCAGTTTGAAACCAAAACTTGGTCTCTGTCTTCAAAATTAGTGAGCAAATTTTTATTTTAAAACTTGAATTTATAATTAAAATGCCTATGATTGATTCCTAAAGTATAGTAGTTGCATGAATGTTAATATATCTGAATGTATCTCGATGTTATTTGTGTGACGCATGCCTGTGTATATAAGTATACACCATGTATATCAACAGACCCAAATCCACCAGAGGAAGAAAATTCATAATCTCTTCGAATAATAAAATTATGATGTCTGAATGAAAATTGTTTATAACATTTTAATTTAAATTTTAAAAATAATTCCAAGTGGAAATATTTATGTAATATTTTGAAAATTGGATAATACAGTGATAATTTAATTTAAGTCAAAAATCGATGATTGCGATTTCTTGTTTGGATCTCATGAGGTGATTCGTAATAGGAAACTATGATTTTAGAGCATGGTTTCAAGATTTTTAGATTGGGAATTGTCGAGTTAAATCAAGTTGAACGAATTTTAAACTTTTGCCAAATTTCGACGTTCGGCATGAATAGGATCATCGGGGTTAGGACTGAAGTTGGCTGAGGGTTTTGTGATTATCGTAAAAATACTGAAGGAATTTATTATCGATCATGGCGGCGGTTCGACGAAGATTTAGGGTTTAGGAATGGTTTTTGGTTCATGTTGGAAATGTGGGTCGTTCGACGGCGAGGTAGCATCGGAGTCGTCGGACTTTGGGGGATCGATGTGTGGTGATCTGGTGCAGCTTTGGGTGAGACGGCAAGGTGGTTGGTGATTGGGATCGTCATCGGCGATGGGTTTTTTGTAATCTGGGTTTGGGTTCCAGTTCGATCGACAAGCTCATTATCGTTCTACGACGAAATCATGGAATTTGGGTGCTTATGTGGCTTAAGAAAATCGTCGACGATGTGTTAGTGGCAATGGAGTTGATCGGATCGTTGGCAAAGTGATGTACACATGCACGCGAGCACCTTTGTGTCAGGTCTTGTTTGATGGTATAGGGGAAGATGAAGGAACTCGAGACGAGCTCGAGTTTGTTGCGTGAGTGGCTCAAAGTCATTCGTGTGTTGGCTCAAAGGATTTAGAGCAGGAGATTTTGCTCGTGTATTAGCTCAAAGATGAAATTGTCATGGCTCGGGATTTTTGTTTTTAAGTTTCAAGTTTTAAATTTTGAAAGGAAAAGATATACCTGGTTTTAAATTTTATAAATGATAACCAAATTTCTAAAGTTATTTATTAAAAACAAGTTTAAATAAATTTTTCAAGGACTAAATTCTAAAGTAAAATGTTTTAAATTTGTTTTGTTTTGAAATAAATATATATTAGGTAATTTTATAATTAATTGATTAAATGTTTCCATACGTAATTTAATAAAGATGTAATTAAATAATTAATTAAGGAAAGGGGTTTATCTTTACTAAATTAAGTTCTTGATTTACTAAGAATCATTTATTGGTGAATAAAGGATAATTAATTATTAAATGGAATAAATTAAAGTTTAAGTAATAGTTAATTACTTAATTAATTAAGGTGATTGATTAATGAATAATTATTTAATGTAATTAAAAAGGGTTAATTTGTTAATGAAAGTAATTAAAGATTGATTACTTACTTAATGGCATTAATTAGGGTGATTAATTAACGTAATTAATTAAAGGTTAATTAATTAAAGTGATTAACTAAAGGAGAATTAACCCATGTGATTAATTAATGTGATTTAATTAAGGATAATTAATTAATTTAGAATAATTAATGTACGTAATTAAGGGTAATTAATTACTTAAAGATAATTACTTAATTAATGGTTAAAGTTAATTAATCAAGTGATTAAAGGATAATTACTCAAAGTAATTAATTTGTGATTGATTAATATAAGTGATTAGGATAATCACTTATTGTAATTAATTAAGGATAATTAATTTACTAGTAATTAATTAAGGGTAATTAATTTAAAGGATAATTAAGTAATTAAGGTTAATTATTTAATGATTAAAGATTGACTTAATTATTAATTAAGGATAATTAATTAATAATTTAAGGTTAATTAATTTATTATTAAAGGTTAATTAATTTAAAATAATTTGTAATTAATTAATATTAATTGACCAGGATTAGTGTTTATTCATAAGTAATTAATCTGATTTAAATTAATCAAATAATAAATTGATCTTACTTATGGATGTTTGGATTCTATTGAATGTTAAATTGTTTGATATCCCAAACGCGTGATACTTTGTGATATGAATTATTTTGATTTGAGCCGTAATGAATGTTATTTATTGGTCTGTGATGAATTTATATTATTATCTATGAATATGTGAATAAAGATAAGCGTTATAGGATTATACCGCTTATCGAAATTGTTGTGTTTGGATTGTAATGATTGATGATTTTGCACTATTGTGTAAAACCCCTAGACTACACCATACACACACAAATATGGATTGCACGAGGGAATCGGTTAAGTCACAGGTATTTGAATTTAATATTATTTTATTCAAAATAATGAAAATGTTTTATAGATGAATTTTGAATTCAAGTGGTTTGGAAATGGAATTGGGTTAAATATGAAAAGCTTTTGAAAAAAATTTTAAAGGTAAAAGTTATTTTGAATAACTTGATAAAGTTTTGAAATTTAAATAGTTTGATTTGAATTTGAATTCAAGATTTGAAATCGAGTTCTATGAATATATATTTGGAATTATGGTTTAAAAAGGTTATACAAGTTATATAATGTATTTATATGGGTTACTTTAAAAGTATTATTTTGGGAATTTAAATTTAACCCAAGTTTATACTTTAAAGATATAACTTGTATATATTTGATCGGACTTTTTCGAAATGAAAAGGATTGTTTTCAAATTATAATTGCTTCCCTATTAATGAAAGAATTTCCAGTTTTGTGGAAAGGGTTTCCAAGTTATGAATGAATCTTTGGAAATGGTTTTGAAAGCTATGGATTGAGTCTTTGATTTAAAGATTGGATGAGTTAATTCAATTTGAAAGGGAAATTGTTTTGAAGGGCTATGAATGAATCTTTGTTAAAGATTAGTGAACTTTGTTTTTGAATTTAAGAGGATCTTAAAGGTGTATCTTTTGTATAAAACATTTGAATTGTAAATAGTTTTGAAAGCTATGAATTAATCTTTGTGGAAAACTGGTGAACTTTGTGAAGTGAATCTTTTTGTTTAAAGATTAGAAAATGGTAATTTGTTTAAACCATTTGAAGGAAAGTTTTGGGCTTTAAGTTGTGACTCAACTGGGATCCCAATATCCATATGTTTTTAATTATTGCGCTCATTATTCGGTTTAGCCGGGAGAGGGCTTTGTATCATATAACCCATTCTGAATAATGATACGACGTAAATGGATAGCATTTGAAGACTGGTGGTGAAGACTAGGTATTTTCGAGAATGAAAGGATTACCCATCGAATGTCTCTACACTGAGTCGCGTCGGTATAGAGATCTCCATATGTGACGGGGAGTCCGATCGGGATTGTGAATTCCCGGATTGCAAGGGCTTCTTTGTGAAGTGCCTTCGGTTATGTTCGAACCCGGAACAGACTTATATGGATGTATGTCTGACATTACACTTTGAGATGTAAAGCTGGTTTCAATCAAATACATTTCTGTTTGGTGGTGGAGAATTTATTCTCTTAGCTTAACACATTTCTCTGAGACGTAAGAGCTCAGAGATTATGTAGTTGATGGTTACTGGTGATACATTCCCAATTTGGTAATATGGCATACGAAGTGCTTCTGACCATTTGTTGATCAAAGCATGGCCTTTGTGTAAAGCGTAGCTTTGTGGACATGACCTCGTCGGACCTCACAACCCGGTAATGGTCGAAACAAGAATCGTTGCAGCAAGGTTATTTGGAGGTAGCACCCCGTGAGGGTATGTCCATATCCTTCTGGATAGAAGTGATATCATGGTATGAAGCCTAGATATTTAACCTATGTGGTTACTGCAAATTTATTACTTTATGGTTGTTGGTGTCAAGGCCTCGGATAAAGGTTGGTTACGACCGGGGGTGGCATACTCGTGACAGTTAGTTACCTAGTTACAAAGGTAACCCGGCCTTGTGTTGGTAGAGATCCGGTTAGGTTCTCGTAGGCATCCCTCCAGAGGCATCCCATTCGGTGTAGGAAGTTCCTTAGCCTGACCATTTGTTGGAAATCCAATCATCAATACGCACCTTGTACGGTTTTAGTTGTATAACTTGCCATTTACTTATGGTGGTGACCCACTGTTTAGACGGTAGCTATAGTAGGCATACAATAATGGTTATATGATGGCTAAGATTAATATTATACTTTCGAAAGGTTTTCTGCACTACGCGCTAATAATAATATCAAAAGGATTTTGCGTATCAAGCATGTTTGACTATTATAAGGAGAAATCTCCTTCAATTCTTCTTTTGCATTGTGTGTGCGGTGGGAGGCCTTATGGTAGTTTCATTTTGCAAAAAGCATTGCGGATTTCAACTTTAATTTTTTTTTTGTTTCTTTTTGTTCAAAACTGTTTTTATTTGCTCACATCAGTCTCATGACTGACCAGGAGTTTATTTTTTCCTTTCTAAGCTCTGGGTGCCCAGAATTTTCCACACGGGCAGCCTAGAGTTGGGATTTTCAGATAATCAAATAGTAGGTATAGATTCAAAAGGCCTTCAGTCTTTGGATTTTGGCAATCGCATTTGGATCAAGTTTGCTTAGTTCAATGTGATGATGGTGGTTGGAGCTTTTGGATTGGAGTCCTTGGAGCTTTGGCAATGGAGATGCATTCTATTGGATCCTTGCTTTCTCACTTGGAAATTCTATTGGAGTTATCTTTCCGCTGTCGATGGTTGCAAAGTCTTGACCATCCAGTTGTGTTATTTCATCCATTGTTATCTTGTATCTCTGATGTTGATATCAATTGTATCAATGTGTTGTATCAATGTTGTATATTAATAATATCATTCATTTTTCTTCCGCCGTGTTGTTGTACTTAATGTGTTGTAAGCTTCGGCGAGCCAGATTCAACGTTTGAATCTGCGACATTCGAATACGGGTGAAGTATGGATGTCGATTTTCGATGGTCAAGTCAGGGTTGTTATAGGTTTGAGTTGGAAAAATGAACATATGTGAAGTAAAAATGTTGTTTTGATCAAAGAAGCTTTAATATACTGTTTACATCATTTTTCGCAACAGTTTTATAACTTGTGAGATATGACTTTAAAACTTAACCATTCGTTTTCATATCTCTTGTAAATGGCTTTAAAGGAATAAATACGTGTTTTAAATAATGATTCGAAAGTTTTATAAATCATTTCTAAAAACGAAAGGAGTATGCGAAAACGACTAGCAAATGTGTTTCGTCTGTGAGATCCAAGGAGACTTGGGCGAGGGACCGAACATGTCGAAGGGAAAGCCCGGTTACTCTAAAATAATCTTTTCTAATATGAGATGTAAGTAAATGACTTAAAATAATTCCTATACTTAAAATTAATTGATTTTGGATTATAGTAAATGATGTCTTAAATAACATCGTTTTTGACCCATTTAAAGGTTATGATTTGAAAATGGAAAGTATTTGCTAAAGAATTAAATAAATGATTTTGAAATATTTTTAATAAAAGGTGAAATGATTCGAAATTATTCGAAGATTTAAATAGGATTTTAATTAACCAAATTATTTGATAAAATGAAGCTTAATAATTCCATATACTTTGGAAAAGATAAAGGAATAATTTAACGAATATATATCTAAGAGATATTTATGAATGAATAAAGAAATGAATTAAATTGAATGATGATTGATAGTCATATATGAACTTAACATCTTTTTAATCGTTGATTGATGTGGAGAAACCAAGGTCGGATTTGGGTAATTCTTATCCGAAAACCACTTCGAACCAATATATACGTTCGGAAGTGAAGACGTGTTGAAGATGATGATTATTAAAGATCGAAGATCTTCAGAATATAGGGATTGCTGTCACAAGTTCCTAGGGTTTACCCCCACATTATATTTATATGGCAGTGGTGTCTGCATTTAGAAAATCTTCGTTGTATTGAAAACCGAAGATCTTCATGGCGGAAGGACTGCTTTGTAGTGAAAGATCTTCCAACCGCAACCACAAAATCGCATCTCAATCCCCATCCTCATTAGCGCAACCGCAGCCTCACCCAATCTCCAATTCCCAATTGCATTCGATTGCTTTTAAGTTCACAATTTTTTTATTATCAGATTTTGCATTTATTAGTTTTGTATAAGTATTCTATTATCAGAAGAAGATTCGGCTAGTGGGCTGCTTTGTATAAGTTTCATATATTTTTTTAAAAAATAGTGCAAGTTCATTTGTTTACATTTTTCTGTTCTTTAGTTAAAAAAACAAACAGCAAGTTGTTTTCATTCGTTTTGTTTTAATTTGTTTTGTTATAATTTGTTTTAGCTTTCTTCATTGATATATATAAAAAAATTTAGGTTGCAATTTGTAGGAAAATCGAGAGGAATTACTTGCTTTGCTTTGCATGGTCATATAACAAATTTCCACTTTAAAATAAATTACTAATATCTGGATGCTCTGGTATTGTACCATTATCTTATGTTTTTATTTTCAGCATGCATTTGCATTTATATATGTATAAAATTCAAAAACTTAAAACAAAAAAAAAATTCATTCGTAGTTGCATTGTTGAAATTACGTTTCATTTCTGCTTTGCATTCATCTCATCTAATTTATTTTTTTAAGGGAAATAACCAAATCCACATAAGGTGGAGGATTTCATTATCCCTTCCTTAGCCCAAAAATTGTATTTCATCGTTGAATTTGCTAATGATAACGGTTAAACTTCAAACTTAAGAGAGTCAAGAGCTCACCTTGGGCTTAATTGTATCTTGACAAATTGTCTTCTATGAATAATTTATTTTCTTGGTGTCTAGGCTACGACAGATCAATAATCAGTTATAAATATTACGATGATTCATAATATTATACAGATTATTTCCCTAAAGGTACTTAAATCTTTGGTTGCATTGCAACAGTGATTCGTGGTGCACCAATAACTTCTGATCGTTATCTGGCTGAGAACTATTTTGTTGGATTAAGGCAAAGAGTGATCATACAATTTTGTGTAAGGAGCTATTAAGGACAGAAAATTATAATTAAGTCATTTGCATTCATTTAGTTGCATTAGTTCGTGCATATTTAAAAAAAATCAAAATCTGAAACAAAAAATTTGTAAATTTTCCTTAACTTAGTTTTTAAATCTTTTCATTTGAAATTTTTTCAATCAAAAATAAAAATAAAAATAAAGTTAGTTTTTTTAGAAAATAAAAAATCCAAAAATATAGATCCCTTCAAAAACCAAAAAAACATATAAAAAAATATTTTTTTTGAAAATCTATAAAAAAAATTAAAATCAAATCCTCCTTTTGAAAAATAAATTCTCATTGGTAAACACTTTTCCTTTAAAAAAACAACATTTGTAAAAATGTCCAAATTTTCTTACTTGTCAAATATTTACAATAGTTGTGAAAATCAATATAATCCATATAATTTGACACAATATCGTTACGGATATTTTGATACAAACTATTATATAAACAATTGAATTTTCACCGCATAATTTTCAAAATGATGACCAGCCCTCAACTCTTGGAAATAGTACTAAAATAAATTCATCTTTGCTTGAACTCTCTATACAAAAATCAAATGATAAATGATTTGTGCAATTCATATTTGTGCAATAAATCCAGTCAAGGATTTCAAAATGATCAAAATATGAATTCACTTCAAAATTCAAATGATTTCGAGTATAACTCATGCAATTACAAATTCGAACTCCAAAATGAAATTCAAAATCAAAATGGAAATAATTATTTAAATGATTTTGGCAATGGGAGTTGTTTCAATTATGGTGATTTTTTTTACTCTCAACAATTTCAAATTGAAAATTCTCAAATTAATAATTAAAAATGGATTTGTAAAGAAAATGGGAGAAATTCACAAAGAGCACATGGATTTGTTGTTTGAAACATGTATGAAACAACGTGAAAACAAAATCAAATCCCAATATGTGACGAGTCAAGTGAAAATCCACCTTTTACCAAAATTGACTATTTTCAAATAACAACTTTTGAAATTGAAAATGATAATCTTAATGAGTTGTTGAAAATGCGGTAATTGAGTTGGATTTCAATTCTTTTGAGAGTGTGGAACCAAATTTAAAATTAGATCTTCCTTTATCCGATTTTGAAAAACTAAACGCGACAACTTTAGATTTTGAAATTGATACATGCAATGAAGTTGTTGATAATCCAACAAAGGGAGATGAATTTAGTGAACATAATTTTTTTGGACTTTTCAAAGATGAGTTGTTGAATTCTGAATAGGTAGATTTAAATCACTATTTTGATTTTGAAATCAATATTTCTAGAGAAGTTTCAATGATAAGCTTTACTTTCTAATTGGTGAAAATAAACTTGAACTTCAACCAATTGTTCTATCTACCCCAAAAATCATTGAAAAAAGAACAACTCATACGATTAGTAATAAAACGATATTCGTTTTTCCAAATTAACAATCAACTTTGAAATTTTTTATGGCTTGGTTTTTTGTGCTTGGGCTATGTCTTTCATACTTGACGAGACAAATGAATTAGTCTTTGAAAGGCCATTTCATCACACTTTAACAGTATACTTTCTAAGGTCGTGTAAATAATAACCGTTCATTTTCATGTAAATATAGGCCATATTTTTACTCTATTTTTCTCCTTTCACTTAGGTTGACTATGGGGGCACAGTCAAAATTAAGTGTGGGGGAGTATCACCTTCATATTTTATTTTTCATGTTTTATTTTATGCATTTTCTTTCCAAAACATAACAAAATTCCAAAAAACATAAAAAAATTCAAAGCAAAATTTCTTTTTAGCATATTGATTTACTTATAAAGAAACACTATTAGATAAGTATAGGATTTTGGTTATTAAATTGAAATTATTGAAAATTTATTTGTCTTAACAAAAATAGAAATAAAGTTTGATTACAAGTAACGATAGTTTAACTAGTATATAGAAAGGTTCATGGGTGATAATTATGAAGTATATCCTAATTGAAATCTGCGTTTAATAAGTGGTTATTTAAAGTAAAGCCTATAACATTTTTGATCTTCTAAGTTAAGTGGTGCTAAGATGATATTGTAAAACTCTCTCTTTATAAGTATAAAACAAAAAAAAATATAAAAAAAGGGATTTTGTGAAAATAAGAAACACCTAGAGTCATATGTTCACATGCAAGTGTGTACACTCGCCATGCTCTGTACCCTTCTCACGTAAGCCCGAAAGGCAGTGATCGGTATATCTAGCCTTAATTTATTCGAGTTAGGTGTATGTATATAAAAATTCTTTCATTAATAATGCCTACAGTCGATAGGCGTGCATACTTGTGTGTACACTCCATAATGCTCTATATTCCCCTTACCTAATCCCATAAGGCAGTGCATAGATGGTATATCCGGCCTCAATTTATCTGAGTTGGGCATATGTATTGTTAATATCAATAAGATTTTCAAATAAAGAAAGAGTAAGAAATTGAAATACAAACACTATTTTCACTCATTTGATTTGACTTGTTACTCAAAAGAAATTAAAATACCACTTTGAAAAACTTTGATAATCAACTAAGGATCCATTTCATAGTTACATTATGTTATCATCCGAAACAACTAGCCAAACTAGAGTCTATTTGTTATGATAACTTAATTTTTGTTGGAAATTTTGACACGTAAAAGGACTTAAATTCCTTGATAATGACCAAAACTTATATTTAACTTATTCATGTTAATTAAAAAGTAAATTCTTCATTTGTAAATATTTTCAAAAAACTTGCCTTCATCTCTCAGTAAATAAATCTTGCATTTAGGAATTTTTCATTTCACATTGGATTTTGTAGGTAGTATCCGCTGAAAACGCTCATGAGGCAACACTCATCTTACTAGGGACACCTAGAGGTTTAACTGCCTTTTGCATACGCTCAATGCAATCATATTTCCTATGAAGACAAATTTATCTTAGTTTTAGTTTATTCGAGGATGAATAAAAAGATAAGTGTGGGGATATTAGATATGCACGTGTGCATATTTTTACTTTCATATTTAATCTGATTTAATTAAGTAAATGAGCATATATGGTAGTTTACATGTTTAAATAAAAATTTAATTGTTTTCAAATCATCATTTATTCATCTTCATATAGGAGCAAAATCATCATTTTTATGCATATATTAATTTTGATAATATTTATTTGCACATTTTATTTTTATTTGTGGGAAATTGAATGAAAGATGGAAGAGGCTTCATTGAAATATATATGCACAAGAGTTAAAAAAATGAATATGGAAATAAATCATTCCATGCAACACGAAGTTACCCGCCTACCCACTTGCCATGATCTTCAATTAAGAGTTAATGCACATGTTAGTGGACATTAAAGTTACATGCATACTTAATGAAGGATTAATTAGAAGCTAATGATAACTTGGTGGCCACACTTCCTCAAGAGCAATTTAGGTAGTCTCCTAAAATATGATTAGGGTTTTAGGCATGTATAAATACCCCTTATGTTTCATAGAAGAAGCTCTTAGTACCACTTTGTCGTTAATTTAGTGGTAGCGAAAAAAATAAACATAAACTCTCTTTCTCTTTTTAATGGCTTCTTAGCCGTTTCTTCATGTACTTTATTTTATGCAATTTTCATACATGCTTTTTTCTTTGTTGTTTCTTTTATGTTAGTAGTGTAGATCTCTTTATTTTATGCAACTAGTTTAGATTTTATTTTACTTCAGTTACCTCTTTTCTTCATTTGTTTTCTATGTTGAAATCTACATTCGTTGAAATGATAACAAATATGAGAAGTTAAACCCCTTCAATTTAGGGTAACGAAGCTCACTTAATCATGTAGATTCAACTTAGTGATTTCATATGATTTCTTTTTGTGCTTAATGGAAAATTTTGATGTGGTAAAATTTGTTGTTTGACTTTGAATTTGACAGCCTATGTTGTTGATACAAAATAGGCTATGATTAAACAAACACAAACACAAATTACATTTTCATCTACATACGAGTATGGTAATGAAGTGGATTTATAATCAAAATTTGATGATCTATATTCCTAATAAATAATAAATAGATCATGCTTAAAATAGATTTTATTTTTAATTTTATTATCATTTTCATGAGAGTTGATAAGTGGTTTGGTGGGTGTATTAAAGTTTGATGGTTTATGTTGGGCTAATTAATAGCACAAATAGACCATACTTATGACAAACACATCAAATAAACTCACTAATGACCAAAAAGAGAGATCATAGTTTTAATATGTTGATTTATGTGATCATGAAAAGGAATTTGCCTCTTAATTGCCGTTTATTCTTATATTTTTTATTCACTTTCTTTTGTTATTTTTTTTTACATTTTTTTAGCTTAAACAACTTCAAGTTTGGTTTAATTTGATTGAGTAGAATTTTTAAATCACTTTAATTCTCTGTGGATCGACCTGTACTTGCCACGTACTAAAATTGTACGTCGTGCACTTGCGATTATTTTTATAACAATTTTTCGGCGGTTTTCTAATCCGATAAAAAATTAGCTGATTTAACAAGTTTTTGGCGCTATTGCCGAGGAGTTAATTTGATTTTACTTCTATTCTTCGAATTATTTTTATTTGATTTTATTGTGTGTTAATTTTGTTTTTTGAGTGCATTTAAAAAAATTAAAAATTATTATTGTGTGTTTTTGTGTGAATTTTTCTTTCATTTGTTTGTGTGCTTGTTCTTTCTATTTTGCATTTGCATTTCTATCTAAAAAACATATATAATTCCAAAACAAACAAAAATATTTTATTACTTTCATTTGTATTTACATCTTCAATTACATTTATATTTACAAAAAAGAAATTACATTTTCATTTGTATTTACAAAAAATTGTCAAAACTGTCCCTTCCCTTCCCTGTTTTCTGTGCACAGCTACTATTGTACACATACATCAACATAGCCACTGCTACTGTTCCAGTCATCCAGCAACTTCCCTGCACTCACATTCCACCATACAACTTTCATCCCCTTGCACCATACAACATCAATTACCTTACATATCTGCATCCCCTCCCTGCCACTTCATCTACAAATCCATTACAAATCCATTGCACTGTCATACTACTGCCCACATCACCACTACAACCACCAATACCACAATCATACATATCAACTACACTGCCTTTCCTACTGCATATACCAAAACTTTCACCAACACATCAATTACATAAATTACACTGACATCCCCTCTACCTACCAACCCTCTCCTTTATCACACACTTGCATCATCACAAACCAACTACACAAACAACTACTCCCTTAACTACCTCTATCACCCCACTTCTCTGTTGCATTTATCACTACTTCCCCACTACACAAATATCACCTCTGACTGCACATTCCTTCTTACAACCATCACATACTACTGACTATCATACATCTGCCACACTACTCCTCAAACTTCATCTAACAGCCATTGACTTAACCTCTGCCATATCTCTTCTGTCAACATCCTCCACATCACACTGCACTAACCTACCTTTGCTTGCCTGACAACCACTATCAATAACTGTTCGTTACAAAAATTGCCTTGGTGTTCTTCTACGATTCCATCCACCAACAACACTTCAGCCTTCACTTCACTTCACAACTCCATACAACCATCCCTGCCAAGGCTCCTACCACCTTAACAATTCACTCCCAAACATACCTCTGTCTGATACATACATCTGTCAAAAACATCAAACTGCCTCTCCTAAAGCTTCATACAACAATCTCCTATAACTCTCCATCCTCAACTCTCTGAACAATTGCCCTGTAACTAGAAGCCTCTTCATAACATCTATTACAAACATCCAAACCACCACTGCCATATTGCTGCTCTCACCTATCTCCACTACCTTGCCTCTACTTCATCCACTCCACCATCACTGGCTCTGTTGCCCTCACCAGAAATACCATGTCCATCAACGAATTACTCAAACTTCCCATTACTTTTGACTTCATTGCATAACACCTCTGCAGCAACCATTATCATTCTTTCTCTGCCATCAATTCGAATCATACACCCTGCTCATACCCAAATTTCCGCTATCAAACTGCAATCGCCTCCTGCCAACAACTCAGAAACCAACATCAAATCGAATACGCAACCCTACTTCAGAACAAATCCCGACTTCACTTAGAAATATTGAGTGGTTGAAGCAGTCTAGCCATCTTTTAGTGGCTTTCTTTGACTTATTGGCAGTTAGCATACCTACTCATGAATATGGAAACGTCTCTCTTCATGCCTTCCCACTTGAAATTCCACTTCATGTCTTGATACATCTTAGTAACCTCTAGATGTATCGTCAATCATGAATGATGACTCTCTATCAGTACCTCCTGCATAATCCTAACAACACCTAGGATGCACACCTTCCATTCATCCTTACTATACCGAGGCTATCAACCTCAAATCCCGACCACCTCTCTAGTGCCTTATTCTCACTCACCATTTTGACTATCCTAGAAATACGAAAATATCTAAGATGGTTTCCTTCGATACGACCAGGGTCGGAAGAACTTCCACATTTGCCACAACTTCATATCTCTTATTGAGCGCATCAACTATAACATTAGCTTTCCTCGACATATATAATATATCTAAATCATAGGTCGTGAGAAACTCCAACCATCTTTGTCGCCTCATGTTTAGATGCTTCCGAGTAAAAAGATACTACAAAGATTTATGGTACATATATTACTTGAACTTCTCACCTAACAAGTGATGTCTTCATATCTTCAATGCAAAAACAACTACTAACAACTCTAAATCATGGGTTGCATATTTCGCTTCATGCGGCTTAGGCCGTCGACTGGCATAAGCGATAACCCTTCCATGCTACATCAACATAGCACCAAAACCTGCTTCACAAGCATCTGTGTAAATGGTTAAACCTTCATCTCCATCTAGGATAGTAAGAATAGAAGCGCTTATCAACTTTGCCTTTTAGCTCTATAAATGCTTGCTCGTATTTATTCGGTCAAACAAGTTGATATATTTCTTTGTCAAATTTGTGAAGCAAGAAGCGATCTTTGAGAAATCCAGAATAAATTTCCTATAATAACCTGTTAACCCTAAGAAGCTCCTAATCTTAGTAGCTCTTTTTGGCACGTTCCAATCCTAAACAACCACAACCATCATTGGATCTATAGAAATACCCTCCGTCGAAACAACATGACCTAAAATTTTAACTTTCGACCGCTAAAAGCGATATTTTGAGAACTTAACCTTCAATATATGATCTCTCGGTATTTCTAATACAATCATCAAATGGCGAGTTTGCTCCTCCTCGGTGTTAGAGCATACCAGAATATCATCAATAAAAACAAGAGCAAACTTATTCAACACATCCTCAAAAACCTAACACATTAAGTCCATGAAATATGCTAGAGCGTTAGTTAGGCCGAACGACATAACTAACCACTCATAAAACTTATCGGACCTAAAAGCTGTCAAGGGTACACTCTCCTATACTACCCTAAGTTGATGAAACCCTATAGCAAGATAAATTGAGAAAATAGAAGAGCACCATGAAGCCGAATCATCTATCCTAGGCAAAGGATACTTATTCCTAATAGTCTGCTTATTGAGCTCGTGGTAATCCACACACAGTCTAAAGGAACCATCAACCTTTATATCAAAGATGATGGGCGCTCCCCAATTCGAATGACTCAGTCGGATCAAGCCTTTCAGCAACAAATTGCAAACCTGATTGGCTAATTCTAGCTTCTCCTTCGGTGCTAGCATATGAACAGACAACCCAATAGATTTAGCATCCTAAACCAAATTGATATCGAAATCTATCTCACGATGAGGTGGAAAACCATACATCCCTTCAAACATAATTTCAAACTCTTACACAATAAAGATCAAACACAACTCCTATTCTGCTACATCCAGAGAATAATGGAAACTACTCATAAGTGAGCCAGTCACTTCATAAGACACTATTAGAGTTCTCCCTTCCTTTTTCAATAAGACTATCAGCTTATCATAATTCAGAACTACGTGATACTAAGGCAACCAACCCAACCAAAACATCAAACTGCAAAAAATGAACATATATATTAGATGGAAGGAGTTGGTCAAAACAAGTAATTAGAACTCCTAAAAAAAATCTACTAAGATTGGCCGAGCCCCTCACATGGTCCGATACACAAATAAAGTCAGAAGCCTTAACTATCTCCGGTTTCAATCTATCAATAAGGCCACTAGAAATGAAATAAAGAGAAGCACCAATATCAAACAAAACATGAACTGGAATGCCATAAACACATAAAATACCTTCTAGAACCTGCTTCCCCTTTGCAGTTGCAGAAGTAGAAGTGCTGAAGTAAGTGCAAGAACTCTAGGCTATTGTCCCTTCTAAAGTATCAGACAATCCCTAACAATTTGACTACGTTGATGGTAATTGTACTAACTCATTGGTGCAAACAGATCTTTGGCTGCTTATGATTCTAGCTTTGGTACCTTAACAATTAATGCCTTAAATAACGACGCTCTCACCACTTGTCCTCCCCCACCTGACCTATAGTTCCTACCAACGTGCTTATTCTTTCCACACTTACGACAAACTAAACCAGAGATATCCCATTAGATTCATAAACGACATAACCCATTAGAAATCTATACATGTTAGATTCACAAAAGATCCTTGAAAATGATTAGCCGTGTCCCTTTGAAACTCCGGATGCATACCTATAGTAAACATCTCATTCTTTATTAGCAATGTGTCTACTAACCCTAACCCGAATCGAGATAATACATTGAAGTTGTTCTCATACTCACCAACTGACATAACCCCTTACTGCAGATCTAGAAAGCCCTTAAAGAAAAAAAATCTTCCTGACTTCTAGAAAAAACTTCATCTCAAACACTTCCTTGAATTGGGATCAAGAAAATTCATTCTCTTGGACATCTGCAGTAAGAGAACCCCACTAATCCTTAGTAGCACCAGTCAGATGTCATGATGCCAAATGACGCTTTGTCCCATGATCTAACTCCATATCCATGAAAATCTTATCACACAAAGTAAGCCAAATCTAAACGTCAATGATAGTTTCAGAGCCATTGAACCTCTTATCGCTTAACCTCTCATTATCACGGCAAAGCGAAACAAAGTTCATCTACGCTCGAACCTATACGACCTCCTCTATAATATTCACCATTGGTTCCTTGATTGGAGCAGCATTCTTCGGTGACCGATTCCCACCATTAGTGACAGTACTACCCCAAATACCTCTACCTTCTCTAGCATTAACAGCTCCATTACTCATAGTTCTTACTACCAAAACATAGCAAATAAACTTTAGGAAACTTAAGGATAGAGTTATTTCAAAGAACGAGTTGTTCCTAAGGAAATACTATAAAGGGATAAGTTCTTAGAAAAATGCAAATACGCTCTCGTATATATAATACACTCAACTCATTCTAGGGTATCACTTACCCTGTCTCTAATGAGCCATACCCAACCAAAATCAAGGTATTCGCTAAACTTAGCTCCGATACCAAATGTAATGACCCGATTTTTGATCCTCAAATATCGACACTAGTACATCTATGGTATACGTATATCTAACACCCAAGTGCCTAAAAGACAAATAATTAGGGTAAAGTACAAAAAATAAAAAGAAATAGAAGAAGGAATGAAAGAACACAATATCAGAATCTCACAGTAGAACGATAATATACCATATCCAAAAAACAGTATAATGGATTATTCCAAAGTACAAAGTAATTTCAGAGTTACAAAACCTAAGTACTACCATCAGCCCAGACAATTATAACTGCATGTCCTCACCATGCCGTTACATACAATATAGTAGTGCAATAGAAATGGAAATAGATAGATATACGAAAGCCTCCAGCTCGTCTCTTAAACTCTGGAGCATCCAAATTAAAACCCACCTTACTCAGTCTACTCAAAAAAGTATATGAAGAATTTATGGAAAATAAAAACAAGGTGCCAGACATAAGTCTGGTATGAGAAAACTCAAGATGCATGCATACATGTAACGGTAACTTTTGAGATCGTACGGGTAACTGTTAAAGTTTTTCCCTCAAAAGAAACCAAACCATTTATTAATTTAATGAAGTGGTATAATAAATAATGCATAGGGAGTTGAATATAAATCAAAAAATAACTATGCTGCTTGCATCTCACAACGCAACAATATTAGAAGTACATCTAAAACCGCTAAGGTATGTTTGCATATGAATTTTCCATGGAGATCTCTTCATTCAAGCAAAATCCAATCTCCTACATGAGGGTAAGAAACCACCTTCCGAGCATCGTATATCTCTATGAAAAATATACTTCAAAGGAAAACATAACTAGTCCACGCCCTAACATGTGATATCGAATATCATCAACTCCCGCTAGCAATATCGATAAGAATCTCAGAATATGTAGTTAATATACCCTGTTGTTGGTTAGCTAAACCCCCGACTATGCCTCTATCCTGTTTTCTATCATTTTCGAAATCGAGGTCACGTTCGGCATCTCCCACACGTGTCTTGATTACTCGAATAGAACATGAATCTTTCCATGGATTTCAATACAAGTCGTCTGACAAATGCTAATGCTGACCTCTTTCTTGGACTTAACTATAGGATAGATGGTTCAACTCTATAGTTTGAAATGTTAACACTGACCCTTCCCTTGCAATTAACCTTAGGATTGAAAGTTCAACTCTATAACATTCCACTTCACAATTACTTCCAAAACGTTGACTCTTACACTAGTTTTAAAGTAGTATTCGATAAATAAATACTTATCGAATCCTGACTCTTCAAAACTAAATCATTAAATTTTCGGTAAACTCAATTCCAGTTCTATAAGATGTAAGTGAATAGTATATAAATGAGTCCTCCCTGTGGAATCTCGTATATACACAATTCTCAAAGCTAGAGATGTTTCATATCAATGAGTCCTCCTCGGGGGATCTCAAACCGTATGAAGCTATGAAGCTTTCATATTCTTCCTAAGTTAAATGATCGAGTTCAATTTGTCGACTAATCGACTATCTATTTCTAAAAACGATTACTTATGGAAATCAATTTATATAGCACGTTTTCAAACATAGTGCGTCGGGTAATAGACTAATTGACTAATCGACTATCTAGTTCTAAACATTTCCCTTTAATTTGTAGATTATGGAGACTGTATATTATTTCATGTATAATACATGTGATGACTTGGCATGGTGGTTCCAAGTTTGGTCCAATTATAATGCATCATTTGTGTGACTCTTCTCGACGGCGAGCTACTTATTCTCTTGAATAAACGTTTGCGGCTGAGCCATAAAATGCCCTAATTGGAATAATAATAGATGGTATCAATCCACATGCTTCTTTAACCAGTTGTTACAGTTGTTGGCCAGTAATTATAGTATTGTATAATCTTCCTTGTCTATATGCATGAAAAGGTAGTTCTCAATGTTGACATTGTTGATTTTTGGGTCAAAACAACGAGAGAAGGATATTAATGTTTAATTACAAACGTTGATAGATGAGTTAAAGCAGTTATGCGAAGAAGTTGTAACATTTGACTCATTTAATAAATTTGAGTTCGCAATAAGAGCTAGGGTGTTATAGGGAATTAATGATCACCTGAACTTGACACTTTACCGAGATGTACAACTCACGGCTGCTTTGCATGTCCTATTTGTGAAAAGATACTTGTTTTTTTATTTTTCTAAAAATATGAAGAGATGTTACATGGGACATCAAAGATTTTTTTCTTCCAAATAAAAGTTTCGAGACGATAAGGTAAATTTAAATAACAAGCAAGAACATCATCATCCTCCAGGGTCATTAATTGGTTATCAAGTTGAAGAGAAGGCCGTGAATATCGAGATCAAAGTTAGTAAAAGAAAAATTAGAAATTGGTCAAAAAAAATGAAAAATCGATGAAGAAGAGCTTGAAAATGTTCCTCTATGGTACAAGAGGTCCATCCTCCTTTATTTGGCATACTGGAATGCAAATTTGATCCAACATAATGTTGATGTTATGCATAAAACGAAGAATATCACGAAGTATCTCTTCAGCACAACATACAAACAAGTTAAAATAACATCAATGTAGGCAAGGTTTGAAAACCATGGGTACAAAATATAAATTATAGGTAGTGGAAGACCCTGAAAGGCTGAAACAAATAAAATAACCACACCAGAGGAAACTTGCACTTTGAGCAAAGGTAAAAGCGATAGTTCTGCACCGTTTTGAAAAACTTCAAAATTGTCTAGAAAGTTCTGTTCTAATTTCCACAACAATGTGAATATTAATCCTCCTAAACTAAAAAATATGAAGTTGCATGATTACCGTGTCATAATGCAATAATTACTTCTGGTATTACTTCAACATTCTTATCCACAACATAAGGATCCATGTAATGCTGCATATCTATAAGTTTATTTTTTTAACATTTTGTGCTCAAAGGTGATCAACATAGAACATATTTTAAAAGCAAAGGCTAGTTTGGTAGAAGCAATAAAAAACATTTTTCATCTGCATTTTTTGACACCAATATCAACCTTATGATTTATTTAGCTGATGAAGCATTGATTTGCGGCCCTATTGGATATAAGTGGATGTATCTTTTCAAATGGTAAATTACTAATTTCAATTTTTTACATCATTGTTCGATCTAAATAACTACTGATTATTTAAAATTTCTCACCTTCATAGGTTGACGAAAACATAAAAAAGATATATATAATGATAGATACATTAAAGGGTGTACCATAAAAGGATATATTATACAAGAAGTTAGTCTTAACTACATGGAGTATATGCCAAACGTAGATGATGTCACTATAAACATACCTGCGAAGCATTTTTAGATGAGGATGATGATTTTGCTGCTAAGACACCTACATTAACCTAAGTGTAGTTTGAACAAGTTCGTATATGGGTCCTTAATAAGTATGATGTATTGGATGAATGAAAGAAGTAAATTCATGAATTTTTCCTGAATTTCCGTTATTATAAATCAATTCATATATATTTTTTGATACATATTTGCCGTAGGAGGTGTAACTCTAGTGTGAAAAGTACTAAATCTCAACCTCGAAGTGCGGTTACATCTATGTAAGCCTGTAAATTTTTACTCTACTGGTACATGGTGAAGTATTACGTCATCTTAAGTATTTCACGTGTTTTTAAGTGGATCATACGACTTACTAATGTATTACGGAGTACGGTAAGAATAAAAACAATTAAAAAGTACAAATATTGTATTGCAGAGTCATTTGGCAGATAATTGAGTTGAATTATATTGACTTCAAACAAATAAGTTTTATTGTGATTAGGCAAAGGCCGAGACTAAGGTCAATGGTTGAAAAATGCATCATGTTTCAAACTTGATTATAATTAACTTAGGAAAATTAAAGATCAAATAGAGTCAACGATGAGCCATTTATTCTTGTATTGAAAGCGAGTCAAATGTTCTATTTAAAATAAATTAAAAAACAATGGATGGTTTGCGGTTTTGCATACACCAAAATAGTTGACTATAAATGTGGATGACATTGAGTTCACCACTACCTATCAATTACTTTTTTGAAGACAATGGAAATGACCTTATCAAATGCATATGTCAATATAAGATGTTATCATATTGGCTGTACATAATTTGTATGCAATTAGAAGACCTTACTAATTACACATAATTTTTTAACCTCTATTTTTAAATTTTCGTTTGTCATGGGAAGGGTAGATTGATGGGATCATAATCTTACTCATGTTATTTTATCAATCATGTCCTTAATTTTTTATATACTAGCCTATTGTACTTGTGAAATATAGTGGACTTCTTATCCAATATATGTATGATTCATTTTATAATTGGATTATGTAATTTAGCTATTAAATTATGTTCCAGATATTTTGAACCAACAGCTATATTTTTAAGTGCATTAGGAAGCTAAAGAATATGTATAGGTTTCATCGATATAATTATATTTTCAACTTTAGTAGGTTAGTTAATTTACGGGTATGTATTTTATTTGGCATTGTGCATAACAAATTTTGGATTATGATATAAACTTTAGCATCAATACTATTATATTATTACCGAGTTCAATTTCAAGAGCACAGAAGCCTCCACAGTTTTTGGGAAATGAACAGTCCCATTTTTATTTTTGTGCTTCTGTTAGTGGCTTAATTTTCCTTTACCCCACCGCTTTTTCTCTCAAGAGTAGGTTTCCAAGCATGGCTGTTCCGATCATATCCCGCTTCCATTTTTTCTATGCGCCTTTCCTCCATTGTCTCGGACTTCTCTCTTCCAACTTCATTTTATCACGCTACCGAATTGAGGGTTTCCATTTTTTTTTTAATTTTCCAACCAAAATCATGTTTCCCTCTATTTGGATTCTACATCTTTCAACCATGCCAACAAATATATTCCTACTATGATTTTCGAAAGTAATAGTCTTCTTCGGTTGCCGTAAGTGGACAGTGATTCAACGATGGGGCGTCCTCGAAGTTGTTTGTCCTAATACCAAACCCTAATTTCAGTTTACCCTAATGCCCGTCAAATTCAATTCGAGGAATCAGTCGGCATTTTCCCCATCACACCATCACATGTATGTTTAATAATCATTCTTCCACACCCCACTGTCAGCGGCTGCTACTCTTTTTATAATGTCCATCGAGCTGCTCTTAAGGCATATAAACGTCGTTGCATTTAGGTAAGTCTCATTGTCGTTTTTCCTATGTTCTGTTTACTTTTTCTGTTTGGCAGACTTATTTGTTCCTTTTCTATTGTCTGTTCTTAATGTGGTCTTCATGCTTTTGCGTTTTGGCTGTCTCTAGGATGTTGTGATTGCAGCAACAATAGCATATGTTTCTACTTGCTCTTTTTTAAACATTGATTTGAATCTGCTTTTTAATTTTTCCTTCGATGGTTTGCTAGAATTGTCAACCATTTGTTATAAACTATCACATAGATCAATTCTGGTATATGCTTCTTTTTGAACTTTTTTTGTCGCTTCATATGTTTTTTCGGCTGTAGCTTATAGGATGCAGATATTTCTCCTTAGTTGTGGTCTCAAGGATAGTAAAAAATGAGAATGAAAAATGGATGCTGAGGAATTTTTTTTATCTGTTCGTGTACAAGGTGATATCGAAGCAAGAAAAATATTTATTGACCTTTTGCAATATCAAGTTTTATCTCTTTAGTGCTTTTATTGTATAGTCCAATAATTTAGTATCAATTTTTTTTCTTCAAATGTCTATTGTATGCATTATGTAATATTATATCTATAATATATTTTTATTTCAATGCTGGGCAGCTACACCCCTACAATTTAGCCAACCTTCTATGAAACTACACCATTTGCAAATAAAGTGCAAATTTGTCAGCATTGAATTTTTTTTATATTTTAAATCAGTTTTTGTGTTTCTTTGTTTGCATTAATTATGTTAAATTTTGTATGAGGGATAAATAAATTTTTTATACATACGTATATGTACTTACATATCAATACCACATACATCAATTCATGCATATATACATTTGCATAAAAAATTTCATTAAATAAATTTATCTAACGATATTATTATGTGCTTGGAATAAATACTGTTGATATACACATTTAATTTTCAAGTTATTTTATGTTTCAATCCAATATAAAGTAAACATCCGAACATCAATACATAAATTTGTTTTTTAAGAATATTGGGGAAACGGTTAATAAATAAGGAAAAATATCAGTAATTTACTTAAACATATCAGTGCTTAGGAAAGTATTAAATCTACTCACTATGTATATCATGTTATTAGCATTAGAGGCATATACCAGTCTTTATACCAAGAATCGAAGAAAATTTAAAGCAATGATGTTTGTCCAAAAATTCTCTGTATTTTCACCCCAATTTCTGCTTTCCATTTCATCATTTTCATAATGAATTAAAGTTACCAAAAAATTCTTTTTGCACAACATCCGTGAGTCAATCCTACTATCATGAATTCCATGTACTCTGTATACCATTTCAGCATATAATGTCTTACATATAAATCCTTATTCATGGCTATTTGGAATGGTGAAATATTAAGTATCAGTTAGGATTATACAGTTGTGAATCACGTTGAATAATTTTTCATATCAACGTGATCCAAATTAAAGCAGCAACCAGTACCCAGGCTGGGGTTTACACTAGCTTCCTATATTTTTATTATTGTATATCTGCTTTTTGTCATGTTTATTCATTGCAGATTTATGACTATACAATTTTGTACCTGATATCATAGTCGTACAAATAAAATTGCAAGACCTATTGACAGTTGTGCATAAAATGGACACCACATCTTCAAAATTGATGTTCTGGCAGTCAAGTATTATTCTTTATTTAATTTTTGCATTGCATTCCACACTATTGCATGTAATGATTAAGGGTACAACATGTCTTTGGGTCGTGTATTCATAATATTTGTGTCACTATTCACTTATTTGTCCTCAAATTCCTACATAGCATGTCAATGTAGCAAACTGCACAATTTTCCATTGTCCTGCAAGATACCAATATTTGCTCAACTTCACTCCTCATTAGTATATACAATAAACTTCATAACTACAAGCAAATAAAGGAAGTTATATATAAATTTTCCTAAGCTTATGTTTCTTAAATTGCCCAACATTGCATATTTCATAAATTATTTGGCAACTGTGCAGAAATTACATATGCTTTACCTTCCTAAGAGTGATTCAAATCATCAGTGTATTTTTACGCTATTTATTTTCTACAAATTCAAAATTAGAATTTAGATATTAGGTTACTGACTTGGGTATGAGTTGACTATTTTTGAGAGGTTTAGAATTGGTATTTTTCAATGGTTTAGTATCAGGATTGATTTTAAGTTTCTTTATTTTTAATTACACTCTTTACTGGAACTATAAATGAATCCTTTAGTTGGAAAAAATCTCAAACTGTCAGTTTCATTATATGTGAACATAGTTGATAACTTACTCCTCTCTAATCAATTTTTTCATATACAATTTAACTTCGGTATCCAACAATTATATTGGGTATTCGGTTCAATATAGAAGGTTGGCACAATGTGTTTTCTGTTATACTAAACTTCAATCCCCCCAATTAATACATGTTGAATTTATCCACTTTTGAACCTTGTCAAATCTCTATCTACGAGTTATGACAATAGTCATTCATTTTTCCTTCCACCTTCGGTTTGATTCTACATAGTTGTCAGATCAATTATCGAATAAACTCAGGTAATCAAACAAAGAACTTTATTTGAGGATTCTTATCTTTACCAATGTGTCGTGGCTATACATAGAGACATTGAAAGATAATTCTATATTTAAAGTGATTCAAATTTCATTCCTTCTTAAAGTTTAGAGAAAACTAGGTTTGGATATCAGAAATTTCTCTGCAGAGTTGAATTTAGATGTTTGCAATATTGGATCAGACCTAGATTAAATTTGATCCCTTCGCAGGTTTTTGTTTAGTTTTGATGTTGATTTTTATTTTAAAAAAAAAATATTAGTTCAAGAATGATGAAATTGTTGAATTTTCCTATTATTTTGTGAAGGTAGTTTGCAAGGCTTGCCTAAGGCCTGAACTTCAAAGTGCAATTAATTTTTTCGAAGCTGCAAAAATGTCTGCTTCTTTTTGTGGAAGTCCTCGACCATAGGAAAAGCTTAAAGTTGTGATTGCTGGTGTAAGTGTAGTATTTTAGAGGTTTATGTTTTTATTTTGATTGATTATTCTTGCTTTAAAAAAATTGGTGGTCATGATTTGATAACTAATAGTCAATTTTCTCACAAAACAATATTAGCTTATTTTTATTTAATTGTGTATGCTACATATAACTAGGCTCTTGAGAATGCAATTATAGTTCGAGATAAGATTACAAGGCTAATTACTGTATATGACATAAGTTTCTTTCTACATTGATGAATTTCTTCTCTGTTATCTTGGTGTCTATATTTACAATAAACGGTAAATTAAATATATTCAAACTGATGATTATGTATTCTTCACAAGGTTCGAAATTCCATTTTCCGTTTCCATTCCGGCCATTGGTAATTTTAAAATTTCCGGATCCATTTCGAAAATGCCGGAAGTCCCGCTTTAATTCTGGTTTTTTAATTCAGGTACTTTTTTGCTTTAATTTGCTGTATACGCTAATAAATATCTAATACTGTCGTAAATTTATAGTACATATTTTACATTACAGATAAAATGCATACTTTAATTAAAAATCCACTATGTAAGTTTATGTATTATTCATTCAAGATTTTAAAACTTTGACCAATTTTGAAATTTTTGAATTTTTTTATGTTTCGATGTAAATTAACAAAAGTATAACAACTTTTTAATGAAACTACACGATTTCTTATTCATTTATTTATTGTCCCGATTAATTTGTTTTCTTTTTTTAATTTTTATATATTTGTTGTATTTTTTAATTTTTTATAAGTTTTTTTCAATATATGAAAAACAAATCCGAAATTTAGAGTGGAACCGAAATTTTGACCGGATTCCGTTTCGGTTATGAACGGAACCGGAACGGAATCACTGGAATAACCGGAATTCCGTCGGAATTTCGAACCATGATTCTTCGGTGTATATTGCAACAACAATTAATTTGTACACATAATCAATAAGTATTTTTGATACCGTGCTTTATCACTCAACTCTAAAAAATCCATGCATAAACCTATACCTTCACGTATCGGGGTGAACAAAATTTTGATTAAATCCAAATGACTGACCGAGCTGACTCATCTGGTCATATAATTTTGTTATTAATTAAATCTGGTTATACTTAGTTAGTAAAATGATTTTATTTTGTTATTGTTTTAATCAAGCCCACCAAAATTTTATTATGAATAGACTGTATATGTTAAGATAACTCAATGTAATCTGTAAAAAGTTTGTCCATTCTATTAATAAATGCCAAAGGAAGCCATGTCATTGCAATATTAGTACTAAAGAAGGTAAGGTAGGAAAAATAGTATCAATCAAAGAATATTAATATTGCGGTGACGTTGGTGGTTGAAATGATACACAAAAATATATGGATAGCTATTGCTATCCATACGAGTGTTATGGCACGTGCTTCGTGCACGTGAATTGTTTTGTTTATAAATTGTATATCTTTAAATAAGCCAAAAAATAATTTTTTATTTTCAAATTATATAAAGATTTGTATATGTGTATTAAAGTATTTTGAATTTTAAAAGGAAGTTTAATTTTAGAACATATGTTTAGAAGCATTTTGAATTTATAAAGTAACTATTAGATCCTACTTTTTTGTGATTAATATTTTATAATATATAAAGGGGCGTTTTTGGTGGTTCATGCTAATACAAAAAAATATAATATCAAAGCTATTACAACTATTATTAAAAATGTGTAAAACAGTATATTTAACAAAAAAATTTAAATTAAAATATAAGTTTTAATTGTAATAACATTTAAGATATATGTACAATTTAATAATGTTTCATAACATTAAAATGGATCTTCTTTTATTTTAAAAATAAAATAATATTCTAAAATAAGATTGAATTATATACAATAACATTTAAATTGTCCTTAAAATTATAAATTAATTATATGATATGTTAAATTCTAATAAAATTAAGATTACAATGAGAGTACATATTATTTTCAAATAAAATTTAAATTTAAGACTTTATAAAATAAACAGTGGCACTATTAAGGCAATGGAGTTATCGTCGGCTTAGGGACCCACATGGCTTAAACAGTAAAAAAATGGTTAAAGCATCTATAACTCTAGCGCTTTTGTGATGTTCCACCCTTGTCTTTTCCCACCCATGCCTCCATTGAACCCAACACAAGATCCTTTGCTGCCCACCATCGCCGCCGGCCAACCTTAGCCTGCAGACCTTTTCGATATTGCTATGTTTTATTTATTTATTCCAAGATTTGGAATATTGAGTTAGTGTATTTTGTAGATTTATAGTAGATCTTGTTTCTATCCATTTTTTTGTTTTTAGTATCTGGGTTTAAGCATTTAACTGCGTATAGTTATTTTGCTGTATAATATACGCGTGTTCGATTTAATAATCACAAAACATTTAGTTTATCCATTATAACACCAGATCTCGTCACACCCTCAACACCGCTAGATCGTTTTCATGATCTGAATATAAACTACCATTGTAGCGAAGCTTGCACTTCTTTTGACTCGGCATAGAGGAGATGATGCATAGAGACAGTAGTTGGGGAAGGGGAAGACGTAATTATGAGAGGTTTAAGAAGAAAGGAAGTAGAAAAAATAAATTTTGAACGCATCTCATCCTTTTTGATCCTTGCAATCAATCAGATTTTAGAAAAGTTCAAATAAATGGATAAAATAACCAAAATCATAGGGCATCATCATCATCATAATCAGGTACTACTGCCAAAAGGATTCACGGCGATTAGAGTAGGAAAGGAAGACGGAGAGAAACTACAGAGGTTTGTGTTGCTGATTGCTTACTTGAATCATCCATTGTTCATTGATTTATTGAAGAGGAGGATGGATTCAAACAGGAAGGTACGAATTTAGGAGGAACAAATTGGGTCTTAGGAGAGGAGAATGAGAACGGCGGATATGACCGTAAGAATACAGACGTGACGTGAAAAATGAAGGGTATTTTTGTTAGTTCAAAAAGACACCAAGTATTCTAGTGGAATGAATTTTATTTATTAGTAGTAGAGATATATCATCTCATTTCACAAAGAAAAGATTGCATGCAATGACAATTATGCATTACAATTCTGATATACTTAAATTTTTGTAAAATAAATTGATTATGAATAATAATTAGAATTTACACTAACAAGTAAAAAGTTGGTACAGATATCTCAACATGTACATAAAACCTGAATTATAGATAGGTAGTTAGAAAGCTTTATTATAGCTGAAAGTTAGAGGGCTCGCCTTCGGTCGTGGACTAAGCAACAAACTTGCATGTATGTTGGATCTCTAGGATGTTTTCTAATTAGAATTAAGGATTTAATCAATATATGTTCGCAGAATATTTAGAAAATGTTTTGTGTTAGCTCTTTTTAAAAGAAAAATAGGCAGTTGAACGTATGCAGATTCAAATATGTAGCTACTTGCATCAGGTTCATACATGTTGTACAAATATTAAGTTGCTACATTCAAACGCTAACATTCAAGTTTGAATCATATGCATTAAATTCTGATTACTAGGTTTAAACCATTAGATTTTGTTTTCCATTCTTTCCGGAAGCAATGTCTAAACTGTGAGGGTTAATATACCGGTTATTCACTGTTGACAAATCTATGCATAAAGAAGAAGTGAGGTAAATTAAGATGTGGTATAAGATTGAGAAATTTAATACAGTAGAAACTAACTTTTTATGTTGATTATGGGCGCATTCAAAGCTCATAGGCGTATACAAAGTACCAAAGTGCAATAGAATCTAGCGATTCAAAGGTCATTGTATCAGAAAAAAAGAAAATGGCTTCCATGTCCATCAAAAACAACCCAATCTTTGAAAGTACTCCTGATCAGATTGATGGAGTCCCTCCTCTCCATCTCAGTCCTCCTCTAATCCCCTCTCTATCTACTAATCCAAAAGATAAACCTCCTGATCAAGATGAGGAGGGATTTCAAATTGTCAAGAATCGACACAGAAACAGAAATGTGAAATCCCATACTCCTCTTAATAGATCGGCAATGGAACGAAGGGATAGATCCGTTCACACAGGGCAGAGATCTATCCCTAATCCTCTCAATAGGCAAGCAAATGCTAATCATCCGCCAAAACCACCAAGATCTCAACCAGCTACCGCGTCAATCCTCTCTAAATCAACCTCTACATGGGCAGATTTAGTCAAAAATGGTGGCCTTGGCAATAACTTGGATCTTAACTATTCGGCTCCTATCAAGTTGGGTGACAAGAAAATAGTGATCCTTAAGGAAGAAATTAGTAGAAGGACTGAGAGTAAATGGAGTAACTCTATTATAGCTTATGTGTATGGAGCTCGTCCATACTATCATCATTTCAGGAATTATGTTTCAAAAACTTGGAACCCTATTGGCAACTTTGAAATCTTTACAAGAAATAATGGTTTCTTTATTATCAAATTTTCAGAAGAGCAAGATTGTATCAAAGTAACTCAAAAAGGTCTCTTCTTTATTAATGGCAAATTAATAATCTTGAAAAGATGGGACAAAAATCTGGTTCTTGACCGAGATCTCCTCTCCACCTATCCAATCTGGATTAGGTTACCGAAATTAAATCTCAGATTATGGGATGAAGAGGCATTTGCCGCCATAGCCAGTGTGGTGGGTAAACCATTAAAGTTGGACGAGCCTACAGCTAAGGAAACTCGTCTAAGCTATGCCAGAATTTTAGTTGAAATTAAAGCAACGGACGATTTACCAGATCTTGCTATTATCTCCATGCACGATGGAGAGAATATCAAACAAAAAATTGAATATGAGTTTATTCCTCCTAGATGTCATAAATGTGCTTGCTTTGGTCACCTTTCTGATTATTGCTCATGGAAAACTGTTTGGAAAGAAAAGGAGTCTTCTTGCAGCAATATTGATAAAAACTCTCTTAATGTTTCAGAAAATGAAAGAAACCACAATCAAGAAAATTTACTTCTGGGAAATTCTTCGTCTGAAAACCATGTCTTTGTAAATAATATTGATCCTGGAAATCAATCAGAAAATCCTGAAAAATGTTTGAGTACGGGGGTTTCAAATGGAAATACCAAAAAGAAACTTATTAAAATTAATGAGCAATCAGAAAGTTTCATCTCGCAAGCTTACTCAAGAAACAATAAAGCAGAAAATCAAATCTTTAATGTAGCCATGGATACTGATCAGCAAATGACTGAGACAAGTACTGCTCCAGATCAACATGGCGATTCCCAAATAGTTGAAAATAATCAAGCACATATCAAAGGGGATTATAAAGATCACTTCTTGCTTTCTCCCCTCCTTCAGGAAAAAGCAATTTTAGTTACAGACAATGATTCAAATCTTACAATGACAGTCACAAAGTACAAAAATCAAAATTTTACAAAAAATATATCTGATAGCCCCTCTCTGTCTGAGTCATTGCTAGAGAATGCAGGCCTGCTTTTCTCCTCTGTCTCATCTTCACCTGCCAATAACAAAAAAAAAGAAGGCCAAGAAGAAGTCCGTTCAAGAAATCATGAGGAAAAATGCAGAAGTTAGTCCAGACAGTCCAGCTTCCTATTCTAATTCTAAACTCTTTGAGAAGAAATACATCATCAAAAACCCAAAATGGGAGGAATTTCTCAAAGTTCAAGACAAAAAAGACTGTAAAAGGAAAGGAGAAAAAGCTACAGAAAACATGGGAATATGCAGCAATATCCTAACTTAGTTGCTGCTGTATCCTTTTCTGTTTTGTTTTTTTCTTAATGTCTTATTATTATGAATATAATCACTTGGAATGTTAGAGGTCTTAATTCTCCTGAGAGGAAATTAGACCTCTCAAATCTGCTGATCATATATAAACCATCTTTAGTTGGTATTTTAGAGCATAAACTGTCAGACAAAAACATTGATATGTTTAAGATTAACAACATTAGCAATTGGCAGCTCATCCATAATAATTCTATGGGTGGAAATGGCAGGATCATTGTTATTTGGGATCCTACCATTTGGGATATTAGTAATTTCACTATTAACTTCCAGTATATCCATTGTAACTTTAAAAACAAAGGTGACCTACATATCTCTGTCACATTTGTTTATGCCTCAAACTCTGAAAATGATAGAATTCAGTTATGGAATTCCCTTGTTCATCTTAATTCTAATATTGCTCTCCCATGGGTTATTATCGGAGATTTTAATACTGTAACTAAAGTTAATGAAAAAAGAGGAGGAATTCCAGTCCCTTTAAAAAAACAGGAATTTTTCTCTAACTTCCTAATCAAAACTGGGTTGATTGAGCCTTCATTAAAGGGCAACAATTTTACTTGGAAATCTGGGGAATTTAGAAACATTCAATGCAAGTTAGATAGAATTCTTGTCAATAATTTTTTTATATACCTCTTCTCTGATTTTTCTTGCTTCACTTTACCTCAATTTACTAGTGATCACACTCCCATTCAACTTATATTATCTCAAAACACTTCTTCTAGAAAGAACTTCCCTTTTAGATTTAAAAATGGTTGGGCATATGACTCTGAATACAAAAATGTTATTCAAAATTGCTTACATTTCACCTCTAAAGGTTCTGCCTAATTTAAGTTCAGAAATTTTTTTCTTCGTACTAAAAATAATCTTAAAGCTTGGAATTTTTCTAAAAATAAGAACAATAATGAAATTAATCAAATTAGAGAGGAATGTGTCAAATTGCAAGACAGTATTGATGAAAATAACTCCGATAAAACCAAAATCAAAGAATTCTATCTTTTACAGAAAAAACTCTCCAATGCTCTAAATATTGAAGCTGCTAATATTAGGCAGAAAGCCAAAGTTAACTGGCTCTCACAAGGGGATCTTCCTACTAAATTCTTTTATGCTAAAATGTCTGGCAGGAAATATCATAATAACATAGGTAAACTTATCAACAATAATGGGAAGATTATTAATGATGCCACTCAATTAGAGAAGGAAGCTATCAACTACTTTTCTGACTTATTTTATTCTGTGGAGAACACTTGTTCTTTTTCTGAGGTTTCTCCTAAATTTATTTTACACTCTAACAGTGAGGACATTCTTCTTTCCCCTATATGTCTTGAAGATATCAAAAATATTGTGTTTTCTGCTAATGATGATAAAAGCCCTGGACCTGATGGTTTTGGGGCTAAATTTTTTAAAACACATTGGGGAGATATAAAATATATGTTGTTTGAGGCTGTCAAAGAATTTTTTTCCTCTGGTAAACTTCTTAAAAATATAAATCACACTTTCATAACCCTTGTTCCTAAGACTAAAAACCCCTCAAATTTGGGTGAATACAGACCAATTGCTTGTTGCAATTTCTTACACAAAATTATAGCCTCTATTCTTAGCAAAAGAATTAAATGTTTCCTAAAATTTCTCATTTCAAAAAACCAATGTGCTTTTATACCAGACAGGCTTATTGTAGATAACATTCTTTTATCTCACGAACTGCTTAGGGACTTTAATCAGACAGGTAAAAATAGAATGTGTCTCAAAATTGACCTTCATAAGGCTTTTGACAAAATAAATAGAAACTTTATTATATACATGATGGGTCAACTGGGCTTCAATGAAAATTTTTGCAACTTAGTCAAGGAATGCATATGTAATGTAACTTATTCCATACTTATTAATGGATCTCCTTGTGGTATGATACAGAGTAATAGAGGAATTAGACAAGGAGATCCTTTATCTCCTTATTTGTTCACTATTGCTATGGAATATTTTACCTTACAAATGGAAAAAGAAATAATGTGTAAAAATATTAAACCTATTAACTCCATTCTTCCCTGTATCTCTCATCTACTATATGCTGATGACCTTTTAATTTTTTCAAATGCAGATATCTCTTCTGCAGTCAATATTAAAAAAAATCTTTGACAATCTAAATCAGCAAGCAGGCCTTCAAATCAATGAAAGCAAAAGCAAAATCTTTTTCAGCAAAAATTGTAGAAACAAAATGGATATCCTCAGCACTTTAAAATTTCAACAGAGCGTTCTTCCTGTCAGATATCTTGGCCTACCTCTACGTAATAATCAAATCAAAGAAAAAGACTGTGCTAAACTCTATCAATCCATCCAGAATAAAATCAACAACTGGTCTAGTAAAATGCTATCTACAGCAGGCAGAGTTGAGTTAGTGCATACTGTCATCACAGCAATCATGATGTACTGGTTACAAACACACAATATTCCCTCAAAACTTTAGAGAAAATTGAAAAACTATGCGCCAACTTCATTTGGAATGGTAAATTCCACAAAATATCTTGGAATACCATTACAAAAACTAAAGAAGCTGGAGGTTTGGGAATCGGAAATTTTTCAGACATTAGTGAAGCTTGCAAATACAAACTTTTCTGGAAATTCATAGAAGGCAAAACATTATGGGCTGAATGGATGAGGTCCAAATATGTTAAAAGCAAAAACTTTTGGACCATGCCCATTAAAAGTCATTACTCCTCTGGTTGGAAAAGCATTTTAAATTGTAGAGAAGTTGGTGCCAAGCTTATAGAAAGGGATTTTAAGGATGGTAAAAATACAAAATTATGGTTTGACCCTTGGATAAATGGTAATTCTCTTATCAACTTATTAGGGTGGAACAACCTTTATATCTTTGGAAAAGTTAATGCTACTGTTGATAATATCATCCATAATTCTACTTGGAACACTCAAGCATTTCCTGCAGCTGCTATTTTCAATTCTACTATTAATAAAATGGTGATTGACCCAAATAATGAGGAAGATGCTTGGAACTGGAAACTTTCTTCAAAAGGAAAATTTTCTTTCAAGAATACTTGGCATTTTCTTAAAGGAGAAGATATGGAAGTTGATTGGCACAAATCAGCGTGGAATTCTGCCAATTGTCCAAAAATGTCTTTCTGCACCTACTTTGCCTTATTAAATCGTTTGCCAACTAGAGAAAGATGTGGAAAATGGAGCAAAAACTCTGGAAAATTAAATTGCTTATTTTGCAAATCTGATATTGAAAACACTGATCACCTTTTCTTTGACTGTCCCTATTCCAGACATGTTTGGTTCATTGCCAAAAATAGTCTCAAAATTAGTCAACATATGGCTCTCCAAAACATTAGAGACAGTATCCAATATTTTCAGAAAGCATACAAAGGCAAGAAAGCTGAATTTAACAAAGCTACTGTAGTTCTCACTACAGTCATATACTTTATTTGGAAAGAGAGAAATAATAGGCTTCACAACAACAAAGCAACAGATAGTATTCAACTTTGGAAAACAATTGAAATTGAATCAAGCATCATTCTTCAAAAATTCATCAAAAACAGCAACAATACTCATAGCATTTCAGAAACTGATAAATATGAGAACTTTGTTGAAGATTACTTACAAAATGAGAATTTTAATAAAAATTCTCATTATCCCGCTGAAGATGGTAATTTGATGGAGAAGACATCAGATCTGAAGTACCAGAGTCCCTCAGCTGAAGGTTGCTATCCCAATATGCATACCAGAATCTTATCCTGCAAGGGAAGAAACACTAACTTCAATTTTAATTTTATTTCTAAAAATCACTTAAAAAAGAATTCTTACTCCTTTTTACCTGATATGCATAGAAATAGCCATCCATTCTATTCTGAGCCTCTCCGTCCAACTGAATTTCATCTACACAACAACCACAGTGATATGTACGCTGCAAAAGTACTCAACGAAGAAGCTACTAATTCTCTTGAGCACTTATCTGATTCGTCTCATTTTAAAGAGGCTAACAAAGCTACTGTTGACAATCCCCTCAATATTCAGATTTCAACCTGTCAAGGAAGTTTCAAGGCTATTAATACTACTAAAAGTTCTGTAAATAAAAAATTATATACTTATAAAAATGTTTTATTACCTGAATTTAGCAAGAGGGGAAGCTACTACTCTGAAGATAGCAACAATCTGCCTCTGGTCAACATTGAACAAAGATTAGGTCATTCATATTACATCAGCATGCTTAATGGTCGCATCTATCGCTTATCTGACTGGGATAGAGGTGAGAGCAGCAACTCTCATGCCGAAGTTAGTTTCAATCTCCAAAAGCCTGACTGGAAGGACGACAGTGCCTCGACTTTCGCCACTTCTCCAGATCTGGAATCTGGGGGCAATTGTACTAACGAGGAGGCCAAAAGCCATGTCAACAAGTCTAAAAAAACACATAATGATCATTCCAGCTTAGATCTGAATACTTCTCGTCTCCGTGCTAAAGAAATTATGGAGTGGAGACCCCCATGAGATTTGTGAGTTCATCAAAGTTGGTTAGCATCAGAATTTCGGAGAAGATTCTGATGAAAACCTTGCTTTTTTGAAGCGAAAAGTTTGTTCTATTGAATCGCTTCCACCATTTTTGTTCGTTGTTTTGTAGAGTGGTATGTCGGCAATCCTTGTTAGGGTTTGTGTTGTAATGCGTTTTCGGGTGTAGTCGTTTTATTACCCGGTTCCTATTTTATTGGGCTGGGCCCTGTTTACTCTTTTCAAAAAAAAAAAAAGCTCATAGGCGAAGGCAATTTGTTTATATGTGATATAATAATGGCATTATAACCACTGAAACTGAAAGTTTCATAAAATACTATGCATACGTAATATACTAAAAAACCAAACATTATAAAAATAAGTAGTTTAATTTGTCTTCCATCATGGCAGTATGTGAATGTTTGTTATTGTATTGAACGAGATTGTATTGTATATATGAAACTTTAGCTAAGTACGGATCTGTGGAAAAAATAAAAGACGTATACCTAAGTGTAACAGGTTCAGATTGATATTTTATTGTTTTTTAGCTATTATTACCAGTATATATTTTTCTTCCGAATTCTTATCCTTATTTATTGATGCAACTTTCAATTTACACTTTGTTTTACACTAACAAAGGTAAAAAATGTAATGTCATTAGTTGAGTTTTGTAGATTGGGAACCATCTTTGATCGACTTTTCTACCAATGTTTATATATGGTTTTAATTGAAAATTTGAACTTTAACTATAATCATTAATTTCTTCAATTATATACTTCTTGTGAGCAGCTAAGTTGGATGAAGGTGCAAAGATTGATCAGGATAGTGCAGAACCAAAGAAGAAGCTACTCATCGAATATGCAGACAAAAGACAAAGATTTGAAAATTTCAACTTTAACTATAATCATTAATTTCTTCAATTGTGTACTTATTGTGTGCAGCTAAGTTGGATGAAGGTGCAAAGATTGATTAGGGTAATGCAGAACCAGAGAAGAAGCTACTCATTGAATATGCAGACAAAAGACAATGATCAGTCTAAATAAGTTAATTCGTAAATTTTGAACGAGGCCCAAATATTGTAACAGTAAGAAAAGGTAATATTTTGAAAATAGCTTGGTGATATTTTATGTTTTTGCTGCCACGTGACAAGAATTTTTGAAATTATGTTTGACTAATTTATTTTCAGTGCTTGTCTAATGATTGGTTAATGATAAAGTAAACGTGTTAACGAGCAATATTTATTTGTTTTCATTGCTTTCTCATATAATTTAACTTATTTTGATAGGAAAACTGCTTCTATAATTTTGGCTGTTATTTCATGCTTGAAGGTAATTTTCATAACAAGGTTACCACTAATATAATTGTAGTTGGCAGGAACACCAGTTTGTTTGATATAAAATAATATTTTTTCTGTAAAGCACTATTAATGCATGGATCCCTTATTCATTTTCTTACACTAATTCATTTCAATGTTACCAAATTTCGAATTTAGAATAAAGTTCGACGTCACATGTTCTTAATTTTGTTTGTTATTTATGAACTAGAATGCTGCAAAGAGAAGCTTGCCTCAGTAATACACCTATACTGATTCTGGGATAGAAGCTATTGTTGATTTTTATTTATTTGTTTGTATTTATTTTTCCATAATAATCAGTTGTGTTATGCGAGGAGAGGATGCATTAAAGAAAAAGAGTATGGAGGAGAGGAAAGGATTGAATCCTTTTAGGAATTTTCAACAGGGAGTGTAATAAGAAATGGCATCTATCAAGGTATTTGATTCATCTGCCAAGATTGTCAAAGCTTAAGAAGGTAACTCAAAATTTTCATATTTAGAGCAATCCAAATGATTTGCACTTTCGAATTATGTACACTCTTGCTATTTCATGTTCACTATATATCATCGTGGTAAGTTTTTATTTTTCTATGTAGTATATATTTTGTGTGACTTAATCATATTTATTAATTTTCTTAGTGCAAGTGTAAGTGTTTATATATATATGTGTGTGTGTGTGTAATATATATATGATTATACTATAGACTAGGAGCGAATTTATCCCTTCTCTGATAGAATTGGAGTTTCTTCTTAGATTAATGATTCATCCAATCCTATGAATAGGTGGTTAGTAGACAAATTGTTTTTGGAGACCTTCCATTAGGTAATTGTTTCTCTTTGTCATATGCTAAAAATTTGTGAAACTTGGATTTTACTCATTATGACACGAACGAATTTCATGTTTCACACTACCCACATAACTTGATAGTTGGATGTCAACTATTATATTTAACTAATTGTCAAATTTGAATAGGCCAGAGTTATATTAGTATGGAATGTGGTTATTAGATAAACTATACATATATCAGTTGGTTAGCTATCATAAATATCACCTAATTTTCTTTAAGTTAACATCATTTTTTAATGAAAGAGTGTCCTCAGTGTGAGGAGAGCATTCATAATTTAATTAATAGTTAGCAAACTGAAAGCCGTGAACATGTATGATGGGTGACTTATGTAATAAGATGGGTATGTGTGTGATTTTAGTGCTAACTAAACGAAAAAAAGATTTGACTTTATTAAATGACAGACTGTAACCAACATGACTTGACTGCAAAAAAGAGGGCTGTATAGTGAAATAGAGACGTAAACTAAACCATATCTTGACTGCAAAACTAGAAACCGCTGAGTGAAGTAGATATGAAGGCTAATTCGTGTCTCGACTACAGCACATATACACCAACGGTGATGCCGCTGAGAAAAGAACAGGTGGATCATGATAATATAGGTAGCCGAGCCTGACCGTAATGCAAGAAATCGTTGAAATGATGAATTAGATTATGAGTGTGGATGGGGTGATATGTTATAGTGGATGAGTTGCAATACGCAGCATGTGGATTGGCTGAACTGAGTTGCAATATGAGGCAGTGCAAGAAGCCTACAGTGAGTAGTTAGATAATGAATGAGCTGACAATTACTTGACAGCTTTGCTTGGAAGGAAAGGTAGATGTGATCATTAACCAAAGCTGAAATGGGTAGATAGAAAGATAGATGCCTCAAAACAAAACAAAATGCATAAAATGAAGGAAATATTGTGCACACTGTCGGCTAAGTTAGAATCTATGATATTTTCACCTAGATATCAAGTAGTGTAGCTATAGTAAGGTGTGACTGATGCTATTCTAAAGTGATAAATGGAAGTTCATATATAAAGTGACAATGTGAAATGCAGTACTGAAGAAAAGGCAAAACGAAAGGCATTTCAAAACTGTTGTGCATTACAATCTGAAGTGGCAGAAATCAAATATACAAAATACAATGCAAATAAACCAACACAACACTTTATATTATATGATGCTACATCTAGCCTAATTATTTCATTATACTTATAATTTGTCAAAAAACTATTGACTTTTTTTCATTCAAGATTAGGTTAACATAAAGGTAATATAGGAGTTACTAGAGTTTTCAATTGATGAATTGTCTTATTTTGTAGTTTATCTTCTTATTTCAACTTGGTTGTTATTTGTACAAATTGGTCGCATTTTAATTAATATTACTGAAATTTTTTAATGCTACACTTCCAACATGGAAAATTCACTATATGTTTAGACTATATAACACCTTTTTCTTATTTTTCTTTTGAAGAACCATTACAACCATCACATTCACCTATTAAGGTTTTCTTTATTTTTTTTCCTTTATTAATTTTCTCACATTCTTTATTTTATTTACGGGAAATTATTGTCAAGGACAAAATTTCACAGCTTTTTAACCTCAAGGACAGACCTTCAATATTTTATTGCGAAGGACAACTTTATGTAGGTATCAGTTTTTAGTTATTGATAACAGTTTTTAGGTATCAGTTTGTAGTTATCGTTAGCAGTTTTTAGGTATCAGTTTTTAGCACGGTAGCAGTTTTGTTGTCCTTATGAATAATTTTGAAAAATGTTTGTCCTTATGAATAATTTTTAGAAGAATATTTGTCTTTGTAGTACAAATATTGAGGTCGTGTCCTTGAGGTAAAAAATATACAAATCTTTGTCCTTTAAATTAATTCCCCCTTTTATTTATTAGAACATTCAGTATTTTACGTTAACATTTTATTTTTCCACTATTTGATGATATGCTTTACTCACTGGTTATAAATTTTCTACCTCTGATTCTGCTATGAAAATTTACAGTCATGGCTGGTGAGGTACAATGTCACTGTAATATAGCAGTAGCATTAGATGGAAATGGAATGTTAGTAGAAAACTCTAGAGCCTTATGTATACTAAAATGATTTGTTATACTAGGTTTATTTTGACCGATGTCCTTACATGTTCAACAAAAAGGTACTTAAACTAGGATTTGTCAAGTGATATTAGTGTTTTCTCTGCCTTAAAACCCCATGATTTTTCCCTGTCATGTTATATAATTTGGTCATCTTACTATATTGATTGCTTTGCATATTGGACAATACGTTGTAATTCATGCTAATTTTCCCTACAATGTAAACTTCATTCGGCTGTACTACTTAAGAAACCATATTAGATGAAAATTTATCTACGATAAAAACATTTTCTCTCACATATTTTACAATATTAGGTCAACCGGTACTACTATTTGCAGTGTTATTTACGTAGGTTTTTACATAAAATTAAGAAAAAAGTGCAATCGTTTTTTATAGTATATAAAAGAGGGTATTTTTTTCCATTATGGTGCAAACCAGTAGAATTAACAAAATATGAGGAATAAAAAGAGAAATTTAAAATTTTAGGCTATCACGAAGACGACAAGACAAACCTCGGAGGAGATCGGGTGACAGCAGAGGGGACAGATTGTTTTCCACTCTTTTGTTATTTTCTAAAACACCAAAAACAAAATAAATTTGTTTTCCATTTTATATGTTGGTTTCATTTTTCTAATTGGTTGTTTTCAAAAAAAATATGCATCATGTGTAATTTTACGGATGAAAAAACAACGAATCGAATGGGACCTAATTTTTTAATCGGATGAAAACTTGTTAATCGAAGGAAATTCTATGAAATTAGAAAATCGTCGAAAAATTTAAAAATTAAAATAACTGCAAGCGTATGGTGTACAAATGTAGCACGTGGCGAATACGGGTCGATCCACAGGGAATTGATGATTTTAAAATTCTATTCAATCAAATTATACCAAGTCGAGAGTGAATAGCTAGAAATGTAAGAAACTAAAAAAAACTAGCAAAAGAAAAATAGATAAAAATATGAGAGTTAAATGACAATTTAGAGATAAATCCACTTTCTAGATCATATAATTCGACAATTAATGAAATTATGATCTCTTTTTTGGTCATAAGTGAGTTTAAATGATGCGTTTATTAAAAGTATGGCTCATTTGTGCTATTAATTAGCTCAACATAAGCCATCAAACTATAACACAACCTTTAAACCACTTACTAACTCGCATGAAAATGACAATAAAGTTGCAAATGAAATCTATTTTAAGTATGACCTATTAACTATTAATTAGAAATATAGACCGTTAAATTTTAATTTCAAATCACTTTCTTATGCCATAATCATATTTTGACGAAGAGGCATTTGTGTCAACGATTGTTTAAGCACAGCCTATTTGGTGTCAACAATATAGGCTATCAAATTGAAAACAAAAACAACAAATTAAACCACTTCTAGCATTGTTATTAAGCACAAAAAGAGAGCTATAATTATCAAAATGTTGAAGCTACATGATTAGAGTCTTCATTACCCATAAATTGAAGGGGTTAGCCTCTCATATTTGTTATCAAAACAACAAATATAGCTTGCAACATGAAAGAAAAAGAAAAGGAAAAGGAAAAAGAGAGCAAAGTAAAGAGAAGAAAAAACTATTCTACTTGCATGAAAAATAAATCTACACACCTAACATGAAAGTAAATAAATAAAAGAAGCATGTAAAAGAAAGAGAGCACTAACTAACATTGCATAAAAAAATGAAAGTTACATGAAGTAAAAATGACTAAGTAGCCATGAAAAGAAAAGAGTAGTTTTCTTTTATTTTGAGCCTCAAACTAATCTAAAAAGAGACTAAGTAAGAGGAAGAGATTGCATGAAATATATGAGTATTTATACATGTATGAAACCGTAATTCATATTTTTTGGGAAAGCCCAAAATGCCGTTGAGGTACTGTGACCACCAAGTAATCATTAACATGTCATAATCTCCATTTAAGTGTACATGAAGCCATTAATTCCATAAGCATGTGCATTAGCCTCTAATTTGTACATTAAGGTGGGGGGTAGGTGGGGTCCTCCATGATCTTCACTTTGAATTATTTCCATCTTCATTCCTTTGTGTTCTTTTTGTGCATGCATATCTTCATCATGAAACAACTTGTAATTGAAATAAAATTCCTACAAAATAGTATGGAAATTTCTAATTAATTTTTCTCAAAAAAATATATGCACACAAATGACCGTTTTGCCCCTATATGAAGATGGATATGTGACAATTTGAAATTAATATGGATTTTTGTTAAAACAAGTTAAATACCCAATATGATCATTTATTTAATTTAAATAGAATAAATATGGTGGGAAAAATATGCACATTTACGTGCACATCAAATACCCCTACACTTATCTTTTTATTCGTCCTCGAATAAACTAAAACTAACATAAATCCCTTTTCGTAGGGAGCACGATTGCATTGAGCATATGCAACAAGCCGTTAAACCTTTGGGCATCCCCAGTAGGACGAGTGTTGTCTCATGAAGGTTTTCAGCGGATACTACCCACAAAATCCAAATGCAGGATGAAAATATTTACAAAATGCAAGATTTATTTACAAAGAGATGAATGTGAGTTTTTGAAAATATTTACAAATGAATGATTTATTTTAAATTGACACGAATAAGTTAATTATAGGTTATAGTCATGATCTTGAAATTTAAGTTATTTACTCGTCAATATTTCCAATAAAAACGAAGTTATCATAACAAATAGACTATAGTTTAACTCGTTGTTTTGGTTAATAACACAGTATAACTATGAAATGGATCCTTAGTTGATTATCAATGTTTATCAAAGCGGTATTTTCATTTCTTTTCAATAACAAATCAAATAAGTAAAAATAATGCTAGGATTTCAATTGCTTTCTCTCTCATTATTTGCAAGAAAAATCACACACTAGCTCGGATAAACTGAGGACAGATATACCACCCATGCACTGAGGGGAGTACAGAGCATGGTGAGTGCACACACTTTCATGCATACACCTATCAACCGTAGGTGGTTTTTATTAAGTCTGTTTTTTTTACATGTGTTCCATACATGCATAACCATGAGGACTTTTAAATGAGTAAAAAAGCACATAATCAAAGATTCTAAGTAATTCATCCATGCATAACCGTGATGACTTTTAAACGAGAGTGAATACTTGGATGTCATTATTTTTTGTTTTTATATTTTTTTAAGAGAGAGAGAGTTTTGCAAAATCATCTTAGCACCATTTAACTTAGAAGACGAAAAAAATGTTATATCCTTTGCTTTAAATTAATCACTTTTTAAAACAAAGATTTTCATTTAGGATGTACTTCATAATTAACACGTATGAATCTTCCTGTATGCTAGTTAAACCATTATTATTTGTAATCAAACTTCATTTTTATTTTTGTTAAGACAAATAAATTTTCAAAAATTTCAATTTGATAATCCAAAACCATATATTTATCTTATAATGATTCTTTTAAAAATAAATCAAAAGAAAATTTGTTTTTAGGATTTTTTAATTTTTTTTTTTGAGATTTTAAAGCAAAAATAAACCATGAAAAATAAAAAAAAATGAAGATGAGTCCCCCCCCCCACACTTGATTTTGACTGTGTCCTCACAGTCAACCCATGTGGAAGGAGAAGAATAAAATAAAAATCCTATATTTACATGAAAGATTATTACTTACAAGAGATGAGAAAGTATACAGCCAAAAAGTAAATGAAACGGTCTTCTAAAGACCAATTCATTTGTCTCGTGAAATGTGTGAGACACAGCTAAAGCACGAAAAACCAAATCGTAAAAGATTTCGAAGTTGAATGTAGATTTGGAAAAACGAAAGTCGTTTTATTGAAAATCGTACGAGTTGTTTTATTTTCGATAATTTTTGGGGTAGATAGAAAAATTGATTGAAGTTCATGTTCTTCCAAATTATCGATTTCAAAATGGTGATCGAAATTTTTCCATTCAGAATTCAACAACTCGTTTTCAAAAAGTCCATAAAACTCATGTTCGTTAAGTTCGACTTCTTTTGTTGGATTATCAACAACTTCATCGCGTAAATTGAGTTTAAAATTCAAAGTTGTCGTATTCAAATGTTCAGAAAAAGGAAGATCGAAGTTTAAATCGAGTTTCGCACCCTCAAAAGAATTGAAATCCAACTTAATTACCGTATTTTCAACAACTTGATTAAGATCGTCATTTTCAAAAGTTGTTATTTGAAAATCATCGATTTGTGTAATAGATGGATTATCGTTATACTCGTCACACATTGAAATTTGATTTTGTTTCTCACGAAAATTTTCCAATGTTTTAATCAGCAAATTCGTATGATCATCGTAAATTTCATTCATTTGCTCAACAAAATCAAATTTGTAACTATTAACTTGAAATTTTTTGATTTGGACTTGTTGAGAACAAGAATTGTTAATTTTGATAAATGATAGATTATTCATTACTTCTTCGCAAGTTAAGATTTGATTATGATTTTCACGAAAAGTTTTGTATTTTTTAAGTAATAAATCCCCGTTATCCTTTTCCATTTGGTCAATAAAATCAAATTCATGATTATTAATTTGAAAATTTTCATTTTGAATTTGTTGATAACCAAAGTTTTCAATCGTATCGTTATTGAAACTATTCTCATTGCCAAAATTATTTGAAAATTGGTTCACATTTTCGTCTTGATTTTGAAATTCATTTTGAAGCTCGAAATTGAATTGGCATGGGTTACACTCGAAATCATTTGAATTTTGAAGTGAATTCAATTTTTGATTATTTTGACTTAAACTATTGCACAAATATGAGTTACACAAATTGTTTATACTTTGGTTTTGTTGTGTAGAGAGTTCAAGTAAAGATGAAATGCTATTTTTGAGATTTGAGAATTCGTCATCGATTTGAAAAGTTTGTTGTCCAAAATTCAAACTGTTTAAAGAATAGTTATCGTTAAAATATCCATACGAATTTGAAGTGAAATTATATGGATTATATTGATTTTCACAACTATTGTAAAATTCAAGTGAATATGGAAATTCAGACATTTTCAAGAATGTGTTTGGCTTTTTTTATATAAAGGAAAAATATTTACAAATAAAATTTATTTTTCAAAAGGGATTTTTTTTTTTGTGTTTTTCAAATTTTTTCTTTGTTTTTGAAAATGTTTTATATATTTTTTGAATTTTGGTTTTTAAATTTTTATTTTTTGGATTTTTGAAATTTCAAAGGAAAAAGGATTTAAAAATTTCAAGGTAAAAGGAATATTTATAGTGTTTTTTAGTTTTGGATTTTGATTTTTTTTTTAAATATGCATGAACTAATGCAACTAAATGAATGCATGGGTCTAATTACAAATGATTTATCCTAATTTAATCCAAAATTGTATAATCACAAATTGTCTTAGATAAACAAGATAGTTCTCAGCTAGGTAACGGACAGGATTTATCGGTGCACCACGAATCGCCGTAGTAATGCAACTGAAGGTTTAAGTACCTTCAGAGAAACAATTTAGTATAATATTTACGAATCACTGTAATATTTATAACTGGTTATTGCTCTGTCGTAGCCTAGACACCAAGAAATTAAATTGTTCAAAGAAGACAATTTGTCAATATATAATTAAATGTTATTGATTTTTAACCGTTATTATTAATAAATTCTAAGATGAAATGCAAAGCAGAAATTAAACGTGTATTAACAATGAAACTACAAATGATTTTTTTTTTGAAATTTTTGTTTTTTTATAAAATGCAAGCAAACAAAAATGCAAGGCAAATATAAACAATAGATATAGCAAGCAAGCAGTTTATTATTATTTTTTTTAGGCAAGCAAAGTAAAGCAATTATTTTTGACAAGCCAAGCCAAGTCAGCGACTCTTCCAATCTGATTTGGTAACCTGAAAATAAAAACAAAATATATACAATTTTTTTTAATATATAAGGATGGAACTAAAAAAAAAGTGAATCATAACAAATTAAACAAAACAAATTTAAAAAAATTATTTTAGGCAGATGAAAATCTTTTTTCTTTTTTTTTTTTACTAAAAGACAACTTAGAAACACTTCAACTCAACTCAAATTACAAAAACAAAATCTCTTTTTTTTAAAGCAAGAATGAACAAAGATATAGACGGTAAAAATAAAAAGTAAAATTGAAAAAAAAAAGACAGCCCGGCCCAATATCACAGACTAAATAACAATTCTCTTGTTTTTTAAAACAAACGTTTCAACTCGAACGAACATTTAGAATAAAATCAACAGATCCTCTTCATCCCTCCCCCCCTCCCCCCCACACAAAAAAATATATCGAAATTTCTCCGAAACAGTATATCAATTTTCACTTTCACTCAATCCATTATTTACTCGAATTCATGGTGATTTTAATTGAGGTTGGAGGTGTGCACTGTCGCTGTGGTCGTGGTTCTAAGGCGAAATTTGATGTTGGATTTGGATTGGTCGAGGTGGCAGTTCGATTTGAAGGTTTTGGAGTTCGCGAAGGGGTGTCACGGTGATGAATTGAAGTGTATTGGTAATCGATTTTGGTGATTAACTGCAGTGGTTTGTTGGGTTGTTTCGATTCGTGGTGTTGGAGTATTGTCTTTGGTTCGAATTGGGATCGGTGGAGGAAAGATGGTGGAAACGACAGATGAACTGTTGATTGTGGGGCTGAGGAGATAGCGCTGATGGCAAGCAGTGGCTGGTGGTTGAAATGGTGGTCGTAGATGCAAGGCAGAGGTGAATGCAGTTGGGAGTATCCGAGTATGTATGATATTTGTACACCGTGTGGATGAATGGCGAGGTTGCAGGTAGATCAGATTGTAGAAATAGAGCATGGAAGAAGTGGCAGAGGCAGATAGATGATGTTTGTCAGGTCAGCGACGATGGGTGCAATCGAGGGTGAAGAGGCAGGTTGGCAGTAGACGGTGATGAACTGTGGGGAAGTGTATGGTGGTTCAGGAGGCAGTATGAATGGAGTCGCCTTGGTCAGCTGCAGTGGTTAATTGTTGTGGAGTATGTACGCACAGTGGCGACAAAAGGGGGAGGTATGTGGTAGTAGTGATGTTTGGCAGTGCAGAGTTTATGATGCTGTGTTTTGCTTGAAGTTAAAGTCTACACACTGGAAGTATGAAGTAGGTTGGTTGAAGTAGCTAGAAGTGATGTTGGTTAGACGTTTGGGACAGTGAAGCAGAGTTGATGTGGTAGAGCAGCGGGCAGTGAAGGGAAGTTGTATTGGGGGTAGCAGATGGTATGGGTGTCTGTAGAGGTTGTGAAGCTGCACTACTTTGATGATGGGGTCTGGAGGAAGTAAGACGATGATGAAGTGAATATGAGATGTTGAAGGGTTGTATGTTGGTGATGAATGGAAGGTATTGGTGAGTGCTGTCAGTAACAATGGTGAACTGTATGAAGTTGAGGCAGGAGGGAAGCTAGGTAGAACTGCAGTGTTTTAGGTGGATTTGAGGTATGCTGTGGATGTGTGGCAGCAAAAGTTGACAGGGTGATGTTTTGGGGTTGGAAGTGGCAGTTTTGTTGTGAAAGAAAGTATGGAACGCAGAAGATGGTGTGCACAACTGTTGTAGTAAATACGGATGTTTGGATGTGGATTTTGAAGGAAGTTAGAGGTAGTTTGTTGAGGAGAAGGGCAGGCAACAACAGTTTTGAAAATCTATGTGCAGTGTATATAATGTAACAGAGAGTTGCAAATGTAGCATATAGTTGTAACAGAAATTTGTAAAAAGGAAATTGAAAAAGAAAAATGTTTTTGTTTTAAAAATTATGTATGCTCTTTTTTTTCTTTTTCTTTTTTTAAATAAAATAGAATTGCAAATGCAAATTGAAAAACTACAAACACACAAACAAATGCAAGCACAAATCAAACACACAACAATTTTTTTTTTTTATAAATGCACTCAACACACAAAACAAACATACAATATAATCAAAAGAAAACTAATTCGAAGAATAGAAAACTAAAATCAAATTACCGGCAACGACGCCAAAAACTTGTTAATCGACGGAAATTCTATGCAATTAGAAAAACGACGAAAAATTTAAAAATCAAAATAACCGCAAGCGCACGGTGTACGAATGTAGCACGTGGCGAATACGGGTCGATCCGCGGGGACTTGATGATTTTAAAATTCTATTCAATCAAATTATACCGAAGTCGAGAGTGAATAGCTAGAAATGTAAGAAACTAACAAAAATTAGCAAAAGAAAAATAGATAAAAATATGAGAGTTAAATGACAATTTAAAGATAAATCCACTCTCTTGATCATATAATTCAACAATTAATGAAATTATGATCACTTTTTTGGTCCTAAGTGAGTTTAAACGATGTGTTTATTATAAGTATGGCTCATTTGTGCTATTAATTAGCTCAACATAAGCCTTAAACCACTTACTAACTCTCATGAAAGTGACAACAAAGTTGTAAATGAAATTTATTTTAAGTACGACATATTAACTATTAATTAGAACTATAGACCATCAAATTTTAACTTCAAATCACTTTCTTATGCCATAATCATATTTTGACGAAGAGACATTTGTGTCAGTAATTGTTTAAGCATAGTCTATTTGGTGTCAACAATATAGACTATCAAATTCAAAGCAAAAACAACAAATTAAACCACTTCTAGCGTTGTCATTAAGCACAAAAGGAGAGCTATAATTATCAAAATGTTGAAGCTACATGATTAGAGGCTTCATTACTCCTAAATTGAAGGGATTAGCCTCTCGTATTTGTTATCAAAACAACAAATATAGGTTGCAACATGAAAGAAAAAGAAAAGGAAAAAGAGAGCAAAGTAAAGAGAAGAAAAAACTATTCTGCTTGCATTAAAAATACATCTACGCTACTAACATGAAAGTGAATAAACAAAAGAAGCATGTAAAAGAAAGAGAGTACTAATTAACATTGCATTAAAAAAAATAAAAGTTACACGAAGTAAAAATGGCTAAGTAGCCATGAAAAGAAAAGAGAGACTTTCTTTTATTTTGAGCCTTAAACTAATCTAAAAAGAGACTAAGTAGGAGGAAGAGATTACATGAAATATATGGGTATTTATACATGTATGAAACCCTAATTCATATTTTTTGGGAAAGCCCAAAATGCCATTGAGGTAGTGTGACCACCAAGTAATCATTAGCATGTCATAATCTCCATTTAAGTGTACATGAAGCCAATAATTCTATAAGCATGTGCATTGGCCTCTAATTTGTACATTAAGGTGGGGGGTAGGTGGGGTCCTCCATGATCTTCACTTTGAATTATTTCCATCTTCATTCCTTTGTGTTCTTTTTGTGCATGCATATATTCTCCATGAAACAACTTGTAATTGAAATCAAATTCCTACAAAATAGTATGAAAATTTCTAATTAATTTTTCTCAAAGAAATATAAGCACACAAATGACCGTTTTCCCCCTATATGAAGATGAATATGTAACAATTTGAAATTAACATGGATTTTTATTAAAACAAGTTAAAATACCCAGTATGAACATTTATTTAATTTAAATAGATTAAATATGGTGGGAAAATATGCACATTTACGTGCACATCAAATACCCCCACACTTATCTTTTTATTCGTCCTCGAATAAACTAAAACTAAGATAAATCTGTTTTCGTAGGGAGCACGATTGCATTGAGCGTATGCAACAAGCCGTTAAACCTCTGGGTGTCCCCAGTAGGACGAGTGTTGTCTCGTGAGGGTTTTCAGCGAATACTACCCACAAAATTCAAATGCAGGATGAAAATATTTACAAAATGCAAGATTTATTTACAAAGAAATGAATGTGAGCTTTTGAAAATATTTACAAATGAAGGATTTATTCTTAAATTGACACGAATAAGCTAATTATAGGTTTTGGTCATGATCTTGAAATTTAAGTTATTTACTCGTCAATATTTCCAATAAAAATGAAGTTATCATAACAAATAGACTATAGTTTAACTCGTTGTTTTGGTTAATAACACAGTGTAACTATGAAATGGATTCTTTGTTGATTATCAAAGTTTATCAAAGTGGTATTTTCATTTCTTTTCAATAACAAATCAAGTAAGTAAAAATAGTGCTAGGATTTCAATTGCTTTCTCTCTGATATTTGCAAGAAAAATTACACACCTAACTCAGATAAACTGAGGCCAGATATAACACCCATGCACTGCCTTTCGGGGTTATGTGAGGGGAGTACAAGCATGACGAGCGCACACATTTATAGACCGTAGGTGGTTTTATTATGTCTGTTTTTTTACATGTGGTCCGTACATACATAACCATAAGGACTTTTAAATGAGTATAAAACACATAATCAAAGATTCCAAGTAATTCACCCAAGCATAACCGTGAGGATTTTTAAATGAGAGTGAATACTTGGATGTTATTATTTTTTATTTTTATATTTTTTTTTTAAGAGAGAGAGTTTTGTAAAATCATCTTAACACCATTTAACTTAGAAGACGAAAAAAATGTTATATCCTTTACTTTAAATCAACCACTTTTTAAAATAAAGATTTTCATTTAGGATGTACTTCATAATTAACACGTATGAATCTTCCTATATACTAGTTAAACCATTATTATTTATAATCAAACTTCATTTTTATTTTTGTTAAGACAAATAAATTTTCAAAAATTTCAATTTGATACACCAAAACCATATATTTATCTTATAATGTTCCTTTTAAAAATAAATCAAAATAAAATTTGTTTTTGGGATTTTTTTAATTTTTTTTTGAGATTTTAAAGCAAAAATAAATTATGAATTTTTTTGGTTTTTTAGCTTTTTATGTTCTATCAAAGCTCCATGTGGATACGTAAACCACACATCATTTACATCAACATATGCAAGGAATCCTATTGCAAAAAATAAAAAATAAAAGGCACATAACTTAAAATAAGGGGGAATTAATTTAAAGGACAAAGATTTATATATTTTTTGTCTCAAGGACGCGACCTTAATATTTTTATCACAATGACAAACATTCTTCTAAAAATTATTCATAAGGACAAACATTTTTCAAAATTATTCATAAGGACAATAAAAATGCTACCGAGCTAAAATTGATACCTAAAAACTGCTATCGATAACTACAAACTGATACCTAAAAACTGCTATTAATAACTAAAAACTGATGCCTACAGAAAGTTGTCATTCAGGATAAAATATCGAAGGTCTGTCCTTGAGGCTAAAAAGCTGTGAAATTTTGTCCTTGACAATAATTTCCTGTTAAAATAAATCCACCTGCACATGTGTCTTAGTATTGAATGAAAAATGAAACATTATGTATGCGAAACTGTCAGTTTTTTTGGGCTTATTTGCATTTCACACTATTATTACAGCATAACATGTATATTAACAAATAATGGCATACAAGCGATAGGCCATTCCAAAATTTCATGAAAACTATACAGTGTACCAACATAGATTTTTATTTTTAAATAACCAGAAAGGTCAAAAACTATTTAACTGAGTAAGAAGTAAAATGAAATCTTCTGTGCTTGTGCACAACAATGTTCCATGTATTCCGACGTAAAGCATAACATTTTTAGACAGATCCGTGTGCGTAGCACGGTTTCGCAGTAGTTATGATTATTAATTAAGAAGAATAGATTCCCTAATATTTTTTAAATGTTTTGTACTTTCTTGTTTCCACTTTTTCAATTAGGTCATCAAGCAAGAAGGAGTTTGGAAATTACAATCAAATTTAATCATTTGCAATTGCTTGGATAGTTATGTTAATGAATATCTCAATAAGATTTCTGGCTTCTAATTTAACTTCACGTCTCCAGATTTCAATTATATGTATTGCTTTTCATTTTTAAGATAGAGCTTAAAATCTTCTAAATTGTTTTGCCGACCTATTTGCTTAATTTTATAGGTTTTGGCAACATAAAGTATATACATTCTGGCTTGGATTTGAGTTTATCTTCATCACATGAGCACAAGAATTATTCCAAATCCTTTAGCCTAAGTGTATCAATTCGTAACATGAACTCATTTCAGTTCTATTTGCGTACGGATGTTAGTTTAAACTTAATTTGCAGGAACCGATGTCAAAAGCTGCAGAAGCGTCAATCCATTTAATTATGCAATCATCCTCTATACAATATAAGAAATTTAAACATGTGGTGCTTCCATTTCAAAAAAAAGCTGAAAAATAGGTAGTTGAATTGGTAAATTAATACGAATTAATGCGCTGAAATCATATGGAAGTTGGGATAAAGTACCTCAAAAAATAAAGGACAGCGTTTGGACTGAATTGCTAGCAAGTTAAAATTTATTTATATCATTTTAAATTTTCTAACATATATTTTACCGTATTGCTTTTTATGTCAGTAAATAGCCGTTAATTTTTACAGACATTTTCTAAGCTAGAGTCATATGCAAAGGATTTTTTTAAATGTCCAGATCATTTAGAAAACACATGCGCGAATTACGAACGAACTGTTGTGACAAATTTGATAATGATGAAGATAGGTTGAAACTTTGTCCACTAATAATCAATCAAGAAAATTGGGATAAGTTCTTAAAAAATGATGCAAAATCCAGTGCAAGCGAAAGAAAGGATCAAGAAAAAAATAATATCATGATACAACCATGGTCATTCTATTGGACTTACAAGTCACGTTGTAATAGAACATGAAATTGTACGCTTGTTTCATCTTTATTTTTAAAAATTTGCATAAAATGAACAATAAATTTTAGTGACTATCTATAGAGTTATCTTTTTATTCATACATCATTTAAGTTGTAAATAATTGATGTCAATACATGTAAATTTGATGTTGAAATTATGAATTTTTTTAATAATAATTCTTTAAGGCCCGAAACATGGGTAAGAAAATTGGCCCGAAATGAATCTTATGGCCGCTATTCAATTGGGAAATGAAGATCAACCACTCCCCTTGAATTCCGCTGATTCGTACCACACCCGCAACCCTGAACTTCGGGCTTTGTAGCATATCTCATTTTTTAAACTGAGCAAATGCTGAGTTCTAGAATTCTTTAAACTGAGCAAATGCTCAGTCTCGAACTAGCGTTTCCCATTCAATTACTTTTTCTTGTTTCAACAGTCTAAACAAATGGCACATTGATGTTCTAATATGAAAAAATAATGATTACTCAATTTTAGAGCAAAATTTGATGTATCAAAAGCTTGGATACAGTTATAACCATATACATTTTTCTGTTGCTGTTAGGATAGTCGTTAGCAAAAAGTGTTTGCTGTTGAGTATAAATTTGACTTGATTAGTGCTGCTGGTTATCCAAGAAACAAATTATATCTGTAACTGTAAAGCAAAGTTATCTTTACTTAATTTGAACCTATATTATTTTTACATAATAAAGCATATAGTTCTGTCTAACAGATATTTGCTTGTATCTTTTAATAGTTCTCATATTTTATACAATTTTTTACAATTGACTATACTGCTTTTATCATAAACTTTATCTTTTATCTCTGTCTATTCGGAAACCAAAATTATTAATAAACAACGTGGGGTTAATTAGGATATCAATGATCAACGTGAAGAAACTGATGTTTATATTTCCATTCATATTGTATTTTACATGGTTCTTGACTTTTAGGTGTAAAATGTTACGAGGGCCGATTCTAGAAGTTTTGATATCTAAAGCCAATTGCAAAAGCAAGATCATTATACAAAAACTCAATATATTCTATCTTGTGTAAACCCTCCATGACATACGTTATTAAAATCTACATTGTTAAATAAAGTAGATTGTATAAAGAAAATGATATACCATGACAAACATCATTTTTGCGTTACACATTTGACATCTCCAGCAAACAAATCTTGTCTTCCCACACAACAATATATCCTACCCTATTATTTGAAAATATATAGCAATCTTGCCGCATTTATATCACCAACGTATTTCTTTAATAATTGCATATCTTTAGGATGTTATTTACCTAGCATTTTCAATGCACCAATTACGAAAAGTAAATAGCAACCAGTTTATCCTACAAAAAGTGACTTAAGCAGTGCATGGTTAACTGTAAGCTTGTGTGACTTTTAATATATACTAATTTGGGACCATTGGCTTCAATGACCCATAACATAAATTATTCAATCCTGTAACAGTATAAAGAAAGTAGGTGTAGCTCGATGAATACTTATTTTTCATTTGATATTTTAAACTACGTGACCGTAGTGAATACGAATAATTTTTTAGCCGTCCACACAAATAGCGGTGATCATAATCCTGAAAGAAAATGGCAAACCGTAAACAGTTTTTTACAGCCCAATCAAAAAAGAAGTAAAATAAAATAATTTATTTACTCCGATGAATTTGAAAAAAAATTCAAATTTGAAATAATTTTTGTCCAATTCAATGCACATATCACGTATGTAAATATAACACAGAAAAATAAACTAGCCATCTATCCATATTAAATAATAGTAAAGCGGAAGAATTTAAAGCTCTCTTATTAAATCTAGGAATTTCCACCCCTCTCTTTAATTCTCTCAAGATATTTTATTTTCGCATCCTTATAATTTATTATTATTATAATGTTTCTACTGGTTCTCTCTTCTGTCACTAAAATTTAAACTAATTTTAACAATTACTTATAGGTTCCTTCCAAGTTTTCTCTAGTATTTTGCATTTAAGTCCATATATCAAATTTAGTTAGGTGATCTTAAATTTAAGTTTTTTAAATAAATACAATAAATGAGTAGCCATTACAGGTAAATAGGCACAAGGAAAAAGTTGAAAAAAAAATTAGACTCAGGGACGACAAGTTTGTTTTTTAGTCTGAAGGACACTTTTTAGTGTAAATTAAAAATGATAGTTACAACTATCATTCTGTGATTTACACTAAAAAGTGTCCTTCAGCCTAAAAAACAAACTTCTTATTCTTCAGACTAAATTTTTCTCTAACTTTTTCCTTAAGCCTAAAACCCCCTAGCCATTAATTGATCTAACAAATTTAAAAAAATAACAATTCAATATGTGTACCGCATTCATATTGACAAAAATGATAAAATTAATTTTTCATTCAAGTCCAGATAGTTTTAAATTTCCACAATTATGTGCAAACTATTACAATGTCATGCTAATATTCTCTCTTATCATTTTGCATTTAAATGCCAACATTCAATAATTTTTACAATTATTTACGAAAGTCTCCTAAGTTTTCTTATATTATTTTACATGCAAGTCTATATATTTGAATTTATTAATTGATCTTGAATTTAATTTTTAACTAAATTCAATTAACAAATATGTACTAATTGATTTAATAAAATAGAAAAAATGATAATCCAATGTGTATGTATTTGTATTGACATAAATGATAAAACTATATTTTTATTCAAGTTCATATAATTTAATATTTTCACAATTATATAGAAAATTATTTTTGATATTATTACATTTTTCTACGTTTAAGTTCATAAAATTTCTCTTTATAAAAGTATTTATTTAATACAAAGAAATATGTACATAATTTTTTCTTTCTAAAAGTGATACTTCATTACAAACAAGTATATACAAAAAATTTGTTTTCAAAATTGGTACATCATTACAAACATAGATAACGTTTTTTCTATATAAAATTGGTGCGTCAAATAGACTCTTTATCATTATTTGATTATATTTTATGAAGAATAACATTACATTTAATGAAAAGTGATGAATGTTTGTATTCCATAATATTGAATAAAGAATAAATATTCTCAATTAGTACATTTTGTACAAAATGTTACATTTTAATTAGTTATAATTGTAATCCGAGTTAACCAAATTGACAAAAATTATACCATATTTTGTTTAGAAATATTTTTCTTTCATACTTTGTTATCTTTTTTACATAAATGTTAAGTATTTTTTGAAAATTTTATTATAAAATAAAAATAGTAAGGTATGAAACAATGGATTAAAAATCATTTTTTGTACATAATTAAAATGAAAATATGATTTGTAACGTTTCGGGTCTTATTTTCACTTCATATTTCTTTTTGTAGTTAAATAAATACTTTTTATCAATGTGATAATATCATATAATTATTTTGATAAATATGTCCTGTGAGAACTATAAATGCATACAAATATATTGAGTATTTGGTATTACACTTTTATTTTTAGGTATTTATCGTTGTTCTGTCAAGTAATATTTGAAATTTAATGTATACATCGTTTATCTTTTAGTTAAATGTATCAAAATCTAAATGTCAATTTCAGAATATATGCATATGAATTTATTTATGAAATTCTATAAAATATTAATTTCAAAATTTATTAAGAATATTTATTTTCATTTATTTAATTGTCAAATAATGAATTCTAAAAAATAATAAATCGAAATATAACTCATTTTTATCAAAAAAAATTATAATTTTTTTATTCAAATATAAAAATAAACGAATCTCATAACAAAAATACACAGTTATAAATAGTAATTTCAATTTATAACTCATTTATCCTAACAAAAATCAACAGATATTGCATAATAAATTATATTCTTCAAATATATAATATTATTTTCAACAACATACCGTGTGTAATGCACGGGCGATACACTAGTTAAATAATAGTAAAGCAGAAGAATTTAAAGTGCTGACATGAAAATGAATTGAAAATCATAAGAGCAACAAGAACAGAATTGCAAGAAAAGTTATCAGTAATAAAAACTGGAATTTAAAGACATGAATCAACGACTAAAATTTGAATATAACAAGAACTATAAGCGACAAGTTGAAGAACAATGAACTAAATTGCAAAGATTAACTAAAGGAAGTAGAAGATAAAGTGCAAACAAGTGCAAACCAAGAATGTGAAAATGGCTAATAAAGGACAAGAAGAAAATGATATTGATCTAAGATCTAACCTGACATTGGATAAAACTAAGTACAAGAATTAAAAGAAAAGAACTAATGTAAATTGCAACTGGAAATGAGAAAAAGAAAATGAATTGAATAGCTTCATATTGTTAGGAAACTTGGCTTCGTTGAACAAGTCCTTTTGTTTATGTGTTTGTTTATTTTATGTTAAGTAAGCCCTGGTCTGTAGGGTGTAGCTTTGGTTTATTATTTCCCTAAACTTAGCCACGTATTATGTACTAGTGGTTGCATGTACTGCATGCCTTTCTTTTTTGTACCAGCTCTATATTAGCCTTCTTTAATTTGATGAATAATTAAGCTTTAAAGCTATTAACAAACAACTCTATTTCAGATTTAACAGTGGTATCGGAGCCACATAACAAGGCTTGATCTGAGTAATAAAAAAAAGGAAGAGAGATGGCTGAAGGAAACAACCTTTTAAGCATTCCCAGGTTTGATGGCGACTATGACCATTGTTCGATGTCAATGTAAAACTTGTTGCGATCAAAGGAGTACTGGAGCATTATCGAGAATAGTTATATCGAACCTGCTGCTACAGAAGTGCTAACTGCTGCTCAATGAAATTTTTTGGAGGATCAGAAGCTAAAGGATTTGAAAGCAAAAAATTACCTATTTCAATCGGTTGACAAATCTATTTTGAAGACCATCATTCAGAAAGATACCTCCAAACAGCTATGGGACTCCATGAAGATAAAATATCAAGGGAGTGTTCGAGTTAAACGAGCTCAACTTCAGACACTTCATAGAGAATTTGAACTATTGGAAATGAAAATTGGCGAGTCTGTGAATGATTACTTCTCTAGAGTGATGATGGTAGCAAATGATATGAGAAATGCCGGAGAAAACATGTAAGATGTGAAAATAGTTGAAAAAATCTTGCGTACTCTTACTGAAAGGTTCAATTACATTGTGTGCTCTATAGAGGAGTCGATTGATAGTCTTTCAGTAGGTGAGTTGTAGAGCTCATTATTGGTCCATGAACAGAAATTTTGGAAAAAAAAGCATGGAAGACCAAATTCTGAAAGTGACGGGAGGTGAAAAGTATGAAACAAAGGAAGAAGGCAGATTTGGTGAAAGAGGCAGAGGACGTGAAAATTTCAGGGGAAGGGGACGAGGAAGAACTTTCAACAAAGCTACGGTAAAATGCTACAAATGCCACAAGTTGGGTCAGTTTCAATGCGAATGTCCTAGTCATGCCCAGTACGCTGAGCTAGAAGAAGATCAAGAGATGGTACTCATGTCATACTTTGAGACATAGAATTCCAAAAGAGGAGAAGTGTGGTTCTTAGATTCGGGTTGTAGTAACCACATGAGTGGAGACAAGAAATTGGTCATTAAGCTCGATCAGTCTTTCAAGCACTCTGTAAAGTTAGGAAACAACTCAAAGATGGATGTTATGGGAAAAGGAAATGTTAGAATACTGTTGAAGGTAGAACTCATGTGATTACTAAGGTATTTTACATTCCCGATCTCAAGAACAAATTGCTTAGCATTTGGCAACTTCAAGAGAAAAGTTTATCAATTTGGATTCAGCATAATGTTTGCAAAGTCTATCATCCAATATTGGGGATGATTATGTAAACAAATATGTCTGTAAATAGAATGTTTATGTTGTTTGCTTCTATGCCTAAATGCTCGTAGTCCAACTTACTTTCAAGCATCATCAGATGATTTAACAAACTTATGGCACAAGAGATTCGGCCATCTTAACATGGAAGGGCTTCGGACTTTGGCATATAGAAAAATGGTCAGAGGCTTACCAATCTTGAAGGCCAGTCCCAAGTTATGTACTTAATGTGTAGTAGGGAAGCAATATCGTGATCCTTTTCCCAAGAAAACTTCGTGGAGAGCTTCTCAACCATTGGAACTCGTGCATTCAGACATTTGTGGCCCAATTACTCCAGAATCTAATAGCCATAAAAGGTACGAAATTACATTTATTGATGATTATAGTCGAAAAATATGGACATATCTCTTGCATGATAAGTCAGAAGCATTCACCGTTTTTAAAAGTTTTAAAAGCATGGTAGAAACGGAGACAGGGATCTATATTTGCTGTATGCGTACCGATCGAGGTGGGGAGTTCACTTCGTCCGAGTTCAACAATTTTTGTAGTTCAAATGGGATCGTTAGAAAAATCACTACAGCTTATTCTCCATAACAAAATGGAGTCGCAGAGAGAAGAAATCGTACCTTAATGTACATGGTGCGATGTATGTTGGTTGCAAGCGAGGTTCCAAAAGAATACTGGCCAGAAGCAGTAAATTGGGCAGTGCATGTGCTCAATAGGTGCCCTACATCAGCAGTACAACATAAAACACCACAGGAAGCATGGAATGGAATCAAACCATCGGTGGAGTACTTCAAAGTATTCGGATGTATAAGACACATCCACATACCCGAAGTCAAAAGAAAAAAAACTTGATGATAAAAGCTTCAAATGTGTGTTTTTGGGGGTCAATGAAGAATCTAAAGCCATTCGAATGTATAACCCAGTGTCCAAAAAGATTGTTATAAGTCGAGATGTGGTTTTTGCAGAAGAAGAAAAATGGAACTGGGATAGAACAAGTAAGGAAGCTGATTATGATGTTCTTAAATTAGGAAATGAACACGAAGAAAATGAGGAAGAAACTGAACAATGAAACAAATAGTACAACTTAATCAACAATAGTTAATATGAGAAGTCTAGTTCAAGGGAGGACAAGAAAAGTACCAACATGGATGGAGGACTATGTAAGCGGAGAAGGATTGTCTGAAGAAGAAGATGAAGTGCATCAACTAGCTACGGAAATGCAGCAACTTTCTATGTTTACATCAAGTGATCCAACAACTTTTGATGAGGCTGCTGAGAGTCCAACATGGAGAGCAGCCATGGATCAAGAAATTCAAGCTATTGAGAAGAATGGTACGTGGGAACTAACCAAACTGCCGAAAGAAGCAAAGAAAATTGGTGTTAAATGGGTTTTTAAGACCAAGTTGAACGAAAAAGGAGAAGTGGATAAATGTAAGGCACGACTCGTAGCAAAGGGATATACACAGCAAGTTGGTATCGATTACACTAAAGTGTTTGCTCCTGTAGCACATTGGGACACTATTCGACTGATACTTGCACTTGCAGCTAATCAAGGTTGGAAAGTATATCAACTCGATGTCAAAAGTGCATTCCTGCACGGTGAGATCAGTGAAGAAGTATTTGTGGAGCAACCACAAGGTTATGAGGTGAAAGGTGAAGAAAAGAGAATATACAAGTTAAAGAAAGCACTATATAGGCTTAAACAAGCTCCGCGAGTCTGGTTTAGTAAGATTGTGTCCTATTTCATCAATGAGGGGTTTGAAAGGTGCCAAAGTGATTACACACTTTTCACAAAACGAAGTGAAAATGCAGATATTCTTATAATAAGTTTATATGTAGACGATCTTATTTTCACCGAAAATAATCAGCAAATGTTCGCGAAGTTCAAGCGTTCGATGATGGAAGAGTTTGACATGTCCGATCTCGGATGCATGAAGTATTTTCTTAGAGTGGAGGTGGTGCAAAATTCTATTGGGATTTTTACAAATCAAAGGAAATATGCAAATCAGGTACTTGAAAGATTCAAAATGGAGAATTGTAAACCCGTGAAGGATCCTATTGTTCCTAGATGTAGACTCGCTAAAGATAAAGTTGGGACAAAAGTTCATTCCGCCACTTACAAACAAATGGCGGGCAATCTCATGTACTTGACTATCACCAGACCTGACCTTATGTATGTAGTGAGCTTGATAGCTCTTTTCATGGAGGCACCGACTGTGGTACATCAACAAGCGGTGAAAAGAGTGTTTCGATACTTGAAGGGAACAACTGAGCTTGGAATATTATACAAGAAAGGAGAAGAAAAACTGATTGCTTATTTAGATAGCGACTATGCTGGTGATCTTGATGGCCGTAGAAGCATCTCTGGCTACGTCTTTACAATGAGTTCAGGAGCTGTAGCATGGAATTCTAAGAAGAAACAGATTGTGTCACTTTCCACCATCGAAGCAGAGTTCATTGCTGCTGCTACTTTTGCATGCCAAAGTGTATGGATGCAGCGAGTTCTTGAAAGACCTGGGCTTGAGAGATGTAAGTGCACTATATTCTGTGATATCAATTCAACCATTAAACTCTCAAAGAATCTGGTTATGCATGGTAGAAGTAAACATATCGATATTCGATTCCATTTTCTTTGAGATCTAGTTAATGATGGAGTGGTGGTGTGATATCCCGGAAATTTTGACAATAACAATTTAATAATTTATGTCAAAATTTAATTGATTTGACAATAATGTTAATAATGAATTTGAATTAAATTTAATAATCTTCTTTAAAATAATTATTTAAACTGATAATCTATCTTTAAAGGCTAATAAATTATTTTATATTTGTAATGTATACATATCTGTATATATTATAAATAGATAATGTTTGTTTTAAATTTAATATATATAGGCATGTTTTCTTATTCTAATATTTTTGATAAATTAAAAATTGGATTTAATTTGATATTAAGCTATTAAATAAATAACCATATGATTTTAATACTCAAGAAAAAAACTTAATTATTTAAAATTGATTTTAGCTTAAGTTTAAATTTAAATAAAAAGGGTTGTTTTGTTTTTTTAATGTAGTTGATAAAATAAGTAATTTATTAAATAAGAGACAAATTCTTTTATGGATTATTTTAATTCAAGAATGAGTTATATTTAAACAATATTAATGATGAATGTCTTTACAAATGGATTTTTTTAATACAAATAGAAATTGCTATTTTAAATTTATTTATATATGTGTGTGTGTTTTGGAAGAAGCTATGATTTGAAAATTCAAAAATAAAATTTCATCAATGTTTTAAATAAAATAAACTTTATAACTATTAAACTTAAATACAAATCAAATGTATGGTATTAAAATAAGTATAAAAATGGATAATAAGCAAATTAAGTGTTCGATAAGTTTAAAAAATAAAAGAGTGATAAAATAAACATATGAAACTTCGATATTAACTTAAGTTAAAACTTATAACAAATAACTAAAAACAACTTTATATTGTGTACATGAGGTATAAAAAAAGTATATGAATATAAGTTAAGTAATAAACCTAGACAAATGACTTAAACAACTTTATATTATGTACCTAAAGTATAAAGGCATATCCAAGCAAGAATAAAATAAAGGAAATATGTATGTAAAGTAGTATGCAGGCAAATAAACAAAGTTAGAAATAAGACAAAGTAATAAATAAAAATGTCTATGTACATGCATAAAGTAGATAAACAAACCAGGTTAAAGAATCTTGTATGGAAAGTTTAGATATGTTGCTTGTAAATAATATGCAGAACAAAGTATGAAAAGAAGATAAGTATGGAATAGGACAAAAAGGAAAATATCAACATACTAAAGGGCTAAGCAAGAAACATAAAAGACATTAGCATTTAATAACATCATCTCAGCCCAACAATTAGTCAACTCGAGATGTTTGAAAAATCATTTCAGCCTCCAAAACCAAATCTTGCCTGGTAAGAAAAGTAAAGAAAATCTCTGATCAAACAGAAATTGTTTGTACTAGCTTATGCAAACCCTGTAAACCCTGTTCTATATATAATACTTCTCATTTCAATTCGTTCAACATATCTAACCAGAAACATAAGTAAATTTTCATTTTTTTACAAACTTAAACTACTTCAATAATCTAAAGCAAAGATGTTAGCAGGAAATCAAAGCAAAAAGCAAATTTTTTCCAGTCTTAAAGAGTTCAAAATAGTGCTCTGTGCATTCTCAAAGCAAAGTGAGTAACATCACAATCTAAATAGTTCAAGTATATAATTATGTTACCTATTCATATATGGAAACATATTTGTTATGAATTCATGTAAAGGTAAAAGCTCTGTGTTTATGCATAAATATGTTGGTGTGCATGTTGTGAACTATGTTCTTCTTCTCTGATTCTAGTTCTAGGTTCAAATTCTACAAACAAAAATCAGTTGCTCTTTATTCAAATTTTGTTAAGACTTAATTCTTGAACAAAGTTTGTTTGTTATACCATAGTTTTAGGATTTAAAATTTGTTTAAGTTGAAATAATCTATATTTACTCCGGAAATAAATAAAACAACAGTGCAACTTGCATAAGTCAAATTTCAATTTAAATGTTTCACGAATTCAGGTGTATAAATCAAATTCTCGAACTAAAACTTGATCTATAAAACTAAAATTACAAATTTTTGTGATGGTATTAGAGTGCATCTCTAGTTTGACAAGAAATGGGTACTTAAGAGTTTTCTAGTGATCTCGAGTTTCGGGGAGACCGGGGTTTTCTTCTGGGGATAGAAGAATGAGTAGGGGTAGTGGGAAAAATAGTGGAAGGTTCGTTAGGGGGACGTAGTGGCGCCGACGACGTTTTCTTTTTGTAGCCCTAAATTTTTGTAAAGTTGAGACTTCGATTCGTTCTCCCTCTTGGTGCGATCGAGCGTTATGTGCTCTTGAGGGGAGGTAGAGGATATGTAGACGTGGTGATGGCCAGAAATTCAACGTCTCTGGTGGACGAGGTGGCGAGGACGGCGAACTTCCAGGTTTTGGAATTTGGGTTGTCTGTGTTTCCAGGTTTGTGGATCGAACCCTCGAATTTGATTTCGAGTTGAAGATGTCGTGTTGATGCTTGCGAGGGGGTGTTTGGGTGATGGATGATGTGGGAGGATCATCGCTGATGATCAGCGACGACCATCGGCATCGTGCATATGCACGATGCTCTGTGTTATGCCTGGAGGAGTTTGTTGAAGCAGAGGGTACTCGAGTCTTTAAGGGTTTGACTCGGGGAAACTTCATGTCGAACTCGAAGCAGGGAAGGTGAGAACTCGAGGCGATTTTGGTTTGGCTCGAGTCAGTAAGTTGTTTCAGGTTTTGGCAAACCTGATTGTTTCAGGTTTAAATTTTGTTCAATTTTTTTTTTGTTTTTAAAAAAAAAGGGATTTTTAAAACTGTGTTTTAAGTTAAAAGTTTAAAGTATAGATTCAAATGAACTTTTGAATCTAAGGTTTTAAAAAGAAAAAAATAAAAAAAATGAAGTTTAAATTGGAAGTGAGGTTTAAAATAAAAAGATTTAAATATGGATTCAACATAAATTTGAATCTTAGATTTGAAATAAAAAGGAGTTTGGAATTGTTTTAAACTTGTTAAGATTAATTTGATTTCATTTTAGATCTTAAATTTAAAATGAAATTTAAAAGTAAATTTAAATTAAATTGTTTTCAATACCTTATAAATGATAAATTGATCATAAAATAGAAAACGGTTTTAAAGACTTAAGATTTGTAATTATTAAGTTAACTAAATGGATAATAAATGACTTGAATTAATTAACTTAGAAATTAAGAGATTAAATTTATTTAAATAAGGAATAAGTTAATTAATTTAAGGTAAATCAATTGGTAATTAAGAATCATTGATTAAATAAGTTTAATTTTTAATTAATGATTGGTAATCAATTAATGATTAGTTAAGTATTAATTAATGAGTTATTAAGACTAATTAAAATGTAATTGATAATGAATCTTAGTTAATTACTTTAGGAAAAGTAATTAAAGAATTGTAGATAGTTAATGAAGGTCATTAACTAAGATTATGAAATAATTAATTAATAGGATTAATTTTAATAATTAATTAAATTATTATTTAAGATAAGCAATTGTGGATTGTTAAGCATAATTACTAAATGGAAGTAATTAAGGAATTAATTACTCATTAAAATTAATTCAGTTTAATATGAATTGTTTAAGTTAATTAATTAAGTTTGATTAATTTAAATATTTATTTGATAATGTGATAAATGTAATTACTTAGAGTAGTTATTAATGATAATTACTTGATGTAATTAACTTAAGATGACTTAATGGTGAAAGTAATGGTAGTAGAATTACTGGTATAATTAATCAAGGGATTAATTTAAGGAAAATTAGTTAAGGAGTGATTAATTTATTTGATGGAGTAATTAAAGGAAGTTAATTACCAAATGGTATTAATCAGGGGTGATTAATAAATGTGGTTTACTTGAGATTAATTACTTAAGGTAATTAATATTAAAAGGGTAATAAATTAAGATGAATTAAAAATCATTTATAAATATAATTAAAGGATGAATTTAAGAATTGATCAATTAAGATCAATTAACCAATAATAAGTAATTAATGAGAAATTAATTAGTGTAATTAAAGATTTAAGTAATTAATTATAGTTAATCTATTTAATAAGTAATTAGAGGTTAATTTCTGTATTTAGTTAAGGTTAATTAATTTATGAAAATAAATTAAAGGATAATTACTTGGATGTAAGAGTGATTAATTAAATTGAATAATTGGATGATGATAAATTAATTGATGGACTATTAATTAATAGATACGTAAGCAAGATTTAAAATGGTGAAGTAATTAATTTAATTTACTTTAGATTAATTAGAGATGATATAATTAATTTAATTCATTTTAAATTAATTATAGCTGATATGAATGCTTATATATGGATCGATGATATTGTTTACTTTGAATGGATTGAGATCTCAAATATGAGATTAATGAATGCTATGTGATAGGTATGCTCTGATTTAAATATGATGATAATATGGATTATCTGTTGTGATGATAATATAGATTATCTGTTTATGTTGATGTTGATTATCTATTATGAGATGTGAATTATCTATCTGTGTGTATATGGATAATTGGACTGAATTGTTTTAAAACTTTAAACAACTTGGCCTTAAAGATGGTGTTTGGATTACGATGAGACCGGGATCGGGTTTCCATATTTGGACATCCGAAGACCACATCAATCCAAATTAATCGTTAGGTCGTAAATTCTCAAGTGAAGATTCAGAATGCAAGGGTTATCGTCGCTAACGCTGAGGGTGATTCCAAAATGAGTGTAACGAGATAATGCCTTCGGTTTCGTTCGAACCCGGAACGAACTTGTATGGATGTAATGCTTTCAGAACATCGTCAGGTGGGCGATGAGCATTCTAAGAGATGTGTTATCTAAAGGTAATCGCAGCCTCAAGCCTCATCAACGGGGAATGGCTAAAACAGGGGAGGTGCAGCAAGGTTAGGTGGGTCATGCCCAAGCAGGACAAGATTTTCCCCTGTCTAGATGTCCCTTTTTATTTCGGCTATGTGGGCAGCTTTGAGCTCCAACTGCCGGGGTTATCTTGTTCGGCACTGTTCAGTAAGGAATGGTTCCGGCCTTGTGTTGCAAGGGAGCGGGCGTACTCCTCGGTACGTTGATCTAGGCCACGTATTGTGACAGACGGTACCCCAGTAGCCCTGCCATTGTATGGAATCCACAATCCAATAAGTACCAACGGTTTTGATTGTATTACCCACTTTTGTGACTAGTAGCTGGAATTTAATAATGTAACAATTTCGGCTATTTCATATTTACTTGAAAACCCTAGACACTATTATAATATCACAGAATTTCCGATCAAATGTTTTGGTTAGCGTAAGGTAAAAACTTACCATGTTTATTTGTGGGAAGTCTTACGTGATACCTTTTGTTTTCAAATATTTTCAAAGTTAAGCAACTTTAACCTATTACTCATACCAGACCCATGTCTGACCCGGAGTTTATTTCTGTTTTTCATAAACTCTCGGGTACTCAAATTTTTACGAGTAGCCAAGGGATTCAGGTTAGCTTTGACGAATTCTGGAGAAGCAATGGAGCAGGAGGCTTCGGCGTTGTATATATATATATAGTATTCCATTGTGTTGGTATCTCTGTGTTGTATTGTATATTGACTTGTATAACTAGACAGGTGTTTATAACTGTCTAGTATGTGTTGTATTATTTGTATAACTCTGATATATGTAAAACTATGTAATAGTTATGTGATCTATTATATTTTTTTCTATTCCACTGTGAGATTCTGATGTTGTTGTCCTTTCTTCTCTATCTTTTCTATTTTCTCATCCCTTTCTTTCTTTATGATGATACAGATTTCTGGGGTCAGAAACCCGGGCTGTCACAGGTGGAGCTGGTGCATTGTGGCTCAAAGGATCAGTTGGCTGACATTATGACAAAACCTTTGAAGTTAGAACTATTCTTGAAGTTGAGAGAGAGATTTGGAGTGTGCAGTGCTAAAGAGTAAACTGGCTGTATGAATACAACTGAGTTTAAGGGATGAGTTGTTAGGAAACTTGGCTTCGTTGAACGAGTCCTTTTGTTTATGTGTTTGTTTGTTTTATGTTAAACAAGCCCTGGTCTATAGGGTGTAGCTTTGATTTATTCTTTCCCTAAACTTAGCCACGTATTATGTACTAGTGGTTGCATGTGCTGCATGCCTTTCTGTTTTGTACCGGCTCTATATAAGCCTTCTTTAAGTTGATGAATAATTAAGCTTTAAAGCTATTAACAAACTATTCTATTTCAGATTAACACATATTTCTCAACACCCAAATACATGCATACTGTATATATATACAACTCAGGCAATCAACCACTTGACTCAACCAGACTCAGGCTAACTCAACACGGACAACACTCACACATATACAAGCCCAAACACTGATACATCACTTAACAATGTAAAACTGCCCAAGTACTTAGAAACACAGGCCCAAAATCTCTTGTGCACATGCACAGCCTACACACACATTGATACGCTGAATTCTGTCACTCCTCAAGCCTTACTTCCATCAACCCAAGCCTCTGACACCTGCCTGACAGCCTCCAGAACCACCTCTGATGAACTTCCGGCTAACTCCGATGAACTTGGACGAAGTTTGTATTTTCTCCCCATCTCTGAATGCTGGCAGCAGTTTCCTCTACCGTCCGCATCTCGCCGTCGAAGGTAAAAATTAATTCACTTCTAGTTGTATGTTCACCGATTCATTTTATACTGCATAAAACATGGGAATTCTTTTTGCTTCATAAATAATATTATAAATTTTGGGATTCATGTGTTAATTTTATGCCGTATAGAAATAGAAATAGTAACTTTACTGATCAAGTGTAATATATGTAATAAAATTCTTTATTTTTCTTATCACTTATTTCATACAAATGGATAAAAATGACATATGATATTATGATTAATTCCCTGAAGTTGTAAAGTGTGGAAGTGATAAATTTGTGGGTTGGATGAGAAGATGTAATTTTCTAATGATATTGTAGCATTTAGAATGGAAGTAGTAGCACTGATGTGTTTTTGATTCCGAATTCCTAACAATTAATTAAATTAGTTTATTTGTTAGCCATTTTCAGGCGTTCCTCAATTAAAGTCGACCATAGCTGGAAATTTTCCTTATGAAATCTAGTTCCATTTTTTATGGGTCTAGTAGAAACCAATTTTCTAAGAATCATAATTAGCTATTAAAGTATAATTTATATCGATATTTGTGTTAATATTCTTGCGAGCTGTAATTAACTTGTACTTGTACCACATTTGCGAAGTAAACATATATCATAATTGCTATTTTTTTATGAAGGATAATCCGTAATTAGCTGTTTAGGTGTGTGAGTTACTATCTATTAATTTAATGGAAGCGGAATCGATTTGGAATTGGTTGAACTCCTAAATTATGTTGGTAGTTACGGTGTCTTCAAATCCATGCATCCTGTTTTTTATTCATTGTTTATACATCATATGATTACTTATACGTATGCATGTATTTTATTAATTATGTTAAAACTTTAAATCAATCAGTTCATCATTCTCTTACTCATTATCAGAATGAGGTGAAATAGTTGATGAATGTATTGGGAGTGAAATCTTTTACTTTGTCATCCACTTAGATATAGAAGACTTGTACATGATGACATTGATTGCAGGCAGTCATTGCCTTTTTGTATTGGTTTATGCTCTTTTCAATTGTTCACTTATAACTACAATTTTGACATGCATATAGAATGATAGAAATTAGTCATCTGAAGTTTTCTCATACATATTGAAGCAAGAGGTCTTATGTTCTTATCAGAAAATATAGATTTTTGGGAAATGACTATTTTATATGGTCGCACTATCAGATAAAGGGTTGATTTTGAAAAATTAGTGATGTCATAATGGTGCGACGATTGCACAACATTAACATTTAGGCCATCACTAAGGTCCGTTCGATTCGATTTATTAAGTTGTTTTGGGTTTTTTAAAAGCCAAAAGCAATACATTTTAGCTTTTAAAAACCCAAAAGTAGCTTATTTAAGTCGATTCAAACGAGCCGTAAGGCGTCTATATACTGACGTCTTAGTGGTGCAGTGGACATTAACAACGCTTTCCTGACATCTTCAATTTTTTTGGCTTTTTATGTTTTTTTTGTGTGACAAGGCATCACAATGACGTAGGCAATCGCATGCGTCTTTGTGACGCCACATAAAATTACCGATGTCTTTGCGAAGCCTTTTCCATTTCTTTTTAAATTTTTTTGAAAGATAAGGTGTCACTAAGACGTTGGTAATTGTTGATGCCATAGTGACATCATGTGTATTAACATCACTTTTCTGACACCTTCCTTTTTTGGTTCTTTATATTTTCCAATATGATAAGGGGTCACAATGGCGCAGGCAATTTCCTGCTTCTTTGTGAGACCTTGTAAAATTGCCGACGTCATCTTTAATTTTTTTGAAAGATAAGACATCTTCAAGGCACCATTAATTACTGACACCTAATTGATGCTGGCACCAACAGAGCTTTCCCATTGCCTTTGTTTCTTGTTTTTTTTTAATATTTTCTGGTTTGATAAGGTGTTACAATAATGTAGTCAATTGCCTACGCCTTTGTTATGCCACATAAAATTATCTATGCCTTTGTGGAATCTTGTTCAATTTTTTTTATAGACTTTTTGTGACTCTTTCTCAACGTCGTAGATCATAGGAATTGAGTCAAATCATAATAACTTCGAAAATTTAAAAAAAATTAGATTATGTATATAACTTTTAAAATTAAATTTGAATTTAGTATAATAGTACTTAAAATTAAATTTAATTCATATTAGTTATAAAATTAATTTTAAATTTATATAATCTAAAATAAATCTATATAATCTGATGATATTTAAAGTAATAGGAAATGAGGTTTTAACGTTTATCTCTAAAGCTTTTGTATAATAGTATAAGTATGCGGGTTTCATGCATTAAGCCCAATTGTATAATTCTCGGCCCAAACGTTTATTAAAAACTATATAGTGCATATGTATCTGTAACATCATTTTTTACTTCAATAAAAGAATTCACATTATCATTTTACATCTCTCTCATTTCTGCATTCAATATCAATTTAATCAATACATATATTAGATCGAAATCTACACCAAATTCTCACATGGTATTAGAGCTAAACGCCTAAAGACATCTTCATCAGAAAAGATATCATCATTTGAAAGCTCTTAACCCATCAGGTGAAATCTCATCATTCGATTAAGTTATAGAATTTACTGTCTTATTTGAAAAACAGGTACCATACCAAGAAATCAGATAGATTTCTGATTGCAACAAGTTTTTCATCAAAGATTAAAGCAAATTTATAGCAAGAAAATTCAGAAAATCAGAAAACCAATTCAAGAAAACAGCCAAACACAAAAGAAAGTAATTGCCTCGCCAAGAATCATCAGAAACAGATTCATCACTAGAATCTTGGCTGCAACTAACCTGTTTTTGCCATAGTTAGTGTAATCTTGGATTGGTAACTTCTCTGAATCTTCAGGCTAGATTCATCTGATCAGTATTCTGCAATCATGGCTGAAGGGGATAATGCCTCAGCTACATCAGATAATACTAATAACCCACTGCAACAAACTCTCACTGATGCAACAGAGAGATTAATCAAAACCGTCACCAGTCCTCAAAGTCAGCTAATCACTGTGCATCTTGAAGAGGACAACTATCTCTTGTGGAAGTTACAAGTTGAAACAGCAATGCAAGGATATGGGCTAGAAGGTTTCATTCTTGGGTCAATCCCAATTCCTCCAAGATTCATCACTGATTCACAGAACAAAATGATTAGCAATGAGGAATACACAAAATTCTACAGAAAAGACAGATTAATAAGTTCTTGCTTGTTATCTTCAATTGATACAAAATTGCTATCACAAGTTATAGGGTGCAAGTCAGCAAATGACATATGGATTACTGTTGAAAGAATATTCAACACTCAGTCTACTGCCAAAGTTATGCACTATAACCGACAGTTGAAAAATATTACTAAAGGGAATCAACCAATGAGAGACTATTTATCACAAGTCAATAATATCTGCAATATGTTAGATGCAGCAGGACACAAAGTGTCTGAAAAAGAGCAAGTACTGAGCATCTTGAATGGACTCCGTGAAGAATATGAAGCAGTTGTTGCAGTTGTGTCATCTCAACCAATCTTTCCATCTGTACAGTTTGTTCATGCAACACTTCTTGCACATGAGGCAAGAATAGATCACAAGAAATCTCAAGATACAGACATGTCAGTCAATTATATCTATAACTCAAGAAACAAAGGACATAATCAAAATAAACAAGGTCAAATACATCAAAGAGGAGGCAGTTCAAACAGATTAGAGGCAGAGGCAGGTGGAACAACAACAACAACAGACCCAAGTGTCAAATTTATGAAAAAGTTGGTCATACAGCAATGAAGTGTTATTTCAGATTCAGTGCTAACTATGTGCCAAACTAGAATCAAAGCAATCAAGGAAATGGAAGAGCTAGTGCAAATATGGTTCAAATACAATCTGACAACAATAGTAATGGTGAAGTCAATCAAAGCAATATAACAACATCAGAACACATACATGATGAAAGCTGGTACCCAGATTCAGGAGCAACTAATCACATAACAAATAATCTTGACAACTTAAATCTTGGCAACAAGGAATATAGAAGTAAACAGTCAATATACATGGGGAACGGTGAGTCAGTCAATATTACTAATACTGGAAAAACCAGTATTGATAGCAAAAGACAATTATATTTGAATAATTTATTGAGTCCCCAAAATAGAGAAAAATCTCATTAGTGTGTCACAGTTTGCAAAAGATAACAATGTATATTTTGAATTTTATCCAGATTACTGCTTAGTTAAAGATATACCGACTAATGAAAATCTCTTGCAGGGTGAAGCAGTGAAGGGATTGTACAGATTCAATTTTAAAAGTAGTAGCAAACTTGAGAGAAATCAGAAGTGTTGTAACTTAGGTGAAATTGGTCAGACAGAAGAGAATAGAAGTGTGTTTGATTTGTGGCACTATAAACTTGGTCACCCAAACACAAATGTTGTGAAACAAGTACTTGAGAAAAATAAAATCATGTTTGATCATGTTTCTTTACCATATGTGTGTACATATTGCCAAATGGGTAAAATTCATAAATTACCCTTTAATGATTCTTTAACCAAGTATTCAAAACCTTTAGAATTGGTTGCAACTGACTTATGAGGACCTGCCTCAATTTATTCAGATTATGGCTATAGATATTAAAAATCTTTCATTGATGCACATTCTAGATATAATTGGATATTTTTTTTTTAAAGCCAAATCAGAAACTTATAATGCAGTGATACATTTTATACTATTAGGTGAAAAACAGACAGGCAATTAAGTTAAAATCATTCAGTCAGATGGTGGTACTAAGTACAAAACACTTAGCAATTACTTTGCTAAGAAAGGAATTGTACACAGAATTACATGTCCTTATACATCAAAACAAAATGGTCCAATAGAGAGAAAGCACAGACACATTGTTGAAACTAAGCTAACACTACTTTCTCAAGCATCACTGCCATTAAAATTCTAGCCTGATTCCTTTAACACTGCTGTCTATTTAATTAACAGACTTCCCACAAAAATCCATAAAGGAATCAGCCCAATAGAGAAACTATTAGGTGTTAAGCTAGATTATCAAAGTTTGAAAATGTTTGGATGTTTGTGCTTTCCTCATATAAGACCATACAATAACAACAAGTTGTGTTTCTAGGAAAAACCATGTACTTTTATAGGATATGGAACAAATCAAAAAGAATACAAATGTCTTGATGAAAATGGGAAAATCATAGTTAGTAGACATGTCGTATTTAATGAACATGTTTTTCCTTTTAGCAACAGGGGCATTAAAACAACTCAAAAAGTATATAATCCAAGGAGTTCTATTCCTAATTTACCTGTTTGCAGTGATGTTCTTTATTCTGAGATGATTGAAAAGACTGCTGAGGCCCATGATCCACAACTCACAGTGTCAGATCAACCAGGTCATGAATCACTGAGCTCATCTAGCTATCTCAGTCAAACACATGTGCATTCAAAACATTCAACTCAGTCAGTCAATGAAGGAGAGTCAACAAATTCACAAGTGCAGTCAGAAAAGACAATAGTCAAATAAGTGTAGAAAAATCACCACAGGCAAGAACATGACATCCAATGAATACAAGATCGAAAAGTGGAATCTTCAAACCAAAAATTATATACAGCTGTATCAAATTTAGAGGAACTAGAAACCTTTGAGCAAGCTGCAATGGACAAGTACTGGAAGACAGCAATGGATGAAGAGTACAATGCTTTAATAAAAAACAATACATAAGACCTCGTACATCCACCAGTTAATAAGAATATCATAGAGTGCAGGTGGAAATAAAGAATAAAAAAGAATCCAGATGGAACAATATCTAGATACAAAGCAAGACTTGTAGCAAAAAGTTGCACACAACAATATGGGTTTGACTTTAGTGAAACCTTTTCTCCAGTGGTTAAACCAACCACTATAAGAATTATTTTAAGTATTTCTCCGTATAATCAATAGTATATCATACAATAGATGTTAATAATGCTTTCCTGAATGGAACATTACAAGAAGAAATATATATGGAGCAACCACCAGGTTACAGGCAGAACTCAAGTCAAGTGTGCAAACTTAAAAGGCTATATATGGCCTTAAACATGCTCCAAGAGTCTGGTTTGACAAACTGAAAGCCAAATTGATTCAACTTGGCTATCAGTCTACCAAATCAGACAACTCCTTATTCATTAAAGTAAGTAATAGAACAAGTATTTACATTCTAATATATGTTGATGATCTTGTAATTACAGGAAATGATGAGGATGAAATTAAAAGTCTTGCTCAATATCTAGACAAGAAATTCTCCATCAAAGATTTGGGCTCACTGAACTACTCCTTGGACATAGAAGTAAAGAGAAAATCAAAGTCAGAAATTTTTCTTTGTCAAAAGACATACATTCTGGAGCTACTGACTAAAAATAAATGGACAGTGCCAAGCCCCAACCCACTCCAATGATAAGCCATCAATACTTATCTAAAAACAGGCGAGAATATATAACAAACACCAAACAATATAGAAGTGTTGTTGGTGCTTTACAGTATTTAACTATTACAAGACCAAACATCTCTTTTAGCGTTAACAAAGTTTGTCAATTTATGCAGAAACCAAGGGATGATCATTGGAAAGCAGTAAAGAGAATTTTGAGATATTTAAAAGGAACAACCAACTATGGACTGTATATGAAGAAAAATAAACATCTAAATATAACAGGATACACTGATGCTGATTGGGGATCAGACCCAGATGATAGAAGATCAACTACAGGGTACCGCATATATATAGGAGACAACCCAGTGTCATGGTGTTCAAAGAAACAGCCAGTCATCTCCAGATCCAGCACAGAGGCTGAATACCGAAGTGTTGCAAGTGCAACTGCGGAAATCATATGGATACAGTACTTGCTACATGAATTAAATATCAAACAACATGTCAAACCAACGTTATGGTGCGACAATCAAAGCACAGTGTACATGTCGGCTAATTCAGTACTACATTCGAGAACCAGACATATAGAAATAGATCTCTACTTTGTTAGAGAACAAGCTCAGAAAGGAAATCTACACATTAATCACTTACCATCTGCTTACCAGAGAGCCAACACACTTACCAAGGCTTTATCGAAACAAAACTTCATCAGATTCAGAAGTGAACTAAAAGTCGTTGCAATTCATGCTAATTTAAATGAATCTGAAGAAGCCTCAGAGACACAGTGCAGTAAGTCGAGAGCTTTAGCACAGAAAGCAACAGATCTGTCAACAAAATCAACACCATGGCTGACAACGGTGACGAAAGAACCTCTTTTGACAAGAGAATCATTCGAAAGTCTACTTTAGATCATCAATGGAGGAAAATCAGCAACTCCGATACAAAAAGTAACAGATCTGCCAACGAAGTTGACACAACGAGAGACAGAAGTATGAAACAAGCCTCGCATGGTGAAAGCATCAGAGTAAACACAACATGATGGTGAAATCTCTCAGATCTGAATAAGTTTCGCTCTAAATCAGAGTAAATCTCACAAATTTCGTATGAAAGCGTAAGAGAATGAAGAAGACATGAAAACCCTAACATTGGTTTGAAGGGGAGCAATAGGAAATGAGGTTTTACCGTATATCTCTAAAGCTTTTGTATAATAGTACAAGTATGGGGGTTTCAGGCATTAAGCCCAATTGTATAATTCTCGGTCCAAACGTGTGTACACACACACGCAGTGCAATGCATATGTATCTATAACATCATTTTTGCTTCAATAAAAGAATTCAGATTATCATTTTACATCTCTCTCATTTTTGCATTCAATATCAATTTAATCAATACATACATCGAATCGAAATCTACACCAAATTTTCACATAAAGTTAAAATTTGAAATTGTTAGGCGTAGGTAAAGCATGTGGATTTACGGGAAACAATTGGTCTGAATTGAAATTGATATTTCTGTTCTTTTTTTAAATTCGACCATACAAAATCATTAGTGTTTCCATTGAAGCTTAAATATAAAATTTCGTGTCATTCAGATTCTGTCTGATCCTTGATCGTATAATCTAACCTTTTATTTAGTTATTTTTTAACTAACACCGACTTCTTTCTGTAAGACAAGTAAGGTCATCCATATCTATGTACAGTATATATAGTTGCTTAGGAAAAAGAAGCGTTAAGCTTAATGGGAAATTAATCATATTGTTAACTCTAAAATAATCATGCGCCAAGAGTTGGTTTCAAAGTTCAAACCACCCTACGAAGAAAGAAGCACTATTGTTTGCTTAATCTAACAGTACACTCGGACTTTCCAGTGGAAAAAGATAAAGACATGTTAAAATGACTAAAGACTCTTTATTAGGTGTGTTAATCGTTACTGAGATTAAAATGGCTAAAGACTCTTTATTAGGTGTGTTAATCGTTACTCCATAGCGCGTCAGGCTGAAATGTACACACATTTGAATCCATGACTGGTCAAGATGAAACCTCAACGGCAATGACAATTATCCTTGTTAAATTCCTGCTATGTGCCAACTAACTATTAAGTAGTGTTTGATTAATTTATGTGCGTCAATTTAACTTATAACTATGTACTGCACCCAAGACCAAGACAACTAGTAAAGCACTATATATTTACAGTATGCTCTAATAATGTGTACTCAGGTGCATGTGTGCACTTGTCTGTGTTTGTGAGACTCAAACTATAAACAACAAACAATGATCATTATCTCAAACAGAAAGATGTATGTGTGCACTTTCTTGTCTTCCGTTTAATTAAGTGGCATGCTAAAACTGCTAATCAGCCTTCTCTTAAGCTGAACAAAAAGAGTTTTAGGCTATGGTATTAGTTTGTTTTTACTTATTTTATCTACAATGCATGCGCAAAAGTGTTGGGACGGGATTTTGTTGCGTGCCTTTCTCGCCACCACCGGTCCAAGAGAAACCGAATCCAACTATCGCCTGCCGAACCAGTTCCCAGCTACCTCCCGCCGAACCAACTCAATACTGAACCAGGCCATCCCCTTCCAACACCGAACCAACTCACTGCCGAATCACTCATCACCAAGCCACCGGTCCAGAAGCCCTCTCCTCCATACCGAACCATCTCTCCACTTCCATGCCGAACCAAACATCTTTCCACCCACTACCGAATGAACATCCGGACCAACCACTCCAAGCACGACCGAACTAAGCTCCGCCGAACCAAATATGTCAGGCCAGATCGCTTCAGCCCAGGCCCACCAGCAGCTATATACATACAAGACCCCTACCCCCAGCCTCACTCTATAAATAGAGGGGCAGGGGTACAACAATGGCAGACAAGTTTGAAAGTTCAAGCACGGAAGGAACTTTCAAACAACTTTCATATACATGTATACAAAGCTTTGTACTTGTAATCTGAAAGAAAAAGAGAGAATAATATATAAAGTGGACGTAGGCACGTTCTGGCCGAACCACTATAAATCTGCGTGTCTTTTACAGTTTAGCCCCTGTTTTTTTTACTTATTTGCATAAATCACCCAAACCGCTAAGAACAACATAAAATCAACTAAATCATACGACTTTGAGGTGTTTGCCCATTTTTTGTGCAAACATTTTTGGTGCTTTCACTGAGAAACAAGAGCTCGAAGCTTCAGCTTCCCCCACTCAGCCTTCTTCCTAACAGCATCGCTTGGTGCTTGGACAACATGACTTCCAGGCAGAGAAAGGGAAAGAACATCGCAACTAGCAGCATTCCGCATCCAGTAATCACAGATCAAGAGAATCATCCCATTCCAACAGCAGTACCGGACGAGGATTAGACAAACCCGACAGCCCCTGCCACGGAACAACCGACAGCAATTACTAGGGCAGATCTAGACAGAGTTGTGGCTGAAGTAACTAACCGCTTCACATCCCAACAAGAAGCTTTGGTGGACCAACTCATGTCACGCTTAAGGGATGATGAAGAATCCAACCGCGACACTGAATCATGGGGTGAATCCCGATCCGGAGGATCTGGGGGGCGACAAAGGTCTTCCTTCTTCGAAGAAACTATCGACAGAAACAACAATGGTAGGAGCCGAGCCCGAACTCAGCCCAAACTCCGACCCGAGGAAACGCTTGGAACCGAACCCCGTAGGGAAGGTACCAGGCAAGGATCGGATGTAGCGGAGCCGGTCATGCTGCCTAGCCAGAGAAACACCAATGAACGGAGCCAAGCTAGAACCTAGCCCGAAGTTGACCCCGAGGAAATGCTTGAAACAGAACCCCACAGGGGAAGATCAAGGCAAGGGCCAACTATAGCTGAACCTAGCATGCATCCGGACAGCCAAAGACAGCCGTTGGGAAACGCTAGGAGTGATAGACTATACCACCCCTACAGACCATCCAGACAGAATCGATCCCGCAGGGAAGAACCAAGCTCTTTCTTATCTGCCCCATATTCTGATGAGAGGATGGCACGATTGTTCAGAGAATGCGTCCAACGGGACCAAAGAGATCGTGGGATAGGTGCTAGGGTAACCAGCCATTTCACCCGCGATATTGAAATTGCCATCACCCCCCGAGAGTGGAAAATGCCGACAATGGAACCATACAAGGGAACCTCTGACCCCGTTGTACACCTGCAAAGATACACACAACATATGCTCATGAGCGGGGCAACGGAAGGAGTATTATGCAAATGCTTTCCACTATTTTTAGCAGATCTAGCTACCTCCTGGTTCTGCCATCTACCCCAAGGATCCATCAGTTCATGGGAAATGTTGAAGGAGAAGTTTATCAGCCAGTTCCGCATTCATGTGGAACAACCCAAGGATGCTTACTCCCTATCTACTGTCAAACAGAAACCCGGAGAGACACTGCAGCAATACCTAACCCGGTTCAATGCCGCAGCGGTAGCAGTTCAAGATGCCGATGAGAAACTTGTCCTGATGGCCCTCTGTAGTGGTGTGCATCCGGATACCAAGTTTGCTAGAAGACTAACTAAAGAAAAACCAGCTACCTTGCCCGATTTCTTCCATGAAGCTGAGAAGTACATGAGACTCGAAGAGGCTGCTACTGAAAGGAAGACAGGACCACAGGCTAAGACGGCTCATGGAAACGCCCCCGCCGCAGCGAAGGACATTCGGAGAAACGACTCCAGAGACGATGCAGGGGGCAAGACGGGAGAAAAGCGCTTGTACCGACCAGGGCCGAGATTTGACGCTTACACTCCCTTGAATGAAACAGTCGAGAACATCTTCCTGGCCACCCAGGACGAACTTACATACAAGCGCCCCCCGTACAAGAAAGAGTCAGATCGCGCAATCCAGTCCGGAAAATTCTGCCGTTTCCACGAGTCTCATGGGCACGATACTAATGAATGCCGCCATCTCCGAGACCTAATTGAAGAACACATCAGGAGAAAGAGGCTGGAACGCTATGTAAAGGGCCAGGACAGGACTCCAGCTCCCACCAAGGAAAACCCAGGGCAGCTCCACCCAGAAACAGGCGGAGGAAACCGCAACACCAGCGGTTCTAGCCAAGAGAAGATAGTGGTTCATACAATATCTGGAGGGCCACACATCGCCGACAAAAGCTGGGCAGAAATGGAAAGATATGGAAACTCGCTCAGAAGCGAGGGAGACTGCATCAATTCTGTTATGGAAGAATGCCACCTTAAGCGGAGGGAAAATAATGACATCACATTCAGTGGGCGCGACCTAGAAGGAAGGCAATACCCTCATATGGATCCTATGGTCATCTCTGCCTGGTTCGGCCCAGCTAAAGTTTTTCGAATCCTAGTAGACACGGGAAGCTCAGTGAATATTCTGTTCCAGCATGCTTTCGACAAAATGAAGCTATCAATGAAGGACGTGTCTCCCTGCAACAAACCGCTACACGGTTTCACTGGAGAAGCAAAGATGTCCCTCGGACAATTGGATCTCTTTGTTGAATTGGGAAGTCATCCCCGCTCCGCCGTTCGGAAACAAACATTCGTGCTAATAGACAACCACTCGGCCTACAATGCCTTTTTAGGAAGACCAGCCTTGTCCGACTTCCAAATTGTCCTTGCCCCATGGTGCATGAAGATGAAGTTCCCAACGAATAATGGAGTGGGAGAAGTAGAAGGGGATCAAGACGCCGCTCAGGACTGCTATGTAACCGAACTTCGCAATAATCGTAGGAGAGATAAAGGAAAAAATGCAGAGACTATTCTCTGCATGAAAAGCTTGGAAGCATAGCAACTAAAGAAAGCCCCTCCTCTTCGGTATATCAGTGATCCTTTTAATGAATTAGACCCCAGGGACAAAGAGGAGGAGGCTACCGCCGACCCTGCAGAGACTATGGAATTCGTATCTGTAGACAAACGCGACCCAAGTAAACTGCTGAGAGTCGGATCTCAGTTAAAAAGAGAATTAAAGAATCAACTCATTGATTTTCTTCGCCACAACATGGATGTATTTGCATGGACGCACGCTGATATGACTGGAATCTCCCCGGACATAGCATGCCACGCACTAAACATCGATCCTACCAAGGTACCGGTAAAGCAAAAGAAGAGAAGTATGGGGGCAGAACGATCAGCAGCCCTCGAGGAAGAAGTAAAGAACTTACTTGCCAATGACTTCATACGTGAAGCCATCTACCCGGAATGGATCGCCAACCCGGTACTGGTAAAGAAAGCTAATGGGAAGTGGCGAACATGCATCGATTTCTCCAACTTAAATGACGCTTGCCCGAAAGACTGCTTCCCACTCCCTCGAATCGACCAACTCGTGGACAGCACTGCCGGACACGAACTTTTATCCTTTATGGACGCATACTCAGGATATAACCAGATCCCTATGCACGCCCCCGATCAAGACCACACTAGCTTCATCACTAATCGAGGATTGTATTGCTACAAGGTAATGCCATTTGGACTTAAAAACGCCGGAGCTACTTATCAGCGCCTCGTCAACAAGATATTTGCAGAACTGATAAGACGAACTATGGAAGTTTATGTGGATGACATGCTGGTAAAATCGAGGAAAGCCAACGACCATATAAACCACCTGGACGAGATGTTTCAAGTACTTCGCCAATATGGAATGAAGCTGAGCCCTCTAAAGTGCTCCTTCGGAGTATCATCGGAAAAGTTCTTGGGATTCATCGTTCATGCCAGGAGGATTGAAGCAAACCCCGAACAAGTCCGAGCTTTACAAGATATCAAGACACCATCTACTCGAAGAGAGATGCAAAGCCTAAACGGGAAAGTGGCCGCCTTGAGTAGGTTCATCTCTAAAGCAACCGACAAATGCATCCCTTTCTTCGAAGCTCTAAAGAAAGACAAAGGAAAGTTCGAATGGACTGACGAATGCTCGACAGCCTTCCTTAACTTAATCGGACACCTCTAGAGACCACCGGTACTTTCAACTCCAAATGAAGGCGAGGAACTATACCTATACCTTGCTGTATCATCCCACGCTTTGAGCGCCGCTTTGGTGAGAGAAGACAACCGCGCGCAGCGACCCGTATACTTTGTAAGCAAGAGATTCACAGGGGCAGAAGTCAGATACCCTAAACTTGAAAAGCTAGCATACTGTTTGCTTATCACGTCGCGGAAACTGCGACACTATTTCCAGTCTCATTCCATCAGAGTTTTAACCGATCAACCGCTAAGGCAAGTGCTCCATCGCCCCGACACTTCTAGGCGATTACTTAAGTGGTGCATCGAACTAAGTCAATATGATATCACTTACCATCCTCGCACCGCTATCAAGGGGCAAGCCATAGATGATTTCATTGCCGAATTCACTACTAGCGAAGGTAAGGACCAATCTGAAATAGCAGAAGATATCAAGTGGAATCTCTTCGTAGATGGAGCGTCGAACGAACAAGGCTCGGGGGCAGGTGTTGTGATAATCACCCCCAGGGAAAAGAAGCTGCACTACGCCCTAAGATTGGAATTCGCTGCCACCAACAATGACGCAGAATACGAAGCAGTGATAGCCGAATTAGAACTTGCACTGGAAATTGGAGTCAGTTCTTTATATCTCCATAGTGATTCTCAACTTATTGTAAATCAAGTACTGGGAGAATTCCAGACTCGAGGAGAACGACTCACAGCGTATCTAAAGAAGACCAGGCTACTGCTCAATCAATTAGATCACTATTTAATCAAACACATTCCCCGAAGAGAACCAAGAGGCCGACGTACTAACAAAACAAGCTAGCATGAAGAACGTCACTATTTTCGAAGCATTAACCATCTCAAAACAGCTGGCACCAAGTTTCGAGCAAGTAAATCTGATAGCTGCAACCGAAGAAGAAACATGGATGACCCCTATCCGAGAATACTTACAAAACGGCACCCTACCCGACGGGCGAAATGAAATTAAGAAAATTCTAAGGAAAGCTTCCCGCTACACAATGCAAGAAGGCATCCTCTATCGGCGCGGCTTCTCTAACCCCTTATTGAGGTGCGTTGCTGGAAGAGAAGCCAAGGAAATTCTATCCAATATCCACCAGGGAAGTTGTGGAGACCACACCGGAGGGCAGACCCTAGCAAAAAAGATACTCCGATATGGGTATTTCTGGCCCACTTTAAACAAAGATGCCTTAGACTTCGTCAGAAGATGCGACAGATGTCAGAAATTTGCTAAGATTCCTCGACTACCAACCAATGAAATTACTCAAATGACCAGCCCTTGGTCCTTCGCAATATGGGGAATTGACTTAATTGGCGAACTGCCGATGGGCCGAGGCGGGGCCAGACATGCTATAGTGGCAGTTGACTATTTCACCAAATGAGTGGAAGCGGAGCCTCTGAATAAAATATCTTCAACTAAAGTTATCAACTTCTTGATCAAAAACGTTCTGTGCAAGTACGGGGTTCCACTCAGAGTCATATCAGACAACGGGCTTCAATTTGACAGCAAGGAATTTGCCGACTGGTGCCAAGAACACGGAATTCATAAGGGCTTCTCATCCGTAGCTTATCCTCAGGCAAATGAACAAGTCGAAGCTGTCAACAAGATTCTCAAGACTCTAATCAAGAAGAAGCTTGAAAAGTTAAAAGGCGCTTGGGTGGACGAACTTCCTACAGCACTATGGGCCTACCGCACTTCTTTCAGAACATCAACAGGGCATACTCCGTTCTCTTTGGCATACGGATCAGAGGCCATGCTCCCAGTTGAAACTATTGTACCTTCCCACCGTAGGATCCACTACAACCCCGAAGAAAACGAAGAACTCCTCCACATATCTTTGGATCTAATTGAGGAGAGAAGGAATGATGCAGCGCTCAAAGCAGCAGCTCACAGACAAAAAGTGGCAGCACTATACAACTCCAAAGTCAAACATCGCAGCTTACAAGAAGGAAATCTTGTCCTCAAGCGAATCTTTCCTCGCCCAGGAGCGCTGGATCCAATCTGGGACGGACCATATGTAATTCATAAAGATCTCCACAACGGAGCTTATATTTTGTCAACAGTGGACGGAGAGGTGTTCCAGAGGGCATGGAACATCCGACACCTCCGTCAATACTTTTCTTAACTTGTACTTCCCATATGAAGTGAATTAACAAAGAGATTCAGTGGACGTAGGCATTTTCGTGCCGAACCACTTTAAAAAACTTGGCTCTTGTTAACTTGTTCCTTTGTATCTTGGCTACTTGTTAAGCTTTATCCTTTGCTGTTGAACAAAATCCTTTGCAGATGACATTTCAATTCAGAGCTTCACAACACAACTCCACCTGGACAAAATCTAACAGGTACGCTATGATCCTATGCCCTCTCCAATGAGACACTTTGCTCCGGTATCCCTCTACCGCGAGTTAACTCATTGTTTGCCTCGGCCCTTAAAGCCGACTGTAATAAGCCGAGTATAAGCCACCGAGAAGGCTGATTATGCCATGGCAGCTCATTACAGCGATTCGGCTCGCCGGCAACTGTGAACCGATCATAAGCCCCAACATAAGGTGTGGCCAACCAGGGGCAGTTCACAGTTGACGATCGGCCCCCACGCTAGCCGGCCATAGTAAATCGAATAATACCCGCGATTACGGGCCATAATGGCCCGGGTAGTTACTGTGCGCGATCGGCTCCGATGTGTCTTAAGTGCGGCTGTGGTAAAAAAGAAAACTCCACGCAGAGGCGTAAGATGGGTGACATGTCTCCAAGACCCACAGCTAGGGAAAGTGACTACAAAACCCGTTTGCCACGAACTTAAGCACATCGACGGCCTTCCGTGACCGGAAGTTTTACTTTTCCTATATTTCCATTTCATTTAAAACTTTTCTCCTATTCTCCGTAACGGTGCTTGAAAGTACATGACATGAAATAGGGAACGCTCGCTAATGGGAACAGAAACTTACAATCGGATGACGAGACACTCAACAGCATTCCGTGCTTAGTCTTACAGGGCGCACAAAGTTGCCGTCCACAGCCGAAACATGAAGGGCGGTACCTTCTACTTTTATACATTAATGAATAGCTGCAGTTCATATTCACACATCACATTTACGTTGCAAAATGAGAAAATTATACTTTAAGCAAAAAACTTGGCATCAGGCACAGTCAAGCCACTAGTAACATGCATAGTTACATCACTTACACAGCATAACAAAATAGCGATAACATTCCAACATAAAGGAATCAGCTTATGTTACGAAATTACATAAAGTCATTCATCACAAACATTATTATTATAGTCACATCAATGTTTTGGACTAACATAAACAGCAATAAAAAGAAATCAAAAGGTGGCCGAATCCGGACAAGGAACCAGCTGCGTCCACGCTTCGCCCTCATCCTACCAACTCTCCAAGCCTACTTAGCCGCAGGGTCGGAGCTCCCAGCATGTTGATCGGAAGTCCCACCCGTCCAATTCAGAAGAGGAGTTCATTAAACAAACAGTAAACGATCAAGTTATGAAAACCTAAAAAGAAAAGAAAGGGAAGCAAGGCTTGAACCCAGAACACTCAAGATGAAATGCACATTCATTACTAGCTTCAATCTTCTTTGCATTGACTACACATTTCAACATCGTATACGAAATTACATGATCAGTCCTTCTGCTATCATGAATAACCAATTGCACTACTTAGATGATCGTAATCTTTGGAACGATATTGATGGTCTGGTCAGTGGATTTGATGGTGCTCAACTAGATTTCAGTAAAGGATCATTCAGTGGTTTGAATAATGAAGTACCAGATTTGGATGAAATAATCAATGCCATTCCTCTAAACCATCCTTCAGATCCTCGTTTAGCTTCTCTTACCCTTTCTGAAGAGTTCAATATCATCTTCAACGACTTGAGTTATGAGATAGAGAAGTCCAAGTTGAGCTACAGGATATCTAATGATGATCAGAAGGAAGAATCAAAAGGCAAAAAAAAAGAAATAAGAAGAAATTAACGATGAACAAGGAAAAAACGGCCTTAACATTTGAACTAGTACCGAAGTACTTTTACTTGCCAATATCGCAAGCAACGAAAGAATTAAACATAGGTCTAACTCTTTTGAAGAAGAAATGCAGAGAGTTGGGAATTCCTCGGTGGCCTCATCATCAAATGAAGAGCATGCAGACTCTCGTAAGGAATGTTCAGGAACTAGAGAGAGAGAATGGAGAAGAAGGAGAAGAGAGACTCATGGACGCTCTATCATATGGCATAACTCCAGCCCCTGGCAGCGCCATGAGCGCTCTATCAATCCCAAAAGAACGAGATATGGCGTCGAGCTGCTCCTCTTTGTGGGAGCTAGGAAAACAATCGGGCGGAGAGTTCAGAAGCTCCTGGGGGCCATACCCATCTACTAGCGACCTCGGGGCAGGTCCATGACGTTCCGATCCTGGCTGGGCTGGGGGCACGGAGGAGGACTCTCCTTCGCCCCTGGACTTCGTTTATCTGATCGAATTTCTGCTTTGCGAGACATTATCTGCGACACGAGAAAAACATGTTGTTAGAACATAGGATATAAGCAAGCAGGTGTATATAGTCTTAAAATTTCACTCATGACTCAAGTATAAAAATCCATCCGGCATTAAAGGACTAAAGATTCATTCGGTAGTACATCACATATCTCATTCGACATAGCTCATTTGGCACTCAACACCCCAATCTCGTTCGTGTTCATTCGGCGAAAGAAAACATACCTGGTTCGGTACCTGCTTGATTCGGTACTTGTTTGATTCGGTACAAGGTTGATTCGGCACTCAGACTGATTCGACTCTCTCTAAATTCGGTAAGGAATAACGAAGGGGTGTAGCCCCTATTTATAAACAAGCACAGGACAACCTGACCAGCCGGCTCGGCACCCACACCCGAATGAAGCTACACCAACGAAAAGAAAAACAAAGCGCGACACATGCAAAGCACGTGCCCCACTTTGGGGGGGCAAGTGTTGGGTGCCTTTCTCGCCACCACCGGTCCAAGAGAAACTGAATCCAACTATCGCCTGCCGAACCAGTTCCCAGCCACCTCCCGCCGAACCAACTCAATACCGAACCAGGCTATCCCCTTCCAATACCGAACCAACTCACTGCCGAATCACTCATCACCAAGCCACCGGTCCAGAAGCCCTCTCCTCCATACCGAACCATCTCTCCACTTCCATGCCGAACCAAACATCTTTCCACCCACTACCGAATGAACCTCCGGACCAACCACTCCAAGCACGACCGAACCAAGCTCCGCCAAACCAGATATGCCAGGCCAGATTGCTTCAGCCCAGGCCCACCAGCAGCTATATACATCCAAGACCCCTACCCCCAGCCTCACTCTATAAATAGAGGGGCAGGGGTACAACAATGGCAGACAAGTTTGAGAGCTCAAGCACGGAAGGAACTTTCAAACAACTTTCATATACATGTATACAAAGCTTTGTACTTGTAATCTGAAAGAAAAAGAGAGAATAACATATAAAGTGGACGTAGGCACGTTCTGGCCGAACCACTATAAATCTGCGTGTCTTTTACAGTTTAGCCCCTGTTTTTTTTACTTATTTGCATAAATCACCCAAACCGCTAAGAACAACATAAAATCAACTAAATCATACGACTTTGAGGTGTTTGCCCATTTTTTGTGCAAACAGGATTCCAACTAGAGACCACTCAAATCAAAACGCCAAAAGCACAGCGAAAAACGAGATCGTGGTAAGAAGTGTAAAAACAAAGATTCGAGATTTTGACCAGCACGCCGGAGTTCCGGCTATTTCGGTCCGGTCCCGCCAGTGACCAAGCCAGAATTTGATTAATATTCCATTTCTTTAATTTATCCATAAAAATAAAGTCGCACGTGACAACATCCAGCATCAAAAAATGATGGTTTAGTTTTAGGGCCGTAGTAGATAAAAATTTAACAAGAGAAATCAGGTATGACAAAGAGAAAGGGAGAGATGAGAACTCAGAACGGAGAGAGGAATTTCATAGCTGGAGAGATGACAACGATTTTAGGAATAATAATTTAGGCTGCAGTAGATGGTATAGTTTATTTTGCTAAAATCGGCTAACTGGACTGCAGTAGATGGTATAGTTTATTTTGCTAAAATGGGCTAACTGGACTGCAGTAGATGATATAGTTTATTTTACTAAAATGGGCTAACTGAGTTTTGTTCATTATATGAATAAAGTTAAATAGAAAACAAAGTAGGTTGGTTGGGCTGCCACAAAAAATATAGTTGTTTTACATATTTTTAATGAACCGAATTTGTTAAAATAAAAATATATTCAACTACATGCCAATTACATTTTATATTTGTTGGACTACAACTAACACTATACAAATTATGGTTTACTGACATACTTATACATAAAATTATTCCAAAAATTAATGAAATTCTGAAACCTCAATTTTAACGAATTTTCGAAATTGAACCGAAACTATAAGAAAACTAATGACCGGAACGGAAATAAAAACCAGAATTTTGAACCTTGGTAAAAACAACCAATTAATATATCAATTCAAATCAATCCAATCCAAATGCAATCACAATCCCCAAACAAGCAATATAGAAATCAAAGCAATAACGAAAAATAAATCACACAACAATTTATAGTGGTTCCAGTAACGTTCTGTTAGTGTACATTCACTTTAAGAGAAAACTTTTATTAATATTGATGAAAAGAGTAAAAGATATTGATTATAATGATCAAATATAAATTGATTTGTGGAGAAGAGAATTGGAGAAAAATTAGGTTTTGATAAACCCTAAGTTTGCGCCAAAATTGGTCACCAACTCCAAAAGCCGTGAAAGCACCAGTGTATATGCACAAATTCACAATATTCCAACACAGTTCTCAGATCCAGATAAAGTAGGGATTAAAAATGAAGAAATAGTAAAGTTAGAATGAATGAAAACAGGAAAGAACACAAGGTTTATAGCGGTTCGGCAATCCGGCATACATCCACTTTGACTAAATCCTTTTTATTCCCATTGTACTATAGTTACAATTACAAGCCTTCTGTATCGATACAAAAATGGCAGAATTTCGCTTAGGAGAGAAAAATAAAATCCCCTTTTTAGTTGCCATATGACTCCTATTTATAGGCGTAGATTCGAAAATGTCTGCCTCAAAACCTGAAACACCTTTTCTCTTGCGCAAGTGGGCCCACCAGATCGATTCAAAGCGATTTGGGATCGATGCGTGTTCAATTTGTATCGATCCAAGAGTGCTCCAATGAAGCTGAAATCGATCATAAAGGTTCTCGAGTGCATCAGGAAGCTCCTCTCCAAATTTCGTAGCATTTGGACTCGTAGACTGTGAAATATGATCGATGCAATTTGTAGCTTGCATGAAGGCTGAAGCGTTCGCATCGATGCCAGTTCGTATCAATCCCTTCGATCACGTTCGTATCCCTCCTTCCATTATCCACCGATCCCCGTATCAATAGCCATAGCCTTCGAATCGATCCGATCTTCACGCGCTCTAATCCATATCCTTCTCTCCACCTCGACCGCTTCCTTAGTGTCCATCGATACGAAGTACAGAGCCTTCTTATCCATCAGTATGCGCTGTTTGTATCCATGCTTCGTATCGATTACATGTTGCTACTTCGTACCGAGGCCCATTTCGTATCGATAAAGGAAGCCCAGTTTATATCGATCTAGAATTGATCGATACGAAACATTGTGAGTAGTGGGTCGATACGAATTGGACCAATCGTGCCATCGCCGATCGATACGAAATGAGCTAAATTGGATCGATACGAGTCCGATCGATACGAAGTGAAGCAGAATGTGATCGATACGAGTATGATGGATACGAAGTGAAGTCGATCCCTCTGATTTTTCGTTGATCATATCTTGATCATACGAACTCCGATTGACTTGAAATTTAAAACGTTGCCTCACCTAGTCTTGTTCATCATCTCAATCGATCCCATATTGATTGGAGCTCTGCCAAATTTTGAAAATATCGATCATAGCCTTGTTTCCAATCGATCTCCAATCCCGATATCAATCCTTTCCAGCCAATTTGTTGATATCATGGTCTTAACCAAAAGGTGTGATAATATTTTTCCCCCAAAACATGCCTTGTGGTAAGAAGGTGTGTGTTGAAAAGCTCTGATTCCGACATCTGAAGTCCATACTCCATCCATAACCATACCATCTGATTCATAATCCAATCCATTACCAAGCCATCCTATCTGAGCGCCATAGCCATATCCTGATCCAAATCCGCGACTACTCCGTGTTATCCCAACTTTTGGCAAAATTGAGATGTCCAAAACTTACTAAGAATCGATGATTATTATTCTTGAATATCAACTATGCATTGCAGGATAACCATGGATATCAATAAATTTTGTCCGAGTCCGGATTAGGCCACAATTGACAAGAAATGACAAGTAAAGCTGCAGAATCCAGCGGTTCAAATTTCAGGTCAATCGGAGTTCATATGAATGAAATATGATCAATACAAGTTAGAGAGAATACGCTGTTCGTATCCATCAGCGTTCGTATCGATCCGTGTTCGAATCGATAGCATTCGTGTCCATCAGTATAGCGTAGCCACGCCTCATTCGAATCCATCAGGTTCGTATCCATTAGGACCACAACTCGCGTCGATCTACTTCGTATCCATCGGCAGAAGATGCATTCGAATCCATAACTATTGCTAGACTTCGTATCCATTGCGTTCGCATCGATCAGAAAGGAATTAGCCTCGCGGTTCGTATCCATCAAGCTGAAGTCCTTCAAGTCCATGTAGTCGCTCTAGTTCGCCTCCATCAGAGCATATAAGTTTGCAACCATCCTACTGCAACAGCTTCGTATCGATCGGCCAGAGCTCACCACGATCGGTACGAACGAGCCTCTATTCGAATCCTTGAAAGCCCTCGAATCCACTAAGTCAAAATGGCGAAAATCATGGAGTCGACCCAGTCAAACCGGAGTGAAAAGCTGATCGGCACGAAGAACGCGCGCCACATCAACCTGCTAGCACATGCCACCATCGAATCGAAGCGATCGATTCGAATTGATCGATTCGAACAGGATGAACAGACAAAGAACGCAATTTCGAATCGATCATAACTTGAGATCTACAAGTCCAAATGCCATGAAATTTTTACACGAGCTTACATACATGTTGAAGAATGTCCACACCAAATTTCATCTCGATTGGATGATTTTTTGATCGATTCGAATGGAGTTCGAATCGATCCTAAAGTGGGCCCAAATTTCCTAAGGCCAGGCATGTGGACCCCCTCACGTGCCAGAAGTGGTCTCCCTAAATTTAGGCGAAATATCACCCTCCTACACCTATAATAGAGCCCCAGGTCATTCAGAAAAGGGGATCTTAATTCTGAAGCGCCCAGACTCTACCAGACTCTACTTTGCACATCACTACTACCGTTGTACTCGAATTTCAGAGCTATAATCCATTGTAATCCGCTGTAATCAACTGTAATCAGCGAAGAACATCAATAAAAGAAAATCCTTTGAAGTGGACGTATGCCGGAGATAGTCGAACCACTATAAATTGTGTGTTCTTGCTCATTATTTCTGAATTGCTACTTGTTGCTTGCTTAGATCTGTGATTTGTGTTTGAATATCGATGATTTGTATTCATACACTGGTGCTTTCACGATACTTGGGGTTTGTGACCAATTTTGGCGCAAACATTTTGGTGCTTTCACTGAGAAGACCAGCACCTTCTACATCGGGTCGAAGTTAGAGTTTGAAAAGCTTGAAGACTTCAGACTTAGAGAAAATGACTAGACAAAACAGTAGAAGGCAGAGGGATGAAAGAAGCCAACAAGGAGGAAGCCAGGAGGCATCCTTTGGAGCAAGAGAAGGACAAGCTTCCGTCTACATCACTAGAGATGAGATGGAGGCTATGGCTAATTCGATACGCGAAAGCATGATGAAGGCTCACCAAGAGATGATGCAGAATTTTCTTGAGCAGATAAGGGCAGCGAATGTGCAGAACCTTGGGCCAACTACAACAACTGCAAGTGTGGGACAAGGGATCAGGATTACAGAAACCAATGAAGATCAGATTCCTGACCAGAATGCAGGAACTGAAGGTAATCCGCAAGGACTCGGGGCAGACCCTCAGGGTCCGATACTGGGAGGCCAAGGGAAGAAGCTTAACAGGCTAGGGCCAATGCTAATGCTAACGAGCCTCACGAAGAGTATGTACCAGAATTCCCTTCAAGGCTCGAGGGGTAGGATAGAAACTTGACAAGAGGTCAACCCCTGGATGGAGACGAAAGAATGATTGGTCTAATGCGACGAATCATGAGAGGAGGATTGTCTAGTAGAGGGCTGGAAGAAGTCAGTCGGAGTCCGTTCACTTCGAACATCTGAAACGCAAGGAACCCTCCAAAAATTTAAACTACCAACGCTAGATCCTTATAACGGGAGGTCTGACCCGACCATGCACATTACCAGATATATTAGGCACATGGAAGTGCTGGGGGCATCCGAGGAAGTGTTGGCACAATGCTTCCCTCTATAGTTGTCAGATTTAGCTGCGCTTTGGTTCAGGCAACTAGAAACTGGATCAATCAGAACGTGGGGCAAGCTTGTAGACTGCTTCATGAGACAGTTTAGGGTCCATGTGATGCGACCGAAGAGTGTGATGACTTTAGCATCGATAAAGCAAAGGACCGAAAAGTCCATAAAAGATTTTCTACTAAGATTCAATGCAACGGTGACTTCTGTAGATCGCCCAGATCCATCAATGATTTTGATGGCGGCGGTGGTAGGAGTTGGGGAAGGCACCAAATACAAAGATTCTCTGACTAAAGATCCACCGCAAGATCTCAGAGAGTTCTATCATAAAGTGGAAAAGTTCATCCGATTAGAAGAATCACGAGTCGAGAAGAAGGAAACAAATGCCACGCACGGCGAAGGAACCTCTAGAGAATAGTCCGGAGTAGACAAAGGAAAGAGGAAACATGATGAAAGATATGATGGTCCTGATAAACGGAAGAAATTATGAGAACCAAGATTCAAGCAATACACAGATCTGACTGCAGGCTTGGAATGAATTTACACTGAAACTCGGGGGAAACTCCCCTATCGAAAGCCACCCAGGAGGGATCCCACTGAGCGAGAGCGCAGAACTGGAAAATACTGCCTATTCCATGAGCTGGATGGGCATACTACAGATGAATGCCGTCACCTAAAGGATGAGGTGGAAGAACATGCCAGGAGTGGTAGATTGGCACAATATGTCAGAGAACGAACAACGGCGGTCAGGCCTGAACAACTACCACCTCCACCTAACAGGAACGATCCTGGATCGAGATCACAACTCGTCATCCACTGATTAAAGATGGCAAGGACCAAGTCCAGGATTTGGACTTCGGTCAAATAATTTCATTAGATTTATTTTCAGAATAAACGGTTACTCCACTGACTCATGTACGCGAACCGGAGAGATCCCTAGGCATGCTCTGAGATGGAGATAGACCGATATGCCCGGAGAGGCAATGTTTAGCTTTTTCCTGATGTTTGAGATTGAACATCTAGGACCTGAATTTAAATAAATAAATTAGAATTTCTTGAAACAAACCTTTGATCGGAGAGTCAAAGGATGAATATTGAATACCAATATGAAAATGATCGCTTTATGACCCTACCCGGAGAGGCGGTGTCCGGAGTGCAAGAAGTGAGTTGCTTCGTCGGAGAGCGACATGATCGACTCACTTAACGTCGTCTCCCATTCACCGGAGAGTGATTAGATTGGGATTCGGTAAGAGCCCGGAGAGGCTATGATCGGCCCATGATTTAGGCCATGACATCGCTTAATGTTCAGATACACTGAACTGGAGTGCAAGAAGTGAGTTGCTTCGCCGGAGAGCGACAGGATCGACTCACTTAACGTTGTTTCCCCTTCACCGGAAAGTGACAAGATGTGATCCAGCAAGAGCCCGGAGAGGCTATGATCGGTCTAGAACGACCAAGACATCACTATACATCCTAACCGGGACCAGAGTGCAAAGGATAGAAGGCAACGCCAGAGTGCGATAGGATCTTTCTATTCAATCGCTAAGTCGAGAATGGGCTTGGCAAGGGTCCGGAGTGACAATCGATAGTCCAGAGAGACTGAAGAATTTCATTCTTAACTTCCACTGGAAGGGATTGATAACAACTTGGCTTCGAACAACCATAAACTTGATTGATAAAACTGTAGCTATGAATGAAACGTGAATTTACTACACTCGATTTAAGACTGTTCAAAACATACTTTTACAAAAAGGCATGTTTTGGGGGCAAAGTGTTATCCCAACTTTTGGCACAATTGAGATATCCAAAACTTACTAAGAATCGATGATTATTATTCTTGAATATTAACTATGCATTGCAGGATAACCATGGATATCAAGGATATCAATGAATTTTGTCCGAGTCCAGATCGGGCCACAATTCACAAGACATGACAAGTAAAGCTACAGAAGCCAGCGGTTCAAATTTAAGGTCAATCGGAGTTCATATGAATGAAATATGATCAATACAAGTTAGAGAGAATACGCTGTTCGTATCCATCAGTGTTTGTATCGATCCATGTTCAAATCGATAGCATTCATGTCCATCAGTATAGCGTAGCCATGCCTCATTCGAATCCATCAGGTTCGTATCCATCAGGACCACAGCTCGCACCGATCTACTTCGTATCCATCGGCAGAAGATGCATTCGAATCCATAAATATTGCTAGACTTCGTATCCATTGCGTTCGCATCGATCAGAAAGGAATTAGCCTCGCGGTTCGTATCCATCAAGCTGAAGTCCTTCGAGTCCACGAAGTCGCTCTAGTTTGCCTCCATCAGAGCATATAAGTTTGCATCCATCCTACTACAACAACTTCGTATCGATCGGCCAGAGCTCACCATGATCGATACGAACGAGCCTCTGTTCGAATCCCTGAAAGCCCTCGAATCCACTAAGTCAAAGTGGCGAAAATCATGGAGTCGACCCAGTGAAACCGGAGTGAAAAGAGGATCGACACGAAGAACGCGCGCCACGTCAACCTGCTAGCACATGCCACCATCGAATCGAAGCGATCGATTCGAATTGATCGATTCGAACAGGATGAACAGACAAAGAACGCAATTTCGAATTGATCATAACTTGAGATCTACAAGTCCAAATGCCATAAAATTTTTACAGGAGCTTAAATACATGTTGAAGAATGTCCACACCAAATTTCATCTCGATTGGATGATTGTTTGATCGATTCGAATGGAGTTCGAATCGATCCCAAAGTGGGCCCAAATCTCCTGAGGCCGAGCATGTGGGCCCCCTCACGTGCCAGAAGTGGTCTCCCTAAATTTAGGCAAAATATCAGCCTCCTACATCTATAAATAGACCCCCAGGTCATTCAGAAAAGGGGATCTTGATTCTGAATCGCCCAGACTCTACTTTGCACTTCACTACTACCGTTGTACTCGAATTTCAGATCTATAATCCATTGTAATCCACTGTAATCAACTGTAATCAGCGAAGAACATCAATAAAAGAAAATCCTTTGAAGTGGACGTAGGTCGGAGATAGTCGAACCACTATAAATTGAGTGTTCTTTCTCATTATTTCTGAAATGCTACTTGTTGCTTGCTTAGATCTGTGATTTGTGTTTGAATATCGCTGATTTGTATTCATACACTGGTGCTTTCGTGATACTTGGGGTTTGTGACCAATTTTGGCGCAAACATTCCGAATCGATGTCCGATTCTGAATCTAGTAACCACCACCTTAGCCAATTACGTAGCTATCTGAATCCGTCGATCGAGCTTTAATTTATCCATATCCAATGACCAATAACCGAATCCATAACCTTTTTGGGTTGATACCCAAATCAAGGACCGCATCGGGCCCTTTGTCAAATTCAAGACTGCTCCAAGTCCATTTATCCCAAGCCGAAATCCGAATCCATGACCTCTCCGGGCTTAACTTTAAATCTGTAGACCTCGCCGAGTCACGTTATCCTATTTACCTCGACTCTCCGGTCAAGGTCTTTTATGTTCTCCAGCCTCGGCTCTCCTCTCCGGCCAAGGACTTTTATATTCTCCGGCCTCGACTCTCCGACCAAGGACTTTTATATTCTCCGAACTTTTATGTTCTCCGGCCTCAGCTCTCCGGCCAAGGACTTTTATGGTCTCCGGCCTCGGCTCTTCTGCCAAGGAATTTTATTTTCTCCAGCCTCTGCTCTTCGATTAAGAACTTTTATGTTGTATTCAAGTCCATTCCATCGCTCTATGGCGAAAGGACTCGTAACTTGCGATCACTGCCCTGTCTCTCCGGTCAGGGAAGTGATTGCAAGACCTGTATTATTTATTACATTGATTCATGTCCAATCGTTCAAAATAAGAGTTTTTACATCCAGGGAAAACCAAATAAATGTATGTACATCTAAAGAAAAAACCAAAGTTTTCGGGAAAACAAGAAGAAAAACAGGATTTCATAAGCTCGAGCAACGCGGTTTATCTTCGCCTCAGAGCATGCCTACGGACCGTCCTCGATCTCATACATGTGTAAGTGACTTAGCCGTATTACTTCAAGCTCTATTACTTATTCAAAGCCACAAATTTATTTAGTTGATAATAAGATGACGATGTTGCCTGGATCCAGTACCATCTTTGCTTGAGGTGGGTGGTGGCTCTCCTGTCCTACTGCTACAGCTTGATTCCTTATGTACTGTTGCAAATGACCATTCCTCACATGCTCTTCAATAATATCCTTCAAATGCTTGTAGTCATTCGTGTTATGCCCATCCAGCTCATGAAATAAGAAATGCTTTCCCGATACCTGCTCGTATTTAGAAGGTTCCCTTCTTGCCGGCCTTCGATATTGGAGATGCCCTTGAGTATCCAAGTAAATCCTTTCTACAGTTTCAATTAGATCCGTGTAAGAAGAAAACTTTGACTCCCTCCATGGCCTTTTCGAAGTGCTAACATTGTCATTCATTTTCCTTTATCATCTTTGACTGGGTCCTCCCTGGATGCACCTCCACCCCTTACTGCATAAGCTTCAGCCTCTCTCCCTTCTCTCTCAGCCTGTGCATCTTCCTGCGCGAAATCTCTCCTCTTCATGGTAGAACTCCCCGAGATCCCTTGGTGGGTCCCGTTCCAACGACATCTTGAAATCCAAATTATCCACAATTCCCGAAATTTCCGCCATTAAAACCACCGATGGATCAGGTCGATCCATCAAAGCTATTTCATCGATGTCAAGGTCATCACATTCTTGGGTTGGACTATGTGGACCTGAAAATTCCTCATTAACCTTTTAAGCAGCTCTGTCCATGCGCCAATAGAGCCACTTTGTAGCTCTCTGAACCATAATGTTACAATATCTGTCAAATACAAAGGGAAGCATCATGCCATGACCTCCTCTGATGTTCCCAGCACTTCCATATGCTTCATGTATCTCGTCAAGTGAATAGTGGGATCCGTTCTCCCCTCATACATCTCTAGTGTTGGTAGTTTGAAATCTGGCGGGTTCCTAGCTTTCCTGATCATGGGAGCAAAAGGACTTCTATTCACATCCTCCAAGTCTCTATTAACCAGTCCGCCCGTCATGGCTCTCCTAACCATCTCTACCAATATATCGCTGTCACCAAGCTGCAGTCCTCGTCCGTTGCCTCCGATCTGCCCCTCGAGTTCACAAGGGGATCCTGGAATCTGATCTCCTGGACGAGCATTAATTCCTCTATCAATGCCATGTTGCTCAGCTCCACCTGGTACTCTGCCCGAGATTGGATCAACATGCTTTGGGAGAGTGCCCCCTAGTTCTGGTGCTGCATCGGATGGTCCTAGTCTATTCTGAATTTCGGTTGCTCCGTGCTCGCGATTCCCATATCCAGCATCTCCTGCAGTTGCGTTCCACTGATTCTGCACTCCAACTTGTCCAACCTATCGGAGTAAGTTCTGCATCATCTCCTCTTGCCTCTTGAGAATCGTTTCCATCTCCTCTCTGGTGATGAAGATCGACGCCTGATTCGCTCCCGAGGAAGCCTCCTGACTCCCTTCATGCTGAATCCTCTCAGTCCTTTGTCTTCTTGCCGATTGCCTTGCCATAGCTTCCCAAATCCAAGCTTTCAAATTTGAAATCCAAGACCTAGAATCCCTATGCGCTAGCCTTCTCAGTGAAAGCACCAAAGTGTTTGCGCCAAAATTGGTCGCAAACTCCAAAAGTCGTGAAAGCACCGGTGTATACGCACAGTTTCGCAATATTCCAACACAAACCTCAAATCCAAATAAAGTAGGGAATAAAAATGAAGAAATAGTAAAGTTAAAATGGATGAAAGTAGGAAAGAACACAAGGTTTATAGTGGTTCGACAATCCGGCCTACATCCACTTTGAATCAATCCTTTTTATTCCCTTTGTACCGTAGTTACATTTACAAGCCTTTTGTATCAATTACAAAAATGGCAGAACTTCTCTTAGGAGAGAAGAAGAAGATCCCCTTTTTAGTTGCCATATGACTTCTATTTATAGGTTTAGATTTGAAAATATCCGCCTCAAAACCTGAAACACCTTTTCTCTTGCACAAGTTGGCCCATCAGATCGATCCAGAGCGATTTGGGATCGATGCGTGTTCAATTCGTATCGATCCAAGATTGGTCCAATTGACCTGAAATCGAACATGAAGGTTCTCGAGTGCATCAGGAGACTCCTCTCCAAATTTCATAGCATTTGGACTTGTAGACTATGAGATATGATCGATGCGATTTGTAGTTTGCATGGTGGCTGAAGCGTTCGCGTCGATACAAGTTCATATCGATCCCCCCAATCACGTTCGTATCCGTCCTTCAATTATCCACCGGTCCCCATATCAATAGCCGTAGCCTTCGAATCGATCTGATCTTCATGCGCTCTGATCCATATCCTTTGCTCTACCTTGATCGCTTCCTTAGTGTCCATCGATACAAAGTACATAGCCTTCGTATCCATCAGTATGCGCTGTTTGTATCCATGCTTCGTATCGATTACATGTTGCTACTTTGTACCGATAACCCTTGGCCCATTTTGTATCGATAGAGGAATCCCTGTTTATATCGATCCAGAGTTGATCGATATGAAACATTGTGAGTAGCGGATCGATACAAATTGGACCAATCGTGCCATCGTCAATCGATTCGAAGTGAGCTAAATTGGATCAATACGAAGTGAAGCGGAATGTGATCGATACGAGTATGATGGATACGAAGTGAAGCCGATCCCTCTGATTTTTCTTTGATCATATCTTGAGCATACAAACTCCGATTGACTTGAAATTTGAAATGTAGCCTCACCTAGTTTTGTTCATCATTCCCATCGATGCTGTCTTGATTGAAGCTCCGTTAAATTTTAACAACATCGATCATAGCTTTGTTTGCAATCGATCTCTAGTCCTGATATCCATCCTTTCCAGCCAATTTTTTGATATTCCTGCCTTGACCAAAAGGTGGGATAACACCCTAATTGGTGGAGGCTAATCTACTGCAGTCGCTTTCTGTTGCGTGTAGATCTGGAACCTGAAACAACTTATATAGGAGAATAGAAAACATAGGAAAATTTCCAAAATTTCCCCTGCAAATCTCACAAATCTTCACGTCAAGCCCATGTCTGAAAAAACAATTGGAAGCCGCCATAGACGTCTGTCCTTTTTCACAGACGTTTGTCCAATAACCGGGGATGCAAGTTTTCTGAAACGATAGATGTCTGTGGATTTCCACAAACGTCTGTCATAAGCCTCAGATTTAGGTTTGGTGAAGCGACAAATATCTGTGGATTACCGCAGACGTCTGTCACTGTCATTTCAGCACTACTCCACATTTTCCTCAATAACTTCCATCTCGAAACTCCTATTTGTGAACCGTTTTTTCCGTTACGAAACTATTTCCAACCTCTACAATTTTTCCATATAGTATCGTCAAAATTTAACATTTCACCTTGACACTATATCCATCTCCAACTCCAATGGTACCATACCATCAACAACAACCAATAGCACCAACTATCACTTCTTCTACCTTCAACCAAACATGAATGTTTTCCCAATGAGCTCCGGCAAAGCCACCATCCATTGCACTCCACCAAAGAGCTCAGGAAAAGCATCCGTCCGCTAATAAAATGTTGAAAACATCCAAATCCTAAACCGTCTCACCAAAGACTAAAGTGCCGAGGAGTGTAAACTAGTACTTATCAAGAAGATAGAAACTCAATCTCTCATCAATACTCTTTCTCATCCATAACCAAGCTCCTCTCTCACCATGCCACCATGTGGCACCTAGCACTTCTCCAAGTGAATCAAGTTCGAGCAATGCTCGAACTTCCTAACCAACAATGCCTATGTGAACATATCCATCGCGTTATTCTTTGTGTGCACTTTACGAATATATACTTGCTTATCCTCATTCAAGGCTACTAGAAATGACTCTCTCAGCTCAATATGCTTGATCTATGTGCTAAATGCCAAGTTATTCACCAAGTGAATAACACTCTGGCTATCTCATCGATCATCAATGCTATTATGCCTAAATCCCAAGTCACACCACAATCGCTTCAAATAGAGTGATGCCTTTGCCGCCTCCACGACTATTAACTTCACCTCCGTAGTGGATAAAGCAACCATGATCTGCAATCTCAATCTCCAACTTATGGCTGTAACCCCGAAGTGTGAAGATATATCCGGAAGTTGATTTCTTCGATCCCTATCACTGGCGTAGTCCGAATCACAATAACCAACCAACTTGCAATTCTTCCCATCACTACTGTCAAAAACAAGACCATGAGATAATGTACCTCTAAGGTATCTTAATACGAGCTTCACAGCATCCCAATGCGATTTCTCCGGATTAGCCATATATCGACTAACCATCCCGACGGCATTTGCAATATCGGGCCTTGTACACACCATAACTTACATTAGAGCTCCAACCGCACTAGCATATGGCACCTTTGTCATATAAGCCTTATCTTTCTCTAAGATTGTTATCATTTACTAGAAAGCTTCATATGCAAAGGTAAAGGTGTATTTGACGCCTTTGCATTCTCTATGATAAACCGACAAAGCACTTTCTCAATGTATTCCTTTTGAGTTAGTATCAACTCAAAACAATTTCGGTCCCTTTCAATTTCCATACCCAATATCCTTCTTGCTTCTCCAAGATCCTTCATTTCAGACTCCGATTTCAAACTCTATTTTAGCCTGTTGATTTCATTCTTATCCTTAGAAGTAATGAACATGTCGTCCATATACAAGAGTAAATACACCCAACAATTATTTTTCAGCTTCTTGAAATATACACAAGCATCTTTGATGCTTCTATCAAAACCATTTTCAAGCATAAAATGATCAAATCTCTTGTACCATTGTCTAGATGATTGCTTTAAACCATATAGTGATTTCTTTAGCTTGCAAACCAAATTTGACTTACCATCCATAGTAAAACCTTCCGGTTGCTCCATGTAGATGTCTTCATCCAAGCCACCATGCAAGAAGACGGTTTTTACATCAAGTTGCTCTATCTCCAAGTCATTAATAGCAACTACAGCAAGTAATACCAGATAGAAGTATGGAGCACTATCGGTGCGAATATCTCATCATACTCCTTCCCCTTCCTTTATGCAAACCCCTTAGCCACTAGCCTAGCTTTTTATCTCCCATCGTCCTTCACCTTGTATATCCATTTGCACCCAATAGCACGATTTATTTTAGAAAGTGGAACTAAATCCCAAGTTTGATTCTTCAACAATGATTGCATCTCTTCCTCCATGGCACGAATCCACTTTGAGTTATCACTCGACTCCATGACGTCATCAAGGTCCATCGGCTTACCTTGGACTACATGAAGAGCATAGTCCAAATTATCACAAAAGCTAAGACAGTTCCAATCACCATTTCTTTCGGGTGGCCTTATAGTATGACGTCCAACCTAACTAGCAATACTATCACCCAAACCTCCTTCGGCTCCACCTTGAACCGAATCTTCTCTAGAATCATGCACATCACCAACACTACTAGAGGAACCCTGTGGACTATGTGATGTAACATCAACCGCTACCTCCTCCCAAGCATCTTCAACTACTCTACTCTCTCTACTACTTGGAAAAATTATGGGAATAACTTCATTCTCCTTTGATTCACCATGAACCAATTCTGGAACATCTGATGAGCTCACATTCTTCTTGAACATCACCGACTCATCAAAAGTAACATGACGAGAATTCACTACTTTCTTCTTTTCTGGATTTCATACCCGATAGCCTTTTACTCCATCCGTATAATTAAGAAAAATCCCCTTGAAAGCTCTAGGTTCAAGCTTATCATTTTCCAGATCATGCACATAAGCCGGACTACTAAACACACAAAGATAACTCAAGTCAGTGCTCTTTCCCTACCACTCTTCCTCAGGAATTTTGTTACCAAAGGCTGAGCATGGAATTCGATTAATAATATGCACTGCGGTTGACAAAGCTTCAGCCTGAAATCCCTTAGCCAAACCCGATGTCAGTCTCAAGCATCAAGCTTTCTCAAGTAGAGTACGATTCATTCTCTCCGCAACACCATTCGACTGTGGATCTTCAAGTATAGTAAAATGTATCCGAATACCATGATGCTTGCAAAACTCTAAAAATACTCTAGAAATATACTCTCCGCTATTATTTGGCCTTAGAACCTTCAAAGACTTGTCACTCTCATTCTCAATAAGAGCTTTCCATGCTTTGAACATTGTATATGCCTCCGACTTGTCCTTCATTACATACATCTAATTTTTTTGAGAAAAGTCATCTATAAAGGAAATATAATAGCGAGCTCCACCAAAGAAGTTACTGGTGCTGGTCCCCAGACATCCATGTGAACATACTTAAGAACCATTTTCGAATTATGTTTTCCCTCACCGGATGAAACTTTAGTTTGTTTTTCCATGACACATTCCTTGCAAAACTCTAGTTTGTTAAAACTCTCTCCATCGATCATCTCTCTCTTTCGAAGAACATCCAAACTCTTGTCCGAGACATGATCTAACCTCAAATGCCACAACCTAGTTGCATCCAAGCCACGAGAACAATCAACTCTTATACAAGTTTCACCTTCCACTGTCACTCCTTGAAGAAAATAAATACCGTGAGTCCTAGCACCCTTCATCACCACAAGTGCACCCTTTGAAACCTGTAAGCTGTCACTCTCAATTGTGATCTTACAACCTAAAGAATCCAGCTGCCTCAAAGAGATGAGAGACTTTTGGAGTCCGGGAACATAGCGTACATTAGTGAGAGTACGAACCACTTCGTCAAACAACCGAATTTGCATGTAACCAATGCCTTTCGACTTACAAATTACACCATTTTCCACAATAATTGAATTTACTTCTTTGTCGATGTGAGAAAAAAAATTCCTATTTAGCGTCATATGATAAGACGCCCTTGAATCGAGCACTCATTCGTTACCCGAAACATCCGATGCTACTGCCAACAACATATCTACTTCTCCCTTACCAACTCCACTCTCTATCGTTACTAATGACGATGCTACTTCCTTCTTTGTCTTCTCCTTATCCAGACACTCATTCTTCCAATGACCGGGCTTCCTACAAATGTAGAACTTGCCTTTTCTTTCCTTCGAATTTCCTCTCCAATTAGGGTTCCTTGATTTAGAATGCCCCAAGTTCTCTTTCTTCACATGCCTCTCCTTCTCCACAAATAAACCATGACCATTACTAGCACCACTACTTCCATCACCCAATTTCTTCATTTGATCCCGCAACTTCTTGCTAAGAAGACCTATCTTGATATCATCTATAGTCAATCAATCCCAACTATAGATCAAACTATTTGAGAAACCTGTATAGCAGTCTAGCAATGAATATAACAATATCATCGCCTTTTGCTCTTCCTCAATCTTCAAATATACAACCTTCATCTTCATTGGAAAATCATCAAAAGTATTCAAGTGCACCTTTAGCGAAGTACCTTCGTTCATCTTTGAAAGAACATTCACAATAAGATCAAATGATTAGTCAGTGACTTCTTCATATATAACTCCTCCAACTTGTCCCAAATACCCTTAGCGGTGGTCTCACCACTAATTTCAGAGATAACATTATCTCCCATAGCAAGTTGAGGTGTAGTGAATGCCCACTCTTCCATTTTCTCTTTCTCAACATCCGAGATGTTCACCAGCAACAAATGTGTGCAAACACTACCCGATGCACCCAATTCCTCCTTAGAACCACTTTCATCTTCCACTACCATTTTTCAAAAACATTATCTCCATTCCACTTGTCTATAACTAATTGTGATCCTGAAGCTGCATACGAACCACGTACTTAAGGCGCTACACCACTTAGATTACCCATTGAGGAACTACTTGAGGTATTACTTGATTTCGATATTTTTACAAGCACCTACCAACAGCAATGCTCTGATACCAAATGTTGGGATGGGATTCCAACTAGTGACCACACAAATCAAAACCCCAAAAGCACAGCGGAAGACAAGATCATGGTAAGAAGTGTAAAAACAACCAATCAATATCTCAATTCCAATCTATCCAATCCAAACGCAGTCATAATCTCCAAACAAGCAATATAGAAATCAAAGCATTAAAAAAATCACATATCGATTTATAGTAGTTCCACTAGCGTTGTGTTAGTGTACATCCACTTTAAGAGAGCTTTTATTAATATTGATGAGAAAATTACAAGAGATTGATTATAATGATCAAAATTCTAATAGAAATTGATTTTTGAAGAAGAGAATTGAAGAAAAATTAGGTTTTGATAAACCCAAATTAGTGGAGGCTAATCTCTTGCAGTCGCTTTCTATTGCTTGTAGATCTGGAACTTGAAGCTAGATTACATAAGAAAATAGAAAACCTAGGCAATATTCCAAAATGGCCCCTGCAAATCCCATAAATCTTCACATCAAGCCCATGCTTGAAAAAATAGTTGGAAGCCTCCACAAACGACTCTCCTTTTTCACAAACTCTGTCTAATAACTCGGGATGCAAGTTTTCTGAAGTGAAAAATGTTTGCGGATTTCCATAGACGTCTATCATAAGTCTCGGGTTCAGGTTTGCTAAAGCGACAGACGTCTGTCATTGTAATTTCAGCACTACTCCACCTTTTCCTCCATAACTTCCACCTCCAAATTCTGATTTGCAAACAGTTTCTCCATTACGAAGTTATTTCCGACCTCTACAATTCTCTATATAGTGTCGCTAAAATTTAACAAAAAGTAGTGCGGAACAGTAAGGGGTTTGATTTATTGTTTCTCATATTCTAACTATGCATGAGCCGCGTTAATACCAAAATTAGCTAATATATTAGAAGTTAGAAAATGATCTGTCATCATGCTAGCACTATGGCAAACAAACTTAGAAAATGGTTGAATTGGTGTAAAATAAATATCCGTTTCAAAAATTTCCATCAATCATAAATTCATCTCGTAGATATAATGAGAATAACAAAGTTACACAACCATTACAAACAACTTATCCAGATTACTAAAAGACAATTAAGCTATTTATTTTCTCAATAAACACCCAAATTCCTATATTTATGATTCCTCTTGCATTATACTTTTTAAAATGAACACTACCATTTTTTCATGGATTTCCATGATCAGTATGCATCCAAGCAAACCTAAATAAGAAAAATAGCTATAGGTTAAAATATTGCAGAATATTACTAATTTACTGCAATACTAGGTATTGATTAATTTTTACTAAAATTTCAAAATTTGGCACATTTTGATTAGTAGATCCAAATATTTGTGTAGATATTTGTGGTGATTCATCATTGAAATCAAGAACTCCATTACGCATCCAAGGCCTTTTGTTCTTCTTGGCATCTGTTATTTTGGCATAATTTTTTTTTGGTTCTTAAAAGAAACGGTTTGAAAAGGTTCAATTGGTTCAAGCATATCAAGGGGAATCATAAAGGAAATTACATACCAGGATTATCCAAATCAAACTCAATAAATTGAAGCTGCCATGAACATATAAATCGATTGAAAAAATGTTTTGAAGCATCATTTTCTCTTAAGCGGCGATTTCAAAAAATTCACGAAACCCTAATTTTCTCAAGAGGAATGAAGTAGCCATTTTCAAAGCAACGAAGTACTAGGAATCAATCCAAAGAAATAAAACAGAAAAGGCGAACATTTTCTTTATCACTTAAATTCTTTTGGGCCCGACCTTATTTGCTTTGGGCTTTTAATTTAAATTAGGGTTTTATCGTTTTAGCTAATTTTATTTGCAATTTACTTTTAACTTTTGTAACTTTGTAGTCATGTGACAAAGGATGAACTACAGTGGTGTAGTTTGAGAATTCACAACTCAGGGGCTGAGTTGTGGTAGGGTTTTGAGTGTAGAGTCAGGTTAGTCGATAGCGGGTGTCACGAGTTTACATATGTAAGCATCTGACTACTTAATTTCTAGTAGAAATCTTGGGGGTAGCACGTAGGCAGGGTTTTGCTGAAGCTGGGTAAATCTGTATTGTTCTATTTCTGTTTTTTATATTCTGCTATTATTTGTGTTATTATTATTCTACTATTATCAGTGTGTGATTATTTTATATACTTCCGTATTAAATTTTTACAATTATTAACATCACCCTATTCACCCCCCTCTAGGGTGAAATCGATCCTACAAAGATTAAGGACATAGTTGGGTTCACTACGATTTAGGGATGATGTTTACACTCGTATTATACTTGATGTATAATAATTATGTGTACTGCTCTGTGTTTATTACATTCTGTTCTAAGTCCTGCTTTGATACCAAGCTATGATGCCCCAACCCGAGACCCACATTAACAAAGAGAATTACATAGTTATTGTTAACCTGCCTTTTTATAAGGCCACAGACAGGCGGATTTAACCAAATCGACTGTTCGTTTGTCGAAACTGGAATACAATTGACTGGAACTAGCTGGATGCATAGACGGTCGGTCAAGAATAGGTTCGATGTGTATGGCTCCACACTAAGAAGAGAGAAGGGTGATTCGGTATTGGTTGCCGCTCGGCATAAGGCATGGTTTGGCATTGCTTGCCGCTGGACATAAAGAGTGGCTCGGCATTGGTCGTCGCTCGACAAAAGGTGTGGCTCGGCATGGGTTTCCGCTCGGCCCTAGGCATCGTTCGACATTGGACATCGTTCGACATTGGACACCGTTCAACATCGTGAGTCGGTCGGCATTGGATGTCGTTCGTCATCGTACCTCGCTCGGCGTTGGAAGTCGCTCGGCACTGGATGTTGTTCAGCACCGAACCTCGCTCGGCATTGTTAAGGAGAGGGTCGTTCGGCATTGGTGAGATGGCTTGACATTGGACGAAGGTCTCTCGGCATTGGTCAGGTCAGGGTCGCTCGACATTGTTGATACGGCTCGACGTTGTATTAAGGCCGATGTGGCTCGGTATTATGAAGGTATGTGGCTCGACATTGTGGAGATATGTGGTTCGGAATTGTGGAGGTATGTGGCTCAGCATTGTGGAAGTATGTGGCTCAACATTGTGGAGTTATGTGGCTCGACATTGTGGAGGTATGAGGCTCGGCATTGTGGAGGTATGTGGCATGGCATTGTGGAGGTATGTGGCTCGGTGGAAGGTCTTGATGGGCCTACACCATGCAGAAAGCCTAACAAATCAGGATTTGCCTATAAATACAGCATGTGGGGGTTCAGAAAAGGGATCTTCTTCTGGCTCTCTCGCTTTCTATTTTCTAAGAATGAGGTTACTCTGCCATTTTGTAACTATAATTTATTACTACAGCAATAAAAAGTAAACTTCTGGAGTGGATGTAGGTAGGAGTTAGCCGAACCACTATAAAATCTGTTGTTCTTTACTGCTCTCATTTCAATTTGGACTGTTCTTCAAATTATTACTCTCTACATATATTTTATCTGTGAATTGTGACTGTTAGTTGGTGCTTTCCTCTGGATTTGGGTGTTAGTGACCATTTTTGGCGCTAACATTTTGGCGCTTTCTCTAAGAAAGCTAGAACTCAGGAATTTTGGAGCTTGAATTTTGGATTGAAAAGCTTAGGAATTCGAATTTTGAAAGGCAATGGCTAGACCACCAACAAGGAAGCAAGCAGCGGAAAGGAGCAATTAGGAAGGAAGTCAAGCGGCCTCTTCTGGAGCTAGAGAGGACCAAGCATACGTCTACATGACTCGGGACGAGATGCAAGTTATGATGAATTCTATGCAGGATCAAAAACAGCAAAAGGAGATGATGCAGGCTCTTCTTAGGCAATTTGGACAACCAGGAACTGCAGGTGCTCAAGTTCTTGGAACTGGACCAGAGGGACTCAACCAGCAGGCAGATGGAGTGGTTCAGCAGGGGAAGCTCCTAATCAACAAATGACTAACAATCTGGATTAACCAAGACTCGGGGGCACACCACCGGGTAATGCTGGACTAGTTCGTGGAGGGATACTGGATGACGCTACGCGGCCCGACACCAACAGGAATGCCAGAGTACGTGATGAGAAATATGTACCAGAATTTCATCGGGGACTTGGAGGGCAGTTTGGAAACATGGATAGGGAGCAACCTTGGTCGGAAACACCGGATTGGCTGACATTATCAGGCAGACTATTCGTGGAGATCTGACAAACAAGGATTCAGAGGAAGTCAACAAAAGTCTGTTTACCCGAAACATCAAGACGGCTAGAAATCCGCCCGATTTCAAACTGCCCACATTGGAAGTGTACAACGGGAAGACGGATCCAACTTACCACTTGATGAGGTACACTAGGCATATGGAAGTGCTGGGAGGCAACAGTGGAGGTTATGGCCCAATGTTTCCCCTGTACTTGGCTAATATAGCTGCCATGTGGTTTAGGCAGCTAGAGGATGGATCCATTGGAACATGGACGAAACTGGTGGATAGGTTCTTAAGTCAGTTTCGAGTTCACATAAAAAGACCAAAGAACGTGATGACGTTGACGTCGGTTAAACATGGGGCGGATGAATCGCTCGGGACATTCTTAACTCGGTTTAATGTAGCAGTTGCTTCAGTGGATCGACCAGATCCATCAATGGTTCTGATGGCTGCGGTACTAGGACTCAAAAATAATTCGAATTTCAAAGTATCATTGATACGGGAACCACCGTTGGATCTTGGGGAATTCTTCCATGTAGAAGAGAGATTTCTCCGACAAGAGGTTGCATGTTTGGACATGAGGTCAAAGGAAGTAAACTTGGTTAAGGATGGAGGACTACCCGGCGAAAGCTCGGGTAAGGACAAGGGTAAAGGGAAAAGGAAGCGCTGGGGAGAACCAAAATTCTCCTATTACACAGGACTGAACGCAACACTGGAATAGATATTCTTGGATACGCGAGATCCCCTTCCATATAGAAGGCCGGCAAGGAGGGAGCCCTCAGAACGTGAAAGGGGTCGGAAAGGCACTGTCTTTTTCATGATCTGGACGGGCATTATACTAACTGCTGTCAGCATTTGAAGGACATAATTGAGGAGCATGTTAGGAATGGTCAGTTGCAACAATATGTCAGAACTCGGAATGCGCGGTGGAACAGGAGCAACCGCCGTCTACCTTGAACGACGAGGGCGTGGTCCCAGGAATTGTGGTCGGTTTGTCGTCAACTAATCTTGATGGTTTGAAATAAGTAACAAACTATGGACAATCGACTAAATCACTTACTCATGTATGGGGTCGGAGATAACCCTCCAGCATGCTCTAAGATGATGGTTTACCGAGACGCCTCGGTTTGTGAAATCTACCTTTTCCCTTTGACTTGAACATTTGCTTTTTCTGGTTTGGTTTTGGAGTTTGGTTTGAACTCCCTGTTTTGCTTGTTTTTTTGTTTGGATTTTTGATATGGATTTTTGATTTTCTGTTTGGATTTGGATTTCGGATTGGATTTTGATCAGATCTTCCTTTGTATTTTGGCTAAAAGGTCGTCGAGCATGAACCATGCTGACAAGGGTCCGGAGAGACCAGGATTCGGCCTAGGACTTAGGCCCCATGTTATCGGTTACTATTTCAAGTTGTCGAGTATGGACAATGCTCGGCATGGGTTCGGAGAGACCAGGATTCGGCCTAGGACTTAGGCCTCATACTATCGGTTACTATTTCAGGTCGTTGAGTATGTACTATACTCGACAAGGGTCCGTAGCGACCAGGATTTGGCTTAGGATTTATACCATGGCAATTACTCAACGTTCAGGGACAGCGGACCACGGTCGTCAGGTGTGGATTGTGCTTGACAAAAACCCGAAGAGGTTACGAATATGATTATTGGCTATGAACGACAAAGGATTTGGATATTGACCGGGAAAGGTCCTGGATTCAGTTATTATTTATTGGATATGTATGAAACATGGACTTTGGATGTTGAATTTGAGGCTATTCAAAACACATCTTCCAACAGCAAGGCATGTTTTGGGGGGCAAGTATTAACCCGCGTTTTTACAAGGCCATGCACAGGCGGATTTAACCAAATCGACTGTTCATTTGTCAAAACTAGAATACGATTGAGTAGAACTAGCTGGATGGATAGACGGTCGGTTAAGAATAGGTTCAATGTGCATGGCTCGACACTAAGGAGAGAGCAGGGTGATTCGGTATTGGTTGCCATTCGGCATAAGGCATGGTTCGACATTGCTTGCCGCTCGGCATAAGAAGTGGCTCGGCATTGGTCGCCGTTCGGCAAAAGGTGTGGCTCGGCATGGGTTGCCGCTCGGCGCTAGGCATCGTTCGACATCGGACATCGTTCGGCATTGGACACCGTTCAGCATCGTGAGTCAGTCGGCATTGGATGTCGTTCGACATCGTACCTCGTTCAGCATTGGAAGTCGCTCGGCATTGGACGTCATTCGGCATCGAACCTCGCTCGGCATTGGTAAGGACAGTGTCGTTCGACAATGGTAAGATGGCTCGACATTGGACGAAGGTCGCTCGGCATTGGTCAGGTTAGGGTCGCTCGACATTGTTGATACGGCTCGGCGTTGTATTAAGGCTGGTGTGGCTTGACATTGTGGAGGTACGTGGCTCGGCATTGTGGAGGTACGTGGCTCGGCATTGTGGAGGTACGTGGCTCGGCATTGTGGAGGTACGTGGCTTGGCATTGTGGAGGTATATGGCTCGGTGGAAGGTCTTGATGGGCTCACGCCATGCAGAAAGCCCAACAACTCAGGATTTGCCTATAAATTCAACATGTGGGGGTTCAGAAAAGAGATCTTCTTCTGGCTCTCTCACTTTCTATTTCCTAAGGTTGAGGTCACTCTGCCATTTTGTAACTGTAATTAATTTACAACAATAAAAAGAAAACTTCTAGAGTGGACGTAGGCCGGAATTAGCCGAACCACTATAAAATCTATTGTTATTTACTGCTCTCATTTTAATTTGGAATTTTCGACAAATTATTACTCTCTACATATATTCTATCTGTGAGTTGTGACTGTTATTTGGTGCTTTCATCTGGATTTGGGTGTTGGCGCTAACAGTTATTCTGTCTGCTAATGCGAAGAATAGGCTGGTTATGGGCGACCATCATAGATTTGCATTAGATAAGAGCTAAGTATGTTGGTTTTCGCACTTATTTTTTTTAATTTCATCTCGAGTATTTGACATACTTAATCCATACCTAACACACTACTATGGTGGCTATAGGATCAATTTAGAAACAAAATATAATAACAACAACAATCAAAGGACACTGAACAACATCACAAATAATATATATGCACATACATCAGATGTAACACAATCCGTCACAAGTGGTATTCACAATATATACATACATCCCAATAAAAGAATATATACATCATAAGGTTCCCAGACAAAAGATTAATACACAAAAACATAGCCATATCCAAAGCGATGGTGAAATCCAAAAGGCAAAGCAAGCTAAGTGTCCAACTACCTAACCTGCAGCTCGGTCTAACCCAAGTCATAAGTACACGGGTCGGGTTAACTAGAACTTGATATTAATATAAGATAAGAGGAATATAAGGGCATAAGAGACTCTTCCTTTAGTTACAAAGGAATAATGTACAAGTACATGTCAAACGCAATGCCATGAATAGATTCATTAAGGGTCGTCGCATGAATAGGTTTAGTTCATCATAAGAATTCTATGCACACAGGCATTCAATATAAATGCAGGTAACCATTCAGAAGCCATAAGGGAAACTTATCAAAATTTCCAATATGAATCACATGGAACTCAAAATAGGGTTCAAATCTCATGAAAATGAAGTCACCCTATATAACATCTTATGTAGCTCTAGGCTATCGACGCAACAAAATCTCAAATGGTGAAATCGTATAAGACTAAGAAAACTCAAAGAACCCAGAATGGCTAGATCCCCGACTGCAAAGATGAAGCAATGATGCACGTGCTAAACTCTTGTTCAGTGCTATTTATAAATTAGGTACCTATCTCGTGGATCCGAACACTACACCCAAAAGTACTTTTGGTGACGCACAAAAAACGCAACCATAACTTATGGTGGCGTTTTAGAAAACGCCGTCGTATGACATGCAACTAAAAAACTAATATTTTTGGTTGCGTTTTTGTAAACGCCGTTATAATGTGCCTTATTGCGGCGGCAAAAAATGCCATCGTAAATCTTTTTTTGTTGCACTTTCACCAAAAGTGATATTTTTTTCAACATATTTTTTCCGTAGCGTTTCTAAATGCCACTAAATAGACATTGTTATAGATTGATCATTTTAAAGCTGTATATTTCACCGCAGCAATATTTTTTGTTGCGTTTTTTCTGCCATTATATTTTTTCATGGCGTTTGGTAAACGCCACTAAATATTTTTGCTTTTCTTTGTCTATTTCTCACATTCTGCTAGCTCATTCACTCTCCAATTCACTTTATTCATAATTTATATTAAACAGTAATAATAAATAGTTCAATAATAAACAAAAAATACATGAACAAATGAAATACCATAAACACAAGTAGTACATTACCATACATTGATACAGAAGTAGTACACAACCGTACATAGTCACACAACTGGTGCTAACAAAACGCTTGTTTACCCATAATTCTTTGTTGCGTGCATAAGTGAAAGGTAACACCGTAAAAGTCCAACCTTGCTCTCTTCGAAAATCCAATGCCTGCACAAGTGAAATTACAACATATAGTCAAACAATTATGTTAATTTGTAAGACTTCAAATCTAATATCAAATAACCACAATGTTGTACAAGTATATCGTGCTATTATTTATAAAATTTAGTTAAACTTAGTTAATTTTATAAAACTTCTTTAATTTTAACAAAACTTAGTTGTGAAACAGGGATGTGTTGAAAAGAGTAAAGTTGTTATGCTGACAAAGAGTTTGAAGTTAAAGAAGCCGTTTGAAATATAGGTAAAGTAAAAGAATATCATGGCTGCGGATATCAAAACTCTATTTTACCACCCTTTACCACTTTGTCGTTCTCTTTTAAGAATTTCCTTACAAGAGAATTGGCCTTAAAAAAAGAAGCATTCCGTGTACATGGATGATTTACTACAATAGTGCAATATGCCTTGCCGATTGAAAATCAAACAAATACTCAACTAAACTTTGCTGATCACAAAACTGAAGTGAAATAGGGATGAAGTATGTATTATTTCCAATAATTTTTCTACCGATATAGAAACACCAAATGTATTTTGTATAAAACAAGACCTATGCCTAATTTCCATTTGCGGTCAATGTAATCACAAGGGTAATGAGGATAAATGGTAAAAAATTCAGTAATAATTCAACCTACAAATTTTATTTTTAAATAAAACTTGCGCATTCCAAATTTACGCATGTACAAATTTGTTTTCTTAAAAGAATACGTTTGCACAATCTATATTTGCGCAAAACCAGGCCTATTTTTGTAATAAGTTTCCCACGAGGCCTAAAATCGAAATAAGTTAATTTTTTGTAGCCTTGTTTGAAAATTTGCCTTTGTTTAAAAGCATTTTTTGTTGTACTGCATTTTTCTAGACCCTGAGGTGATCCCTTAACCCGCTCAGGTGTATCTCAGCTCCACCCATGTTGTTTGATCGTGATTTATCACTAAACTTAACCACGTTTAATGTACACACTATACACTATACTAATCAAATGTTATGATATTATATCATTTCGCTACAAGAATATTGGCAAAGCCTTTTGAAATATATTTTCAGGATATGGTATAGTTTGTATTTACCTTTTATAACCTCCACAGCTACTGAAGGAATATCGATTTAGTCTTCTACCAATCTATACACATCTACAAGCTACAAAGAAGATTGAACAAAAAATCAAATTAGAAAGGCGGTTATGTATAAAAAAACATACATATAGATAGCAAGTCCTTTAAAGCTGAATAAGATTTTACTGGACAAAAATGTATTCTTTAATGATACTTAAAGTATCTTCAGTTAATGCCACATACCTCTTCAATATGAGGCTTATAATCTTTGGTTAATTCCATAATAAGCCGCCGCCTAATGCCAGCATCAACTAAGAATAGCCTTCCCCATCCTTTATTATTTCTATTAGGTCCAATTTTGCTTGTCGGCTTATTGATTTTGCCTGATGAATGAATCAAATTTTAATTTCATGCTAACATTGTATAACTTAGACCGAGTAGAATAGAGAAATAAGATGACTAAGCACATTATGTGCTGTTTGTAACTTGCAATGTAGGGTTAACATTCATGTTAGCCACATTTTGCTTTGCAAGAACAATAAGGTTTTCAAGTCTTTTCCATTGGAACTGTCCATCTTTAAATAGAACTTGTCAAATATAATAAGAATAAACTATAGTTTAGCATGAATGTTCTCAACTGAGTAACTTTTAAATTATTGCTCAATATGCATTAAAGGAATGAGAGGTGACCTGAATAAGGCGTTCACGAAGAGCAGGATTAGGATCTGTGAAAAGATGTTTGGCTACATATGGATATGCAACCTGCAAAGAGTACAATTACTTGTTAATATTTATGATAAGTAGTATACTTTTGCAAGGAATATAAAAACTAATATATATTGACGATGCATCAGAGTCATGCAAATTGTAAAATAAAAGAAAAATAATACTGATTTATGATTTGAACCTCAAGGAATTTGAAATCTGGTTCAAGTGTGAAACAGATACCCTCTTGAGTCAACAAAGAACGAATAACAAGAGACCTTTCTGGAATTCGAATCATGCACTGGTAAACAAGCTAATTGAACTTCCCTGAAAATGAATAAGATACAATTGGCTACGTAGATACTATAGGTGTGGAATCATCCGTAAGTATATAATTGTACATCTCAAAATAAATTTATACATAAAACGACATGATTGTGCCAGTCAGACATTTGCTACAATGCAGGAAGAAATCAAAAGAACAGTTGAGCAAAGCAGCTCATACCATATCCAATTAAGATACCCTTACCATAATAAATATGCACTTAATCACTCAACTTGCACTTAGCACATTTTCACTATTGTTGCTCCATTTCTACTTCCCTACTACAAGTCTACAAGCAATCACATTCAGACATGGTGATACCCATTTGTATAACTTAACTTGCATTAGTAAAAAAAATAGTTGGCACACTATTTCCTATTTAGTTTCAGATTAGCAAGGGAAAGCATCATAACCAAAGACACGGAAGATGATTGATGCAAGCACATTTAGAACAACAATCATGTACCTAAAATGTCTCTATGTGCTCTTGTAGACAGAAAGAACAAATTAAACCCAAAAAATAAAGTGTTACAATGGAAGAACAATACTGACTTAACATATGATCTTTGTTTTCAAGAAAATAAAGACAGAAGCACGTTTTTTTCAACTGCAGCTACTTGAATCAGCTCTAATCAAATATCAAACACAAATTGCACATCCAATTTCAAGCATCCAATAATATAACGGAGATTTTCAACTTAATCCTATCGAATAATCATCATAGCAATTCTTACAGCAATCTAATTGATATAGTCATCACAAATTTAATCAGGTATACATGCTATGAATGCAATGCGAGAGTTTTCCAGGATAAAACATGTTTGTAGAAGTCTGACAAATTCTATTTATTGAAGACTGTAAGCAAGTAATCCAACAAGCAAACATTAAAAAAATTAGAGGCAAAGAGCTTACCTTCTCGGAGTTTGTGTTTGATCTAGAGAACTTCCGACACGACAACAACCATACTCTGCTTTGAACATAAGACCGCAAACGAGAAGAGCTTTGTCAAGTTCCAGTGCATTTCTACATGCTCCAAAATGCAAAAGACATGCAATAGAGTGAGATTGACAACATATCTAGCATTTTTAAGATATAATTATTCGAATTCTTGTGTGATGTAATTTGATCAGAAGTGAATATTTGAAAAGTGCAGAATGAAGAAGTTTTTGTATTGATTATTATCAAGAGAATGATACAGTAACTGAATAATCATATTCGGTACATATTACAAGCTATTTATAATAAAGCCTGTGTGTTGTTGTTGGGCCAAAGCCCAATACTGAATAAGTTACATAACCGCTTTGCTAATACAAAAGATAAGAGATGCGCAGCATTGTATCGTGTATTTCCAATAGCCCCCCTCAAAGCGATTAGGGTTAGGGCATGAAACTTCTTCGCCCACATATGCTGAGATTCGTTCAAATCAGAGAGAGAGAAATACAGATTGGAGCTCTGGCTATGATAGCGGAGCTTCATCCAGACTCAAGTTGCAATCTTCTCTGACTTGTTGCCCATTTTGTTCGCTCCTATTGCTGAAACTGTTGGTCTGAGTCATTTCAGGTTTGATTCTTCTGATCTTTAGTTCTTCGCGAAATCGAACGAAGTTTCTAGCAGTAAGTGGTTTGGTTAAGACATCCGCAATCTGGTAAGTGGCTGGTACGTGACTAACTTGAAGTTTTTCCTTTTGAATCTGCTCTCTTACGAAATATAGATCTATTTCGATATGCTTGGTCTTTGAGTGAAGCACGGGATTTGCAGAGAGATAAACCGTGCTTAAGTTGTCACACCACACTGTAGGTTTGCTGTTTGTTTTAATTTGAAGTTCATCCATAAGCGACTGTATCCACATGACTTCGGCTGTTGCACTGGCCACACTTCGATACTCTGCCTCTGTACTAGACTTAGATATTGTATTTTGTTTCTTTGAACACCAGGAAACTGGATTTTCACCTATGTAGATGCAGTAGCCTGTAGTGGATCTCCTGTCATCGGGATCTGTAGCCCAATCAGCATCTGCATAGGCTGTTATGTTAAGGTGTTTTCCCTTCTTTAGTGAAATGCCATAATCCAGTGTTCCCTTCAGATATCGTAGTATCCTTTTGACTGCCTTCCAGTGCTGATCTAGTGGTCTCTGCATGAATTGACAAACTTTGTTAACACTGTATGACACATCTGGTCTAGTTATGGTGACATATTGTAATGCCCCAACTAGACTTCTATATTGTTTATCATTAAATATAGCTTCCCCCCGTTTTTAGATAAATGCTGACTGCCTATCATTGGAGTTGGTTGTGCATTAGCATCTGACATTTTTGCTTTATGTAAGAGTTCCTTGATATACTTAGTCTGACATAGTATCACTTCTGGATTTGATATTTGCTTGACTTCTATGCCCAGGAAATAGTTTATGCTTCCTAGATCTTTAATTGAGAATTCTTTGTCTAGATGCTGTGTGATTTTGTTGATCTCTGCATCACTGTTACCTGTAACAATCAGATCATCCACATAGATAAGTATGTAAATTGTAACAGTGTTATTAATTTTTGCAAACAATGAGTTGTCTGACTTAGTAGAGTGAAAGCCCATGTTATATAAGGTAGCTTTTAACTTATCAAACCACACTCGTGGGGCTTGCTTTAGTCCATATATGGCCTTGTTTAACCTGCACACAAGATTACCATCTTGTTGATATCCTGATGGCTGATGCATGTATACTTCCTCCTTTAATTCACCATTGAGGAAGGCATTATTCACATCCAATTGCTTAATTTGCCAATTATTGTAGATAGCTATAGTGAGAATAATTCTAATAGTTGTTGGCTTTATTACTGGTGAGAAGGTTTCATTGAAATCAAAACCATGTTCTTGTGTGTATCCTTTAGCCACCAGTCTTGCTTTGTGTCTGTCAATGGTGCCATCTGGTTTCCTCTTTAGCTTGTATGTCCATTTGCACCCTATGATATTTTTATCTTTTGGTGGTGGAACCAGATTCCATGTTTTGTTTTTGATGAGAGCATTGTACTCATCATTCATTGCTGTTCTCCAAAGTTTACTTTTGACTGCTTGATCAAATGTTTCTGGTTCTTCTGATATGATGGATGAGTATATTTTGGGTTTGAAAATCCCACTCTTTGATCTGGTAGTCATATGATGCCCAGTGGTGATTCTGTCTTCATTGTCTTGATTTGTGTTGTTTCTTGATCTACTGTTCTGAATATTTGATTCAGATTGACTCATATTTTGTGTTGAATTTGATTCTTCATCAGATAAGTCAGTTTGCTCTGCCTGAACTGGTTGAATAGACACTGTGTGTTGTGGTGCAGAGTTGGCTGAGTTGTCTTCAGCTGCTGTCTGATTCCACTCTGATGGTTGCACAGGTATTGGTGGTATTGATGTTGTTGGATTGTACACTTTTCCTGTTGTCTTGATACTGATATCAGAGTATGGATACACATGCTCATTAAAGACTACATGTCTACTTATGAATATTTTGCCACTTGCATCAATGCACTTGTAACCCTTTTGATTTGATGCATAGCCAATGAATGTACATGGAGTAGATCTAAAATTTAACTTGTGTGTGTTGTATGGCCTAGTGTAGGGAAAACATAAACATCCAAATGTTTTTAAAAGTTGATAGTCAGGTTTTACATTGAATAATTTTTCCATTGGGCTTTTGTCATTTAGTACCTTGGTTGGTAGCCTGTTTATCAGATGTACAGCAGTACTAAATGATTCAGGCCAGAATTTCATGGGTAATTTTGACTGAGCAAGTAATGTTAGACCTGACTCCACAATATGTCTGTGTTTTCTCTCTACTAGGCCATTTTGTTCTGATGTATAGGGGCATGTTATTCTATGAATTATCCCCTTTTTGCTAAAATAGTTATTGAGAGTTTTAAATTCTCCACCACCATCAGTTTGTAAGACCTTAACTTGATGATTGGTTTGTTTTTCAACTTGTGTAATAAAGTGTATGGTGGTTTGGTGTGCTTCAGTTTTAGTTTTAAGAAAGTACACCCAAGTATATCGTGTACAAGCATCAACAAAAGATATATAATACTTATATCCATAGTCAGAGTGAATTGGGGATGGTCCCCAAAGATCAGCAGCAACTAACATTAGTGGCTTATCATATTGTGTCATAGAATTTGAAAAAGATAGTTTGTGGCTCTTTCCCATTTGACAAAAGGTACAAATATAAGGGAGAGTGATCTCAAATGGAATTTTATTTTCTGATAATACTTTTCTTACAATATTTGCACTAGGGTGACCAAGCTTATAATGCCAGATATCAAAATTGCTCAATTTCTCCTCATTTTGAGCAAGTTCAGAAAAGTTACATATGTCAACACACTTGTCAGAGTTTGTTTTTCTTGAATCAACAAGCTTAAACCTATATAGACCCTTCACAGCTTCACCCTGCAATAAAATTTCTCTAGTTAGAATGTCTCTAACTAGACAGTACTTAGGATAGAATTCAAAATATACATTGTTATCACTTGCAAACTGTGAAACACTTAACAAAATTTTCTTTATTTGTGGGACCATTAAAAGATTATTGAGATATAGTTTTCTTTCACCTTTGATGCAAGCAATACCAGTGTGTGTAATCTTTACTGCCTCACCATTACCCATGTGTATGGTTTTATTACCTTTGTACTCCTTGTTCCCCAAATTTAGATTCTCTAAATTGTTAGTGATGTGATTGGTTGCACCAGAGTCAGGGTACCAAGTTTCATCCAGTGTTTCTGATCTGTTGGTTTCATTCTGACTGTTTGCCCTGTTATTGCTTAACTGATTGCTTGTGTCTTGTTGCATTTGGGCTACATTTGCACTCCCATTTCTTTGGATGTTTGAGTTTTGGCCTGGTGTATAGTTCATGTTGAGTCTGAAGTAGCACTTTGGGGCAGTGTGACCAATTTTCTCACATATTTGGCACTTTGGTCTGTTGTTGTTGTTGTATCTACCTCTGCCTCTGCCTCTGGTAGATGAATTACCTTTGTTGTTGTTGTTATATTGGTTCTTGCCTCTCTGTCCCACTGCAAAATTGATTGTCATGTCAGTATCTGTAGATTTCTTGTATTCTAGTCTGCCTTCGTGGGCAAGAAGTATAGCATGTACATCCTCTAGAGTTGGTGTAGTTCTTTGAGAAGATATGACAGCAACAACAGATTCATAATCCTCACTTAAACCACTTAGTATGATCAGTACTTGTTCAGTTGATGATATTTTATGACCTGCTGCTTCAAGAAGATCACATGTTGTTTTGATTTTTGCAAGATATTCGCCCATAGTAATATTTTCTTTCCTGATACTGTGTAGTTGTCTTTTATGATGCATAACTTTCGCTGCAGACTGAGAATTGAAGATTCTTTCAACTGTTGTCCATACACCATTTGCAGTTTTACTGCCAATCACTTGAGGCAGTAACTTTACACTTATGGATGAAAGTAACCAGGAACATATTAAGCTATCTTGTCTTTGATACTTAACAAATTCTGGGTTATTAATTGTTGTATTTTCTGAACTAGTGATGAATCTTGGAGGAATTTTGATTGTCCCATTGAGGAAATCTTCAAGTCCATATCCTCTTATTGCTGTTTCAACTTGTGCTTTCCAAAGAAGATAGTTGTCTTCTTCCAGATGAACTGTGACCAGTTGACTCTGTGGGCTGACTATAGTTTTAATGAGATTCTCCGTGGCAGTTTGATCAAATTCAGAGGCTGATGATGTTGCTGAGCTATTTGCCATGATGCAAGAAGCAAGGGGATTAATGTGATCTCTATTCAAGAAATGTTACCTGTTGGTTAAGGCAGAACACAGGCACAAGAACACAAGAATATCTGAAAATCTTCAAAATATCAGGTAGGTTCAACCACTAACCCAAGTGATTTGCTTGATGGGTTTTTTCTGGTATGGTTCAGTTTCTTGATATTTTGATGGATTTTGTGATGATTTCTTGTGATGAATTCAGTGCTTTTCTTTGTTTTCAAGAAGTGATGCACCCAGCACTGTTGCTCGGCATGGCATCTCTTTGTTTTCTTGAAATGAGGCTTTGAATTCCTGATCTCAGATGATGAAAGAAAATTCTGATGAGATACTTGAAACTATGATTCTCCAGATGATGATCTCTGATGAAGATCTGATGGTGAGAGGTTTCAAGATTGCCGTGAGGCTTACAGTGGCTCTGATACCATATTCGAATTCTTGTGTGATGTAATTTGATCAGAAGTGAATATTTGAAAAGTGCAGAATGAAGAAGTTTTTGTATTGATTATTATCAAGAGAATGATACAGTAATTGAATAATCATATTCGGTACATATTACAAGCTATTTATAATAAAGCCTGTGTGTTGTTGTTGGGCCAAAGCCCAATACTGAATAAGTTACATAACCGCTTTGCTAATACAAAAGATAAGAGATGCGCAGCATTGTATCGTGTATTTCCAATAATAATGAGTAGCTTCGTAGAATTACCCATATTATATAAGAGATCATAAAATTAAACCGATAAAGAAATGGTTAAGATTTATTACTTTGAAATAGTTTGATGAAGTTGTCTTAAGAATGAAGTGGAATGACTTGGTTCAAGTATGTAATGGTGAGGGGAATAAAAGACACTAGAGAAATTGAATTTTTCAAAAATATAAACCACACACAAAAATATATGAATTTTCCTTTTAAGAAATGTTGTAAAAAATTACCCTTTAGAAATCACTCCTCTTAATCATTTGTTTTCCAGTTCAAGAAAACTCCCTTAATAGCTGATAGTTACTCAAAGCAAGCTCACGCTTGAAGAAACTGACTTAAAACATATTTGGGTAATCTAGTGAAGACGAGATACTAAACTTAATAAAAAAATAGTTATATTGGTTTCACTTATTAGCATTACAAACTGACCAAAAATTTAATGAAAAATGTAGAAAGTTAAAATTCAGAACCTGACCTGCGTGCATATATTAATAAGAAAATCTCACCTGTAACACTTCTGAAATTAAAGTCAGCAATTACCAACAGAATTTTGCCATATGAATTCGAGAGCAGGAACAATGGGAGAAACGTCGGTTCCACTTGCTAGAAAACCAAGCCTTGTAAAATCATTAGCCATCTCCACATAATCCTCATTGACCGCATGCACAACTGCATCTATTAATATTTGTTTATTTTGATGAAAGAAAAAATAAAAATAGGCAATTAAAATCAAGTAAATCTAACCTTTTTTTAATACATTTTTTTCAAAACTAACCAACCTGGCTAAGTATAGCAACATTGCCAAAGTAAACATAATCAATCGACCATCACGCACTGCAAAAACGTTTCTAGGATGTGGATCTCCATGAAACAATACAAATTTTAGCAACTGCCTTAATGCAGCACTCACCCTAATAGTCAAAAAACCATTTACATTAATAATTGAGTTTGGTGTCTCAAGCTATGCATTGAAGAATCTAACCTTGCAGATCGAAATCCTTTCCATCTTTGAAGAATTTCTTAGCTAGCTCAACCTAAAGTTTAGTAACAAGAGTTGTGATTGGACATATAACAGAAGCATGATTAATATCATTATACTATTTTGACTTTTGAGTCCTGACGTTGTTTAATTCTTTTATCAAGTCCTGTAATTTATACTAGTATGACAAAACCTAGAATATCATATGATTAATTCTACCATAAATATTACAAAATATAGATATGATAAATGGTATATGAGGAACTTACATCAGTAATAGGCTCTGTTTATAACTTACTGCAATACTAGATCTATTTTCACCAGATCAACTTTTATGCTTGCACACTTCTTCGTATTTTTTAATTTTTAATTTTTTGTGCTTGTGCGTACTTTTAAAATGCACTAGCACAATTTTGTAATATGTTGAAAATCAGATCTATTTTTGTAATAAGTTTCAAACAAAACCTGTTGTTGAAATAAGTTTTTTTATTGAATCCCAATTCAAAGTTTGTCGATTAACATTTAATTCAAAGTATCTCAGATCTTCAGATATTTGAATATGTTACCACAACGAGAAACTTAAATTTTCACTCACTGTAACTCTAAAATAAATAAATAAATAAATTCTTTAGAGTTTTCCATGAAGGAAAATAAAAGAAGCAATAGTATATGTCTGTTCATATAAAACTCATATGCATACCTCGTCAATCAATCCCTTCTCAAGTTCAACCCATGCAGTAGGATGTTTTGTTTCCAGAAGCTCTTTCATTGACATCCTAAAAGAAAAAGAGAATATAACAAAAGTGGCTTGAAAAAGGCAAACACACATATACGAGAATACAACGCAAGCTGCAAAACAAAGAACTATTTACTTCCAAAATCATATCAAGGGTCCAGACAATGTCATCTCTCTACAATTAATTTATTATCATAGAAGATCTGTCTGTTCAATCTGTGATGAACACATGCTATTTAATTTATAAAATTATTTATCATGGCTGTGTTTATTTATTATCTGAACCGGAAAATCAAAATTTCTTGTTGAAAACTAGCTAATTGGAAAGGGTAAACACTTGCTGCTAGTGCATATACATAGCTTAAATTGATAAAACTATTTGTGGTTACTTCTAACATCTTCTTTTGATAACAATTTTATGATAAAACTATTAAAATGATGAAACATAATATACATTACATGAAACTTGTTTCTAACATCTTCTCTGTAGTTTCACAGAGCCAGGACCTGTTCCAAAATGATAGCCATTTTATAAGAATAAAAACTGATACAACTGGTTTCATTTTTCATTTTTTATTTTTTAGAATAAAGCTGTGAAATTCGGAATATTTGCTCAGAAGCTCCCTTACTTGCACAATGCCAAGTTCCATCAGACTCAATACATGTCAAGGTAGTCAAATTATCGACGTAAATGAATGGAACAAAATGCACTTCCCTTATACCAACTCTAGCTTATCATGCCAGGAACAGGACAAATATTGCAGGAAATAGTAACCACGTCATAACTTATTCCAAATTAGGGTTTATGTACAAATTAGGTTTGGAAAAATGACGAAGACGAGTAGCGAATTAGGGTCAGTGTAAATCCATATATAAACTTAGTATGAAATAATATAAACTGAAGCGAATTTGGAGAAATCCATATCGACGAGGAGTAGCATGATGAAATTGTCGATCGATGGAGAGGATTAGCACATATTCACTCGACTATGAAAAGGAGTAGCGTGTCGGTGAGGATTCGATTGACTATGAAGAGGAGTAGCGCATTATAGAGGAGAAGTGCGATGATGGCGGTGGAGGAAAAATGAAGTGGATGACGACGATGAGGAACTGAGACATGTAAATTTTTGGAAGTGAAGAAAAATGAAACACGAAAACTAAAATGAAAAACGTAACAAGTAAAAAGTTGGCCGCAACTTTTGGCAGAAGTGAATAAAAATGTGTAGACAAGGTGAGCGGCAACTTTTGGCTGCGGTGATAATAGGACATAAAACAATAATAGTTGCACTTGCCTTCGAAATGCTACTAATAAGTGCAACTAAAAGCATATTTTCTTGTAGTGGAAGGTCATGCTCGTAGTAACCGAAGTCACATAACTTGTGATGACTGAAGTCACATAGCACTGACATACTCGCGGATATGTCACAAACTCTCGGATAGGAAACAGGAAAGTATTAACGTGCGTCTCGTACCAAACACTCGTATTAAACGAATTACTAACTACTAGTCAACTCTACATCATAAAAACAAATTATAAATCCCAAAAATCTCACGTATCTTGTCTCGTCTCATCGGTAAGTGCAAATAAATCTCATAGTGGTTTCTCATAAACCATAATTCCTAGAAGGAGAAATCTCATCTTAAGACTCGCCTCGTCGCATCGGCGAGTATAAAAATACACCGTGATGGTTCTCATCGACCATACTATTAAAATAGGAGATCTCAAACCATAAAACTCGACAAATATTGGCCATCTCATAAAATTCCTATAAATAGGAATTGTAAAACTCAAACCACGACATTAAAAAGGCAATAAACTCCGAAATCAAAAGCCTCGAATAGCTTCGATCGTAAAAGTCCGGAATTAACCGAAAAAGTAAACCCACATGTCCTATACCATGTGTTTTACTAAGTCATTTAATTTCCTTTCTCATATGTCCGAAAAACGAGTATTTTGAGATTTTTGAGATTAGAGATTTTATTTTTATGATATGGAGTTAACTATCGGTTAGTAAACCGTTTAGTGCGAACGAGTGGTATGGGATGCATGTTAACACTTTTCGGGTTCCTTTATGAGATTTTGTGACATATCCATGAGTATGCCAGTGCTATAGACCTTTGGGTCATTTGAGTTGTGTGACTTTGGTCATCACGAGTCATGTGAGTTCGGTCACCACGAGTCATGTGACTTCGGTCACCATGAGTATGACCTTCGGGTCCATAAGATAGGTACCTAATCTAAAAATAGCACTAGAAAAGAGTTTAGCATGTGCATCATTGCTTCGGCATGTAATCGGGAATCTGGCCAATCCGGTTTTCTAAGTTTTATATTTTATTATGATTTCACCATTTTGAGATGTCTTTATTACATCGATAGCCTAGAGCTATATGAGATGTTATATATATATGGTGATTTCATTTATGAAGTTTTGTACTCTTATTGAATTCCTTGAGTTATAAGATTTGCTGATTTCTTGATTTTGAGAATATATTTTGGGTTCTGCCGTTTTGGCGAGTTTGAGTTTTGAATATTATATACATACATACATACATACATACACACACACACATATATATGCCGATGAGACGAGGCATAATTGAGTTTGGAGAGTATTCTATTTTGAGATTCATATTGCTATTCCTTTGCGTTTTGAGATTTGTATATGCTGATGAGATAAGGCGTATTTCGAGTTTGGGAATTTCTCTATTTTGAGAATATTTGTGATTAGCCATCCTGGCAAGATTTGTGATTTGTGTTTTCCCTTATTAGGAGATATAGTTCATTAAAACCATTATAGCTATTATTGGGTTTTCGCCGATGATATGTAGCGAGTATGATTCTTAGTTGAGTTTTATCACCGAGTTTACTTCTTTTGAGATTTCATACACTTAAGTGATTTGATTCACTTGAGTTATGGACACGATCTTCTTATTTGAGATGAATAATCATCCTTTTCCTTATGCGAAGTTATGTCAACTCTTATTATGATTCTTCTCGTTTGAGAGGATACTCTACCTTGTTCCCTATGCATCATATTATCGTCCATCTTTAACTAATTGATGTTTTAGCTAGATTGACCCATGTATTTTATACTCGGATCAGACCGAGTTTGTTTCAGGTTAGACACTTACTTTTGGACTTAGATTTTCCTTGAAGCTTCCTTATGGATATCTTCCTATCATCTATTACACTTATAGTCTTTTGGAGTTGTATCTTGAGATGGATATTTATTTGACTCGTGTATATAAAGTGTTCGTCATACCAGTTTTGATGTATCATTTGTGTTGTATCTAGATGTATCAATGTGTATGTGTGTCTATATATATCTATGTATGTATGTATGTATATATGTATGTACTTGTTCTATGATGTGTATTCATTTAATTATTATATTTCGTTTTGATAGATCCGTTACCAAATTATAGTTTTTTATTAAGTATTTTTTAAATATGTCGATCCACTTGAGTTAGAAAAAAATAGTAGAGGATTTATCGGCATATTCAATAGATATTTAAGACAAGGCTATAGATGGTCGCTCATAACCAGCCCTATTCTCCACATCAGTAGACAATATTACTCGGTAATACACTTTTTTAATGTTGGTCTCGGGGTGGGGCGTCACTCAAGTCATAGAACAGCAACACAAATAATATACATATACACATACATCAAATGTAATACAACATGCCACTGGTGGTATTCAACCACAATATACACATACATCCCCACAAAAGAACATAGATATATGATGAGGTTTATAACAAAATGACTACAACAAAAAAACTATGCCATCAATTTGAGGTCGATATAGAGTGCTCAAAAAGATATAGCAAGCCACAGTCCAAATATCTAACCTGCAGCTCAGTCTAACTCGAGTAATAAATACACGGGTCAGGCTAACTAGAACTTGACATTAGCAATGGATAAAAGGTAAACAAGTGCATAAAAGGAACGTTCCTTTAAATATAAAGGAATGACATAAGTAAAGCTCAATTTATACTTCCAAGGGTGGAAATTCCATAAAGGCCCAAAGTTATCTCATGGATGGGTTTAACATGTCAATCAAGCTGTATTGCCCTACCCCAAGACCTACATTAACAAAGAGAATTACTAGGTAATTCTATCTGCTAATGCGAAGAATATGGCAGGTTAAGGGTGACCATCATAGTCTTGCATTAGATAAGAGCTAAGTATGTCGATTCGGTACTCATTTTTTTCCATTTCGTCTCAAGTATTCGACATACTCAATTCCCATCTAATACACTACTATGGCTGCTACAGGATCAATTCAGAAACAAAATATAATAACAACAACAATCTCAAGTCACAGAACAACAACATAGATAATATACATATGCACATACATCAAATGTAATACAACATGCCACTAGTGGTATTCAACCAAAATATGCACATGCATCCCCACAAAAGAGCATAGATACATCACAAGGTTCACAAAAAAATGACTACAACACAAAAACTATGCCATCAATCTGAGGTCGATATAGAGTGGTCCAAAAGATATCGCAAGCTACAAGTCCAAATATCTAACCTACAACTCGTTCTGACCTGAGTAATAATTAGGCTAACTAGAACTTGATATTAGCAATGGATAAAAGGAAAACAAGTGCATAAACGGAACATTCCTTTAAGTATAAAGGAATGATATAAGTAAAGTTCAATTTATACTTCCAAGGGTGGAAATTCCATAAATGCTCAAAGTCATCTCATAGATGGGTTTAACATGTCGTAAAGGTTCACATTCAAGGGATAATCAATAAATGAACATAAGCCAACACAAAAGCTTCATGAGAAAAATACTGAAATCTCCAAAAACCCAAATCTCATGGAACGCACAAAAGAATTCAAATCTTATAAAAATAAAATCACCATTTATACATAACATCTCATTTAGCTCTACTATGATGCAACCAAGATATCTCAAAAATAGTGAAATCATAATAAACTCAGAAAGCTTGGAAAACTCAGAAAACTCGGATTGGCCAGATCCTCGATTGCAATGCCGAAGCAATGTTGCACGTGCTAAACTCATAACCAGTGCTATTTATAAATTAGGTACCTATCTCGTGGACCCGAAGGTCATACTCTTGGTGACCCGAAGGTCTACAGCACTGGCATACTCGTGGATGTGTCATAAAGTCTTGGATAGGAACTCAGAAAGTGTTAACGTGCGTCACATACCACACGCTCGCACTAAGCGGTTTACTAACCGCTAGTCAACTCCACATCATAAAAACAAATCATAAATCCTAGAAATCTCAGAAATCTCACATATCTTTCCTCATCTCATCGGAAAGTGCAAATAAATCTCGTAGTGGTTTCTCATTAACCATAATTCTAAAAAAGGGAAATCTCATCTCAAGACTCATCTCGTCTCATCGGCGAGTATAAAAATACATCGCGATGGTTCTCATCGACCATACTCCTAAAATAGGGGATCTCAAACCATAAAACTCGCTAAATATTGGGCATCTTAGAAAATTTCCATAAATAGGAATTATAAAACTCAAATCATGCCATTAAAATGGCAATTAACTAAGAAATCAAAAGCCTCGAATAGCTTCGATCATACAAGTCCGGAATTAACCAAAAAAAATAAACTCATATGTCTCATACCATTTGTTTTACTAAATTGTTTAATTCTCTTTCCCATGCGTCCGAAAAGGGTAAAAATGGTGTATATTTTTTATAAAATAGTTTACTTGAGAAAATGGAATTTTAAAACAATTTTCTAAAATCATGTTGAAGACATTTATTTGAAAACTCTCCTTATTATAGGAAATAAATATATTTAAAATACTAGGAAATGATTAAATAATAATTTGAAAATATTTTAAAATAATGATTTCAAAAGCCAAATTATATAGAAATTTTCTCAAAATTTATTTGGAAGAAATAGTGTTTGAAATCAAAGAAATACGAAGAAAATACATTAAATCGATATTTAAATTCAAATCGAATTCAATTCAAAATTTTAAATTAAGAATTCCTCCCAAACTTGGCTAATCTATTGATGGATATCATAGCCCATAACCATCATCAAAACATCTCAAAATTTATAATAGAATTGCCCACAATATCATAGCAAAAGAAGACTAAGTGCTACGAAATTATAAAACAAAAGACCACAACGTCACGTATATAGGCCAACAAAGTGGACGACCTAGCCTTGTAGCCAGGTCGAACTCCAGTTCGAACTTGTGGTTGCTGGGTTGACCTCCAGGTCGACCCAGGTTACGACCATTTTCTTGGGTTTTTTTGCCAAGAACTCAACTTTCAACATTAAATTAGCAAAGTAAACGATCAAATTTTGTAGCAAAAATTGACATGCATAGAGTTTGACAACTAAACTTCAATCTGGAAAACATTCGGTAGCAATTCGACTAAAAATCAAAGAGATATTGGTGCTCAAAGCAGCAACCAGAAACCAGAAAAACTAAAAAACAACTAACAGACAAAATATCATATACAATAAACGAATTAGCTAAAATTTTCACAGGACATTCATTTTTAGCGACCAATTTGTGAGCTTGAACTCACCTTGATGATTTAGCAGAGATTGGCATGATTTTGGAGTTAAGATGCAAGATTTAGAGATAAAAAAGTGCCTCTAGAATCTGTATAAGCCGAGACAGAAGCATGCAACAGGAAACAAAAATATTACAGACACATTCGTATCTCAATATAAACTTTTGATGAAATAACTTTAGTATTGGTGGAGATTATCTTCTATGTCTCGTTTTAGTGGATTTTATGCTATTTTGAGTGGGAATTGATTTAGTTTGAGGAAGCTATTATTTTCTCTTATTTTCTTTTACTGTGAGTTTTGTTTCTGAGAAGGAAGAAGGGAAACAATATACCGTATGTTTCCTTCTTACCAGAAGTTTTCGGATTAAGGGTTAGATCCAAACCAAACCCAGAAAGCCCAACTCCATTTATATTTAGAGAAAATGTTAAGATATGCACACTTTTAACCTATATTATCAACATATACTCTGGTTTCTCAAATTTTAAAACCAAATGAAATATGTACAACCAATTTTGTATGTAACTAAAATTGTTATTTACACAATTTTTTTTTTATTTCAACTATAGAAAGTTATTTTAACTATAAAACCTTATTTTTGTCAATATCAAACAATTTACGCTATTTTATTATACGAACACTATTTTTCATACAACAATTTATACAAGAATTTCTTTCTTGTCAAATAAATTACAATAAATCATTCTAACTTTATTTAAACACCAAATTATTACTTTTAAACAATATTTCATCTTTTATATTAATAAGATACATAATTACTTCATATTTCTCCTTATTAAAATCAATAAGTGGTTAGTATTGGCATAAATTTCCAATATTATTGCATTTACCCAAATAAAATTACAAATTGATTATTTTCAGTCCAAGTTCTCAAAATATAGTTTTTAAAACTTTATTTCCATCAATTTATATTTATTTCAACAATTTAATGTTGAAATACATCTCTTGATTAATTTATTAACTCAAATTAACAAAATTCCAATATTTTCATCTTATTTAACCAAATCTCCTAACAATCAAATTCAAGTCCAATATTTATTCTCAAACACTATTTTTATTTAAAATAAACAAATTTTTACCTAATTTATCTCCTCTATTTTATTTTATTTAAATAAACACCCTTTATTAATCACATATTTCTTCTAAAAATTATTAAAAGAATTAATTGGTAATAACTAATACAATCATTGCATTTTCTCCAATAAAAATTATTTACCAATCCTTATTATCCCAAATGAATAAATAAAGTACCAAACTTTATTTTTCTCATATTATTTCCAAAAATCCATTGTTTATTCCAAATAAATAATTTAAAATTTCTAACTTTATTTTAATTACAATATTAAATTATAGCTACCGTTATAATTTATTATTAATAGGTAATCTTCCAATCAGGGTTGTTACATATATGACGCTCAAAAGGTGCTTTTTGGCCCTTGTGTAGGAGATTGGATCCGCTCCATCGGAGAGATCTCCATGGAAAATTCAATATGCGAAAGTTCCTTACGGATTTGATTGTACTTCTAACATGTTGTTGAATTTAATGAATGTAATCATTCTGTCTATATTATAATATTTATATTCTACACTCTAGACATTATCTAATATATCACCTTATGTATTTATTAGATGGTGGTTCTTTTAAGTGGATAACAGTTATGGCATTCCATGCAGTATTAGAAGTACCATTATATTCTATCTACATATATCTTAAGTTTCTCATGCCAGATTTATGTTTGACACATGTCTTTTGGTTTCCCTAAATTCCTCGTGTGCTCTTTCGAGTAGTTTGAGAAAGGCATATTTTCGTTGATGTTCATTGGAGCTCGAGAAGATGTAGATGTTTTACCTACCATAGTATTCTTATTTTCTTTGCATTACTATGTTGTACATATTAGCATTTGTAAGGACAGGTTGTTATAAATGTCTAGGCTGATAATAGTACATAGGTTTTGTATCTCCAAAATTTTTGTATCATACTAACTCTTTATACTGTTCTTTTGGTATTATATATGATCATTGCGTTAGTAGATTCTGATGTTGTGTTCTCTTCCTTCTTGTTTTGTTTTTATTTCTTTTTATTTCACCCTAACAGTTCGTCATTCCGACACTTAGATGCTCGGCATGTAAATGTATTAATGCCGACATTCAAGTGTTGAGAGGTCGGGTCATTATTGCTGGTATTAGAGTGAAGGTTAAGCAAGAACCTTAGCTTTGGTGGGGTATGACTCATTAAGAAATAGGGTAATGGAATGCCTTAGTATGAGTTGAGTGTATTATACATATGAGATGATATTTGTAGTTATTATAACATATACCTTAGTGGTAATTATAACTGCAAAAATTAATGATCTTATATAAGGAAACTTATATAAGTGAATTGTCAAAATATAGTTTTATTAATGTAGGGGTTAAGGATGTTTATCTGTTATCCCTCATTAATTACTTTAGTATGCTCGACCAGTTTATGGGAAATAACTATCATTTGTGGATTGTTGATTTGTGCTCGACTAATTTATGGGCACTTCTACCATTTTACTACATAGGTTGCGTAAACAGTGTGTACATTGAAATAAACACCTTATGAATTGAGTTTCACAGTTTGACTATAAGGCATTCGGTGATAATGTTGTGTTAAAAAATTAACTCTTATAAAAATTTGATTTAGTAAAAGATGTTTATTTTAATCTAAATGAGAGACAAGTCATTTTGGAAATAAAAATTTGTAAAATGATCTATAAGAAAGTGATTTTCTATAAGTATGGTTTACCAAGAATGATTTATAAATGAGAAGAATTTAAAAAAGACAATATTTTGAGAACTTAAATCCTGGTGTCTTTGAAAATGTTTTTTAAGATTTTGGGATAATAGTAGTACTGTTATTTGAAAGTAAGCATTTGGGAAATTGGATTAAGATGTTGAGATCGTGGTATTTATTAATATTTACAAAGTACTTGATACCATTTTGAAAATAATTTCGATTAAGTTCGAAGGCATGAATTGGATGTACTAAACTCAATTCTGCCGCTTGAAAATAATTCTTATAATGACTTCAACATCCTCGGTGTTCATTTTCAGAATTCTACGTAGGGGATGCTACATGGTTGTTTTAGTAGAACGGATTCTAATTTGATTCTGAATATATGATTTGTTATACAAAAGATATATATGTATTATTATTTAAAAATGTTTTGAAATAAAAACCGGTGTTTAGTTCTAATGTTTTCTTTGGAAAGAAATTTGGCATGAACTTTTCGTATAGAAAAGTTTTATATGTATGCTATATAAGGTACCCGAGTGATAGTGGTTGTTGATGCCAAAAATGGGCATCAACACTCAGTTGAATCCAGTAGAGATTAAATGAAGAATGAAATTAAAACAGAGCAAATATTATTAATGAACACATAGGGTTTTATAGTGGCTAGGCAATCTTGGCCTACATCTACTTCAAATATTAATTAATCTTTCACTTGATTATGATTACAAGAATGTTTGGATTAGCTAGGATCCATTAGTATAAAAGTGAAGACTAAAAATGCCAAAGCCTCGGCAGAGAAAGAAGGATCCTTTTTCTGATGTCATGCCTGCTGTATTTATAGAGGAAGACATGCACGAATCAGTCTAAAATTTTGGTAGAAGGTTCGAGAGACCAAAACGAGGCCACCCAAAAATTTCAAAACCCATCAGAGCCCACAATAGGGATCGGTACTGATCCTTATTATTGTGTCCAAACGGACTACGATCCCAATAAGGGGTGCCCTATGATGTTAACTACCTGCTCCAAAAATTTCGTATAATTCAGATGTACGGTTTGTGAGATATCACATTTCTCGTGAAGTAGTGTTGCTTGAATTGTGGTTTCTGCGGATCCCTTCAAAGGGAGTTATGCTGATCCCACCATCTTCCTCTAATTGGAACAAGATCCTTTAAGGGTTTTCCACATGTTGTACTAAGCTTGTAGTCCAAGTTTCATGTTGATAGCATGTGTAGGTTTTGAGTTATTAAGCGATCATCGATGCAAAATTGAGTTGTGGAATCGATATGATCCATAGTGTAGAATATGGTTCGTACCTGATCCATCTTCAAGGAGTAGTGAGTTTTCATTCTTTTGGTTCATATTATCATCTATGCTTAATTTTTGGACCCCATAATCATTGCTTTGGTCTACCGACCTTTATGATAGTCGTGTCAAACCTGTCATGATGTTGGATAACATTTGCCCCTAAAAGTATGTCTTGTGGCCTACATGACGTGCTTTAAATCAAAGCAAGTTAGAGTCATCAGAAAGAAATCCATCCAGTTTCATGAAAAGTCGTCATCCTTCCATTGAAATATCTTCCCAAAGTGTTGTTTCTCTCTTTGATCATCATGATGCTTGTTCGATTTCCAATTGTATAAATTCTAGGTTGTATTCCATCAGTTGTTATCAGTGCCTGGTTCTATAGAGCTAGTACGCTTTGGTTATCTGATCTAGTCTTTCCTATAATAACTCTAGGTGAAAATTCAATTTCTGTCAATATTAGGTAATCGAATTTTTTAAATATACACATGCACGTTCAGGTACACGTTCTAGTTATTGGCTCCCAGATGACGAGTTGTCACCGGTTCCTTCTAGTTTAATGTCAATTTCTTGTTTATATTTTGTTTTATAATGAAATTGGTGTTCTAATAAGTCACTCAATGAGAAGGGATTTCAAGTTCTAAAGGGATGCAAAGAGCCGTAAGCAAGGGCGAATGGAGTATTGTCAATCGCAAACTTATGGGTAGTTCTGTAAACCCATAATGCTATTAAGAGTTCATCCGCCCATTTGACTCTTGCCTTTTTCAAACGTTTCTTCAGAATGGACTTTATGATTTTGTTCACAACTTTAACTTGTCCATTTGCTCGAGGGTGAGCAACTGCTACAAATCTCTTTTTAATATGATGTCGTCAGCAGAAGTTTTTAAATTTAGCGCCATCGAATTGGGTTCCATTATTATAATGGTTCATGGAAGGCTAAAACGACAGATGATGTTTCGGACAGTGAAGTTGATTATTTTCTTCGTCATGATCGTGGTTAAAAATTCTGCTTCAGCCCATTTGGTTAGGTAATCAACTACTAAGTTGGCGTATTTGCACCACCTTTAGAATCAGCAAGAAGCTAATGATGTCAATACTCCAAGTGGCAAACAGCTATGGAATTGCCTTTTGAGTAATTTCCGTCGATGGTGCTTTCGAAATTTTTGCAATCATCTGGCACTCGTCGGATTGTCTAGCACAATCAGCTGCATCTCGATTGACAATTGGCCAATAATACCCATAGTGGAGTATTTTCTTCGTCGGGGTTTGCCCTCTGGTTTGATCGCTGCATTCTTCTTCGTGGACTTCTCTCAAGACTCGTTTGATTTCATCATGGACGATACACCGAAGTAGGGGAACAAAGAAACCTTTTCTTTACATGATTCCTTCTTAGATGACGCGACATGAAGTTTTTGGGAGGATCTGTTGTTTTTCATTCCTCCTTCTAGGAAGGATCCCTCATTGTAGATAGTCTTTGATAGGAGTCATCCATGACTCCTTTTCTGGCTCCATCTCTAAGGCCTAGTTGATCTCCATCTGTTAATGCATGGAATGTTAAGTACTTCAACTGGGACAAAGTCTATTTGTTGCACATCCTCAGAACTGGCCAGCATGGCCAGTGACTCGGCTTTTTCATTTTGTACTCTAAGGATGTGTGTAATTGTGTAATACTCAAAGTCGGAGTGTAGCATTTTGACTCAGCTGAGATAAGAAGCAATACGCTGCCCCTAGTAAGATAATCTTCCCTGACTTGGCATACTACTAACCAGGAATCACAAAAGATATGTTTCCACTCCTAGTTCTCTAGAAAATTTGAGCCTAGCGATCAAGGCTTCATACTTAGTTTCGTTATTTGTTGCAGGAAATTCAAGTTTTAGAGCATAGCAGAACGATCGATCGATCCTCAGGAGTTATAAACATAACTTTGGCGCCAGAACACGGATCATTGCATACTCCAATTGTGTACATTTTTCATCAGTTCGTCAGTTCTCCACTACTCTTTGGATCATCATATGATGTAGTGAATTTAGAGCTGAAGTCTGCTAATGTCTGTGCTACGATAGCTTTTCAAAGGAGATAAGTGATATTGATTGCCTAAGCTTGATATTCCATTTAAGCAACCTTCCAGACATCTAAGGTTGCTGTAGGACTTTTCATAATGGCTAATCGATGTAGCTATTGATGATGTGAGCCTGGAAGTAATGGAAAATCTTTCTTGATGCAATCAACAGGCATTATGCCAGTTTCTCTATGTTCGAATAGTTTCTTTCAGCTTCCGTTAATCATTTACTGGTGTAATACACCGACCTCTGGACTCGATTCTCCTTGCGAAGTAATGCAACACTTATAGCATGTGCCGATGCAGTCAAATAAATGTACAAATTTTAATGATCCATCGGCTTTGACAAGACGGGGTCTCTCTCCATATGACTCACCAAAGCTTAAAACACTCTTTACAATCCTACATCCATTTAAAGTTTCTTTTTCCTTTCCTAATCGATCAAAGAAAGAAATACATTTGTAGGTAGCTTTGGATATAAATCGGTCTAAGGCAGTAACTTTTCGATTAAGACTCTACACTTGTTTAATTGTCCTTGGCACTTAGATATCACGGATAGCCCGAATCTTCTCAGGATTAGCTTTAATTCGACAGATATTAACAATAAAACCCAAGAATTTCCTTGATGCAACACCCAAACAACACTTTAAAGGATTAATTTTCATCCTGTAATATCGGAGGATGCTTAACATTTCTGCTGATCTCTAATGTGGTCGCTTGATCGTCATAACTTCTGGAGCATATCTTCCACATACACTTCCATCATTTTTCTAATCCGATCTTTAAACATCCTGTTGACTAAGCGTTGATAAGTCACTCCCGCATTCTTTAATCCAAACGACATTACTACATAGCAGTACGGTCCAACATCGGTAACAAAACTAATATGCCCTTGATCAAGAATATGCATCGAGATTTGGTTATATCCTGAGTACAGATCCATGAAAGATAGCAATTCATGTCCCACGGTTAAATCCACCAACCCGTCGATATTCGGAAGGGGAAAATTGTCTTTTGGACATGCCATGTTCAAATCTGAATAATCAATGCATGTTCTCCACTTTTAATTCGCTTTTTTCATAGGTACAGGATTAGATACCCATTAGTGTAGAGGCGTCATAGATAAACCCATTGTCCTTTAGTCTAGTTACCTCCTCTTTGAGAGCGGCAGATCCCTCTAGATCCATGCCGCGCTGCTTTTGTCTCATCGAGACATGCCTTGGGTCGACATTTAATGCATGGCTCATGATAGTTAATGAGATCACATGCATATCGGAACAGGTCCAATTGAAGACATCAAGATTCCTTTAGAGAAGGCCAGCCAACTCCTTTATCATCGTTGCACTGAGCAGTGATCAAATCTTCAGTACCCATGGGTCACCATAGCTGACTGTAATGTCGATTATCAGCTCAGCGAGTGTAATCTTAGATTCCTTGAGTTCAAATGTAACTATTTCGTGTAACAATCAATGTGATATCTAGTTAGGATGGTCAATGATGACGGTTACCCCGGTAGAATCCCAGAGTCTTATCATGAGTTAATGAGTCTGATAGTGAATTGCTTTAAAAGCTTTGAGCAATTATCTACACTTGGCTGATGATCAGGCTTAGAAGTACATTGAATCAAATGTCGAGTATGGTTCAACCTCGTGTTGCATGCAACTGCATAGATGATTCTTGCTTTGAGTTTGAATCTGCTTGTATATTCGAGTAACACGCTTTCCATTCAACATAATCATGATCCGTTACTCGTCATTCGGGTAGGAGTGATGATAAGTTTCCCGTGAGCATGGGCATTGATTCGATAATTCTATCTCTAGGCATCCTTTCGACCATAACCTCGAGTCGTTGTAAACAGTAGGTATAAATCACGATATTGAGCAATCGTAGTCAGTCGTTAAATGATCACACTTCCACCCTCGGTCTCAGATTGATAAATGTACTACATGGATGGTCGAGTCTCATCTTAGTCGTGCTTATACTCCCACCTAAGCTCTTAAGACTTAGAGTTGGCTAATGAATGGTCAGTTCACATTCATCTTGTTTCTCGCTCGTGCTCTAAGTCTGGGGCATACTTCGATAAGTAAGAAGGCAAGTCTTGTCCAATCGAGGAATGATGCTCTTCCTATTGGAGTAAGGGCAAGGATTAGTGTGCAGATGATTGAGCTATATCTATTTTGTATTGCTGTTCTACTCGGATCGTGGCAAGAGTCAATGAATGAACAGTCTAGTTGCATTCATTCAGAGCTAGACGGTCAGTCGCATCCATTTTGATTCATATTCTCCTGCTAGATCTAGGGATAGAGTTGGATCAGGTGCAGTCAGGTCATGCTCATTCGGTTTCATACTTCTCTTGACTGTTCGAAGAAGGGTGCTGGAGAATTAACGATCAAGTCGCACTCATTCATGGTTTATTCTCCTATTCATGCTTTGGCAACTGGAGTTATTCAATGGAAATTCGACTCACATCCATTAATGTTTGATGTGGATTGATATTGACCGTGGACCCAGCGGGACAATATGGAAAGCTTGGATTGACATTGCCTGTCGACCCGGTGGTACTATATAGTCGGTCGCCAATAATTGCGGATGTCATTTCGATTTGTTTTGTATCGAGGCCTTCTTGCGGTCATTGCCTTAAATTGTAAAGATCACCTAGTTGAAGCTATAGTAAGATATTGTATTCAGCATATAGTAGTTTGTACTCTCGTTACCATTCTTAGGTTACCAGAGTTAGTTTGTAGATGGTCGAATTCCATCTTTAGTGAGTTTATACTCCTCCCATCGAGTTCAGGTTAGAGTTTATGTAACATTGAGAGGTCAAACTGCACTTATTTATCAGTTTTAACTCATATCTGCACTCTGGGGATAAGATTTTGTTGGCGGGTGGTCGAACCACACCCAATTTGTGTTTGTAATCCGATTTTCACTGGGTGATAAAAGTCATTTGTTGGACGGTTGAACCGCATCCATGTCTTGGTTTGGATTTTAGGCTTGCTGATTTCTAGGCAAGGCTTGGATAGTTTGCCGTACCTTAGGCACAAACAAGGTCGTGGATGGACGTTTCACATCCTCTTTGGATTGGATGGTCGAACCACGTCCAATTTATGCTTGGGCTCTTAAACTGTCCCCAGCATCCAAGGCACGAGTCGATGCATGGACAGTCGTACCATGTCCACTTCCATTTGGATCCAATTTGGAAGTAAGATGAGTTTTTAGAAGAACATTGAGCTCGAGCAAAAAAGGATATGGTCAGATCGCATTCACTTTGAGTCATGTGTTTGCCTCCTAGTAAAGGGCAAGAGTTGAGGAGCGGACGGCCGAACCACGTCCACCTTTTGTGTTTATACTCCAGTCCACGCTCGGGGGACCAAAGTTTTATGATGGGTGGTTAGTCACACCCATTTGATGTTTATACTCCGATCCACGCTCTAGGAACCAAAGTTGAATGATGGACGGTCGAACCGCATCCGTCTTTTTGGGTTTATACACCGATTTACACTCTGGGGACTAGATTTTCATGATGGATGGTCAGTCACACCCATTTGATGTTTATACTCTAGTACGCGCATTGGGAACCAGAGTTGATCGATGGACGGTTGAACCGCATCCATCTTTTTTTGTTTATAATCCTATCTTGACTATGGGGAACAGAGTTTTATGATGAGTGGTCAGTCGTACCCGTTTATGTTTATTCTCCATTCTGTTCTGTGGGAACCAGAGCCATGTCTATCTTTTTATGTTTATACTTCGATCTGCACTCTAGGAGTAGAGTTTTTTGATGGATGGTTAGTTACACCGGTTTGATGTTTATACTCCGGTTCGCACTTTGGGAGCCAGAGTTAGTCGATGGACGGTCGAGCCGCATCCATCATTTTGTGTTTATACTCCAATACTCACTCTGGAGACTAAAGTTTTATGATTGGTGGTCAATTACACCCATTTGCTATTTATACTCCTATTCACACTTTAGGGACTAGAGTTGGTCAATGGACGATCGAACCATGTCTATCCTTTTACTTCGTACTCCTCCCAGAAAGTCGAGGGAGAGAGTTTTTGGGTAGATGATCAAGTTACATCCACCTCAAGCTGCAATCGTGTCCACGTGTTGAGGGTTGTGGTTAATGAGTAGATGGTCAGTCGTGTCCACTTTGTATTAGATTCCGACCTTATCGGGCTATAAGTAAGGCAAGATATCTGTCGGAATTGAAGCACAGAGTAGGAAGTGGATGATTGAGTCACACCCACTTTCCATTTCGAGTCCTTGCCCCCGAAGTCAGGGGCATATGGTAACTGATGAGTGGTTAAATCACGCTCATTTTGAAGATCCCCCAAAGGTCTGGTCATGGTATGTGGAGGTTGGTTGGCACCCAAATCTAATTACTTGGTCACCTGCATCATTTGAAAGTAGTTTAGTTCAAGTTAGTCGTAGTTCACAACATAACCGAAAATGAAATAAATCTTATTGACAAGTGCAACAGAGTTGAATGCTCGATATTCCACTTCCCTCCAGGTCTCCTCGGCTAGAAGTCGACCATAGGTGGTCCAACTGATAATCAAAGGTCATTATTGGCAAGGGTCGGATGTTCCCTGCCCAACATTCTATGGGGCTTGCACATATTATTGAAGGTTTCCTTTTCGGATCTTATTTTCAATCACATCTCGAAAGTGTTTGCAATCGCTGGTGTTATGACCTTCTCTTTCTTGAAATATACAACATTTCTCTAATTTCTTTTGGGTTTCGGTATACTCTCTAGAGGCTGATTTCCAGTACTGTTTCGATTTGTAAGTCTCCAAGTAGATGTTTTTGATTGAATCGTTCAAAGGAGCATATGAGTCGAATTTTGGGATTCTGGGTCGTCTCCTAGAATTTGAGTCCTCGTCTAAGGCTTCAATGCCTTCCTCGCTTTGACTTCCTTCCGCCAACGACCTTGCATCATTATTTTTCCTGGTTTACTATACCTCCTCATTGCTTGGATTACGTTTCACTTTGTAATACAAATGATCTAAGGTTGATGGAGGCTCTCCAGCTTACCAGTCGCTAAAGTCTGTCTTGGGGTCTATTACCCTTATCAACGCCACCAGCGTGATATTCTCGCTTGGATTGCTCACTTTAGTGACAACATTGTTAAACTCTACCAAAAGTATTTGAATGGCTCGCCTAGCTCTTGGGATAAGTTGGTGAAACTCCTTAGCCAGCTGATTAAACAAGGAGATGGACCTGGGCTGTAACGAGCGGTATTTTCGCTACTTCGAAATGAGAGATTTCATTTATTTTAAATTTAAAAAGGTTTAAAACTTAAATAATAAGTTACATATAATATATAATAATAGATAAATTATTTATTCTTATAATTGATAATTTAAAAGGTATAAATTTGGATTTTTGAAAAAATCAACAAAAGTTAAGTTTTATTAAAAATAAATAAATGCTTAAATAAATAGGTTTAAATATTTATTTAAATATGATAAATCTTATTCAATTTTTTTAATAAAGATAATAAAAGTATATTCAAATATTTAAAAGTATGTTAATAATCGTTTTACAAAAATAATCAAATTTTATCACATTTTGTCATTTTTACATACACTGTAAAATTAGAGATTTTGATATTATTTAAATATGATTTTAAAATATAAAGAGACATGTTTCAATTTATTTAAAGAATTAATAAGTTCATTTTTAAATTTAGTTTACATAAATAAGTAGTTTAACTGAAACGTCAAAATGCGACCGTAAAACATTTTGTCGAAAATCAACGTTTTGTCGATTAAAAGTTGTTGTAACGTTGTCGCACCTTTATTTTATTATATAGAAACATATATTCAAATAGTATAAGTATTAATTAATTCATTAATCAAGTTTACTTTTACTAAATATACTTAGAAAATTCTAGAATATAATTAACAAAAAATAAGCATAAAAAGTCAAAAAAGTACAAAAGTCAAAAATTAAAACATCAAATCAAAGAAACATAGTTATTACTTTATTTACTTAGTATCTAAGTGAAAATGACATAAAGTAATGATCTGAAAAGTGATGTTAAGTGTTGAAAAAAATAAGATTACTTTATAAGTAAGTAAGGGTATTTTAGTCTTTTTACCAAAATCTTATTTTAATCCAAAACTTTTCTATAAATAAGACCACCATTCTTCCACTATCTTTTACACATTACATCTTCTTCTTCCTTTTCAAGCTTTCTAAAAGTTTCTCTAATGGCTTCTTCTCTTTCATTTCCTTACTAACCTTTTCAAAACCATATCAAACAAAGTCAAAATACCACCAAACTTTGCCAAAGACCTTAGTGTACCATTAAAACATGTTTTAGCATCTAAGAAGTGAAGAAATGATGGAGGAAGTGGAAGAATAGGAGGAGATCGAACCTATGGAGGAGGATGAGCAAGTTCAAGGAACCCCGGAGCGAGAAAAGAGAAGGAAGTGCTGCCGGAATCAAAAGAAAAGTCTATGAAAAAGATTTTATGAAGATAAGAGGATTTAGTAAAGTGTTGGATGATATAAATGTTGGTGGGAAGTGACTCGATTTGGTTAAAGGTGAGTACTCTTATTTACTAATAAATCCACAAATTATTTCAAGTATAATGATTGAAAAGTTTAAATATGTTTAATGATTAAATGTTTAATAACTTGGTTGCAAATTGGTTGATTATATGATTGTTTATATGGTTGGTAACTTGTTTGATAAATGATAAGAGAAATGATTAAAAATTAACAATAGTTAATTCATTGGAAATTAAATCCATATAAATGCGTGTACGGAAATTATTTAGCCTCTTGATGATTTCAAAATATCTAAATGATTGTAAATGATATTATAGTAATATAATATATATTTCTAAATACTGATGTGTAAATAGGTAGTATAATAAATAATATTTATGATACTATCACAAATATGTGATAATATCATAAAGAAAATATCACATATTTGTGATAGTATCATAAAGATAAATAATAAACATAAATAGTAAATATAATAAAAATAATATTATATTTATGATACTATAACAAATATGTGATAATATCATAAAGTAAATATCACATATTTGTTATAGTATCATAAAGATAAATAATAAACATAAATAGGTAATATAATAAAAAAATATTATATATATGTTCTCTCTAGAGAGAACATATATATAATATTTTTTTATTATATTACCTATTTACACATCAGTATTTAGAAATATAAACAATTAAGAGAGGACATATATATAATATTTTTTTATTATATTACCTATTTATGTTTATTATTTATCATAAAGATAAATAATAAACATAAATAGGTAATATAATAAAAAAAATATTATGTATATGTTCTCATAATATGAAATGGAATGAAAAATGAGTTTGAAACGATGAAAATATTGTTTTAAATAAGCATAAATAGTTTAAATAAGGTTTAAAACAAATTTGAAGTGTTTCGGACAAGTTTCGAAGCAATTCACAAAATTGATCAAAATAGAGCTCGCCGCGCAGCGGTAGTTCGTAAATTTCGAGCCGTAACTTCAAATTAACGTAAAGAATGATTTCTAAGTAGAATTTCTTCGAAATAAAAATTCTTCGATCTACAATGATAATATTTTTCCAACGAACATAGAAAATCAAGATTTCATTAAATTGATTTTGAAATATATCCAAAACCATTTTCTAAAAACATCGTGTGTTTGCAGTTCGGAATCCAGAAAAGGATTTCTTTTAAAAATAATATTTTTAAATAATTAAAAATATGGAGTAAATTTTATAAATCTACTAAAATGGTTTGGAAGAGATTTGGAATGGAAAATATGAATTTTCAATTATTAAAGGTTGTTTAAATCAAATAAGCTTATATAGCACTCTCCGCAGCACTTTTATACTACGAATTCTATAACCTTTTGAAATACAGTTTTAAACTTAACAATTCTTTACTAAATATTTTGTGAATGATTTTTAAAGGAATAATTAAGTAATGTAAAGAGAGTTTGGTAGTTTTAATAAGAATTTCAATATAAATGGTTAAGCGGAATTGTTTATACCACTTAAACAAAAAGTGAAGAATATTGAATATAATAACAAATTGAAAATGCGAAAACGACTAGTACATTTGTACCGCCTGTGAGATCTGGGAAGATAAAACAAGGTGGTTAACTAAGGTTAGGGATGGAGCAATCAGTGCCCTGAACTTACCTGGCCTATGTTTTCTTTTCTTAGGCGTGGGGTGGAACAGATCGAACGGAAAATCCGGATGCTCTAAAAAGATCATATTTAAGTTTTTACAAGATAAGAGAAAAGAAACTAATTTTTTGAATGTTAATTAACCACTTAACATCTTTTATTCGATGATTGGTATGAAGGAACTGGGATTGGATTTGGATGATTCCTGTCCAAAAAAACCGAGATCGGCTTTGTGTGATTCCTATTCGAAAACCCCTTCAAACTAATTTTTAAAATAAAACATACCGAAGACAAAGATCATTAAAGACAAAGATATTCATGATGTAGGATTATTTTCCATCAGTCCCTGGAGGTGTACCATATCTAAGGTGGCAGTTGTGCTATGTTATGAAAATCTTCGATTTGCAAGAATATGATTTGAAATTAAGAAGGAAATCTTTGATTAAGATTTAATAAATTGATTTGGGAATATTTTCCCAAAGTTAAAGTTTATAGCTTGAATATAAGAGATCTTTGACAAAGATTTAATGAATGATTTGTAAAGGTTTTCCTAATTAAAAAAGAAAATGATTTGGAATTATTCTAGGATTTAAGAAAGGTTTAAATAAATCAAATGATTTAATAAATGAGGCTTAATAATTCCATATACTCTGGAAATAAAATGGAATAAATTAAAGAGAATATATCTAAGAAAGATATTTGATTTAAATAAAAGATGAAGTAATTGATTGATATCCACATGTGAACTTAACATCTTTTAAAGCGATGATTGGTTTCGAAGAAATCGGAGTCGGATTTGGGTGATTCCTATCCGAAAACCACTTCGAACTAGTTACGTGTTCGGAAAATGAAGATGTTTGAAGACGGGGATATTGAGACGAATAATAACGAAAAACTACTTGTTGATTAATTGGGGATAAACTCCCGATACACTATATTGCAGCAGTGGTCTCTTTGTTATGAGAAACCTCAAAAAACCACAAGGGCTTCTCACCAAGTAATCGCCGAGGAAAGTTTCTTCGGCTTTGTTCAGTCTCAGAACGAACTTGTATGGACGAATGTTTGACATTGCATTTCTAAGACACAACGTTTGACTTTTACAAATGTACGTCTATAACGACCCAGATTTTTCAGCGTTGAATCTGGAATATTTAAATGGTTTTAAATATAGAAACTGAATTATGAATGGATTTTGAATATGGAAAGTATGATTTTCATTTATAAAGTAAACTCAGGATCTAAGATATAATGATTTGCTGGAAAATTCGACTTTTGAATTATATAATTGGTAATTGGGTAAAATATAAAATCTGGAGTTATAAGCTTGTCAAAAATATTTCAAAGGGCTTATAAAATTTATATTGATAATACTGAAAGTAATAGATGGGGTAAAATTGAATTTAACAGTAGTTTGTTCAATTTTAAAAATACATCATTTAAATTGATGTTCAAAAATAGCCTTCCGAGGCACAGTCTCGGATTTCAACGAAACCAGTTTCATTAGATCCGTAATATTGTATTATTATCAGATTTCAATTTTCATAATTTTTGGAGTTGTTGTGTGAGGATATATAAACATGCTGAATTTATATCGAAATTTAATATAATAACTGGGTCCAAAAAGCTATCTTCTTCATACGATCGAATTAGGACTCGAAACCCTTTCCATTGTGTTCGGAATAGGGGTTTAACATTATAAACTCCTAGCGGCACGCCTTGATAGGGGTTCGCGATTTTAAGCTACGTAAATCGAGAAAATTTGAATTCAAAATATATATATATATATATATATATATATATATATATATATCCTAGTCAACCTTCAGCTGTATTCCTCTCACATCGATACTTTTTCCCTTTCAAATCACTACAGCCTTTCTCCACACGCCAACATCAATGCCTCATCCTTTTCAAATCCATGCATACCTTCTCCTTTTCTTTTTAAACGTGAATCCCATTCCCTCTTGCCTGATATTCAAAGCAATCTCAAAAGAAAGAAAAGAGTCAGAAACTCAAGGGAAACAACAACAATGCCTTCTCTTTCAGTCGAACGAATCTTGTGCCCTTCAAAACAAACGGAGGCGGACTTCGTTCTTCCCCTTTTCAAAAATCGAAATCATCGCCCTCTCAAATCAATTCACAAAACTTGTTAGGAAAAAAAGTATCAGAAACTTCGACGATCGAACGTCGCATTCTCTGGTCCTTGGCGATGCATCCTCGAGTGACTGATGAAGCACGACAAAGGAGGCCGACGGTTCGCACGCACGCTATGAGGCGAGTTTGGTTGGAGTGAAACTCGCGGGACAAGCGGCTAAAGCACTCGTGCTAGTTCGAGGCGATTTAGGGTTGGTCGGCAAGCTCGTGTTCAAGCCTTTGCGGCAGGATGATGTACTAAGCTCCAACGCACGCACATAGTGATGGATGGCAAAGCTTTTGGAGTAGGCACGTCGACGAAGAGGTGGATGTTTGAGCGTGTTTGAGGAGATGGGTTCGGGCCTGTAAGGTATTAGTTTTGTTTAATGTAATTTAAATAAATGTATATAGATTAGAAATAAATAATATAATTAATATTCATGCATATTAGAGGGAGGCAGGAATTATATTTGGATGAGATTTTAATTTGCAGAAAGATTTTTAACAGTTCTATCTTTTAAAAATTCAGTATATATATACCTATATCTATTTTGGTTTACAAGTTTATTTTTACAAATAATTTATTAAGATGATTACTTTATTTGTTAACCCATTTAATTCTTTTTAGATTGATAAAAAGGAGAATTAGTTTAAAATTTTAAATTTATTTTGTTAAATCAAATCATTAGATAAAATTTAAACTATTAAACAGTGGTTAATTGTTTGATTAAATCGAATATTAATAATGTATAAATATTTATACAAGGCCTACAATCATGGAGAAACAAGCCAGGTTGGATCAGAGTGCAATTATAATCAAAGGTGAGATAATCTCACTCATCTGGGTTTTGATTTAAATTTAAATAATAAAATTTAAATAATTGGTTGAATGATTGAATTGATTGGATGTGTTATATATTATATAGTAGTATATAGTATATATTGGAGTGAATTATTTTCCGCATTATGTAGCGGATGAGACCCTATGTGCTGCATAATAGCGGATGATATTATATAAACCCATATACCGCGATATACCACCTCGAAGTGGAATTGGTATTGTGCTAACATCTGCGGATGCAGAGAAACAGGTCGGAGGGATCCAACTGGATTTCTCAAAATTATTTAGATTGTTTAATATTCTATGTTATGAATATTTGATATTCTGTGATGAATATTATTGATAATTGGAATATTGAATGTTATGGTTTGCTTGAATATATTTCGGTACACTGAGTTATCAAAATATATAGAATTGGATTTTTGAAAAGAAAATAAAAGAGTGAATTTTTAAGTAAGATAATTATAGAGAATTTGAATAAATTAAAGAATGAATTGGGAAAGAATAAAAGTTGATTTTTTAATTCTAATAAATAAAATTCCAAGTATGGAGAAATGAGATTTTTGAATAAATGGGATTAAACGATTTTCTCAAAAACTTAAGTGATATTCTGTAAAGGAATGAAGAATTTATTTTAAACAATTCAAGGTTTAAATTTAGTGAAAGGATAAAGAAGGAATTTGGAAATATAAAGTTGGTATTTTTAGTTAAATAAGATTTTTAAATCATAATTAAGCAATAAAATCTGAAGCTAACGGGTTTTGAATAAATTGAGTAAGTAAAGAAATTTATTTCAAAATGGAATAAATTGGAAATCAATTTGAAAATTGATTTAAGTGTTTAAATTTGGAATTTAAAAAAAAAGAAGCGAGACTATGAAATTTATTAACTGGGTTTATTAAAGTTAAGGATTATATCGGTGGATATTTGGAGGAATAAATTCATGACGGAAATTTATTAAAGGAATGGGTAAATTTGTTTAAAAATAAATAGTGATTTATTTTTGAAAGATGTGGAAGGGAAGCGTATTTCCGTGAATAGCAAGTATGTTTCAAACAAATTTTAAGTACAAGTAAAAAGTTTAAGTTGTTTAAAAAGCATGTTTAGAAAACTTATTATTTCTAAATGTTTAAATTCTAAAGTAAGTATTTTCTTTTAATCTACTATAGCAGTAATTATTTAAAGGTGGCTTGGTATTATGTTTTAAAAATTAGAAATTCAGTTTTATGTTGTACAAAGTAGTTTTATTTTAAATATTCTTAAAGTATATATTTTGAATAAGTATTAAAGTAATTTTTAATTTAAATGTTTTAAAGGATATTTTATAATAAAGTGTTTAAATTATTTTAAAAATCTAAAGTTTTTGCTCTTGGTGTTTTCAGTGGAAATAAATATTTGAAAATTTATTTCATGAGAAAAGTGTGGTTTGAAAACTGTTTCAAAAGGGTTGAAAATGAAAGTATATCTTGCGAAGATATTTTGTGGTTAATAAATAATTCAGGAGAAATTATTTATGTTTGATGGATGTTTGTGAATGTTAATTGATAGTTAAATAACCGACTATCAATATTGGACAATGCGCTGATCGTTTCGAAGAGACCAGGATCGGGATAAATTTCTCGAAAACCAATTCAATCCGGTTTGTACGTTTTCGTAGAAAAACGAGTTCAGAGTCGAAGATGGAGCAGTGAAGTGCAAGCGTTAGTCGCTACTAATCCTGAGGATGATTCCAAAATGGATGTAGTAGGAATAGTGCCTTCGGTTCCGTTCGAACCCGAGACGGACTTGTATGGATGAATGCTTTCGGAACATCGTCAGGTGGACGATGGGCATTCTAAGTGAAACGTTCTAAAAGGTAACGCTTAGCCTCGAGCCTCATCAACCGGGAATGACTGAAAATCAGGGGATATGAAGCAAGGCTAAGTGGGTAGCACCCATTAGGGTGAGGTCATCCCTGTCTAGATGTTCCTTTTATTCGGCTTAGTGGTGCGGTTGCTGATCCCAACCGTGAGGTGATCTTACTCGTGATTATCCAGTAAGGGGTAGTTCGGTCTTGTGTTGCAGGGGATTGGGAGTAATCCTCGGTACGGTGATCTAGGCCACGTACTGTGACCGGTGGTACCCCAGTGCCTAGTCATTAGTTGGAAATCTATTCTCCCTACATGCCTGTACGGTTTTGATTGTGCCCAACTATTGCTGAAACGTGAGATGCAAGCATTTGAGCTAGATTCTATTTTACTTTCTATAGACACTATTATAATATCAGAGGATTTTAATAAAAAGTGTTTTGGCTATCGTAAGGTAAAAACCTGACATGTTTATTTGTGACGTGGTCTTAGAGATGCTTTTGTTTTCAAAGGATTTTGAAACTTTAATAATCAATTTGAGTGTGGTTTCTCACGCTAGTATTCCAGACTGACTCGGGTGTTATTTAACTATAATGCTCGGGTCAGATCGAGTATTATAGATTACAGGAAAGGATGCTGTGGAGCTGGATGGCGATACGTATTTCTGTACTTGTATGAAATATTCCGATGTGTATTTGGTTTTTGGAAGGACGAGTTATTATAACCGTCCTGAGTTGTGTTGTTGTTTTTATTGAACTCTAATGCCGTACTCTGATGATGTAATGTATAAACAGATGTATTTGTTTTTGTGTAAAGATCATTTATTATCTATTAGATTTTATTCCGCTGCGATGGTTAGATTCTGATGTTGTTTTCTATTTTCTTCTTCTACCTCTTCTTCTTTAACCCAAATGGTTCGTATATTCGTACATCTCGAGTTGATTAAGAGAGAATAGAGTCGACTCTAGGAGTACGAAAATGCGACCCGTTAGATTTGGTATCAGAGCTGAAGGTTAAGCGAGAACCTTGGCTCTGGTGGGGATTACTCATTGAAAATAGAGTCTGTAGTACTCTAGAATGAGTTTGAGCGTATTAATAGATATGAGCGCATATTTGTTAGTGAATATAAATTGTTTTAATATTGTATTGATTTATTGGTTGAGTGGAATATGAATTCTATTCGAGTAAGTTGGTCGCTATTCGAGAAGAGTTTATAAACACCTGACATGATAAACTGACACAGTATTGTTATAAAGGTGGATGAATGAAATAATTTTACCTAAAATATATTTTGATATAAAGAAAATATTTTCTTAAATTGTTATATAACTCCGATGTTTAGATGATAATATTTTAAACAAATAAGATTATACAAATTGGAATGACTTAGATAATCAAATGGTAATTTGTATGAGCATAAATTATACAAATGAATTATAGTTATAATTTGATTTAAATAAAATCTATAAATTTAATACCCCGAAGATTTTGGAAGTTTTTGAAGACAAATAATAACATTATTATTTTAAAAGTATTTCTGAAATTAAATTGTTCTAATAAATTTTGGGAAGGGACATAGCATTGAACTCACTTCAGTCACTTGAAAATAATTTCGGTGATGACTGCAGCATCAGCGATGTTCATTTTCGAGTTTCTAAGTGACGGATTGCTGCCAAATTGATGTGTTCAGAAGAACTAGTTTATTTTTGAAATTTCAAAGGAAATTTGTTGGCGATAAAAACCAGGATTGGTTTAGAAATTTGAGAAATGTGATTTTTGGATAATGGTGGTTGTAAAATGATTTGAACCAAAAGCCGGGTGATTAAAATCTTGAAATCCTTATTTAGACAATTTAGAGATCATTAAGAGATGAGTTATAAACTTATAAATGGTAAATGATTTTGATGAGGAGTATGGGGATTGGATTTTGGAAATAAAATTTAAAGGTGAAAGTTAAAAATGAGGATTTAACTTGGATTAAGATTAAACTTTTAAATTTAATGGATGGTTGGAAGAAATAATTAGTAATTCTTAAATGTGATTGGAATGGGAAAATAAAAATTAAATTTGGATTGAGAAATAAAATTAATTAGAATTAAATTAACTTAAGCAAAGTTAATAATAATGAATTGGATTTGAAGTAAGTTGAAAGGAATTAGAATGAAATTAAGGTGAATTGTATGGATGATATTAAATGAAATTAAGTCCTTGCCAAGGTTTTAAATATCGGATTTCGGTCATGACTCGTCTTGGAATTTTTACACAAGTTATCTCGTATCGGGGGAGATCTCGGACGAGATGAGTACATATCGGGTGTACATCTCGGGTCTTATAATGCATCTCGGGAATATCTCGGATGTACTTATGTGTCTAAAATTGATGTGTCAAAAATTTATTTAACGGTTATAACTTTCTTAGTAAAAAATAAAAATGGTAACATACTTGATTTACATGGAAAAATAAATATTTTTGGAAGAGTAGTAGCTTGATTAGCTTAATTGATTTGGTAATGTTTTAATAATATCCTTTTATTTGAACATAATAAAGAAGTGAAACCTTTCGCCATGACTCATTAAGATAAAAAGTAAAGAATATGTTCAAGAAGTTAGTAAATTATAATTGGATTGAATAGTTTCTTTTGGATCAATATGAAAATAAAAAACATTATGCAAAATAAGAAAAATGTATAATGTCGGGTGAGATCTCGGATTGAGATTTTAATCCATATTTCGGGTGAGATTTGAATATCCCGGACGAGATGAGTGTCGAGGGAGATATGGAGGGGATTTGATGTCTCGTCTCATTTAAGTGTGAAAAGGAGATCTCGAAGGAGATCTCGGGCGATATATACGAGATTTAAAACCATGGTCCTTGCTTAACAAAATTCAAAAGAATGGTATGTAGCTAGATTTAACTGGAGTTAGGTGGGAATAAAATTGAATTTAAGTAAATTCAGTTGAGTTATAGATAATATTGAATGGGCTAAAATTCTTACTTAAATAAATAAGCGTAAACTAAGTAAGTATTGAATTGGGATAATTAAGCTTTGGAAGCTTATAAAATAATTGAAAAGCATTGAAATAAAAATATAATCCCTAGTTAAAAGTAAAGTGAAATGTGATTGACTGAAAATGGATGGAGAAGTATGAATATTAATAAGTGAGTAGCTTATAAAAATGTAAAAAGGGAATAAATAAGCCGAAATAAAAGCGTTGGAATTTTAGAAAATGAAAGAAAATCCAAACTGGAATTATGAAAAAAATTTGAACTCAGGAAAATTTAATGAAGTGATTTTTGTAATAAATCGAATAGTGATTTAAAAGTTCGAAGTAAGCTAATTAGCTAAATAAATTATTTGATAGAGTATGTTAATAAAATTTAACTCGGTCAAAAAAATTGGATTGCAAGTTAATAATGAAGTTTGGAAATAAACTCGAATTATAAATAGAATTCAACTTGGATTGATAATGAAAATAAGTGGAGACGTTGTAAAAATAAAATGGAATTGAATTATAATAGAAATGATTTGAGTTACAAATAAAATCCAATTCGAGTATAAATGAGTTAAGTATGTTCTTGGATATTATTTTGATAAACTGAGAAGGTGAATTAAAATAAAATGGATATGCTAACTGAATTAAATGGAATTTGGTTAGATGAGAATCAAATACAAGTGGACTTAAGTTTGAAGTTGGAATAAATTAAAGTAAATTAACTTAAGTTTAAAATTTATAGAAGCTTGGCTTCGAGGAAGGGTGAAAGTTCAGTAAATAAAAGTTTGGGTTAAATTAATTTAGAAAAGGGTTATTGATATAAGCATTGAATGTTGTCAAGCTCAATGAAATGGTTTTAAAATGAAACCAATGCGGAGATGAGATGAAATGCAAATGTATGGTTGGTAAATAAACTAGAAATGGGATGGAATTTAAAATAAAATGAGTTGGAATCAATTGGATGTGGATAAAAAATAAAATGGATATTCTATTAACTGAATATCATCGAATTGCATAGAATAAATCAGTCGTTCGACTTAAACGGAAGTGAATAAAAATTCCTTAGATATAGAAGTAAATAAAATTGATTTTTGGAATCAATTGAAATAAATGTGAGTTGTTGGGTTAAAAATGAATCGAATGTAAGAAATTGAGTTGCAAACCATTAGAATTGAATGAAATGGCATATATATTGGTTGAAAGGAATTGAATTAGTTTTGAAATCATATAAATTGCTCATGGAAAGTGTTTGGTGCATGTTGCTTATGAAATGCTTGTGTTTAGCTATTGAAAGTAAGTGACATGTTAATAAATTTCATATATTTAGTACTTACATGTTTGAATTGAGTAACTACAGGTACCGAGAAGCCGTTGGCTGGATTTGGACGCGTTAATTGCTAAAATAATAAGCCGATTGCTTAAAAATGCTAAATAAAGGTACGCCTACGCAATAAAAATAGAAAATATGAACTGTTTTGTTTTTCCGACCATGTGGGTCGATGTATATATATTTATATCTCTTGTCAAATTGCAAAAGCTCCTCCGTACAAAGGAGACTGCCAAAAAATTTCGAAAATTTTGGGAGTTAGAAAAAAAATTTGGAAAAATTTTCATTAGCAACAAAACGATTTCAAATTGGAACAGAAATAAGGGATTTTGGAAATGGAAATTGAAACTAATTGTTTAGTTGGAACGAAAGGATTAGGAAAGTGAATATGATATTTTAACTAAGTGTGTATTAGTAAGTAGTGGGGTTGGGACATTCTTCTGCCTTAGTAATTTCGGAGACGAAATTCTTTTAAGGGGGAGGAATGTAACGACCCGGATTTTTCAGTGTTGAATCTGGATTATTTAAATGGTTTTAAATATAGAAACTGAATTATGAATGGATTTTGAATATGGAAAGTATGGTTTTCATTTATAAAGTAAATTCAGGATCTAAGATATAATGATTTGTTGGAAAATTTGACTTTTGAATTATATAATTGGTAATTGGGTAAAATATAAAACCTGGAGTTATAAGCTTTTCAAAAATATTTCAAAGGGCTTATAAAATTTATATTGATAATACTGAAAGTAATAGATGGGGAAAAATTGAATTTAATAGTCGTTTGTTCAATTTTAAAAATACATCGTTTAAATTGATGTTCAAAAATAGCCTTCTGACGCACAGTCTCGGATTTCGACGAAACCAGTTCCATTCGATCCGTAATATTGTATTATTATCGGATTTCAATTTTTGTAATGTTTGGAGTTGTTGTGTGAGCATATGATATATAAACGCGCTGAATTTATATCGAAAATTTAATATAATAACTGGGTCCAAAAAACTCTCTTCTCCATACGATCGAATTAGGACTCGAAAACTTTCCCATTGCGTTCGGAATAGGGGTTTAACATTATAAACGCCTAGCGGCACACCTTGATAGGGGTTTGCGATTTTAAGCTACGTAAATCGAGAAAATTTGAATTCAAAATTCAAAATATATATATATATATCCTAGTCAACCTTCAGCTGTATTCCTCTCACATCGATACTTTTTCCCCTTCAAATCACTGCAGCCTTTCTCCACATGCCAACATCAATGTCTCATCTTTTTCAAATCCACGCATACATTCTCCTTTTCTTTTTAAACGTGAATCCCATTCCCTCTTGCGTGATATTCAAAGCAATCTCAAAAGAAAGAAAAGAGTCAGAAACTCAAGGGAAACAACTGCAATGCATACTCTTTCAGTCGAATGAATCTCGTGCCCTTCAAAATAAAATGAGGTAGACCTCATTCTTCCCCCTTTCAAAAATCAAAATCATTGCCCTCTCAAATCAATTCACAAAACTTGTTAGAAAAAAATTATCAGAAACTTCGACGATCGAACGTCGCATTCTCTGGTCCTTGGCGATGCATCCTCGAGTGGCTGATGAAGCACGACAAAGGATGCCAGCGGTTCGCACGCACGCTATGAGGCTAGTTTGGTTGGGGGGAATCTCGCGGGACGAGCGGCTGAAGCACTCGTGCTAGTTCGAGGCGATTTAGGGTTGGTCGGCAAGCTCGTGTTCAAGCCTTGGCGGCAGGATGAGGTACTCAGCTCGAGCGCAAGGACGTAGTGATGGTTGACAAAGCTTTGGAATAAGCGCGTCGATGAAGAGGTGGATGTTCGAGCGTGTTTGAGGAGACGGGTTCGGGCCTGTAAGATATCAGTTTTTTTTAATTTAATTTAAATAAATGTATATAGATTAGAAATAAATAATATAATTAACATTCATGCATATTAGAGGGAGACAGGAATTATATTTGGATGAGATTTTAATTTGTAGAAAGATTTTTAACATTTCTATCTTTTAAAAATTCAGTATATATATACCTATATCTACTTTTGTTTACTAGTTTATTTTTAAAAATAATTTATTAAGATGATTAATTTATTTGTTAACCCATTTAATTATTTTTAGATTGATAAAAAGGAAAATTAGTTTAAAATTTTAAATTTATTTTGTTAAATTAAATCATTAGTTAAAATTTAAACTATTAAACAGTGGTTAATTGTTTGATTAAACCGAATATTAATAAATTGTATAAATATTTGTACAAGTTCTAAAATCATGGAGAAATAAGCCAGGTTGGATCGGAGTGCAATTATAATCAAAGGTGAGATAATCTCACTCATTTGGGATTTGATTTAAGTTTAAATAAATAAATTTAAATAATTGGTTGAATGATTGTATTGATTGGATGTGATATATATTATATAGTAGTATATAGTATATATTGGAGTGATTTATTTCCCACATTATGTAGCGGACGAGACCCTATGTGCCGCGTAATAGCAGATGATATTATATAAACCCATATACCGCGATATTCCACCTCGAAGTGGAATGGGTAATGTGGTAACATCTGTGGATGCAGGGAAACAGGTCGGAGGGATCCAACTGGATTCCTTAAAATTATTTAGATTGTTTAATATTCTGCATTATGAATATTTGATATTCTGTGATGAATACTATTGATAATTGGAATATTGAATGCTATGGTTTGCTTGAATATATTTTGGTACACTGAGTTATCAAAATATATAGAATTGGATATTTGAAAAGAAAATAAAAGAGTGAATTTTTAAGTAAAATAATTATAGATAATTTAAATAAATTAAAGAATGAATTGGGAAGGAATAAAAGTTGATTTTTGTATTCTAATAAATAAAATTCCAAGTATGGAGAAATGAGATTTTTGAATAAATGGGAATAGGCGATTTTCCTAAAAACTTAAGTGATATTATGTAAAGGAATGAAGAATTTATTTTAAACAATTCAAGGTTTAAATTTAGTAAAAGGATAAAGAAGGAATTTGGAAATATGAAGTTGATATTTTCAGTTAAATAAGATTTTTAAATCATAATTAAGATATAAAATCTGAAGCTAACGGGTTTTGAATAAATTGAGTAAGTAAAGAAATTTATTTCAAAATGAAATAAATTGAAAATCAATTTGAAAATGATTTAAGTGTTTAAATTTGGAATTTAAAAAAAAAGAAGCGAGACTATGAAATTTATAAACTGGGTTTATAAAAGTTAAGGAATATATCAGTGGATATTTGGAGGAATAAATTCACGGTGGGAATTTATTAATGGAATGGGTAAATTTGTTTAAAAATAAATAGTGATTTATTTTTAAAAGATGTGGAAGGGAAACGTATTTCCCTGAATAGCCAACTATGTTTTAAACAAATTTTAAGTATAAGTAAAAATTTAAGTTGTTTAAAAAGCATGTTTAGAAAACTTATTATTTCTAAATGTTTAAATTCTAAAGTAAGTATTTATTTTAATCTATTGCAGCAGTAATTATTTAAAGGTGGCTTGGTATTATGTTTTAAAAGTTAGAAATTCAATTTTATATTGTACAAAGTAGTTTTATTTTAAATATTCTTAAAGTATGTATTTTAGATAAGTATTAAAGTAATTTTTAATTTAAATGTTTTAAAGGATATTTTATAATAAAGTGTTTTAAATTATTTTAAATATATAAAGTTTTTGCGCTTAATGTTTTCAGTGGAAATAAATATTTTGAAATTTATTTCATGAGAAAAGTGTGGTTTGAAAACTGTTTCAATAGGGTTGAAAATGGAAATATATCTTGCGAAGATATTTTGTGGTTAATAAATAATTCAGGAGAAATTATTTATGTTGGATGGATGTTCGTGAATGTTAATTGATAGATAAATAACCGACTATCAATATTGGATAATGCGCTGATCGTTTCTAAGAGACCGGGATCGGGATAAATTTCTCGAAAACGACTTCAATCCGGTTTGTACGTTTCCATGGAAAAACAAGTTCGAATGGAGCAGTGAAGTGCAAGGGCTAGTCGCTACTAATCCTGATGATGATTCCAAAATGGATGTAGTAGGAGTAGTGCCTTCGGTTCCATTCGAGCCCGGAACGAACTTGTATGGATGAATGCTTTCGGAACATCGTCAGGTGGACGATGGGCAGTCTAAGTGAAACGTTCTAAAAGGTAACGCTTAGCCTTGAGCCTCATCAATCGGGAATGTCTGAAAATCAGGGAATATGCAGTAAGGCTAAGTGGGTAGCACCCATTAGGGTGATGTCATTCCTGTCTAGATGTCCCTTTTATTCGGCTTAGTGGTGCGGTTGTTATCCCAACCGTGGGGTGATCTTACTCGGGATTATCCAGTAAGGGGTAGTCCCGGTCTTGTGTTGTAGGGGATTGGGAGTAATCCTCGGTACGGTGATCTAGGCCACGTAATGTGACAAGTGGTACCCAGTGCCTAGTCATTAGTTGGAAATCCATTCTGCCTACGCGCCTGTACAATTTTGATTGTGCCTAACTATTGCTGAAACGTGAGATGCAAGCATTTCAGCAAGATTCAATTTTGCTTTTTTATACACACTATTATAATATCAGAGGATTTTAATAAAAAGTGTTTTGGCTATCGTAAGGTAAAAACCCGACATGTTTATTTGTGGCGTAGTCTTACGAGATGCTTTTGTTTTCAAAGGATTTTGAAACTTTAATAATCAATTTGAGTGTGGTTTGTCACGCTGGTATTCCAGACTGACTCGGGTGTTATTTAACTATAATGCTCGGGTCAGACCGAATATTATAGATTACAGGAAAGGATGCTGTGGAGCTGGATGGCGATACGTATTTCTGTACTTGTATGAAATATTCCACTGTGTATTTGGTTTTTGGAAGGACGAGATATTACAACCGTCCTAAGTTGTGTTGTTGTTTGTATTGAACTCTGATGCTGTACTCTGATGATGTAATATATAAACGATGTATTTGTTTTTGTGTAAAGATCATTTATTATCTATTATATTTTATTCCGCTGCGATGGTTAGATTCTTATGTTGTTTTCTATTTTCTTCTTCTACCTCTTCTTCTTTAACCCAAATGGTTCGTATTTCCATACATCTTGAGTTGATTGAGGGAGAATATAGTCGACTCTAGCGGTATGAAAATGCGGCCCGTTACAACATCTGCTTGGTGGCGGAGAAGACAACTTCTCTTAGCTTAACACCCATCTCTGAGACATACGAGCTTAGAGGTTGTATGCTTGTGGTGTCAAATAGTAATCAAAGGAATGTCAGTGTGGCATTCAAAATGAAAGAAGACATGTTATGTGAAAAGGTAATCGTACCGGAAATGATGAAATAGGGTTAGATGTGGCAAGGATAAGTGGGTTATTCCCAATTAGGGTATGATCATCCCCTTCTTGATATATTTCTTACCACTATGACGTTCGGGATGTATATTAATATGGATTGTATGCTACAGCGTGCTCGGTTAAAGGTCGGCAGTAACCGAGGGATACATATTCGGTACTGTCTAATTATAGAGGTAGGTCGGTCTTGTGTTGGTAGAGGGCAGATGTTCTATGCCTCGGGACATCCATCTAGAGGTGTACCCATTAGAAAGTAGTCCCTTCACCTGGTCATTTGTATGAAAATCCTTTCTCCAATAAGAACCTACGGTTTTGTTTGTATTGGCATAATGAATAGCCTCGAAATGTTATATGGGTAACCATTTTGGTTAAGATAATAAGTTTATTTACAAATGTTTTCAAAGGAATGTCATTAGAAATAATATCAAAGGTTCTGATTTAAAAATGTTTTAGTTGTCATAAGGTAAAATCCCGTCTGTTTTTATGTGTAGGCATGGTCTTATGAGATACTCTTTCTTTCAAAAGATTTTATTCAAAGGATAGTATATGACACTTTCATTTGTATTTGAGTTTCTCACGCTGGTTTATTAAGCCTGATCTGGGTATTTTCAATACTTGGGTCAGTTCCAAGTAGTTTCAAGTTTAGTCGAAGATGGTTGGAATATCCACAGAAGAGCTGGAGACCTTCATCATCATACAGACATATTATATTATCTGTTGCAGTTTGTTAGTTTTGTTTGATGTTTGTCAGCATTTCTAAGGGTAGGTATTATGACTGTCCAGGCTGAATCTAGATTAGACTTTGATATTGTATTTTAAAAATTTCCACTATAAAGATTATTATTGAAATAATATATGTTATTCCATTCTTGTGAGATTATGTTCTGTCTTTATTTTCTTTCTACCGTAAATGATCTGTCTTTTCACGCAATTTGAGTTGGATATGTGTGGTATTGTCGATTCAAAGCGTTGGAAATTCCGGGTCGTTACATTTGGTATCCGAGCTGAAGGTTAAACGCGAACCTTGGCTTTAGTTGGGTAAAGACTCATCAAAGGTTAATAATACCTAGGATGAGTGACACCTTAGGGATAGGGTTAGTTACACCTTAGAATGAGTTTGAGCGTATTATATATGAGTGTGTATTTGTTAGTGACAATAAAATGTTTTGTGTTGATTTAGCGGTTGAGCGGTTTATAAATTCTGGTCGATGTGGGAAGTACAACTATACCGATAGGTATTTCTAAACTCTTAACAAGGCATATCGACACACTGATTTTGAAAAATTGGTATATGAAATAATTTTACCTAGGATTATATTTTGAATATAAAGTAAATATTTTGAAAAGTTATACAATTAGAAATCAGGATTAGTGAAATTTAAATATGAACATCTTGTGATTAGAATATCCAAGTTTGACTATAAGATGTTTCATAAAGATAATCGATAAGTAAGAAATTTGATAAGGTAATTAAGATCTTTAATACTTATTCCAAAATAATAAATTAAGAAATGATAATGTTAAGTTACTATCATAAATTGATCAATTGTTTGATTTAAAAGTTTAAGTACAAAAACCTTATGAATTAAGCTTCACAATTTGACTATAAGGTGTTTGAAAAAAGATTTATTTAAGGAATAAACATATAAGATAAAAATGTAATAGAAAATAATTATGTAAAAGGAAAAAATATATATATATAAAAGGAATGAGAATTTAAATTCGAGTAAAAGAATTATGGAAGTATAAATGAAGTTAATTAATATAAAATAAATTTATAAAAAGAATTTATAAGATAGGTTTTATACACAAAAGTAATCTCTAAAGAATTTTGAAAATGGTATTATTTTAAATAAAAAGAGGTATTTTATGATAACTAATTCGATTGGCTCAAAAATAAACCAAAAATGGTGAAGAGATGTGTTCAAATGGTAAGCACTTCTCTTAAGTATTACTTTCTTGTTAAGAGGATATATGATACTATTGGTAGTACCCAGTTCCTTGGATTGTTTTGGTGTTACTCGATCTATATAATTTTCATAAGTAAAAGAAATAATGTTAATAATTGATTAGTAATATTTATAAAAGTGTTTAAACTAAAGATAAATTTGGATCACTAATTGCTAAAATAAAGCGGAATTTCCGAGGATTTGGGACAGTCGAAAATTTCCGAATCAAACATAACTCAAAGCTAAGAAATTTGTGAAAACATTTGGTAAAAGATTATGAAATACTTTGAGCAAATGAAATAAGATAAGGATAATTTATAAATCTAATTTATAAATAAAATTTAAGAGTTAAGAGTTTGAGGATTTAAATACGGGTGGTTTTAAAAAAAAATTCAAAGCTAGAAAATTAATATTAGTATTAAATTATAAATAAATTTTATAACTTATGAATTTGAGATAATAGTAAATTACAATAAATTTTAATTTTGTTAGACAGACGGATTTAAGTTAAACTAATTTGAAATTTGGGATTTGTATATACTCTTAGGATGTAAAGGTATATCATACAAATATATATTTTAATCATGAAATGTTAAGTAAAATAATGACTCTTTAAAAAGGCAATTATAACCTAAAAAATGTTTTATTAATGAATTCCTTCATTAATTAAGGATTTGGACTTAAGTCTTTAAAAGTGATTGATTTGCATAGGTTATAAGATGAAATAAACTTAAATAATAGTTTTACGAATGATTTGTAAATAACAAAAGTGTTCTTACCGAGTTAAAGATTGTGGGAAAACTTTTTTATACAGATAAATCATCTTTTGAGTGAAAAATGGTTTCTTTAGAATATTTTCCTTCTAATAAATATATTTGAAAATTAATAATTAATGGGATTATATAAAGAAGCACCTTTGTTAAATGTTTGAGCTTAAGATATAGTTTTTGTGAAATTTTTGGGAGTTAATAAATACATATGTTATATGTAGATTATTTCGTCACACAAGTGATAATCTAATATACGAGTGAAGAACTTTGAGATGTTTACACTGGTCCGAAAAAGGATTTATCACTCGATTCTTGACGACGAACATTGATGAGGGTTTGTGGTTAGAAACTTGGGTTTTCTATCGTAGTTGAGCGCTATGCAAGAAAAGCAAAGCTTTTTGAACAAAGAGCCTGATCGAAGTCCACGCTGGAGGATCGAGGGATTGATATTAGTTTCAAAATAAAGCTGTGCATTCGAATAGGAGTTTGAATAAGAGGTTTCATACGGATGATCTGAGTATATTTTATGGAATTAATTTTGAAGAAAATTGTTTTGGGTAAGCTTTTGTTTGGATAATTTCGAGGATGAAATTTTTTTAAGTAGGGGAGAATGTAACGACCCATAATTTCGCTACTTCGAAAATGAAAGATTTCGTCTATTTTAAATTTAAAAAGGTTTAAAACTTAAGTGAATAAGTTATATATAATAGATAAAATAGAAAAATTATTTATTCTTATAGGTGATAATTAAAAAGGTATAAATTTGGATTTTTGAACAAATCAACAATAGTTATGTTTTGTTAAAACTAAATAAATGCTTAAATAAATAGGTTTGAATATTTATTTAAAAATTATAAATCTTATTGAAAACATTTAATAAAGAAAATAAAATTATATAAAAATATTTAAAAGTATGTTAATAATCGTTATACAAAAATAACCAAATTTTGTCGCATTTTGTCATTTTTATGTACACTGTAAAATTAGAGATTTTGGTATTATTTAAATATTATTTTAAAATATAAAGAGACATGTTTTAATTTATTTAAAGAAGTAAGAAGTTCGTTTTTAAATTTGGTTTACATAAATAAATAGTTTAACTGAAACGTCAAAACGTGACCGTAAAACATTTTGTCGAAATCAACGTTTTGTCGATTAAAAGTTGTCGCAACGTTGTCGCACCTTTATTTTCTAATATAGAAACATATATTCAAATAGTATAAGTATTAATTAGTTCACTAATTAAGTTAACTTTTACTAGACATACTTAGAAAATTCTAGAATATAATTAACAAAAAGTAAGCACAAAAAGACAAAAAAGTACAAAAGTCAAAAAGTAAAACATCAAATCAAAGAAACATAATTTTTTTCTTTACTTAATATCTAAGTGAAAATGACATAAAGTAATGATATGAAAAGTGATGTTAAGTGTTGAAAAAAATAAGATTACTTTATAAGTAAGTAAGGGTATTTTGGTCTTTTTACAAAATATTATTTTAATCCAAAAATTTTCTATAAATACGACCACCATTCTTCCACTTTCTTTTACAGATTTTTAAAACTTCTTCTTCCTCTCTCAAGCTTTCCAAAAGATTCTCTAATGGCTTCTTCTCTTCTATTTCCTTACTAACATTTTCAAAATCATACCAAACAAAGTCAAAACACCACCAAACTTTGCCAAAGACCTTTGAATACCATTAAACTTGGTTTAGCATCTAAGAAGTAAAGAAACGATGGAGGAAGAGGAAGAATAGGAGGAGGCCAAACCTATGGAGAAGGGATGAGCAAGTTCAAGGAGCTCCGGAGCAAGAAAAAGAGAAGGAAGTGTTGTCGGAATTAAACGGAAAGTCTACGAAAAAGATTTGGTGAAGATAAGAGGATTTAATGAAGTGTTGGATGATATGAATGTTGGTAGAAAGTTAGTCGATTTGGTTAAAGGTGAGTACTCTTATTTACTAATAAATCTATAAATAATTTCAAGTATAACGATTGAAAAGTTTAAATATGCAGAATGATTAAATGTTTGATAACTTGGTAGCAAATTGGTTGATTAGATGATTGTTTATGTGATTGATAACTTGTTTGATAAATGATAAGAGAAATGATTAGAAATTTACCATAGTCAATTCAATGAAAATTAAATCCATATAAATGTATGTATGGAAATTATCTAGCCTCTTAATGATTTTCAAATATCTAAAAGATTGTAAATGATATTATAGTAATATAATATTATAATATGAAATGAAAAATGAGTTTGAAATGACAAAAATATTGTTATAAATAAGTGAAAATAGTTTAAATAAGGTTTAAAACAAATATGATGTGTTTCGCACAAGTTCTGAAGCAATTCACAAAATTGGTCAAAATCGAGCTCTTTACGTAGCGGCAATTCATAAATTTCGAGCCGTAACTTCAAATTAACGTAGAGAATGATTTATAAGTCGAATTTCTTCGAAATGAAAATTCTTTGGTCCACAATTATAATCGTTTTCCAAGGAAGAAAGAAAATCAAGATTTCATTGAATAGATTTTGAAATATATCCAAAATAATTTTCTAAAACATCACAGTTTTGCAGTTCAGACTCCAGAAAAGGATTTCTTTTAAAAATGATATTTTTAAATGATTAAAAATACGAAATAAATTTTATAAATCTATTAAAATTGTTTGGAAGATATTTGACATGGAAAATATGAATTTTCAATTATTAAAAGTTGTTTAAATCAAATAAGCTTATATAGCATTTTCCGCAGCACTTTTATGCTGCGAATTCTATAACATTTTGAAATACAGTTTTAAACTTAATAGATTTTGATCTACAATGATAATATTTTTCCAACGAAGAAAGAAAGTCGGTAAATGGTTATAATATTCTTTGATCTACAATGATAATATTTTTTGATCTACAATAATAATATTTTTCCAACGAAGAAAGAAAATCAAGATTTCATTAAATAGATTTTGTAACATATCCAAAACCATTTTCTAAAAACATCACGTTTTTGCAGTTCGGAATATAGAAAAGGATTTCTTTTAAAAATGATATTTTTAAATGATTAAAAATATGAAATAAATTTTATAAACCTATTAAAATGGTTTGGAAGAGATTTGGAATGGAGAATATGAATTTTCAATTATTAAAAGTTATTTAAATCAAATAAGCTTATATAGCACTCTCCGCAGCACTTTTATGCTGCGAATTCTATAACCTTTTGAAATACAGTTTTAAACTTAACAATTCTATACTAAATATTTTGTGAATGATTTTTAAAGGAATAATTAAGTAATGTAAAGATATTTTGGTGGTTTTAATAATAATTTCAACAAATGGTTAAGCGGAATTATTTATACCACTTAAACAAAAAGTGAAGAATATTGAATATAATAACGAATTGAAAATGCAGAAACGACTAGTATAATTTTCCCGCCCGTGAGATCTGGGAAGATAAAACAAGGTGTTTAACTAAGGTTAGAGATGGAGCAATTAGTGTCCAGAACTTACCTGGCCTATGTTTTCTCTTCTTAGGCGTGGGGTGGAACAGATCGAACGGAAAATCCAGATGCTCTAAAAAGATCATATTTACGTTTTTCCAAGATAAGAGAAAAGAAACTAATTCTTTGAATGTTAGTTAACCACTTAACATCTTTTATTTGATGATTGGTACGAAGGAACCATGATCGGATTTGGGTGATCCTATCCCAAAAAAAGGGATCAGATTTGGGTGATTCCCAACCGAAAACCCCTTCAAACTAATTTTCCAAGTAAAACATACTAAAGGCAAAGATCGTTGAAGACAAAGATATTCATGATGTTGGATTACTTGCCATTAGTCCCTAGAGGTGAAATTTACCATATCTAAGGTGGCAGTAGTGCCATGTTATGAAAATCTTCGATCTGCAAGAATATGATTTGAAGTTAAGAAGGAAATCTTTGATTAAGATTTAATAAATTGATTTTGGATTGTTTCCCCTAAGTTAAAATTTATAGCTTGAATATAAGAAATCTTTGACTAATATTTAATGAATGATTTGGAAAGGTTTTCCTAAGTAAAAGAGAAAATGATTTGGAATAATTCCAGGATTTAAGAAAGGTTTAAATAAATCAAATGATTTAATAAATGATTCTTAATGATTCCATATACTCTGGAAAAGAAAATGGAATAAATTGAAGAGAATATATCTAAGAAGGATATTTGATTTAAATAAAAGATGAAGCAATTGATTAAAATCCATATATGAACTTAACATCTTTTAAAGCAATGATTGGTTTCGAAGGAACCAGAGTTGGATTTGGATGATTCTTATCCGAAAACCACTTCGAACCAGTTTACATGTTTGGAAAATGAAGATGTTCGAAGACGGAGATATTGAGACGAATAATAATGAAGGACTACTTGTTGATTAATTGGGGATAAACTCCTGATTCACTATATTGTAGTAGTGATCTCTTTGTTTATGAAAAACCTCAAAAAAAAACCACAGGGGCTTCTTATCTAGAAATGGCCGAGGAAAGTTCCTTTGGTTTTGTTCAATCCTAGAATGAACTTTTATGGACGAATATCTGATATTGCATTTCTAAGGCACAACGTTTGACTTTTACAAATGTACATCTGCTTGGTGGCGGAGAAGGCAACTTATCTTAGCTTGACACCCTTCTCTGAAACATACGAGCTCAGAGGTTGTATGTTTGTGGGAGTCAAATAGTAATCAAAGGAATGACAGTGTGGCATTCAAAGTGATGGAAGATGTGTTATGTGAAAAGGTAATCGTAGCCTCGAACCTCATCAACCGAAAATGACCAAAACGGGGTTGGATGCGGCAAAGCTAAGTGGGCCATTCCAATTAGGGTATGATCATCCCTTTCTAGATATGTTTCTTCCCGCTGATGTTCGGGATGTAAATTAATGTGGTTTGCATAATAAAGCACGCTTGGTTAAAGGTCGGTAACGACCGGGGTATGGCATATTCGGTACTATCTAGTTACAGAGGTAGGCTTATCTTGTGCTGGTAGAGGACAGATGTTCTATGCCTCGGAACATCCATCTAGAGGTGTACCCTTCGAAAGGTAGTCCCTTCACTTGGTCATTTGTATGAAAATCCATTCTCTAATAAGAACCTACGATTTTGTTTGAATTGTGTAATGAATAGTCTCGAAATGCTACATGGGTAACCATTTCGGCTAAGATTAATAAGTTCATTTGCAAATGTTTTCAAAGCAATGACAATAGAAATAATTTCAAAGGTTTTGATATATAAATGTTTTAGTTATCACAAGTTAAAAACCCGTCCGTGTTTATGTGTGGGCGCGACCTTACAAGATACTCTTTCTTTCAAAAGATTCTGATATTGACACTGTCATTTGTATTTGAGTTTATCACGCTGGTTTATCAAGCCTGATCCGGGTATTTTCAATACTCAGGTCAGATTGAGTAGTTTCTGTTTAGTTGAAGACGGTTGGCGTTTCCATTGGAGAGCTGAAGACCTTCATCATCGTACGGACATATTATATTATCCGCTGTGGTTTGTTAGTTTTGTTTGATATTTTTTAGCATTTGTAAGGTCATATGTTATAACTATCTAGGCTAAATCAAGGTTAGACTCTGATATTGTATTTTAAAATTTTCCACTGTAGAGATTATTATTGAAATAATATATGTTATTCCATTAGTGTGAGATTCTGTTTTGTCTTTATTTCTTTCTACCTTAATGATCCGTCTTTTCATGCATTTGAGTTAGACATGTGTGATTTATTGTCGATTCAAAGGGTTCGGCTTTCCGAGTCGTTCTTGGTGAACGCGTAAATCACATGATCATCGCTACTCTTTTGAGGAATATGGGAAAGCATCAATATTTAATTTCATTTGTTGCTCTTCTGGAATTCATATCCCTTATATTTTTCATGAGATACTCTTAGGGGTTTGTGTTTTCGAAATACATCGCCATAGTTGGCATATTGAATCTCTTGGGATATTCTGAAAATTGAATGGCTTCAGTGAATGGGATTCATCTAGGGGAAATGCTTCAATCATCATTACTCCAGTCTTTTCTCAGGATATGGTTGTTTTTAGTGATTATAAATGTTGTATGCATGATTGTCCAATGTGTGATGGACTTGTGATAATTTACTTACTCCGACCCGAGAAAATTTTCTATTTGCTTGGTGTCGGTCCCTAGTTTGCTTCGAGTTGCTGAATTTGAAGTAATGGTTGGTGATAAACGGTGATCAGAGTCATACATGTGTTTGCTTGGAGAAAATCTAGGTTTTACCCAAGTTTGACCTTGGGCCGAACTTCTTGGGTTTGCTTCGTGTCGAATGGGTGACTAAATCAGGCTCGACTTTGATGATGGATAGTTATACTTTAAGATGACATAATAAGCAGCATAGGGCGATCGTCACACAAGCCAACGTATCACAACCGACAACCCGGCATTTGGAGGCTGGTCAGTTGAGAGCAGTAGTAATCTACCGTAGAAGCCTGATCAAGTAACCAATCCCAGTTCGCGTCATATCATCTTGGTTTTCCAGCTTTTGGGTGTACCGTTTGATTAGCAATTCCTTGTCCATCCCTTGGCGGTAATTCAGCACCTGCCACTTGATCCCCTATGCCTTGGTCAGTCAAAGGATGTAAGGGAAACCGATAGAACACATCGTCTTTAAGTTAAGTTCCAAATCCAGAATGTGGGGACACTGCATTGCGGCATGGGTTCGGGTGCCATGGCACGTGAAAAGTTTTTTTAGAGCTATTTTTTTAAATATGGATCATACCCAATCTATTTTTTAAAAATATGGATCATACCCGATCCATATAGAGATCGGCTGAATTGCCATGGTGAGGATCTGGTGGTATAGGGTTCTATTCTGGACGAACGTGACATTAGGATTGGCAGTGGATAGACCGATCATATGAGAGACGGTAATATGGAGGGATCAGTCATATGGAGCGATCGGTATACGAGGGATCGGTAATATAGAGGGATGGTAATATGGAGGGATCGATCATTTTTGCTAAGGGATGGGTATATATACCTTACAGAGGGATCGGTATATATACCTTGTAGAGGGATCAGTATATATACCTTTCGGAGCAATCGGTATAGATGTTGGAGGGATCAGTATTGACATCTTTAGAGAGATCGGTATTGAACATGTATTTATATTTAGGATTCCGTTGAATTGGCTCAGTGAGGGTTCGATCATTTAGGCTAAGGGATCAGTTGCAACTGAGATTGGAGTGATCGACCATCTCGGCTTTAAGAGTGGGATTGTCCATTTTGAGTGGTAAGCCATTTTGGCCTTGAGAGAGGGATCAGCCATTTTGGCCAGCTTGAATGCAAACTTCAGCATCTGATCCCATAAACTTGCATACATGAGTGAATCTGATACCTTCCATATGGACATGAACACATGAACAACTCCAAATACGCACATTATCATAATCAAATCCTCCAAAAAAGGGGAAGTAGTCTTAGTTCCTCTAACCAAGGCTGTCAGCTTCCTTTACATTTCCTTCAAATATGAGTAGAATAGAAAGTTTGTAGTCTAATAATTGGATCTATCTTATGAATATGGGAATCCACAAGTAGATGATGAGATCCAATCAAGTTGAGAAATCGATTCTCAGTGAAAGCACCGAAATGTTGATGCCAAAAATGGCCATCAACACCCAATTGAATCTAATAGAGATAAAATATAGAATGAAACTAATAGAGAAAATATCATAAATGAACATTCAGATTTTTATGGTGGTTCAACAACCTTGTCTTACATCCACTTCATATTTTTATTGAATTTTCACTTGAACTACAAGAATATTTGGATCAGCTAGGATCCATTAGTACAAAAGTGAATAATAAAAATTGTAGAGCCTCGGCAGAGAACGTAGGATCCCTTTTCTGACGCCATTCTTGTTGTATTTATAGGGGAAGGCATGCACAAATCAGACTGAAATTTTGCAGAAGGTTGGGGAAACCAAGACGAGGCCACCTAAAAATTTCCAAGAACATCGGGGTCCCACAATAGGGACCAGTATCGATCCCTTTTTAGTGTGTCTGAATGGGTCGCGATCCTTATGGAGGGTGCCTCATGATGTTAGCTACCTGCTCCTTAAATTTCATGTAATTTCGATGTACAATTTGTAGGATATCGCATTTTCCATGAAGTAGTGTTGCTTGAATTCTAATTTCTTTCAATCCCTCTAAAGGGAGTTATTGTGATCCCTCTAACTTTCTCCAATTGGAATGAGATCCATACGGGGCATTCCACATGTTGTAGTAAGCTTGTACTCTAAGTTTCATGTTGACAGCATGTGTAGATTTTGAGTTATTGACCAATCATCGGTGCATAATTAAGTTGTGGAATTGATACGATATGATCTAGCATGTAGAATATGAATCATACCCGATCCATCTTCAGTGAGTAGTGAGCTTTCATGCTTCTGGTTCATACTATCATCTATGCTTGATTTTTTGACCTCACAATCATTGCTCTAACATACTGGTCTTGATCATAGTCGAGTCCAACTTGTCTATTCAATTCGGATATAGCCGGATCAAAATGCCAGATAACACTGGTATAACCCGAAATAAATGATGAAACCTTTTCATGTTTTCCCTTTTTAGGTAAAGTGAAATTATTGAAATTTTTTAAGTTATTTTATGGACACATGTAACCTATGCATTAGGATTGTATGGTATGTACATCATGATATTATATATTGTCTGATAGTTTTCATTTGTTAAAATGAAATGGGATTTTCGACGATTTTTGGACAGTTGGAAACTTCTAAATCATTATAAAATTTAAAACTAAGTGCTTTGTGTGAAAATATAAAAGATGAGTTTATATAACACTTGAATTGAGAAAGTAGTAAGTTAAAACAAGTTTAAGATTTGTTGAACAAACCTGTTAAGTAAAATGAATTTGATATTTTGTATATACTCCTACGATATCATGGAGTATTATACGAATATGAACTTAAGTTATAACTATTTATAAACTTGAAGTTATGTTTTATGAAATGGTTTAAAAATGATTTTAGTATTGAATGAAATAATATTAGTGTAAATAAATGCGATAAAAGATATTGGCATAGTTAAGAAACCAATAAGACAAAATACGTAAGCTATACATAGATCATTTTATTCGCATGATTGTTCTTGATTTCATATTTGAATACATGATTTCAAGGTAGTTTGCATTGGTCCGAATAAGGATTTTTCACTAGATTCTTAACGGCGAACACTTGATACAGATTCTTGATATGATCCTAAAGTTTTCTATCAGTGTATATGGCTATGTAAGGAGAATGGAGGTTTCTAAACAAGAAACCTGATCAGAGTCCAAACTAGAAAGGTCAAGTGATCTATACTAGTTTGGAAGTGAAATTTATGTGATTGAGCAAGTGATCAGAATTGATATTGTGCACAGATGGCTCATGTGCGTCACATGGGCTTTGATATATTTGCATACTATGTTTGTGAAGGAGAGTTTGATGACGACTCTTCGATTTGATATAAGGTAGCATGAATAGTCTACTAAGTAATAACCTTAGGCTGCTGAGCGCAAGGTATGCTTAGTAGATTGTTTATGATCCTTGTCCGATGAGAGGATTTTGAACTTGAGAAAACCATGAGTTTTGTCTGCCGAGTGATTTTGAATACCATTAAGCACTACTATAGGATTGTTTCTTTGGTTGCTCATATCAGAATTTCGAGGATGAAATATTCTAAATGGGGGATAATGTAACGACATGAAATTTTGAACGCTTCGTATTTAAATATTTGAATTTTGGATTAAATGTTACTAAAATGTATAATAAGCTTTTTAAATGGGTGATGTCATCAAAGATATTTAAGAAATGACCTTTTGCGGTAGTACCTAACTTTTAAGTAAAACAAAGAGAGGTATAAAATTAACATGTGAGAAGAAGGCTACTTTGTGGCCTTTCATGGAGGGTAAGAGTTGTTTACGATCTCTTGTAAAACTTATATAATGAGAGGCATACCACATATAATAAGTCACTAATTCACTAAGCTTTTGATGGTGTACGAGAATTAAAAATGGTGAAAGTGCTTAATTATTTTCTAACATTTTCTAGTCTTGACCAAATCATCTCTAATCTCTTTTAAACTTTGGATTTGGGCCTAAAACATCATGGGAGGCATGATTAGCAGGTAAGAAGTGGGAGAAGGCAAGAGGAAGAGGTGGATCTAGGAGGGGTTGTGAGCATGGAGGGGGATGGAGGTGGTTGCTTTTTTTTGAAAGTGCTAAAGGTTAGATCTTTAGTCTTTTGGTGATGGTGGGTGGTGGTTCTTTGCTCTTGTGGCATTGTGCTTCGATTTGGAATGGATCTGAGTTATCACACTATCTTATAAGTATACATTGTGTATATATATGTTGTGTGCAATGCATAATAATTAAAGTGACATTAACTAAGTAAAGTTATAAACTTTGGACCACTCTTGCTTTTGAAAGCAAGTGATAATTTTATATTGTGTAAAATCATGTCTATTACCCACTTAAACATGTGATGTGGCCTTGACTTGATGTATAAATAGTTGTTTAATTTATGTATTAAGTTAAAGTCGGTTTGAAAGTGTTCGAAGTGAGAATTGTCGTTATAAATGCACTTCTGAATCCCTTGTTTACGGGAATTTTTTTAAATGAATGGAAAGAGATTCTTAGGGGTTTCTTTCCATTGTATTTAAGTACCATAATGGCACTAATTGCTGTAAAAATTTCAAATCTTAAATCATTTATTAAGGTGGCTAAAACTAGTTACAAAGATCGTGTTTTTCAATTTGTTCTTTAACAAGGACTTTTAACAGCATTTATAAATGTTGTATTAAGTCGCTTATGGTTTTAAGCATTTAAAAATGATATTTAAATTTTGTATTTTTCTTTAATCTTTCTAGAGATGTATTCAAACATGTTTTGAAGTATATTAAAGTTTTTTAAAAGTTTAAATATAATTTTAATAAGTACGGAATAGTAAAGAAGAGATTTAACACTTAAAGCCGACGAGGTAGACTTCTCTCTTCCTGAGAACTTAGATTGATGCCGAGTAAAGACAGAGCAATAGAGCTCTAACCTGCCGGTATTCCCTTTTGAACAAAGAATAGTTAAGTTGGAATATTGAAAACGTATTAATCTTGTTGTTTAATACTTGTATAAAAGGTGATTAACTTTGGTGAACGCTAAAAATCAATGAAGTAGGCTTGTCTATTTCTGGGAGTTAAGATTGATGTCGAGTCGAGACAGAGAATAGAAGTCTAACCTATTGGGCTCTCCTCTTGAACGAGAAATAGTTAAGTTGGGAATGTCGAAAATGGGTTTGTCATGTTGTTTGTTACTTATTTATGGAAATCATTAATACTTTACTTAACACTAAAAGCCGGCGAGTACGCTTGTCTATTTGTGAGATTCAAGAATGAAGTGTCTAGGCTAGGCTTTGATGCGACCAGTGCTCTAACTTACTGGCTTCACTCTTGGCCGAAGAATGGTTAAGTTGAAATGTCAAAAATGAGTAAGTATGCTAACATTGATTTGTACAAGTAATTGTTTTGACTAGATAATTGATTAGTCGACTATCGAACTTAACTAGAAAAGATAAGCATGAGTGAAATTTTTTTGGGTTTGTTGTGACAATGTGTTAATTATATTTGTCTTTAACCTGAGTGTAAATATATCTTTAAAAGAACGTTTTAAAGAAAAACACAAGTGAAATGGTTTTGTGTTTGTAGTGACAATGTTTAAGTAACATTAGTCTTAAACCTTTTGAATGGATATGTGAAGGTACATAGATCCTTTGGATAATTTAAAGTAAATTATAAGTATGGAATCCTTTGGAGAATAAGATGGAAAAAGTAAAGGTTTAAAATAAGAAATCTTTTTTATGATTTGTGAATATACTTATACCATTGAGATAAGTATATGAATACTTTTTGAAGTATTGAAAGAGTACAAATGAAAAAATTAATAAATAAATTTTATTTGATAAAATAAGTTTAACTAATAAAAGAGGTTTTAATTAATACAAGATTAATTAAACAAAAAAGGGTTAGAAGTTGCTTATGTAACTTTATCGTGCTTTGTGTGACTGGTTCATGCTTTGTATGTTTACTCATTTATAGAAAACAGTTAGTCATATACTTAGCACTAAAAGCCGATGAAGTAGGCATGTCTATCTGTGGGAATTAAGACTGATGTTCGAGTAGGGATATGAGCAATAGGGTTGTAACCTATCGGCTTCACTCTTGACCAAGGGATAGTGTGTGACGACCCGGAATTTTGAGCAATATCAATTTAATAATCTTTGTTAATAATTAAATTAATTTGATCATTTTACATTATAATTGACAAGTTAAATTCTTTTAAAGGCTGATAATAATAATCTGTTAATATCTATTAACATTTTTCTTAACAATATAAAATTTGGAAAATTTAATTCTTTTGAAAATTTATAATATTTTAATTTGGAAATATTTATTTTAGAAATTTAAATTGGTAAGAATTATTTTTCAAAAACTAATCAAAATATTTTCTATTTATGATATATATATATATATATATATTGATATATCTTGTAAATAGGAAGTTTTAATGTAATAAAACTTTATATTCAAATTGTAATATATATGAATGTATATATTATGATTTGTTTTGTGTATTAAAATTTAATATAGTAATTATCAAAAATAGTGTGTTTTTCCATTTGAAATATGTATATATTTTTATATATATTAGAAATGGAAATTGTATTGATTTGAATTTAATAAGAATTTTCAAACTTTAACACATATATAGTTTGTAATTTGAAATGTTAATTTGACTTAATACCTTTGAAAGTAATATTTGAGATTTAAATTTCTATAACAAAATTAATCTCTTATTTAATATAGACACATATATATATTTTGTACTTATGTTTTAAATAAGATTTAAATTAAAGGTTCATTTGTTTTAATAGTCTTTCATTTTAATTTTATCATAAGATAAATTATGCTAAAATTTTACATAAAAAGTTAAATAAAATTCTCAAATCTATAAATATATGTTATATTAAATTGGATCTAAAATATAAGTTATTTATAAATGCCTATATGAATTGCTTTTGAAATACTTATTAAAGTCTAAAGTTTATTTTTATAGGATAAAACATTTTATAATTATCTGAATATTACATACATACATTGTATATAGCTTAAATAACTTATTAAAAAGAAAATAACATTTTAAACATCAATAAAACATTAGAGAATAGCATTTGTAAATATGAATTAAACATAACAACACTTGTAAATTTTTAAAAATGGGTTAAAGACAATTGTAAATTAGTATGTATAGGTGTAAGCTAATAAGGATATAAGGTAGACAAATGTCATCCACTTGATATTTTAATTTAAATATTTAAGTTGTAAAAATTAAAAGTAGAAATTACATTCTTCTTTCAGCAATTTAATGCAAACAAGGATCAATAAAAAAATCTGTGGAATCTGAAACAAGGTAGAAATCTGGAATTTCAAATCTTCAAATACAAACAAGAAAATCAGTTTCAACATGTGATGACCCGGGAATTTTAAAAAGTAAATTGGAATAATTAATCGATTTTAAAATATTTAAAGGTTAACTTTAACTTGAATTCCAAATATAAATATTTATTTGGTAATTAAATTACTGAATTATATAGTTTAAATATTTAATCATATAATTTAAAATTGGGAAAAACACTGAATCTGGAATTTCTAAGCCTGTTTAAAATAATTTGAAGGCTTATGAAATTTATATTGAAAAGCACTGAAGGTAGTGAAAGTGTTAAAATTTATTTTAAAGGTAATTTGCGCAATTTTAATAATATATCGTTTAAATTGGAATTTAAAAATAGCCTTCCGAGGCATAGTCTCGGAATTCGACGAAACCAGTCCCATTTGATCCGTAATAGTTAGCTATTATCGGATTTCAATACTCGAAGCGTTTGGATTTACCGTTTGCTCGTACGGATGAGAAACTCGTTGAAATTAAAAGTGATAATTTAATATTTTAAATCGATTTAAAAGGCTAACTTCCTCATACGATCAAATTAGCCTCTGGAACGCGTTCCATTGTGTTCAGGATGGGGGTAAAACCTTATAATCGCCTAGTGGAATTCCTTGAGAGAAGTTTGAAATGTTAAATGGCAATTAACGAGGCTTTTTGGAAGTTTTGTAATTTAATTTGTTTTTTTTATTAAATCAACAAGGCAAGGATATTTTAGTGAATAAGCGTACGAAGGAAGCTTTCCCCAAATTGATATTTTATCTTCGTTTCTCCTCTCTAATCTTGGAACAAAAATTCCAACTTCACGAAATAAAAAATAAAAATGGTGATCACATCCACCCCTTCGTTCCTTCAAATTCATTTTTCATGCCCCTTGCTTTTCTTCGGCCCTGGTTCAAAATCGAAAGGGAAGAAATTAATTACATCATTGGCCGAGGCCGTTAAAAAAAAAACCCTAAACTCTCGTTCAAAATTTTGGAATGGCCGCTAGCCTTGAGATATGGGTTGCGATGTGTTTGTGGGCAAAGAATTGGGGGTCGCGAACATCAATCTGGAGGCGACAGGCAATGCACGACAAGGCGAGAGCGTGTTGTGTTGGCGCGGCGACGTGAAGGTTTCGGCATGGGTGTCGCCGTCTCTGGTTTCAATCGTGAAAGGAAATTGCAATTGGATGTGGTGTTTTGGTTCGACGATTTGAATATAGGTTGCAAAGTTGTAATTACGAATTTCAGAGAGGCGACGGTCGCTGTTTCAGGTGGAGGCGACGCTGGTTTCGATGATGTCGAATTAAGGGTTTCGATTGGTGGGTTTTGGTTGCGGTGATGGATTTGGTTGTCGACTTCGAGTAGTCTGGTGTCGTGGCTGCTGGAGTCACCGCGGGCTCGAATGGAAGAGGAGTCGGCGGCGGTTGAGGAGGAAGTCCGATGGTGCCTGAGTTTGGGTTGTTCTGATAGCAGTGAGGTATTATTCACTTTAGTTTCTGATTTAATAATCATTTATTCACTTATGGATTTTAAATATATACACATATAGGATGGTGGTTTCAGATATAATTATAGCTTTGTTTACTGTTAATTAAAGGAAGAAACTTTAAATCATATTTTTATTGTATATATATAAATTACTTGTTTATCAACTTAATTTAAATTAATTACTAAAGATTATTTAAGGGAAAATTTGGTTTAATTAAACTATTTAGATTAAATAACTAAATGGCAATTTACTTTTCGATTAGTTCAAATGCTAATAAATTGTTTATTCAAGGTAAAAACCGGGAAACCAAGTCGAAATTGAACTGGACTGCAAATCAAATTTCAAAGGTGAGTAATCTCACGCCCTGGAATTTATTTAAATTTAAATGGTTAAATTTAAATAATTGGATGAATGATTGAATTGTTTGGATGTGTACCTATGATCTAGTGATTTTAGATTTGGTTGTTCCTCGAGTTAATTGTGGTTTGACTCGAGATATTTGGGCTTTAAATGGTTTTTAAATTTAAAGCATAAATGGGAAAATGGTTCTGTTTAAAATCAAATAGGGTTTAATTATTGATGATTCATTTAATAGGTAAGATAATTTAAATGAAAATTCACTAATTAAATTAATTAATGATTTGGGTTAATTAATTAAGTTCATATTAATTTGGAACGATCATTTGATGGTTTAATAAGTAATTACTTAATGTAGTTAATAAAATAAAATTACTGGAGTGATAAAACGAGAGATAAATTAAGATAATTCAATTAAGGATAATTGATTCATTTAATGAAGTAAATGAAAGGGTAGATAATCACAGGTTGAGATAAATCAAGAAAAATTAATGTTTGTGGTTCAATTTATGATTAATTATTAGATATAATTAATTTAGCTGAGGATGGATCGAAATATAATTGGAAATCATATGCTTATAAAATTTATGTTGTAATTAAGATTGGTAAATTGGAATTTGTTAATCCATAACAAGTGATGTATAAAGACTTAATTAATATAAGTACTTAAGAATTAATTTAATTAATATAGTTAATAAATTCATGAAGAAAATTGTGATGACTTATCGATTTTGGTTCAGTATAATTAATATTGGAAAGTTGATTAAAGATAGATGCTTGAATGGATTTGAAGGAAAATTAATTCGGGGTGATTAATTAAGATGAATATTGCAGGGATGATTGAATCATTTGATTTGAATTAAGTAATTGACAGGGTAAAGAATCTAAGTGATTGGAGGTTAGAAATTTAATTAGAATCAATTGAATTAATTTGGAAGCGATAAAATTTGCTTATGAATGATTGATTGGTATTGGACGCTTTGAATGAGTTGATATCTCTGATATGAGATGTTGTGTTTATCATTTGGGTAACTTGGGATAGGTTGGTATGAGACTCGAAGAGGCCGGGATCGGGTATTTGGAGATACCCGAAACCACTTCGAATTTTTATAAATTGATTTAAGAAATCAATAGGCAGGAATGACATGATTTAAGTCAACTGGATTATTTTATCTAAGATTGGTACTTAGAAATTTATATGTAAAATAAGTGTTGTCTCTAGCAAATTGTGAATTGGTTAGATTGATATAAGTTACCCCGGGTTTATATAAGTTGATTGCTTTGGTGTTCCTTGTTAGTTGGGTTTACTCACGCTGGTTTCCAGCCTGACCCGGGTGTTACTTTGGTGTAATGCTCGGGTCAGACCGAGTATTACAGATTTCCAGGTTAGGACGTTCTGGAGCTCAGGAGGCGAACTAGATGGCAATATCGTATAAAGTAGTCCGCTGTATTTATATTATTGTTAGTATGAGACTTGATAATTGTAAATATTCAGTGACTATATATAATGTGAAACTCTGATGTATATTAAATGTAATCGATAGATATAATATTCTTTTGTAAACTGTTATTATTTATTATATTTTATCCGCTGCGATTGTGAGATGTTCGGTGTTTTTGATCTTCTTCTTCTGTCTCTTTCTTCTTTTTCATAACTATCTGGAATTTTCGGGTTAGAAAATTTCGGGTCGTTACATTTGGTATCAGAGCCGAAAGGTTAAAGCGAGAACCTTGGCTCTGGTGGGGATTACTCATTAAATAGAGTCTGTAGTACTCTAGAATTAGTTGAGTGTATATATATGAGCGCGTACTTGTTATTTTCTTATATAAAGGTTTTAAATGGTTTTATATAAAAGTATATTTTGATATATATAAAACAATATTTCCTTCTAATAAATATTAAGGTGATTGGATGTTAAATTATTGGAATTAAGTTAAGAAGGACTATAATATAACCAAATTAAATTTAAAATTAATTAAAAATGAAATTCTAGAATTAGAACTCAGAAATTAGAATTGTTTGAAACTTTAAATGAACAAAGTTAAATTTGGTTTAAAAAGGTTAAAACAATCTTTGAGAATTTAACTCGAATTAAATAATTCGAGATGGTTTAAATTTGAAGTTGGAATTGAACTCATTCAAATTGAATCCGATTTGAATTAATTGGATTTGGGATTGAAGATGTATAAGTTCAAAAATTTTAATGGAAGATTTGAATTGGATTGAATTGAAATGTTTGAAATTGAAGTGGGTTCAATTGAATGGATACTAGTCCAAAGTAATTAGAATAATCTTGGAATTGTAATTAAAGTGGAATTGATTAAAAACAAAAAAAAAAGAATTTGAAATATAGATTGTAAATGTAATTTATAAATTGAAATAAACTTCATAAATAAATGAGATTATAATTTGGAATAGAATTCTAGAGAATATTTGAAAAGAAAGTAGGATGAAAATTCCAGAGTAATTGTAACAACCCGCATATTTATCGATTATATATTTAAATATTTTATTTAAATATTTTATCGTTAGTCGGATTTTGGTCCGAAAAGCTACTTTTTGCATATGGTCGAATTAGGACTCGGGACCACTCCCATTGAGTTTAAAATGCCGTTTGCGACCTTTTTGAGCATAAGCTTCGATATGTTTGGAGAAAGTTGATTTTTGCTACTTTTCACTTTGGATTTGGTTTTGGGCTCAGCCCTATGTTTTAACTTATGCTCAAATCTGAGCCACTCTTCCCCATTCACCCTCATTCTCTTCTTTTTTCAGTTTTCTTAGCATTAATGATGGGAGAGATTGGAAATTAAAACTCCAAAACCCTAGTTCCTCTTGGAACTTCAAATTCCTAGCTCCAAATTCAAGAGAACCCATTGGTAAGCTTCTTCTTCTTCTTCTTCTCCAACTTATTCTCTTACCAATTTCAGAAATTCCTAAACCTAATTTTGGGAATGTTCTTGTTGTTGAGCATAGATTCAAGCTCATTTGGGTTGTGTTGAAGAGAGGTTGATTCTCCATTTGCTTTCAAGCTTCTTCTTGGTTGATTTTGTTTAAAGGTGAGATTTTTATCTCACATCTATGACTATAAGTATCTTTGGTTGTTAGGTATGAATTCCTAACAATTATTCATGTGCAATTGCATTTGATTTGGATTAGATTTGTAAATATTCCAATTTTTGGTGTTTGAAGCAAATTCTATAAAAATCATAACTTTGATGTTTGATCATGCTTTAGTAGGTGTTTCGGAGAGCCTATAAGGCCGGGTTGTCGCTAGGCATAAATCCTTAGTCGTCGTTGCTCGTCCGATCGCTCCCGATACGTTTTGGCCACTTTGGCCTAGGCAAATTGTTGCCTAGACCAGGTGACCAGACGTCTGGTGACCAAGTCCAGACGTCTGGTTTGGACCTGGAAAGTAAAAATGTATGCACGCATGTTATAAAAAAAAGCCAGAGACTATTTTCAGATGTCTGAACCATCAAACCAGACGTCTGGATATGTCTCAGACGTCTGACTTGAGGTTTCAGACGTCTGAGTGTTCTCTGGGTTATTTCCAGAGAACAAATCCAGACGTCTGGATTCCAAATCAGACGTCTGGAAATGTTTATTTTTGCCTATTCAGGCTGTTTTGTGTGAATTTCCATTGTTTATCGATTTTAGCGATCCTATTAATCGTTATCACTTGTTGTCGACTTTGATGACTTTTTTTATGGATCTTTTTGGAAATATCCATTTCTATGGATTTGGTATCGATTTCTTTGGATTTTATTCACGTCTTCGAATGTGAATTTTAGTGATTGATTGTTCTACAATCATTTTTGTGATTTGTCACTTTAAAAATATAAAGGTTTCAATACTAGTATTAAATATCAAAACTTCTTCATCAAAACAATTTCAACTATATTTTCAATATCAAAGCTCATTTTTCTCAAACCGTTTTCCAATCCACTAGTATATACAAACCTTTACCTCACTCGTATGAGAAATCTAATTAAACGGCTTAGTAAAACAAGTGGTATGAAACGCTTGCGTTTACTTGTTCGGTTAATTCTTGGACTTGTTCGATTGAATCTCTTGTGACAATTTTCTAGTGGAAACTTACAATTTGTTCGTAAATATTTAAGTTAAGCTAGTGGTTATGGGACATGATGCTAAACTCATATATTTACTAGCTTAGTGTAATTGACACTTCTTGATGATCATGATGATCATCTTTGTGATTTAGACTAGCAATGTGCGATGTCTCTTTGTCTGCGAGGGAGACTAAACCCCGTTTTGTGGAGTTTCGACTCAATTTGGTGGGGTAGCGACCCATGGTCTTCGGGCCGTTTGTGGAGCTTCTGCTCAATTTGTGATGGTTAGCAACCATGGAATTAGCATTCCGTTTGTGATACACGTGTTGGTGGGCTTTATGCTCCCGTTTGTGATAGGCCTCCCTCCTTTGTGATTTCTGGATTTCTTGAGATGATTTCTATAATTTGTGTTTCACCAATTTTCGTGATTTCCATTGATAAGTTTTATCAATATTTGTGCATTGGTGAATTTGTGTGTCATTGACTTTTGTGATTGACATTGATATTATTGTCAATATTTGTGGATTGGTGAATTTGTGTGTCATTGACTTTTGTGATTGACATTGATATTATTGTCAATATTTGTGCATTGGTGAATTTGTGTGTCATTGACTTTTGTGATTGACATTGATATTATTGTCAATATTTGTGCATTGGTGAATTTGTGTGTCATTGACTTTTGTGATTGACGTTGATATTATCGTCAATATTTGTGGTTTGGTGAACGAAATAAGGAGTATGACATTTCTTTGATTCTTGTGTAGATTTGGTGATATTGATTAATCTCTTGTTGATTTTCAATTACTTATATATATCACAGCTTGGCATAGTGATTATTATGTGTTTAGTCATATCTCTTATTCTATATCGTTTCACCTGATATTTATAGCTAGACTGATCCGTTTATTATTTTCTTATTAAATAATACTCGGGTTAGACCGAGATGTTACATGTGCTTCTGCTTGACTTCTCTCTTGGGATTGATTCCTCTAACTTTTGGTTAACTACTTAGATTAGTAGTTTGTTTGTATACATTTGAGATATAGACTCCATAATGTATACTTATTCTTTTGTGTAGTTCATGTAACTATTCTTTTGTGATATTGTGGATCTTTTTAGACCACTACTCTGATATACACTTTCATGTGTAATGTTCATATCTATTTTCGCCTTTGTGATATGAATTGTCTGTGACTGATTTGTGTTATGTTTATTTCTATATTTGTTTCCGAAGACCTTTATAGCCACTGTGTAGTAGCTTTGAGTTTGTGTCGATATGTCGGATTACCTCTTGAGATGAAAAGTCATATTTTTATCCGGTATATCGGTACTCGCACAAAGCAATTATACAGATGGTCGCTCCTCAACAGCCTTATTCTCCGTGCTAGTTGACAGCATTCACAGTAATGTTCTTGGTTAGCGTGGGTATAGAGGTGGGGCGTCACAGTAATGTTAAATTATGAATTGGATGGATTGGGAATTTGAAATTTTTGGGAGAATCTAAAATTCCTTTGGGTTGAAAGTGGTTTCCAAAGGTTTTGGAGAAATAATAGCATTATTTCAAAAATATTTTTGTGTTGAATTTGAAATTTGGGAGATTTGAAATAAAAAATATTTGGAAATGTTTTTAAAGGAGATAAAAGCATTTAACTCTTTCGGTCACTGGGAAATAACGTCGGTGATGACTGCAGCATCATCGATGTTCATTTTCGAGTTTCTAGAAGAGAAATTGCTACCAAATTGTTTTAAATAGGAATTTTTTGTGAACTGGGTTTAGTTTTGAAATTCAAAGGGATGAATGAATTTGCCAAAGAATTTTGAAAATTTTGTTTAAACTCTGGGATCTTGATTAAAATGTTTCTGGAATAATAAAAATTATATTGCCTAGATAAAATGTATAATGACGAGGTAAAAGCAAAATGTGAATGTAATTGATTATAAATAGAAGATGTAAAATTGAAATTATACTTAAAGTTGTACAAATTTAAAGATTAAATGGAATTTGATTTGAAATTAGAAAGGAGTTGTGAATTAATTCAATTTGAATTGGGAATGAATCAAGTCCAATGGAAATTGGAGTAAATTAAATTAGAATTGGGTCAATTTAAATGGAGTGGAACTTTAAATTGGATTGTTGGGGAAGTGAACAGTTTTGATTCTAGACCATTTTCAATGTAAATTGTTTTAATATAAATAGTTTTAAATATATTTTCTTATCTATTTACTATACAACTTTCTTTTTAAAACCTAAACTATTTTATACTGGTTTTGCCACTACTCTTGGAACTCTTTACCTATTTTACAACTATTTTATACACTAATTACTAATTTTCAACTAAGTTACGAATTAATTTCTATTTTACAACTATTTCGCAATTATTTAAGATTTCTATAACTATTTAACTATTTTCCAACTCTTTTACAATTAGTCAATTATTCTATAACTATTTTGCAAACTATTGATTATTTTTCAACTACTTATCTATTTTCAAATTTTCAAGCTATTTCCTAAATATAAACTAGTCGGAGTTCAAACTATTATTGATTAAATACCCAACTGGGATAAGAATTGAGGTAATAATCCAAATGAGGATTAAGGCTAAGGTGAATAAGTGAATGGAAATTTAAGTGAATGTGAATAAAAAGGAAATTGATATTGGAAAGAGTAATCAAATGTGAATATTTGATTTTGGGTAAACAAAGTTATCTCTTTGTTATATATTCTTCCCTTGTTGAATCTATTGTGGGAAGAAAAAGGATTTTGGAAGTGTTTGAAGTATAAAAGGAATTCTATACGAGTTTAAAGTGATCCAAGGTTTTAAAAGTTATATATACCTGTGTATATATATAAAGGGTCTTATGAGGATTTTGGAAAAGGTTTTGGGAACGTTTGGATTTGGAAAGGCTTTTGATTTTTGGGTAAAATCAATATTGAATTTGAAAAGCCTAGTTTAAGAATTATCGATTTTGGGATAATCGATTTTGTGTAAAGGAGCTTTGATAAAATTCATACTAGGTGTATGATTTGAAAGATACTATATGTGTATTGTATAAAGTGTTTTGATGATAGCTCTGGGGAAAAAGGCGCTCCCTTGGAATGGACTTCTCAGGAGTGCCACCGGGTGGTGTTGCCTTGAGCCCCAAGGGGGGGTTCTAAAGTTGATCCTGTGAGGAGTCCGGACAAAACTAGTTCCTGAGGATTATGAGTTAAGTTTACCATAGCGTAAGTCGTGTGTGCCGCGGAGAGCCAACAGTTACATGGACTTTTGTTGTGACTGCAACGTAACCCAGGATGTAACTGCGACCTATGGTAACATTGCGAAAGTCGTGTGTGCCGCTGAGAGCCAACAGTCTGCGTTTGAGTTTATCTCGGTAGACTGCGACCCATGTAGGAGTGGAGAAGTTTCATTTCGACAGCGAAAAACAGAGTGCCGCGGAGAGCCTGCAGTTACATGGACTTTTGCTGCGACTGCAACGTAACCCTGGTATGTAACTGTGACCATGGAATGGGGGTGATGATTTCCAGAGCATCCTCACTAAAAAATATTTCCTCTATTTTCAAAATTGTTTTCTATATTTCAATAAAATTGTTTTCCAAGTATTTTCACTGGGTGTTGAAAACGGGTTTACCAAGTACTTATAGATTTTCGGTTCTGCGCCTGATCAACGTATGACTGAATTTCTGTGAGAACAAGGATGGACTGGTTGAGACATCGAGTTATAAGAAATATTTTTATAAAAAGCTATTTTAATGGTATTGTCTAAATTTGAAGGCATTCCTAAATTTTAAAGTAAAAAGGGGATTTCAAACTGGAATTATAAAATAAAATTGGACTCGGGAAATTTCAATGAAGCGATTCTTTGAAATTAAATCACATATTGATTTGAAAGTTGGAAGTAAGCTAATTAACAAAAAATTACATGATGGAGCATGTTAATAAAAGTTAACTTTGGTTAATAAATGTATTGTAAGTTGATAATGAAGTTTGGAAATGAATACGAACTATAAATAGAATTCGACTTGGATTTGGTAATGAATTAAATAAGTGGTGTTGTAAAAAAATAAAATAAAGTTGGCTTGAAAGGGTGATGGTTTGACTTGCAAATAAAATTCAAGTGATTTGAATAATGTATAGTGTAATTTGCAAGTAAATTGTGATAAAATGGAAGTGTTGTTGAATGAAATAAAAGCGAATTATAATAGAAATGGTTTGGGTTGCGCACAAAACCCAAGTGAATAAAAATAAATTGAGAATGACCATGTATTAATAAAATAAATTCGAAATAAACAAGTGAATTAAAATTTTTAATGGGATCACTGGAATTATATAATAAATGGATGAAGCCTGATGAATAAAAAAAAATTGAATCAAACTTTAATTGGAATTGGATTATCAGACTGGACTTAAGTTCGGTGGCATATGTGCCCGGATATTGTTTTGTTAAATTGAGAAGGTGGATTAAATTTACAATGAAGGAGATGGGCTAACTGAATTAAATGGAATTTGATTTAATGAGAATCAAATTTAATGGAAGTGAACTTAAGTTGATGTTGGAATAAATTAAGGTAATTAACTTAAGTTTAAAGTTTATGGAAGCTTGGCTTTGAATAAGGATAAAAGCCTATTAAATTAAAGCTTGGATAAAATTAATTTGGAAATGGTTATAAATTTAGAAATATTGAATATGCTAAGCTTAATAAATAGTTTGAATGAAGTCAATAAGGTGATGAAATGAAATGCGTATGTATGGTTGGTGAATAAATTAAAATGGAATTGAATTAAATAAAACTGAGTTGGAATCAATTTTAATTGGTTATAAAACTTAAACAATTAATTATTCACATAGATATTATCAAATTGCGTAGAAATGGTTATCGTTTAACGTAAGCGAGATTTAATCAAATTAAATGCTATGAATTAGTGGAAGCGATATAATTGATTTTTGAATCAATTGAAGTGAATATGAGATTGTTTCGCTTAAAATGAGTTGAATGCAAGTAATTGTGTGTAAACCATTAAAATTGAATGAAAAGGGCATATAAATTTGGTTGGAAACAATTAGATGTGCTTTAAAACATATAAATTGCTTATTGGAAATGGTTGGTGCTTGTTATTTATGTAATGCATGTGTTTGGCTTTTGAAAGTAAGTGTTAGGTTAATAAAATTTCTATATATGGCACTTACATATTTAAATTGAGTAAGTACAGGTACAGGGAAGCCTTTGGCTAGATTTGGGTATGCTAATTGCTAAAATTTATAAGCTGCTTGCTTAAATGCTAAATAAGGTACGCCTACGCAATAAAAATAGGAAATATGAACTGTTTTTGCTTTTTCCGACCGTGTGGGTCGATGTATATATATTTATATCTCTTGTCAAATTGCAGAAGCTCCTCCGTATAAAGGAGACTCTGCCAAAATTTTCTGAAAATTTTGGGAGTTAGAAAATTGTTGGGAAATTTTATTAACGACAAAACAATTTAAAATTTGAAACCAAAGTAAATTAGTAAATGAAACTAATATGAATCAGTTATAAATGGAAAATAAAATTTAATATTCAGAATTGAAGACGAATTGAATTCGCATGGAAGAGGGCAACTAATTTGTATAGAGGTATATGTGAAAACTTCTATAAAGAAAGTATAAATGATTTGTAAGTTACAATTGAATATTGCTGCTAAACAAGATATGCAGGTATTAAAGGGAAAGGAAATTGGATTTGATTCCAAATGATAAATGTGAATTGCCCGACAAAAGGTATGTATTTAAATATCTGTATGGAATTGGATTGGGTTTTTGATGTAGCCACTTGGCTTTTGTTTTCTTTCTGGAATTTGGGAGCCCGTAGAGGCCTTTTGTAGTAGTACCGAGCTAGCCGCGCAAAGGAGACGCTGGCAAAAAATTTCAAAAATTTAGAGAGTTAGAAAAATTTTGAGAAAATATTGATAATTTAAAATTTGGTTTTAAATTGAAATTTAAATGATTGAGCAAAAAGGTATTGTTTGTAACTATAGAAGGTTTTAGGAAGTTGGTTAAGGTGACAGTGGACCTATAATAAAGGATAGTTGGTAGGATGTTGAATTGTGAATTTTTGAAAAAAGGAAAACGGGTATTGGACCATTCTTCCTATCTAGTAATTTCGGGGACGAAATTCTTTTAAGGGGGGAGGAATGTGACGACCCAGGAATTTTAACAAAGTAAATTGGAATAATTAATCGATTTTAAAATATTTAAAGGTTAACTTTAACTTGAATTCCAAATATAAATATTTATTTGGTAATTAAATTACTGAATTATATAGTTTAAATATTTAATCACATAATTTAAAATTGGGAAAAACACTGAATCTGGAATTTCTAAGCCTGTTTAAAATAATTTGAAGGCTTACGAAATTTATATTGAAAAGCACTGAAGATAGTGAAAGTGTTGAAATTAAATTTAAAGGTAATTTGCTCAATTTTAATAATATATTGTTTAAATTGGAATTTAAAAATAGCCTTCCGAGGCATAGTCTCGGAATTCGATGAAACCAGTCCCATTTGATCCGTAATAGTTAGCTATTATCGGATTTCAATTCTCGAAGCGTTTGGATTTACCGTTTGCTCGTACGGATGAGAAACGCGTTGAAATTAAAAGTGATAATTTAATATTTTAAATCGATTTAAAAGGCTAACTTCCTCATACGATCAAATTAGCCTCTGGAACGCATTCCATTGTGTTCAGGACGGGGGTAAAACCTTATAATCGCCTAGTCGCATTCCTTGAGAGAAGTTTGAAATGTTAAATGGCAATTAACGAGGCGTTTTGGAAGTTTTGTAATTTAATTTGTTTTTTTTTATTAAATCAACAAGGCAAGGATATTTTAGTGAATAAGTGTATGAAGGAAGCTTTCCCCAAATTGATATTTTATCTTCGTTTCTCCTCTCTAATCTTCGAACAAAAATTCCAACTTCACGAAATAAAAAATAAAAATGGCGATCACATCCACCCTTCGTTCCTTCAAATTCATTTTTCATGCCCCTTGCTTTTCTTCGGCCCTGGTTCAAAATCGAAAGGGAAGAAATTAATTACATCATTGGCCGAGGCCGTTAAAAAAAAAAAAAAACCCTAAACTCTCGTTCAAAATTTTGGAATGGCCGCTCGCCTTGAGATATGGGTTGCGATGTGTTTGTGGGCAAAGAATTGAGGGTCGCGAACATCAATCTGGAGGCGGCAGGCAATGCACGACAAGGCGAGAGCGTGTTGAGTTGGCGCGGCGACGTGAAGGTTTCGGCATGGGTGTCGTTGTCTCTGGTTTCAATCGTGAATGGAAATTGCAATTGGATGTGGTGTTTTGGTTCGGCGATTTGAATATAGGTTGCAAAGTTGTAATTGCGAATTTCAGAGACGCGGCGGTCGCTGTTTCAGGGGGAGCGACGCTGGTTTCGATGATGTCGAATTAAGGGTTTCGATTGGTGGGTTTTGGTTGCGGTGATGGATTTGGTTGTCGACTTCAAGTAGTCTGGTGTCGTGGCTGCTGGAGTCGCCGCGGGCTCGAATGGAAGAGGAGTCGGCGGCGGTTGAGGAGGAAGTCCGATGGTGCCTGAGTTTGGGTTGTTCTGATAGCAGTAAGGTATTATTCACTTTAGTTTCTGATTTAATAATCATTTATTCACTTAGGGATTTTAAATATATACACATATAGGATGGTGGTTTCAGATATAATTATAGCTTTGTTTACTGTTAATTAAAGGAAGAAACTTTAAATCATATTTTTATTGTATATATATAAATTACTTGTTTATCAACTTAATTTAAATTAATTACTAAAGATTATTCAAGGGAAAATTTGGTTTAATTAAACTATTTAGATTAAATAACTAAATGGCAATTTGCTTTTCGATTAGTTCAAATGCTAATAAATTGTTTATTCAAGGTAAAAACCGGGAAACCAAGTCGAAATTGAACTGGACTGCAAATCATATTTCAAAGGTGAGTAATCTCACGCCCTGGATTTTATTTAAATTTAAATGGTTAAATTTAAATAATTGGATGAATGATTGAATTGTTTGGATGTGTACCTATGATCTAGTGATTTTAGATTTGGTTGTTCCTCGAGTTAATTGTGGTTTGACTCGAGATATTTGGGCTTTAAATGGTTTTTAAATTTAAAACATAAATGGGAAAATGGTTCTGTTTAAAATCAAATAGGGTTTAATTATTGATGATTCATTTAATAGGTAAGATAATTTAAATGAAAATTCACTAATTAAATTAATTAATGATTTGGGTTAATTAATTAAGTTCATATTAATTTGGAACGATCATTTGATGGTTTAGTAAGTAATTACTTAATGTAGTTAATAAAATAAAATTACTGGAGTGATAAAACGAGAGATAAATTAAGACAATTCAATTAAGGAGAATTGATTCATTTAATGAAGTAAATGAAAGGGTAGATAATCACAGGTTGAGATAAATCAAGAAAAATTAATGTTTGTGGTTCAATTTATGATTAATTATTAGATATAATTAATTTATCTGAGGATGGATCGAAATATAATTGGAAATCATATGCTTATAAAATTTATGTTGTAATTAAGATTGGTAAATTGGAATTTGTTAATCCATAACAAGTGATGTATAAAGACTTAATTAATATAAGTACTTAAGAATTAATTTAATTAATATAGTTAATAAATTCATGAAGAAAATTGTGATGACTTATCGATTTTGGTTCAGTATAATTAATATTGGAAAGTTGATTAAAGATAGATGCTTGAATGGATTTGAAGAAAAATTAATTCGGGGTGATTAATTAAGATGAATATTGCAGGGATGATTGAATCATTTGATTTGAATTAAGTAATTGACAGGGTAAAGAATCTAAGTGATTGGAGGTTAGAAATTTAATTAGAATCAATTGAATTAATTTGGAAGCGATAAAATTTGCTTATGAATGATTGATTGGTATTGGACGCTTTGAATGAGTTGATATCTCTGATATGAGATGTTGTGTTTATCATTTGGGTAACTTAGGATAGGTTGGTATGAGACTCGAAGAGGCCGGGATCGGGTATTTGGAGATACCCGAGACCACTTCGAATTTTTATAAATTGATTTAAGAAATCAATAGGCAGGAATGAAATGATTTAAGTCAACTGGATTATTTTATCTAAGATTGGTACTTAGAAATTTATATGTAAAATAAGTGTTGTCTCTAGCAAATTGTGAATTGGTTAGATTGATATAAGTTACCCCGGGTTTATATAAGTTGATTGCTTTGGTGTTCCTTGTTAGTTGGGTTTACTCACGCTGGTTTCCAGCCTGACCCGGGTGTTACTTTGGTGTAATGCTCGGGTCAGACCGAGTATTACAGATTTCCAGGTTAGCACATTCTGGAGCTCAGGAGGCGAACTGGATGGCAATCGTATAAAGTATTCCGCTGTATTTATATTATGGTTAGGATGAGACTTGATAATTGTAAATATTCGGTGACTATATACAATGTGAAACTCTGATGTATATTAAATGTAATCGATAGATATAATATTCTTTTGTAAACTGTTATTATTTATTATATTTTATCCGCTGCGATTGTGAGATGTTTGGTGTTTTTGATCTTCTTCTTCTATCTCTTTCTTATTTTTCATAACTATCTGGAATTTTCGGGTTAGAAAATTTCGGGTCGTTACACAACAGCTACAGGATTTTCAAATTTAGGCAAGACGGTAAGAAAGAAAACTAGTTTATCAACATGCAAATCTTATTCAAGAAGAATGCAGTAAAATTTCAAACCTGGTAGTTAAGAACAGCTTCTGTTCTTTCCTCTTTCATAATAGGTGAGTAAATGGACTTTTAAAAACAGTTTTATTCTGGATTTAACTTGTTCTTATGATAAATATCATGATGTTGATGAATACTTGAATTAAAAATTTATGCATGTTTGAATGCTGAGCATTTTAATGCCTGTGAGGATGAATGGGCTCTGTATGTTTATAAACATGTTTCATCTTCTTTGTATAATTCCATAATTAAATTTTAAATCCAAACTAGCTTATGATTTGTAAATAAAGGTTGTTAGAAAACATGAAATCTTCCTTCTAAAAAAAGTTATAAGTTTTTAAAATGAATGGTTAGCTAAATTTTTAAAATTTACAGCGAATTTTTGATTTGGGTCAGAAATTTATGATTTCAAATTTTAGTTTTGATTTCATAATTAAATTAAAATTAGGAAATCATGAATTTTAATGGTTGAAACGTGATTTTTAAATTAGCAATTAAAGAGAATTTTAGAGTTAATTGTTTTGGGCATTTTGTCCAATTCACGGCGAACGTTGGCGAGCCGAGCGGCGAGGCTGGGCATGGAGGTCTAGGCGAGGATGATGATCATCAGAAAAATACTTTGGATATTTTTATTTGATCGAGTTGACCGAGAATTGAGGAGGTCGGGTTTTACACCCTATATTTGTCGTGAGTGTTCTAATGGGTATCGCGGCGTAGAGAGACGAACGGTGGTGATCGTGAGGGTTGCGATAGGTTCAAAGAGTCGCGACGTGGCTTCGGACAAGTTGGCGAGGTGTCTCGAGTGATGGTTCGTCGGTGATGATCATTTCTGTTGGTTAGTGGGTTCAGGCAGTTGGGCTTGGGGTTTGACTTTTGGATTCTCGATCATATATGGGTTGTTGGGTTTCACGTTTGGTTGTAGTAGTCGTGGGTGACTCGTCGAAGTCATGGTGATGGTCATGGGTGGCCGGCGTAGTGGTGCATGGTGCACGGTATCGTGTATCAAAGGAGTTTTGTTTTGGGGAGAATGAAGGTGGATGCTCGAGTTTTCTTTCGGGTAGTTGGTGTGTATTCTCGAAGCAGGTTAGGGATGGAGAGACTCGGGGTTTTGTTTGGTTTACTCGGGTTTGTCGCATGAGTTTGCAGCGTGGTGCTCGGGTTTGTTGAGCAAGGTTCTGTTTAAAGTTCAACAGTTTTTAAGTCTTTAAAAATTTAACAGTTTTGTTTTTTTAAAGATTTTAAAACCAAAAGGAACTTGATTTTGAAGATGATCAAAATTTAAACCAAAAGTTAAACAAGTTTAATTATAACTAAATTTGTTTAAAGTTAAGTTCTTATATTTTGAAATATAAAAGTTTTAAAAATATAAATATGTGAAATTTAATAATAGGTTTGTATTAAATTTTATTTAATAACTTGGAAAGTTCAAAAGTTTTATTTGAATGATTAAAATTATAATAAAGATTTAACTTATGTAAATTAGAATTTTGATTTATTTAAAGATAAATAATTATGAGAATAATTGAGATAATTCAATTATTATCAATAATCAAGCGTTATTGGTTAATATAAATGATCTAATTAAGATAATGATTTTCTTAATTAAGAGTTTTTATGATATAAAAAGGTAAGAATCATTTAATTAAATTTAAATAATTAAATAATAATTAGTTAAGTAATTAATTTATGATTAATTGATGATAATCACTTGGAGTTAATTAAGTATAATTACTAGGTGAAGTAATTAAGTGGTTAATTACAGGAGGTAATTAAGTAAGAAATAATTACTTTATAAAAGTAATTAAGTGGATGTGATTAAAGATTAATCACTTCAGTTATTAATTAAAGAATTAATTAATAAAATTAATTAAAGGTTTAAATTATTTAATTAATGGTTAATTAATAAAGGATTAAGAGATTTTAACTAAGTGGTTAATTACTTGTTAAGTAATTAATTAAAACCTTAATTAATGAAGTAATCATTAATAAATGGAAATATTTAATTAAATGTTAATTAGTAATTTAAGGATAATTAATTTATAATTAAGTTTTAATTACTAAATGTAATTAAAGGAAATTAATCAAAGGTGATTAATTAAGAGTGGTTAATTAAATATGATTAATTAAAAGTAATTAATCAAGTAAATGTAATTAAAAATAGTTAACTAAATATGATTAATTATAAATAATTAATCCAGTATGATTAATTAAAGGTAATTAATCAGGTGTAATTAATTAAAGGATAATTAAGGAATAATTATTGAGTAATTAAATAATAATTAATCAAGGATGATTAATTAAAGAATAATTGAGAGATAATTACTTGGTATAATTAAGAAGTAATTAATCAAGATGATTAATTAATATTGTAATTAAGGAATAATTACTTAAAGTAATTAAGTAATAATTAATCAAGGATGATTAATTCAAAATGGATAATTAAGTGATGTTTATTAATTAATTTGTAATTAGTTAATGAATGGTAAGATGGATTGATGATAATCCAAGTGTTTAAGTAAGAATGAATTAAATTAATTAAGTTGGATCAACCTTATATAGGGATGATTAATGATTGGTTGATAAGGATCATTGGATGAGTTGATGATATTGGATGATATTGGATGTCATTGGTTGATATGTGATGATGTGAATGTGATATATCTGAGATGTGATATATATGCTGCTTTGTGATATGTGTGGATGAATATGATAATTGTGAATTATCCATCTGTGTGTTGTCAATAATCCATTTATGTTAAGTGATATTCTGAATATCTATTGTTTAAAACCCTTAAGTACAACTTGGACATTAAAATGGCGTTTGGATTCGGTGAGACCGGGATCGGGTTTCCATATTTGGATATCTGAAAAACACACCGATCCAAAATAAACGTTAGGTCTTGAATCCAAGTGGAGTGAACGTGAAGACTCGAGGTGTAAGAACTATTCTTCAATATAACTCTGAGGGTGATTCCGTGATGAGTTTGATGAAAATAGTACTTAAGGTTCGAGATGGTGATTCAGAGTGTAAGGGCTATGGTCGTTGACTCTGAGGGTGATTCCAAAGCGAGTGCAACGAGATAGTGCCTTCAGTTCTGTTCAAACCCAGAACGAACTTGTATGGATTGAATGCTTTCATAACATCGTTAGGTGGTCGATGAGCATTCTAAGATAAATGTGTCCTATAAAGGTAATCGCAACCTCAAGCCGCATCAACCGGGAATGGCTAAAACGGGGGAGGTGCAGCAAGGTTAAGTGGGTCATGCCCAAGTAGGACGAGATTCATCCCTGTCTAGATGTCCCTTTTTATTTCGGCTGTGTGGACAGTTGGATCTGCAGCCAACTACGGGGTAGTCTTGTTCGGGACTGTTCAGTAAGGAATGGTCCCGGCCTCGTGTTGCAGAGGAGTTAAGGTGGCTCCTCGGTACGGTGATCTAGGCCACGTACTGTGACGGGCGATACCCTAGTAGCTCTACCATTGTTGGAAACCCATTTTCCCTACTAGACCCTACAGTTTTGTTTGTATTACCCACTTTTGTGGCTAGTAGCTGGAATTTAATCATGTAACAATTTCGGCTATTTCATATTTACTTGAGAACCCTAGACACTATTTTAATATCACTGGATTTCCTATCAAATGTTTTGGTTAGCGTTAGGTAAAAACTTTTCCATGTTTATGTGTGGGAAGTCTTACATGATACCCTTTCTTTTTAAAAGATCTTCTAAAGTTAAGCAATCTTAAACCGTTTACTCACACCAGACCCCTGTCTGACTCGAGTGTTTATTTTCTGTTTTATTAAACTCTTGGGTACTCATATTCGGTATGAGCAGTCAAGTGATTCAGGTCATCCTTGACGAATTCTGGAGGAGCTTTGGAGCAGGAGTCTTCAGCGTGTAGATATATAGATAGAGTTTTCGCTGTGTGTTATTCTGTACAGTTGTTCTTGTATTGTATATTAGACAAAAATGTTATAACTGTCTAAATTGAGATGTAAGTTGTGTACTATGATATATATGATTATATATATATATATGTTATATATTATATTTCATTCGTTCCGCTGTGAGATTTCTGTTGTGTTGTTGTTCTTTCTTCTCTTTCTGTTCTTCTTCTATCTCTTTCTTTCTTAAATAGTGATGCGATTTTCTGGTGATAGAAAGTCGGGTCGCTACAGTTGGTATCAGAGCATTAGGTTAAGTGAATACCTAGGCTCTGGAGTGGTGTCTTTCTTGAGAGAGCGTACTTGTAATTATATATATATATATATATATATATATATATATCTACCTAATCTGTTGGGTTATCTGTTCGGATTTTCCAACATAGGTTATAAAGGTAGGTAAGGTAGGAGTGTGTGGAACACGACTACCACTATTGGTAGAGGCTCATATGTTGTGTTTGGAGGTGTATCTGTCGAGATTGTAGACCTAATACTGTCTCAAATAAGTTTTGTAGATCGGTGAAAGGATTTCATTGATCCCAGAGGAAGTATTTGCAAGAATTGGAGTATATTCTTGAAGTGTGTGGTTGATTTGCTCTCGAGTAAGCGGGATTTCCAAGAGTTGAATCTGTCAGCTGAGTAGAAGCAGGTGATGGTATCTTTGTGGCTTCAGGAAGGAATAGCTGTGTGATGAGATTCAGTATCCATAGATGGTTCTGAAGATGTGCTTCTGGAGCAAGATTAAGAGGATGTTAAAGGAACATTGATGCCTACTGCAGGAAGATTCGGATGTTTAGAAATTTTCTAGATCTTAAGCAAGGGTGGGTGTCATATCTATATTAAAGTATGAGGCTAAGGTCGATGAGTTACCTCATTTAGGACATGGTCTCATTGTTTTCCTTAAGAAGATAAGTGATTGGTGTTTGGTTTGGAGCCGCGTTTCTTGAGAAGATGTCTACCCATCTCAAGGATTTTTAGTGAATTGGGCGATAGTTTTGAGTTTCTAGAAGCTTGTGGTTAAGGATAATCTTTTGGCTTAGCTGTAGCATTGAAGTGGAGTTTGGGAGCAGCAGCGTGGACCCGTTTCTTCGATGATTCTGTAATCTCTGGGATTCTACTATCAGCAGGCCAGGAAGATAGTAAAGGCTTATCATTTTCTTCGAAAGGCTCGGCAGAGCAGGATAATTGTTGGAGGTGATTTTTCAGTTTTTCTTATAGATAAGCCATTCTGAAAGGATTGATCTTGATTAGGAAAGCTGTTCTAGTTGGGGAGATAGTTCTTTGGAATCTGGACTGTGTGTGATCGCAAAAGTGACTTGCGATTAGTTTGGGAGTATTTGAGTATTCTTTGATTTGAGATTGAGGCATCTCATATGGAGGTAAAGGCTATTTAAGTAGTCAGAGATTAACCAGATGTTTTTGAGAAAATCATGAGTTTACCCGAATCGGAGATTGAGTTTTCTTATCGACTGGGATTCCGAGAGCAATTTTGATGGTTCAACCATGTAGTGGGATGACTCTTAGAGCGAGAAGAGTTTGGTGAAGCAGCTCAAGATTCTTGAGGAAGGATTGACCATCTAATTCTAGTTGAGATTCTGCTGAGATGTTTTGACTAAGTGAAAGGGTCGCTAAGATTTTAGGAGTCGGATGAGCAATGTATGGAGAAAGTTTATGCTCGAGTTCTTCGATAACATTCTCATCTACTCCAGATCAGAGTTGTACAGTGAAAGCGAGATAGTAGTTATTTTAGAGTGGGAGCAACCGGAAGTTGCAGTTTCCTTGGATTAGAGGATTGCTGCAGGAAATTCAAGTATGAAGAAATTTTCTGGATTGGAAGGTAAGGTTGTCAGGTGCAACTTTTGGTTATCCCAGTTAAAGAGATGTAGGTCTGAAGTCCACTGATGCTTGTGGAATAGAGTGTGTATTGGATTTCAGAAAATTTTTGAGAGAGCCATTTTGTTGAGTAGGATCAGGTGATTGGTTGATTGTGGCCCTGTTTTTTCTTGAAGCAATCAGCAAGGGTTAAGCTGATCAGGAATATTGGAGGTGAGTCAGAGCATTAGAAGAGTTGTGCAGTTAAGAATTAAGGAGATTTGGAAACATGAAGTTGTAATTTGGATATTGCTTTAGTTTTATCCGATTAAAGGAGATATAAGATTTGATAAAACTGGAGGGCTAGCTCCGAAGGTATTTTGAGTTTTTCCTGTGTTCTCAAGAGATTAGATTTTTATCTACAGGATTGAATTGCCTGTTCGGATAGCTGGAATTCATTGTATTTCACATATCTCTGAGGAATATGTGTATGATTCTTCGAGTGATAGAATCAGCAGTTCAGAAGGATCTGGTAGTTGGGCTGGTTTTGAGTTTAGTCTGATATCTTGTTTAGATTTGTAGGATCAGATGTGGGAGTTCCTGGTTATAGTAGTATAGTTATTTAAGATTCTGTAGAGCGAGTATTCCAGTATAGGTACTTGGGAACTCTAGATAATATTAGGAACATCTATTCAGAATTTTGTCTGGATAAATAAAATTATTTGTTTGAATTGGTTGCTATGATTGATTGCGTGATTGCTGTTTGAAAATTTAAATTCTTTTGCTGGATTATTAAATTATCTTTGCTTTTAAATTTCGAAGACGAAATTCTTTTAAGGGGGGAGGAATGTGACGACCCGGGATTTTGAGCAATATCAATTTAATAATCTTTATTAATAATTAAATTAATTTGATCATTTTATATTATAATTGACAAGTTAAATTCTTTTAAAGGCTGATAATCTTAATCTGTTAATATCTATTAACATTTTTCTTAACAATATAAAATTTGGAAAATTTAATTCTTTTGAAAATTTATAATATTTTAATTTGGAAATATTTATTTTAGCAATTTAAATTGGTAAGAATTATTTTTCAAAAGCTAATCAAAATATTTTATATTTATTATATATATATTGATATATCTTGTAAATAGGAAGTTTTAATGTAATAAAACTTTATATTCAAATTGTAATATATATGAATGTATATATTATGATTTGGTTTGTGTTTTAAAATTTACTATAGTAATTATCAAAAATAATGTTAAAGTGTTTTTCCATTTGAAATATGTATATATTTGTGTAAACGTTAGAAATGGAAATTGTATTTATTTGAATTTAATAAGAATTTTCAAACTTTAAAACATATTTAATTTGTAATTTGAAATGTTAAGTTGACTTAATACCTTTGGAAATAATATTTGAGATTTAAATTTCTATAACAAAATTAATCTCTTATTTAATATAGACACATATATATTTTTTACTTAAGTTTTAAATAAGATTTGAATTAAAGGTTCATTTGTTTTAATAGTCTTTCATTTTAATTTTATCATAAGATAAATTGTTCTAAAATTTTACATAAAAAGTTAAAATAAAATTCTCAAATCTATAAATATATGTTATATCAAATTGGATCTAAAATATAAGTTATTTATAAATGCCTATATGAATTGGCTTTTGAAATACTTATTAAGGTCTAAAGTTTATTTTTATAGGATAAAAACATTTTATAATTATCTGAATATTAGATAAATACATTGTATATAGCTTAAATAACTTATTAAAAAGAAAATAACATTTTAAACATCAATAAAACATTAGAGAATAACATTTGTAAATATGAATTAAACATAACAACACTTGTAAATTTTTAAAAATGGGTTAGAGACAATTGTAAATTAGTATGTACAGGTGTAAGCTAATAAGGATATAAGGTAGACAAATGTCATCCACTTGATATTTTAATTTAAAAATTTAAGTTGTAAAAATTAAAAGTAGAAATTACTTTCTTCTTTCAACAATTTAATGCAAACAAGGATCAATAAAAAAAAATCTGTGGAATCTGAAACAAAGTAGAAATCTGGAATTTCAAATCTTCAAATACAAACAAGCAAATCAGTTTCAATAGCTACAGGATTTTCAAATTTAGGCAAGATCGCAGGCAATAAAACTAATTTATCAACATGCAAATCAATTCAAGAAGAATGCAGTAAAATTTCAAACCTGGAAGTTAAGAACAACTTCTGTTCTCTGCTCTTTGATAATAGGTGAGTAAATGGACTTTTAAAAACAGTTTTATTCTGGATTTAACTTGTTCTTATGATAAATATCATGATGTTGATGAATACTTGAATTAAAAATTTATGCATGCTTGAATGTTGAGCATTTTAATGCCTGTGAGGATGAATGGGCTCTGTATGTTTATAAATATGTTTCATCTTGTTTGTATAATTCCATAATTAAATTTTAAATCCAAACTAGCTTATGATTTGTAAATAAAGGTTGTTAGAAAACATGAAATGTTCCTTCTAAAAATAGTTATAAGTTTTTAAAATGAATGGTTAGCTAAATTTTTAAAATTTACAGTGAATTTTTGATTTGGGTCAGAAATTTATGATTTCAAATTTTAGTTTTGATTTCATAATTAAATTAAAATTAGGAAATCATGAATTTTAATGGTTGAAACGTGATTTTTAAATTAGTAATTAAAGAGAATTTTAGAGTTAACTGTTTTGGGCATTTTGTCCAATTCACGGCGAACGTTGGCGAGCTGAGCGGCGAGGCTGGGCATGGAGGTCTAGGCGAGGATGATGGTCAGCAGAAAAATATTTTGGGTATTTTTATTTGATCGAGTTGACCGAGAATCGAGGAGGTATGGTTTTACACCCTGTATTTGTCGTGAGTGTTCCAATGGGTTTCGCGGCATCGAGAGACGAACGGTGGCGATTGCGAGGGTTGCGATAGGTTCAGGAAGTCGCGACGTGGCTTCGGACAAGTTGGCGAGGTATCTCGAGTGATGGTTCGTCGGCGACGATCATTTCTGTTGGTTATTGGGTTCAGGCCGTTCGGCTTGGGGGTTGATTTTTGGATTCTCGATCATATCTGGGTTGATGGGTTTCACGTTTGGTTGTAGTAGTCGTGGGTGACTCGTCGAAGTCATGGGGATGGTCGTGGTTGGCCGGCGTAGTGGTGCATGGTATCGTGTATCAGAGGAGTTTTGTTTTGGGGAGAACGAAGGTGGATGCTCGAGTTTTCTTTCGGGTAGTTGGTGTGTATTCTCGAAACAGGTTAGGGATGGAGAGACTCGGGGTTTTGTTTGGTTTACTTGGGTTTGTCGTGTGAGTTTCCAGTGTGTTGCTCAGATTTGTTGAGCAAGGTTCTGTTTAAAGTTCAACAGTTTTTAAGTCTTTAAAAATTTAACAGTTTTGTTTTTTTTTAAAGATTTTGGAACCAAAAGGAACTTTATTTTGAAGATGATCAAAATTTAAACCAAAAGTTAAACAAGTTTAATTATAACTAAATTTGTTTAAAGTTAAGTTCTTATATTTTGAAATATAAAAGTTTTAAAAATATAAATATGTGAAATTTAATAATAGGATTGTATTAAATTTTATTTAATAACTTGGAAAGTTCAAAAGTTTTATTTGAATGATTAAAATTATAATAAAGATTTAACTTATGTAAATTAGAATTTTGATTTATTTAAAGATAAATAATTGTGAGAATAATTGAGATAATTCAATTATTATCAATAATCAAGCGTTATTGGTTAATATAAATATCTAATTAAGATAATGATTTTCTTAATTAAGAGTTTTTATAATATAAAAAGGTAAGAATCATTTATTTAAATTTAAATGATTAAATAATAATTAATTAAGTAATTAATTAGTGATTAATTGATGATAATCACTTAGAGTTAATTAAGTATAATTACTGGGTGAAGTAATTAAGTGGTTAATTACAGGAGGTAATTAAGTAAGAAATAATTACTTTATAAAAGTAATTAAGTGGATGTGATTAAGGATTAATCACTTCAGTTATTAATTAAAGAATTAATTAATAAAATTAATTAAAGGTTTAAATTATTTAATTAATGGTTAATTAATAAAGGATTAAGAGAATTTAATTAAGTGGTTAATTACTTGTTAAGTAATTAATTAAGGTTTTAATTAATGAAGTAATCATTAATAAATGGAAATAATTAATTAATTGTTAATTAATAATTTAAGGATAATTAATTTATAATTTGGTTTTAATTACTAAATGTAAATTAAAGGAAATTAATCAAAGGTGATTAATTAAGAGTAGTTAATTAAATGTGATTAATTAAAAGTAATTAATCAATTAAATGTAATTAAAAATAGTTAACTAAATATGATTAATTATAAATAATTAATCCAGTGTGATTAATTAAAGGTAATTAATCAAGTGTAATTAATTAAAGGATAATTAAGGAATAATTAATCAAGGATGATTAATTAAAGAATAATTGAGAGATAATACTTGGTATAATTAAGAAGTAATTAATCAAGATGATAAATTAATATTGTAATTAAGGAATAATTACTTAAAGTAATTAAGTAATAATTAATCAAGGATGATTAATTCAAAATGGATAATTAAGTGGTGTTTATTAATTAATTTGTAATTAATTAATAAATGGTAAGATGGATTGATGATAATCCAAGTGTTTAAGTAAGAATGAATTAAATTAATTAAGTTGGATCAACCTTGTATAGGGATGATTAATGATTGGTTGATAAGGATCATTGGATGAGTTAATGATATTAGATGATATTGGATGTCATTGGTTGATATGTGATGATGTGAATGTGATATATCTGAGATGTGATATATATGCTGCTTTGTGATATGTGTAGATGAATTTGATAATTGTGAATTATCTATCTGTGTGTTGTGAATCATCCATTTATGTTAAGTGATATTCTGAATTCTATTGTTTAAAACCCTTAAGTACAACTTGGACATTAAAATGGCGTTTGGATTCGGTGAGACCGGGATCGGGTTTCCATATTTGGATATCCGAAAACCACACCGATCCAAAATAAACGTTAGGTCGTGAATCCAAGTGGAGTGCAAGTGAAGACTCGAGGTGTAAGAGCTATTCTTCAATATAACTCTGGGGTGATTCTGTGATGAGTTTGACGAAAATAGTACTTATAGGTTCGAGACGGTGATTCAGTGTGCAAGGGCTATGATCGTTGACTCCGAGGGTGATTCCAAAGTGAGTGCAATGAGATAGTGGCTTCGGTTCCGTTTGAACCCGGAACGGACTTGTATGGATTGAATGCTTTCAGAACATCGTCAGGTGGATGATGAGGATTCTAAGATAAATGTGTCCTACAAAGATAATCGCGGCCTCAAGCCTCATCAACTGCGAATGGCTAAAACGAGGGAGGTGCAGCAAGGTTAAGTGGGTCATGCCCAAGTAGGACGAGATTCATCCCTGTCCAGATGTCCCTTTTTATTTCGGCTGTGTGGGTAGTTGGATCTGCAGCCAACTGCGGGGTGGTCTTGTTCAGTAAGGAATGGTCCCGGCCTTGTGTTGTAGGGGAGTTAGGATGGCTCCTCGGTACGGTGATCTAGGCCACGTACTTTGACGGGCGGTACCCCAGTAGCCCTGCCATTGTTGGAAACCCATTTTCCCTACGAAATTTGAAAAGTGCATAACCGCATGGATAAGCTCACACTAACCCGTCAATTTTGGATCCAATTCGAGATTTTCCTTGGGAGGTATCGGGAAGGAATTGGAATATAATAATATCGATTCATACAGAACGAAAGGTTCTCTATTGATTCAAATTAAACGCTGTACCTATGGGATAGAGGAAGAGGAAGAAACTGAGGATTTCACATGCTAAGGTAAGGACTCGTGCCAAGTAGCCAACTCTAAGGCGCTCGAAGGAAGGCACATTTTAAGGGGTTTTGGGAGGGGTGGCTCTGGGAAGCATGGGTTGGTTTTGGGTTTAGGGTAGACGGCTGGCAATTAATATACTGGGGAGTGGTCGGCTTCAGACAAGTATTCATCAGGAACTATTAAAGTTTGGGTCAGATTTTACAGGATCACAAAATCTTATGGGACTTAAGGAATGAGGTAGGGAACAATACCATCGCAAGCACCTATTGTCTTGAAAAAAGAAAAAGGTAAGTGCTAATATATTGGATCGGTCCCCTATTGTTTGATCTAATATTGACCGGGGGCGAGCCCCGACGGTCTAACAAGGATTGGTTTTTTTAGCAGGGTACGGAATGTATTGTCAAATATTCAATATGATTACACAAGATCTATTTTCATTCAAGTAACGGATTCTAGCCAATCAAAAGGGTCCTTCGAGTTCCCGGAAAGAAAAAAGAGAAGTAGCGAGCAAATAAAAATAAATAAAATAAACAATACAAAAGCACTTCCAATTGAAAAACAAAAGAAGAAATCCTAGCGAGAGTCGCAGTGGTTGATACGGATTTGGAGACAGAGACACTATGCTTAACGCATCGATCTCGTAGAATTATTTACTAGGGGAATGAATGGCGTGGAGAACAAGGCGAGCGAAGTGAGCGGGAGGTAGAGAATGGAATTCTTATAGTTCTCGGGAAAAAGAGAGTGAAAAGAACTTGAATTAGCGGAGTTAATGAATGGTCTGATCCTCTTCCCCGTGATATCTAGGCTAAATGACTTGGATTTGGCATGAGAGAAGACCCTACGGTTTTGTTTGTATTACCCACTTTTGTGGCTAGTAGCTGGAATTTAATCATGTAACAATTTCGGCTATTTCATATTTACTTGAAAACCCTAGACACTATTTTAATATCATTGGATTTCCTATCAAATGTTTTGGTTAGCGTAAGGTAAAAACTTTTCCATGTTTATGTGTGGAAAGTCTTACGTGATACCCTTTCTTTTTAAAAGATCTTCTAAAGTTAAGCAATCTTAAACCATTTACTCACACCAGACCCCTGTCTGACCCGAGTGTTTATTTTCTTTTTTATTAAACTCTTGGGTACTCATATTCTGTATGAGTAGTCAAGTGATTCAGGTCATCCTTTTGTGAAGGAGCTTTGGAGCAGGAGGCTTTAGCATGTAGATATATAGATAGAGTTTCCGCTGTGTGTTATTCTGTATAGTTGTTCTTGTATTGTATATTAGACAAAAATGTTATAACTATCTAAATTGAGATGTAAGTTGTGTACTCTGATGTATATGATTCTATATATATGTTATATATTATATTTCATTCGTTCCGCTGTGAGATTTCTGTTGTGTTGTTGTTCTTTCTTCTCTTTCTTTTCTTCTTCTATCTATTTCTTTCATAAATAGTGATGCGATTTTTTGGTGATAGAAAGTCGGGTCGCTACATAGTGTGAGATGAAAGTATCGAAAACATGATAAGTATACGAGGTTGGTTTCCATATGCAATCGCTCTCATTATCATTGAATAGCCAAATTCATCGATTTAGTCTTGAAGTGACTGGGATCGCTAAGTGTTTTACTTATAGAGAATTGCTTTAAAACCGAGAAATGTGTTCTACCTCTTTAAAGTGGATTTTTCAAGATGCTGGAATCCATATGTGGTTTTGAGATCTGTTTGAGATGTGGAAATCCAATTGGGGATTCGTGTTCTGTTCGAATGATGAAAATTCGCGTGAAAGATGACGAATGTGAGCTTGACATTGGAAATTAAAGAAAATAGAGTAGGGGCATAGCTTGGGGTTTGGCTGAACCATGATAGGATATTATTACTCTGTAGCTAGTGTATGATTACTGATGTTGCGTGCAGAAGTTGATGGTATTTGGGATCACGTGTAAGGGCGCGGACCAACTATGTTTTCTTTTAAGGTATATTTTATCTAGAAATGTATGACGCTTGAAAGGTACTTTCTTATCCTTGTGTAGGAGATTGGATCTGGCTCCACCAGAGAGTTCTCCATGGAAAATCCAACATGCGAACATTCCTTATCGGATTTGGTTGTACTACTAATATTCTATTAAACGTAACCTTTCCGGCTATGTCATAATATTTATATTCTATACCCCGGACATTATCTAGTATATCACCTTGTGTATTTATTACATGGTGGTTCTTTTGAGGGGATAACCATTATGGTACTCCATGCACTCTTAAAGGTACTGTTATATGCTAGCTACACATTTCTTGAGTTTCTCATACCAGACTTATGTCTGAAACATGGCTTTTGTTTTCCCTAAATTCCTCGTGTGCTCTTTCGAGTAGTCTAAGAAAGGCAGGTTTTCGACGATGTTTATTGGAGCTCGAGAAAACAAGCTGGATGTTTCACCTATCGTATTACTTCTATTGCATCACTATATTGTACATCGGCATTTACGAGGACAGGTTATTATAACTGTCCAGGCTAATGATAGTACTTTGGTTTTGTAGCTCCAAAATTTCTGTATCGGAGGAACCCTTTGTACTGTTCTTTTGATATTATATATTACCACTCCACTAGTGAAATTTCGATATTATCTTCTCTTTCCTCTTGTTCTATTTCCTTTTCTTTTTATTTCACCCTAACAATTCATCCTTGAGGCACTTGGATGCTCGGCATGTGAATACCGTGGATTTATTGGTGCCGACATTCAGGGATCGAGAGGTCGGGTCGTTACACAAACCAATAACAAATATATGGGGAGAATATTTTTATTTAACATCAAGTCTATACACTACTATTTTGGGCACCCTTCAAATGTCGACTAATTAGACTACATAGACAATTTGAACTTTGATACCAGACACCCTTTAGATGGAAAAGTTTATTAGTTAACTCTAAATGTCGATTAATTAGACTGCATAGACCATTTGGACTCTGATACGAGACACCCTTCAGATGGAAAATTTTATTAGTTGACTCACTAATTAGACTACATAGACTATTTGGGCTCTGATACCATTATAGGAACCCAGTCCATGTCGTAGCGTGTGAATTAGGTAAATTTTTTAAAAAAAATCCTGATTGGACCTTGGTGGGCTGATGAAATTTGATTTTCGATAATATATCCTATTTGGTTGTTCTAATAAAATCATATTTAATTATGTTTTTTATTATTGATTAAAGGCTAAGTTAATCCTCTATTATATATTATATATCTATACTATATACCATTAATACTTAGTAGAGCATCTTTAGACCTCAAGTCCTCTTTAATTTTTCACTTAAATGTAACATGATTTTGACATGTGTATTTGTGACATAAAGCGTCCCAACAATTCCCACTTCCCCTCCCTATATAATGCCTAGCCCAAATTTTAGTTTAAGCTAATGTTGGTTAAATTCACCTCTGTGATTCAGTCGATATTTCTCCTCACCGCACTATCGCTTGTTTGTTTTCTGAACATCCATCGGCCTGTTCTCAAGGCATGCAAAGGTCGTCACATTTCTGTTGGTGCTAAAAACAGGTTGTATGTTCTCACTTTAAATTGAATTTGACATACAACCTTAGTTTTAGGTTTTTAACTCTCTAGAAGAATTTGATTTTATACGATTCTGATAAGATATAGGGAACATTTCAATCAATTACTCAATTTTATGGCTTCATAATTGTTATTCGTAAAAGTTTGTTTTATATAATGCATTTTTGTTAAATCAGTAAGGTAAATATTAGTTTTTTACTTTCTTTGTTAATTTGATAAAGTAATTATTGTGATATTCAAATAGTAAATAACTAATATAATATGTTCATGTTTGATAAAAGCTAACATTGAGAAATGTCTTCACCATATAGTGCCTATTTAGCCGTTAACATAATGTAAACACGGGTTAAGTATTAATGTAAATTACATGGCAAGATTTTCAAAAGTCGATCACTTAACCGTGTGGATGAATTTTTTTTATCCTTAATAGTGTTTGATCTCATTTAATACATATGTAATTGCATCGACTACAAGTTTTTGTTAAGTTGTCTTAAATAAATGTATGTTTGAGTTGAGTTGTCATACATAAATGCTTTTTAATTTATATATTTTATTTTAAAAAGCTAAAATTTCACTCTTGTTAGGATGATAAATCTACATCTAAGTTCTAGAATATTTGACATAATGTGCATGTGATAATAACAAATAATTCCTAAAAGTTCGTTAGGATATAAGAGATTAACGAGTTGTATGCTGCAAAATAAACATTCATAAATCTCAGATTCTTGTGAGTTTTACTAACTTTTACCTATTTTTATCTATTTAGGTTAATAAGATGATGAGATTGCCTGAATTATTTTAGTTTTATGCTAATTATAATAAAATTATGTGAAAACTTATAATTGATCATTTCTTAATTTTTTATGTTATATTGATTTGTTGAGTTTTTGTATGAGAATATAACTATTATACGCAAACTATTTAATATTATCTAATACACGTCAAATAAAATTTTATGACTAATGTTTCATAAATATTGAATAATATAATTAATTATAATAGTTACAAATTAGTTAAATGAGGTAAAAAATGAGTATTCAACATTTTGGTTGTTTGACTCTTTGGTGTAAATTTGGTTAGTGATTAATACCAAACAATTCAAATATTAACGTTCACATTTCACTAGGCTTCTGGTATGATATTATAGTCAATTTATCGCTTACTTGGGTTAGGTAAAAATCCAATTTTATTTATTAAGCGTGACCCGATGGTGATAATTATTTACGCCATTTCTCTTCATCAAAACTATATTACGTTTAGGACTTATGGAATTTGATAGTGTTCAAAATTCCAGTATCATCCCTATCCAACTCTATAATACAAAAACAAAGTCCTTGGTTCAACAAAAACAACAATAATAATTAACCGAAATGCTTTGGTTGGAGATTTTGACTTTGAGGTAACTTCAGTTGACCGCGATACTAACCTTATATAACCGAGGAGACGAATCCTCTCTTGAATTGTGTTTCACTTCCATGTTTCCACTCGACCCAACTATAGTCATTCGATCTACATAATGCCGCAATTTAACTATAATTAAAGCAGAGCTTCTACATTGAAGATCAATAACATATTCAAGTTAGGAGAACTTTGTAATTTTGTCACATCGATATTTTATGTTTGACCTTAGTTATATTTAACAATGGAAAACTATCAAGTGAGCCATTCCATAATTATCCAATAACTATTTGTACTTAATCCCTTGGTTCCCGCAACAATCATGAGTAATACACTGCCAAAGATTTGGAGAGCATTTGTTACAATCGCCTTCTCGACCTCCAAAAGTCAACAGTAATACATCCACTGTATTCATATGATGAGCACCCTAGTGCCGAAAAGATAGAAAATTAAAGTAAAGTAAATGAAAATGAAAAGGACAATATAGAAGAGCACAACATCAGAATCTAATGATGGAACGACAACATATAATACATAAATAGATCGTACAGAGGGTTGCTCCAAATTACTGAGAAATTTTAGAGTTACTAAACCTAAGTACTACTATTGCTTGGAAAGTTGTAACTACATATCCTCACAATGTTGACTACATAAATACATAATAGTAAATGGAAATGAAAATAGGTAGATAGATAGGTGGAAGAATCTAGCTCATCTCCATAAGCTTGAGGTATCCAACTAAAACTTGCTTTCCTCAATCTACCCTAAAGAGTGCATAAGGAATTTTTGGAAAAGAAATACCATGTGTTAGACATAAATCTGGTATGAGAAACTCAGAAATGCATATAAACACATAACAGTTCTTTCGAGACCAACTAAATCACCGGATTGGTTTTCCCTCGAAAAGACCCAACTCAATTATATTTACATTAGCTGATATTATATAGTGTGTAATATAAATAAGAAAATAGTTGTGTTACTTACATAACACAACAATATTAGAGTACACTTAGAACCGCTAAGGCACATACGTATATTGATTTTTCGCAGAGACATCTCCAGCTTAAAAACTGAAGTTGTTGTTATGGCAAGGATCAAAAAATACCTTTTGAGCATCGAATATCTCCAAATAAATTATACCATAAGGTAAAAATGACTGGATTAACTTTCGAACATATAGAACTATGCAGAACCAAGTGTCAACAACTCACGCTAGCAAAATATCGATAGGCATACTCTAGATATGTAGTTGATATGCTCCCATGAGCTAGCTAAACCAAAAATCATGCATCATACTCTGCAATTAGTCATTTTTCCGAAGCCGAAGCTACATAAGGCATCTTTCACAAAAGTCTTTATCACATAAACAGAACAGCCTATTTGATAAGTGATAATGTCGACCTCTCCCTTAGACTTTACTTTATGATATAATAGTGCAACCCTATAGCATTTATCTAAAGTGTTAATGTTGACCTCTCCCTCGAACTTAACCTTCAGATATGACAGTGCAACTCTATAACACTTCATTTCATCCTTTCTCAAACTGACTCGTACACATATTTTGAGTGGTATGCAGTATGTCAAACACTTAGCGCTCCTCGACTCTTCATAACTGATCAATGATTTTATGGTTAACTTAATTTTGGTTCTCTAAAAAGTAAGTTAAAGTTATAGACGTTTCATACAAATGGTCCTCCCCGAGTGTTCACAAAGCGTATGAAGTCGTGAAGCTTTGTATTACTTCTCCAGTTAATTCAGTCTATTTCGATAGTCGGTTAATTGACTATCGAGTTTCAAGTGATTGCTTATGGAAATCAAGGCCATACACTTAACATGTTTGTGACATTCCAACTAAACTATTCCTTGGTCAAGAAGGATGTTGGTAAGTTAGAGCACTATCGCTTCATCCCTACTTGAACATTAGTCTTGATTTTCATAAATAGAGAAGTCTACCTCGCTTGGATTTTAATGTTAAGCAAAGTAAACATTCCATACACAAATATGACTGCACGTTCATTTTCACAATGTAACTTCTCATCCATTTTTCCAAAGTTTATAGTCATTTAAAAATACTTGTACATAAATTAGAAATGGTTTTCAAAATGATACATACACAATAGGTTATTTATAAAAGTTACTATGTTTAATATAATTTAAAATAAACTTAAAGAAAAAAGTAAATTCAAACCTTTTATACTTTAAAATACTTATAATATTATCTGAAAACATTTATTTAAAATGTTACGAAAAGATAATTATTTAAAACTTGAAAAGGAGATGATTTTCCTTTACATAATAGTAACCCGCTTACTTTAAAAATTCATACAATTCTTAAAAAAACATTAAAATCTCAAACCACTTTTAAAAATTCTAGTATATATTAGATACATAAAAAAGATGGGAGTAAAACGGCTAAGTTTAAAGTCATTTATAAACGGTTTATATTTTCAAACAAAAAAGACAGCATTTCATAAAAGTTGTAAAAATTGGTCCAAAGTCACTAACATTTCAAAAAGTGCTACAGATTAGTGCTATAATAGGTTCTAACGATCCCAGATCTATACACTTAAAAGTTTCATCGATTTTAGATATGATAATAAATTTCTTAGCAACTAATCCTCTTACAGTAGTTAGTATATATATGATACATTAGAACCATGGAATGAAACCCTTAAAGATATTCTATAAAAAATTATAGTATATTTACAGCATAACGTATTTCCAAAAAACATATATAGCGATTATCGCTATAAAACCGCATCTATTTCAAGTCTGTCCCATAAAATCCTTGTATGCTTTCTTTCAAGACTTCGATACAAGTCATAGCAAGTAATACGAGTCAACGGTCCATTACATATGCACAAATAACAAGTCTGATGTCCAAGTCCAAATTCCAATTACCTATGCCATTATATAAGCTAGAAAAAACAACCAAATCATAGCCTTCCAAGGCACAACAAATAAGGATTTATAAATTTAAGTAGTTAGGGTATATTATTATAGTTTCATTCAAGGAGTGAGATAAGTCACTTTTAAACCAATCCAAGCTAGCCTTTCAACCTCAACCTAGCAACAACACAACAACTTCCTACTTTCAACGCTTAAGCACAAGAAAAAAGCTAGATTAAGCCTTAATAAAGCATAACCAAAGCAAGAAGTGGCCTAAAGGAGCACGACCAAGAAGAGAGTGGGCATGAGATAGGCACTGCCTAGGCAATTTGAGCCCTAGGAGCTCACGGCCTAAGCAAGAAAGAGGAGAATCCTCCAAATTTCCACTTCCAAGATGGTGGAATAATTTGCAATACTATTTGATGATGATAACAAGAGTTTGAGGAATTTTAGACTTTTTTTGAGTTACTTTAGTTTTAGGAAATTTTAGAAGATGAAGGAGATGAAGAAATAGCTTTTATTTCACAAATTTTGTAATTGGCTTCATAAAATGAATGAAGTGTTTAAATAAAGATTTCCAAGGGAACACCGCCTCTTAAACTAATAGCAAGCCATTAAATGTACTTCTCATGTGCATTCTCACCTAACTTATGAAACCTCATTTTCTTAATTCCTAAAATGACCTTTTCCTAATTCCTTCCTTCATTAATTACACTTGAGATTAATTATTGTTTGCTTTTGAAATAAGGAAAGTTTTAGGTTCATAAATATGTTCATATATTTCCGGCATAAGTCCAAAAGAGTTTGAACAACTTTTAGTGAATATAAAGTCGTTTATCAATAAATGATTTTCATTTATTAAAAGGAGTTTTAAGGTTATAAAACAATACTTAACCATTTTTAAAATTTTAGATACCTCAAAGACGAAGTGTTCGAAATTACGGGTTGTTACATTCCCCCCCTTAAGACACTTCACCCTCGAAATTCAAACAAGATAAACACAAATAGAATAGGAAAACGATGCATATATAACATACTGCTCAAATTTTATATAAACCAAATACAAGCTAGTTGACTTCACCACATATGGCAAGTACACTACAAACAAGATACAACATGAACTTCTAACTAAGGAATTATAAGAGAGTCTAATACTCTCCTTTGACTCCCAAGTGCAATCTTGAACATCCTCACTCCACTATGCCTTGGCTAAATCCATAACCTTAGTCATCAATCTCTTAGTATCATGGTCGAAGATACGAATAGGCTGTTTCACAATGGTCAAGTCAGGCTCAACCTCTAAATCCTCCTGTTGCGATGGCTCAATAATTAAAGTAGGATCATGTATATACTTACATAGGTTGGATACATGAAAAACATCATGTACACCCGACAATCTAGTTAGTAACTCTACTCTATAAGTAAGAGTGCCTATTCTCTCAATTATTAGAAAAGGTCCAACATAATGAGGAGTCAACTTCAATCCCTTTCCAAACCGAACTACGCCTCTTATCGAAGGAATTTTGATGAATACAAAGTCCCCAACCGGGAACTCCAAATCTCTATGCCTAATATCTGCTAGCTCTTCTTCCTACTCCGAGCTACCTTCAAGTGCTTCCTAATATCCGCTACTTTATCCTTGGCATCAATAATCATTTCAAGACCAAGCACAAGCAACCTCCTAGCTCCACCCAACATGATGGAGACCTACAAAGCCTTCCATACAGTGCCTCAAAAGGGCTTATCCCATTACTCGCTTGAAAATTGTTGTTATAAGAATACTCAACAAGTGGAAAGCGATCCTCCCATGAACCTCCAAAGTCTAAAATACAAGCATAAAGTAAATCCTCCAAAACCTGATTCATTCTCTTTGTATGTCCATCCATCTATGGGGGATAAGCTGTGCTCAAACTGAGTTCTGTCCGAAGTGCATCATGCAAACACTTCCAGAACTGACTCGTGAAGATCGGATCTCGCTCACTCATAATATCATTTGGAATGCCATAAAGCCTAACGATCTCTCTAACATATAGTTGAGCCAAAGTAGACATCGTCCTCATTCCCTTAACTGGTAAGAAGTGCACACTTCTGGTTAACCTATCAATAACAACCCAAATGCCTTCATAACCATTCCTTGATCTAGGAAAATCATCAACAAAATCCATAGAAATCTGCTCCCACTTCCACTTTAGAACCTCTAGGGGATGAAGTAAACTGGCTGTCTTCTAGTGACTACCCTTAACATATCGGCAGTTAGCACATCTACTAACAAAGATAGAAACAATTCTCCTTATACCAGACCCAAATCGAGACAACACGTTAAACTTATTTTCCAATAGTCAGAGTACCTTGCTTCAGATCCATAAAACTCCTAAACAACAAGGTCTTTCCCACCTCCAATACAACTTTCTCTCAAACTCCTCCTTAAATTGGACCCAAGATAAATCATTCTCTTGGACATCAGCTGCAATAGAACTCTACCAATCCATGGATGCAATAGAAAGATGACGAGAAGCTAAGCAACGCTTCATAACATCACCCAACTCCAAATCCTCAAAGATCCTCTCGCACAACCTCAACCTTGTCTGAACCTCAACAATCGACTCAATCCTACCGAACCTTTGACCATCCCAACCTCTCGAAATCCTAACAAAGCGGAGCAAAGTTCATAGTAGGCTTAAGTTATACTAGTTCCTTAACAACATTCACCCTAGGTTTGGCTATAGGAGCAGCATTCCTCGAAGCTTTAGTCCCACCATTGGTGACAGTACTACCTCTACCACTACGACCTCTACCTCCTCTAACATTAGCAGCACAAGTACTCATAATTTTCTACCTGAATTTATAGCAAAAAAACATTAGAATGCTTCAAGATTGAATTATATTAAAGAAAAGGTTACTAAGAAAGGATTATCAGGAAAAAAGAGTTATTTCAAAGAAAGAGATTAATTCAAAGAAAGAATTTTTGAGACGGCTATTTTTAAGAAAGCATTTTGAGGTCTAATTTTGTGATAATAAATACGCTTGCATATATATAATATTCTCTACTCAATCAAGGACATTACTAACCCTATCTCTAATGAGCTATATCCAACCAAAGCTAAGGTATTTTCTAACCTTAAGCTCTAATACCATAATGTAAGAATCGCATTTTCGACCCTTGAACGTTGACACTAAATGCATCCACGGTATTCTCGTGCCGAGTACCCAAGTGTCAAAAAGATAGAAATTTAGGGTAAATAAAAGAAAAGGAAACAGAATAAGAAAGAGGAAAATAATAATCAAAATCTAACTGCGGAACAATAATATACAATATAAAAATAGACAATATAGAGGGTTGCTCAAAAATACTGAGAAATTTTAGATTTACTAAAGCCTAATTATTATTATTATTTAGCTTGGATAGTTATAACTGCATGTCCTCACAATGTCAATTACATACATATAATAGTGGATGAAAACAAAAATAGGTAAATAGATAAATAGATAGTGAAAGCATCCAGCTCGTTATAAGCTTAATATTTTGGGAAAATAAATTTTGGAAAAAGAAATACCACGTTTCAGACGTATGTGTGGTATGAAAAACTCAAAAATACATATAAACACATAACAGTTCTTTTAAGATCAACTGAATCATCGGATTTGTTTCCCCTCAAAAGGACCCAACTCAATTGATATTTACATTAGCTTTTATTATAGATAATGTCTAAGGGGTGTGCATAAATAAGAAAATAGATGAATGGCTTGCATCTCATAACACAACAATATTAGAGTACATTTAAAACCTTTAAGGTACGTACAAAAATGAATTTTCCATGGAGACACCTCCAGCTTAAAAACTAAAGTGAATCTCCTATAACAAGGATAAAAAATACCTTCCAAGCATCGTATATCTCTAGATAAAATATGTAAAGAACCGGGGAATCTTCGGCCCTCGAAAATCGACATCAATATGTTCATTGTATAGCATGCCAAGCAATCGAGTGTGGGAAATACTGGATCATTATGGGTGAACAAGAAAGAGATAGAAGAAAACAGAAACAACAAATAGAATCTCGCAAATCGCAGCGGAAAAATATACAATAGATAATAGAAGATTTTTATACAAACGAATCTATAGGTGTTAATATACATAGAATCATTAGAGTACAACAATCAACAATCAATCTGGACAGTTATAATAACTTATCCTCACATATACTGAATATACATTATGACTCACACAGCGGAAATAACCAAGTACGTATAATATGCCTAAGAATCCTACATCTCGTCTCCTAAGCTCCATGGTATCCTAACCTGACTTTGCAATACTCGGTCTAACCTGAGTATTATAATATAATAACACCCCAGTCAGTCTGGAAAACCAGCGTGAGAAAACACACTCGGTTGGAATTATTAATGTTATCAAAGTCCATTGAAAACAAAGGTATCTCGTAAGACCACGCGACACGTAAATACGACGGGTTTTTACCTTATAATAACCAAAACATTTTATGTCAAAATTATCTGATATTATAATAGCGTCTATAGAAAGTAAACTATAAAATAGCTGAAATGCTTGCATCTCACATTTCAGCAAAGTTGGTATACAACTTAAACCGTACAGTGCTTATAGGAGAATGGATTCCATTCTATGACAAGGTAAGAGACTACCTTCTGATGGTGCATCTCTAAAAAAATGCACCCGGGGTCTGACAAGAACATCTTGTATCCCTGCCATACAAGACTGTTGTAGCACTTGACTACTAGTACCGAATATGATCACCCCACCTTTAGGCACCGAAAGCATATATGAACAGATAGTAATTGGTCTAGATCTTGGGATGACCATACCCTAATGCGAGCGATCCACTTAGCCTTGCTGTATGCCCTGTTTTTGTCATTTCCCAGTTGATGAGACTTAAGGCTACGTTTACCTTAAGAATAACATTCATACTTGGAATGCTAACACTCCCTTCTAAGCAATGATGCAATGATAGCATTCATCCATACAAGTTGTTCTGGGTCTGAACAAACCGAATCTCCTAAATCACTATATTCATTATCTTCACGATATCACAATTCGTAATGCACAAATCGGATCAAAGTGGTTTTTGGATAATTAAATCTGATCCCGGTCTCTTCAAAACGATCAACGAATTTGGTCAGATTTGATAGTCGATTAATTAACTATCAAATAACACACATAAACAATCACTAGCCCCAAATGGTTAATTCTTTTATAGATTAAATCCTTCAAACATTTATTTCAAAATATCTTTGTATATATATATATAGTTTCCTTCAGTATTTCAGTATTTGAAAACAAATTCGAATCTTATTTCAATACTCAGAATATTTCCTAAACATATCAACACATAGAAATAATTTCAAATTACATTTATTCTCCCTTCCTTAGAAAGATATTTACATATAAATCATTTCGTCGTTAAACTATTTCAAACCCCTTCCAGTCCAATACTTATAAAATATTTATAAATATATTTTTCCAAAATCATTTTATTTCCAATACTTAGGAAATATTTCATAGCATATTTTTGACTGCATAAGTATATTTTCCAAAACAGAGAAGTATTCTATTCATTTTGTATTCTCAAACATTTACAATTTATTTGTAAATTCCTTAATCCATCTGTTTCGAATCTTAAAATATCTGGAATTTTACTAAATTCCTTTTTCAAATCCCAAAAATTGATTATGCTTGCTTAAAATCTCAATTACCACTTTATAACTCCTTTTCGAACTCGAATTCAAATTTTGAGTTTCTGTACTTAAATCATTTTGGAAATATTGTAAGTTTCAAGGATCCACTATAAGCTTCCTCTCATAAATCAACTTCATTGAACAAACTCGGATTACGAATCTTGAGAGGATTTATAAATAAAGTTCAATCACTTGGTTTTAACTCCAAATATATAATAATAATAATTTTAAAGAATAATAATGTAACAACCCGGAATGTTGGTTGTTAGTTTTTGAACATTAAATTCATTTCAAATGTTGAATGTGGATTATTAACTGATTTCGAATATGAAGATTTTAGTTGAATTAATAAAATGAGTTATAATCTCAAATACGGCAATTTAATTGGATTTGGATAAATAGTAATTTAATATTTGAAATTGGGGTAATTTGTGAATCTGGGTGTAAATAGACATGGAAATAGTTTCTAAAATTTATTTACCTTCTAGTCGGATTAAAATTTTAATACTGGAATTGTGAATGAGATTTTAAAGTCGATAAGTTTAAGTTTGGGAATATATATATATTAATTTAATATGTGGAAATTTATATATAGTAATAATGTAAATAATCAAATTTTAATTTAATACGAATCGTAATGATTTATAATGTGCATATAAATTTTATATGATTTATAATTAAGTTAGTAAAGTTTTAAAAGTAAGCTTTAAATGATTTCGACGATTTTGAAAATCGCCCAATTTAATAAACGAGTTAAAATAGCTTCCGGGGCACAGTCTTGGAATTTGACGAAACCAGTTCCATTGGATCCGTAATAGTTAATTACTATCGGATTTCAAATTTCATAGCGTTGGAAGTTACTGTTTGTTTGTACGGGTGAGAAACGCGTTGAAATTAAAATCGAAAATTTAATATTTAAAATCGATTCAAAAAGCTTTCTTCCACATACGATCAAATTAGCTTCCGAAACACGTTCCATTGTGTTTGGAATATAGGTAAAACCTTATAAACGCTAAGCGGCATGTGTTGTTTGGAGTTTTTTTGTAAAAGCTTGTTAAATTGGAAATAATATTACAATATTATTAATAAACGTTTATATAAACACATTACAGTAAACCGTAGGAACGTTTTTTTCTTCACAGCCGCCTCCAATTTTTTCCAATGGCCGACAGCTCCCTATTTTTCCCCCTCGATTTCCTTCAAATCGGTAGATCTTTAGCAAAAGGTTTCAACTAGAAAGTCATAGAGGGGAACGTGATCTTTAAATCCAACGGGTGATTCGAGCTATCGTCATCGATGGAGGGATAATTTTGGCTACAAGTGGACGGCGTTTGAGCTCGTCGTTCGAAGAGCGTAGATTGACCGAGTGCTGCATGGGGATTTCGAATGCCGGTGGTGGATTGACTTTTCGTGTGTCGTAGCAGCCGCGATAACCAACCCTAGACGGCCGTTGATGGGTTCGAGCAACCCAAGGATTAGCGAACGAAGAAGGAGTTTCAACGGTCGAGATTTCTCAATTCGAAACGTACGGTCTGATTTTGTTCTTGTATAAAAGAAAATTAAAATAAAAAGAAAATTTGTTTATAAATTGTATTAAAGCTTTATAAATTTATAACTTTTGCATGCATGGTCAGATTCCAATGAAACAGGAAGCGCTGGAATCACACCGACACGATCTACGCGCTACAGCAGTTTCGAAGGCATTTGGAGCAAACGAGAATTTTAGATTAAATCGAATGGGCTCGATTTAATTTAAAATTGAAACGCTCGATGAATTAAATGTGAGTTAATCTGACTCAAATAGGATTACTAGTTAATTTAAATAGTTAAATTTAAATAGTTAAATTTAAATTATTGGATGAATGATTGTATTTGATAAATTATTATTGTCTGGATGTGATATTATATATATATATATATATTAGAGTGATTGATATTCTCGCATTATATAGAGGATGAGACCCTATGCGCCCCGCATAATAGCGGATGACCCTTTATACCGCGATATCCCCCTCGAAGTGGGATTGGTATTTTAATTGTTGTGCTAACATCTGTGGATGCAGGGAAAGAGGTTGGAGGGATCCAACTGGATTCCTCAAAATATTGAAATTTATTTTTCATAACTGTGATATGCTATTTGATAATCTACGATAGATTATATTGGAATTGATGTTATTGATTACTATGGTTGGCTGAATATATTTGGGTATTTTAAGATATCAAATATACAAAGGTGGGTTTTTTAAAGAAAAATAAATGGGAGTTTTAAAATATAGAATGGAATTAATGTTTCAGATTTAAATAAGGATTTTAAATTGTAATAAAGGGTGAATTCATTATCAATGGATATTGGAATTGATTTTGTATAAATCGAGAAATAAATTTCAAAGGGAATTTAACTCGGGATATCGGTTTGAAATCGATTCAAGTGGTTTTTGGAAACTGCAATTGAAAGGAAAATAAGAAGTGAGAATTTGTAAACTGGGTTTATAAATGAAGTGGAATATTTATCAGTGGATAAATTTGGAAGTATAGGTTCCTGTGGGAATTTATAAGAAAAGTTGAAATTCATTTTAAAAATAAAAAGGTGATTTTATTTTTAAAACCTAGAAAATATACTTTCCTGGAAAACTAAGTATATTTTAAAGAAAGATTTCAAAGTATAAACTAGAAGTTTAAAAATGTTTTTTTAGAATGTTTTTAGAAATTTATGTGAGAAGTAAATATTTATTTAAGTTAACTATAGTAGAATTTTTAATGGTAGATTAGTATTATGATTTTAAAAGGGAATTTTAACGCAAATATTTGATATAATGGCTTTATTCTAAAAGGAAATTTTGGTTTAAGTTTTGCGTAGTAAATCTTATAGAATTTCTTAAGTATTATTTTATTTAAGTAATTTTAGTAGCCTTAATGTGTTTCAAAAATAAAAGTGGTTTAATTTTTAAAGTGTTGAAAGGAATTTACGGTTTGGGATGTAAAATAAATTGGGCTAAATCGAGCAAGATTTATAAAGGATTATATGGGTTATATTAAAATGGAAGTGTATTTCCCTGAAAAGCCAAGTATGTTTTCAAAGGAGAATTTTTATGTATAAATTTAAGTTTTTTTAAATTGTTTAAAAAGAATGTTTTAGAGAAGTTTATTATTTTAAATCTTTTTAGAATTTTAAAGTAAATATTATTCAAAATTTATTTTAGTAGTAATTATTTTAAAAGTTAAATTAGTATTATGTTTCTAAAAGAAATTTTCTAATATTTCTACTTTATATAAAAAATTTATTTTAAAAATAGTTATGGCTTTAGTTTTACTTAGAAATTTATTATAAAAGTTCATAACTATCATTTTGAGTAAAGTGATTTAAGTAGTTTTATTTTTAAATGTTTTAAGCATATATTTTTGAATAAAGTGATTTAAATTATTAGAAATATAATTTAATAAGATTTGGAGTTTTTTAGTGGGAATAAATAATTGGTTGGATTGATTGTTTATTTGATAGTTAAATAACCGACTATCAAATCTGGACCAAATATGACTTTGGAAATATCTAGAAAGAGTACGAGAGTTATATGGTATAGTTAACGTTCGATGTGTTATAATATACGTATAAACTCGTTCGTTCTTTTAGGATGATTATAAGGAAATCTGTCCACTAATGGTTAGGAGGTGATCTTCGATCTTATTTTCGTCTATGTATCTCCTAAAGAACCAGGGTTGAGTTTACCAGGATTTGTGATCCGAAAACCACTTCGATCCAAGGAGCACGTTTCGTGATAAAGACAAGAGCTTGGAGTCAAAGATGGAGCATTGAAGTGTAAGGGCTAATCGCTGCTAATCCTGAGGGTGTTTTCAAAATGGATGTAGTAGGAGTAGTCCCTTCGGTTCTGTTCGGACCGGGAATGGACTTGTATGGATGAATGCTTTCAGAACATCGTCAGGAGGACGATGAGCATTCTAAGAGAGATGTGTTCTAAAAAGGTAACGTCGAGCCTCGAACCTCATCAACCGGGAATGACTGAAAATCATGGGTTATACAGCAAGGATAAGTGGCTAGCAAGAAATTAAGGTAAGGTCATCCCTATCTAGATGTCCCTTTTATTCGGCTGTGTAGGCGGTCGCTAATCCCAACTGCGGGGTGATCTTATTCGGGCTATCCAGTAAGGGGTTGTATGGTCTTGTGTTGTAGAGGATCAGGGTGGATCCTCAGTATGCTGATCTAGACCGGGTACCGTGACAGGTGGTACCCCAGTGCTTAGTCATTAGTTGGAAATCCATTCTCCCTACGTGCCCTTTACGGTTTTGATTGTTGAGCCTAGTAGTTGCTGGAGTTTAATGAATGTAACAATTTCAGCTATTTGAATAAGTATTTGTACTTAGACACTATTATAATACCAGAGGATTTTATAAGAAATGTTTTGGTTATCGTAAGGTAAAACCCGACATGTTTATTTGTGGCGTGGTCTTACGTGATACCTTTGATTTTCAAAGGATTTTGAAAGCTTTAATAATTAAACTGAGTGTATTTTTCTCACGCTGGTTTTCCAGAGTGACTCGGGTGTTATTTTATTATAATGCTCAGGTCAGACCGAGTATTATATACAGGATATGATGCTATGGAGCTCAAGAGACGAGCTGGATGGCGAGACGTATCACACGTACTTGAAGTATATTCTGCTGTGTAGTATAAGCTGTATAGTCAGCTTTTGTGAGGACAAGTTAATATAACTGTCCAGTAATTATTTTGATTGTGATGTACTCTGATGATGTAATGTATAAACAGACATAGTTTCTTTTTGTGTAAAGATCAGTTACTATCTATTATATTTTGTTCTGCTGCGAATATGAGATTCTGATGTTGTTTGTTTTCTCTTATTCTACCTCCTTCTTTCTTTCCCTCAGCAATCTGTCTTTTCCGGCACTCGATCGTCGGCATATTATATAGTTGTGTCGATTTTCAAGGGTCGAGAAGGGCGGGTTATACCGTGCCAACCTAAGCCTAGGTTATACTGTGTCAAAAAGGGCATATTATATAGTGGCATATTATATAGTGGTATCAGAGCTTAGGTTGGCGATAACCTAGGCTTTGGTGGGGGAATTACTCATTAAAGATATAGCCAATAGCATTCCAGAATGAGTTGAGTGTAATAACAGATATAAGAGCGTAATTGTTAGTGTCTATAAAAACTGTTTTTATATTGTGTTGACTTATCAGTTGAGTGTTTATGAATTATGGTCGGTACGGGAAGTACAACCGTATCGATAGGGGTTTCTAAACTATTAAACAAGATAAACCGATATAGTATTGTTTTAAAGTGGGTAAATGAAATAATTTTACCCAAAATTATATTTTGATATAAAAGAAATAATTTTCTGAAATTATTATATATATATATATGGATGTTTAATTATTAGTATATAATCAAATAAGAATCTTAAATTTGAAATGGTTATATATATTTAGAACCAAATAGAATTATATAAGTATGATTTATACAAAAAGAGTATAACTAAAATTAATTTAAACAAGGATTTAAATCTAGGGAATTTGGGAAAATGATTTTAAATGAATTTGAACAAAAAGTTTGAGAATTTTAAATCATGGGAATTTTTGGAAATGCTTCCCAAAGTGGTTTCAAAGGAATAATGGAGTATTATTTTAAGAATTTTTGACTAGAAATTATTTTGAAATAAACTTTTGGAAGTAAGGAAGCACTGAACTCACTTTAGTCGCTGGAAAATAATCCTGGTGAAGATAGCCACATCATCAGTATTCATTTTCGAGTTTCTAAGTGATGGATTGTTACCGGGTGGCTTGGTATGATTTTTGTTGGACTTGTTTGATTAACAAGTTTATTTTAGAAATTTCAAAAAGGGAGATTGTTGGTAAAACCAAGTTGTTTTGAAAGACGGAGATTTGATTTGATATAGCAAGTGGGTATGTACATTTATGATTTCAAATGGTTGGAAATAAAATTGGGTAACTGAATTCTGGGAATAAGATATATTGGACTTTAACTTAAAGATAAGTTAAATGAAATTAAATTGGAATTGGATTAAATTGGATATAAAGTTGAAATGTAAAAAGATTACATAATTGCGGGTTATAATTATGTAACGAAATTTATAGCCTTAAGCTATTATGTGTCATATATATAATCTAGAGTTGTGATTATAAGATGTAAATGAACTCAAGTGAGTAATATAAGACTTTAAGTAAATAAGTTCTTGAACTTATAAATTGCGAAATAAAAATTTAAATTGGATTGAGAAATAATTTTTTTTGGATCGAATCGAATTTAACTTAAATTAAATGAATTTGAGTTGAATTTGGGTGGAAATGAATCCAAATTCAGATGAGTTAAATAACATTGAATGGAATTAAATTCTTATTTAAATTAGTGAAAGAAATGGTATGGAATTAAGTTAGTTAAATAAAATTTAGTTGAGCTTGAATAAAATTGAAAAGTAAAATAAAACCGAAAATAAATTTGTTTGGCATTTGGTAAATGGAATAAAAATCAAATGTGGGTTTAAGAATAGAAAGTGAACTAATTAAATAACTAACTAGTTAATGAAATCTGAAGTGTAACCTAGTATGGTTAAATAGAAGTTGAATTACGAGTTAATGGTGGAGTTTGGAATTAAAGTGAGTTATAAATTGAATTCGATGTATGTTGTAAATAAATTATATATGATGGAAATATTGTTGAATGAAATGAAGTTGGATTAAAAAAGAAATGGTTTGAGCTATAAATAAATCCAGTTTGGATATAAAATAATTCAAAGGGCCATGTTATTAATATAAATTGAGTTGGAATTAATTTAAAATGCTTATAAGCTTAAGAAATTGTTATTTTCTTGAATAAAATCAAATTTGCATAGAGAATTTGTCGTTTGGTCATAAATGTAAGTAAATAAAATTGGTTTTTGAATCATTTGGAATGGATTGAAGTTTAATAAGTGAATCTGAGATCATTTGTGTACATATGAAATGAATTTGGCTGCAAATCATTTTAGAATTGAATAAAACATATAGATCCATGGAAGAAATGAAACTAGTGATTGGAACCAAATAAATCATTGAAAATTATGTTTGGCATGTTCGGTTTAGGAAGTTTATTAGTTTGGGCTATGTATTTGATGTGTTTGGCTAGTTAAATAAGTAGAATGTTGTTAGAATTACATAGTTTTTGAAACTTATGTGCTTGTTTGAGTAAGTACAGGTATGGGAGTCAATCAGATAGAGTTTGGAGCACGTAAATACATAATAAACTAGCCGCTCGCTTAAAAGCGCTAATGTGAGGTACGCCTATGCAATAAAAATTAAGAAATGATAATATATTGCTATATGTTTTATTTTTCGACCGTGTAGGTCGATGTATATATATTTATCATATTTGTGATATTATAAAACGCTCTCCGTACAATGGAGACGCTGTCAAAAAATTTCTAAAATTTTAGGAGTTGGAATTTTTTTGAAAGTTTTGAAAATTTTGGATACCTAGAAAAGTTGATTTTGGAACGATGTTAGAAATCAAAGTTTTTAAGTTAGAAATGAAAGCTAATGGTTTTGGATTAAACTAAAGAGTTTTAATAAGTGAATGTAAGCTTTAGTTAAGTGGGTTTTGGGTAAGTTTATGGGTTTAGGAGCATTTTTTTCCTAGCCTAGCAAATTTCGGGGATGAAATTTTTATAAGGGAAAAGGAAAGAAACAACCTAGAATTTTGGTCATTAGTTTTACAACATTAAATTCATTTTAAATGTTGAATGTGGATTATTAATTGAATTCAAATACAAAGATTTTGGTTGAATTAATAAATGAGTTATAACCTCAAATATGGAAATTCAATTAGATTTGGATAAATAGTAATTTAATATTTGAAATTGGGGTAATTTGTGAATATGGGTGTAAATAGATATGAAAATAGTTTCTAAAATTTATTTACCTTCTAGTTGGAATAAAATTTTGATACTGGAATTGTGAATGAGATTTTAAAGTTGATAAATTTAAATTCGGGAATTTATATATATTAATTTAATAATTGGAAATTTATATATAGTAATAATGTATATAATCAAATTTTGATTTAATACGAATCGGAATGATTTCTAATGTCGAAATAAATTTTATATGATTTATAATTAAGTTAGTAAAGTTTTAAAAATGAGTTTTAAATGATTTCGAAGATTTTGAAAATCGCTCGATTTAATCGACGAGTTAAAATAGCTTCCAAGGCACATCTCAGAATTCGATGAAACCAGTTTCATAGGATCCATATAGTTAATTATTATCGGATTTCAAATTTCGTAGCGTTGGGAGTTACCGTTTGTTCGTACGGGTGAGAAACGCATTGAAATTAAAATCAAAAATTTAATATTTAAAATCGATTCAAAAAGCTTTGTTCACATACGATCAAATTAGCTTCCAAAACACGTTCCATTATGTTCGGAATACGTGTAAAACCTTATAAACGCCTAGTGGCATGTGTTATTTGGAGTTCGTTTGTAAAAGCTTGTTAAATTGGAAATAATATTAAAATATTATTAATAAACGTTTATATAAACACGTTAAGGTAAGCCCCAGGAAGATTTTTTTTTCATGGCCGCCTCCAATTTTTTCCAATGGCTGATAGCTTCTCATTTTTCCCCCTCAATTTCGTTTAAATCCGTAGATCTATAGCAAAAGTTTTCAATTAGAAAATCATAGAGGGGAACGTGATCTTTAAATCCAACGGGTGATTCGAGCTATCGTCATCGATGGAGGGAGAATTTTGGCGTGGACGGTCTTCGAGCTCTTCGTTCGAAGAGCATAGATTGACCGAGTGCTGCGTGGTTGGGGCCGCAGGTAGAAGGCACGTGGGGATTTCGAATGCCGATGGTGGATTGATTTTTCGTGTGTCGGAGCGGCCACGATAACCAACCCTAGATGGCCGTTGATGGGTTCGAGCAACCCAGGGATTAGCGAACGAAGAAGAAGGAGTTTCAGCGGTCGAGATTTCTTAATTCGAAACGTACGGTCTGATCTTGTTTTTGTATGAAAGAAAATTAAAATAAAAAGAAAATTTGTTTATAAATTGTATTCAACCTTTATAAATTCATAAATTTTGCATGCATGGACAGATTCCGATGAAACAGAAAGCGCTGAAATCACAGCGACGTGATCTACGCGCTGCAGCAGATTCGAAGGCATTTGGAGCAAACGAGAATTTTAGATTAAATCGAATGGGCTCGATTTAATTTAAAACTGAAATGCTCGACGAATTCAAGGTGAGTTAATCTCACTCAAATTGGATTACTAGTTAATTTAAATAGTTAAATTTAAATTATTGGATGAATGATTGAATTTGATAAATTATTATTAGTTTGGATGTGATATTATACATAGAGCAGTATATATATATATATAATGGAGTGATTGATATTCCCGCATTATATAGCGGATGGGACCCTATGCGCCCCGCATAATAGCGAATGACACTTTATACCGAGAAATCCCCCTCGAAGTGGGATTGGTATTTTAGTTGTGGTGTTAACATCTGTGGATGTAAAGAAACAAGTTGGAGGGATCCAACTGGATTCCATAAAATATTGAAAATTTATTTTTCACAACTGTGATATGTTATTTGATAATCTGTGATAGATTATATTGGAATTGATGTTATAGATTGCTTGGTTGGATGTATATATTTGGGTATTTTAAGATATCAAATATACAAAGGTGGGATTTTTAAAGAAAAATAAATGGGAGTTTTAAAATAAAGAATGGAATCGATGTTTCATTTTTAAATAAGGATTTTAAATCGTAATAAAGGGTGAATTTGGTGTTAATGGATTTTGGAATTGATTTTGTATAAATCGAGAAATAAATTTTAAAGGGAATTTACTGCAGGATATCGGTTTGAAATCAATTTAAGTGGTTTTTGGAAACTGTGATTGAAAGGAAAATAAGAAATGAGAATAAACTAGGTTTATAAATAAAGTGGAATATTTATCAGTGGATAAATTTGGAAGTATAGATTTCAGTGGGAATTTGTAAGAAAAGTTATAATTCATTTTAAAAATAAAATAGTGATTTTATTTTTAAAAGCTGGAAAATATATTTTCCTGGAAAACTGAGTATATTTTAAAGAAAGATTTCAAAGTATAAACTAGAAGGTTAAAAATGTTTTTAGAAATTTATTATTTTAATTATTTTTAAATGAGAAGTAAATATTTATTTAAGTTAATTATGGTAGATAATTATTTTTAAAGGTAGATTTTATTATGATTTTAAAAGGGATTTTAACATAAATATTTGATATAATAACTTTATTTTAAAAGGAAATTTTGGTTTAAGTTTTACTTAGAAACTCTTATAGAATTTCTTAAGTATTATTTTATTTAAGTAATTTTAGTAGCCTTAATATGTGTTAAAAATAAAAGTGGTTTAATTTTTAAAGTGTTGAAAGGAATTTACAGTTTGGGACGTAAATTAAATTGGGATAAATCGAGAAGGATTTATAAAGGATTATATTGGTTATATTGAAATGGAAGTGTATTTTCCTAAAAAGCCAAGTATATTTAAAGGAGAATTTTTATGTATAAGTTTAAGTTTTTTTTAAATCGTTTAAAAAGAAAGTTTTAGAGAAATTTATTATTTTAAATTGTTTTAGAATTTTAAAATAAATATTATTCAAAATTTATTTTAGTAGTAATTATTTTAAAAGTTAAAATAGTATTATGTTTTTAAAAGAAATTTTCTAGTATTTCTACTTTATATAAAACTTTTGTTTTAAAAATAGTTGTGGCTTAAGTTTTACTTGAAAATTTATTATAAAAGTTCATAACTATCATTTTGAGTAAAGTGATTTAAGTAGTTTTATTTTTAAATGTTTTAAGTATATATTTTTGGGTAAAGTGATTTAGATTATTAGAAATATAATTTAATAAGATTTGGAGTTTTTTAGTGGGAATAAATAATTGATTGAATTGATTGTTTATTTGATAGTTAAATAGCCGACTATCATATCTGGACCCAAATATGACTTTGGAAATATCTAGGAAGAGTACGGGAGTTATATGGTACAATTACCGTTTGAGGTGCTATACTGTACGTATAAACTCGTTCATTCTTCTAGGATGATTATAAGGAAATCCGTCCACTAACGGTTAGGAGGTGATCTCCGATCTTATTTTCGTCTGTGTATTTCCTAAAGAACCGGGGTTGAGTTTACCGAAAAATAGTGGACGTTGTTTCGAAGAGACCGGGATCGGATTTGTGATCCAAAAACCACTTTGATCCAATGAGTACTTTTCATGATGAAGACGAGCTTGAAGTCAAAGATGGAGCAGTGAAATGCAAGGGCTAATCACTGCTATTGCTGAGGGTGATTCCAAAATGGATGTAGCAGGAGTAATGCCTTCGGTTCTGTTTAGATCGGGAACGGACTTGTATGGATGAATGCTTTCAAAACATCGTTAGGAGGATGATGAACATTCTATGTAAGATGTGTTCTAAAATGGTAACACTGAGCCTCGACCCTCATCTACCGGGAATGAGTTAAAATCATGGGTTATGCAGCAAGGCCAAGTGGTTAGCAACCAATTATGGTAAGGTCATCTCTGTCCAGATATTCCTTTTATTCGGCTATGTGGGCGGTTGCTGATCCCAACCGTGGGGTAATCTTATTCGGGCTATCCAGTAAAAGGTAGTCCAGTCTTGTGTTGCAGAGGATCAGGGTGGATCCTCGGCATGATGATCTAGACCAGGTACCGTGACCCTAATGCCCAGTCATTAGTTGAAAATCCATTCTCCCTACATGCCCATTACGGTTTTGACTGTAGAGCCTAGTAATTGCTGGAATTTAATGAATGTTATAGTTTCAACTATTTGATTAGTATTTTTACTTAGACACTATTATAATATCAGAGGATTTTATAAGAAATGTTTTGGTTATCGTAAGGTAAAAACCTGGCATGTTTATTTATGGCGTGGTCTTATGAGATACCTTTGATGTTCAAAGGATTTTGAAAACTTTAATAATTAAATTGAGTGTATTTTTCTCACGCTAGTTTTCCAGACTGACTTGGGTGTTATTTTATTATAATACTTGGGTCAGACCAAGTACTATATACAGGATAGGATGCTGTGGAGCTTAGGAGACGAGGTGGATGGCGAGACGTATCACACGTATTTGAAGTATATTCTGCTGTGCAGTATAAGCTGCATAGTCAGCTTTTGTAAGGACAAGTTACTATAACTGTCCATTAATTGTTTTGATTGTGATGTATTCTGATGATGTAATGTATAAAACAGATATAGTTTCTTTTCGCCTAAAGATCAGTTACGACCTATTATACTTTGTTCCACTGCGAATATGAGATTCTGATGTTGTTTTGTTTTCCTTTCTTCTACCTCCTTCCTTCTTTCCCTCAGCAATCTTTCTTTTCCGGCACTCGATCGTCGGCATATTATACAGTGGCGTATTTGTATCGATTTTCGAGGGTCGAGAAGGGTGAGTTGTCGTAAATAATTATTTGAAATATCAAAATACCTTTTGAATAAAATGATTTCCAATTTGATTTAAATAATGTACATAGACTTACAAACTTTATTGATAATAATCAAATTTCATTTGGATATCTAAATTTCCAAAGTATTTTAAATACCCATAACAATTTTTAAAACTACATAATTTAAAATAATAATTTCTTTCCAAATCAAACTTCGCTTTTTGATACAAAAATCTTTTTTTTAAACTTTGATATAACCATTTTTAATTTATAAATCTCTCTCGATTCATACACATTGATTTTCGATTCCAATTCCATAGCCATTCAATTTTCCAAAGTAGAATCATCTATTTCTCCTTTTTTAATCCAAGTTTCCATATCTCGTTTAAATTCACACCGTGTATTTAAAATTCCAAATTATCACGCGATAATCATTTTTTTAATTATTTATAACTTTGGTTATAAATTAAAATTTTCATCTAGGTTTTATTCCCTATTTCTTTAAATATCCTTATGATAAAATCATCTCGTCAACACTATTCCTTGATAATCTCATTTAATTGCCCAAAATTCATTTCCAATATCTATTTCATTTCTTTTTCTATAATCATCAATTTATAATCCTTCCACTCCATTTATAAATGTTGTTTATAAATTCATAAATCATTCTCGTTTTATCGGTTTAACAACAGATCCATATTTCAAAAGTCCGTTTATAATTTAACTTCTATTTAAAATTTCGTTTGGAATTTTTTTTCTTAATAAATCCAATTAATATTTCAAATCTACTCAAAAACTCGACTTCAACTCCCAATCATTATTAATAGATATCATTAAATTTATTGTTTAAAATTCCTTTGTATAAATTATTTTCAAATTTGAAGCATTTAATAAAATAGTTAAACAAATTTCCAAAAATCAAATCGTTTATTTAACTCAAATCCATTTCTTATAAAATACTCCGATTCTATATAAATGTCTTAAATTACAAAATTTCCTTTTAAATTTCTTTGAAATTCAAAAATATTGTTTATGGTATTAAAATACAAAAATTAAGGCAAGTGCTACTATAACATCCAATATATCAAATCACACAACAATCCATAATAGATTATTCAACCATATTATATCACTACATATGAAAAACAATCAATATATTTTTGAGGAATCTAGTTGGATCCCTCCAACCTGTTTCCCTACATCCACAGACGTTATATAACATAAAATACCTATTCCACTTCGAGGCGGGATATCGCGGTAATATATGGTCATCCACTATTATGCGGGGTGCATAGGGTCTCATAAGCTCCAACGATGGGAAATATATCCAACTACTAATATATATACTGATATATAATATATAATATTCAATTAAACCAAACATCCAATAATTAATTTTAATTGTTTTAAATTAAATCTTGTAATCTGAATGAGTGAGATTTACTCACCTTGATTTTTCAATTTTCCAACCGATCAAATTTAAACTAAATCGAATGACGTTCGTTTAACTTAAATATTTTCCATTCCAAATCAATTCCAAATTAATTCCAGATTGTATATTTTGTAGCTCCGAATCCAATGCAACTCGTCGCATTCAATTCTGACATCATATGAATTAAATATGGCATTTATAAGATTCACGAATTAAATTATATATATATAAATTTCACTAAACCTTCATTATTTAAATAATTACCTTATTAACAAGATAACCCTTCTTCCCCAAAATAGCCAAGCTCTGCCTAATTGAGCCCACTGCACATACAATCATTACCCAAGCTACTACATCGCATCAGCATGCCCTGACTCATCGTCCCCAAATCCACACTACAACAACCCGAGCACCACATCACATTAACCTTACGCACCAGTAACATCCACCAATTAGTGACTGTAACGACCCATAAATTTCCGACAATTAAATTTGTTAATTTAATTAATCTTGTTATTTAATATTGGAAGAAATAAAAAGTTGTAAGGTAATAATGGAAAAATAACTAAGATGAAATGGAACAAGGTTAATTAAATTTAACAATTAATGAACTTGAATGAAATTCCAATTAAACAAAATAATTTAAAAGTTATAACTTGGTTATAAAGTGAATATAAGAAAACAAGTGTAATATTGAATCAATTGGTGGATTAGTATATAATTATTGATAATTGGATAAAAACAGTGTTATGTAAACAATTGTAACATTAGTTTGTTAATAATAGCTTATGAGAGTAATTAAAAGCTAATGTAACAATTATTGTATGTTACCCCTCTATTTAATGTGTTAATTTAAAACTGGAAATAAATTCCAATAAATGTAATTAAATATTATGTTAATGTAAATTAAGTTAATATTTGGAAGTAATATTAATCATAATATGATAATTGGTTAAATAAAAATAATGGAAATCGAGATTTATTAATTTATTTGAATTTAAAAGATAGTAATTGAATTTATTGCAAATAAATGAAATTAAATATTTAAATATTATGATAATGGGAAATTAAGATGAAACTGGGAAACATTAATGTGCTAAGAGATAAACCAATGTTAATTATACCATTATTGTAATGAAAGACTTGAATAATAAATTGATTTTGGAATTTTAATTTATAATTTCTGAATTCAATGAAATTGAAATTACACAATGAAATTGGTGGATTTATCAACTTTAAATTGACATCTAAATTTGTTTAAATTATAAGAAATCAAAAATGTTAAAAATTGCTAATTATAGAATTGGAATAGAAAATTTGATTTAATTAATTTAATATTAATTTATTGATTAATTGGAAAATAGCCATTTTGGACACTGACTCGGATTTCGATGAAACAAGTTTCATCGGATCTGTAACGGTGAATTATTGTAGGATTTCCAGTTTCGTAACGATCGGACTTATCGTTTGAACGTACGGGCTTGAAACGCCTAGAAATCAAATAAACTGAAATCAATTGAAATCAATTTGAAATAAACTAATTTTAACGTAACTTCTTCATACGATGGAATTTGGACTTGAAATCTATTCCATCGATTTTAAAGTATTCATAAACATCTATTTGGATATATGAGTTGACCCATTTCCATTCCGGAATCGAAACAGGCTTTTCGGGTCAATTATCGTTCAAAACCTGAATCAATCATATCCGCTTCTCTATATTCAGCTCTACCTATATATATCTAGTTATAAACCCTAGCAGCCTTTCTATTTCTCATTTCTATACGTACATAAACTTCTATCGCTCCTCTTCCTCAACGGTTGAAAACTCTAAATATTCCAATTCAATTCCAATTCAAAATCCAACAACAAAAATTCAAACTCCTCAATATCTATCGAATTTTATATGGATTCGAAGCTCTCGAAGAGAGCATGTCAATTCTACTGTCCGTTTTTCAATTTGGATTTTTGTGTGGCCGAAATTTGAGGAATAAATCTCGGCCATTCATCGCTTGTTGATCGACATCATCTGACCGTCGAATAAATGGTACCGTGGCGTAGAGATCGACGTGTGGAGTGCATCTATGCAGTTTCTTTGGCGAATCGACGGCAGGATCTAGCGTTAAAATTCAATTAGGGTTAAATAGTGGTTCGGTGGCTGCTTGATTTTTGAGTCGGGGTGGCAATTCTCATGACCCGAGGTGGTCTGGTAGGGGCGCGAAGGTTTCAGGTAGCGCGCGACGATGATTGGTGACGCCGAAGCTGGCTCGAGCGTGAAGCGGCGGTTTCTGTTCGAACGTGGTGAACAGTGCGTGGGGTAGGGTTGAGATAGTGAAGGTGACGTGTAATTCAATTTAACTATTTTACTAATTTAAATTTCAAATCATGTAATGTTCTAATGTTCATAACTTTTGCATACGAGGTCCAATTCATGCATGGTTTTCTCCGCTAGGATCGTATCGAAATTCCGAAAACTTTGGCACTAGTTTGGATGAATTTTATGATTGTTTGAATTTTGAGTTTAAACTGAATTTAAATTCAATTTAAATTCAAAATGTGAGTGCTTTAACCCACTCACAACTTCTAAAATTTCTTATGTTTGTTAAATTGATTTATGATGTGTTTAGAAATTTATTTAGGACTGTTAGACATATTTTGAATCATCATCTCTATTTACTTGAATCTATTTGGATAAAATAGTTATTTAATTTATTATTGAATATAAACTGCCAGTAAATACCTGTTATTTATTATTTGTTCCATAGTGATGATATTGATTGAATTGGATGATGATTATGATAAAGTTTGATGATTGATATTGGATGAATGGATGTTGCATTTTATATTGTTATAAACTACAAGTTGTTATGGTTTTTATTTCATTCGGGATTGCGGTTTGAAATGGTTTATAACCGTATTCATATATTAAATTACGGATTGAAATGATAAATATCCGTATCACTTGACCATAGGATAAAAAATTATATACATACACCATGGTCTATATATAAAAATATTTTTGAAATAATTTCTATGGTTTTGTAAAGAAATATATGGTTTTAGATAAATATTGATTTTAGATATTATATAAATGTTACTTTATCCATGATTTTTAGCTATGTATAATTTGTTTTAATATAGAATAAGCTTAATAATAAGTTTGACTTTTATTGAAGATAATATAGTTAAGTATTTATGTTATATTTTGATATAGAGTTTATAATGATTTAAATAATTTAAGGTTGGAAGATGAATTGAGAATTTATTTGAAATTGAATTTATTTAAGAATTAAACGCAAATAAGTTTGACGTGAAATTTATTAAATTGGAGATTTTAAATGGTATGATTTTTATAACTTGATTTTGGGTTAAGGTGAACTAAATGAGTATTTCAAGTATAAATGTATTGAAGGAAATACTTAGTTATTTTATTTGTAATTTGGGATTTATTTAAATGATAATGGATTTATTAAGTAAAATATTTCAAAACTAAATAATAGAAAATTGAATTATATATATATATATACATACATACATATATATATATATATATATATATGAAATTACCAAACTTAGTTTTGAAATTGTTGAATACATAAAGTTTGAAATATATTGAATCTGGAATGGTTTATCCTATGGATCAAATCTGTTTTGAAATCAATAAAATTTGTAATGGTTTATTTGAAAACTGAATTGAATTGAAATTTATGATTTGAGATTTGGTTAAATAAAAAAATTAGAAATTCGAGTTGCTTTGGAAATTGATTTGTGAAATTGAAGAAGCTATTTTATTATATAAAGTATTTAAATATTTAAACCATTTAAGTGGGGAAAGTTAGGGTTTCGAAGCCATGAATTTTTAAGTATTATGTTTGGAAATGATATATTTTCAAATGTCGATTTCGAAAGTGCTATAACCTTGAAAATCCTATGATTTTGGAAATGATATCTTATTTGGTTTTGAATTGGAAATGATATCGTATTGATATGGTTTTGAAATGGCAATGATATTTCACTTTAGAGTATAAATTATTTTTGAAATGATCGCGGTGTAATAATAACGTTTGGTTGTTGAAGAGACCGGGATCGAAGGTTGTCATACTCTCTGCCAACTCCGAAAACCACTTTAACTACTGTGTACGCGGTGGAGATTCCAGAATGAAGTAGGATGGTGGCGGCGTTTCCTTCAAGGTATATACAAGGACCCGACTCCCGTGAGTTGGCATAAGGTGGCTAAAACAGGAGCGATTGACGGACTAAGAAGGTAACGCCTTTTATCGAACACACTCATTCGATACCATTCTATTACTTTGCGATTGATTGGGGCCCTTTTGATTTTGGGGGTGTGGTTCGAGGTGGGCGGTAGTAGCTGCTACGCGTTACCGCCGGTTCGGGAGCGTAATTGGTATATCTACCCTGACATTGCGTAGCTGTGCCATGTCACCTACCCTAGCGAGCCTTGTACGAGTTTGATTTGTATCGTACCTATGGAGCATGTTCTTGTAGCCTCCCGATCAGGAGGTACGCAGTTGTTGTATAGAGTATTGGCACTATTTGTGTGTTAAGGTGGAAAATGTAAAGCCTTAATGCAATTTTAAAGTAAGTTTATTTTACTATTAGACATTATTATAATAGTGTATTATTACTACATAGTAAATAGTTTAATAGATCCTTAGGAGATGTAAATCCCTAACATCTCTTAAGTTACTGCAATCATGTTTGACACTGGATAGAAGATGACAAATCCCGTAAACATCTATGACACTATTCCACTCATATTGTTTACCGTTGATTTAACTTATATAAAAGCTTTTAGTTCTGACTCGAGTATTTTGTCTTTTCAATTCACTTGGGTCAGTCTGAGCATTTCAGGATTCGAAGACTTTATTTCTGGAGGACGAAGATGAAGATTGTATTACTATTATTTATTATATTATTCCACTACATTCATACTGTTCCGCTGCATTATTTATTATTCACTGGTATGTCTAACTCTGATATGTGTTGTACAAGTATAATCAAATTTTTGTAAAACAGCTTTATGAACTGTTGTTTGATTATTATATTCTGTCATTCCGCTGGGAGATTCTGTTTTGTTTTATTTCTTTCTCTGCTTTTCTTATTTACCCCAATAACAATCCGCTTTCTTGTATGGTTTGAGTCTAACGTGTGTGGTTTATCATCAATTTAAACTTACAAAAAGTCGGGATGCTACATTTGGTATCGAAGCTTTGGTTTAGCGATAAACCTTAGCTTTGTGGTGTCTTACTCTTTATTATAGGTTAGTAATACCCTATGACGAGTCGTCGAGTGTATTTATATGAGAGAGCGTATTTGTTAATGTAATAAAAAGTTTTTATATTGTGTTAATTTGTTCCGTTTTGTATTTATAAATTCTGGTTGGTGCATACGACGCTATAACACTGATATGGATTTCTAAACACTTAATAGGACAGACCGACACAATATTTGTTTTGAATATAGGTGAATGAAATAATTTTGCCTGTTATATATTGTAACGACCCGGGGTTTTGCCCAATTTATAATCATCATTAAACGATTATTAAGCAAGCTAATCGCTAATTGAAGTTTTCAATCGAGTGAAAATTCTTTTGAAATTCGTTAAGGAATTATGTGGGCTTTAAAATTTATCTCGACCCAATATTCCTTTAGAATTTTCGATGTCATTCCCTTCTTACTTTGGTTCGACCCGGTTCCTCCCTCAATCATTTTTCGTTCGCAACCCTAAACATTCAAAAATAGGATAAATGGCGACTCGTTGCAAACTAGGGTTTCGTGAATTGGAGACTTCCATGGCTTCGGCTGTTGGATCAGGGCGCTTCATCCTAAGGTGAGTAATTTTTAATTACTCACATCTAATTCAACTCGATTTCATAAATATATGTGATTTTGGGGATTTGCATGGTTTTGATGATTTGTGATTTGAGTTTGGTGATGTTGTTTTGTTCGACTTTCGGCCTTGTTCAATTTGATTGTTGCCTTGAGTACTTTGTTGCTTTTAGCTCGATACATGCGGTTTTGAACTATTCGACTTTTGATAATCTCGTCTCTGGCCTGTTCATCTCCTTATTGGATCACGACCTTGACTTGGTTCATTGTTGACTCGATTTTGACAGAGTGATTTCATTCGTTTTTGGAAAATTTTGATATTGAACTGATGGCTTCGGCCTTGAATATGTTAAACATGATGATTGAAGTGCCTGTATTTGAACTTGATATTTTGAGACTTGGTCAGTGTTTGCTACTTGACATTAACAGTAGCACCCGTGCACTTATGTGTGTGCTTATGTTGTTCGACTTTGTCAATTGTTGATGATTTAACTATCTTTATCATTTTTAATTTGGCATTTGCCTTAAGTAATTGACTTCGGTCCGTAATTCATGGCTTCAGCTTGTTTTGATATTACTAGACTTTGATTAACTTTGAGTTAGATAGCTCTGTTGCTTCAGATCTCAGTAAATCCTTACTGACTTGCATTATTTACATGTTGAGTTGTTGGTACATCATCGATTGCGGTTGCATCCATTGTTTTGTTGGTATATATCACTTGCAATATCCAGTTTCATGTTGTTTTTCGAGTATCACTACATTTTCATCACTGCACTGGTTAATGGCATATAAACTTGGGTTTTTTTTTGTGTACTTGTCACTGTTCGAGTCTGACACTCTTTGAAGTTCTCATCTGTTAGTTGTTAGTTCATGTGTTCACATAGATTATGTGCTTTGTACATGTCACCCCTCTGGTTTCTGATTCTCTTCAGGTTGTCTTGACTCTGCATATATTGGTTCGGTCTGTAGTCTTCATAGGCTTTGTGTTTGTTGTACGTATGAACTTGTAAGTCGTACACTGAGTATTGTTCGAGTTGTACACTTGAGTCTGTACTATTGATATCCATCTGGAGTTGCTGCCTGATCTGATTTATCTTGTGTTGCATCACTTTTACTTTGAACTGCAGTGTAGTTGAATTGTGATGTACTACTACCTTTATTCTCAAATCTGATACATCGCATTGATGCTTTGTATTCATTTGCATTTGGTTAGTTGTATTCATTTGTTTATGTGATGTGGTGCCATACCTTTGGTGCTCTCACATTCACTCTACTCTTGTAGTTTGTACCACCACCTGTTCACAGTGATGTGCACACTGCTGCACTTCTCTGATCTGTCGCGGTGTAACTTCCATGCGAGCCCTTGTGCTTAGCATTTGAGTTGAGTTGACTTTTTGGTTCCAGAAGTTTGATTGATCATTTTCTGTTGTCTTCATGTAGTTGCTATGTCGTTGCGGTGCATTGTGCATATCGCGGCACTGATTCAGTCCACTATTGCATTCATTTGCACATCACCCGGGTACCTCTTTTAGTGGTTGTCCTTCGAGACATGTTGTCTTGTACACGTATGATCTTGTGGTGGCTGCAGTTTTTAGCTGCAGTTGCCCTTGTTGTTTTGCATTACAGTGTTGCAAATGGATTGCTTTCTGACTACACTTGAGTTGAATCCGGTAACTCGGGTTTGATCTTGTGTTTGCTTGTGAATTTTCATTGGGTACATCACCATTGAAGTGGCAAGGCAGTGCACGCAAGCGTGAACTGCAGCCACACGGTATTGCTTTTATTGAGATTTCAATTACTTTTGATCCATTGATCTTTTGCGTATTTCATATGTCGTATTGGCGAGGCAGTACACGTTAGCGTGTACTGCAGCCAATTGGAATTGATGTTTTTAAGTGATATTTCAATTGTTTAAATTGATTTAGTTTCATTTGATTAGTTTGTTGTTATCTAATTATCTATTTGATAATTAGATTATGAGTTTCTAGTTATTTATTAATAATTAGATTTTGTTGTTAATTGCCAATTAGGCAATTCTGAGGTTTTCTTTTAAATATATCTTCATTGATATTCTTTTCCCTTACCTTCGCTGATAATTTGAATTTGCCAATTTGTTGTTTAACACTATTATGTGTTATGTTCACCGTTATCCGATTCTCTTGTTAAAGGATCGGATAGGTGAATTTATTTTGACAGTCGTCTAATTTTTATTTAATTATTATTGCTTTTATGCACTAATAACCGAGTTTGAATTAGACTGACCCGTGTATTATTTTCTTTTGAATGTAATACTCGGGTCAAACCGAGTATTTATAGGTTGTTGATATCTTACTTTGGGTTGCTGCTAGAGCTATGAAGCCTTTTCATACTTTTTGGAGTAGTCATTGTCTTAGTATAGGATGTTGTATATTCATGTATATTATTCACGATAATGTACTTGTATATGTAACATTCAGAGTCGACAGTTGTAGTTGTATCATATGTATTGTATCACATGTATATCAACTGACATCAGTTATATATATATGAGACTTTCTGTTATATTTGTGTTCCGCATTTACATTATCTGTGTTATTATTATATATATTGTCCTAAACTATTATGAACCATCGTAGTTCGTTTTATACTAGAATTGGGTATGTCGATGGGAGTAAATAAACATGAGATGAAAAAGAAAAATATATACCACTCCTATCGAGGTAACCAATACTGGTGTAAGGCTTAACTACGGATGGCCGCTCCTATCCAGCCTTATTCTTCGTGATAACAGACATTATTTCTTTTAATACTCTTTGTTATTGCGAGCATAGAGGTGGGGCGTCACAGTTGGTATCAGAGCTTCAGGTTTATGGACATAATATAAAACATTGCTTAGATGGAACATATGCTACAACTATTTGTCGATGTTTTTAGTTGTGCTTTGAGTCAAAACTAAAGTTTTGAAATTTAGGTGAAATTTTTAAATAGCTTTATTTAAAAATAAAGGTGAATTTGTGTTTTGACGATTGGTTGATTTGTGTTCTGTTTATCAGAGTGCGCAGCGGAAATAGTGAAACTGTCTTCGCTGAGTACAGCTGATAATTATTTTGATTTAAAAATCAAAATTTGAAAATGAATTTAATTTCATTATGTTGTTTAACCAGTGGTTTTGATTTGTTGAAATTCTTGGTGGTTCTCTTTGATGCTAATCATATTTGATTTGATTTTGATTGTTTTGAATTATCTTCATTGAAGATATATTCGAATGATTTATTTGTTCTTTTTGCAGTATACGTGCAAATTTAAGTTGCACGTTAATGCATTAATTTTACGTTGAACCGATGCTTGGTTATGAAACGTATTTAGTTGTCGTTATTTTATAACGGGATTTTAACACTTGTGCTAAATTTTGAAGCACGGTGTTTTGTTGACATTTTTAATGGATGAAATTTCACTGATGTTATATTTTGATGCAAATTATTTGATGAGATTTTGACGTTTAAAAATTACTGTCGCTTTGACTTCAGTATCCGTCATATTTTAAAGTGGATTTTCAAGCGGTTATCCCGCAATGCTGATTTCGAGATCCGTTTACAATTTTCTTATTGAAATTGTCACTTATGTTGCTGATTTAATCACGTGATTATAAATAGCGTTTAAAAAAAAATATGTTTTCAAAAATTTTCAGTTTATGTTTTCAAAAGAATGAGAAAGAGATTTAAATGATTCAGCAAAATCGAGGACTATGAACCCTTTCTTTTACTGATTCACTTAATTCCGGACATGTTCGTTTGAGAATGTAAATTATTAGTTTTGTGAAATAAATGAAATTGTTTTCAGAAGTTTTGCATTTTGCGCTTTCAAAAGAATGAGGAAGCGATTTAAACGTTTCAGAAAAATCGAGGACCATGACCCCTTTCTTTTACTGATTCGCTTAATTCCGGACTTGTCCGTTTGAGAATGTGAAATGTTATTTTTGAATACACAATTTTGCACTTTCAAGGAAACGATGAAGAGAATCAAACGATTTAGTAAAACTCGTGGTATGGGACATGAGCGTTTGCTATTTCGGTTAATTCCGGACTCGTTAATTGAAACATTTGTTGTTTGATGATTTTGATGATTTTACATGTTCAAGAAAACGATGAAGAGAATCAAACGATTTAATAAAACACGTGGATATGGGACATGTGCGTTTGCTATTTCGGTTAATTCCGGACTCGTTAATTGAATATATGTTGGACCTTCGGGTCATATGTTGGACCTTCGGGTCAATACCAGTACCGGACCTTCGGGTCATTTGTTGGACCTTCGGGTCATTTGTTGGGCGCCAAAATTATGTTGGGTACTTGGTAGGCTTCGGCCATTTGTTGATGCACGTGCGGCGTAGCTAAAACTCGCCATCTGATGGGATCGATCCAACCTTTTATGTTGATTTTCTAGTCATCTTTATTGATTTCTAGATATTTGTTGTTTCCAATTATCTGCAGGTAATTGGATATTTGTTGATATGAGTTCTGATTATCATTTTTGATAATCGGATATTTGTTGATTTGATTATCATTTTTGATAATCGAATATTTGTTGTTTCTGATTATCATTTTTGATAATTAGATATTTGTTGATTTGATTACCGTTTTTGATAATCGAATATTTGTTGTTTCTGATTATCATTTTTGATAATTGGATATTTGTTGTTTTGATTATCGTTTTTGATAATCGAATATTTGTTGTTTCTGATTATCATTTTTGATAATTAGATATTTGTTGATTTGATTATCGTTTTTGATAATCGAATATTTGTTGTTTCTGATTATCATTTTTGATAATTGGATATTTGTTGTTTTGATTATCTTTTTTGATAATTGAATATTTGTTGTTTCTGATTATCGTTTTTGATAATTAGATATTTGTTGATTTGTTTATTGTTGAATTGTTGATTTGATTATCGTTTTTGATAATCGAATATTTGTTGATATGAGTTCTGATTATCGTTTTTGATAATCGAATATTTGTTGATATAAGTTCTGATTATCGTTTTTGATAATTAGATATTTGTGATTTGATTATCGTTTTTGATAATCGAATATTTGTTGTTTCTGAATATCGTTTTTGATAATTAGATATTTGTTGATTTGTTTATTGCTGATTTGATGATTTGAAATTTGATTATCGTCTTTGATAATTAAATATTTGTTGATTTGAAATTTGATTATCGTTTGAGATAATTGAATATTTGTTGATTTGAAATTTGATTATCGTCTGTGATAATTAAATATTTGTTGATTTGAAATTTGATTATCGTTTGAGATAATTAAATATTTGTTGATTTGAAATTTGATTATCGTCTGTGATAATTAAATATTTGTTGATTTGAAATTTGATTATCGTTTGAGATAATTGAGTATTTGTTGATTTGAAATTGATTATCGTTTTTGATAATTGGATATTTGTTGTTTTCTGATTACCGTTTTGGTATCTAGCTAATTGTGGTTTTGCGAATTGTGGTTTGGGTTTTAAAAGTATCCTTGTTGATAATTAGATTTTGCTGTTTTCTAATTATCGTATCGATGATTATATATTGCTGTTTTGTGATTTCTGTATTCTAATTATCGTAATTGATAATTGAATATTGCTGATAATTACATTCATTCAGTTCTGCTGTTTTCTGATTATCTATTTGATAGTTAGATTTTGTTGAGAATTTGTGAATTTCTTTTATTGAAATTAAAAGATTTCTTTGGCGTTTGTATTCCCGACTTTATTTTTCTAGCTTAACCAGTTTATGTTAGAAAAATAATTGTTATTGACGATCTTTAATTATGAAAATTGCGGGGACGCAATTTTTATAAGGAGGGGAGTCTGTAACGACCCGGGGTTTTTCCCAATTTATAATCATCATTAAACGATTATTAAGCAAGCTAATCGCTAATTGAAGTTTTCAATCGAGTGAAAATTCTTTTGAAATTCGTTAAGGAATTATGTGGGCTTTAAAGTTTATCTCGGCCCAATATTCCTTTAAAATTTTCGATGTCATTCCCTTCTTACTTTGGTTCGACCCGGTTCCTCCCTCAATCATTTTTCGTTCGCAACCCTAAACAATCAAAAATAGGATAAATGGCGACTCATTGCAAACTAGTGTTTCGTGAATTGGAGACTTTCATGGCTTCGGCTGTTGGATCAGGGCGCTTCATCCTAAGGTGAGTAATTTTTAATTACTCACATCTAATTCAAGTCGATTTCATAAATATATGTGATTTTGGGGATTTGCATGGTTTTGATGATTTGTGATTTGAGTTTGGTGATGTTGTTTTGTTCGACTTTCGGCCTTGTTCAATTTGATTGTTGCCTTGAGTACTTTGTTGCTTTTAGCTTGATACATGCGGTTTTGAATTGTTCGACTTTTGATAATCTCGTCTCTGGCCTGTTCATCTCCTTATTGGATCACGGCCTTGACTTGGTTCATTGTTGACTCGATTTTGACAAAGTGATTTCATTCGTTTTTGGCAAATTTTGATATTGAACTGATGGCTTCGGCCTTGAATATGTTAAACTTGATGATTGAAGTGCCTGTATTTGAACTTGATATTTTGAGACTTGGTCAGTGTTTGCTACTTGACTTTAACAGTAGCACCAGTGCACTTATGTGTGTGCTTATGTTGTTCGACTTTGTCAATTGTTGATGATTTAACTATCTTTATCATTTTTAATTTGGCATTTGCCTTAAGTAATTGACTTCGGTCCGTAATTCATGGCTTCAGCTTGTTTTGATATTACTAGACTTTGATTAACTTTGAGTTAGATAGCTCTGTTGCTTCAGATCTCGGTAAATCCTTACTGACTTGCATTATTTACATGTTGAGTTGTTGGTACATCATCGATTGCGGTTGCATCCATTGTTTTGTTGGTATATATCACTTGCAATATCCAGTTTCATGTTGTTTTTCGAGTATCACTGCATTTTCATCACTGCACTGGTTAATGGCATATAAACTTGGGTTTTTTTTGTGTACTTGTCACTATTCGATTCTGACACTCTTTGAAGTTCTCATCTGTTAGTTGTTAGTTCATGTGTTCACATAGATTATGTGCTTTGTACATGTCACCCCTCTGGTTTCTGATTCTCTTCAGGTTGCCTTGACTCTGCATATATTGGTTCGGTCTGTAGTCTTCATAGGCTTTGTGTTTGTTGTACGTATGAACTTGTAAGTCGTACACTGAGTATTGCTTCGAGTTGTACACTTGAGTCTATACCATTGATATCCATTTGGAGTTGCTGCCTGATCTGATTTATCTTGTGTTGCATCACTTTTACTTTGAACTGCAGTGTAGTTGAATTGTGATGTACTACTGCCTTTATTCTCAAATCTGATACATTGCATTGATGCTTTGTATTCATTTGCATTTGGTTAGTTGTATTCATTTGTTTATGTGATGTGGTGCCGTACCTTTGGTGCTCTCACATTCACTCTACTCTTGTAGTTTGTACCACCACCTGTTCACAGTGATGTGCACACTGCTGCACTTCTCTGATCTGTCGCGGTGTAACTTCCATGCGAGCCCTTGTGCTTGGCATTGGAGTTGAGTTGACTTTTTGGTTCCAGAAGTTTGATTGATCATTTTCTGTTGTCTTCATGTAGTTGCTATGTCGTTGCGGTGCATTGTGCATATCACGGCACTGATTCGGTCCACTGTTGCATTCATTTGCACATCACCCGGGTACCTCTTTTAGTGGTTGTCCTTCGAGACATGTTGTCTTGTACACGTATGATCTTGTGGTGGCTGCAGTTTTTAGCTGCAGTTGCCCTTGTTGTTTTGCATTACAGTGTTGCAAATGGATTGCTTTCTGACTACACTTGAGTTGAATCCGGTAACTCGGGTTTGATCTTGTGTTTGCTTGTGAATTTTCATTGGGTACATCATCATTGAAGTGGCAAGGCAGTGCATGCAAGCGTGAACTGCAGCCACACGGTATTGCTTTTATTGAGATTTCAATTACTTTTGATCCATTGATCTTTTGCGTATTTCATATGTCGTATTGGCGAGGCAGTACACGTTAGCGTGTACTGCAGCCAATTGGAATTGATATTTTTAAGTGATATTTCAATTGTTTAAATTGAATTAGTTTCATTTGATTAGTTTGTTGTTATCTAATTATCTATTTGATAATTAGATTACGAGTTTCTAGTTATTTATTAATAATTATATTTTGTTGTTAATTGCCAATTAGGCAATTCTGAGGTTTTCTTTTAAATATATCTTCATTGATATTCTTTTCCCTTATCTTCGCTGATAATTTGAATTTGCCGATTTGTTGTTTAACACTATTATGTGTTATGTTCACCGTTATCCGATTCTCTTGTTAAAGGATCGGATAGGTGAATTTATTTTGACAGTCTTCTAATTTTTATTTAATTATTATTGCTTTTATGCACTAATAACTGAGTTTGAATTAGACTAACCCGTGTATTATTTTCTTTTGAATGTAATACTCGGGTCAGACCGAGTATTTACAGGTTGTTGATATCTTACTTTGGGTTGCTGCTAGAGCTATGTAGCCTTTTCATACTTTTTGGAGTAGTCATTGTCTTAGTATAGGATGTTGTATATTCATGTATATTATTCACGATAATGTACTTGTATATGTAACATTCAGAGTCGACAGTTGTAGTTGTATCATATGTATTGTATCACATGTATGTCAACTGACATCAGTTATATATATATATGAGACTTTCTGTTATATCTGTGTTCCGCATTTACATTATCTGTGTTATTATTATATATATTGTCCTAAACTATTATGAACCATCGTAGTTCGTTTTATACTAGAATTGGGTATGTCGATGGGAGTAAATAAACATGAGATGAAAAAGAAAAATATATACCACTCCTATCGAGGTAACCAATACTGGTGTAAGGCTTAACTACGGATGGCCGCTCCTATCCAGCCTTATTCTTCATGATAACAGACAGTATTTCTTTTAATACTCTTTGTTATTGCGAGCATAGAGGTGGGGCGTCACATATATTCTATATATAAAATATTTTTTTATAAAGGATATAAATTTGGTTGTAATATGTTGGTTGTTAAGTAGTGAAATTTATAAATATTGATTGGAAACAAGATTTGAAGAAAATAAAATCAATGAAAATTGGAAATTTTAGAACTTAAGCCCAGGATTTTGAAAATTGCTTTTAAAGGATTTGGAATATAATGATATTGTTTATAAGTATTTTCTGATATAAATATTCAATATGATTTGAAAGAATTATTTTAAAGAAATTTTGGAAGAGATAAGTTTTGTACACCCCTACAGTAGGAAGGCCATTGAAATAGTTTACTGCAGATTTGTTCTAATAAACAAATATAAATTTCAATTTTTTTTAAATATAATTGGATACATAAATTGTAAGTGTATACATCTATCTATTATTTTACGATGATTTGAAATTTAACCTGGTATTTAGTTCTTAAATTTCCGTTAATCAATAGTTTCGATTAATGTAGTGAAATGGAATGTAACTAATTTATAATTGGAATGTAACTAATTAATAATTGAAACCTTTAATTAAATAAGAGATTAAATGCTAGGTTATAAATGAAATTTCAAGAAAGTTGAAATTGTAACCTATAAAACAAAGGATAGGATTATTGAACAATAATTTAGTTCAAAGAAATGAGAAAAACTTGTATAACTTTCAATTACATTCTTCAAGGCATATATATAACTTACCAAAATATGTAAAATTTTGAAATGTTAATAAGAAAATGTAATAGATATTATACAAGTAAAACTTGAAGTAATGAAAGTATTCAATGAAATTCTTTAATAAATAAGAATTTGATGTGTAGATGAAAGGCTACTAATTAAATATAATAGAAAGGTAAGTATTATATATAAATGAAATGAACACTGAATGAATGACGGAGATATGAAAATTTACAAGAAATAAATGTAAATTAAAAAGATAAATCATTATATGAATGAAAAGGAAATCAAACAACAAAAGTATGAAATGAAATTTATAAGAATGAACTTGATCTATTGTTTGAAATAGTTGTTTGTTTGGTTTATAGTTGTTTGGGCAAGGATACATTAAAATTGTTTGGATGTTTGAATAATCTATTTGGTTTCATGTAAGACTGTTGAGTAAATGGTGCACTTAGTAGTTTATTTTTCGTTCTATACAATTTAAAGTTTTTGAATCCAAACTATTTGTTTTGTTTGATATGGATGGATAATTGAATTGTGTTGATTCTGTATGATGATTGTATGTTGTGGTTGCAAGTGATTGTTGCTGTTTGACATTGATTTGTTTGCTAGTGGATGAAACAAAATTAATATTTCATTCTATATAATTATTAACTCCTTTTAGATTATATAAGTGAAATGTAGGTTATGGAAGCAATTGCTGTTGCTTTTGGTTTCATAATTAAGCGTTTGTTTGCCCGACAAATAGGTACATTTTCGGATTACGGTTTTATAGCGCTATTATATTGTTTTTTCCTGTGTTGGGATATATTATTTTGAAATATTGTGATATATATTGTTATATTTGATATTATAATTTCTCTCGAGCCTCTCCGTACAAAGGAGACTCTACCGAAATTTTTCGTAAATTTTCGAAATAGTTATTAATTTAAGTATAAAAAGATTTAATGGTTATAAATTGGTATATTTTATTTAAATTCTTTTATCTTGTAAAATTTATTTGTTTATAAAGTTAATATTTTGAATAAGATATATTGTTTACTAAATTCTTTCTTTTCCCTTCTTTTTCCTTTTCAGGGACGAAAAGTTTTGAGTGGGGGAGAGTGTAACGACCCGTAAATTTTCAATAATTAAATTTGTTAATTTAATGAATCTTGTTATTTAATATTGGAAGAAATAAAAATTTGTATGGTAATAATGGAAAAATAACTAAGATGAAACGGAACAAGGTTAATTAAGTTAACAATTAATGAACTTGAATGAAATTCCAATTAAATAAAATAATTTAAAAGTTATAACTTGGTTATAAAGTGAATATAAGAAAACAAGTGTAATATTGAATCAATTGGTGGATTAGTATATAATTATTGATAATTGGATAAAAACAGTGTTATGTAAACAATTGTAACATTGGTTTGTTAATAATAGCTTATAAGAGTAATTAAAAGCTAACGGTAACAATTATTATATGTTACCATTATATTTAACCTGTTAATTTAAAACTGGAAATAAATTCCAATAAATGTAATTAAATATTATGTTAATGTAAATTAAGTTAATATTTGGAAGTAATGTTTATTTTATTCATAATATGATAATTGGTTAAATAAATAGAATGGAAATCAAGATTTATTAATTTATTTGAATTTAAAAGATAGTAATTGGATTTATTGCAAATAAATGAAATTAAATATTTAAATATAAATATTTAAATATTACGATAATGGGGAATTAAGATGAAATTGGAAAACATTAATGTACTAAGAGATAAACCAATGTTAAATATACCCTTATTGTAATGAAAGACTTGAATAACAAGGTTCAAAGGTTAATAAATTGATTTTGGAATTTTAATTTATAATTTCTGAATTTGATGAAATTCAAACTAACCACTGAAATTGATGGACTAATCAACTTTAAATTGACATCTAAATTTGTTTAAATTATTGAAATTGTTTAAGAAATCAAAAATGACAAAGATGGGTAATTATAGAATTGAAATTGAAAATTTGATTTAATTAATTTAATATTAATTTTTTGATTAATTGGAAAATAGCCATTTTGGCCACTGACTCGGATTTCGACGAAACCAGTTTCATCGGATCTATAACGGTGAATTATTGTAGAATTTCAAGTTTCGTAAGTATCGAACTTGTCGTTTGATCGTATTGGCTTGAAACGCCTAGAAATCAACTAAATTTAAATCAATTTGAAATAAACTGATTTTAACGTCACTTCTTCGTACGATGGAATTTGGACTTGAAACCTGTTCCATCGATTTTAAAATACTCATAAACATCTATTTTGATATATGGGTTGACCCATTTTCGTTCCGTAATCGAAACGGGCTTTTTGGGTTAATTATAGTTCAAAACCCAAATCAACCGTATCCGCTTCTCTATATTCAGCTCTACCTATATATATATATATATATATATATATATATATATATATATATATATACACACACACGTTTATAAACTGTAGCAGCCTTTCTATTTCTCATTTCTATACCTACAGAAACTTCTATTGCTCCTCTTCCTCAATGGCTGAAAAATCTAAATATTGCAATTCAATTCCAATTCAAAATTCGACAACAAAAATTCAACTCCTCAATACCTACCGAATTTTATATGGATTCAAAGCTGTCGAAGAGCGCATGTCAGTTCTGCTGTCCATTTTTCAATTTGGATTTTTTTTGTGGCCGGAATTCAAGGAATAAATCTTGGCCATTCATCGCTTGTTAATCGACATCATCTGATCGTCGAATAAATGGTACCGTGGCATTGAGATCGACGTGTGGAGTGCATCTATGTTGTTTCTTTGGCATATCAATGGCATGATCTGGTGTTAAAATTCGATTAGGGTTGATAGTGGTTCGGTGGCTGCTTGATTTCGAGTCGGGGTGGTGAGTATCGTGACCGAAGGCGGTCTAATAGGGGGCGCGGAGGTTCCAGGTAGCGTGCGGCGATGACCGACGACGGCGAAGCTAGCTTGAGTGTGAAGCAGCGATTTCTCTTAGAATGTGGTGAACAGTGCATGGGTTAGTGTTGAGATAGTGAAGGTGACGTGTAATTCAATTTAATTATTTTACTAATTTAAATTTCAAATCGTGTAATGTTCTAATGTTCATAACTTTTGCATACGAGGTCCAATTCACGCACGGTTTTCTCTGCTAGGATCATATCAAAATTCCGAAAACTTGGCACGGGTTTGGATGGATTCTGTGACTGTTTGAATTTTGAGTTTAAATTGAATTTAAATTACATTTAAAATCAAAAGGTGAGTGTTTTAACACACTCACAACTTCTAAAATTTCTTATGTTTGTTAAATTGATTTATGACGTGATTAGAAATTTATTTAGGACTGTTTGGCATATTTTGAATCATCATCTCAGTTTATTTGAATCTATTTGGATAAAATAGTTATTTAACTTTTTTTTGAATATAAACTACCAGTAACTACCTATTATTTATTATCTATTCCATAGTGATGTTGTTGATTGAATTGGATGATGTTTGTGATAAATGTTTGATGATTGATATTGGATGAATGAATGTTGTATTTTATGTTGTTATAAACTGCAAGTTGTTATGGATTTTTATTTCATTCAGGATTACGGTTTGAAATTATATGTAACCCTATTCATATATTAAATTGTTGATTGAAATAATAAATATCCGTATCACTTGACCATAGGATAGAAAATTATATACAAACACCGTGGTCTATATATAAAAATATTTTTGAAATGATCTCTATGGTTTTGGAAAGAAATATATGATTTTAGATAAATACTGATTTTAGATAATATATAAATGTTATTTTATCCTTGATTTTGAGCTATGTATAATTTGTTTTAATATAGAATAAGCTTAATAATAAGTTCGATTTTTATTGAAGATAATATGGTTAAATATTTAAGTTATATTTTAATATAGAGTTTATAATGATTTAAATAAAATTAAGGTTGGAAGATAAATTGCAAATTTATTTGAAATTGAAATTATTTAAGAATTAAACGCAAATAAGTTTGATGTGAAATTTATTAAATTGGAGATTTTAAATGGTATGATTTTTATAACTTGATTTTGGGTTAAGGTGAATTAAATGAGTATTTCGAGCATAAATGTATTAAATGAAATACTTAGTTATTTGTAAGTTGGGATTTATTTAAATGGTAATGGATTTATTAAGTAAAATATTTCAAAACTAAATAATAGAAAATCGAATTTGATGTATATATGAAATTGCCAAACTTAGTTTTGAAATTGTTAAATACATAAAGTTGAAATATATTGCATTTGGAATGGTTTATCCTGTGGATCAAATCTGTTTTGAAACCAATATAATTTGTAATGGTTTATTTAGAAACCAAATTGAATTGAAATTTATGATTTGGGATTTTGTTAAATTTAAAAATTAGAAATTCGAGTTGTTTTGGAAATTGATTTGTGAAGCTATTTCATTATATAAAGTATTTTAAATATTTAAACCATTTAAGTGAGGAAAGTTATGGTTTCGAAACCATGAATTTCTAAGGATTATGTTTGGAAATGTTATATTTTCAAGTGTCGGTTTCGAAAGTGCTATAACCTTGAAAATGCTATGATTTTGGAAATGATATCTTATTTGGTTTTGAATCGGAAATGTTATCGTATTGATATGGTTTTGAAATGGTAATGATATTTCGCTTTAAAGTATAAATTATTTTTGAAATGACCGCGGTGTAATAATAATGTTTGGTTGATAAAGAGACCGGGATCGGAGGTTGTCATACTCTCTGCCAACTTCGAAAATCACTTTAACAACTGTGTACGTGGTGGAGATTGCAGAATGAAGTAGGATGGTGGCGGCCTTTCCTTTGAGGTATATACATGGACTCGACTCTCGGGAGTTGGCATAAGGCGGCTAAAACAGGAGCGATTGACGGACTAAGAAGGTAGCACCTTTTATCAGACACACTCCCTCGATACCATTCTATTACTTTGTTATTGATTGGGGCCCTTTTGATTTTGGGGGTGTGGCTCGAGGTGGATGGTAGTAGCTGCTACGCGTTACCACCGGTCCGGAAGCGTAATTGGTGTATTTACCCTGGCATTGCCTAGTTGTGCCGTGTCACCTACTCTAGCGAGCCTTGTACGAGTTTGATTTGTGTCGTACCTATGAAGCATCTTCTCGTAGCCTCCGATCAGGAGGTACAACGGTGTTATATAGACTATTGGCACTATTTATGTGTTAAGGTGGAAAATGTAAAGCCTTAACGCTATTTTAAAGTAAGTTTATTTTACTATTAGACATTATTATAATAGCGTATTATTACTACATAGTAAATAGTTTAACGGATCTTTAGGAGATGTAAATTCCAAACATCTCTTAAGTTACTGCATTGACGTTTGACACTAGATAGGAGATGTCAAATCCCGTAAACATCTATGACGCCTTTTCACTCATATTGTTTACCATTGATCTAACTTACATAAGATCTTTTAGTTCTGACTCGAATGTTTTGTCTTTTCAATTTGCTTGGGTCAGTCTGAGCATTTTAGGATTCGAAGACTTTATTTCTGGAGGACGAAGATGAAGATTGTATTACTATTATTTATTATATTATTCCACTACATTCATACTGTTCTGCTGCATTATTTATTATTCTCTGGTATGTGTAACTCTGATATGTGTTGTATAAGTATAATCAAATGTTTTGTAAAAAACTTCATAAACTGTTGTTTGATTATTATATTTTGTCATTCCGCTGTGAGATTCTATTTTGTTTTATTTCTTTCTCTGCTTTTCTTATTTACCCCAATAACAATCCGCTCTCTTGTATGGTTGGAGTCTGACGTGTGTGGTTTATCGTTGATTTAAATGTACAAAAAGGCAACCCTCTAGCAACATATCGATAAACATACTCTAGATATGGAGTTGAAATACTCTCATGAGTTAGCTAAACCCGAGGTCTTTGGTCATTTTTTTGGTGGAGAGGCTACATACGACATCTTTCACAAAAGTCTTCATCACTCGATTAGAACAACCCGTTTGACAAATGTTAAAGATGACCACTCCCACATATTTGAGCTTAGGATATGGCAGTGCAACTCTATAACGTTTATCCGAAGTGTTAATGTTGACCTTTCCTTCGGACATAACTTTAACATATGATAGTGCATGTAACGACCTGGAATTTTGGATATTTGAAATTGGAATATTTAATTGATTTAAAATATTCGGGTGTTGGTTTTTAACTTGAATTTCAAATATAACTATTTATTAGGTAATTAAATTATTGAATTTAATAATTGAGAATTGGGTAAAATAATGAATCTGAAGTTTTAAGCTTGTTAAAAATATTTTAAAGGCTTGTAAAATTTGTATTGTTGACAATGAAGATAATAAAAGTTTTAAAATTGATTTTGAAAGTGATCTGTTCAATTTTAAAAATATATCGTTCAAATTAACATTGTAAAATAGCCTTCCCAAGCATAGTCTCGGAATTCGACGTAACCAGTTTCATTGGATCCGTAATATTGTATTATTATCGGATTTCAATTTTCATAATGTTTGGAGTCATCATTTAGTCGTACGAGAGGTAAAGGCGTTGAAATTTATATCGAAATTTAATATAATAACTGGGTCCAAAAAGCTACATTCTCCATACGATCGAATTAGGACTCGGAACTTTTTCCATTGCGCTCGGAATAGGGGTATAACATTATAAACGTCTAGCGGCATGCCTCGATAGGAGGTCAAGATTTTAAGCTATGAATTCAAGACGATTTAAATTTAAATTTGAATAATATTATATATTTATGGACTGGTCAATGTAATTCACATCAGCGTTATCCTTTCACTTCATGCCAAATCACTATAGCAAGAAAATTTGAACAAGCAAAGCAATTTCTTCGTGCAAGGTATCTTTACCCTCCTTTTATATTAACAGCCGTAGTTACCCTCTTCATTTTAAACTCGCAAAAAAAATGTCGACTCCCAGTCCTCTCAAAAAAAATAAAAAAAATCGAAATCTCCATCTTCTTCAAATTAAATCCATGTGAATTCCTCTTCTTTTCAGTTTTCAAATTGAACGAGATAAATCGAAATCGAAATCATGCCTTCTCCCTACTTTCCATTCCTTAATCGATTTCGTTCCTCTAATTTAAAAAAATGATGAGGGTCGTGACCTATCGAAGATGGAGCTCACGAATAATCTAAGGCGGTGGCGGCTCGGCGATAGTACAGTCAAGGCTGGAGTCGAAGTCGAGGAGGGAAGCTCGGCGTCGGCGGGCTCGAGTTATGGATCCTCGCATGCACAATGGAAGGATGGCGGCGATGAGGTGGCTGGTGTTGGTGGATGGGGCTGAAGCCATCGTGAGTGTGAAGCTACTGTAGGAGAGGCTGGTAAGGCTAAGTTATAGGTCTTTTTTTAATTGAACTTAGTATATAAACATATACATATAAAAATGTTAGGAAACAAATTTATTGGTATATTTGTTTTACATAGTAAAGAAAAGTGTAGGAAATTAGAAAATAAAAAAAAAAAAATATACAAATACACATATATTTTAATATATACAGTAAAACAGAGAAATCTATATATATATATATATATATATATATATATATATATAAGATTTTAAGATTTTGTATAATTTTTTTTTTAAAAAACCTATATAGATTATTTTAAATATATATGTAGTTTCAAAATAAAAAATAAAATAAACATACATATACACATTTTAAATTTACTATCTTATTTTAAAAACAATATATTTTGATTATTAATTTGTTCAATTAACTTATTTAATTATTTTAATTACTAAAAATAATTTATTAAAGGAAAAATTAGTTTAAAAGTAAATTGTTAGTTTTAAATTAAATAATTAGTTAATTAAATTTGTTAAATGGTAATTAATTTTTCGATTTATTTCAAATGTTAATAAGCCATATAATGTTATACAAGGTCTTAAATCGTGAAGAAACCAAGTCAAGATTGAAGTGGATTGCAAACAAAAATCAAAGGTGAGATTTTCTCACTCATTTGGATGCCATAGTTTAATTTAAATGGTTAGATTTAAATTATTGGATGTGTTTGGATGAATTAAATAATTATCTATTGGATGGTTATATATAAAATAATATATATATTGGAGTGATTGATATTCCTGCATTATATAGCGGATGAGACCCTATTCGCCCAGCATAATAGCGGATGACCCTATATACCACGATATCCCACCTCGAAGTGGGATTGGTATTTTTATATTGTGCTAACATCTGTGATGCAAAGAAAAACGGGTTGGAGGGATCCAACTGGATTCCCAAAAAATATTTATTGTTCATATATATATATATTTTTTGATATATGATATGATGGATAAATTGATATGGATCGTGTATTAAATGTTAATAGTAGGGAAATTGGATTTGGCATTTTTAAATATAATAAGTAATTATATAAATGGGAATTAAAAGGAAATTTGAAAGAAATTATTTATGTTGAAAATTTGATTTATTCTAAAGGAAATTAAGTAGAACGAGAATATATTAATGAAATGGGTTATACTAAACTATTTGAAGTGGTTGAAGTAAAGATTGAAATTAAAATTATATATTAGGAGCCTAAAGGGACATTGGAATCGATAAATAGATTTGAAATAAAAGTGCAATTTTATTAAGGGACAAAATTATAAAATGGAATTATAAATAGAATTGTTTTTTAAATCAATGGAAAACTCAAAGTAATTTATAAATTTTTAAACGGGGTTTATAAATAAGATAAAATAATCTCAGTGGATATGTGGAAAATATAAGTTAGTGGTGTAAATTTATATCGAGCAATGGGAATTGTTTTGAAAAGAAATAGTGAAATATTATTTCAATAAGAGAAAGGGTGATTAATTTGGGTATAGTCGATGTGATACGAATCAAGAGGAATTTATGAATTAAATTGGTGGATAATAGATTTTCTAGAGATAGACTTTTTGTCGAGTAAAGTAAATTGTTTTAAAGTGAATTTTTAAATCTATTATACTATATAAATTTTATAAAATATTATTGGATTTAGAATATTTCGAATTTTTGACCTTAAACCATAAATTGGAAATAAAACCATTATTCTTAATTTATAGTTACATAGTTATATATGTTTATAAATGTTTAAAATTCGATTATAAATCCTCTTGAGATGGGAAGCTAAGTTTAGTAAATCAAAAAATATTTGAGAAGAAGATCCTATAGCTGTTTTAGAGGAACTTAAATAAATTCTAAAGCATGAGATAAGTGAACTACGAAGGGTAAAATAAAATTCATAAGGAAAAGAAGTGAAACAGGGAATAAAAGCAAGGATAAGTGTCATTGGAAATATTAAAGGAGATAAATTAAGAAATTCTGGAATTTATAGAATTTGTGTAAAATGAGTGGGGATTTGCAAATAAAATTGTAAATGATTTGGGAAAAGAAAATAGGAGATAAAGGAATATTTTTTTTAAGTGTTAAGTAATCAATGAAGTGGATAAAATATTCTAAGTATGGGCAAAGATTTAAATTGTGCCTTGAGAATAAAAAGGAAATTGGAAAGCTATGTGCATAAGTATTGAAAATACAGGAATAATATATTGGATGGATATCTTGAGATAAATAATTTAGGAAAATTATTTAAAGTCTAATGGTTGCTTGTGGATGTTATTTGATAGTTAAATAACCAACTATCAATATTGGCCAATGCGCTGATCGTTTCGAAGATACCCAGATCGGGTTTAATTATCCGAATACCACTTGGATCCGGTTTGAACGTTTGCGAATGAAGACCGTGAAGATTATGAAGACGTTGTTTCGGTTTGTATAGACCCAGGGCAACTTCTATGGACGAATGCTATCAGAACATCGTTAGGAGGACGATGAGCATTCTAAGTGAAATGTGTTCTAAAAAGGTAACGCATGCCTTAAGTCTCATCAACCCGGAATGGCTAAAATAGGGGAGGCGCAACATGGCTAAGTGGGTAGCATCCAAGTAGGGTAAGATTTCCCCTATTTAGATGTCCCTTCATTTGGCTTAGTGGGCGGTTGCTGATCCCAACCGCGGGATGATCTTATTCAGACTATCCAGTAAGGGGTAGGTCCGGTCTTGTGTTGCAAATGATCGAGAGTGATCCTCCGTACTCTAATCTAGACCAGGCACTGTGACAGGCGATACACCAGCAACCATGTCATTGTTTGGAATTCAATCTTCAATAAGTGCCTGTAAGGTTTTGATTGTGCTCAACTATGCTGGAACGTGAGATGTAAGCATTTCAGCTAGATTCTATTTTACTTTCTATAGACATTATTATAATATCAAACGGATTTGAGAAAAATGTTTTGGTTATCATAAGGTAAAAATTAGACATGTTTATTTGTGCGTGGTCTTACGAGATACCTTTGTTTCAAAGGAATTTCAAAAATATAATAATCCAATTGAGTGTGGTTTTATCACGCTAGTTTTCCAGACCGACTCGGGTGTTATTTTATTATGATACTCGGGTCAGACCAAGTATTACAGATATAGGATAGGAAGCTATGGAGCTCAGGAGACGAGGTGGATGACGAGACGTATTTCCATACTTGAATTATTATTTCCTCTGTGTAAGGACATATAACTAGCCGTCTAAAGCGATGGATGTTTGTTGTACTCTGATAATGGTATGTATATATGACAATACAGATTTCTTTGTATTCAATAGCTGCTATTATATATTATATAATGTTCCGCTACGACTGTAGGACTTTGATGTTGTTTTATCTTCTTCTTTTACCTCTTTCTTCTTCTTTTACCCTAGTTATTCGTTCTTTCGTGCACTTTAGGCTGAACGAGGAAGAATTATTATCAACTCAAGGGGTACGAAACTACGTGCCGCTATAGTGCAACTCTATAACACTTCAATTCAACGAATTTTCTTAAAACTGACTCGTATACATGTTTTCGAATAGTATTGGTAAGTAAAACACTTTCTGATCCCAGACTTTCCACAACTAATCGATAAATTATAGATTAACTCAATTTCAGTTCTTTAAAAAGGATGTGAAAGCTAGAGACATTTCATATGAATGCTCCTCTCCGGGGTTTTCAAAGTGTATGAAGTTGTGAAGCTTTTGGTTACTACTCAGGTTAATTTTGTATATTTCGATAGTCGACTAATCGACTATCTAGTTTCAAGTGATTGCTTATGGAAATCAAGGTTCTTACACATAGCACATTTCCGAGATTCCAACTAAACTATTCCTCGATCGAGAAGGAAGTTTGTAAGTTAGAGCACTATCGCTCGATCCCCACTCGAACACTAGTCTTGACTCTCACAAATAAATAAGTCTACCACGCTCGGTCTTTAATGTTAAGCATAATAATACTAACATTCTTTATGCAAATTTAACTACACATTTTTTCCACAATGTAACTTCTTATCCCTTTGTCTAATGTTTAAAGTCTTTTAAAAATACATGTATATAAGTTAGAAATTGTTTTTCAAATGGCAAAGATTCACATAATAGGTTATTTATAAAATTACTGTATTTAATAGAATGTAAAATAAACTTAAAGTAGAAAAGTAAAAAAGCCTTTATACTTTAAAATACTTATAATACAGTTTAAAACATTTATTTAAAATATTACCAAAATTTTATTAATTTATAATTAATTTAAAACATGAAAAAGAGATTTTTTCCTCTATATAATAATAACCCACTTATTTTAAAAATTCATAATTAATTCTTAAAATTACATAAAAATTTTAAATCACTTTTAAAATATTATAATACATGTTAGAAAGGATCACCTAAGATGGAAGTAAAATAGTTAAGTTTAAAGTCATTATAAACGTTGTGAAGTCTTAAATGGAAAAGACAACATTTCAGAAATGCTGTGAAAAGTGATCTAGAGTTACTACTATGTTTTTAAAAGTGGACGAATTAGTGCTATAGTAATTCTGACAATTTAAGATTTATATACTTGAAATTTTCATCAATTTAGATATGATAAAATACATTTTAGCACCTAATATTTTTACAATAAATAATAAACACAAAATGCATTACAACCGCTGAAAAGAAACCCTAAGAATCCTAATACTAAAATTTATAGAAAATCGACAAAGTAAGATATTTTCAAAGTGTGTTTGTAAACTATCGCTATAAAACCACTATATTTCAAGTTTTCCCATGCTAATCGTTATGTGCTTTGTTTTAGGACTTCATTACAAGTCATACCAAGTCGTACAAGTCCATAATCCGTTACATATGCATAAATAACAAATCCACAACCCAACTCCAAATTCCAATTAGCTATACCACTATATAAGCTCAAATAAACAACCAAATCAAAGCCTTCCAACGCACAACCAATAAGGGTTTAGGACTTTAAGTAGATATAGTATATTATTATAGTTTATAATATACAAAATCATCAAGTTTATAGTTTCATTCAAGGAGTGAGATAACTCACTTTTCAACCAAATCCAAGCTAGACTATCAACTCGATCTAGCCTTATAAAAAAACTAATTTTACTTTTAGTTCACCATACTTATGATCAAAACATAAATTGGTCATCCAATGACTATCATTCCCAAAAAAGATTTAGGGTTATTCATACATGATCACTCAAGTACTATTACTACATGCAGTTCTTCAATTCCCACATCCTGTTAAGTCTTTGGCCTAGGATATGCTGCGGTTTCTTATAGACCCATATTTTGTAAAAGAATTTAAACTATTCTTTAGATGAAATTAATCTTAACCTCATGTACTACTCTTAAGTATACGATCTTATAGAAAGAATTTAACTCAACATCATTTACTATTAATCATACTCTGTTCAATAAAGTTTGATTGCTGATTATCGATACATCATTATGTATCATAAGGAGGAGTGACTTTTGAGATTGAATCACTATTCAATTTTAGGTATGTTTGGAACACTTTCAATATGCTCACCTATTCGATCAAACTGAATCAATTTTATTTTCTATTGCATGTTATTTTATTTACTTCCGTTTTATACTCTATGTGCTTAGCATAGACATATTACATGTGTATCAAATACAAATGTCCATGTAGGTGATACCTTATCGATGTATATATCAAAGCATGTTGATCATCTATTCGATCAAATTGAATCAATTTTAATTTCTATTGCATGTTAGTTTTATACTTAATGAGCTTATCATATACATACTACATGTGGATCAAATACAAATGTCCATGTAGGTGATACCTTATCGGTGTATATATCGAAGTATATAGACCCGTTTTGGCATTGATAGACTTACAATTGCATACATCTATATGTATCAATCTAAAGATTTCATCAACTCTTACCATGCTCCCTCTCAATGGGTGCTTTGCCTATTATTGTTTGAGATATAATCCACTAGTACCATATGATTCAGAATCATATACGCAAAGAATTATTTCTCCAAACCGCGGCTCGGTCTATAATTCCAAATAATTGCAAATGAATTCAGATACTTCTGTGTTTTCCAAAGCATCATAAATACCACTATGATAGTTTTATTTTGCAACGAATAGTCATAATATTCATATTAATATAAAACTATCTTTGTTATTTAGTCAACACTGAAAGACAGTTAATTCATAAATAATGTTTGGTATGTTTTACAAAAAAACATTTTTCGTAACTTGAAGCAAAATATGAATTTCCATTCAACCACTTAATATAGGCTATTTATTTCATTTACTATAACCAGTTTAAAGTTGATAGTTTTCAAATCGATTTCCTTTTTGAATGGCCGAACCGCTCAAAAGGAATGCCTTACTACAATATTGTAAAGTGCTCTTTACAAAAGTGCATTTGGTTATCGTTAATATTTAAGGATATCAAATGAGTTGCACTTTGCATAAACTAATCAAACTGACATTTCAGTGATCGAATTATTATAGCTATCTTGTAGATTTTGGTCTAGTGTCATATGATAACAATGTAATGATATAGTTCATAATAGAAGTTAAAGTTCATTGGAAGTCAAGAGACATACTCAGAATTGTTCCATATGATAAACAGATAAAGCTAGGTTATCAACATCGGAGAGAGTTGACTGACGGAGTAGATAATTGAAATATACTAGCATACCCATCCACTAAGGGACTGACCCAATTGGTTTGAGAAAACCGATTAGAAAATTTGGAATAAGGTTCCATAATTGATTCTAAGTGCAAGTGGAAGATAGATAGAGTTAAGGGTATGCCCTAGGGCCAATTATGTAATTTTCTATATATATCTAACTCGGTAACCAATCTTGTTCAAAATAAATGGTGTTTTCTTTCTATTATATGCTTGATGTAACATGTTATATTAATTAATTAATTTAATTAAAAGTATACGAAATAGAATATCCATAGATGGTACGTTTTTGTGTTAGTAGATACAAAGTGTTGTAACTGTGAGTAATTTAGCACAATGAAAATAAATATACCATTTTAAATGTTCCTAGTCAAGATGCATCGAGACTGGATATTGATGTATCCATTGAGACTAGAGTACATGACGCTTTTCAAATGTTGGGCAGTGTATTACTCATAACTGCTGGGGTGCACCTCGTGGTTACGTACCGATAGTTATTGCTTAACTATAGAATGACTCATTCGATAATTTTCTATTGGTTAACATAACCAAGGCAAACAAAAGATATCGATGTCACTAATTTACATAGTTCTTTCGACTTAAAAATATCACCGATCTTCAATATGTAAGCTTGGCTTTGATTATAGTCAAATGTTGGCATGGCATCCATCGAGAGACTATAGTCAAGTCAAATGGAAGTATTGGAAGTGAAGCACTATTGAAGAGAGGATTCGTCTCCTCGGTTACATGGGGTTAGTAACACGGTCAACTCAAGTCAGCTCAAAGTAAAAGTCTCTGCGAAAGCAGTTAGGATAATAATAATTTTTTATTGAGCCAAATTTTTGTGTTTGGAATATAGAGTTGAATATGAATGATATTAGAATTTTGACCATTATCAAATTCCATAAATTCAAAGTGATATAGTTTAGACGAAGAGAATTGGTGTAAATAAAAGTCACAACCGGGTAACACTTTATAAAGTGAAATTGAATTTTTCTATAACTAAGTAAGCGATGAATTTAGCTAAAATGTCATAATACGTGCTAAGTAATGTGTGAACATTAATATTCAAATAGTTCGACATTAATTGCTGACTAAATTTACAACTTACGAGTCACACTTATGAAACGATGAATTCTCCTTTAACCAAACAATTTAATTAGTTTATGGTTATTATAAATTAACTAATATATATGAAATATTAATCATAAAACTTGATTATGACTTGAGAAATAAATATTGCAAAATAAATTTATAATAGTTATAAATATATCAATTGATATACGATATCGATAAGCAAATAAATTACATTTAATTATGTAACATTTTTATATGGTCTTACACGGGTTTAGGACCCATCATAAGGCTTGTTATTTTGGCAGCACATACATGGCATAGGCGGCTTAGTTATGGTATAAAAGGGTTGGATGCTTAGATTGAGGGAAAATTAGTATGAGATATAAACAATCGGTTAGTTAGATGATAGATTTTTGTAGCCTCTTCTTCCATCCTTTGCTTGTCGAAATTATACCATAACATCTCCATCAGAACATACTCAAATCAAGTTAGATTCATTCACTATTCTATAGTTGAAGATCAACAGTTCAAGGTCTAGAATCTGCTGAATCGGAAAAAGTTTCAAAGGGAAGACTTCTTGTTTTAAGTCATACTTCAAGGCTTTGGTAATTCTGTATGGTTTTTATCCAATTATAATTTATAATTTTTTGTATAATATTTTAAAGTGTATAAATATTATCATTATAGTGTTAGTTAGGTGAAAATTCTGATATGTAACAATGTTAGCACAAATTAATTTGGTTGTTTGCATGCACATATTTATATTAAAATAAAAACCAATTTTTCTATATACATTAGATTAGTACAACTTCATAATACATAATATAATTAATTTTTTAAATAATATATAGATTATTTAATTATATATATGGTTTATATTTATTCACATCATCATATTATGATTGAATTAGTCATATAATTTTATATATAAAGTTTTATATAATATTAATTTTGGATCGTAAGGAAATTATTTTTTATAATATTTTATTATGGTTTAATATTATTTTGAATTAATATACTAAATAAATAAATTACATAAAATTAAATATTTATGAAATTTATTTTTAATTTTCATAAAATCATTTTAACATCAGATAAGCCCTCAACCAGAAAATAAAAAAATCAAAAACATATTTTGTTATTTTTATATATTATTATTTAATTCGTTTGAAAACTAAAAAATTATTTAAAAATAAATTCAAAGCCAAAAAAGTATGGAAATTTTTTTCAAACTTTAAATTATCGTTTATGATTTATTGGAATTAAAAATTTAAAAAGGGTTACGAAATTAATTTTTTACTAATATTTTAAGTAATTTCGAATGAATATCATATCAAAATAATTTTTAAATAATGAAAATAATAATAAAATTTTCCTATGTCGTAGACATTATCTGGAATTGTATAAAAAGCTTTTTTTATATAATTTTATTAATTAATACGTACGTACATACATACGTTCATACATAAAGATATATTTATATATTATAAATATATTTATATTAGAATATACATTTTCCACATTTTAATAAAATAATTATCATTTATTCTGAATAGATATGTTATAATAATATGCATATATATATATATATATATATTAACATTTACATAAATTATTTAAACGGACTTAACATGTACATTAATATATATATATATATATATATATATATTATTTTTATATAGGTGATATATTATATGCATGCATGTATTTGGACAAAATATATTACATGTCAGATGAGCTAACGTGTCCATTTTGATGTAATCCCAACATCTACATACTAGCATGTTATATCTTACACCGGTTGATATGTTACATATGTGTATATGGTACACGTGTGTATACATACATACATACACACACATACATATATCAATATATAAATTAAATAAAACTATATAATTTATAAAGTTAAATAAAATAAAATATTTTATTTAAATAACATTCAGAAATGTTCTAAATGAAATAGACTTCATAAGCCCAATAAAGATCAAATAAGGGGAATTTTTTTGAAATTCACTCGTAACATCCACTGCGAGCTGGCTTAGTTCCAACATTTTATACTTTATTTAACTTATATAATATATTTTTTATAACATCATATTAACTAAATCTTATTTAATTAATTAACATTTTAAGTAATTATTATATTATTCAGTTGTAACATAATATATGGAATTTTTTATAGAAATATACATATATCTTATATATACATATGTATTTTAATTTTCAAATTAACTTTTAATTAATTTATTTAATTAAACAATTTTAGTTATATTTTATTCATTTCGAAAATTCTTTTATGTACACATGTATACTTATATTATATTAAACAATTCAAGACAACATATATCATTGTATATTATATATGTATATATTTAATTAATTAACTTATATAAATAATTCATTTCTTTTACTAGTTTTATTATAAATAATATTTTTGAAATTAATTTTATAAAATTTTCAAACACTTTGAAAAATGTATTGAACTTTTATAATATGTGTTTTATTTTAAATTTAACTTTTAAATTTAAAATATATTTTTCTCAAAACAATTTGAAAATTTATATTATAACTGTCGTGTGGTGGCTTGGGAATTTGATAGCCAATAGGAAGCCTATTCCAAGCTCATTTGATAGCATTAAACAACCACTGTCGTATGGTGGCTTGGGAACTTTAAATATTGAGCGATGGAATGTTGCTGCATTCAGTCATCATTTTGACTCCTTACTCTCAAACAAAAATAGCCTTTGGGTTCAATGGACAGTCTCTCTTAACTTAAGAAATAGAAGCATTTGGTCTTTAGATCCCCCTAGTGGTTGCAGCTGGATTTAGCGTAAGATTCTTTCTTTGCATTCCGTTTTCCTGCCCTATCTCCAATTCTCTCTCTCTCAAGTCAAAGCAATAAGAATTTTTGGAATGATCCTTGGTTAAGTAAGGGTCTCATCTTATCTGCCAATTTACCTCAACAGCAAATTTATCAATCGGGCATAAGTAGTACCGTGAATGCTATTGAATTTATAGTGGACAATATATCATCCCTTCCGTATACTAGCAACCACAACATGAGAGTTTTTGGGCTAGTTTTAGTAATTATCATAATTCTTTCCCTAAAACTGATCTGCTTTGCTAGGATGGTAAGCCTCACTCTATAAATCATGTTTATCACTTACTATCTAATACTCGAAATAAACCGAAGTTCCCATGGCACAAAGTTATCTGGAATAAGCACTCCACTCCCTCTAACAATCTTTTGTTATGGAGAGTTATATCGAATGCCATCATGACTAAAGACAAAATGAAAGGGTTCGCTTCTGTTTCTGATCATCTGTGTGTCTTCTACAAAAGGGATATTGAGAGTAGTAAGCACCTGTTCTTTGAATGCAGCTATCTGCATCAAAATTGGGAGAGGTTGATGGTCAAGCTTGGCAGGTCCAGTTTGCCTGTTCAATCTTCTTTTCAGTGGGACTTGATTCTTAAAGCAACTCGAAAGAAGGATGATGCAGGTGAACTCCTTAGTTTCTGGTTCAAGAAATATGTTTGATCAATTTGGAAGGAGAGGAATCAGCGATGCTTTAATAATATTGAGCAATCCCAACTTCAGTTATGGCTAGTCTTAAAACATTCTATCATAAATGAGTTGCAGGAATGTAAGTCCGTTCTTCTACCTCTTCTTCGGGATCGGTAAGTCATGTTCATCTGGTGGCTTCGGGGATCTTCTCCGTTGCCTTCGGTGTTTCTTCGAGTCATTGCAATCATGGTAGTTTCTTGGTGGCTTCGGGATTCACTTCGGGTTGTTCTCATCATTTGCTACCTTGTGCTTGGAGTCCTCCTTGTACTACTTTTCTTTTTTACTTGGTTTTGTTCTTTTTGTTTAGTTTTTTTCTTTTGTCTTTTTGCTTTCATTTCTCTTTTGTTCTTTCCTGCTCAAAGCATGTTTCGAGTATATTTTCCTTTTCTGTTTAATAAAATCTGGTAGGGGACCAGCTAACCTCGCTAGCTTTGCTAAAAAAAATTATATTATAACATTTAAAATATTATTCTTCTTTTAAATTTAACTTTTAAAGTTAAAAAATTTAGTTTAATTTTTAAACATTTATAAAATTAGTCCAAGCCCCAAATTAGTTTACACCTTTATATTGGGGATAACCTTTAGGCCTACCTCATTCTTTCGAGCCAGGCCAATGGCTAGGTAGGGCAGAGTACCAAATTAACCAAACCCAACCTTAGACACAACTTTTCTAGACACCATACTATATGAGTGTGCTTTAATAAGCTAGCTATAATACTGCTAATTTAGACTACATATGCTATTTGGCTCCAATATCATTGTTGGAATGGGGCCAGCATGCAATGTGCTTGATGGGTAAATTTTAAGAAAAAAATCATCATTAGAACATTAATGGACCAATGTGGTCAACTTCATTTAGAAATTTTCTAATTTTTCTATTAAATAAAATCAATATTTTATTTATTTATGTATAAGGTTCATTTTATATAATTCGTATTATTAGATATATGTACATCATATACACATAAGTGTGTTGTGCATGTGCAACTGGGTAATTTGTACATTGTTTGACATGCCTATGTATAGATGCTAGGATTTATACCGCAACATACACATTAGCCCATCATGGATACAAATCGATTATCTAAACGTATATATACGCATAAACCAAATTATTATGCAAATAATATTACGTATGATTTAATATATATATATATATATATATATATATATATATATTCAAATGGTAATTTTAAATTATTTATTTAAATATATGTATTTACAATGTATGTGTGTATGTATATAATAAAATTTATTTTATTTAAAATGCAATGTTGATAATGTAAATGTATATATATTACAACAGAAAACCGAACTAATTTTTTTAAATTGACTTACACATATACGGTATATAAACATATAATTTGTGGTTTAAATAAATATGTATATGTATAGATAAATAATAATAAATATTTACTATAATGTTCATGGCTAAGATATTTTGGATTATACATATATATATATATATATATATATATATATATATCTTATTATTTAAAATTTAATAATTATAAAACCATTTAGTATTTAAAATAAAATAAAATAATAATATATTTTCGAAAAGAAAATAAATTAAAATATGTTTAAATACTTTTATGGAATTTTATTATAATATATATGTGTATGTGTGGGTTATATATATATGTAATCGATTTTTAATTAAATACTAGTATATATATCAATATATAATAGATGATATATGCGAAAAATTAAAAAAATTCTTTGCGAAAGACTTTTTCAACAAAATTAAGATTTTTTGAAATATAAGATATATTATGTTGTATTATACTTTTAAAATCAGATTTAAATTTACAACGTTTAATATATTGTTAATTTAAAACACGAAAACAAAATAAAAAAGGGTTTTTAATTTCTAGCCTTAGATCACGTACAAATAAATGAGCATAAAAAAATAAATATATATTTATATACACAACTATATACATGTAACAATCCATCTATATACTGATTCGTGATATTTCTAATATAGCAATACATTGAATAATAATCATATGAATAATTATATATTGGTAAACAAGAAGAGTTCCGTTCATCAAAGCCTAAAGTTCGCATGTTGAAATAAAGACATGAACTCCTTGAATCCAGTTCCAATCCCGAAGTTCTTTGCTCCCAAGTTACCTTACCACCAATGATTATTTGCTTTTAATTTTTATTAAATTTGAGAAGAGGGAAGGGTATATTTCAACCGGCAAAGGGATGACGGAGTCTAAAGGTTAAGGTGATTATATAAAGGAAAGAGCAGAGAGCAAAATTAGGATCAAGATCCTTAATTTTCTCGTACCCATTCTCTTATTTTTAAACATTTAAAACCACCTCCCATAAGTCATCAAATGGCCGACCTATCTTTCTCCCATCATTACCGAAATATCAAGCCTCGTATAGGCCTCAAATCCATTTCTAGCCAGAACAACATTTATTTGCATTTAAATCCAGTTTAAACGTGCACCGATTAGTTATTACGTAACTATTATATGCACATATTTGATATTTTTCGGTACATATCAAATAAAATTTATCATCAATATTAATTAATTAAATTAATTATAACCATTACAAATTAATTAAATCGAATGAAAAAAGTGTATTCAATGTTTCAGTTATGTGACTCTTAGATGTAATTTTGTTAGCGATTAATATCAAACGATTCAAATAGTAACGTTCACCCTTCATTTGGCAGGTGGTGTGACATAATGGCCAAATTCATTGCTTAGTTGGTTTCGGTAGAATCCAAATTTAATTTGTTAAGCATTACACGCAGTGATAATTATTTAACAAATTCTCTTCATCAAAACCATATTATATTTATAGCTTATAGAATTTGGTAATGGTTAAATTCCAATATTGTCTATTTCCAACTCTATAGTCCAAACAAAATATCCATGATTCAATGATAGCAATTATTATTAACTGAATTACTTTGATCGGAGAATTTGACTTTGAGTCGACTTTAGTTGACCGTGTTATTAAACTTATATAACTGAGGAGACAAATCCTCTCTTGAATAGTGTTTCACTTCCAATGCTTCCACTCGACCCAACTATAGTCATTCGATTGACGTCGTGCCATGATTTAACTATAATTAAAGCAACGTGTAACGACCTGTAATTTATCACTTTTAAAAAGAGTATTTATTTAACTTTTAACTTTCAGATAGAATTTTCAAACTTAAGTAATCATGTTTTATGAAATAAATAAGAACGATAAACTTATTTCTAAAATAGAATTACAAAATTAAGAAGTTTGGATTTTCATCATAAAAGTGACAAAAGCCGGCTTTCGATAAAAATGGATATACGTTCAATTTTTTTTAATGAAAAGTAATTCTTTTTTAAAATTATTATACAGTGATAGTAATCAGTTGGTAAAAGTTTATAACTATATACTTGTTTTATAAAGATTGACAAATTTTGTCGCACATTGATGAATTGACGTCGTATTTTAACAATTGAATTTTGATATTATTAAGCATGGTTTCATAAGTCAATTACACTTGTTTTAATTATTTAAGGAGGATAACAAATAAATTTTCAAGTTTTGTTTACATAAACAAATAGTTTTTTTAAGACAGAAAATGTGACTGGTAATCGGTTTCTCGATTTTCAATGATTGAATCAAAGGAAGTTGTTTCGAGACATTGCACTGCTATTAGCATATTAATACACATTTTAAATCATACAATTTTTCAAATCAAAACAAATTAATATATTTATTTACATACTTTACCCTTCGAAAAATATCAAATCACATCACATCAAAAAAATTGACATAATCTAACCAAATCTCACACAAACCTTGGCAAGCCTCCTTAATGTCAACTTAAAGTGCTAAGATACTTTGCTTAAGAGCTAAATAAAGGGACAAGAGGTGATGGAAATGATAGAGAAGGTTGGAGGGGAGGCTGTACCTACCTAAGGTTCGGGGGTATGTGGACCAATGAAAATGGATGTCTTCATAACCAAGGATAGATAAAGGATGAAGTGATGGCGGAGGGTGTATTTGGCCAAGCTAAGAATGAGGTAGAAGGGACGTTTTAGTCATTTAACATTGCTTGGAAACTGCACTTTCTAAACTCTATAAACAGCAACATACATTCTCACATTCATTCACACATCTTCATCTTCTTCTCCTTCTTCCTCAAGCTTTTAATGGCTTTTTTGTTAATGAAATTATGAAGAAATAATAATAAAATTTTATACATGTATATATACTATAGTATTACACCTCCAAATCAAAGTAAACACCTCCTCTTCCTCAATCAAGTGCACGGCCATCACCATCACCATCAAGACCGAGCTCCATCACCTATTCTAGGGGAGGTCAGCCCAATAAGGAGAAAAGAAGGAGTTTGGAAAGCTCCGGTGCAAGAAAAAGAGTAGAAAGTGCTACTGGATTCGTTCTAAGAAGAAAGGATGAAGTTTGAAATGCTTCGGAAGCTCTACCGAATTTCTTGGTTCTTGGGAAGGAGGGAGAAATTGTGATTATGAGTACTCAATGTTTATTTAAATGATAAATAATATCTATAATTATTTTTAAGTATGATAGTATGACTATTTAATCTCTTAATGATTTATATGAATGTTTGATAACTTGATTGATTATATGGATGTTGATATGGTTGTAACTTGATTGTGACAAATTATGAGAAATCACAATTAATATGGTTAATTAATAGAAAATTTGAATTCATATAATATGCCTCTCAATAGTTTTAAGAATATAATAAGGTTGAAAATGAATACTACAATAATATAACATTATGAAAAGGTTTAAAAGTGAAAAAGAGATTTAATATGGAAAATATTAGTGTAAATGCTTTAAAATGGTTTATAAATGTTTTATAAACATTAAAATTCAATTTGGAGAAGTTTTCACAAATAATGAATTTGGGGCCAAAAATGCATCGTGTAACGGCAGTTCGCGATTTCACACGGTAAAAGTTAAATCCTTCTATAGGATGGAATCGGAGTCGAATTTCTTTACAATAAGAATTTTCCAAACCCTTACGGCTATAGTTTTTTAAAAAAATAAAATGATCAAGATTTTATTTAATAGCTTTTAAAATATGAGCAAATCAAGTTCTCGATAAAATCACGCGTTGGAGTTCGATGGCCAATGCAGCAACTGTTCTAAATATATATTTTTAATGTTTAAAAATATGTAATAAATTTTATAAATTCTTTAAAATATTTTAAAATATATTTGAATTATAAAAATGGATTTCTAAATGATCGAAAAGTTGTTTAATTAAATAAGCTTTGAAAACACTATTTACAACACTATTCACAGCACTTTTTGCAACACTATTCGCATCACTTTTTGCAACACTTTGATCACTTTTGAAATATGAACCTAAATTTAAGTATTATATATCCCAAATATTTTATAAATGTTTTCAAATAAATAATTAAGTGTTTTAAAGATGATTTGAGGATTTTATAATTTATTTTAGAGAGTTTAAAAAATGATTTAAAGAAAACTGCCAAAATCAAGTGATTTAATCTTGGCTTTAAAGGCCGATAAGTAGACTGGATTTTTCTATTCATGAGATCTGAGTGATGTGCTTAAACCAAGAGGATCTTCAGGAGAAACAACTTCCATGGCTAACCTGGCCTCTCCTAGGCGAGGGATAGATAAGGTCATAATGTCGGAAAAGAACTAAGTATAAAAAATTAAAATTTTCAAATTTAAACAACTTGGATTGCATGGAAATAATCTTTTTACACTTGGTGTTAAATTCTAAGAAAGAAACACGTACTATCCATATGAATTTAAAAGTGGATTTCAACGCTATTCAACGGATAGTATAGTTTGACTACAGAAATTGATATTGAGTGGAATTAGTATAATTTCCATGATCCTTTTTACTCATTAATGTATTCCAATATGAGATTTAAAGAAATGAATGGGAAATGTTTTCCTAAATAAAAGGTAAAATGATTTTTAATTATTCCAAGATTCAAAAAGGTTTTATCAATCAACTAATTTAATAAATGAGGCTTATTGATTCCATATACTATGAAAAAGATAAAGGAATAGTTTAATGAGTATATCTCTAAGAGATATTTCTGAATTAATGAAAAGATGTAATTTAATTGATGATTGATAATCCTACATAAACTTAACATCTTTCTAATTGATGATTTGTTCGAAGGAACCGGGGTTGGAATAAGGTAATTCCTATCTGAAAATCACTTCAAACCAATGTATACGCTCGAAAGTGAAGGCATGATGAAGACGATGATTTTTGAACACACGGATCTTCATGATAAAGGGTTGCTTGCCACTAGTCCCTTGGGGTCAAATATACCATATCATATATTTATGGTGGTAGTAGTGCTTTGTTATAAAAATCTTCAATTACAAGCACTAATCACTATTAATTCTAGGGATAATTCCTGACAGGATGTGGTAGAAGAGTGCATTCTATTTCGTTTAGTGGCAGAACAAACTTGTATGGAAGAAGGTCTGACATTGCATTTCTAACATCACATCGTTGACTTTTACAAATGTAGATTTATTTGGTGGTGGAGAAGGCAACTTCTCTTTGCTTAAGACCCTTCTTTGAGACGTACGAGCTTAGAGGTTGTATATTCATGAAAGTCAATAGAAATCGAAGGAATGACAGTGTGGCACTCAAAGTGGAACCTGTTATGATCATAGCGTGGCTTTGTGGAACGAAACCTCATGAGCCTTACATCCCAGGAATGATACCGGATACTATGTGGTCTGCAGGACAAATTTCGAGCTATCAGTTATGCGAAACGAAAGGCATCTATTGCCTTAAGATGATGAAATGGACAAGTATGGAGGCTGATGGAGATTGTGTAATGCCACCGAGTTGTACTTTGTTCCATGGTAGTGCAGCAATATAGTTCGAAGGCTGGCAGAGATTGTGTAAAGCCACTGTAGTGAACTACTATTGTTATACGTGGATTTTTGGGTGTGAATGATCACTAATTCCCTATCATGTTGGAAATCTAATTACATATGTTGCTTTTACAGTTTTGATTGTAGAACCTAGTTGTAAACAAAGTAGCTAGAATGCCATCAAATTTAATAATGGTAAAAATTTCGACTATTTTGATAGATTATTTGAAAATTGTTTTCAAAGGAATGTCTATCAAATTATTTTGATATAAAAGTGATTTGTTTACCATAAGGTAAAGACCCATCCATATTTATGTGCGGGCGTGGTTCTTTTCAAAGTTTTGATTAACATCAACATTTAAAATTTCAAGTATCTCACACTGGTTAATCAAGCCTGATCTAGTTATTTTTAATATCAGGTCAGATCCAAGTAGTTTCAGGTTAAGTTGAAGATGTTTGGAGTTTCTAAAGGAGAGCTGGAGATTTTCATCTACATATGGACATAACTTATTGTTCGTTGTATCTATTGCATTTGTTTTTTTCATTTATAAGGATAGAGGATTTATAATTGTCCAGGCTAAATCCAGGTTAGTCTCTGATATTGTATTCAAAATTTTCCACTGTAAAAATTATACATTGAAATATTATATGTTATTTCATTCATGTGATATTCTATTCTATCTTTATTTCCTTTTTCCCCTAACAATTGGGCTTTCCGACACTTGAATTTGGGGCACGATTGTATTAGTATCGATTTACGAGGGTCGAAAACCCCAACCATTACATAGAGCTTCCACATTGAAGATCAACGGTATTCTCAGGTCAATATCGTTTATGAAGTTCAAGCCCGAGTACTCCTTCATAAGGAGTTCGCTGTTTTTGTAAACAGTTCTCTAAAATTTTGTAAATACTCAATAATACTCTAAACTAAAATTTTAGTGATCTTCATTTGGATTTGATATTTGCCTCATGCATCAAAGACATAAGCAAAATATGATATTTTAGATGATACATTATGATAATTCCTATTGTTATTACATAAGGAATCCATCATACATCTTCGATATTAAACATTTTGATAAGGTGTCTTTGTACACCATTTGAGACATTCCTAGCATCATTTATATTTAATATAAAAGGTATAATTTAAAAATCTAATATCGAGTATTCAACAACCAAACTATTACTGATTTTAGCATAAGTACATCATTAGCAATCAGTAGTATGTTGTTTACGTATTCAAGAAATATCTATGTACCTTTTAGTGGTTCTTTCTTATGGACGCATGCTTCCTCTGTATTTTGACCAAAAATCAAACTATATGATATTTCTACCAAAATACTTACTCAATTCCAATGCTTATAATGATCCTTTCATAAAATATCTTGGATTGTATCTAAAAACCCGCAAACTCAATATCGCTCCCACTGACTTCGAGATACTTTCGTTGTTATGTGCAAATTATCTATTCTAAATCGTTATATAGAATTTTCCATTTCCACAGATGTGTACCTAAACACTAAGTCTTACCAAGAAATAATTTTGTGACTAAATCTAGATTACTTGAGTACTTTGAATAACGAATTTATTACGAAAAATTTCAATAGTTGAAATGTACGATGTAATTCGCAATACCGTTGTTCATTGTATTTCAATAGCATTAATGTCTCTGCAAAAACTCGCACCTTAATGGGCCTAGATTTTGAAAAAAAATCAAAACCTAAGTCCATCAAAGCACAGATCGTTGGAATTGCTACCTGCAACTATGCTTGCGCATTATCAGATATTGATAGATATCTAAACTCACAGTGGAAACAATAATAGGATAAAAATACTAACTATGACAACTACCTTGCAATTAATGGTATTCTTTAGATAGCAGATTGTCGCATTAGCATCGAGCATGAGAGAAAGAAGACTCTCCAACAACAAAGCAAATCCATCTCTAGTGACCCGTTCCTCTAAATCTATCATGTGAGTTGTAATGGGGAAGAAGGTCAGAACAACGTTGTGGTGACTGGATAAATAATATGAACTATCCATAACATAAACTTATACCATAGATTTTAATTTAATTGTTATGACCATTTAGGTTAGCAATTCGAAATATTAATGAAGCTATATCAACCACCCAATACCTCTAAACCTATTATCCACTTAATACTTCTAAATATGAAGCAGCCTTCTATAATACTTTTAAAAGAAAAACAGGTAGACTCTGTTATTTATGACCTTAATTAAGGTAGACCCCATTATTTAAGACCTATTCCCAAGGTGGTTTCCTAATAATGTTGGCAATAGTCTGTGGATCCTCACTACAAGACCTCTAATCACTATTTAAGGCTTCCGACATTTAATGTCCAACTGTTACTACATTTAGCGATAATAAAATTATGGTCACGTATAGATAGTACACAAGCCATTTAATACCTTTTATTATAAAATAGGTAGATTTTAGTCATTTTTGACCCGATCATTTAAGACTGTCACCAAGGCATACTCCTAAATGGTACTAGGCTTTAGCAATATAAGAGACTATACCCAATCCACTTAATATTATCCAGTCGAAAATAGGTAGAGCCCGTCACTTAAGACCTACTTCCAGAAGCATGCTCCTCAATGGTACTATCTAGCTATCATTGCATGGAAATATCATTAGGCTATTTAATACTTCATTTATCGGAAAAAGGAGGACCTTATAGTCACTTAAGACCCCAAACCTAAAGTGAATCCTGTTAGCACCAGAATTGGTCACTAACACCTTTGAGTAGAGTTATCTAAAGAGATTAATGAAGAAAGTAAAGTTAAACAGAGAACAATACGTAGATTTAAATGTAGAAAATATGAACACCAGATTTATAGTGGTTCGGCGTATTTGCCTACGTCCACTTTGAGGTTAATCTTTATTGCTTTTCTCGATAATCGATTACAGTTATAATCCGTATACCAATTATGTTGAATACAATTGCTAAGCAAAAAAGATAAGTCTTGAATGAGTCTTGAATGCGGCAGAGTCTCCCCACTGTTCTCCAAAAAAGGTTCCTTTCACTGTGCCTCTGCCCTTCTATTTATAGAAGAAGATGGGTTGGACTTCCCTCATAGTCTTAGGAACAAGGTACCTCGGCCCATAGTATGTGACTTTTGTGCACCGGGCCGGGCAAGCCAAATGCTCTTGCTTTGTTGTGCGCTTGACCACTTTCTAACACCTCCAGTCTACACCGTGCTAGTGATGCCGAAACATGTCGATTGCATCAAACCCTTATACCTCCTGGATCTTCTTGGTCAGAATCTTGTCTAGTGTTAATAATAATATCTTCACCTGTCGTTTTGTAGCCGTCCCAAGGTGCCGAGTAACACTTGCCCCCAAAAGTGTGTCGTGTGAAGCAACATGACACGCTTTGAATCAGCAAGTATTCCTTGTTTATAGAAAGAAATCCATCATGTTTCCTCAATAGTCATTATTCTTCAATTTTATCCTCCCAAGGTTTCGTATCCTTCTTTGATCGTCATGACGCTTGTTCGATTCCTGATATTATACATCCAGGGTGGTAGTTCATCAGTGGCCATCCATGTCCGGTTCTACAGGGCGAATAAGCTTCGATTATTTGATCTAGTCTTTTCTTAGTAACCTTAAGTGAGAATTCAATTCCCTGTTGATTTCAAAAAGTCAAACTTTTTTGGATGTACACATGCATGTTCGGGTACATGTTCTTGCCATTGGATGTTGGATGCATTTTATATGCTCATAAGTCGTCGCCAATTCCATCTAGTTTAATTGCAATTCAATTGCGATTCCTTGTTTGTATTTTCTCAAAGCAGTAAGCAAGAGTGAATGGAGTATGTCCAGTCACGGACCCATGGGTAGTTCTATAAGCCCATGGTGTTGTAGGGAGTTCATCCACCCATTTACCTCTAGCCTTTTCCAAACTTCTCTTCAGAACAGGCTTTATGATTTTGTTAACATCTTCAACCTGTCCATTTGCAGTAATAATAGATCATAGAAGGTTATAAGGACAAATGACGTTGCGGACAGTGAGGTTGATTATTATTTTTTCTTGGTTGTGGCTAAAAGTTCTTTGTCTGCCTATTTGGTGAAGTAAACAACTGCTATGATGGTGTATTTCGCACCACCTCTAGGACCAGCAAGAAGATGATTTCAATGCCCCAAAGTGGAAAACGGCTATAGACTAGCCATTTGAGTAATTTCCATCGGCGAGGTTCTTGGATTTTTTGCAAACATCTTGCACTCGTCGCATTGTCTAGCACGATCAACCGTATCTGGATTGATAGTTGGCCAATAATACTTGTAGTAGAGTATTTTCTTTATCATGGTTTTCCCCCTGATGTTATCGCCGCATTCTTCTTCATAGACTTCCTTCAGGACTCGTTTTATCTCATCATGGGCTACGCATCGGAGTAAGGGGGTCGAGAATCCCCTTCGATACATTATTCTGCTCTCCATTACATATCGGGAAGCCTTATGAATGATTTGTTGTCTTTTGCTCCTTCTTTCGGGTAAGACCCCATGTAGTAAGTATTGCTTAAACGGGGTCATCCATGATTCCTTATCGATTTCGGTTTCTAACACGAAATCTACCTCCATCATATTTATACTCCAAGTATGTAAGGTTTCAACGGGAAACAATCTCATCTGCTGCGCATCGCCAGTGCTTGCAAATTTTGCCAATGAATCGACTGTTCTGTTTTGCTCACGCGGGACATGTGAAATATCATAATACTCGAGATTCGCTAGCAGCTCCTAAACTCGGACCAAATACGGGGCAAGTCTCTGCCCCTTTCTTGGTAGTCTCCCCGCACTTGGTACACCACCAGTTGCGAGTCGCAAAAGATTTCAACCGATCTTACTCCCAGTTCTTTGATGAGTCTTAAGCCGGCAATCAATGCTTCATACTCGGCTTTGTTATTTGTTGCTGGGAATTCAAGCTTCAAAGCATAAAAAACTGATCAGTTTTCAGGAGTCACAAGAACTACGCCAGTCCCGGAACAACGGTCGTTAGATGCCCCAACGGTATTCATCTTCCATCGAATGGGAGGTATGACATTGTGGCTGTTTGAGTCGTCCGACACTGAATTCAGCAATGAAGTCTGCTAGTGTTTGCCCCTGTATGGCCCTCCGTAGCAAGTAGGTAATATCGAACTGACTCAACTCAGTATTCCATTTTAACATCCTTCCAGAAGTTTTCGGTCGTTGGAGCACCTGTTGCAAGGGTTGATCAGTGTAAACACTGACTGAGTGTGCCTGAAGATATGGGCGAAGCTTGCGTGATGCAATCACCAAGCAATAGGCTAATTTCTCGATCTTGGGCTAATTTCTTTCTGCCTCCGTTAGACGTTTACTAACATAGTAAACTGGCTTTTGAACTCGGTCCTCTTCGCAAACCAAAGCCGTATTGATAGCATGCTGGGATACTGCCAAGTACACATACAACATTTCGTGGTCTATTGGTTTCGATAGCATCAGGGGACTTTTCAAATGCCTTACCAGAGCTCGGAATGCTTCCTCACAATCGGATGTCCACTCGAAATTCCTCTTTCCTTTCTTTATCACATCGAAGAAAGGAATACACTTGTCTGTAGCTCTAGATATGAATCGACTCAGCGTAGCCACCTTTCCATTCAAGCTTTGCACTAGCTTCATAGTTCTAGGCACTTGTATGTCTCGGATAACTTGATTCTTCTCCAGGTTAGCTTCGATTCCCCGTGCATTCACAATGAAACCCAAAAACTTTCCCGACGCTACGCCAAATGAATACTTCAATGGATTGATTTTCATTTCATACTGCCAGAGTATATCAAATATCTCCACTAGGTCTCGGATGTGGTCGTCTGACTGTCGTGACTTCATGAGCATGTCTTCCACATAGACTTTCATCGTTCTACCAATCTGGTCTTTAAACATTCGATTCGCCAGATGCAGATAAGCTGCTCCCACGTTTTTCAATCCAAAAGGCAATACTACATAGTAATATAGCCCCACATCTGTGACAAAACTTATGTGTTCTTGGTCTAGAATGTGCATCGGGATCTGATTGTATCCTGAATACGCATCCATAAAAGACAATAATTCGTGGCCGTCCGTAGAGTCGACGAGCTGGTCGATTCTAGGTAAAGGGATACTATCCTTCGGGCATTCTTTATTCAGATCAGAGTAATCAACACAAGTTCTCCACTTCCCTTTTGCTATCCTCACAAGTACAGGGTTAGAAACCCATTCAGGGTAGAGGGCATCGCGGACGAACCCATTGGCTTTGAGTTTGTCCACCTCCTCTCTGAGAGCATCGGACCTCTCCGGGTCCATGCCTCTCCTTTTTTGTTTTACAGGGACGTATTTTGGGTCTATGTTCAACATATGACCCGTAATAGCGGGAGAAGTCCTACACATATCAGAATGTGTCCAAGCGAGAATATCTAGGTTCGCTCGGAGGAAATCAGTAAGATCTTTGGCCAATGAAGGGTCGAGTTGCGATCCAATCTTAAGGACTCGTGACGGGTCATCCCGGCTGACAGGTATGTCAATCGTCAGCTCAGCCGATGCTGCATTCGTTTCCCTAAGTTCCCCATCATCATCTCTCGGATATATGTCTCTATAGATCCAAGAATGCTACTCGAGCCAGGGCTCGGGCACTGCTTGCCAATTGTCAGTGTTTTGGATGCGGACGGAGCTGCCCACCTTGTCTGCATTTCGACTTCTAAACACTATATCGTCTGTCATCATGCGTTGTTGTTTTGCAGGGGTTCCATCTTCCACAATTGAGCAACATTCATGATCCGCATGCCTCGGGTTGGAGTGACAGTTAGTTGCCCACTAGCTTAGGTATCGATTTAATGATTCTATCCCTAGGCATTCTTTCGGTCGTAGCCTTGAGTAGTTGTAAACATTATATATAAGTTTCAATATTGAGCTATCGCAGCCAGTCTTTGGATGACCACGCATCTACTCCTAGTCTCGGGTTGATAAATGTACTACATGGACGGTTGAGTCTCGTCCTAACTATGCTTATATCCCCACATAAACTTCAAAAACATAGAGTTGATCAATGAATAGTCGGTTCACATTCATGTTGCTTCTAGCTCATGCCCCCAGATCTGGGGCATATATACCAATAAGTAGGAAGGTCAGCCATGCCCACTTTAGCATTACTCTCTTTCCCGTTGAATCGGGGATCAGGTCAGTTGATGGGAGACGGGGTCTCGCCTATCTTGGATTTTATCATGTTTTTTCATTCCAAGAGGAATACTTCGATGCCTCGTCAGTTTTAGGGCATAATTTGGACACTAGACGGTCATCCACATCCACTTTGGTTCAAGTTTTGTAATCAGATCTCAAGGTAAAGTTGGCTACAAATGCAGTCGGGTCATGCCCATTCAGTTTCATACTCCTCTTAATGGATCGAAGGAGGGTTCTGTAGAATTTTTGGCCAAGTCTTCATGTTTTAATCTCCTTTCCACACTCTGGAGGTCATATTTTTTCAAGGAACATCCCAGTCATATTCGAATATGCTTAGTGCGGATCGCTATTGACCCTCGATCTGAGGTATGATATAGCCGGTTGCTCGTAGCTTTGGATGCCGTTTCGATTAGTTCTATATTGAGGCCTCTATGTAGTCGTTGCCTTAAGTTATAAAGAACGCCAAGCTAGAGCTATAATAAGCTGTCGTATTCAGCTTTTAGTGATTTGTACCCCTGCTCCCAGCATTGATTTAGCCAAGCCACTAGTTGGATTGTTGAGCTCCATCCTTAGAGAGTTAATAATCCTCCTGTCGATTTTAGGCCGAAGTTTGTGGAATAGAGAATGGTCGGAATCCACTCGTTTATTTGTCGATGTTTATGCATCACTCTGCATTCTGGTGACTTAGTGTTATTCTCCCCTCGTTCGACTCGTGCCCAATTTGTGTTCATGCTTCGGTCCACGCTTGGGGACTTAGAGATTTGTCGAACGGTTTATACTTTAGTCCACAGTTTGGGACGCAGAGATTTTCGTCAATTCGTTTATACACTGGTCCGCATTCCGGGGACTGAGAGTACTTTAGTCCGCACTCAGGGGGCGCAGAGGTTTTTAAGCCGTTTATACTCTAGTCCACGCTCAGGGGACTGAGAGTACTCTAGTCCGCTACAGGGACTTAGAGGTTTTAAAGTCATTTATACTCTAGTCCACACTCAGAGGACATAGAGTACTTTAGTTCGCACTCTGGGGACGTAGAGGTTTTTAAGTCATTCATACTCTAGTCCGCACTCAGGGGATTGAGAGAACTCTAGTCCGCACTCTGGGGACTTAGAGGTTTTTAAGTCATTTATACTCCAGTTCGCGCTCAGGGGACTGAGAGTATTCCATTCCGCGCTCAGGGGACTGAGAGTACTCCAGTCCATGCTCGGGGACTTGGAGATTGAAGTCGTTTATACTCTAGTCCGCACTCTGGGGACTTAGAGCACTCCAGTCCGCACTCAGAGACTTGGAGATTTAAGTCGTTTATACTCTAGTCCGCACTCGAGGACTTAGAGCACTCTAGTCTACGCTCAGGGGACTTGTAGATTGAAGTCGTTTATACTCTAGTCCGCACTCTGGGGACTTAGAAGACTCCAGTCTGCACTCAGGGGACATGGAGATTTAAGTCATTTATACTCTAGTCCGCCTCTGGGAATTTAGAGCACTCCAGACCGCACTCAGGGGACTTGGAGATTTAAGTCGTTTATACTCTAGTCCGCACTCTGGGGACTTAGAGCACTCCAGTCCATAGTCAGGGAACGTAGAGATTGAAGTCGTTTATACTCTAGTCTGCACTCTGGGGACTTAGAGTACTCCAGTCCGCACTCAGGGGACTTGGAGATTTAAGTAATTTATACTCTAGTCCGCACTCTGGGGACTTAGAGTACTCCAGTCCGCCCTCAGGGGACTTGGAGATTTAAGTCGTTTATACTCTAGTCCGTACTCTGGGAACTTAGAGCACTCCAGTCCGCACTTAGAGGACTTGGAGATTGAAGTCGTTTATACTCTAGTCCGCACTCTGGGGACTAGAGTACTCCTATCCGTGCTCAGGGAACTTGGAGATTTAAGTCGTTTATACTCTAGTCCGCACTCTGGGGACTGAGAGTACTCCAGTCCGCGCTCAGGGGACATGGAGATTAAAGACGTTTATACTCTAGCCCGCACTCTGGGGACTGAGAGCACTCCAGTCCGCACACAGGGGACTTGGAGATTTAAGTTGTTTATACTCTAGTCCGCACTCTGGGGACTTAGAGCACTCCAGTCCGAACTCAGGGGACTTGGAGATTGAAGTCGTTTATACTCTAGTCTGCACTCTGGAGACTTAAAGCACTCCAGTCCGCACTCAGCAGACTTGGAGATTTAAGTTGTTTATACTCTAGTCCACACTCTTGGGACTTAGAGCACTCCAGTCCACACTTTGGGGACTTGGAGATTTAAGTCGTTTATACTCTAGTCTGCACTCTGGGGACATAGAGCACTCCAGTCCGCACTCAGAGGACTTGGAGATTGAAGTAGTTAATACTCTAGTCCGCACTCTAGAGACTTAGAACACTCCAGTCCGCACTCGGGGGACTTGAAGATTTAAGTCGTTTATACTCTAGTCCGCACTCTGGGGACTTAGAGCACTCCAGTCCGCACTCTGGGGACTTGAAGATTTAAGTCGTTTATACTCTAGTCCGCACTCTGGGGACTTAGAGCACTCCAGTCCGCACTCTGGGGACTTAGAGCACTCCAGTCCGCACTCAGGGGACTTGGAGATTTAAGTCGTTTATACTCTAGTCCGCACTCTGGGGACATAGAGCACACCAGTCCGCACTCAGGAGACTTAGAGATTGAAGTCGTTTATACTCTATTCCGTACTCTAGGGACTTAGAGTACCCCAGTCCGCACTCAGGGGACTTGGAGATTTAAGTTGTTTATACTCTAGTCCGCACTTTGGGGACTGAGAGTACTCCAGTCCACGCTTAGGGGACTTGGAGATTAAAGTCGTTTATACTCTAGTCTGCACTCTGGGGACTGAGGGTACTCCAGTCCGCACTCAAGGGACTTGGAGATTTAAGTCGTTTATACTCTAGTTCCCACTCTGGGGACTTAGAGCACTCTAGTCCGCACTCAGGGGACTTGGAGATTGAAGTCGATTATACTCCAGTCCGCGCTCTGGGGACTTAGAGTACTCCAGTCCGCATTAAGGGGACTTGGAGATTGAAGTCGCTTATACTCTAGTCCGCACTCTGGGGACTTAAAGTACTTCAGTCCGCATTCAGGAGACTTGGAGATCTAAGTCGTTTATACTCTATTCCGCACTCTGAGGACATAGAGCACTCCAGTCCGCACTTTGGGGACTCGGAGATTCAAGTCGTTTATACTCTAGTTCGCACTCTAGGGACTTAGAGTACTCTAGTCCACGCTTCGGGGACTTGGAGATTGAAGTCGTTTATACTCTAGTCCGCACTCTGGGGACTGAGAGTACCCCAGTCCGTGCCCAAGGACTTGGAGATTTAAGTCGTTTATACTCTTGTCCGCATTCTGGGGACTTAGAGTACTCCAGTCCGCGCTCAGGGGACTTGGAGATTTAAGTCGTTTATACTCTAGTCTGCACTCTGGGGACTTAGAGTACTCCAGTCCGCGCTCAGGGGACTTGGAGATTTAAGTCGTTTATACTCTAGTCCGCACTCTAGGGACTGAGAGTACTCCAGTCCGCGCTCAGGGGACTTGGAGATTTAAGTCGTTTATACTCTAGTCCGCACTCTGGGGACTTAGAGTACTCCAGTCCGAACTCAGGGGACTTGGAGATTGAAGTCGTTTATACTCTAGTCCGCACTCTGGGGACTTAGTGTACTCCAGTCCGTGTTCAGGGGACTTGGAGATTTAAGTCGTTTATACTCTAGTCCGCACTCTAGGGATTGATAGTGCTCCAGTCCGCACTCAGGGGACTTGGAGATTTATGTCGTTTATACTCTAGTCCACACTCTGGGGATTGAGAGCACTTCAGTCCGCACTCAGGGGACTTGGAGATTTTAAGTCGTTTATATTCTAGTCCGCACTCTGGGGACTTAGAGCACTCCTGTCTGCACTCAGGGGACTTGGAGATTGAAGTCGTTTATACTCTAGTCCGCACTCTAGGGCCTTAGAGTACTCCAGTCCGCGCTTAGGGGACTTAGGGTTTTTATCGAGAGCAGTCGTATTTCCACCCATTTAATTTGTATTTCATTTACCGTATCGAGGCTAATGTTGTCGAATGAATGATCGGACCACGTTTGCTCATGGAATGGGACGCTGCCCCTAGCATGAAGTATGAAACTTAAGGAATGGACGGCCGATTCTCGTCCGCTTGGTGATTATATCTCTTCCAATCAAGTCAAGGGAGGAGGTATATGACAGATGGTTAGATCACATCCATGCTGGGTTAGATAGTCAAATCTCACACAATTTTTTCGTGTCTCTTTCTAAAAACTAAGAATAATGAATTATTGAGTCGACAGTAAGTTGCATATGTTTTAAGTTGCAGCCGTGTCCATGTATTGAGAGCGATGGTTGACGAGTAGGCAGTCCATCACAACTACTCCAAGTCAGGCCTTAGATTAACCTTTTGTGTTCAAGGTACGATTTGATGTGTAGGCGATCAAATCATGTCCACTCTAGACAGACCCCAACGTCACTGAGCTTCAAGAAGGGCATCTGTATTTTGTCGAACTTTTTTCCATGACTCGATTTGAGTGGATGATCGGGCCATGCTCATTCCATGCCTCGCTTAGGTCTCCAACTCAAATGTGGAGGTCGATGAATGTGAGGTCAGTCGTGTTCACTTTGTATTGGGCTCTGATCGTGATGAGCTTTTCAATATCTAGTCCATAGCCCCAAATCAAAGGCATATGGTTGATGATGGGTGATTGAATTATGCTCGTCTAGATGTAACTCCACGCGTCCGATCATGGTCTGCGTGGATTGGTTAGCGACCAAATCTGAGTACCTGGTCACCTGCATCATTTTGAAAGTAGTTTAGTTCAAGCTAATCGTAGTTCATAGAACAATTGAAATAGAAATAGATTTGGAAATAATTCAAAGAAGATTAGGATAAATCTCATTGATAAGTGAAGCAGCATCGTATGCTCGCTATTCGACTTTACCCATGGCTCCTTTCAAAGGGATGTCGGCCGTCGGCAGTCCAATTGATAATCATAGCCCTTTATTAATAGGCATCGGATGTTCGTTGTCCGCCATTCTATAGGACTTATACATACTATTGAAGCTTTCCTTTCCAGATCGGCTTTTCGATCACACCTCGGAGGTGTTTGCAATCTCTCGTGTTAGGATCAGTGAGCATCTGGGAATATACAACATTCCTTTGACTTTGTTTGGACTTTGGTGTACTCTCTCGAGGTTGGTTTCCAGTACCACTCCGAATAGCGAGTCTTCAAGTAGGGGTTATCAATTAAATCTTTCAAAGAGCATATGAGCCAAATTTTGAGGTCTTGTTTTGGCTACTAGGATCTGCATCCTTAGCCAATGGGCCTTCATTGTTATTTTTCTTAGTCTGTTCCGCTCCTCCACACTTTGGTTCAGATTCATTTTTGTCATAGAAACGATCCATGGTCGTAGGAGGCTCTCCAGCTAACTAGCTGCCAAAATATATATGGAGGTCGATTCTCCTCAAGGGTGATTAGTATGATATTCCTTTGAGAGTATCGTTTGAGTAGCGGTTGTTTGTCCGTTCCCTTGTTGCCGTTAGATCCTATATGCCCTGGTCGATCATTGGATGTAAGGAAAGTAGATAGAATGTTCCTTTATTAAGTTGAGTTTTTGAATTCACTATCTTTTGTGGAAATTTGGGTCGTACTTGAAAATATTTTTTTATATAAAATAGGGGTCATATAAGAGACCAGTGTAACTTAAGTTTGGATCAGCCTGGATGCCGCTCGGCATAGGAATGCCGATCGGCCTGGATGTCGTTCGGCATACGAATACGGATCGGCCTGGATGTCGTTCGGCAAACAAACGCGGATCGGCCTGGATGTCGTTCGACATACGAACGCGGATCGGCCTGGATGTCATTCGGCATACGAACGCGGATCGGCCTGGATGTCGCCCGGCAAACGAACGCCGATCGGCCTGGATGTCGTTCGGCAAACGAATGCGGATCTGCCTGGATGTCGTTCGACATACGAACGCGGATCGGCCAGGATGTCGTTCGGCATACGAACGCGGATCGGCTTGGATGTCGTTCGGCATACGAACGCGGATCGGCCTGGATGTCGTTCGGCAAACGAATGCGGATCGGCCTGGATCTCGTTCGGCATACGAAGGCGGATCGGCTTGGATGTTGTTCGGCACACTAATGCTGTTCGGCCTGTATGTCGTTCGGCATTTCTGGGGCGATTGGCATATGCCTTTTCTGGGTCGATCGGCATACGCCTTTTCTGGAGTGGTCGGCATATGCCTTTTTCGGGGCGATCGGCAAACAACTTTTCTGGAACGATTGGCCGAATTGCCTTCAGAGGAGGGTCGGCCTTTATTCAACTCGAGTGCAAACTTCAATGTCCAATCCCCATATCTTGCGTACATCAGTGGATCCAATCTACGGCTATCAGCTTCCTTTAGATTTCTTTCAAATCTGAGTAGAATAGGAAGTGTTCTAGTAGACAACTGGATCTATCTCGCGAATATGGAAATTCACTAGTAGATGATGAGATCTAATCAAGATGAGAATTCAATTCTCAATGAAAGCACCAAAATGTTAGCACCAGAAGTGGTTACTAACACCCTTGAGTAGAGTTATGTACAGAGATTAATGAAGAAAGTAAAGTTAAACAGAGAACTGTACGCAGATTTAAATGCAGAAAATACGAACACCAGATTTATAGTGGTTCGGCGTAATTACCTACGTCCACTTTGAGGTTAATCTTTATTGCTTTTCTCGATCACTTGAATACAAATACAATTCGTAAACCAATCACTTGCATACAAGTTTGAATTAAAAAGAGGAGAGTATCCAAAATGGCAGGGTCTCCCCAGTGTTCTTCCAAAAAGGTCCCTTTCATTGTGCCTCTGCCTTTCTATTTATAGAAGAAGATGGGTTGGACTTCCCTTATGGGCTTAGGAATAAGGTACCTCAGCCCATTGTAGGTGACTTCTATGCACCGGGGCAGGCAGGACAAACGCTCTTGCTTTGTTGTGGGCCTGACAACTTGCTAACACCTCCGGTCTGCACTATGCCAGGGATGCCGAAACATGTCGATTGCATCAAACCCTTATACCTCCAGGATATTCTTGGTCAGAATCTTGTCTAGTGCTAATAATAATATCTTCACCTTTCGTTTTGTAGCCGGCCCAAGGTGCCGGGTAACAAATCCTTCCCGAGATATCCACTCTCACTCCTTAATTATAAACATGGAATCGCATTAGATTACTTCTTTCGGTTGGGAGGTAGACCCTTCAGCCATAAAAGGCCTCAACACTGAAGTAACCCTTTTATGAGACATCCCTATTTATTTATTTATTTATTTCGAATCTCACTAGGTTACTTAGTACTTCCTTTTAGGAGAGAAGAGAACCCTTCATCCACTTAAAACCTCAAACCAGAAGCGAACGCTTCCCAAGATATCTACTCTCACTCTTTAGTTATATGGCATCTCATTAGGTTAGTTCTTTCGGTAGGGAGGTGGACCCTTCAGCCACTTGAGACCTCAACACTAAAGTAAACCCTTTTTAAAGACATTCCTATTTATTTATTTGGAATCTCACTAGGTTACTTAATGCTTCCATTTAGGAGAAAGGCAGACCCTTCAGCCACTTAAGACCTCAAACCAGAAGCGAACCCTTATGGACATACCACTCACCGCTCCTAATTCCAAATTTGGACCATTAGATAATTTCTAATTAAGAAAGCAAACCCAGTCTCTCACGTCATCACATGTCGCTGGATTAGAGATATCTCACATCAGTAGTAAGTACACCCGACTGCTGATAGCTTCAAAGCGAAGGACAATCTTCCTACGACTAACTCTACTAACCTCGCATCACTAACTCACTAGGTCTAATTAACCATCCTATGTTTTTATTTATATTATCTTAGGTAGACATTAAACTTATCTTACTATTTAAGGTACTAAGATTTACCTTAAATATTCATCTTTCCATAAATCCTCGTTTAATGCTCATAAATGTCAATTTGTCCATAATATCCTAACGAACATTTCCTAAGACATTTATGTATGATTATTGATTTAAAATTAGTAACCTTTTATACCTATTCAATTTTTATTGGTCCCATTAATCCATTTACCCTATCAATTTATTACAACTCTCATATTTATTATCATTTATTGGAGTTATAGACTTTTAAATTCTTTTCCTAATAGTTAATTATCCTAATGTGAATACTACATGCATGAGTCGTTATTGGCTTTTTATTTAATTTTTGTGAGCACAGTAATTACATATACAAATATTTACTTTTAAATATGTTCTATTTATATACCTTTGCTAGAATATACTTTTCCATGTTAAATTTTTGGAATCATATCTAAAACGATTATTCAATATAATTTCTATAAATTATTCCAAAACAGAAGATTTAAGTTTAAAATATAAAACATTACATCTTTTGAAATTACAAGGAATAATCAATTCTTTTTGTTACTAAAATAGACGGTGTAAAATACAATGAATTCATACTTTACGTGTCTCTTTCACTTTTTATTTGCATCTATTCCTTATTAGATCAAATGCTATATCTTTGTAACGACCTGCAAATTTATCAATTTGATAAATTATATTTATTTTTGAAATATTTAAATATAAGCTTTTCGACATAGATTATGTTGTCATGAAAAATAAATAATGATATTAATCTTATTTTAAATAAGTATTTACAAAATATTAATTTGAGGAAATAACGAGACCGCAAGCCATTTTATCAAAAACAGCTCTATAATAATCAAAAGTTACGCATGGAGATGGACTTATTTTTATAATTGAATAAGAATACGAAATAAATTTAATTATTTTGTTTTTGGAAATTATATGTCTTTATGACATTATTAGTTGTGCCCTAATATTTAATAATTGATTGATGATTTTAAATTGAGAATTAATGATTTAATAATTATTATAATTATTCAATTAATTGTTTTCAATGATAATGATTTGTTTTAATTAGTTATATAGTGATAATAAATCATTTATAATAGTTTTGTAAAGATATATATTTGACTTGAAATTATAAGGAAAATTGATATCGCTTTATTGATATATTAACACTTTTTGTACACAACTATTTATTTATATGGTTTTATAAATCAAACGTGATCATTTTAATTAATAAAAATTAATAGGAAATTATTTTCAAATTTTTTTACGTTTATATGTAATTTAATTAATAAGTGAAAATGAGATAGGGATTTGGTTTTTCGATTTTCAACGATATAATGAACATAAGTTGTTCAAAATCTTTGAAACATCGTTTATTCTCTTGTGCCCATACACGTAAATATATATACATGTCATATGCACACATGAACATATATAGACATACACACATACAAATATACATGTACACGCGCGCGCGCACACACACACACACACACATAAATACAAAAGAAAACATCTAAGATATTTGTTAACTCCTTAATAATTAAGCAACCTTAAGCCAACTCTTACACACCAAGGGCACACACATGAGCTTGCATGTCGAAGCATATGGGGAGGGTACTAACGTGTATGATGATGAAGGAAAGGATGTGAAATTGTGATGTGAAGTTTCATGAAAATATCATGATATTTTTTACAACGTTTTCCTTATACACACCTCCCTTCACTCTCATATTTCCGCACATCATTCCTACTTCTTTCTAATTCTTAAACTCCAAGAGATCCTATTTAATGGCTTCCACACCTTGAAAAAGTTAGCAAAGTTATGGAAAAAAATATCAAAATTATATACATATGCAAACTATGTTACTACCTCTCAAAACATGATCAAACACCATTCTACACCTTCTATAACCAATGGCCTTCCCCAATGTCCATGTTTGGCAGTGCATTACCTCATTCCAAGAGGTGGTTGTGCCCACTATGAGTCAAGGAGGAGATTTAGGTAGCTCCAAAGTGAAAATTATGGAGAGAAATGCCGATGAAATGATTTTAGGAGCCACCGAGGATGGTGAGAAACTATATATATATATATATATATATATATATATATATATGATGTGATATGATTTCTATGGTTTTTTACTATATACAATCATCAAGTTTGGATTTTGATATTGAAATGATTCACGTTTAATACACGTCAAATATCGCAAAGGAAATCACTTTCTTTTAATAAATGAAATGGTGTATATGAGATTGTTAAACCCTTTATAATGGTTTATAAATGTTTTATAACCACTAAAATCCAATTTTGTGAAGTTTGGACATTAAGAAGTTGAGTCAAAAATAGGCGCGTCGCTTAACGGTACTTTGCGATTTTGCGCCGTAGAAAGTTAAATCCATGTATATGATGGATTCGGAGTTCTTTAGAATAAGAATTTTATGAACTCTTATAATTAAAGTTTTCGAAAAAATGAAAAATATTGAGATTTCGGTTAGTATATTTTGAAATATGAGCATCGAATTTTCCAAATAGTTGCAGTTAGGCAGTTTAAAAACCAACGATAAATTCTTTATAAATGTTATTTTTAATTTTTTTAAAAAATATAAAATAAATTCTATAAATATTTTAAAATGTTATAAAATATATTTTATTTATAAAAATGAATTACTAAATGATCAAAAAGTCATTTTGAACGAATAAGCTTTTAAAAGCACAATTCACAGCACTTTTTGCAGCGCTTTTATTAATTTTTGAAATATGGTTTTAAACTTAAGTATTCTTTCCCAAATGTTTTATAAATGTGTTTAAATAAGTACTTAAGCATTTTAAAGATGATTTGAAGGTTTTATAATTTATTTAAAAAGTTTAAATAAATGATTTAATAAAACCTGTTAAAATCAAGTAATTTAATCTTGGCTCTGAAAACAGACAAGTAGACTGGATTTTTCTATTTATGAGACTCGGAAGTGATGTGCTTAAAGTAAGGACAAGTTTAGAGCAACCAGTGCCCTGGCTTACACGGTCATTTTCCTCGATGAGAAATAGATAAGGTTAAAATGTTGGAAACGAGGCAAGTTTATAAGATTTCATTTTTTCCAAATTTAATACTACTTGGTTTGCATAGAAATAATATTCTTATGTTTGGTATTCAATTCCAAGGAGGGAACCTGTACCACCCATGTGAATTTAAAAGGTGATTTCACTGCTATTTGACAAACAGTAAAGAATGAATTTGGAAATAGATGTCTAGTATACAATTTCTATGGATTCCTTTTACTCGAATACTAACTAATTTGGATTTACCAACTTAGATAACATGTTTTTAAACTATTAAAAAGTAATGGTTTGAAAATAAGAAATCTTTTGTCAATATTGTAACATTCCTAATTTTTTATAACATTATTCAAAAGATTTAATTGGATAAATTAAATAGAATAATGTTGATAGGGAGATTGCGGTTTGATTAAAATAGTTATAAGGTCATGCTTATTGATAAAATAAATGGGCTTAAAATTGATTTATGAGATAATTAACATACATAAGTCCTTATTAGTAAAAATAACCACACTTTATATTCACGGCCATACATTTTCCTTTATCTTCATGTTCATTTTATTTCTCAAAATCAAAACAAATGAAAGAACCCTAATAGAGCCGACCATCAACAAAGGAGAAGAGGAATTTTATTCAAAAGCTTAGGATCTAAAGCTAGGGAGGATTATTCAACAACAAATCTCAAATTTCTTATCAATTTTAAGGTGAATAATAATCTTCTACCATCTCTATTTGATTTTATGATTATATGGTTTTAAATTTATGATTTAAATTCGTTTCTATGATAAACTGGATGATGATATGCTTGAATATTATGTTGATTTGTTTTAATTCATAAGCGCATGATTTGTACGCTTTTGGTATAAAACAGAGAAAATTTGATTTCAGATTACCATGGAAAAATTTTATGTTAAGTAAAACATATTTTGGAAATGGATTTTAATTTTTAGAATTTTCCAAACTATTGAAATTTCATTATGAATTTTTGATGAAAGATATGATATAATTGGGTTTAAAATTTATTTCGAGAATTTCACGAAGAATTGGGTTTGAAATTTTAACATGTTTGATTACATGATAAAATCGATTTTGTATGATTTTTGGGGATTTTTCCCAGTTGATTTATTTAGGGAAATAAATTATTTTAAAAGAAGGGCTTTTTATCAAATGTCAGTTTTGGTTACATGGAAGAGTATTAACGTTTAAATCCTTTAATTTGGATCTGAATAAATGCGGCAGTTTTAAGAAGGTAAAGTATTTGAAAAGGTTTATGGCGGCCAATTAGTGTTTTACAAATAGACAAGTTGTTAAAAAGAAATTACTAAAAGTCGCTATAATTCAGCCTTTAAATCAAAAATGGGCGTTTCTCCTCTGTTAGTAAGTACCTTCTGAATCCATTGTCTCTACCAAAACCAACACATTCGAAATCACTATAGTCGAGACCAATATATATGATATCACTTAGGTGGTATGCAATGGATTGGAAGGAAGGCAAAAGCCACGGGTCAAAAGGTGTAGCTTCCGATGGGGTCGAAACCCTGCTATGTTTTCATAAGTTAAACCCCTTGCCTAGTTTTGCCTAAAGCTTTTGACACAGTTGAAAGCCATGCTTTCAAATAAGTTTTATTATTAGCTTTCGAAGAAGGTTTCCATGTTGTATTAAAGTATTTACTTTTCAAGATGTAACGTTTTCCTTTAAATAATTGCTTTCGAAAGGATAGGTTTCGTCTCAGTCGAAACTAATCCGCTAATCCCCCTTTCGACTGCATTGAAGTCATCTATGTTGTTGGAGGGGTTACTTCTGTTTTACTTAAGCCTTTATCCTATAAGCTTTCGAAGGGGTTGAGGGTTTCGAAGGTGATGGAGTCGAAGGGGGTTTCGACTCTGTCCATCAAAGTTTTGATTTGTAAAGTCTTTTGCTTTTAACTAAGATGGTTCCGACATCATCAATCTTCCCCAAAAATTAATTTTTACTGGTTTCAAAGATCGTATATAACCACTTTGACCTAAATGGTGCTTTTAACGAGTAAACCCACTGCTTTCAAATAGGGTACTTTCATTTGTTTTGAAGCTCTATATTTTATAAAGGTGATTTGATCCCACCGAAAGGTAAAAACAGATTTCGAAAGAGAGTATTTACTAAGAGCTTTGTAAGGTATATATATAATGTTTTGAAAAGAGGTCTTTATTTTCAAAGGAGGCTATCCAAAGGTTTCGAAAGAGATGTTTTATAGTTTCAAAACATAAACCCAATCACAATTTAAAGTAATAACAATGGCATAAATAAAGATTTTGAAATGTTATTCACATTATTATTAACCCATAACTGTATTTTGGGGGAATGGCAGGATAACCAGTTAAGTAGAACCGGTAGTGAATATAACTTAACAGCAATATGTTTGAAGAGGGCCTATGAAAACTGCATGATATTGGCAGGGGCTAATAGGTTCATAGTCAGCCCAATAAAACTATGATTTGACGCTGGCAAAGGCCATTGGTTTTGTAGGTAGCTTAAGAAAACTATATCTGGATTAAGATATTGGCAGTCAGCCAATTGGTTCCTAGTTAGCCCATGAAAACTAGGATAAGAGGCAAGATATTGGATCTACCGATTGATTCTTAGTGATCATATGAAAACCATGCAATTGGATAGATAGTCCTTAACATTTAACATGTTAATAGTAATCCTAGAAACTATAATTTTGACAGATATTCGGTATAAATGAGGATGGGTAATCCAGAATTGATTTAATTGTTTTGCATGTCATCATAATGTTTTGAAATACTATGTTTTAACCATTGTGGATGCAAGAGAACAATATATGGTTTCATAAATGTTTTAGGATAATAGTGTGGGGAAAACCCATTCGTCTAAGCAGCGTGGTCTGACTAGATATCCAAATGGTTTGAGATGGTAAATTAATATTCATACCAGGCTTTATGTGTGACTCGATGTTTTTGTTTTCCCCTTAAACACTCAGGTACTCAATTGATTTTGAGTAGGTTAAGAGTTAAGGTTTTCAAGTGTTTTTTTAGACGAATAAAGCTTCCTAGGATGTGCAAGAGGCAAATTGTTATTAGAGTTCTTTTATTTCTGCTGTTTGTTTTGTTTGTAAACGAAAATTATATTCTTGCCTATTTATATACTCTGATCTACCAAGGGGCATCTTCATATGTCTCTCCTGGCGTATTTTGTAATAATTATATGTTATCATAACGTGGTATGCGAATTGGGATTATGTAATCAATTTGGAATATTTTGAAATGAAATGTGGAATTTGTTTTTCTATTTAAATTTTATTTCCATATTATTATATTTCTATGCATCAATGTATCTAATAATGCCGTGTTTGGTCGTCGAAGATTAATAATTATGGATGAATGCAACTTCCATAGCCGTTAACTTTGGGCCTCCAAGTAGGGGGATGTTAGAAGTTGGTATTAGAGCATAGGTTTATGAAACTTAAAAGAAACTTAAACCTAAAAGACTTTTCCAAACATAATCCAATAAATAAGATAATAAGATTAGGTTTTGGGTTAGCGCTATAGTAACATACTTGTATTTGCTATATATAGTTATATATATAAATGTAAATTCGTATCCCCGGTTCTCTTAAACCATTCTTCTGTATCTTACTAAGGCTCATATGTAGATTTTCGAGAAGGAAGATATGGAAGCAGCAAACGGAAGAGGAAATCTCGGTGGAGGAAGCACTAAACTAATAGAATTGCTCGACCCACTACTAGGAGAAACCCAGGTCGATCGGCTAATGCTAGTAACCAAAATGCTAAAGCCAATGTGGGTGCTAGAAATCAACCAGTAGACATATGGGCGATATATCGGTTCTTAGCCAGTTTGATGCAAGCTGGAGCTGCTGTTGGAAATGGAGATGGATAACCTTGTGGCTCCATTTGCAAATATTTCTTTGTTGAGTAGAGATTACACTAGTTTGGGTGTGAAGTCATTCTTGGGAATGGAGAGTGCCGTAGAAGTTTAGGATTGGCTACTAAATTGTGAGTTTACATTTACTGATTTAGGTCTGATTGATGAGCAAAATAGGAGGTTGGCCTCTAGACAGTTGCAGCGGTCAGCACTACATTGGTGGAATTGCGTTACTGCCGAAGTTCCAAAAGAGAGGTTAACTTGGAATGATTTTAAGACGAGATTTGAACAGATGTCTATAACTAATTTTTCTAAGTCTGGGCTAGTGAGGAAGTTTGTGGATTTAGTTCAGGAAGAGATGTCAGTAGTTGAGTATGCTATTAAGTTTGAAGCGCTGTTTAAATATGGATATGCTATCATAGATACTAACATCAAAAGAAATGAGAAGTTCATTCGGGGACTGATACCCGAGCTTGTTAGAATGACCATGACACATGTCCATGATCCTTGTAAAAAAGTGATGAAAATGGATATTCGCCATGAGGAGTTGCTTGCTGATTTAGCTAAAGAGAAGTTAGTGGAAACCAAGGATTCTCAAGGGAAGAAGAGGAAATTCTTTGAAAAGAAGGGGACCTAGAAGGGAGATGCTGCCAAGAAGTCAAAGGCTGAGGTCATTTGCTATAAGTGTGAAAAGAAGGGTCACTTTGCTAATGAATACCGATTAGAAAATGATAGGAAAGTTGCAGTTAAGAAGAATGTGAAATGCGTCAACTATGATCAAGTTGGGCATTAAAAGAGTTAGTGTCCAAAGCCAATTAAGGAGGACAAAGGAAAAGTTTTTGCTATAGGACCAGCTAGGCCTACTGCACCAAATAAGGGAAAGACTGCGATGGAAGGTACACTTTTGATTCAGAGTATTTCAGTTAGAGTACCTTTTGATATCGATGCATCACATTCATTTATATTTGAGTGTTTGGTTAATAGATTATGTCTCGAACGCACCTATCTTGTTACTTCCTTAAGGGTTGCAAATCCAATAAGAGGATATGAAACTCTAGGATTAAGATGTGACCGTTTAAAACTTGACTTGTGAGGTCATAAGTTTGCATGTAGTTTATATGTTATTGATTTTGTACATATCGAAATCATTTTGGGTATGGATTGGTTGACTAGGTATGAGGCTAGAATATTTTGCGGGGATAGGGAAATATCACTGAGACACCTTGATAGTCATAATCGAGTGATATTTTAAGTAGAGAATACTGACCGGAGTGTTAGTACTATGCTTAATGCTATGGATGTAGGAAATGAGTTAAGTCAGGTTTAGGTAGCAAGAGAATTTGCAGATGTTTTTAAGCAAGTCACTACACTACCCTCGAAGAGAGTTGTTGAGTTCAGAATAAAACTTGTGCCAAGAGCTGAACTTGTAAGTAGACCACCTAGCAGGATGACACCTACTGAGATGAAGGAATTGAAGGTGCAGCTAGTGAATCTAGACAGAAGGAATTTTATTAGACCAAGCAGTTCGCCTTGGAGAGCGACCGTGGTGTTCGTGAAGAAACCAGATGGGTCATTAAGAATATGTATTCACTATCGTAAGTTAAGCGAAAGGATAATTAAGAATAGGTGTCATTTTCCAGGAGTAGATGATATGTTTCATCTGTTTAGTGGAGCTAGAGTGTTTTTCTAGTTGGATTTAGCGACAGATTTCCATCATTTGAGAGTGGCAGTGGACAGTATTGCTTTGACTGCATTTCGAACTAGATATGGTTCGTATGAGTGGCCGGTGATGTCATTTGGATTGACGAATGCATCTGTTTTCTTCGTATATTTGATGAACCAAGTTTCGAGATTACTTGGATAGGTTCATACTAGTGTTTACAGATGACATTCTAGTATACTCTAAGGATAAGAGAGAGCATGAAGTTCATCTTAGAGTGGTGCTTGAGATGCTGAGGCAGAATCTGCTAAAGGCAAAGTTTACCAAATGTCATTTCTGGTAGAAAGAAATAAAGTTTCTTGGTCACATGGTTTCAGAGACAGGGTTGTCAGTCCATCCAGATAATATCGAAGCTGTGAATAATTGGAAGAGACCAGAGATGGTGACTAAGATCAGGAGTTTTCTTGGACTTGCTACCTACTACCAGAGAATTAAGGATTTCTCAAAGATAATAGGACCGTTAACTAAGCTTACCTAGAAGGAAGTGAAGTTTATTTGTTTCGATGAATGTGAGAAAGCATTACTTAAAGCATTTGTTGACTAACGCACCAGTATTGGTAGTTCAAGACGGAACCAAGGATTGGTGGTGTATACTAATGCATGTGGAACCGGATTAGGAGCGGTGTTGATGCAGAGTGGTAAACTTATTGCCTGTGCATCTAGGCCGGTTAGACCACATGAAGTTCGATATTCTACTTTGGATTTGGCAGTTCTGATCTTCGCATTGAAGATTGAGACATTATCTCTTAAGGGAGAGATTCGAGTTTTATACCGATCATAAATCTTTACGGTTTTTATTCTCTCAGAAGGAGTTGAATATGAGACAGCAGAGATGGTTGGAGTTTTTGGCTGCATATGAGTTTGGTATAGAATACACACTAGTAAAAGGTAATAAAGTGGCTGATGCTCTTAGCAGAAAACATCAGAATATGGTGTTGGCTATGTTGGCGGAATGGAAAGATTTAGAGGCTTTAGTCAGTTGCAATAAGCATTTAAGATCGACTGCTGATTCTAGCCAAAGTTGTTAGTCCATGAGATGACGGTTTTGATGACAACAACCTTAGAATAGATTATAAAATATAAATACTAACATTATAGTTTAGAAATATATGTATATGTAGGATTTAACCATGCAGGTACCAAGAATGAAGGCTGCATAGTATAGAGATTCAAGATATCAAGATTGAAGACTCATGAGTATCAAGATTATCAAGAGTTCAAGTAATTTATCTTTTAATTAGAAATTTTGTTAAAACTCCTAGAAAAGCATTGGCATCTAAAAATCCAATTTATTCGTGGAATGGAATCCATTTCGAGCCTGTTAAAGGGATGGACCCCTAAGTACGATGGAACCTATGAAAAATCTAGTGGAACATTGTTTTGTATCCGTTAATTTTTATTCAAAATGATTTTTACAAAATTATATCTTGTTTTAAAAATGTTTTCAAAACCTTCCTTTTAAAAAATCAAAAACATCTATCCTGATTTCAAACACTTTTAGCTTCAAAAAAAATCTTTAATTTCAAAATCAAATTATCCATAGTTTTAACTATCTTTAATAATAATATTTGAATATTTATAATATAAAATTATAGTAAAACTTTGTATATATTATTCTATATATTTCCTTATGTATTTTAACTATAGACAGGTATATTTATAAAGCTTAAAATAGTTTTAATATAAGATAAAAGTTATTGTCAAAGAAAAATGAATAACCAAAAATTTCTTTGGGATGTCAACATGCCCAACATACCCATGTCGACATAGTGTCAGTTGGTTTCAAAATTGAAATTTCAAAAGAAGTGTATATTCGTCATATCTCTGAATGAGCATGGCTGTTGTTCTTCTATGAATAGGGGATGTTTTCAACGAATTTTAATATAGATTTTCTTGTTTTTCACTCCTCTTCTTCTTCCACATTTCTATATACATATTCTTACCATTACTTTGCCGAAATCAACATTGAATATAACTAGATTATCTCTGGTTTGATTCTCTATCGCTATCTCAGCAAGATCCTCAGTGTTATTCAGAGTTATAGGCATTTTGTAATCAACTTAGCGAGAAAAGGTGTGATTGTGGCCTTGGAAATCAATTAAGCGAGATAAGGTGTGATTGTAGCCTTGGAAATCAATTGGGTAAACTTGTTGCCCCGAAAATCAAGTATATGTATCCAAAGGATTGAGAATTTGGAGGGTGTACCTCGTTGCCTTGAAATCGAGGGTGTAATTGTAAAGATTGTTTTTGAAAGGAAATCCGCACTTGTGTGCGGGACTGGATGTAGGGTAACTCCGAACCAGTATAAAATCTGGTGTGTTCTTTCCTTTACTGCTTTTACTTTATATTTGCATCCGTGTTTGATTTTGTGATGATATCTGTGTCTGAATATTGCATAAATTTGTGTTTAAATTAACAAAAACTCAAAAAGATTTAATAATTCTCTAAAACACTATTCACCCCCCTTTTAGTGTTTATCCTAGCCTTACGATCCTTAATCCTCATTTCTCACATTTGGTATCAAAGCAAGGTTTTCAAAGTTTCATAATCTGATTTTTGAATTTTTTTTAAAATGGCTATGTTTGTTAATACTAGTTTAGAAATATTAGATCAACGTTGTCTCATGAGTATGCATATAATCAATGTTCAAATTCAAGTTGTCTACCACAATTGTTTGATGTGCTAGAAACATGCTTTATAGGAATTGAGGAATCAATCCACAACGGAAAATTTGTGCAGATCAAAAAGAACAAATGGATACTCGGTAGTGGATGTTCTAGACACATGACTAGCAGTCCAGAAATGTTGAACGATATAATATACAAGGATAGAGGACTGGTTAACTTCGAAGACAACTCAAAAGGACATGTGATTGGCATCGACAAAGTCGGTAACTCTGAAACTCCTATTATTACTAATGTTTTGCTAGTTAAGAATCTGAAATATAATCTGCTAAGTGCAAGTCAACTTTGCGATAAAGGATATAAAATTAAATTTGAAAAAGATAAGTGTCACATTGAAGATAATAATTCAACCATAATATTTGAGGGAATCGTGGAAAAAGAATATTTATATTCTTAGTATGAAAGTTTCAAATGATAACTTGTGTCTTTTGGCAAATACAAGTGACCCTTGGATTTGGCATAAGAGATTTGGGCATTTGAATTTCAAACTCTTATCTAGACTGTCAAAACATGATCTAGTAAGAGGTCTCCCTAAAATGAATTTTAAAGTAGATAGTATACGTGATGCATGTCAATTAGGAAAACTTAGAAAAAGTTCTTTTAAATTAAAAGATATGATTTCAACTTCAAAACCTCTTGAATTACTTCACCTTGATTTGTTTGGTCCATTTCAAATTTTGTCAATAAATCATAGTAAATTTGTTTTTGTAATTGTAGATGATTATTCTAGATTTACATGGACAATATTTTTGAAACGTAAAAATGATACTTTTGAATGTTTTAAGAACTTTACAAAAAGGATTCAAAATCAACTTTCTCTAAAAATTATAACCATTCGTAGTGATCACGGGTGGTGAATCTGAAATGAAAAGTTTGAGGAATTCTGCAATAAAAAGGGAATAACTCACAATTTTTCATTTCCAAGAACTCCATAATAAAACGGAGTAGTAGAACGTAAAAATAAGACGATTCAAGGGTGTGCGAGAACCATGCTTTCAGATAGTGAATTACCAAAGTATTTTTAGGCAGAAGCAGTTGCTACCGTCTGTTATATTTTAAATAGAATTTTAATTAGACCTTTAACTGATAAGACATCTTATGAACTTCTTCATAGAAAGAAACCTAAAGTGTCTTATTTTAGAATTTTTGGAAGTAAATGTTTTATTTTAAGTACCAAAGATAACTTAGATAAATTTAATCCTAAATCCGACAAAGGTATCTTTATCGGATATTCTAATAAAAGTAAAGCGTACAGAGTATTTAATTTAAAAACTAACAACATCAAAGAAACAATGCATGTTTCGTTCGATGAAAATCTCAAAATTTTTGAAGATACAAATGATGAAGAGGATTTAATCACTAAAAAATCAAGAGCCTACTGAAACTTATAATGAAATTAATCATCCTAATAAAAGGACTAAACTTTTAAAAGATCATCCTATTGAAAATATACTAGGAGATATGCAATCTGTTGTTAAAACTAGAAATCAACTAAGTCAAATGAGTAATGTAGCTTTTATATCAACTATTAAACCCAAGAATCCAAAAGAAGTATCAACTGATGATTCATGGATTTTGGCTATGCAAGAAGAATTAAATCAATTCACTAGAAATATGTTTGGGAACTTGTTCCTAAACCCGAGAATAAAACTATAATTGGAACTAAATAGGTTTACAAAAATAAAATGAATGAATAAGGAGAGGTAGTTAGAAATAAAGCCCGATAGTCGCTCAAGGTTTTTTTCAAGAAGAAGGAATAGATTTTGATGAAACCTTTGCTCCCGTAGCAAGATTAGAAGCCATTAGGAATCTACTTGCTTTCGCAAATCATAATAATTTTAAACTATATCAAATGGATGTTAAAAGTTCCTTTTTAAATGGATGTGTAAAAGAGGAAGTATATGTTGAACAACCACCACTTTTTGAAAATGAAAAATTACCAAATCATGTTTACAAACTTAAGAAAGCTTTATATGGTCTAAAACAAGCTCCAAGAGCCTAGTATGATAGACTAAGATCTTACTTATTACTATCAAATTTCGAAATTGGTAAAGTAGATAATACTCTTTTTATTAAAAGAAATAAAAATGATATTCAACTAGTACAAGTTTACGTAGATGATATCATTTTTGGATCAACTAACTTTGAAATGAATAAAGAATTTTCTGAAATAATGACAAAAGAGTTTGAGACGAGTCATATGGGTGAATTAAACTTCTTTTTAGGATTACAAATAAAATAATTAGATAATGGTATCTTTATTAGTCAAGAAAAATATGCTAAAGACCTAATTAACAAAATTGGTTTGACTACTGCGAGTGGAAAATCCACTCCCATGGCAACCAATGAGTACCTTAGTAAAGAAGATCTCTCGAAAGATGTAGATCAAATGTTATATAGAGGAATGATTGGATCGCTACTGTATATTACTGCTAATAGACCTGATATCATGCATAGTGTTTGTCTCTGTGCAAGATATCAATCCCAACCTAAAGAGACCCACTTAAAATCCATAAAACATATCATAAGATATGTTAAACACACTTCTGACTATGGCTTATTTTACCCTAAAAATGATTCTTTTGACTTAATATCTTACTGTGATGCTGATTATGCTGGTTGTAAATCAGACAGAAAAAGTACAAGTGGAACTTGTCACTTTTTGGGGCATTATCTGATTTCCTGGTTTAGAAAAAAGCAAAACACGGTTTCTTTATCAACAACTGAAGCAGAATATATTTTTGCTGCTTTGTCTTGTTCTCCAGTAATATATATGCAACAAACTTTAAGAGATTATGGTTTAAATTTTTCAAAATCATCAATTTATTGTGATAATACTAGTGCGATAAATTTATCCAAAAATGCTACTCAACATGCTCGAACTAAACATGTTGATATAAGACATCATTTTCTCCGAGATAATATAAATAAGGAAGTAATTACTCTAGATGATATTAATTACGAGAATCAAATTGCTGATATATTAACAAAACCATTAAATGGATCTATATTTACCAAATTAAGAAGAGAATTAGGTATTTGTTCAATAACTGAAATATAAAATATAAATAACAAAGTATAATTAAAAATAAATCAATTAATAAAAAATTTAAAGGACCATGTCGACATACCCCTCAACCCATGTCGACATATAACATTTTTAATTTTTTTCCCACCAAAATTCAAAATAATTGGTTTGTTCTTCTCATTTTCGAAATTTTATTCATTCTTTCTGTTATTTCTCTGTTCTATCCTTTGAAATCAAATAATCAATGGCCTTCTCTTCCAAATCAAACAAAAATTCTACCTTTTCGTTTCCTTCTCCCACTTCTGGTCCATTTCAACGTACTACTCTCGCTCGTGTGACGAGAATGGAGGATTCTCTGAAGGATGCACTTCAGTTAATGACTGAAATCCAAGTATGGTCTTGAGTTTTTTTCAGCGTATTGAAGACTATTCTTTGGAGGATGAAGACGGAGTTTTGGTATATTACTATTATTATTATTATCCCCTGCATCATGCTATTTTGCTATATTGATATTTATCCCTGATGTATAAATATAACTCTGATAAAGATGAATAGATTATGTTCAGATGTATAATAAACAGCTTTTGAATTTTTATTTGATTATTATATTTTATCATTTCCGCTGTGAGATTCTGTGTTTTGTTTTCTTCTTCTCTTCTTATTTTTCTTATTTAACACCATTGATTATCTACGTTCTGGACTGTTTAAGTCGGACATGTGTAGATTATTGTCGATTTAAACCTTTCGAAATGTGTCGAATGGCCAAGGAACAAGAGAGGCAAGGCAAAATCCTTAGGAATTTGCAAAAATTTCTAATGGACAACCGCTAACCCAATCTTGATTGACGAAGACTCTTCAGGAGATCAAATACAAAAGGCCAGTGAAGAAGAAGAAGTCCACATGGAAGAAGTGCACCGCGGAAGATGACAACAAAGTCGTTTGCAATGGAGAAGTGTGCTTTGACAAAGATGGAAATCTTGTCGAACCACGTGTTCTGTTTCCACTATCCAAACTGTTTGATTCATAGATCTCCCATTTTCAAAGACACTCATTAGTTTCTTTTCTCTTTTTCCTTTTGGTGTATGTTCTTTCTTAGTTTCCCATGAAAATGTAAATACAACAATATAATTAATGAATAATTTTGTTCTTCGATGTGTTATTATATGGATACTTAGTTAAGATAGTTAGTAGTTTAGGACTAAGTTCTAGTTTTAGATCTAAGTGTTGATTATTTATGATAACACTATCATTATAATCACATGTCATAGAGTACTAGATTTAGGGGGAGTGATATAGTTTTTATTTATATATTTTGAGATAGTTTTTGTTGGTGGCAAAGGGGGAGAAATATAGAATAGGGTAGTTAGGCATAGATTAAGGGGGAGTTATTAGGATAGAAGTAATATTTTATAAACAAAGGCTGTCATCATCAAAAAGGGGTAGATTGTTAGTCCGTGAGATGATGGTTTTGATGACAACAACCTTAGAATAGATTATAAAATATAAATACTAACGTTATAGTTTACAAATATATGTATATGCATGATTTAAACATGCACGTACCAAGAATGAAGACTGTACAGTATAGAGATTCAAGATATGAAGATTGAAGACTCATGAGTATCAAGATTATCAAGAGCTCAAGAGTTCAAGTAATTTATCTTTTAATTATAAATTTTGTTAAAACTCCTAGAAAAGCACTGGTATCTTAAAATCCAATTTAATCGTGGAATGGAATCCACTTCGAGCCTGTTAAAGGGATGGAATCCTAAGTAGGATGGAACCTACGAAAAATCTAGTGGAACATTGTTTTGCATCCGCTAAATTTTATTCAAAATGATTTTTACAAATTATATCTTGTTTTCAAAATGTTTTCAAAACCTTCCTTTTAAAAGCATCAAAAACATCTATCTTGATTTCAAACACTTTTAGCCTCAAATTAATCTTTAAATTTAAAATCAAATTATCCATAGTTTTAACTATCTTTAATAATAATAGTTAAATATTTATAATATAAAATTATAGTAAACTTTTGTATATATTATTCTATATATTTACTTGTGTATTTTAACAATATACAAGTATATTTATAAAGTTTAAAATAGTTTTAATATAAGATAAAAGTTATTTTCAAAGAAAAATGAATAACCAAAAATTCCTTTAGGATGTCGACATGCCCAACCTACCCATGTCGACATAGTGTCAGTTGGTTTCAAAATTTAAATTTCAAAAGAAGTGTCTATTCGTCACATCTCTTCACGAATGGACATGGCTGTTGTTCTTCTATAAATAGGGAATATTTTCAACGAGTTTTAATATAGATTTTCTAGTTTTTCACTCCTCTTCTTCTTCCACATTTCTATGTACATATTCTTACCATTACTCTGCCGAAATCAACATTGAATCTAACTAGATTATCTCTGGTTTGATTCTCTATCACTATCTCAATAAGATCCTCAGTGCTATTCAGAGTTATAGGCTTTTTGTAATCAACTTAGCGAGAAAAGGTATGATTGTGGCCTTGGAAATCAATCAAGCGAGATAAGGTGTGATGTGGCCTTGGAAATCAATTGGGTGAACTTGTTGCCCGGGAAATCAAGTATCTCTACCCAGAGGATTGTGAATCTGGAAGGTGTACTTCGTTGCCTTGAAATCAAGGGTGTAACTGTAAAGATTTTTTTGAAAGGAAAACCGTACTTGTGTGCGGGACTAGATGTAGGGTAACTCCGAAGCAGTATAAAATCCGGTGTGTTCTTTCCTTTACTGCTTTTACTTTATATTTGCATCTATGTTTGATTCTGTGATCATATCTGTGTCTGAATATTGCATACATTTGTGTTTAAATTAACAAAACCTCAAAAGGATTTAATAATTCTCTAAAACACTATTCACCCCCTTCTAGTGTTTATCCTAGCCTTAAGATCCTTAATCCGCATTTCTCATAAGTTCCACCAGGTTGTCTTGTTTAGAAGTCCGACCAATATTGATTGAGAAAATCGCTTCAAAGTAGAAGAAGGATCTAGTATTAGTTGAGAGGATCTGAATACTTCAGGTTGGAACAGAGATCGATGATTTAAAGGATTTAACCTAGAGAGGATGGCTAAGAAAGAAGGGACGATTGTGTGTTCCAAATATAGAAGGCCTAAGGAAAGAAGTTCTCGGAGTATGTTATTGATCCAAGTTTACGATTCATCCCGGAGGATCCTAGATGTATCGAGATATGAAAAGGAGCTTCTATTAGGAAGAAATGAAGAGGGATGTTGGCTTGTCGGTTGGACAGTGTGTAAACTATCAATAAGTGAAAGCTGAACATCAGAAACCAAGTGAGTTACTACAGCCTTTAGAGATTCTAGTTTGGAAATGAGATTCGATATCCATGGATTTTATAGATGGGTTGCCAAGGTCAAATAGAGGTAATGAAAGTATGTGGGTTATAGTTGAAACATTGACTAAGAGTGCCCATTTCATTCCAGTTAAGTCAACCAGAATGACATCTGTTTTAGCTAAGTTTTTCCTGAAGAACATAGTTAGACTGCATGGAGTTCCTAGTAGTATAGTCGGTGACAAAGATGCATTGTTCACTAACGAATTCTGGGAAAGTCTACAGGAAGTAATGGGTACTAAGCTTAATATAAGTACTGCATATCACCCTCATACAGTTGGGCAGATAGAGAGAGTCAATAAGGTACTCGAAGATCTATCGAGAGCCTATGTATTAGACTTTGGTGGATCTTGGGAAGATCACGTATACTTGGTTGAGTTTTCTTATAATAATAGTTATCGGGCGAGTATAGGAATGGTGCGTTTTGAAGATTTATATGGAAGACCAAGCAAATCACCAGCATATTGGTTGGAGACTGTAGATAGATTAGTCTTAGGTCTAGATTTCGTTAGAGAGGTGTTAGAGAAGATTGAGTTAATCGAAGGAAGCTCGGTCCAGACAGAAGAGTAATATAGATAAGAGGCATAAGGACCTAGAATTCTCAGTCGGAGATAAGGTTTTCATTAAGGTATTACCTATGAAGGGTGTGATATGGTTTGCGAAGTTGAGGAAGTTAGCACCAAGCTATGCAGGTCCATTCCTGAGAGGATTAGAAAGCTCGCATATAGAATAGAGTTACCGAGCAGTTTGGTAGGTGTTCATAGTGTATTTCATGTATCTCATCTTCGCAATTATGTGCATGATCCAAAGACTACTATTGCTCTGACAAGGTTGGATGACTTAGTGGTGGAGCCTGATTTAACTTTTATTAGACAACCAGTTTGGGTTGTGGCTAGAGATGAGAAAAGATTAAGGAACAAGACAGTTAGGTTGGTGAAAGATCAGTGGAGCGACAACGAGAAGGACTGTACTTGGGAGACAGAGGGCATGATTAGAAATACTTATCCCAATCTGATTTAAGAGTATGTCTATATTAGATTTATATAGATGGTAGCTAGTCAGATAGGCTAGTATGGTTGTTAGGAGTTGTTGCAGATGATTGCTATGTTTAGTACTTACTCCTTACTAAATTTCGAGAAGGAAATTCTTTGAGGGGGAGCCTGTAACATCCCTAATGTTTGATAACATTATTCAGAAGATTGGATTAGGTAAATTAAATAGAATAATGATGATAAGGAGATTGATGTTTGATTAAAATAGTTATAGAGTCGTGCCTATTAATAAAATAAATGGGCTTAAAATTGGTTTATGAGATAATTAACTTACATAAGGCGTCATTAGTAAAAATAGCTGCACTTTATATTCACGGCTATACATTTACCTTTTTCTTTTCATGTTCATTTTATTTCTCAAAATCAAAACAAACGCAAGAACCCTAATGGAGCTGTCCATTAACAAAGGAGAAGAGCAATTTTAATCAAAAGCTTAGGATCCAAAGCTTGGGAGGATTAATCAACAACAAATCTCAAATTCCTTATCAAGTTTAAGGTGAATAATAATCTTCTACCATCTCTATTTTATTCTAGGATTATATGGTCTCGATTTTATGATTTAAATTCGTTTTTGTGATAAATTGGATAATGGTATGCTTGGCTATATTATGTTTATTTGTTTAATTCATAAGCATATGAATTCATTAAGTAAAACATGATTTTGGAAATGAGTTTTAATTTTCAGAATTTTCCAACCTATGGAAATTTTATTATGAATTTTTGATGAAAGATATGATATAGTTGGGTTTAAAATTTCAGGAAGAAATTGGGTTTGATAATTTAATATGTTTGATTGCATGATAAAATCGATTTTATGTGATTTTTGCGGATTTTTCCCATTTGATTTATTTAGGGAAATAAATTATTTTAAAAGTAGGGCTTTTTAGAAAATGTTGGTTTTAGTTATATGGAAGGGCTTTAACGTTTAAATCCATTAATTTGGATCTGAATAAATGCACCAAATTTAAAAATGTAGATTATTTGAAAAGATTTATGGTGGCCAATAAATGTTTTACAAATAGGCAAGTTGTTAAAAATAAATTACTAAAAATTGCTATAATTCAGTCTTTAAATATTAGTAAGTACCTTCCGACTCCATTGTCTCCGCCGAAACCTACACGATCATAACCAATATAATCGAAACCAATACAAATATTATCACTTAGGTGGTATGTAGTGGATTGGAAGGAAGGCGGGAGCCATGGTGTCGAAAGGGTTAGCTTCCAATGGAGTCGAAACCCTGCATGTTTTCATAAGTTAAACCCCTTGCCTTGTTTTACCCAAAGCTTTTGACATAGTGAAAGCTATGCTTTGAAAAAAAATTATAATTAGCTTCCGAAGAAGGTTGCCATGTTGTGTTAAAGTATTTACTTTCCAAGGAGTACCTTTGTCCTTTAAGTAATTGCTTTCGAAAGGATAGATTTCATCTCAGTCGAAACCAAGTCTCTAATCCCCCTTTCAACCGCATTGAAGTCATCTATGTTGTCGGAGGGATTACTTCTGTTTTACTTAATATTTTTCTTGTATGCTTTCAAAGGGGTTGAGGGTTTCGAATGTGATGGAGTCGAAGAGGGGTTTCGACTCTGTCCATCGAAGTTTTGATTTCTAAAGTCTTTTGCTTCCAACTAAGATTGTTTCGACACCATCAATCTTCTCTAAAAATTTATTTTTGCTGGTTTTGAAAGGGATACTTTCAAATATAACCACTTTGACCCAAATGATGTTTTTAAAGAGTAAACCTAATGCTTTAGAAAGGGTTAATTTCATTTTTTTGAAGCTCTATATTTTATAAAGATGATTTGATGCCATCGAAAGGTTAAAACAGGTTTCGAAAGAGAGTGCTTACTAAGAGCTTCGAAAGGTATGTATATAATGTTTTGAAAAGAGGCATTTGGTTTCGAAGGTGGCTATCCATAGGTTTCGAAAGAGATGTTTTATGGTTTCAAAGCATAAACCTAATCTCAATTTAACGTAATAACCATGGGATAAATAATGTTTTTGAAATGTTATTCATAATATTATTAACCTGTAACAGTATTTTGGAGAAAAGGCAGAATAACCAGTTAAGTTGACCCAGTAGTGAATATAACTAAACAGTTGTTAAAAACTTAATTTAAAGGTAATGGCAGGGGACAATAGGTTTACGGTCGGCCATGAAAATTGTATGACATTGACAGGGGCGAATAGGTTCATAGTCAGCCAAGAAAACTGTGATTTGATACTGGCAAAGGTCAGTGGGTTTGTAGTTAGCCCAAGAAAACTATATCCAGATTAGTCAGCAATAGGTTCCTAGTTAGCCCATGAAAAGTAGGATAAGAGATAAGATATCGGTACTACCAATTGGTTCTTATTGATTCCATTAAAACCATGCAATTGGACAGGTAGTCCTTAACATTTAATAGGTTAAGAGTAATCCTAGAAAGTATAATTTAAGATAAATATTCAGAATGAATAGGGATGGGTAATTTAGAATTGATTTAATTGTTTTTCATATCATCATAATGTTTTGAATTACTATGTTTTAACCATTGTGGATGCAGGAGCACAATATATGGTTTTATAACCGTTTTAGGAAACTACTGAGGGAAAAACCCGTTCCGCTAAGCGGGGTGGTCTCACAAGATATCCAAATGGTTTGAGATGGTAAATTATTAGTTTTACCAGGCTTTATGTCTAACTCAAAGTTTTTGTTTTCCCCTTAAACACTTGGGTACTCAGTTGATTTTGAGTATGTTGAGCGTTAAGGTTTTCGGGTGTTCTTTTAGACGAATAAAGCTTCCCAGGACGTGCCGGAGGCAACTTGTTATTAGAGTTCTTTTATTTCCGCTATGTGTTTTGTTTCTAAAGGAAAATTGTTTTATTTTGTAAAGGAAAATTGTTTTCTAGCCTATCTATATACTCTGATCTACCAAGGGGGCATCTTTATATGTCGCTCTTGGCGTATTTTGTAATAATTATATGTTATTTGAACGTGGACTGCGAATTGAGATTATGTAATCAATTGGAATATTTTGAAATGGAATATGGAATTTGTTTTTCTGTTTAATTTTTGCCCCATATTTTTGTGTTTATGTGTATCAATGTTTCTAATATCATCGTATTTGGTCGCCGAAGATTAATAACTATGGATGACTGCAGCATCCATAACCGTTAGTTTTGGGCCTCCAAGTAAGGGGATGTTACAAAGATTTAAACAAATGATTTGGAATTATTTTATTTCCTATGGATCCTTTTACTTAAAATTAATTGTTTTGGGTTTATCGTAAACGATGTCTTAAATTACATTATTTTTGTCCCGTTTTAAAAGTAATGATTTGGAAATCTTTGTTAAGAATTAAATAAATGGTTTGGAGATATTTTCCTAAGTAAAGATGAAATGATTTAGAATTACTCAAAGATTTAGAAAGGTATTAAAGTAACCAAATGATTTGATAAAATAGGTTTAATGATTCCGTACATACCCAAAAAAATGTTTTAAAGATATATATATCTCTAGAAGACATTTTTTGATAAAAAGAAAGTAATTAATCAAATTATAAGCACCTATTTAACTAACATCTTTTTATCTATGATTGGTTTGAAGGAACAAGGTCGGATTTGAGTCATTCTTATCCCAAAACCACGTTGAACATAGTTTCGTATTCGAAGTGAAGACATGGAATGATAGTAAATGGAATGAAGGGTACTTGACACTTACCCTCGTGGAAAATTTTCCATATAATATACATGGGGCAGTAGTGTCTTCATTGGATCTTCGATGGAAGGGTTGCTTACTATTAATCCTAAGGATGATTCCCAAAAAGGTGTGATAGGAGAGTTCCTTCGGTTTATCCTCTTCTTGGACAACTTGTACGGACGAATATCTAACATTGCATTTTCAACATGCACGTACATTTATTTTTATGAATGTACATCTATTTGTTGGTGTAGGAGTTAATTCCGCTATACTTAACAACGTTCTTTGAGACGTACAAGCTCAGAGGTTGTACATTTGTAGAAATTAATGATGTGTGATGCAATTATTCATGTGTCATTCAAAGTGAAAGTGCTATGTGAAGATAATCGTTACCTCAGGCCTTATCACTTGGAAATGGTTTAAACAGGGCATGTCGTAAGGCTATGTGGTTCGCAACTATTAGGGTATGGTCATCACCATACTAGATTACTCTATATGTGGAGTATGTTTTATAAGATAAGAGAGCTCTCGGATAGGTCGGTTACGAATGAGTAATGTCATATTCGGTTCAATCCACCACCAAGTTGGGTCTATGGGTAGGCCATTCTTGCTAGGTGCAGAGGTTTCAAAAAATTTTGATCCTAGGTACATCCCTCTAGAGATATACTGTATGGAAGGTAGTTCCTTACCTACTATTGTATGGAAATTCATTCTCCAATAAGTGCCTTCAAACTTGATTATAGAACTCAGTATGCTGGAATTTAATAATGTAGCAATTTTGGCTAGTAGTATATAAGTTTACTTGAAAAGTGTTTTTAAAAGAATGTCATTAGAAATAATATCACCATATTTTGAATAGTAAAGATTTTGGTTATCATAAGGTAAAAACCTGTTCTACATTGATGTGCGGCGTGGTCTTATGAGATACGATTTGTTTTCAAATATCTATATTTTGAGCTTCTCACACCAGTCCCATGACTGATCCGGAGTTTATTTCCTATGACGTCCCACCTCTATACTCATGCTAGCCAAGGACACTACGCGTTAATGCCATCAACTAGCACGAAGAATAAGGCTGTTGAGGAGCGACCATCCGTGTAATTATATTGTGCGAGCACCGGTATGTCAGATAGTACAACATGCATTTCATTTCAAGAGGAAATCCGACATACTGATACAAACTCAAAGCTACTACACATTGGCTATATGATCTTAGAAAACAAATATAGAAATAAGCATAACACAAATCAGTCATAGATATCCATATCACGAAGGCAGAAATAGATATAAATATAACACATACAAGTGTACATCACAGTAGCGGTCAAATAATATCTACAATATCACAAAAGAATAGGTACAAGTGCAAGACAAAAGAATATGTATACATCAAGGAGTCGCTATCTCGAATGTATAACAGCAAAAATACTACTAAGTTAAGTAGTTAGACAAAAGTCAGATGATGGCCCTAGATAAGAAGTCAAGCAGAAGCACCTGAAACATCTCGGTCTAACCCGAGTATTATTTAATAAGAAAATAATAAACACATCAGTGTAGCTATAAATATTAGATAAAATGAGATAAGATAAGAGAAATGGAAAAAACGTATGATAACAATAATGTCATACTATGGCAAGAATACATTTAACAATAACAAAAATCATACAATACCTCAAGAAATCCTAAGCACTAAAAAGAATGTCATATTCTTTGCTTTATTCACCAAACAACAAATATTGACGAACATATCAATGCCAATTCGCAAAAGTTGATGAAACAAAAATTTTAGAAAATCATTAATTAGAAATCCAAAAATCATAAAAAGGGAAGGACTATCACAAAACGGAAGCATAAAAACTCACTAACACGTGCATCACAAACGGAACGCTATTACATGGTCGCTAACCATCAAATTTGAGCTGAAGCTCCATAAAACGGCCTGAAGACCTTTGAGCCAAAGCTCAACAAAACAATCTGAAGACCTTTGACTGAAGCTCTACAAAATGGTCCGAAAACCTTTGAGCCGAAGCTCCACAAAACGGACCGAAGACCATGGGTCGCTAGCCCACAAAATTGAGCCGAAACTCCACCAAAGGATCTTCATAGATCCACAAGTGTAAATTGCACTAAGCTAGTAAACAAATGAGTTACGCTTCATGTCCCATAACCACTGGCTTAACTTAATTATTTACGAACAAATTGTAGACTTCCACTCGAAAATAAGTGTAATTACATTAAGCTAGTAAATATATGAGTTTAGCTTCATGTCCCATTACCACTGGCTTAACTTAATTATTTATAAACAAATTGTAGACTTACACTCGAAAATAAGTGTAAATTACACTAAGCTAGTAAATATATGTGTTTTGCTTCATGTCCCATAACCACTGGCTTAACTTAAATATTTACAAAAAGATTGTAGATTTCCACTCGAAAGTTGTCATAAGAGTTCAATCGAACAAGTCCAAGAATTAACCAACAAATTAAACACAAGCATTTCATACCACTTGTTATGCTAACCCGTTTAATTAGATTTCTCATACGAATGAGGTAAAGATTTGTATATACTAATAGGTTGAAAAACGGTTTTGTAAACAAGCTTGATATTGAAAATAGTGTTGAAATCGTTTTGATGAAAGAGTTTTGTTACTACTAGTATAGAAACCTTTGTATTTTAAAGTGACAAGCCATAGAAATGATTGTACAAGCAATCAATCACCAGAAATTCACATTCGAAGACGTGAATTAAATCCAAAGAAATCGATACAAAATCCATCAACATGGGTATTCCCGAAATCTCAAAAATAAGTTATCAAAGTCAACAAAGGGGATAACAACAAATCGGATCCACTAGAATCATTAAAAATTGGAAACCCACATAAAAAGTAACATTGGCTAAGACATCAGATTCAGTCGACTGGACCATAGTGGTCAGTCGATTGAACTACGCCTGGAAACTTTCGGTTTACAGGTTCAGTCGACTGGACCATAAGGGTCAGTCGACTGATACTAGCTCAGGAAAATTCCTGGGCTTTGTTCAGTCGACTGAACTGGGATGTCCGGTATTTTCAGCCTAGCCCTAATGAAGGGCGAAAATCAAATGGAGGCGATCGAACGAGCAATGACGACTAGGGATTTATGCCACGCGACAACCTAGCCTTATAGGCTCTTCGACACACCCCAAATACACATGTCCAAACATCCATAGTAGGATTTTCATAAATTAGACAACACGAATCAAAAATTGGAAAATTCACCAAATCCATTCAAATCGAAAGCAAATGAACATGAATAGATGTTAGGAATTCATACCTAACCACAAAGAAGGTTATAGACATAGATGTGAGTTCAAAAACTCACCTTTTTATTCAAAAACATTGAAGGAGAAGCTTTTTAAAACAAGGCAAGATGAACCACTCTTCAATCCCAACTCAAGAGGCTTCAATCTAAACTCATGAGAAAATATTTCCTAAGTTAGGGTTTAGGAATTTCTGAAAATGAAAGAGGAATTGAGATGTAGAAGATAGAGAGGATGCTTACCTAAGACTTTTTGGATTTTGGAGTTGAATTTGAGTTTCCTAATCAAAGCTAGGGCTTAGGAATTTCTATTTCCTTTTCACTTCCCTCATTTGTACAAAGCTTGAAGTGTTAGGAAATGAGAATGAATGAGGAGAAAAGGTGGTGGAGTTAGGATATAAGAAGAGTTGGGTTAGTGGGCTGACATCTAAACCCAAACCCAAAGTCCTAAGTGAAAATGTCAAAATTCAAGTTAACTCCAAACATATCATTATTTATACTTAAAATGGTCGCAAATGGCATTTTGAACTCAATGGAAGTGGTCTCGAGTTCTAATTCGACTGTTTGCAAAAAGTAGCATTTAGGGATTTAATCCGACTAATGATGCTATAATTAAATAAAATATCTAAATATACAATCGTAAAATATGCGGGTTGTTATAGACTCCCCTCCTTAAAGAAATTGCGTCCTCGCAATACTTAAAAAGAAAATAAAGAGTAACAAACATAGAAGAATATCAACACAAAAGAAAGTTTTGAAGTAAGAACTTCACCCTAAAGAGCACGAGAGAGTATGTCCGGATATGTTCGCTCATAAGTCAAATTAGGCGAAACTTCAATTTCATTCACAACACCGGGCTCAAGGATAGATTTGGAATCTCGAAGGCATTTCCGTAATTGAGAGACGTGAAATGCATCATGAATAGCAAAAAACTGAGCCGCTAATAAAAGGCGATAAGCCACGGAACCAATGCGTTCGGTGATGGGAAATGGACCAATATATCGAGGTGCTAATTTTCCCGATTGACTGAAACGTACAACACCCTTCATAGGTGAAACACGAATAAACACAAAGTGTTCCACAGAAAATTGTAATTTCCTTCTTTGGTTATCGGCATAGGATTTTTGTCTACTTTGAGCTTCTTTCATCCTATGGCGAATAAGGTAAATATTTTTTGTGGAATCAGGAATAAAACCTAGACCAAAAACCAGCTTCTCACCAGCCTCAAGCCAACAAGAAGGAGATCGGCATGGCCTTCCATAGAGTGCCTCGAATGGTGCCATACCAATACTAGATTGGAAGCTATTATTATTGGAAAACTCAACAAGAGAAATATGATCTTCCCAACTTCCACCAAAATCAAGAGCATATGAACGAAGAATATCTTCAAGAGTTTGATTCACATGCTTGGTTTGTCCATCGAACTAAGGATGAGAAGCGGTGCTAAAATTAAGCTTCGTTCCCAAAGCTTTTTGAAGACTCTTCAAAAATCCACTAGTAAACAATGGATCACGATCACTAACAATAGAAGTAGGAACTCCATGCAATTTAACAATTTCTTTAACATAGAGTTTGGCCAAAAGAGGTACGGTCTGATTGGACCGAACGTGGGTGAAATAGGCGGATTTTGCAAGTCTATCAATCATCACCCATAGGCTATCATGGCCCAAACGAGAATGGGGAAGTCCATCAATAAAGTCCATTGAGACTTAATCCCACTTCCAAATTGGAATGTCCAAAGGTTGCAATAACCCACCGGGCCTTTGATGCTCGGCCTTAACAAGTTGGCAAGTCATGCAACCTTAATGAAGTTAGCAATATCAGATTTAATTCCATCCCAATAATAAAGTCGCTTCATATCCGCATACATTTTACTACTACCGGGATGAATGGTAAATTTAGAACGATGAGAATCTTCTAAAATGTCTTTACGAAGGTTACCAATATTTGGCACGATAAGTCTACCAAATTTTCGAATGCTGCCATAAGCATTGATATCAAAATCTTTCAAACCTCCAATATTAATTTTATCCCCACAACTTTGGTTAAGAAGAGCCAATTCGGGATCTAGCTTTTGAGCATCAAGAATGCGGTCTAAAAGAGAAGGATGAGCATCAAGGCTACATAGATCAATAGATGAACATAAATCGGATTCAAAATCTCGAATTTCATAAGTGGACAAAGTCTTGAGATCATTCCATTCGGATATCATCAACGAAACACCGATTTGTTGTTTTCAACTAAGTGTATTGGCAACACAATTTCCCTTTCCAAAGTACAAGGAATATCAAGATCAATAGATGCAAGGAACTCGAGCCAACATTGTTGACGCAAATTAAGTTCCTTTTTTGAGAAAATAAATACTCCAAAGATTTATGATCGGTGTAGAAAATGAATTTCTCTCCCAAAATTAATGATGCCAATTCTAAAAGCGAAAACAATAGCCGTGAACACTAGATCATGAGTGCCATACCTAGTCTCGATAGGCTTTAATTGTATAGAAGCATAAATGATAGAACGTTCTCTTTACATAAGAACGGCATCCAAACCAACACGACTAGCATCAGTGTAAACAATAAAATCTCGGTTCCCTTCAGGAATCACAAGAATAGGAGTATCGGAAAAGAGTTCATTTAATTGATCCACTTTCCCGAAAAGCCAAGACTTTCAAAATTACAATTAACTTTATGTAGTCATCTTTCTAGAAAAATTTACTCATTCCAAGTCAATTTACTGTGTCTGATTGTCTCATCAAAGCGTTTAGGAGATTCCTATCGATAACGTTGATCAGGCGCATCGATCAGAATTTTTAAAGTACTCAATGGGCAATACAACACAAAATCATCTTCCATATGATAAAAATATCTCTTAAAATTCTTACAAATATTCTTTGCTCGTTTTAATAACAAAAATCCGATTATACTTGCTAATATCTTATGAAAAAATTGGCAAAATTTTCAAATTGTTGTTTTCATCCATAATCAATAAATTCAGAAACGGACTCATCGAGATATTCGTGGAACACTCGATTCATAAGGTGGATGAAAGAGTCTGGATGGTCCATCAAACCAGATGGCATAACAAGCCATTCATAAGAATCATAATGAGTGCGGGTTGCAGTTAGTGGAACGTTATCGTCCGTAACTCATAGTTAATGAAAACTGGTGGCAAAGTCGAACTAAAAAGACCTTAGTACCACTCGATAGATTTACTTAGGTGATAACCCTAAGACAAGCTCAAAGATACCGAGAAATTCGCAAACTACTTGAATGAGGGAAATAACATTTTCCTCATCATGTAGGTTCAAAGAATAAAATAGTGCCACCAAATTGGAATCGAAATCATTTAGATAAATAGAAATCTGCTTAACAGATTGAAAATGTCGAAGATGGATAGTCCACTCGGGACATAGGATATGGCTTCATAATTATTAGGCCAATCACAAAAATCAATTTCGAAGCCTAAGTAATGCATAACATGCAAATTGGCTCGAAAAATCATAAAAATCCCATAAAATAATCTCGACACCTTTACAAAATAAACCGAGTGTTGCAGAACCACTAATCGGATTCCCAATTCTCAGTGAAGTCATCAAGCTTAAAATGTTTAAAGTAAATGGATCAATAAGCTCTTTAGATATAAAAATAATGGGATGAACCCATATCAACAAGAACTCGAATAGGATAATCACAAAACAAATCTTATCAAGGACCAAATGAGAAATACCTTGATCAAGAGAAATGCTACTAGGCGCTTGCACAATATTTAGCTTTCCCTCCCTTTTGCTTGGAAGTTTGGAACATGTAGATAAATGACGACCCGAACCTTTGCAATAGCGGCAATAGAGGGGTTTTGGGCACTTAATTACATAATGGTCCTAGAACCACAATTGTAGCATTGTCCTCGACTAGAGGTAGGAGTCTTTGCTACCGGGTTTCATGTTCCCCTCTCTTCTTGCTTTGAAGCATGGAGCATGTAGAAATATGATGACCTGAATTTTTGCAATAGCGACAAGAAATAGGCCTTGGACACCTATTTAGATAGTGGTCCTCAGAATTACAATTGTAGCATTCTCAACGATTAGGGATTGGAGTCTTTGCTATCGAAGTTGCCAGCCTCCCTTTCTTGTTAGGATTAGGGATTTTGAACTTAATATGCCTCGTCTTGTTGTTATTGAGGCTCTTTTCGGAACCTCGAACATCACTATCACTCCCTTTATCGAACTCTTCTAGTCGTAGAGTGATATCTACAAGTTGATCGAAAGGAACTTCTAGTTTCAGAGGTAAAACCTTTTCAGGGACCTTACTCAAAGCATAGATAGAAGTTTGATTCTTTACAAGGTCCAAAAGTTGTTGGGTTGACATGAATACGCCATCCAGAGAAGGACTACTAGATTGACCAGCGCTAGGACTGCCAGAACTAACCATCTCTTCTTCTTTAAGAAAGAAAGAAAGAAAGAAGAGGAAAAATGTTATTCTCAGAATGAATATCAAACAAACAAGATTGATAAAACAAGGCATCACAAAGAAAATAGGATAGAACGGGTCCAATGAATCGAATTAAATCCTAAGGCACGACTCCTAAAAAAGACTTAGGACAATGGTCCTTGCTAGATTATTCTACATTGTTCCGAAGTTTGGCTCTGATACCAAGATGTGACGCCTCACCTCTATACTCATGCTAGCCAAGGACATTATGAGGTAATGCCGTCAACTAGCACAAAGAATAAGGAGGTTGAGGAGCGACCATCCGTGTAATTGCTTTGTGCAAGCACCGGTATGTCAAATAGTACAACTGCATTTCATTTCAAGAGGAAATCCGACATACCGGTACAAACTCAAAGCTACTACACAATGCTATATGATCTTCCGAAACAAATATAGAAATAGGCATAACACAAATCATTCACAGATATCCATATCACAAAGGCAGAAACAGATATGAATATAACACATAGAAGTGTACATCAGAGTGGTGGTCAAATGAGATCCACAATATCATAAAAGAATAGGTACAAGTGCTAGAAAAAAGAATATGTGTACATCAAGGAGTCGTTATCTTGAATGTATAACAACAAAAATACTACTAAGCTAAGTAGTTAGACAAAATTCAGATGATGGCCCAAATAAGGAGTCAAGCAGAAGCACCTGAAACATCTCGGTCTGACCTGAGTATTATTTAATAAGAAAATAATAAACGGATCAGTCTATCTATAAATATCAGATAAAATGAGATAAGATAAGAGATATGACAAAAACGTATGATAACAATAATGCTATACTGTGGCAAGAATACATTTAACAACAACAAAAATTATACAATACCTCATGAAATCTCAAAGCGCTGAAAAGAATGTCATATTCTTTATTTTATTCACCAAACCACAAATATTAACGAACATATCAATGCCAATTCGTAAAAGTTGGTGAAACACAAATTCTAGATAATAATTAATTAGAAATCCAAAAATGACAAAAAGGGGGAGGCCTATCACAAAACGGGAGCATAAAAACTCACCAACACGTGCATCACAAACGGAACGCTATTCCATGATCGCTAACCATCAAATTTGAGCCGAAGCTCCACAAAACGGCCCGAAGACCTTTGAGCCGAAGCTCCATAAAGTGGTCCGAAGACCTATGAGCCGAAGCTCCACAAAACAGTCCGAAGACCTTTGACCCAAAGCTCCACAAAACGGTCCGAAGACCATTGAGCCGAAACTCCCTAAAACGGTCTGAAGACCATGGGTCGCTACCCCACAATATTAAGCCGAAACTCTACCAAAGGATCTTCATAGATCCACAAGTGTAAGTTACGCTAGGCTAGTAAACAAATGAGTTAGGCTTCATGTCCCATAATCACTTGCTTAACTTAATTATTACGAATAAATTGTAGACTTCCACTCGAAAATAAGTGTAAATTACACTAAGCTAGTAAATACATGAGTTTAGCTTCATGTCCCATAACCACTTGCTTAACTTAATTTTTTACGAACAAATTGTAGACTTCCACTCGAAAACAAGTGTAAATTACACTAAGCTGGTAAATATATGAGTTTAGCTTCATGTCCCATAACCACAACCTTAACTTAAATATTTATGAACAGATTGTAGATTTCCACTCAAAAGTTGTCACAAGAGTTCAATCGAACAAGTCCAAGAATTAACCAACAAAGTAAACGTAAGCATTTCATACCACTTGTTTTGCTAAGCCATTTATTAGATTTCTCATACGAATGAGGTAAAGGTATGTATATACTAATAGGTTGGAAAATGGTTTTATAAACGAGCTTGATACTGAAAATGGTGTTGAAATCATTTTGATGAAAGGGTTTTGATATTTACTCCTAGTATAGAAACCTTTGTATTTTAAAGTGACAAGCCATAGAAATTATTGTAGAAGCAATCAATCACCAGAAATTCACATTCGAAGAAGTGAATTAAATCCAAAGAAATCGATACAAAATCCATCAAAATGGATATTCCCGAAATCCCCAAAAAGAAGTTATCAAAGTCAACAAAGATGATAACAACAAATCGGATCCACTAGAAACGATTAAAAATTGGAAACCCACAGAAAAAGAAACATTGATCGAGACAGCAGATTTAGTCGACTGGACCATAGTGGTCAGTCGAGTGAACTATGCCTGGAAACTTTCAGTTTCCAGGTTCAGTCGACTAGACCATAAAGGTCAGTCGACTGATACTGGCTAGGAAAATTCCTGGGCTCTGTTCAGTTGACTGACTTCCCAGTTCAGTCAAATGGAAGAGGGATTGAGATGGAGAAGATGGAGAGGATGCTTACCTAAGCATTTCTTGGATTTTGGACTTGAATTTGAGTTTCTAAATCAAAGCTAGGTGTAACAACCCGCATATTTATCGATTTTATATTTAAATATTTTATTTAAATATTTTATCGTTCGTCGGATTTTGGACCGAAAATCTACTTTTTGCATACGGTCGAATTAGGACTCGAGACCACCTCCATTGAGTTCAAAATGCAGTTTGCGACCTTTTTGAGTATAAGCTTCGATATGTTTGGAGAAAGTTGATTTTTGCTACTTTTTCCCGCTTAGGGCTTTGGTTGGGCTGAGCCAATTAGCCACTTAACTCAGTTCCAACACTCTCCTCTTCATTCACTTCTCTTCTATTTTCCTAACACTCAAGCTCAAGCAAAAATGGAGGAAGAGAATGGGAAATAGAAATTCCAAAACCCTAGCTTGCTTTGCAAATCCATCTCCTTGCTCCAAAGTTCATGAGAACCCATTGGTAAGCTTCCTCTTCTTCTTCTCCAACTCATTCTCTCTTTGAATTTCAGAAATTTCCTAAACCTAACTTAGGAAATGTTCTTCTTTTTAGCTTAGATTCAAGCTTCTAGAGTTGGACTTGAAGAGTGGTTGATTCCTCTTTGCTTTCAAGCTTCATCTTCATAAATTTTAGTTCAAAGGTGAGATTTTTATCTCACATCTATGACTATAACTATCTTTGGTTGTTGGGTATGAATTCCTAACACTTCTTCATGTGCATTTGCTCTTGATTTGGATTGCTTTTGTGAATATTCCAATTTTTGGGTTTTTAAGTCAAATTTGTGTGAAAATCCTTTTATGGATGTTTGATCATGCTTTTAGTGATGCACCGAGGAGCATATAGGGCCGGGTTGCCGGTTGGCATAAACCCTTAGAGCCAATGTTCGTCCGGTTGCATTTTGGAAGAATTTGCTCTTCATTTGAATAGGCTGAAAAACAGCCCAGGCATGATTCAGTCGACTGAAAAGTCTGTTCAGTCGACTGAACCTGGAACCCGAAAGTTTCCAGGCATGATTCAGTCGACTGAAAAACTCTGCACAGTCGACTGAAAATGGAAACAGAAAGTTTCCTAAACCTTGAAAATTTCCAGGCACAGGGTCAGTCGACCGAAAACTCTTTTCAGTCGACTGAACCTGCTGTTTGAGTCCAATTTGCCTTTTTGGATTGAATTTCCAATTTAAATCGATTCGTGATGATCCTATTTATTGTCATCATTTATTATCATCTTTGATGACTTATTTTCTTTGGGAATTTTAGATATATCCACTTCGATGGATCCTTTATCGATTTCATTGGATTTTTATTCACATCTTCGTATGTGAATCTTTGTGATTGGTTGTTCCTACAATCTTCTTTGTGATTTGTCACTTTAAAAATATAAAGGTTTTCTATACTAGTAGTAAATATCAAAACTCTTTCTTCAAATGATTTCAACACTACTTTATTGCAAAGCTCGTTTTCTCAAACCGATTTTCAATCTATTAGTATATACAAACCTTTAACTCACTCGTATGAGAAATCTAATTAAACGACTTAGTAAAACAAGTGGTATGAAACGCTTGCGTTTAATTCGTTGGTTAATTTTTGGACTTGTTCGATTGAACCTCTTGTGACAATTTTCTAGTGGAGATCTACAATTTGTTCGTAAATATTTAAGTTAAGCTAGTGGTTATGGGACATGAAGCTAAGCTCATATATTTACTAGCTTATTGTAATTGACACTTCTCGTTGATCATGACGATCATCTTTGTGGTTTAGACTAGCAATGTGCGATGTCTCTTTGTTTATGTGGAGGACTGTTCCTCATTTGATTGAGCTTCGACTCAATTCTCACATGGGTCGTACCTTTTTAGGTGCGTCAATGTTTTATTATGCATGGGGTGTACCTTTCTAGGTGCATCGATGTTTGTTTTTACATGGGGTGTATCTTTCTAGGTGCATCGATGTTTATTTGTGCATGGGGCGTATCTTTCTAGGCGCGTCGATGCTAGAGCATGGGGCGTATCTTTCTAGGTGCTTCGATGTTCGATTGTTCATGGGGCGTGTCTTTCTAGGTACGTCGATGTCCAGTTTGTGGGATTGGCCATCCTTTTTATTGTGATTTGGTTCATCGGATGTCCCGCTGTACGACGTCGCTGTTCCTTTTTATTGTGATTTCTGGATTTCGTGTGTTCATTTCTGGAATTTATGTTTCACCAACTTTTACGATGGGCATTGATATATATGTCAATTATTGTGGCTTGGTGAATGAAATTAGGAGTATGACATTCCTTTTTATCTTGAGTAGATTATTGTGATATTGATTAATCTCTTGTTGATTTTCAATTACTTATTTATCACAGCTTGGCATTGTGATTATTATGTGTTTAGTCATATCTCCTATTCTATGTCATGTTATCTGATATTTATAGTTAGACTGATCCGTTTATTATTTTCTTATAAATAATACTCAGGTCAGACCGAGATGTTGCAGGTGCTTCGACTTGACTTCTCTCCGGGGATCCATTACTCTGACCTTTTGCTTACTACTTAGATTAGTAGTTTTTGTTGTATACATTTGAGATACAGACTCCATAATGTATACTTATTCTTTTGTGTAGTTCATGTAACTATTCTTTTGTGATATTGTGGATCTCTTTAGACCACTGCTTTGATGAACACTTTCATGTGTTATATTCATATCTATTTCCGCCTTTGTGATATGAATTGTCTGTGTCTGATTTGTGTTATGCTTATTTCTATATTTGTTTCCGAAGATATTATAGCCACCGTGTGGTAGCTTTGAGTTTGTGTCGGTATGTCGGATTTCCTCTTGAAATAGAATGCATGCTATACTACCTGACATATCGAGGCTCGCACAAAGCAATTACACGGATGGTCGCTCCTCAACAGCCTTATTCTCCGTCCTAGTCAACAGCATTACTCCGTAGTGTTCTTGGCTAGCGTGGGTATAGAGGTGGGGCGTCACAGCTTGGTATCAGAGCCTAACTTTGGAACAATGTAGAATAATTTAGCAAGGATCATGTCCTAAGTCTTTCTTAGGAGTCGTGCTTTAGGATTTTATTCGGGTCCTCGTACCGTCCTATTCTATTTTCTTTTGTGATTCCTTGTTTTATCTATCAAGATTGCTTGATATTTATTTTGAGAATAACTTTTTCCTCTTCTTTCTTTCTTTCTTAAAGAAGAGAAGTGGTTAGACCAGGCCGTCCCAGCACCGGTCAATCTAGTGCTACTCCCCAGGATGGAGTATTCATGTCTGCCCAGCAGCTTCTTGATCTAGTAAAGAATACTCAAGCTGCCGGACCCAATTCAGAGCCTACTCATCCTAGATCCGGTTTTGCACGCTTGTGCAGAGACTACGCCGATTTGGGTGGAAGGCCATTCAAGGGATCCGAGAGTGTTATAGAAATTCAAGCTTGGCTCAAATTATGCGATCGCATCTTTTCTCGCATGAACCTTATTGATCTACATCGAGTCCAAGTGGCTTCTAGAATGCTCCAAGAAAGAGCGTTAGATTGGTATGAGCTCCTAATTTCTGAAATCGTTGAAGCGGATCACACTTGTGAGCGATTCCGGGAAAGATTCGAATCGAAATTTGTGCCGGAGGCTGAAAAAGTAACTTTAGCCCGGCGTTTCATAGACCTTGTTCAAGGTGAATCTTCTGTGACAGACTATGTCGCATCCTTCGAATCTATGTCCAAATACGGGGTTGAGTACATTAATACCCCATTGAAGAAAAATCATAGATTTGTCTATGGCTTGAATAAGAATCTTAAGAAGCCATTACTCCTGAAACTTGAGGTTTCATTTGATCAGCTTATTGATATCGCTCTTCGTCTTGAAGAGGTCGATATTGAAGGTGGTGTTGAAGTTGTGCGTGCCCAACAGAACTTCGACAATAACTTGAAGAGGCCTATCAAATTCAAAGGCCCCAATCCCAACAAGGAAGGGAGGCAAGAAACCCCGATAGCAAAAACACCTACCTCTAGTCGTGGACAATGCTACAATTGTGGTTCCACGAACCACTATGCAAGGGAGTGTCCGAAACCCCTCTTTTGTCGCTATTGCAAAAATTCAGGTCACCATATTACTGCATGTCCCGTACTTCAAAGTAAGAAGGAGTGAGAGCTCAATGTAGTGCAAGCTCCTGGAAACGCTTCTCGTGGTCAAGGTATTACTCATTTAATCCTTGATTACATTTATTTTGTGATCTTCTTATTTGAGTTCTTTTTGATATGAGTTTCATCTCATTATTTTTATATCAAAAGAACTTGTCGATTCTTTTTTCTTTGAATATTTTGGGCTTGATGACTTCTTTGAGGATTGTGAATCCGGATGGTAGATCCGCAACACTCAATTTGCTTTTGTTTAGATGTCGAAATTGTTTTATGTGACTTTTCTTTCTGAGCCGATATTTACTTTGGCTTCGGAATTGATTTTTTTTGAAAGGATCGACTTAATCATTGTGAAGCCCATATCCTATTTTTCGAGTGGACTATTCATCTTCGACATTTTCAATCTGTTAAGCAGATTTCTATTTTTTCTTTATGATTTTGATTCCAACTTGATGGCATCATTTTATTCCTTAAGCCCACTTGTAAGGACAGTGTTATTTCTCTCATTCGTGTAGTTTGAGAAATTTTCCGGTATTTTTGAGTTTGTCTTAGGATTATCACCTAAGAAATCTTTTGTGTGGTGTTAAGGTCCCTTCAGTTTGACTTTACCACCGGTTTTCGTTTGCTGCGAGTTGCGGAAATTAGCATTCCACTTACCGCATTCCGCACTCGTTATGATTCTTATGAATGACTTATTTTGTCATTCAATTTGTCCAACTTATTTCATCCATTTTATAAATCGAATATTCTATGAATATTTCGATGAGACCATTCTTGTATTTATTGATTTTGGATGAAAATAGAAATTTAAAATTTTGCAAATCTTTTTCGTAAGATTTAATTATAAGTGCAATTTGATTTTGTTCTTGAAACGAACAAAGAATATTCTTAAAACTTTTTACGAGATTTATTTATCCTATAAAAGATGATTTTGTGATTGTATTGCCCGTCGATTGCTTTAAGAATTTTGGTCGATGCGCTTGATCAACGTTATCGATAGGAATTTCCTAAACGCTTTGATGAGACAATCAGACACAGTATATTAACTTGAAAATAGTAAATTTTTGTAGAAAGATTATTACATAATGATAAATGTAATTTTGAAAGTTTTAACTTTTCAAGAAAGAAGATTAAGAAATTCTTTCTTTTCGATACTCTTATTCTTGTGATTCCTGAAGGGGAACCAAGACTTTGCTATTTGTACCTATTGGTTTGGAATGCCATTCTTTTGCAAAGGAGAACGTGCTATCACTTGTGCTTCTAAATCATTATAGCTTATCGAGACTAGATATGCCACTCATGATCTAGTGTTCGCGGCTATTGTTTTTACTTTTGGAATTTGGCATCATCATTTTTGGATGAGAAATTTGTTCTCTACCCCGATCATAAATCTTTGGAATAATTATTTTCTCATAAGGAACTTCATGTTGACTCGAGTTCCTAACATCTTATGATCTTGATATTCTTTTTATTCCCGAGAAGGGAAATCGTGTTGCCAATGCGCTTTGTCGTAGGCAACAAGTGGTTGATTCTTTGATGTTGTCTGAATGGAATTATTTTTCTATCAAGTTCATCGGACGTTTTCTCATTCCTTTTAAGGACAAGCGTCTGATGTCCTTTTATTGTGTTCGGTTCATTGGACGTACCGTTTTTGTACTACGTCGGTGTTCCGAAAATCATTAGGGTTTTGATTCATCGGATGTACCGTTGTACTACATCGATGTCTTTGCTTTTGATTCATCGGATGTACCGTTGTACTACATCGATGTCTTTGCTATTTGATTCATCGGATGTACCGTTGTACTACATCGATGTCTTTGCTTTTGATTCATCGGATGTACCGTTTGTACTACATCGTTGTCTTTTCTTTTGATTCATCGGATGTACCGTTGTACTACATCGATGTCTTTGCTATTTGATTCATCGGATGTACCGTTGTACTGCATCGATGTCTTTTCTTTTGATTCATCGGATGTACCGTTTGTACTACATCGATGTCTTTTCTTTTTGATTCATCGGTTGTACCGTTGTACTACATCGATGTCTTTGCTTTTGATTCATCGGATGTACCGTTTGTACTACATCGATGTCTTTTCTTTTGATTCATCGGATGTACCGTTGTACTACATCGATGTCTTTGCTTTTGATTCATCGGATGTACCGTTGTACTACATCGATGTCTTTTCTTTTGATTCATCGGATGTACCGTTGTACTTCATCGATGTCTTTGCTTTTGATTCATCGGATGTACCGTTGTACTACATCGATGTCTTTTCTTTTGATTCATCGGATGTACCGTTTGTACTACATCGATGTCTTTTCTTTTTGATTCATCGGATGTACCGTTGTACTACATCGATGTCTTTGCTTTTGATTCATTGGATGTACCGTTGTACTACATCGATGTCTTTTCTTTTAATTCATCGGATGTACCGTTTGTACTACATCGATGTCTTTTCTTTTTGATTCATCGGATGTACCGTTTGTACTACATCGATGTCTTTGCTTTGGTTCATTGGGCGTACCGTTTTTGTACTACGCTGATGTCCCAAATTGTTTGAGTTTCTAGTTTTTCGGGCGTACCATTTTTGTACTACGCCGTTGCACCGGCTCAATTTTCTGCTATTCTTGACGTTCCCCACGTCTTTTATCTATGGGAATGCCTTAGGGATTCCGGTTTTCATTCTTGAGCCCGGTGTTATTGTGGAAATTGAAGTTTCACCAGATTTCTTGCTAACTCTTTCGTGCACTTTATGGTGAACTTCCTATTTCAAATTTTCTTTTGTGTTAGTATGCTTCTATGGTTGTTACTTCTTATATTTCCTTCTTACTTATTGCGAGGACGCAATTTCTTTAAGGAGGGGAGTCTGTAACAACCCGCATATTTATCGATTTTATATTTAAATATTTTATCGTTCGTCGGATTTTGGACTGAAAACCTACTTTTTGCATACGGTCGAATCAGGACTTGAGACCACCTCCATTGAGTTCAAAATGCCGTTTGCGACCTTTTTGAGTATAAGCTTCGATATGTTTGGAGAAAGTTGATTTTTGCTACTTTTTCCCGCTTAGGGCTTTGGTTGGGCTGAGCCAATTAGCCACTTAACTCAGTTCCAACACTCTCCTCTTCCTTCACTTCTCTTCTATTTTTCTAACACTCAAGCTCAAGCAAAAATGGAGGAAGAGAATGGGAAATAGAAATTCCAAAACCCTAGCTTGCTTTGCAAATCCATCTCCTTGCTCCAAAGTTCATGAGAACCCATTGGTAAGCTTCCTCTTCTTCTTCTCCAACTCATTCTCTCTTTGAATTTCAGAAATTTCCTAAACCTAACTTAGGAAATGTTCTTCTTTTTAGCTTAGATTCAAGCTTCTAGAGTTGGACTTGAAGAGTGGTTGATTCCTCTTTGCTTTCAAGCTTCATCTTCATAAATTTTAGTTCAAAGGTGAGATTTTTATCTCACATCTATGACTATAACTATCTTTGGTTGTTGGGTATGAATTCCTAACACTTCTTCATGTGCATTTGCTCTTGATTTGGATTGGTTTTGTGAATATTCCAATTTTTGGGTTTTTAAGTCAAATTTGTGTGAAAATCCTTTTATGGATGTTTGATCATGCTTTTAGTGATGCACCGAGGAGCATATAGGGCCGGGTTGCCGGATGGCATAAACCCATAGAGCCAATGTTCGTCCGGTTGCATTTTGGAAGAATTTGCTCTTCATTTGAATAGGCTGAAAAACAGCCCAGGCATGATTCAGTCGACTGAAAAGTCTGTTCAGTCGACTGAACCTGAAACCCGAAAGTTTCCAGGCATGATTCAGTCGACTGAAAAACTCTGCACAGTCGACTGAAAATGAAAACAAAAAGTTTCCTGAACCTGGAAAATTTCCAAGCACAGGGTCAGTCGACCGAAAACTCTGTTCAGTCGGCTGAACCTGCTGTTTGAGTCCAATTTGCCTTTTTGGATTGAATTTCCAATTTAAATCGATTCGTGATGATCCTATTTATTGTCATCATTTATTATCATCTTTGATGACTTATTTTCTTTGGGAATTTTAGATATATCCACTTCGATGGATCCTTTATCGATTTCATTGGATTTTTATTCACATCTTCGTATGTGAACCTTTGTGATTGGTTGTTCCTACAATCTTCTTTGTGATTTGTCACTTTAAAAATATAAAGGTTTTCTATACTTGTAGTAAATATCAAAACTCTTTCTTCAAATGATTTCAACACTACTTTATTACAAAGCTCGTTTTCTCAAACCGATTTCCAATCTATTAGTATATACAAACCTTTAACTCACTCGTATGAGAAATCTAATTAAACGACTTAGTAAAATAAGTGGTATGAAACGCTTGCGTTTACTTCGTTGGTTAATTTTTGGACTTGTTCGATTGAACCTCTTGTGACAATTTTCTAGTGGAGATCTACAATTTGTTCGTAAATATTTAAGTTAAGCTAGTGGTTATGGGACATGAAGCTAAGCTCATATATTTACTATCTTATTGTAATTGACACTTCTCGTTGATCATGACGATCATCTTTGTGGTTTAGACTAGCAATGTGCGATGTCTCTTTGTCTATGTGGAGGACTGTTCCTCATTTGATTGAGCTTCGACTCATTTCTCACATGGGTCGTACCTTTTTAGGTGCGTCAATGTTTTATTATGCATGGGGTGTACCTTTCTAGGTGCATCGATGTTTGTTTGTACATGGGGTGTATCTTTCTAGGTGCATCGATGTTTATTTGTGCAAGGGGCGTAGCTTTCTAGGTGCGTCGATGCTAGAGCATGGGGCGTATCTTTCTAGGTGTGTCGATGTTCGACTTTGCATGGGGTGTATCTTTCTAGGTGCACCGATGTTAGACATTTCATGGGGTGTATCTTTCTAGGTGCATCGATGTTTATTTGTGCATGGGGCGTATCTTTCTAGGTGCGTCGATGCTAGAGCATGGGGCGTATCTTTCTAGGTGCGTCGATGTTCGACTGTTCATGGGGCGTGTCTTTCTAGGTACGTCGATGTTCAGTTTGTGGGATTGGCCATCCTTTTTATTGTGATTTGGTTCATCGGATGTCCCGCTGTACGACGTCGTTGTTCCTTTTTATTGTGATTTCTGGATTTCGTGTGTTCATTTCTGGAATTTATGTTTCACCAACTTTTACGATGGGCATTGATATATATGTCAATTATTGTGGCTTGGTGAATGAAATTAGGAGTATGACATTCCTTTTTATCTTGAGTAGATTATTGTGATATTGATTAATCTCTTGTTGATTTTCAATTACTTATTTATCACAGCTTGGCATTGTGATTATTATGTGTTTAGTCATATCTCCTATTCTATGTCATGTTATCTGATATTTATAGTTAGACTGATCCGTTTATTATTTTCTTATAAATAATACTCGGGTCAGACCGAGATGTTGCAGGTGCTTCGACTTGACTTCTCTCCGGGGATCCATTACTCTGACCTTTTGCTTACTACTTAGATTAGTAGTTTTTGTTGTATACATTTGAGATACAGACTCCATAATGTATACTTATTCTTTTGTGTAGTTCATGTAACTATTCTTTTGTGATATTGTGGATCTCTTTAGACCACTACTCTGATGAACACTTTCATGTGTTATATTCATATCTATTTCCGCCTTTGTGATATGAATTGTCTGTGTCTGATTTGTGTTATACTTATTTCTATATTTGTTTCCGAAGATATTATAGCCACCGTGTGGTAGCTTTGAGTTTGTGTCGGTATGTCGGATTTACTCTTAAAATAGAATGCATGCTATACTACCTGACATATCGAGGCTCGCACAAAGCAATTACACGGATGGTCGCTCCTCAACAGCCTTATTCTCCGTGCTAGTCAACAGCATTACTCCGTAGTGTTCTTGGCTAGCGTGGGTATAGAGGTGGGACGTCACACTAGGGCTTAGGAATTTCTATTTCCTTTTCTCTTTCCCCATTTTTACAAAAGCTTGAAGTGTTAGGAAATGGGAATGAATGATCAGAAGAGGTGGTGGAGTTAGGATATAAGATGAGTTGGGTTAGCGGGCTGAAAGCCAAACCCAAAGTCCTAAGTGAAAATGTCAAAATTCAAGCTAACTCCAAACATGTCGATGTTTATACTTAGAAAGGTCGCAAACGGCATTTTAAACTCAATGGAAGTGGTCTCGAGTTCTAATTCGACTGTTTGCAAAAAGTAGCATTTCGGGCTTTAATCCAACTGACGATGCTATATTTTAATAAAATATTTAAATATACAATCATAAAATATGCGGGTTGTTACATTTCCTTTTCCCTTAAACTCTAGATGCCCTATTTTTTTGGGCAGCCAAGTAGTCAGGTTTAACTTGGAGCATTGTGATGGAGCTTGAAGTCTGGAGCTAAAGATGTTCCTATAGATAGTTCTCCATTTCATTTCCCACTGTATTAGTTTACTGATTGTATTCATCATCTTAAGGTATGAAATTTATAACTGTCCGGGCTGATTTATAAGATAAATTCTGATAATTGTACTTAAAATTTCCACAGTAAATATATACATATACACGTTGTAATAATGTATGTTATTCCATTTGTATAAGATTCTGTTCTATTTTTATTTTCTCTCACTCCATGATAATCTGCCTCCCCAACACTTGGATTTGCGATTGTAAATACCGAGGATGTATTAATGTCGATTTTCAAGGGTCAAAGAAGTTGGTCGTCACATTTGGTATCAGAGCTTAGGTTGAGCGGACACCTGAGCCTTAGAGGAATAAAGTCACTTAGGGATAGGGTTAGTAATAACCTAGGATGAGTAACTCATTAGAGATAGGGTAAGTGACACCCTAGAATGAGTTGAGTGTATTATATTAAAGCGTGTAATTGTTAATAGTATATAAAAATGATTTTTGTTTTAGAATAATTGGTAAATGAAATAATTTTACCTAGGATTACATGTAAAAGAAAATCTTTCAATTTATATAGTGATTGGTTCTTTAATTTAAAAGTATAAGTACGTACATCTTATGAATTGAGTTTCATAATTTGACAATAAGGTGTTTGATAACAATATTGGGTTAAGCTTAATGAATTTATAAGATAATAAATGAGCATATAGTATAAAAATGTGTTTCTCAAGAAAACCAAATGATTATATAAAAGATGAATTTGGAAATTATGCTTTATTAAAAGGATTTTAAGAATTTAAATCCTGGTATTCTGAAAATTTTTGGCGAAGTTTAATGAAATTGGAGAAAAGCTATCTAATATAAAGTAATTAAACGTATTATATAAAGTTATATATATATATATATATATTAGTAGAAATATTTGTAAATGTGATATTTTATAAATAAAGTAACAAACCTATAAACAGTGTCCTACAAATATAAAAAAATGAATTTGTAATTGATATTTTGTAATTGGATTTATAAATGGGATTTTATAGATAAATGAGATTTATAAAAGAGTAAAGCTTTGAATGGAATTTTATAAATAAAGAGAATTTATAAGAAGAAGTTTTGTAAAATAGAAATAAAATTTATAAACATAGTTTTATAAATATGGAAATGATTTGTGTTGAGATTTAAGTCTAGATTTTATAGAGAAAATAGATTCACGTCTTAAAAGTTAAAATAATAATTTAAAGGAATGTATGGAAAGCGATATTTTTCAAATGAGGGTTAATGACTTTAAAAGGTGATTTAAAAATGTACTAAGTGATGAAAACATAGATTCCAACATTCATTATTGTAAAAAATGCTTTTGGGAAAGTGAGAAAGGCATGGACTATCACATTTTATTATAGTAAGTGATTTCTGAAAAGAAGATGTTTTATATAATATACGGGATTTATTCATATCCGATATTTGATGTTATGATTCGAGGTGGGTAATTTATAAGCTAAGAATATCGTCCATTCAAGGTCTGAGAGATAATGATACCCCGACTTGATCGACTTCATTTTTAACTAATAAATAGTTTAAGTTCGACATCGAGAATTAATATTAAGTATAATTAATTGGATCCTTATACTACTATTTTTGGGTTATCGTAACGATGTTTTACGCAATATTCTTTTTGACCCAATAAAGTGTGTTTGGAAAATATGAAGCTTTCCATAGAGATTTTTTTTATAGAGGTATTTTCTAAGTTTAAAAATATAAATAGTTTCTTTGGAAAGAAGATATAAATTTTTTGTGAACAATTTTTTTAAGGTAATTATATATAAATAAGCATCTTTATAAAAATGTTTGGAATAAATGTTTTATGAAATGTTTTCATAAATATTTGGAACGTTAATAAGTATATATGAGGTACGTAAATCATTTCGTCGCACAATTTTGATCTAAAATTCGAGTATGGAACTTTGATGTGTTTACACCGGTCCGAAAATGGATTTATCACCTGATTCTTGATGAAAAACGTTGATAAGGTTTTGTAGTAGGATACTTGAGTTTCCTATCATAGTTGAGAACTATGCAAGAAAAACTAAAATTTCGATCGAAAAGCCTAATCGGAGTCTGCACTAGAGGATTGGGGAACAGTACTTGTTCAAAAGTTAAGTTGTGGATTTGAATAGTAGATTGAATCAGATATTTCGTATAGTTGATCTATATACATCGCATAGGTGTAAGTTTAAAAATAAATATTTTGGAAAAACACCTTTGGGTTTTTCATTGTAAATTCAAGGACAAAATTCTTTTAAGGGGAGAAGTATGTAACGACCCACAAATTTACCAATTTGATAAATTATATTTATTTTAAAAATATTCAGATATAAGCTTTCCAACATAGATAATATCGTCTTGAACAATAAATAATTATGGTAATCTTATTTTGGTTAAGTATTTATAAAATATATACTTTGGAAAAATATCGATAAAATGGTCGAAAACCGTATTATCATTAAACAACTCTATAATTATCAGAAGTCGTACATGGAGCTGGATACATACACTTATTTTATAATTGAACAAGAATATGAAATAATATTAATTATTTTATTTTTGGAAATTAAATGTATTTATGACATCATCAATGATGTGATTTTAAATTAAGATTTAATTATTTAATAATTATTATAATTATTCAAATAATTGTTTTAAAATGATAACGATTCATTTTAATTATTTATGTATTTATAATAAATCATTTATAATAGTTTTATAAAGATATATATTTGACTTGAAATTATAAGGAATATTGATATCGCTTTATAAATATAATAACATTTTTTGTAAATAATTGTTTCATATTTACTTATATGGTTTGATAAATCAAATGTGATCGTTTTAATTAATTAAAAAATATGGGAAATTATTTTCAAATTTTGTTTACATTTATATGTAATTTAATTAGTAAATGATAATGTGACCTGGAATCAGTTTTCTGATTTTCAAACGGTTGAACGAATGGAAGCTGTTCAAAGTCATTGAAACGTTGTTTGTTCTCTTATGCCCATACATGTATACACACACACACACACACACACACGTCGTATGCACACATGAAAATATACATACATACATGTACAAATATGAATACATATATAAAAGAAAGTATCTAAGATAGTTCTTAACTCCTTAATACTTAAGCAACATTAAGTCAATTCCTATACACCAAGGACACATACACATGACCCTGCACATGGAAGCACACGGGAGGGGGATGGGGTACTAATGTGTATGATGAGGGAGGAAAGGAGGTGAAATGGTGATGTGAAGTTTCAGGAAAATATCACGATATTATTTACAACTTTTTCCCTATAAATACCACCTTCCACTCTCATATTTCCACACTTCGTTCCTACTTGTTCTTTCTTCTTAAGCTCCAAGAGCTCCTCTGTAATTGCTTCTAGGCCTTGAAAAAGGTTAGCAAAGTTAGGGCAAATAAATGTCAAAATTATACACAAATGCACACTATGTTGCTACCTCGTCAAGACAAGCTCAAATGCCATTCTACACCTCCTATAACCCACGATACCCCATGTCCATATTTGTCCATGCATCACCTTATTCCAAGAGGAGGCTGAGCATACTAAGAACCAAGGAGGAGATTCAGGGAGCTCCAGAGCGAAATTTATGGAGAGAATTGCTACCGAAATGATTTTAGGAAGCATCAAGGAGGAGTGGATATTATGGTAGGAAACCCCCCCCCCCCACACACACACACACACACACAGAGATCTATATATATATAATGGTGATGTGCTATTATTGCTAGGGTTTTTTACTATGTTTGATCATTAATTTTGGATGTTGATTATATGTTTATTTTAATATTGAAATAATTCACGTTTAATGCACGTCGAATATCACAAAGGAAATCTTTTTTCTTTAATAAATGAAATGGTGTATATCAGACTCTTAAAAACCTTTAAAACAATTTAAAATGGTTTATAAATGTTTTATAAACACTAAAACCTAGTTTGGTAAAGTTCGCACAAGTTATGAAAATTGAGTCAAAAATAAACGCATCGTGTAATGGTAGTTCGCGATTTCACACCATAGAAAGTTAAATCTATATATACGATGGATTCGGAGTTGGAATTCATTGGAACAAGAATTTTCCAAACACATATAATCATAGTTTCAGAAAATATAAAGATTGATATTTTGTTTAGTAGATTTTGAAATATGAGCAAATAAAGTTTTAAAAATAGTCGCGGTTTGGCAGTTCGAAAATCGAAACGATAAATTCTTTATAAATGATATTTTCAATTCTTTTAAAACATGAAATAAATTCTATAAATATGTTAAAATGTTTTTAAAGAGTTTTGAGTTCTAAAAATGAATTGCTAAATGATGGAAAAGTCGTTTTGAAAAAATAAGCTTTTAAAAGCACTAGTCGCAGCACTTTTTGCGGCACTTTTATTAACTTTTGAAATATGGCTTTAAACTTAAGTATTCTTTCCCAAATCTTTTATAAACGTGTTTAAATAAGTAATGAAGTATTTTAAAGATGATTTAAAGGTTTTATAATTTACTTAAAAAGTTTAAATAAATGATTTAAAGAGAAGCTGTTAAAATCAAGTGACTTAATCTTGACTCTAAAAGTCGACGAGTAGACTGGATTTTTCTGTTCTTGAGATCTCGATGTAAGGTGCTTAAACTAAGGAGATGTTTAGTAGCAACAAATCCCCTAGTTCAACTGGCCTTTTTCTTTGATGGGGAATAGATAAGGTCGAAATGTCGGAAACGAGGCAAGTATAAAAGATTTCAATTTTTCAAATTTAATACAACTTGGATTGTATAGAAATGAACTTCTTATACTTTGTATTAAATTACGAGGAAGGAACCCATGATATCTGTGTGAATTTAAACGGTGATTTTATCGACAGATAGTAAAGGTTGAATAGGCAAATTGATGTCGAGTAAAATTAATATAATTTCTATAGACCGGTTTTACTCGAATACTAACTAGTTTGGGTTTACCGTCTTACATGACATGGTTTTAATCTATTAAAAAGTTATTACTTGAAAATAATAAATCTTTTGTCAATGTTTAAATAAATGATTTGGAAATATTTTAATTCTCGTGGATCCTTTTACTTAAAATTAATTGTTTTGGGTTTAAAGTAAACGAAGTCTTAAATGACATTGTTTTTTACCAATTTTAAAAGTTATTATTTGGAAATCTTTGTTAAGATTTAAATAAATGATTTGGAGATATTTTACTAAGTAAAGATGAAATGATTTTGAATTACTCCAAGATTTAAAAAGGTATTAAGGTAATCAAATGATTTGATAAAAGAGGTTTAATGATTTCCTATATACCGAAAAGAAATGTTTTAAAGATATACATCTCTAAAAGATATTTTTTGATAAAAAAGAGTAAATAATCAAATGATAAGCACCTGTTTACCTAACATCTTTTCATCGATGATTGGTTCGAAGGAACCGGGATCAGATTTAAGTGATTCTTATCCCAAAATCACTTCGAGCAAGTTTACGTATTCGAAGTGAAGACATAGAATGATAATAAATGGAATAAAGGGCGCTTGTCACTGACCCTTGGGGGAAATTTTCCATATCATATGTATATGTTCATTTGATCTTCAATGTAAAGGCTGCTCGCTACTAATCCAAAAAATGATTCCCGACAAGATGTGGTAGGAGAGTTCCTTTAGTTTATCATGTTGTTGGAAAACTTGTATGAACGAATGTCTGACATTGCGTTTCCAACTTACACGGAAATTAATTTTTACGAATGTACATCTGTTTGGCGGTATAGGTAGTAACTCTCCTACACTTAACACCTTTTGTTGAGACGTACGAGCTCAAAGGTAGAACATTTGTAGAAATCAACGGTGTGTGATAAAATTGGCCATGTGGCATTCAAAGTGAAAGTGCTATGTGAAAGGTAATCGTTACGTCGGGGTCTCATCACCCGGAAATGCCTTAAATAGAGCATGTCGTAAGACTTTGTTGTTCCCAACCATTAGGGAATGATCATCACCTTCCTAGATTACACTACATATGTCGAGTATGTTGTGTATGCTAAGAGAGCTCTCGGATATGTCGGTTATAAATGGGGTGATGGCATATTCGGTTTTATTCGCCACATGTTGGGTCTACGGATAGGCCGATCTTGCCAGGTGTAGAGATTTCAAAAGTTGTTGATCGTCGGTACATCCTTCTAGAGATGTACCACATGGAAGGTAGTTTCTTACCTGCTATTGTAAGGAAATCCATTCTCCAATAAGTGCCTTCGGACTTGATTGTGGAACCTAGTATACTGGAATTCAATAGTGTAACAATTTCAGCTAAGATTATGTAAGTACACCTGAAAAGTGTTTTCAAAAGAATGTTATTAAAAATAATATTACCAAATTTTGCGTAGCCAATTTTTTTTGTTATCATAAGGTAAAATACCTATTTCGCGTTTATGTATGGCATTGTCTTATGAGTTGCCCTTTGTTTTCAAATATATGTTTTTTTAGATTCTCACACTAGCCCCATGACTGATCCGGAGTTTATTTCCTTTTTCCTTAAACTCTTGGTGCCCTATTTTTCTGGGTAGTAAAGTAGTCAGATTTTACTTAGAGCATTGTGACGGAGCTTAAAGTCTGGAGCTGAAGTTGTTCCTATAGACAGTTCTCCATTTCCTTTCCCACTGCATTATTTTACCGATTGTATTTAGCATCTTAAGGGAAAAGTGTGATGACCTGGACCTGACCTTCGAAAATCGGCATCCAATACATCACCCATATTCGAATGCCGAAGATTCAAACGTTGAGTCTGGTTCGCTGGAGCTTATAACACATTAGGTGATAACAACACAATGGAAACAAAAATGATAACTTTTATTGATACACCAAATGTATACAACATCTGATAACAAATGCCCAACAACGTCAGAGATCCAATATATATAACAGCGGAAAAACAACATGGCAGCAGAAAAGATAACATCAATTGTGACGGTCTAGCTTTACAACCATCAACAGGGTCTTCAAGAGAAATCTCAGCAATATAGCATCTTCATTCCAAAGCTCCAAAACTCAAACCAAAATGCTCAAAACCACTATCATGCTGAAGTGAAGCAAATACGATCCCAAACCAAAGACTTCCAGATCCATATCTACTATCTGGACTAGCTTCTGAACCTACTGATAACCTGACTCTAGGCTTCCCGTATGGAAAAATTATGGGCACCTGGAGTTTAGAAAAGGAAACAACAAACGCCAGGTCAGTCATGGGTCTGGTGTGAGCAAACAAAAACAGTTATTTGAATAAGAGAATTAAAACAAATCCGTTATGCCTTTTTGAAAATGAAACTACCATAAGGTCTCTCGGCACACACTCAATACAATCGCACACATGGGGAAGGTTTCTCCTTATAGCAGTCAAACATGCTTGATACGTGAAAATCCTTTAGATATTATTATTGCATAGTGTGGAAAACATTTGCAAATATAATATTAATCTTAGCCAGCATATGTACCATTATAGTATGCCCACTATAGCTACCATTTTAAATGGCAGGTTATACAACTAAAACCGTACAGGCTCGTATTGATTGTTTGGATTTCCAACAAATGGTCAAGGCTAAGGAACTTCCTTTCCGAATGGGTATGCCTCTGGAGGGATGCCCCGAGAACCTAACCGGATCTCTGCCAACACAAGGCCGGGTTACCTCTGTAACTAGGTAACTAACTGTCATGAGTATGCCATCCCTAGGTCGTAACTGACCTTTACTGAGGCGCCAACAACAAAATTCCAACAACCACATAAGTTAAATATCTGGGCTCCATACCATGATATCACTTTTTATCCAGAAGGAAATGCACATACTCTAAGGGGCGCGACCCCCGTAACCTTGCTGCATCCTTTCCTGTTTCAACCATTTCCGAGGTTTGAGGTTCGATGAAGTCTCATCCCACAAAGCTACATTTTTCACAAAAGCCATGCTTCGATCATCCAATACTCAACACTTCGCATGCCACATTACCAGATTGGGAGTATATCACTAATAAATATCAACTACATAACCTCTGAGCTCATTCATCTCAAAGAATGGTGTTAAGATAAGAGAATAAATTCTCCGCCACTAAACATAAATGTATTTGATAGAAACCAGCTTTACATATCAAAGTGTAACGTCAGACATACATTCATACAAGTCCATCCTGGGTCAGAATGGACCGAAGGCATTTCGTCCAATTAAGGGAAAAGTCCTTGCAAATCCAGATATTCCCTAATCACGTTCGGACTCCCCATCACTTAGGGTAATCTCTATACTAGAACAATTCAATGCAGAGACAATCAACAGTTAACCCTTTCGTTTTCGAAAATACTCGATCTTCAACCACCGTCTTCAAATGCTATCCCATTTCATTGTATCATTATTTGGAATGGGTTTTATGACTTAATGTCCTCCCCCGGCTAATCCGAATAATGAGCGCTTATTTTAAAAATACGTGGATACATTCACAACTAATTTCTATTATTAATCTTTTAAGCAAAAGGTCCATCTATAAGATTCGATGTGGTTTTGAATAACCATTTGAAATCCGACCCTCGGTCGCATCAAAATTCAAATGCCGTTTCAAAGGCCAAGTTATTTAAGTAAACAATTTTGATTCAATTCAGAAGTTCACATTCACACAGCAATTCATTATAGATAAATAACTTACAATAATCACAACTCAATCCAAAGCAATTCATATCACAGAGCATCACAAATCACATATTAGGGATATCAAACAATTCAAGGCATTCAATTCAATCATTCATAAGCAAGATTAATTAGTTATTCAATTCCTAACTAATTCAATTTTAATCTCCAGATAAATTAAATTAACTACTTTAATTACCTTTTAAATCCTACTTAATTAACATTAATTAATTACCAAACATTTGTTATTAATTAGTGAAAATTAATTAATCATCGTTAATTTCTTATCTTGTAATTACTGATTAATTACTCTTTAATTATAAATCAATTACCCTTTAATCATTAATTAGTTAACCTTTAATAATTAATTAATCCTTTAATTATTAAATAATTAACCTTCAATTATCAAGTAATTAACCTTTAGTTACTAATTAATTAATTATCCTTTAATTAATTTCATTAACAAATTAACCCTTTAATTACTTCCATTAAGTAATTAACTATCCTATAATTACTTTCATTTAATTAACCTTTAAGTAATTACATTAAGTAATTAACCTTTAAGTAATTATCCTTTAATTAATCACATTAAGTAATTATCCTTTAATTACATACATTAATTAATCACCCTTTAATTAATTACATTAAGTAATTATTCTTTAAGTAATTAATTATCCCTTAATTACTAACATTAAATAATTAACCTTTAATTAATTAAGTATCCTTTAATTAATTTGATTAAGTAATTATCCTTTAATTACTCACATTAATAAATCATCTTCCAATTAATTACATTAAGTAATTATCCTTTAATTACCCACATTAATAAATCATCCTTTAATTCATTACATTAAGTAATTAACCTTTAAGTAATTACATTAACAAATTAACCTTTAATAATTAATTATCCTTTGATTAATTACAAATTAATCACCCTATAATTGATTAATTAATGATCCTTTAATTGATCAAGACCCTAATTAATTAGAGATAAACCCTTTATCTTAATTAGTTACTTTATTAAATTAGATGCTTGAAATAATTTTATACAAAAACATTGATTAATTAAAGTTTAATACAATTACCTTAATCACTTCCTAATTACAACATTTTATTTTTTGAAATCAATTAGAGATTTAATAAGATAATTGACCTAATATATAATTATTTAAACCACAACAATTTTAGAAACATTTAACTTAAAAATTTTAATCTTTGAAACTTGTTTGAAATCTTGTTTAATAATTTTTACTTTGGAACTTGGTAACATTTCTTATAAAAACTAATTCATTTTAATAAACTTAAAAAAACTTAATTTAAATAAATTGCTTAAAAACTTGTTAACAAAGTTCACTTCATCAGGAAGCCCGAGCTAATACCCGCGCAAAACCCCACTAGTCCCGAGCAACAACCCGAGTCTTTTTTTCTTTCTTTCTTAAACTTTATTTTGTGTTTTAAATTTAAAACTGCTGTACAGTAAAAACACTCGCGAGCTACCCGATAACCCACTCGAGCCACTACCTTACTTCTTAGAGATCAAACCCGAGGCATCCTTTTCTTATCAAACCCACAGCATCATTCGTGACACACAGATGCAGGTACATGTGCACGATCGATCGGCACCACTCTGATCATCGACGCTACCACCCACAATTCACCGATCACCTCGTCGACGATCTCAACCACCCAAAACCCATGACGAACACCTGAATCGAAATAAAGAACACCCAGCACCACCTGTAACAAAACTCGATCACCAAAATCGCCTCGAATCGTCTAATTTCGACCATCATAGACCACGTCACCACGCATGGAGACTCACTAGAGCATCCTCTTCCTAATCCCCCTACAACGGTCGACTCCGGTGTGACGGCAAACTCAAAATCGCTACGTGTACCCTCGACCAAACCAAAGCCTAAAACCCTACTTTGTCGTCGTTCGGCTACCACGATGGTTAACAAACTCTGTCACTATTTTTCCTAAAACCCTTACCCACAAGCTATCTCCAGTGATGATCACGACCTTATGCCCTTCGCCGATTGCCCAAAATTGATGAAAAACCCAAAACTGATCATCTCGCAATATCTCAACAATCCCAAACTTAAAAATCATGATTTTAATATCAAAATTCATTAATTTAAAATACGAATCAGGTTCTATATTCAAAACATGAATTTTAATCCATCATTTTCCTGATTTTACACATTTTTACTGTAATTTCTTTATTTCCAATAAATCTACTTGTTAATTATACTTAGGAATATTTTTAAAAATAATCAGGTTAATACTAACATATTTCTTTTAGAGAACAAATCCTAAAAGAGACTAAGGGATGAGAATTTGAATTTTGAATAAGTTTTGTAGCCTATAAACTAAGAACAGAGCATATATACCTGTACACAAACATGCACCCAATTTTCTACATATACACACACACACATGCAGGCATATTTACATCTATACAAACATTTTTCATAATATTGTTTTAAGTATATATCATCTGTAAATCAAGATATAACAGATTCGAGGTTTTGAGGGGTAGTCTACTCACCTGTATTTGATAAATAGAGAACTTATTTTGAAAATCTGGAACTACACTTGATTGTTGACTTGAATCTACTTTAAGTTTGAGTTTGAACTTTGAATTTGCTTTGCTTTAGCTCAGTTGAAAAGAAACTAGAAGTTGTTAATGTCTGATTTGCAACGTATCTAGTTGAATTTGCTTGTTGGATTTAGAGTTTGAATTTGTAGAAGTTTGATTAAGTTTTTGATTTTATTCTCTGCTTTTATTTCCTGGTTTTGTTTTAGTTTCCAGGTTTGTTTTGCTAAAATTTTGGATTTGAAACATATAAATTTTTGAGTGTATGAAAGAAAATGAAAGTAGGAGTGGAGAGATATGTATATATAACTTTGTTCTTCATTTCAATCATTAATTTAAAAATAAAAGAGCTAACAACACTTGTCAAATTTTATACTACATGTTTTACACTTGTTTGTTATATATATTACAAAGGCTACAAATGTTTAATGTATGTTTCAATCTTTTACACTTGTTAATTTTCGTGAATTTAATATTTTTAATATGTTTCATAATTTTATATTATATTTACTATTTAGTTATATATATATATATATATATATATCTGTTTTATATTTTCATATATACAAACCATATTTATATCATATATAAATTTAAAAGAAAGTATTTAAACCTTTTATTAAATCTTTTTCAACTAAAGCTATTATATCTACTATTAAAAAATGTTTATCTTTAGAGTTTTTAAATATAGAATTTAACTTTAAATTACATCTTTTTCAATTTTAATAAACACATCTCCCTTATTTTTTACAGTTTCATAACTTTAAAGAAAATGATTTAAAATCTAATCATACAAAATCATATATATTTATACATATATATTAGAAAACATATTTCATTAATTTTTAAAATATAGAGTTTTTAAATCCAATTTATTTTTTAAGATATTTATTTTTGAATTTCAAAATCAAAATTCTATTTCCAATCCATATATATATATATATATATATATAAACAAACACTTATCCTTTTGTTTTAGAAATATTTCAATAATTCACAATTTAATTCCAAAATTCATATTAATTACTAAATTAAATTTGGCTAAAAAAAGAGGATCGTTACAAAAAGATTTATAGCTGTCCAGCTTGATTTATAAGATACTCATAGTTGTATTTAAAATTTCCACTGTAAAGATATATATATATATATATATATATATATATATATATATTGTAATAATATATGTTATTCCATTTGTACAATTCTGTTCTATCTTTATATTCTTTTACTCCATGATAACCTGCCTCCCCAGCACTTGGATTTGCGGCACGTGAATACCGAGGATGTACTAGTACCAATTTTCGAGAGTCGAGGAGGTGGGTCGTCGCATTTTGTATCAGAGCTTAGCTTGAGCGAACACTTGAGCCTAATAGGGGAAAAGTCTCATCGGAGATAGCATTAGTAATACCCTAGGATGAGTAGCTCATTAGAGATAGGGTAAGTGACACCCTAGAATGACTTGAGAGTATTATATACGAGTATGTAATTGTCAATAATATATAAAAATGATTTTTGTTTTGGAAAAATTGGTAAATGAAATAATTTTACCACAGTTTATATTTTTGATATAAAAGAATATAGTTCAAATGATAAAGGTTTTATATAATGATTAGTTGTTTGATTTTAAAATGGTTTTGTAAAGGATAAATTTGGAAGGTATGTTTTGTAAAAAGGATCTTGAGAATTTAAATTCTAGTGTTTAATTTTTTTCTAGCAATGTTTAAAGAAATTGGAGAAAAGCCATTTCATATAAAATAATTAAACATTTTATATATATTAGTTATGGAAATTAAACATCTAATATAAAGTGAAATATAAGTTTATAGAAATTACAAATACGGAATCTTTTGGATAAAAGATATAAAAAGTAAAATTTTAAAGTAAAAGATCTTGTTAATGATTTATGAATATACATACAACATTTGAGATAAGTGTATGAATAGTTTTTGAAGTATTGAGAGAGTACAAACGAATAGTATAAATTCATAAATGAGGTTGTATCAGATAAAAGAAGTTTTGCTGGTAAAAGTTATTTTAATTAATAAGAGATTAATTAAACAAAAAAGGATTAGAAGTTGCTTATGTGAATTGATCGTGCTTTGTGTGACTTGATCTTGATTTGTATGTTTATTCATTTATGGAAAACATTTAGCCGTATACTTAGCACTAAAAGCTGACGAAGTAGGCTTGTCTATCTGTGGGATTAAGACCAATGTTCATGTAGAGATACAAGAAATAGAGCTCTAACCGACTGACTTCACTCTTGATCAAGGAATAGTGTAAGGTGAAAGTATCGAAAATGTGATAAGTATACGAGAAATGGTTTCTGTAACGACCCAGAAATTAATCACTATTTAAATGAATATTTAATTATATTTTTAATTATTTATAAATGGATTTTTAGTAACAAACAAAACTATTTTTAAAAATAACTAATGATAATCAAATCGTTTGTTTACCAATATATATAGTTTATAGAGAAATAGTAAATGTGACCGGAAATCATTTTTTGAAATATCGATTTTTCATTTGTTAAAAGTCATTCAAATGGTTATAACACTATGTTAAACATACACGCACACAATATAAACTAAGTTAACATGGTGTGCATATGTTTATATAGGCATGTGCATGCTTCTCCTTAAACATATAAATTAATATAAGATTATGTATCATATATATATATGTATATATATATATATATATAACATCCGAGTCAATCTGGAAAACCAGTATGAGAAAAAAACACCCATTTAAATTTTAATGTTTCAAAACCATTTGGAAAATAAAACTATCTCGTAAGACCAAGCAACATATAAACACGGACTGATTTTACCTTACGAAAACCAAACCATTTCATATGAAATTCTCTAATATAATAATAATGTCTAAGATACAAATACTTGTTAATCATAGCCGAAATTGTTATATTAATTATATTATAGCTTAATAGGCATACAACAAAAACCATAAAGGCACGAATTGAAGAATGGATTCAATATAATGACTATGCTACTAGGGTACCTCCTATCACAGTGCATCTCTGGATAAAATAACATAAAGGACCTCGCTAGGATCCCCTGCCAACACAAGATGGGACTACCACTTGAATAGTAATACTAAATATGATCACTCCTCTGTTAATGGGCCTGGAATCATACAAAAATGAGTGATAAGACCGAATCTAGATAGAGATGACCGTATCCTAATTAGGAGACACCTACTTAGCCTTGCTACATCTTCTTTATCATAGTCATTTCCATTGTTGATGCTTGAGGCTACGTTTTACCTTTTATATAGCACATCCCATTTAGAATGTTAATACTCCACTTCAGGCATCAATGCAATGCCAACATTCATCCAAGGAAATTAATTCTATGACTGAAAGAAACTAAAGGCACCACTTCTATACATTTGTTTTTGAAAAACAAATCTTAATTTTAAATTTCTAAATATGATTTGATATAGAAATGATATGAATATATATATATATATATATATATATATATATATATATATATATATTATTTTAGATGATTTGAAATGAACCCGGTGTTTAGTTCTTAAGTTTCTATAATTAGGGATTTCTATTATTGTAATGAAATGAAATCTTAACTATTTTAATAAAAAATGAAAATAATAAATCAGACGCTAAGCGATTAATGAAATATATAAGAAATAAAAAATTTGTAACTTGTAAATCAAAAGATATCAAAATTTAGAAGATGTAATTATTGAACATTTTGTTTACTAAAATGAATAAGATAAACTTGTGTAGCATTCAATTACATTCTTAAAACATATATAAATTACCTGAAATGTTTAAAAGTTATAATGTCAAATGGGAATATGTAATAGAATATTATACAAGTAAAACTTAAGTAATGAAAGTGTTCAAATGGAATTATTTCTATTAATAAGAATTTGACATATAAGAAATGTTATAAACATAATTTAATGTTTTGAAATGCTAATAATTATATTTAATAGTAAAAAGTGTATATTATCTAAGAAATGTTTACAAACTTAAGAAATGACTGAAACGATTTACTGATGAATATTTATATTGAAATGGATATCAAGGATTATAAGTAAATAATAAGGTGAAATAAACTACAATAAAATATATGTAATACTTAAATAATGAATTCCTCGATTATTTCAAATATTGAATAAAAAATAATTTATGCAAGTAAATGAATGTGAATTTAATTGAAAATAAACTTTTATAATATTTTAAGAATTGATCTATTGATGTCCTACATAATTGAATGGAAAATAACATATGTAGGTAAATGAATGTAAATTAATGGAAAATGAAATTGTATGAATGAAAATAAATAAGGGGAAAAAACTGATTGAATAAACATAAATAATATATAAGTTCGGGATTGTTTGGCTAATGGGAAGTTTGGGAGAGGGTACTCCAAATTATTTATGGATGTATGAATAATCTATTTGTTTATTATCTAAGGCTGTTGAGCGTAGGATACACTTAATAATCTATTAATTTATAATATTTTAAGAATAGCTTATAACACATTAAGTACAACAACACAGCAGAAGAGAATGAATATATCGTTGAAACACAATAGTTGATACAACATATTGATACAATTGATATCAACATCAGAGACAAGATACAATGGCGAAAAAATAATAGCACTAGAAGAAGAGATAACATCTTCAATGCTAATCTTCAAGAGAGGAGGAAAGAAAGAATCAAACACTGCGACATCATTGCTCCAAAGTTCTAAAGACTTTCATATCCAAACCAAAGCTCGAACCACCATCACATTGCATTAAGCAAGGTCAGATCCCGAATGTTGAAGAGAAGCACAAAGCGATAGCCAAATCTAAAGACTGAAGAAGATTTCCTAGTGCTACCAAAAATCAGAGACTTCAAAAGATATCGAATCTACATCTATTATCTAACTATTTGAAAAAACTAAGTCTAGACTGCCCGTATGGAAAATTGTGGGAACCCAGAGTTTAGAAAGGGAACAATAAACTCCATGTCAGTCATGGGACTGGTGTGAGAAAACAAAAACAGTTTTGAACAAAAACAAACAACAAAAGAAATTTAAGATTGAAATCCATAATGCTTTTTTGGAAAATGAAACTACCATAAGGCCTCCCACACACACAATGCAAGCACATAATTGGAGGAGATTTCCCCTTATGATAGTCAAACATGCTTGATACACGAAATCCTTTTTGATAATATTATTATTAGTGCATAGTGCAAAAAACATTTGCAAGTATAATATTAATCTTAGCTAGCATACGTACCATTATAGTATGCCTACTATAGCTACCATGTTAGATGGCAGGTTCTACAACTAAAACCGTACAAGGCACGTACTGATGATTAGATTTCCAACAAATGGTCAGGCTAGGGAACTTCCTGGGTCACATGGGTACGCCTCTGGAGGGATACCCTAAGAACCTAATCGGATCTCTGCCAACACAAGGCCGGATTACCTCTGTAACTAGGTAACTACTACATGAGTATGCCATCCCCTGGTCGTAACCAACCTTTATCCGCAGGCTCTCAACCACAAAGCAACAACCACAAAGTAATAAATTTGCAGCAACCACATAGGTTAAATATCTAGGCTCCATAGCATGATACCATCTCTATCCAGAAGGAAAAGTACGTACCCTCAGGGGGCGCTACCCCCAAATAACCTTGCCGCATCATTCCTGTTTCGACCATTCCGGGTTGTGAGGTCTGATGAGGTCACGTCCACAAAGCTACGCTTTACACAAAAGCCATTCTTCGATCAACAAATGATCAAAAACACTTCGTATGCCACATTACCAAATTAAGAACGTATCACTAGTAACCATCAACTACATAATCTCTGAGTTCGTACGTCTCAGAGAAGGGTGTTAAGCTAAGAGAATAAATTCTCCACCACCAAACAGAAATGTATTTGATAGAACCAGCTTTACATCTCAAAGTGTAACATCAAACATACATCCATACACGGATTCGAACAGAACCGAAGGAACTTCATAAAGAAGCCCTTGCAATGCATGTGTTCACAATCCCGATCGAACTCCCCATCACATATGGAGATCTCTATACCGGCACGACTCAGTGTAGAGACATTCAACGGGTTATCCTTTCGTTCTCGAAAATACCCGGTCTTCACCACCGGTCATCAAATGCTATCCATATTGTCCTATCATTATTCGAAATGGGATATATGACACAAAGTCCTCTCCCGACTAAATCGAATAATGAGCGTAATATTTAAAAACATATGGATATTGGGATCTCAGTTAAGTCACAACTTATTACCCAAGCCTTTCTTCAAATGGTTTTAAAAAATTACCATTTTCAAATCTTGAAACAAAAAGATTCACTTCACAAAGTTCAACAATCTTTCATAAAGAGTCATTCATAGCTTTCAAAATTATTTACAATTCAAATCTTTTATACAAAAGATACACCGTTAAGATCCTCTTATTTTGGAAACAAAGTTCACTAATCTTTAGTAAAGATTCATTTGTAGCTTTCAAAACAATTCCGCTTCAAATTTGAAACCTCTTTCAACAAAAACTGGAAAACCTTCCTTTATTTGAAAGCCATTATCAATTTAAAATAAAAGTTTTCGTTTCGGAAAAATCCGATCAAATATGCACAAGTTATATCCTTTAAAGTATAACTTGGGTAAAATTTAAATTCCCAGAACAATACTTTCAAAATACTTCAAGGATGGTTTAAAACCATATATATACATTATATAACTTGTATAAACCTTTCAAAAAAAATTCCCAAAACAATTTCAAAATTTAAACAAGATATATTATATTCAAACTAGATTTCAATTTCAAATTTCCTTTACAAAAGCTTTTCATATTCAACCCAATTCCATTTCCAAAACCATTTGGATTCAAAATTCTATCTTTAAAACCATTTCATAATATCAAATTCAAATATCTGTGACTTAACCGATTTCTTCATGCAATCCATATTTGTGTATGTGTGTGATGTAGTCTAGGGGTTTTACACACAACAATACCATATCATCAATCATTACAATCTAAGCACGACAATATCGATAAGCAGTATAATCCTGTAACGCTTATCTTTCATTCACAGATTCCTAGATAAGTAATATAGATTCATCACAGATAAATAAATTACAATTCATCACAGCTCAAATCAAAACAATTCATATCACCAAATATCACACATTAGGGATATCAAACAATTTAAAATTCAATAGAATCCAAACATCCATAAGTAAGATCAATTAATTATCTGATTAATTACTTATGAATAAACTACTAATCCTGGTTAATTAATTACAAACCTTAATCATTAATTAATCTTTAATCATTTATTAATTAACTTTTAATAATAAAATAATCAACCTTTAATTATTAATTAATAAACCTTAATTAATATATAAATCAACCTTTAATCACTAAATAATTAACCTTTAATTATTTAATTATCCTTTAATTAATTATCTTTAATTAATTACATTAATTAATTCTTAATTAATTACCATTTTATTAATATTAATTAACCCTTAATTAATTACCACTTAATTAATTATCCTTAATTAATTTCAATAAGTGATTATCCTTAATCACTTGATAAATCAACTTTAATCATTAATTAATTGCTTTTAATTAAGTAATTATCCTTAAGTAATTAATTACCTTTAATTACTTTCATTAATTAATCTTCATTAATTAATTATCCTTTATTGTAATTATACAAAGTAATTATACCTTAATTTCATTAAGTAATAATCCTTTATTATTTACACTAAATGGTTAACCTTAACCAACTTCATTAAGTAATTACTCCTTAAATTAATTAAAATTTTAATTAATCAAAGATAAACCTTTTTATCTTAATAAATTACCCAATGACATCCTTTAAATTTTAATAAATTTGAAATAAAATTTTGTTTTACAAAATCACTTAAGAACTTTCATTAATTAGAGTCCAATTACACTTGTCTTAATTAATCACTTAACTACATCATTTAAATCTCAGTCGAATGCTTGAAATTTGATTATTATTAACATACAAAATCTTTTGAAATCTTCTTAATTAATACAACATTCTTAATATCATTATTGAAATCAAAACAAATTTTAAAAACCTTTAACTTTAAAATTTAATCTTTAAACTTGTTTGTTTAAATAAATTTTTACTTTGGGAAACTTGTACATTTTTAAACTTGATCATGCTTTCTTAAAAATAAAAATCTAGTTATTAGCACAAACCACAAATCTGAGCCCATACTCGAAACCCTCGAGTCAAACTTGAAGTGAACCCGAGCACTCCTTTGAGTCACCCTTTTTTTTCTTAAAATTATTAAACTTGTTTCTGTTAAAACTTTCTTTTCTTTTCTATTGTTACATGCTGCAAACGACCCAGAACATACACGAGACAACTCCATATTTTCTCGAGTTTCTTCCCGAGCTTCCCACTTCTTCTCTCCTTTATCCAATTCCACCGATACAACTGACACCGGTGCACGTACACCATCGCCTCGATCGCCTCTAGTCGATGCTGCAACCTTCAACGAATCATCACAAAGCATAGATCAAGATAAAATATTGGGTTTAAAATGGAGTTTACTCACATGATTTGTTGAGACAGAGAAGAACAGAGAAGCAAAGGTTTTGTTTTTCTTTTTGATTTGGAATTAAAGCATTTGATCTGTAATCTTTTCTTGCTTCTGAAAGCTTAAACTGGAATTGATTTTGAACTTGTTATTTTGATCTATGCTTTATGTTTGCCTGATCTGGAACAACACTTGAATTTACTGCATGCTTTAGGTTTGAATTTGAACCTGACTTTGTTTTCTTGAATCATGATGAAACTGAAGCTTGATGATGTTGAATAAAGTGCTTCAGGTTGAGATGCTTCTTGATCTAGTTTTTTATTTAGCTTTTGTTTTGAATTCCAGGTTTATAGATTCTATTTTTCTGGATTTTAATCTCCAAGGTTTTTATTTCTCCTTTACAGGTTTTTTTTTTGAATTTTGTTTTCAGGCTTGATTTGTTTTCTGGCTTTGATTTCTTAGCAAATGAAGATGAGATATCTTAAGCCTTGTTTCTTTTTAAGTCATGTGTTTATATTTTCTAATTCTAAAACAAACCTATTTGCCACTTGTTTAATTTCTTGTAAATTAAAGGAACATTTGTTCACATTCATTTATCTTACTTACACTTGTTAAAAATACCTAAATTATGTTTTAGCCCTTGTTTAATAAATTATGTTTTAAACCTTTTTCTTTTTATAAATTACTTAATTTTTTATATTTACATATGTTTATATTTACAACTTTATAAGAAAATGAGTTTGAAATCTAATTATACTAAATAAATAAACACATATATGGAATATAAATATATATAAGTCTTTAAAATATAAATTTAACTTTAAACAACTTTTTAAAATTATTTATATCAACTTAAATATTTAACTTTCAAGTATCTTTTGAAAATTTACTATATTGAATTCCATTATAACTTTCAAAATATATACTATGTCTCTTAAAATTAGAAAACAAATTTCTATAAAATTATATAGTTTTCAAGTCCAATTTAATTTCAATATATTTATATTTTACATTTCAAATTATAATTTATTTATAAAGTGAAAACAAACACATATGTTTATTGAATTTTGGAAAAATTCAAATTAATTCACAATTTAAACCCAAAAATTTATATAAATTACCAATTTAAATTTAACTCAAAAATCAAGATCGTTACAAAACTTATAAAATGAAAATAAGAAATTAGACGCTAAGCGATTAATGAAATATATAAGAATTAGAAAATTTGTAAGATATGAAAATTTAAAAGATGTAATTCTTGAACATTTTGTGAACTAAAATGAATAAGATAAACTTGTGTAGCACTCAATTACATTCTTAAAACATATATAACTTACCGCAAATGTTTAAAAGTTGTAATGTCAAATAGGAATATGTGCTAGAATATTATACAAGTAAAACTTAAGTAATGAAAGTGTCCAAATGGAATTATTTCTATTAATAAGAATTTTGATGTACAAGAAATGTTATAAACATAAGTTAATGTTTTGAAATGCAAATAATTATATTAAATATTAAAAAGTGTATATTATCTAAGAAATGTTTATAAACTTAAGAAATGACTGATATGATTTACTGATGAATATTTATATTAAATGGATATCGATGATTATAAGTAAATAATAAATGTGAAATAAACTGCAATAAAATATATGTAATACTTAAATAATGAATTCATCGATTATTTCAAATATTGAATCAAAAATAATTTATGTAAGTAAACGAATGTGAATTTAATTGCAGGGAAGCTTTTATAATGTTTTAAGAATTGATCTATTTATGTTCTACATAATTGAATGGAAAATAGCATATGTAGGTAAATGAATGTAAATTAATGGAAAATGACATTGTATGAATGAAAATAAATAAGGGGAAAAAACTGATTGAATAAACTTAAATAATATGTAAGTTTTGGATTGTTTGGCTAATGGGAAGTTTGGAGAGGATACTTCAAATTATTTATGGATGTATGAATAATCTACTAATTTATTATCTAAGGCTGTTGAGTGTAGGATACACTTGATAGTTTATTCATCACCCTTGAATGATAGGAAGTTCTAAACCGGAACAAACCATTATTTTTGGTTGCTATGGATGTGTGATGGATTCGTTTATTGCATATGATGGTCGTGTTGTTTTGTTTGCAAATGACTGTTGTAATGTTGTGTTGCTTGTGCTATTAAGTTGAAACAACTAAGATATTTATCTTGTACATAATTCTCACTATTTTGGGTTATATAAGTGAACTACAGGTTTATGAAAGTAATAGCTAATGCTTTTGGTTTTATAAATAAAGTTGCTTGCCCGACAAATAGGTACGTTTTCGGATTACGGTTTTATAGCGATATTTTATTTTTTTCCTGTGGTTTGAGATGTTTTGGTTTTAAAATATGATATATATATATATATATATATATATATATATATATTGTAATTAGTGATATTATTATTTTTTTCCAGACCTATCCGTACAAAGGAGACTCTGCCGAATTTTTTTATGAATTTAAGATTTAGAAATTTTTAGTGAAAGTGAAAACATTTTCAAACTTTTATTAGACTTAAAGATGAAGATCTAATTGTTTATAAATTGATATTTTATTCAAAATACTTAATTATGTAAGTTTAAAGTGTTATAAATTGATTATCTGAATAAAAATATATTAGTTTCTTAATTCCTTCTTTTCCTTTTCGAGGGCGAAAATTTTTGAGTGGGGGAGAGTGTAATGACCTGTATTTTTTTATAATTAGAGATATTAAATTAAATAAGATTTTAGTATTTAATATGGTGAGAAATTAAAAGGTTACAATTTACTAAAGAAAAAATAACCAGAATATGATTAATAATGTTGTTGAATGTTATTGACAATTATTTTAATGTAATTTCAATCAATTGAAATAATTGTAAAGTTAATTTGGTTATAATTGTAAATAAGGAAATAAATTAAATGTTGGATTTGATGTCGAAATTATATGTAATTAATTGAAATTGGATACTATAGAATATGTGATGTGGTAAGTAGTTATAATCTTTGTTTGTAAATAGTAAATTTATGAAGATGATTAAATTACTTAAAATTAATAATTGTTTATTGATTATCTCATTATTTAATATGTTGAAATAATTTGAAAATTAATAAAATAATGTAATTGAATATTATTGCAGTTAGTATGGTAAAAGATGATAACTGGAGAATAAGAGTGCAATAAAATGTTAACTAGTGTTAATTATATTCATAGGATATTATTGATTAAATAAGAAGAATGTAAATCAAAATAAATGAATTTATTGGAAATTAAATTATAATTAATGAATTTATTACTATTGCAATAGAACTTGAAATTTGTGTAATATTTAAATATTGGATTAGCATGGAATTTTTTTAAAAGATTATATATTCTATGTAATCAAGAATGATGAAAATTGTAAATTATTAAAGTTGAATTAAAAAGTGATTAAACCAGTTTAATAATAATTTAATTAATTAACGTATAAAAAATTTCATTTTTGCCACTATCTCGGATTTCGATGAAACTGGTTCATTAGATCCGTGACAGTGAATTATTATAGGATTTCAAGTTTCGTAGCGATTGGACTTATCATTTAACCGTGCCAGCTCAAAACGCATGGAAATCAATTTAATGAATTCAATTAAAATAATCAGATTTTGAAAGCTAACTTCTATATATAATGTAATTTGGGTTTGAAACTAGTTCCATTGAGTTTGTAAATATCAAAAACATCTATTTTTGATATATGGGATAACCTAATTTCGTTTCAAAAATGAAACAGGCTTTTTGGGTCATCGTTATCGTTTTGAACCAATTCAATATGTCCATTCATTTCTTATCTATCTTTGTCCATATAAATAGTTTTTCTAACCCTGACAGCCTTTTTATTCCTTATTCCTGTATGTTCAATTCTATCTATCTGTTCCTTTCCTCTTTCTCAATTGTAGGACATCAAAACCCTAAAATTCAATTTCAAAATCAATTTTGAAAATCCAAACTCATCAAACTATAGCAAATTATATATCCTTGGAAAGCTCTTGATTGGCACAATCTACCATAGTAATTCGTTTTTTGAATTGATGCCTCTTGGCGATAAATTGATGGTTTATTCTCGGTCGTTCATTCTAGGGTTTCGATTTCAGAGGTGGATCGTCGTCGATGGGTCGATCAAAGGTTGCTGGCACGTAGAGGGAGTTGAGACAAGTGCATCCTTAAGGTTGCTTTGTGTCAAAGGTCATTGGATTCGCTGCGATCGGGGGAAATATAGGGTGGCGGCGAAGGTAGTTCTAGGGGTCATGGTGGTCATTAGCGGATTGGATGGGGGCGGCCGGAGGCGAGCTTCTCAGGTGTGACGTTAGATCGAGGCAAAGGTCCTCCAGGCGACGAGCAGTAATAGGGTTTCACGGTGGCTACGTGCTTTCGTTGAAGCAGTTCACGTGGTTTAAGGTTTCTCGACGGAGACAGTGGTACGTGGTATAATTTTATTATTATTTATTTTAATTTAAATTTTAAAATTCATGTTCTAATGTGAATAACTTTTACATATGAGCTCAAATTCACAAGCGGTTTTCTCCGTTGCTATCGTATCGAAATTCCTGACATTATGGACATAGTTTGGCTACATTCTGAGATTGTTAGGTTTTTGATCCTAATTTGGATTTTAAATCGATTTGAAATCAAAGGTGAGTGTTTTAACCCACCCACGAATGCTATCGTATGTTAGTTAAATTAAATTTATGATGTGATTAGAGATTGGTTGATTACTGTTTAGTATTTTAAAACATCATTTAAATTTAATTTGAGTTTATTTGAACTTAATTGCCATTTAAATTAATATTGAATTTAAATTTCCAGTTAAATACCTGATAATGATTGCCAACATATTCGTTGTGATTTATTGGTTGATTTGAACGATTGTGATGGATGTTTAATTATTGATATTTGGATGAGTGGATATTATATTTATTTTATATGTTGTTATCACACTGCAAGTTCCTTTAGTTATTGTTAGTAAAATCATTATGGGTTAAAATGATACATACCCGAATGGTCTTATAGATTAGGGAAAAATTGTTATGGGTTGAAATGATAAACTCGAGCAATTTATGGATTTTGAAGTTTACTTGGGATTACAGGTTGAAATGATATATACTCGTAAATTTAAATTATTGCGGTTTGAAATGATATATATCCATATCACTTGACCATAGAGTAGAAAATTATATACGAACAAAGGATTGGTTAAATTAAATGATTTTAAATCCTTAATTTTGAATCCAATTTAATGATATTGTGAAATAAAATTAGATTATATGAACTGAATTATTTTTAAATCCAAGTTTTTAAATTTTGAAGTTGAAATTGGTTTAAATAAATTATTTTAAAGATATAAATTGAAATCTTAAAGTTGAATGTTGAAATATAAATGAAATTTATCAAAATCGAGTTATTGTAAACATTTGAATATTTGAACTTTGAAAACTATTGAATTTGAAGTGGTTTAAATTTGTAGTTCAAACATGGATTTGAAATCAATATAAATTGAAATGGTTTTTCATGAGAATTTGAATTGTAACCTTTAGCCTTTTGAATTGAAATCGTTGAATTGAGATTGATTTAAAGTGAATTTTGGAACTAAAGTTGATTTGAATTGATTTGTGAAATTGAAAGAAACAATTCTAATTTGAAACTAATTTCGATATAAACACTTTTAATATACAAATTCTTTTAACATATAAACTATTTTCTTACATAAACCAATTTAATATAGTAATAATTTTTAATACATTAACTATTTGAATACATAACCTATTTAATATATAAACTATGTCTAATATATAAAATATTTAATTCTACAAGCTATTTTTAAATTATAAAACTATTTTATTACAAATTATTTTAAATTATAAACAACTTCTAATATATATATTTTTAATATATAACTTATTGTAATATATAAAATATTTCTAATATATAACTATTTTAATCTATAACCTATTTTTAAAATATAACCAATTTTTAATGTATAGTTAGCCCAATATATAAACTACTTTCAATATTCAAACTATTTAAAGTTGAAACTGTTATGATTTAGATTTAATAGATTTAATGCAATATTTTGATATAAGGATTTGACCTGTTTTGTGGTTATGATTCGAAAGTGAATATGATTTCGAAAGTGATACGATTTTGAGGTGAATATGATATTTTGATGTCAATTATGAATCGGTTTTGGAAGTGTAAAAGAACTAACCTGTGTGAAATAAGTGTTTGGTTGTTAAAGTAACCGGGATCGAATATTGTCATACTCTTTACCAATACCGAAAACCACTTCAACAACTGTGCATGTGGTGGAGAATCCAAAATGAAGTAGGATGTTTTGGCGAATGCTATTGTATGAGGTATGAACGTAGCCCTGACCCCCTCGGGTCAGCTTGATATGACTAAAACATGAGCTATATCTGAGACAAGTGGGTTCGCACCCTCTATCGGACATGCTTCTTCAATACTATATTTATTACTTTGTGATTGCTTTGGTGGCCACCCCTTGATTTGATTATTGAAGTGTGTTTCGAGGTAGGCGGTAGTAGCTGTTATGCGTTACCACCGATCCAGTTCTGCAAACGATAGAATCCTACCTTAGCATTGCCTCGCGTGCCCTGTCATATGCCTTATCGCGCCCACTGCGAGTTTGGTATGTGTTGTACCTATGGAGTGCTCCCTGGTAGCGCACCGTTTACGATGGTGTTTACAGTATTGTATACACTATGGCATTTATATAAAAATGTGTTAAGGGAAACATGGGTAAAGCCTTAACACTATTTCAATATTTTACTTTACCGTAGACATATTATAATAGTGTATTCTACTACATACAGATAGTTTAACTGATCCTTAGGAGATGGAATTCCGAACATCTCTTAAGTTATTGCATGCATGTTAGACATTGGATATGAGATGTAAAATCCTATAAACATCTCTAAAGCTGTTACACTCATATTTATCTATTTTGATTTAAATTACATGAGTTTTTTTTAGTTCTGACTCGAGTGTTTTGTCTTTTCATTATGCTCGGCTCAGCCTGAGCATTTCAGTGCTGAAGATTATCTTTCTAGAGGACGAAGATGAAGATTTAGTATACTATTACTATATATTATATTTATTCCACTACATCATGTTGTTCCGCTGTATTATTTATTTATTCCTGGTGTATGTTTAACTCTGATCTAAATTGTAAAAGTGTAATCAAATGTTATTTGTAAAACAGCTTCATGAACTGTTTATTTGACTATTATATTTTATCATTTCGCTGTGAGATTCTATTTTTTTCTTTCTTTTAGCTTATTTTTCTTATTTACCCCCAATAACAATCCTCCCTTTTGAATGGTTTGAATTGACATGTATGGTTTATTTTCAATTTAAATCATCCAAAAAGGTGGATCGTTGACCAGTTGAGTGGAGCTAGAGTGTTTCCCCAGTTGGATTTAGCAATAAGTTTCCATCAGTTGAGAGTGGCAGAGGAAAGTATTCCTTTGACTGCATTTTGGACTAGTTGTAGTTCATATGAGTGGTTGATGATGCCATTTGGATTGAAGAATGCACCTGCTTTCTTCGTAGATTTGATGAACCGAGTTCCAAGAATACTTGGATAGGTTCGTACTAGTGTTAATTGATGACATTCTAGTATACTCTAAGGATAAGAGAGAGCATGAAGTTCATCTTAGAGTGGTGCTTGAGACGCTGAGGCAGAATCAGCTAAAGGCAAAGTTTACCAAATGTCATTTCTGCAAGAAAGAAGTAAAGTTTCTTGGTCACATGGTTTTAGAGAAAGCATTGTTAGTCGATCCAGATAAGATCGAAGCTGCGAATAATTGGAAGAGACTAGAGACAGTGACTGAGATCATGAATTTTTCTTGGACTTGCTGGCTAATACTAGAGATTAATTAAGGATTTCTCATGGATAGCAGCACCTTTAATTAAGCTTACTAGGAAGGAAGTGAAGTTTGTTTGGTCCGACGAATGTGAGGAAGCATTCCTTAAGTTAAAGCATTTGTTGGCTAACGCACCAATATTAGTAGTTCCAGATGGAAACTAAAGATTGGTGGTGTATAGTGATGTATGTGGAACTGGATTAGGAGCGGTGTTGATGTAGAGTGGTAAAGTCATTTCCTTCGCATATAGGCAGCTTAGATCGCATAAAGTTAGATATCCTACTCATGATTTGGAGTTGGCAGCAATGATCTTCGCATTGAAGATTTGGAGACATTATCTCTTAGGGGAGAGATTTGAATTATATAGCAATCATAAGTATTTACAGTATTTATTCCATTAGAAGGAGTTGAATATGAGACAGCAGAGGTGGTTGGAGTTTTTGGCTGCATATGAGTTTGGTATAGAATATACACCAAGAAAAGATAATAAAGTGGATGATGCACTTAGCAGAAAACATCAAACGTGGTGTTGGCTTTGTTGGTGGAAAGGAAAGAATTAGAGGGTTTAGTAAGTTGCGATGTGCAGTTAAGATCGACTGCTGATTCTAGCCAAAGTACTGCTAGGTTGTCTTGTTTAGAAGTCGGGCCAATATTGATTGAAAAAATTGCATCTAAGAAGAAGGAGGATCCAATATTAGCTAAGAGGATTAGAATACTTTAGGTTGCAACAAAAATCGATGATTTAAAGGATTTTAGCCTTGACCAAAGAGGATGGCAAAAAAGGAAGGGACGTTGTGTGTTCCAAATATAGAAGGCTTAAGGAAAGAAGTTCTCAGAGAATGTCATCGATCCAAGTTTACGATTCATCCCGGAGGATCCAAGATGTATCACGATATGAAAAGGAGCTTCTATTGGGAAGGCATGAAGAGGGATGTTGGCTTGTGGGTTAAACAATGTGTAAATTGTCAAAAAGTGAAAGTTAAACATAAGAAACCAAGTAGGTTACTATAGCCTTTAGAGATTTCAGTTTGGAAAAGAGATTCGATATACATGGATTTTATACACGGGTTACCAAGGTCAATTAGAGGTAATGAAATTATATCCGATTAAGATATTGGTAGTCAGTCATAAGGTTCCTAGTTAGCTCATGAAAACTAGGATAAGAGACAAGTTATTGGAGTTACCAATAGGTTCTTAGTGATCCCATGAAAACTATGCAATTGGACAGATAGTCATTAACATTTAACAGGTTAATAGTAATCCTAGAAACTATAATTTAAGATAGATAGTCAGAATGAGTAGGGATAGGTAATCCAAAATTGATTTTATTATTTTTCATATCATCACAATGTTTTGAAATACTATGTTTTAACCATTATGGATGCAGGATCAAAGTATATGGTTTTATAAATGTTTTAGGACACTAGTGTGGGGGAAATCTGTTCCGCTAAGCAGCATGGTCTCACTAGACATCCAAATGGTTTGAGATGGTAAATTATTATTTATATAAGGCTTTATGTCTGACTCAAAGTTTTTGTTTTCCCCTTAAAATCTTATGTACTCAATTGATTTTGAGTAGGTTGAGAGTTAAGGTTTTCAGGTGTTCTTTTAGACGAATAAAGCTTCCCAGGACGTGTAGGAGGCAACTTGTTATTAGAGCTCTTTTACTTCCACTGTATGCTTTATTTGTAAAGGCAAATTGCTTTCTTGTCTACTTATATACTCTGATCTGCCAAGTGGCATCTTCATATGTCGCCCTTGGCGTATTTTGTAATAATTATATGTTATTTAAAGGTGGTCTACGAATTGAGATTATATTAAATTTGGAATATTTTGAAATGGAATGTGGAATTTTTTTTGCTTTTTAATTTTTTTTGCTTTTTAATTTTTTTCCATATTCTTGTGTTTCTGTGTATCAATGTATCTAATATCGCCATGTTTGGTCATCGAAGATTAAGAACTATGGATGACTGTAGCATCTGTAGCCGTTAGTTTTGGGCCTCCAAGTAGGGGGATGTTACAAAGATTTAAATAAATGACTTGGAATTATTTTAATTTCCATGGACCCTTTTACTTAAAATTAATTGTTTTGGATTTACAGTAAACAATGTCTTAAATAACATTATTTTTGGCCCATTTTAAAAGTTATAATGTGGATATCTTTGTTAAGATTTAAATAAATGTTTGGAGATATTTCCCTAAGTAAATATGAAATGATTTGTAATTACTCAAAGTAAAAAGGTATTAAAGTGACCAAATGATTTAATAAAAGAGGTTTAATGATTCTGTATATAATGGAAAGAAATATTTTAATGATATATATATCCGTAGAAGATATTTTTTGATAAAAAGAAAGTAATTAATAAAATGATAAGCATCTATTTAAATAATATCTTTTTATCGATGATTGGTTCGAAGGAACTAGGATTGGATTTGAGTCATTCTTATCCCAAGACCACTTCGAACATAATTACGTATTCGAAGTGAAGATATGGAATGATAATAAATGAAATGAAGGGTGCTTGTCACTGACCCTCGAAGAAAATTCCCTACATCATATATGTGTGGCATTTGTGTCTTCATTTGATCTTCGATGGAAGGGTTGCTTGCTACTAAACCTAGGGATGATTCCCGACAAGGTGTGGTAGGAGAGTTCCTTCGGTTTTTCACGTTTTGGACAAATTGTACGGACAAATGTCTGTCATTGCATTTCCAACATACACGTACATTGATTTTTTTTGAATGTACATCTATTTGGTAGTGTAGGAATTAACTCTCCTTTACTTAACACCCTTCTTTGAGACGTACGAGCTTAAAGGTTGTACATTTTTAGAAATCAATGGTGTGTGATGGAATTAGTCATGTGGCATTCAAAGTGAAAGTGTTATATGAAAGATAACCGTTACCACGGGCCTCATCATCCGAAAATGGCTTAAATAGTACATGCCATAAAGCTATGTGGTTCGCAACCATTAGGTTATGGTCATCACCATTCTAGATTACTCTATATATGTCGATTATGATTTATAAGCTAAGAGAGCTCTCGGATAGGTCGGTCATGAATGAGGTGATATCATATTCAGTTCTATCCACCACTAATTTAGGTCTGTGGGTAGGCCGATCTTGCCAAGTGCAGAGGTTTCAAAATTTGTTGATCCTCGGTACATCCCTCTAGAGATATACTGTACGGAAAGTAGTTCCTTACCTGCCATTGTATGGAAAACCATTCTCCGATAAGTGCCTCCGGTCTTGATTGTAGAACCCAGTATGTTGGAATTTAATAATGTAATAATTTTAGCTAGTACTATATAGGTTTACTTGAAAAATGGTTTTTTAAAGAATGTCACTAAAAATAATATGACCAGATTCTGAATAGTAAAGACTTTAGTTATAATAAGGTAAAAACTTGTTCTGCGTTGATATAAAGTAATTAAACGTTTTATATAAAGTTATATATATATGTATTAGGAGAAAAATTTATAAATGTGTATAAATAAAGTAATAGATGTATAAACAGTGTCTTACAAATATAAAAAATTAATTTGTAATTGATATTTTGTAAATGGATTTATAAATGTGATTTTATAAATAAATGAGATTTATAAAAGAGTAAAGTTCTAAATGGAATTTTATAAATAAAGAGAATTTATAAGAAGAAGTTTTATAAAATAGAAAGAAAATTTATAAACATAGTTTTATAAATATGGAAATGATTTATGTTGAGATTTAAGTATGGATTTCATAGAGAAAATAGATTCACATTTTAAAAGTTAAAATAATATTTTAAAGGAATGTTTGGAAAGTGATATTTTCCAAATGAAGGTTAATGACTTTAAAAAGTGATCTACAAATGCACTCAGTGACGAAAACATAGATTTCAACATTCACTGTTGTAAAAAATGTTTTAGGGAAAGTGAAAAAGGCATGGACTATAACAATGTTATTATAGTAAATGATTTCTGAAAAGGAGATGTTTTATATAATATATGAGATTTATTCATATCCTATATTTGACGTTAAGATTCGAAGTGGGTAATTTATAAGTTAAGAATGTTATCCATTCAAGGTCTGAGAGGTAATGATACCCCGACTTAATCAGCTTCATTGTTAACTAATAAACAGTTTGAGTTCGACATCGAGAATTAATATTAAGTATAATTAATCAGATCCCTATACATTTTTGGGTTGTCATAACGATGTTTTATGCAATATTCACTTTGATCGAATAAAATGTGTTTGCAAAATATGAAGCTTTCCTTAAAGATTTTTTTATAGAGGTATTTTCTAAGTGTTAAAATTGAAATAGTTTCTTTGGGAAAAAGATAGAAATTTTTGGTGAACAAATTTTTTGATAAAGTAATTATATATAAAGAAGCATCTTTATAACAATGTTTGAAATAAATGTTTTATGAAATGTTTTCATAAATATTTGGAAGGTTAATATTTACATATGAGGTACGTAAATCATTTCGTCGCACGATTTTGATCTAAAGTTCGAGTATAGAACTTTAATGTGTTTACACTGGTCCGGAAAAGGATTTATCACCCGTGTAACATCCCGCCTTTTCGCACGCTTTAAATTGACACACGTGCCAATTCAAACCATACGGAAGGGCGGATTATTGTGTGGGTAAATAAGAAAAAGCAGGGAATGAAAAAGAACAAAAATAGAATCTTACAGCGGAACGATAAAATATAATAATCAAATATACAATTTATAAAGCTGTTTTACAAATATTCGATTTTACTTGTATAAAATATCAGAGTTACACATACCAAAATATAATCAATACAATGCAGCGGAACAAATGAGATGCAGTGGACTAATAAAATATATAATAGCAGTAATAATTCTTCATCTTCGTCCTCCAGAAATAAGGCCTTCATAACCTAAAATGCTTAAACTGACCCGAGCGAATTGAAAAGACAAAACACTCGAGTCAGAACTAAAAGATCTTATGTAAGTTACATTAACAGAAATAAAGATGAGTGCAGTAACTCAAGAGATGCTCGGATTTACATCTCCTAAGGATCCTTTAAACTATTTACTATATAGTATATTTCTTTAAATAGCGTTAAAGCTTTACATTTTCCACCTTAACACATTTATATATTCCCTAGTCTATACAGTAGTGTAATCTCCCCCGTACTGGGCGTCGTCAGAGGGCACTCCATAGGTATGGTACAAAACCAAAATCGTATAAGACACGCTAGGATAGGTGACACGGCACAACTAGGCAATGCCAGGGTAGATATACCAATTACGCTTCCAGGTAGGTGGTAACGCATAGCCGTAGCTACCGCCCACCTCGAGCTACACCCCCAAATCAAAAGAAATCAAAAGTGGCCACCGAATCAATCCAAAGGTCAAAGTATAATATCGAAGGGATGTGTCCGATCAAAGGTGCTGCCTCATTAACCCGTCAATCACTCCTGTTTTAGCCACCTTATGCCAACTCATGGGAGTTGGGTCCACGTATTTACCTCAAAGAAAACGCCCACCATCCTACTTCATTCTGGAATCTCCACCGCGTACACGGTTGTTAAAGTGGTTTTCGGAGTTGACAGAGAGTATGACAACTTCCGATCCCGGTCTCTTTAACAACCAAACGTTATTATAACACCGCGGTCTTTTCAAAATAGTTTATATTTTAAAAACAGAATATAATATCCATTTTAAAACCATATAAATACGATATCATTTTCGTTTAAAAACCAAATTAATTTGATATCATTTAGACCCAATCAGTATAATATCATTTTAATTTCAAATATGTCCTTTTCCAAAAATCATGGTGCTTTCAAAGTATAACATTTAGAAATCAAAACTCTTGAATATAATACTTCCAAATTATAATACCTTGAAAATGTTAACTTTGAAACAAACTTCCACCTCTTAAATGGTTAAATATTAAATTACTTTATAAAATAAAATAGCTTCTTTTAATTTCACAAATCAATTCCAAATACCGATTTAAACTTCCAAATAAACCATTTCAATTCTTATGTTTCAAAGCTTTAAATATTCCACCATTTCAAAACAAATTCTTTGATAATTCCATATATATCAAATTCAATTACTTATTATTTAGATTTGAAATGTTTACTTAATGAATTCAATATAATTTAAGTAAAACCTTTAACTTCATGTAACTGGATATTCTTTCAATTTATTTAACTTGATATATTCATTTAAATCAACCTGATATTCATTTAAATCACTCTACACAAAATCAAGTTATAAAAATCATATCCTTTAAAATTCTAAATTTTATTAAATTCCAAATTAATTTAATATTAATCTTCCAAACTTATTCTCATTTAAGTCATTTAAACTCCAGAAATTAATTTAAATAAATGCTTAATCATGTTTGATCTCAAAAAAATCAAACTTGATTATTAACCTCTTTTATACTTCAAATAAATTTTATACATAGCATAAACCAGAATTTAACTATATATAAAATAACCTTTATCAATAACCACATCAATATCCCATAAACCATATATATATATATATATATCTTTACAAAACCATAAAAATTACTTTAAAATATTTTTATATATATAGACTGCGGTGTCTGTATAAATTTTTTTTATCCTATAGTCAAGTGATACGGATATTTATCATTTCAATCCGCAATTTAAAAATAAAATTTTATGGTTATATATCATTTCAAACCGCAATCTCGAAGTAAAATTTTATGGTTAAAAATAAAAGTCAATGAGTAGACTGGATTTTTCTATTCTTGAGATCCCGATGTAAGGTGCTCAAACTAAGGAGATGTTTAGGAGAAACCAGTGCCTTGGTTCAACTGTCCATTTTCTTCTGTAAGGAATAGATAAGGTCGAAATGTCGAAAACCAGGCAGGTATAAAAGATTTCAAATTTTCAAATTTAATACAACTCGGATTGTACAGAAATAATCTTCTTATACTAGGTATTAAATTCAGAGGAAGGAACCCATACTATTTATGTGAATTTAAAAGGTGATTTCATCGACGGATAGTAAAGGTTGAATACGGGAATTGATGTCAAGTAAAATTAGTGTAATTTCTATGGACCCGTTTTAAATGGACCCGTTTTACTCGAATACTAACTAATTTTGGTTTACTATCTTTGATAACATGGTTTAAACTATTAAAAATTTATGATTTGAAAATATGAAATCTTTTGTGAAGATTTAAATGAATGTTTTGGAATTATTTTAATTCTTATGGAGCATCTTAAAATTAATTGTTTTGGGTTTATAGTAAATGATGTCTTAAATACATTGTTTTTAACCGTTTCAAAAGTTATTATTTGGAATTTTTTTTTAAGATTTGAATAAATTATTTGGAGATATTTTCCTAAGTAATGATGAAATGGTTTTGAATTACTCCAAGATTTAAAAAGGTATTAAGGTAACCAAATGATTTGATAAAAGAGGTTTAATGATTTCGTATATACCGAAAAGAAATATTTTAAAGATATATATCTCTAGAAGATATTTTTTGATTAAAAGAAAGTAATTAATCAAATGATAAGCACCTATTTACCTAACATCTTTTCATCGATGATTGGTTCGAAGGAACTAGGATCGGATTTGAGTGATTCTTATCCCAAAACCACTCCGAACAAATTTACGCATTTGTAGTGTAGACATAAAATGATAATAAATGGAATTAAGGGCGCTTGTCGCTGATCCTGGAGGGAAATTTTCCATATCATATATATGGCAGTAGTATCGACATTTGATCTTCAATGTAAGAGCCGCGCGCTACTAATCCTGATGATGATTCCCGACAGGATATGGTAGGAGAGTTCCTTCGGTTTATCGGATTGATGGAAAACTTGTATGGACGAATGTCTGACATTGCATTTCCAACTTACACGCAAATTGATTTTTATGAATGTACATCTATTTGGTGGTGTAGGTAGTAACTCTCCTACACTTAACACCCTTCTCTGAGACGTACGAGCTTAAAGGTTGTACATTTGTAGAAATTACTGGTGTGTGATAAAATTGGTCATGTGGCATTCAAAGTGAAAGTGCTATGTGAAAGGTAATCCTTAACTCAGGCCTCATCATTCGGAAATGGCTTAAACATGGCATGCCGTAATGCTTTTTTGTTCATAACCATTAGGGTACGGTCATCACTTTTCTAGATTACTCTACATATGTCGAATATGTTGTGTATGTAAAGAGAGCTCTTAGATAGGCCCGTCATAAATGGGGTGATGCCATATTCGATTCTATTCGCCGCCATGTTAGGTCCGCGAATAGGTCGATCTTGCCAGGTATAGAGGTTTCAGAAGCTGTCGTTCCTCAGTACATCCCTCTAGAGATGTACTACATGGATGGTAGTTCCTTACTTGCTATTATATGGAAATCCATACTCTGATAAGTGCCTTCGGACTTGATTGTAGAACCTAGTTTACTGGAATTCAATATTGTAATAAGTTCGGCAAAGATTACATAAGTTCACCTAAAAAGTGTTTTCAAAAGAATGTCATTAAAAATAATATAACCAGATTTTGCGTAGTAAACATTTCTGTTATCATAAGGTAAAAACACGTTCTGTGCTTATGTACCGTATTGGCTTATGAGATACCCTTTGTTTTCAAATATTTGTATTTTGAGATTCTTACACTTGCCTCATGACTGATCTAGAGTTTATTTCCTTTTCCTTAAACTCTGGGTGCCATATATTTTCGGGCAGTCAACTAGTCAGATTTTACTTACAGTGTTGTGATGGAGCTTGAAGTATGGAGCTAGAGTTATTCTTATAGATAATTCTCCATTTCCTTTCCCACTGCATTAGTTTACTGATTGTATTCAACATCTTAAGGACAAAGATTTACAACAGTCCAGCTTGATTTATAAGACATACAATAATAATTGTATTTAAAATTTCCACTGTAAAGGTATATATATTATAATAATATATGTTATTACATTCGTATAATTCTGTTCTATCTTTATATTCTTTTACTCCATGATAATCTACCTCTTCGGCACTTGGATTTGTGCCATGTGAATACCGAGGATGTATTAGTGTCAATTTTCGAGGGTCGAGGAGGTGGGTCGTCACATTTTGTTTCAGAGCTTGACTTGAGCGAACACTAGAGCCTAATAAGGGAAAGTTCTCATCAGAGATCAGGTTAGTAATACCCTAGGATGAGTAACTCATTAGAGGTAGGGTAAGTGACAACCTAGAATGAGTTGAGAGTATTATATAAGCGCATGTAATTGTTAATAATATATAAAAATTGATTTCTGTTTTGGAAAAATTGGTAAATGAAATAATTTTACTAAGGTTTACATTTTGGATATAAGAGAATACAATTCAAATGATATAGGTATTTACATAGTGATTAGTTGTTTAATTCAAAAGTTCAAATACAAACACCTTGTGAATTAAGTTTTACAATTTGACTAAGATGTGATAATAATACTAGTTTAAGCTTAATGAATTTATAAGATAAGAAATGAGCATGTTGTATAAAAGTGTGTTTCACAAGTAAACCAAATGATTTTGTAAAAGATGAATTTGGAAGGTATGTTTTATAAAAAGGATTATGAAAATTCAAATCCGGGTGTTTGAAAACTTTTAGCAAAGTTTAAAGAAATTGGAGAAAATCCATCTAATATAAAGTAATTAAACATTTTATATAAAGTGATATATACATAAGAGAAAATTTTATAAATGTGATATTTTGTAAATAAAGTAATAAATGTATAAATGGTGCTTCAAAAATATAAATAATGGATTTGTAATTGATATTTTGTAAATGGATTTATAAGTGGGATTTATTAGTAAATGTGATTTACAAAAGAGTAAAGTTCAAAATGGAATTTCATAAATAAAGAGAATTTCTAAAAAGAAGTTTGGTAATAGAAAGAAAATATATAAACATAGTTTTATAAATATGGAAAGTTTGTTTTGAGATTTAAGTATGAATTTTATAGAGAAAGTACATTCATGTTTTAAAAGTTAAAATATTCTTTTAACGGAATGTTTGAAAAGTGATTTTTTTTTAAAATGAAGATTAATGACTCTAGAATGTAGCTTTAAAATGCACTCAGTGATGAAAACATAGATTTCAACATTCATTGTTGTAAAAAATGTTTTCGGGAAAGTAAGAAAGGCATGGACTATAACATTGTTGTTATAATTAGTGATTTCTAAAAAGTTGTTTTATATAATATTTGGGATTTATTCATATCGTATATTTGATGTTAAGATTCGAGGTGAGTAATTTATAAGTTAAGAATATCGTGCATTCAAGGTCTGAGAGATAGTGATACCCCGACTTGATCGACTTCATTGTTAACTAATAAATAGTTTGAGTTTGACATTGAGAATTAATATTAATTATAATAAATAAGATTCCTATACTACTGTTTTTGGGCTGTCGTAAATATGTTTTACGCAACATTCGTTTTGACCCAATAAACCATGTGTTGGAGAATATGAATCTTTCCTCAGAGATTTTTTATAGAGGTATTTTCTAAATGTTAAAATTGAAATTGTTTCTTTAGAAGGAAGATAGAAATTTTTGGCGAATAATTTTTTTAAGGTAATTATATATAAAGAAGCATCTTTATAAAAATGTTTGAAATAAAAGTTTCATGAAATATTTTCAAAATTTTTTTGGAAGGTTAATAAGTAAGTATGAAGTACGTAAATCATTTAGCATGATTTTAATCTAAAATTAGAGTATGTAACTTTTATGTGTTTACACTGGTCTAAAAAGAATTTATCACTCAATTTTTAACGATGAATATGATGAGGGTATGTGGTTGGATACTTGAGTTTTATATCATAGTTGAGAGGTATGCAAGGAAAACTAAAATTCTGATCGGAAAGCCTGATCGGAATCCACACTAGATGATCGGGGGATCGATACTAGTTTAGAAGTAAAGTTGTGGATTTGAATAGTAGATTGAATCAGATATCGCATATAAATGATCTACATACATGGTATGGGTGTAAGTTTAAAAATTATTATTTTGGGCAAACACCTTTGGGCTTTGCGTTGTAATTTTGAGGATGAAATTCTTTTAAAGGGAAAGTATGTAACGATCGGTAAATTTATCAATTTGATAAATTATATTTATTTTTGAAATACTCAAATATAAGCTTTTCAACATAGATTATTTTGTCTTGAACAATAAATAATGGTGATAGTATTATTTTGAATAAGTATTTACGAAAATATATACTTTGGAAAAATATCGATGAAATGGCCGAAAATTGTTTTATCGATAAATTGCTCTATATAATTAGAAGTTGCGCACGAGCTGAATACATACACTAATTTTTATAATTGAACAAGAATGTGAAATCAAATTAATTTATTTATTTTTGGAAATTAAATATATTTATGACATCATTAGTGATGCCCTTATATTTAATAATTAATTAATGCTTTTAAATTGAGATTTAATGATTTAGTGCTTTTAACTTGAAAGGTCGGTTATAAATAGGGTGATGTCATATTCGGTTCTACTCGCCACCATGTTGGGTCTGCGGGTAGACCGATCTTGCCAGATATAGAGGTTTTAAAAGTTGTTGATCCTAAGTACATCCGTCTTAAGATGTACTACATGGAAGGTAGTTCCTTACCTGCTATTGTATGGAAATCCATACTCTAATAAGTGCCTTCGGACTTGATTGTAGAACCTATATACTGGAATTAAATAGTGTAACAATTTCGGCTAAGATTATATAAGTCCACCTGAAAAGTGTTTTCAAAAGAATGTCATCAAAAATAATATTACCGGATTTTGCTTAGTAAAGATATCTGTTATCATAAGGTAAAAAGCTTTTTCGTGTTTAAGTACGGCATTGTCTTATGAGATACACTTTGTTTTTAAATATTTGAATTTTGAGATTCTCACACTAGCCTCATGACTGATCCAGAGTTTATTTCCTTTTCCTTAAACTTTGGGTGCCATATATTTCAAGGCAGTATAGTAGTCAGATTTTACTTGCAGCGTTGTGATGGATCTTGAAGTCTGGAGCTGGAGTTGTTCCTATAGATAGTTCTCCATTTCCTTTCCTGCTGCATTAGTTTACTGATTGTATTCAGCATCTTAAGGACAATGACTTACAACTGTCCAGCTTGATTTATAAGATATACTCTAATACTTGTATTTAAAATGTCCATTATAAAGGTATATATATTATAATAATATATGTTATTCCATTCGTATAATTATGTTCTGTCTTTATATTCTTTTACTTCATGATAATCTATCTCTCTAGCACTTGCATTTGCGGCACGTGAATATCGAGGATATATTAGTGTCAATTTTCAAGGGTCGAGGAGATGGGTCGTCACATTTTGTTTCAAAACTTGGCTTGAGCGTACACTTGAGCCTAATAATGGAAAGTTCTCATCAGAGATCAGGTTAGTAATACCCTAGGATGAGTAACTCATTAAAGGTATGGTAAGTGACACCTTAGAATGAGTTGAGAGTATTATATAAGTGCATGTAATTGTTAATAATATATGAAAAATGATTTTTGTTTTGGAAAAATTGGTAAATGAAATAATTTAACCAAGGTTTATAATTTGGATATAAAAGAATACAATTTAAATGGTATAGGTACTTACATAGTGATTAGTTGTTTGATTTAAAAGTTTAAATACAAACACCTTGTGAATTAAGTTTTACAATTTAATTACAAGATGTGATAATAATACTGGGTTAAGCTTAATGAATTTATAACATAAGAAATGAGCATGTTGTATAAAAGTGTGTTTCACAAATAAACCAAGTGATTTTGTAAAAGATGAATTTGGAAGGCATGTTTTATAAAAAGGATTTTGAGAATTTAAATCTTGATGTTTGAAATTTTTTAGCAAAGTTTAAAGAAATTGGAGAAAAGCCATCTAATATAAAGTAATTAAACATTTTATATAAAGTGATATATGTATATACACTAAGAGCAAAATTTATAAATGTGATATTTTATAAATAAAGTAATAAATGTATAAACGGTGTTTCACAAATATAAATAATGGATTTGTAATTGATATTTTGTAAATGGATTTATAAATGGGATTTTATAAATAAATGTGATTTATAAAAGTGTAAAGTTCTAAATGAAATTTTATAAATAAAGAGAATTTATAAGAAGAAGTTTTATAAAATAGAAAGGAAATTTATAAACATAGTTTTATAAATACGGAAAGGTTTGTTTTGAATTTTATGTACTGATTTTATAGAGAAAGTACATTCACGTTTTAAAAGTTAAAATAATCTTTTAAAGGAATGTTTGAAAAGCGATTTTTTTACTAAATGAAGATTAAGGACCTTAGAAAGTGATTTTAAAATGCACTCAGTGATGAAAACATAGATTTCAACATTCATTGTTGTAAAAATGTTTTCGGGAAAGTGAGAAAGGCATGAACTATAACATTGCTGCTATAATTAGTGATTTCTGAAAAGAATATGTTTTATATATTATTTGGGATTTATTCATATCCTAAATTTGATGTTAAGATTCGAAGTGCGTAATTTATAAGTTAAGAATATCATCGATTAAAGGTCTGAGAGGTAATGATACCCCTACTTGATTGGCTTCGTTGTTAACTAATAAACAGTTTGAGTTCGACATTGAGAATTAATATTAATTATAATAAATCAGATACCTATACTACTGCTTTTGGGTTTTCGTAACGATGTTTAACGCAACATTCGTTTTGACCCAATAACCATGTTTGGAGAATATGAATCTTTCCATAGAGATTTTTTCCATAGAGGTATTTTCTAAGTGTTAAAATTGAAATAGTTTCGTTGGATAGAAGATATAAATTTTTGGTGAATAATTTTTTCAAGGTAATTATATGTAAAGAAGCATCTTTATAAAAATGTTTGAAATAAAAGTTTTATGAAATGTTTTCAAAAAAAATTTAGGAAGGTTAATAAGTAAGTATGAGGTACGTAAATCATTTAGCATGATTTTGATCTAAAATTCGAGTAAGTAAGTTTGATGTGTTTACACTTGTCTAAAAGAGAATTTATCACTTAATTTTTAACAACGAATATGATGAGGGTTTTTGTTTGGATACTTGAGTTTTCTATCATAGTTGAGAGATATGCAAGGAAAACTAAAATTCTGACCAGAAATCCTGATCGGAATCCGCACTAGAGGATCGGGGGATCAATACTAGTTTGGAAGTAAATTTGTGGATTTGAATAGTAGATTGAATCAGATATTGCGTATAAATGATCTATTTACATCATATGGGTGTAAATTTAAAATTTTATATTTTGTGCAAATACCTTTGGGATTTGCGTTGCAATTTTGAGGACGAAATTCTTTTAAGGAGGAAGTATGTAACAATCGGTAAATTTATCAATTTGATAAATTGTGTTTATTTTTAAAATATTCAAATATAAGCTTTTCAACATAGATTATTTTGTCTTGAAAAATAAATAATGATGATAATATTATTTTGAATAAGTATTTACAAAAATATATACTTTGGAATAATATAGATGAAATAGCCGAAAACTGTTTTATCGATAAATAGCTCTATAATAATTAGAAGTTGCGCAACGAGCTGGATACATACACTTATTTTTATAATTGAAAAAGAATGTGAAATCAAAATAATTAATCTATTTTTGAAATTAAATATATTTATGACATCATCAGTGATGCCGTTATATTTAATAATTGATTAATGCTTTTAAATCGAGATTTAATGATTTAATAATTATTATAATTATACAAATAATTGTTTTATAATGATAATGATTCATTTTAATTGGTTATATGGTGGTAATAAATAATTTATAATAGCTTTATAATGATATATTTATTTGACTTGAAATTATAAGGAAAATTAATATCGCTTTATCGATATAATAGCACTTTTTGTAAACAATTATTTAATATTTATTTATATGGTTTTGTAAATCAAATGTGCTCATTTTAATTAATTTAAAATGATGGAAAATTATTTCAAATTTTGTTTACATTTACATGTAATTTAATTAATAAATGAAAATCTGACCGGGAATTAAATTTCTGATTTTCACCGGTTTAACAAACCAAAGTTGTCCAAAGTCGTTGAAACGTTATTTATTCTTTTATGTCCATACACGTACATATATACATATGTCATATGCACACATGAAAATATATTTGCATTAAAATATACATGTATACATATATATACATATATAAAAGAAAATATCTAAGATATTGCTTTGCTCCTTAATACATAAGGAACCTTAATTCAACTCTTACACACTAAGGACACACAAATTTGAGCCTGCATATGGAAGCACGTAGAGGGGCGCTAATTTGTATGATGATGGAGTAAAGGAGGTGAAATGGGAATTGAAGTTTCATGAAAATATCATGATATTTTTTACAACATTTTTCCTATACATATCACCATCCGCTCTCATATTTCCACACTTCATTCCTACTTCTTCTTCCTTCTTCTTAAGCTTTAAGAGCTCCTCTTTAATGGCTTCTAAGACTTGAAATTTTTTGTAAATTTATGGCAAAGAAATGTCAAAATTATATACCTATGCAAACTATGTTTCTACCTCCTCAAAAAAATCTCAAACTCCATTCTACACATCCTATAACCCACGGCCATACTAGTTGTCCGTGTTTAGCTGTGCATCACCTCATTCCAAGAGGAGGCCGAGCCCACTAAGGGTCAAGGAGGAGATTCTGGGAGCTCTAGTGTTAAATTTGTGGAGAGAGATGCCACCGAAATGACTTTAATAAGCATCGAGGAGGAGTGGATATTATAGTGAGAAACTAAACATATATATATAATTGTAATCTGATATGATTGATATGGTTTTTTACTATGTTTGATCATCAAGTTTGGATGTTGATTATATGTTTATTTTGATATTGAAATGATTCACATTTAATACACATAGAATATCACAAGGAAATCACTTTCCTATAATAAATGAAATGGTGTATATGAGATTGTTAAACCTCTTTAAAATGATTTAAAAGGGTTTATAAATATTTTATAAACACTAAAATCCAATTTTGTGAAGTTTGGACAAGTTAACAAAGTTGAGCCAAAAATAAGCACGTCGTATAATGGTAGTTTCCGATTTTACGCCGTACAAAGTTAATTCCATGTATATGATAGATTCTGAGTCAGAATTCTTCGAAATAAAAAAATTTTGAACTCTAATAATCATAGTTTTCAAACAAATAAAAAGGTCGAGATTTAGTTTAGTAGATTTTGAAATATGAGCAAATCAAGTTTTCAAAACAGTCGTGGTTTGGCAATTTAAAAACCAAAGCGATAAATTCTTTATGAATGATATTTTTAATTCTTTCAAAATATGAAATAAATTCTATAAAAATGTTAAGATATTTTAAAAGAGATTTGAGTTATAAAGATGAATTACTAAATGATCGAAAAGTTGTTTTGATCAAACAAGCTTTTAAAAGCACTATTCGCGGTATTTTTTGCAACACTTTTATTAACTTTTGAAATATGACTTTAAACTTAAGTATTTTTTTCCAAATCTTTTATATATGTGTTTAAATAAGTGACTAATTATTTTTGAGATTATTTTAAGGTTTTATAATTTATTTAAAAAGTTTAATAAATGATTCAAAGAAAAGCTGTTAAAATCAAGTGATTTTATCTTAGCTCTAATAGCCGATAGTAGACTGGATTTTTCTACTCGTGAGATCTGGAAGTGAGGTGCTTAAAATAGGCAAACGTTTAGGAGAAACCAGTGCCCTGGATCACCTGGCTTTTTCTTGGACGAGGAAGAGATAAGGTCGAAATGTCGAAAATGAGGCAAGTATAAAAGATTTCAATTTCCAAATTTAATACAACTTGGATTGTATAGAAATAATGTTCTTATACTTGGTATTAAATTTTGAGGATGGAATCTGTACTATCCGTGCAAATTTAAAAGGAAATTTCACTGCTATTCGACAAATAGTGCTTAGGGCCGTATCTAATGCCATTAGGATTGGCCGTAAGCCGTATCAAATGAAAGCGTGTTTACGGCCGTGGGCCGTATCTAACTGGTGAATTAGTACGGCCGTGGCCCGTATCTAACAGGTGAATTAGATACGTCCGTGGGCCGTATCTAACTGGTGAATTAGATACGGCCATGGGCCATATCTAATTGGTGAATTAACATTCGTGGTTTTACTAAGCAATGGGTGCCAAAGCAAGTGATAAACATAAACACAGACCACAAAGTAACACAATGGAATGTGGTGGTGGTGATACCACTGAAATAAGGTGCAGCAAGATTAATTTCCATAGTAAACTAACAGAGGAAAAAAAATTAACTGAGAATACAAACAAAAGGATACAAAAAGAAACACGAAGCACTGCAAAATAGACATAAAATATTAAAACGTAGTCCAATTTTATCAATACAAGCACAATACAAGACATCTGTTCTGGCTAGTCTGATTCACAATAATAGAATATTGTTGTAGTACAAAAATTAAAGTGCAACACTATAGACACATACGATAAAGATAAAAATGAAAACCATATAGAAATAGAAATAGTCCAGGTAGTGATAGGCTCTGGAGGTGGTAAAGCATCTGCAAAAACACAAAATATTTTAGCACATATAATGGTGATGATCAAATCAGAACTGAAAAAATATATACATTGCAACAAGTAGTAACGATGCTAGTGGTGCATGAAATACAAAAGTGGACGAAGCTAGTCACTTTGTCCAGTTAAATAATAACATATAGCTCAATAAGAAAAGTGATGATGCTGATGAATAATCTAGTACTTTAGTTCAAAACAACAGCTGAATCTTTAAGCTTCATACCTAATAGACATACCTAATGCTTCTACACGTGAAGTTCAGCATACTATTAAATCAATACGTCATCCATCAAGCAAAATTGGAATATGAAAATTAAAGTGGATAAAATATCAAAAACTAGTGACCAACACAACATGAGGCAACTGAAAGTAGTAGTGTAGATGGAGTGGCTTAATTCCTTGAAGACTTAGGAAAATGCCACGATTGATTTTATTAGTTTTAATGCTAGTATAACTTCCAATCTCATCTCCGTTGCTAACTATTCCAACCTATTTGCAGTTTAAGAAACATAGAAGAAGGGAAACTTTTTGTTTCTCACTCAATTCCTGAGCATGGTCACTTAACCACAAACAAAAATTTCAAATATGTCCTTGAGAATAAAGATAGTCCTCTTCAAATTAACAAATAAATTTCATCTCATCACTCCACATTTGACGATCTCACTTCTGCTTCTAATCTTAGCCTAAAAACTTCAATTCAACTCATTCATCAAGTGTAGCCTTCCCATCCTCTTATTCAGAAACCTCTGTTACGTCCTACTTCTGTGCATGGTGGTAATGTGCACATTGATAATGTACACACTTCCATGCATGTTCAGTTTCAATAAGACATGCAACAGTTTGTCCCACACTGAACATTGAACAACATTCATCACTCATTTCAGTCAATCATACACTTATTCACATTAATCTGCTACTAAGTGCCAATAGCTTTTAGGCCCTCGGTCCGTTTCTTCTTCAGCTAAGCTTTTAGTTCCTTGGTTTTCAAAATGCAGCTACCCATGAATAATCTAGTACTTTAGTTCAAAACAACAGCTGAATCTTTAAGCGTGAAATTTAGATATGCTATGTACTGTGTTAACTTAACGCTTCTCTTGACCTATACTTCAACTTGCCTCAAACTACCACACTTCTGCAACTCCCATATTCTCCTCCTACTAACCACTGCCTCTGAACAGTCATCAGCATACAACTACTAATATCGACCAACTTCTGCTACTTTGCAATCACCACTCCACTGATTTCAACATATCCACTCCTCATCATTGCTCCAGCACCCTTTTCCCACACTGCTTACATAACCTCCACTATACTGACTGCTGTCACATACAACATCACAAACTACTTCTGACCACTACAACTCCATCAATTCCATACGTCATCTTCACAAAACTGCTGCCCCATTACTGCATTGCAAACACACTGCAGTACATCACCCATTTCTGCCTGCTCTGACCATATCTGCACTCTCTACCTTACATACACATCAAATACAAAAACTGCCACAAAAATATACATACCACAGCCCTATCACTTCTGCCACTTACCCAACTGCTGCTACATTGCATGTTCAGTCTGGTCTATGCATACAACTGCCTATACTTCTGCCTTGCACACAACCCGCATCAGTTCTACCAATAACATCCATCCACCCTTACAAAACTTCACTTCATCTATGCTCATCACTGCAACACCCTTCACCATCACCACTGCCTCATCACTTGTTCCATTGCTCCTCCACCTCCTTGCTGTAAAAATCAACATCTGATACATCCACACTAAAAAAAACCCCTACAACCCTTGTTGCCTGTCAAACACCTCCATATCTGTCGCCATACTGCAGCATCCCTCTATCAAGTCATCTTCACAGCGCAGTCACACAATACCATCCCCTCCTTACCGCTGAACCTTCCAGCTCCTGCACCTCCATACACTCTGCCCAAACACTAACCTCCAGCAACACATTACTAAACTGCCCATCCACCCATCTCTCACTACAAACTCGAACAACATCATATATAAACAACCTCCTACATATAAGACAATTCCTATCCACCACACCACCTTCGACCACTCTCAAACAAACAACCCGAACTCCTCGAATCAAATCACTCACGTGAACCACCATCGAACTTGAAAGCACCTCGAAACTGCAACACCGCAATCGCCTCTTCGAATAGGAAACGCCGAATCAACCTGCCTCTACAATCGCAACGCATCAAAAAACTGACAACCTTACTACAGCATTCACGCAACTCCTCTCTTCCTGTGCTTGTATCCTCGCTGACCATTACCACAATCGCAACCCAATCACCAACAAAGCAAGAATTGAGAATTCGGATGTGGAAATAGCATCGGTTGCAACGAGAATTTGTTTTGATTGAGAAGTTTGGGTTAAGAAATTATGGAAATTTTGATTCTGAACGTTGTTAAGGAAGTATTGCTCGTTTTACGTTTGGGTTAAGAATTTTTTTTGTGCAGGAACTTTTCTCTTTTTTAGGCTTTTAAGTGTCGCTCATTTGGGCCGGGTGGGTTTAATTATTTTTTATTGTGTTTTATTTAGTTTCCATTTTGTTTTAGTCCATTTATCTTCTTATCCTTTCATCTCTTGAAATAATAAATTTGCTTTGTTTAGGGTTTTGTTTTCCTAGAATAAAAGGAGAATTTATTTTGACCATTACCATACCTGTTTCAGATCCTCCACAAACCATACCACCTTCCATAAACCATACTTGTTTCAGACTATCTCCATTACTAACATACCACTACCATTACTAACATACCACTACCACACTTGTTTCAGATTCCTCCACAAACCATACAACATCTCACTGTTCTGACTCTCCTCAAAACAACTCTCTGCCTTCCCCTACCACTTCTGTGCATATCGGGTGCACAAAGACTCAAACAATCCTACCCCTTGCCACTTTCATCAAAAAATTCAACTCCTCAAATCGGTGCATTCCAATCCTCTACTTGCACGACTACCACATCACCTTACCACCTTGATTACTGCCAATATCACTGCAACACCCTCTGCCTTGCCTACTTCTAAACATCTAAACCACCCTACCATTCACTCCTATGAACATCAAACTCCTGCGTATCATCTGCTTCAAGCATCCATCTTCTCTTTTGTTACATTTCAGTCATTATAGCAAGACTGTCACTGCACTGCATACATAACGTTTCACTGACATTTCATCTCCATATCTATCATACCACCTACCTGCGACTTAACCTTGACTGCAATCCTCCATATCTGTCATATCTTCATTCACCACTGTTACGGACTGCTACAACCATCTCAACTACAAGCATCATCATTCACAACCATTTCTGCTACAATAACAACCCCTGCTTTCTACCAGTTGAACAAAAAACATCTCCACCATACCCTACAATCACCGCCTACTTCTACATACAATAACTACTCGCCTAAACATCAATTTGGCATAAGCATCAACTCTGGCACAATACTGCAAAGTTAAACACTACAAAGTGCAACCATTTATCCACTACACTTCAACCCTGCCAACATTGCACTGCCATCTGCTTGCTTCCGCTGAAATCACTGAACCACAATATAGCCACAACAATTTACCTAACCACTTGCAGCTACTCCACAAAGCAACAACAATCTCAAACTCGACTTCTACCTATACCACAAACAAACCTCCAATTGTCGAACGTGATTTTACGATCAAATTAACTACTCGGATAACAAATTTATAAACACATAGATCATACTAAAATTAATATAATGGTTTTATTCATATGTCTATTATAAGTAATTACATGGATAAAGTTTATATACCTACACAAATGAAAATATTATGTAGTTTTAAATGAATATCACTACTGACACCTAATCACTACTGAAATAAAAAAATTACATTGGAAATAACCACCATAAATTTTGGTCATAGGAGTATATTTATACTGACAAATAAGCTTTATTTTCATAGATCTTCAGTAAAATCCATTATACATAGCAACATCTATGAAACTAGGTTTGAAAATATTTGTCGGAACGACAAAGCTTGGTTTGAACAACTTTTTTTTTAAAAATGCAAATTAACACCTAAAATAAACACACTAAAATCAAACAACAAATAATTCGAATCATACCCGCTAAAGATATCAAATCATAATCTTCGGATGGCACACATACCCACCCACTCCAACATCAACAAAGGTCTTTGCAAATTGATAATTTATTTTGTTGGTTCTCTCATCCGGTAGCAGTATATTGTCCAAAATCAATTTTTCATGTGTGGATGGTACAGATTTCCCATGGATTTTGGACGATGTAGAATCTCGACATACAGTACCTATTGCAATAAAATTTATTGTCTAGATCAATCCAACAAAATAACTGTATCGAACAAGTAAGAATAAAAAGCAAATAATAAATACCTGTTGCTATTATGTCTAGATCAGAGTTGAGGATTTCACATTTTTGATTGTTCGCCACATTGGTTGTATCCTGGGATTGAGAAACAACGAATTTAGAAGCATTGAGTTGTGTATTGCGTTCTCCTTGTTCTATATTTCCCACCATGTTGATCAGAAGCTCCATTTGCCTAGACAAATTTCCCACTGTACTCTCCAAACTTCCCACCGTACCCTCCAAACTTCCCATCCTCATTTTCAACTCAGCATTGTCTCCACAAACATGTTTCAATCGTTTATGTGCAATAGCAGAAGCCTTAATATTAGTCTTTGGTATGACGGTCCCAACTCCACGGCTCCTACCCCTTGTATCATTTCCCATCACTTGTGATACGATATCTTCATCCACTGTCAATTTTTCTTCATCACTATCGGTGATCTTTTCCTTCAATTTCGCAATTTGATCCTGAGATTACATAATACGTATATGAATAATGAAAATATATGTATGTATACATGTTCTGAAAACTTAAGTTCCAAAACTGTTGTTGGCCATCTAAGGTGAAATGACTCAGTTATAAATGACCCTAGCGTGTATGTGTCTATATGCATATATGTGTATGCTGTTATTGCGGTGTGTATTAATATAAGGTTATACTTATGTTAATGCTTATGTTAATGAATACAAGACTGTTAATTCATGTACACACAGAACTGAAATTGTACTTGTATGAATATATACCAGACTGTAGATATTCCTATGCTTATTCCTATATATATACACCTGAAATTGTACTCGTGTAAAGATGGTACACACAGAACTGAAAATTTAACTTACGAAGTACGAAGAATTGGCATCTGATATGCTACCATCTTTTTTCGTGTGCGTCTTCTCCTATACATGACAACGGTTGATATTTGCAGATGGATTTGCAATGATCTGCAATATATAAAATATGTTAGTTGTAATTTTTACCATTTTTGAAAAAAAATGAATATAACTTAACATTTCGTGTTCTACTCTAGCGTGACTTTACGGCCTGCATGGTGAGCATAACTGAGCAATGATCTAATTTTTGGCTAACTCCCTTATTCCGCTCGCTTCAGGCGTTGCTTCATTTTTTATGAACTCGTTCCAATCTTCTTGAGCAATTGTAGGTGGACAATTTTTCATCCGTTCTTCTTCATTGTCGAAAGTGTCATAAAAACTTGCTCTCAATTTTTTTTTTGTCTCCTAAAAGCCTCGGACATTCTTTTAAAAAAAATTCCTTTGAAAGCGGTTCGAGCGCAAACATTTTCTGCAAAAAGTAAAATACATAAACAAAACAGTATGGCTCTGTCTGTATGTAATACATGTTAAGACTTAAGATCGTCACCGTTCATTTGTAAACTGGATTCAAGCAGACTTAATAAAAAGAAAACTAAAGAAGAAATTCTATCAAATAATAGAGCCAACTGCCGACCTAAGCAAGTTAATCAATTCTATCAGACTTACCACCAATTGGTTCCAAACATCATCCCTATATGTACCAGGTACTTTGTTCCAACTTATGTATGATATCGGCACATGAGCTCTTGCTAGTTTACCCAACATAGTGGCGATTTTTCCAGCGTTTTCTGAGACTGGAATACCATGTAAGTTTTGATCAACTATTTGTTCTTCTGAACATGATGAATGTGATGATGCTGGATTTTGTGACATAGTTTCCTGCACACAGTTAAATAACCATTATTGATTTGTAACAGTCTAAAGTAGAAGTTGGGAAACATTTATTTATAGTCTATACATAATAGCTATTTTTATCGAATAATAATGTACATAACTGAAATATTTACCGTTCAAAGGGATACATCCATCTATATCTGACAGGACCACAAATTAATGCTTCATCGGCTAAATGAACCATAAGATGGATACTGATATCAAAAAATGCAGGTGGAAAATGTTTTTCAAAAACACACATTGCTTCTACCAAACTAGCCTTTGCTTTTATAAGGTGTTCCCTATTGATCACCTTTGAGCACAAAATGTTAAAGAATAGACTAATACGATGAATAGCATTTCGCGGATCCTTATGTTGTGGATAAGAATGTTGAAGCAATACCGGAAGCAAATGTTGCATTATGACGTAGTAATCATGTGACTTCATATTTCTTAGTTCGGGAGGATTAATGCTCACGTTGTTGTGAAAGTTTGAAGAGAATTTGTTGGGCACTTTCAGGTTTTTCAAAACGGTGCAAAACCGTATCTTTTCTTCTTTGCTCAAAGTGAAAGTTGCCTTTGGTATGATTATTTTATTTGTTTCAGGATCATCCATCACCCACAACTTTTGTTTATACCCATAATTTTCAAATCCTTGCGTGCGTTGATGCCATCTTTTGACTTATCTTTATGGTCCATAATGGTGCTGATGAGATGCTCTGTGACATTTTTCTCCGTATGCATGACATCAATATTATGGCGAATCATATTTGCTTTCCAATATGGTAAATCAAAAAAAAATAGACCTCCTGTACCATGTAGAAACATTGTCAACTTCTTCATTAATTTACTTTTTTCGTTTTCGACTAATTTCTTCTTTGTGTTTACCAACTTTCATTTTGATATTCGCTACTTTCTTTTCAACTTCAAAACCAGTCAATGTCCGTTTAGGACGATGAAGTTCTTGTTCGTTGTTGAAATTTGCCTTGTCGTATCGAAACTTGTGTTCTTTAGGAAGAAACATTCGGTGTCCCATGTAACACATCTTCTTACTTTCAGGAAGATGATAAGAACAAGTGTTTTCCCCACAAACCGGACATGCAAAATAACCGTGAGTTGTACATCCCGATAAAGTCCCAAGAGCAGGGTGATCATGGATTGCCCACAACACCCTTTCTCTCATTGTGAATTCGGATTTATTTAATGAATCATACGTAACGACTCCTTCCCATAACTGCTTTAACTCGTCTATCAATGGCTGTAAATAAACATCAATATCCTTCCCTGGTTGTTTTCGCCCAGAAATCAACAGTGTTAACATTGAAAACTCTCGTTTCATGCACATAGACGGAGGAAGATTATATGGTACTACAATTACTGGCCAACAACTGTAAGGGTTGGATAGAGAAGCATGTGGACAGACACCATCTGTTGCTATTCCAAGTGTGACATTTGGTGGCTCGACAGCAAACGTTTGGTCAAAATAATCTGCGTCTTTCCATTGAGAAGTGTCACATGGATGACGCATTACGGTTGGATCAGACTTGGCACGACCATGCCAGGTCATCGCATCTGCTATCCATGGTACAATATACAATCTCTTCAATCTAGAAATTAAAGGAAAATGTGTTAATGTCTTTCGAGGTACTTTGATGCCTTTTCTTTCTTCGTTGAATGATGTCATATATCTTGGTTCGTTGCAATTTGTACATGAAACTCTATTTGCATCATCTTTCCAGTATAATATGCAATCATTGATGCATGCATCATAAGTTTTGTAATTCATCCCAACTTGCTTAATTAACTTCTTCACGTCGGAGTACTTTGTCGGCAGTGTGTTACCTTCGGGGAGTAACTCCTTTATTAGTTCGAGGAGCGCAGTCACACCATTATCTGAAAAGCCATATTGGGTCTTCAAGCTATTCAGTTTCACAATGGCATAAAGCTTCGTCAACCCTTTTGAACATGAAGGATACAGTGACTCTTTTGCGCTACCAAAAAGTGATTTATACTTCTTACTTTCATTGGCCTGCCAATTGCCATCAACCGTAGACGGCTCTCCAACATTAGCATGATCAGACAACGGATTTTCAGGTTGAAAAATGATGAAATCTATCTACATCATTGACTAGATCTTCCATCATAATATGTTCAGACTCGTCGGTACTTGTGGCATGACTAATTGGTTGTTGTTTTTCCTTCTCTGCCTTTTTTCCCCATGAAAATACCACGGTATATGATCGGATAAAACCCCATCTAAGCAAATGAAAATGAATGTCATCTAATTTGACCGTCTTCATATTTTTGCACCGAGTGCAAAGGCATAAATACACTACTTTCTTACCACCGTTTTCATCAACAAAACTAATAAACTTCTTCACCCCGTCTATATAGTATGTAGATCTTTGATCAGATTCATTTATCCACTTTTTGTCTATACTGAAAGACATATTGCCCTCCTATATCATATATATTAGAACATTAGACGTAAATATAATATATTTGCGATGTAATCAACTTAAATATAAAAGAAAACCAACGAATTTTGTTTTGGTAAGTTAACTGTCTAACATTATCTTAATTAATCATACAATCAAAAATTTGTATACAACGCCTCACTTCTGTCTAAAACAAATTAAAGCCATTTTGGGACTAAATGCTTTAATTTCGACAGCACTTCACTTCTTTCTCTTCTACGCATAACTTTGCATCCAAGGGGTATGTTGTTCTTTTGGGTAATTAAAGTGCGTATAATGGTAAAAAAAATTAGCAGCGTTTGCATGTATTTCTGGTCATACGTTTTTGTAGTGGGTGAATCAAATACAGCTATCTAACTATAATTTGGAGAAACCTTGGACGCTTTAGGAATATTTATCATTTGAGCATACGATAATATATGTCTATATTTCATGTACTTGCATGCAATAAGATTATAATAATCGAGCATTGCGTGTCTAATTTATTTGATGTTTTGTTAACCACACTCATGATTAAACTGGTACATATAAGTACGCTCGAATTTTGTAAGGAATCACAAAAGTTAGTAGTACTTTCAATTTCATTACCACTTCATCACCCCATACATCCTCTTCACTACTTATATTCATTCCATCCACTGCCTCTCAAATAAAAACTCAAACCACCCCAGACTGCAACTTCTACATCAACACTTTTCCATACAACCCCTTTGCCATATCATTATCTCCTTGCCATTTCATCTACACTTTAATCATTAGTGCATATCTCTTCTTCAACATCAACCAATCATCCACCATCAAAAATTCCACACTCAACTGTCTTCACTTCCTTTTCAACTAATCACTGCACATTCAACCTGCCATCCACTGCCAATCCAATAATCCTCTACGACCATTACCTCCATACAAACTGCAGCTAACAACACTTCTTGCATCCACTCCACATCACAGTGCCTTGCAATCCACCCCGACAAGCACAACCAACCCCTCTGTCATACCTGACCTATGCATTTCCCACATCGTTCGCCACAATTTCAATCACTGACTGTAACTCTTCATACAGACATACATATACAAAATACACCACAGTATAGTGCCAACTACAAGTTGACTGCACACATTGCATATCCCTTGTGCATCACCATATCACATACTCCACATCTCAAGTTCCTTCACTTACCTTGCAAGCATACAAAATTCACGTTATACCACAAACCATCATCTCATCTATTCCACATACAAAATTCACCTCACTTACCTTTCATGCAACCATCATTCACGTTCCTAGCAGCCAACATCGCGATTTCAAACAACCACGAACCAACATCAACTCCAGCAGCATCGCACTATCCTGAACCTCCTACAACTGCACCAAACCCAAAATCGTCGCGACATCCCACTATTCTTCCTCCAACTTCACCTCAATCATCGAAACTACTGCTCCTCCTCTGCCTCATCACCGCCAACAACAACATTCGAACAACACAACCACTTCCAACCTGTAGACAATACAGTCAAAGCAACTACCATCGGTCATGCAACCTGCACCACTCCTCCCTGACCACTTATCCACTACAACACAATACCACCATCCAAGCAATCGCCAACCCTCCCTCACCACAATTCACATCAAACTCACAACTTGAACACACACAACTAGAAATCACCACAACACAACGTCCACCTAAGCAACTAAGCAAATAACCATCATCCCCTGATTCATCAAACTACAACAGAACCTATAGTATAGATTTGATTTTCTGTTTGAGTTTCTACAATAAATCAAAAACCCAAAAAAAATTGTTGCTTCATCTTTATTTGTTTACAGAAAGATTTTTTTAATATAGATTCAAGCGAACATCTTGGTATTTTTTATTTCAACATGGATTGAATGATTTTAATCAACTATAGTTTAGTTTATTTAGCTTTGAATCTAAATTTCTGAATTGAATCGTAATGGAAGGAATTTGGTTCAAAATGGGGTTGAATTTGTAAGAGTTTCAGATTTTGACAACGGTTGGTATATTGCAAATCCGATGCATAAAGGTGTAGCTTTAAATGCATAGATAAAAGACATGGGAGCTAACAAAACATAGTTTAAGCTAGTAGGATTACTAAAGGTTGCCTGTTGTTCACAAAGTAGCTTAGCAGAACAATGGATCCTGAAATACAAATATCAGTTCTCAGTGTATTAATCAAATAAACTTTGTCGTAGCACCTTAGTAAGAAGTTTGATACGGTTGCTCGCTGCATCCTGATAAGTAGATTTAATAAAATTTAGTCCCAATCTATGAAAAGAATAGAAATTACTTTAGCAAAATTCCTAAAAATAGAAAATACATGTACTTTATTAAGTACAAACATGATATGCAAAGATGACAGATTGAAATGAAATCTTACAACCTAAACAAGATATATAATATTATGTGCCTTAGTTAGAATTACGAAAATACGACTTTCAGTGTTATTATGGAAAATGTATCTATATGAATGAACGCGTAAACCATATACTCATACACTTTACTCACTGATAAAATGCATACTTATTTGCAGCTTAGAAAAACAATTGATGGGAAAAGAGGTTTGTGTCACAACTAGACCCAGTTGGAAATAATACCACTACCGTTGACAACCGAATTCAAGCGCCTAAAGGCTGCCTACTATTCTTACAGTTGACAGTTTATTTATACATTATTTAAATACTGTACGTCGAAGAAATATTGAAAATTGTAGGTGTGAAAACTATTGTCGTATGATCCAGGACTGCCTACTATTTTGATTTTTGACAGTTTCCTCCCTTGAACATGTAGAATATATAATAGCACTGATATATTGAATAAACCAACATGGTCAATGTTGAACTCTCCAACCAAAAAATAAATCAACCCAGTAGCATTGGTACAAATTCAGAGAAGCGAGTAGAAAAGTTCCGCCTTTGAATGATATTATTTTGAAATTAAATAAAATTGGAAAAAGATAGTATGCATTAAGGAACATATTAAGTTATTTTATCGTAACAATATATTCATTGTTATAGGATTATATCAACAAAATTAGATTTATTATTTTCATTTTTATTTTTTCAACAGAAGCTTCACAGCTGGCATGTTATATTTCAAGTTTATTAAGTGGCGACCATGAGCTATATATGAAAATTGGCTAGTGAAAATGGCTGCACTTAGTATTCTGAATGAACCATTCAACCTATAATATGATTATAGATTCCTTTATTTCCACCTAATAAGCATTATTTACTAGTATTCAGAGAGTTGGAAAGTAGTTGATATGATACAAATCAGAAAAATAAGCATGTATTAATATATGATAGTTGAACATGTATTATCAATTAACATATGCTACTATAGTACTATTATAATTGTATGTTCTGTTTTATACGTAAAATAACAGAAGTATGTTTGACTTCAAACAAATTTTATTTATCTACTGATACCGTGTAATATAACTCTAATTTATACATAAATGAAGCCCATCCCTGACCTATTCACATCTTACATGGATTGAAATTTTAAAACATATACCAAGTCTCTAGTCTACAACTAATCTCCTTCAAACCGCAACTTGATAACCTGCTATCATCCTCCTCTCATATATATTATATACAACTCAAATTTCAATCTATTTCTATATCTTCTTTGAAAACAAACTCAAACTGTTTTATCAAACATTTGTGGAACAAAAAACACAGTGAGTTTCTCAACAAATTCAAATTAAATCAACTTCAAAATTTCCATGGTACTCTAAATTTACAAAGCGTATACCTAAAATCATCGCTATTGTCAAAAAGATACCACAAAGAAAGATGTTGCCAAGCTAGTCTACAAGCTCCGAACAGCCCAAAAAAGAATCAAATACCAAGGCCGAGCTTACCTGCATCAGAATACCTGAAAGCACCGATTACGTGAAGGAAAAAGAAAGGCGGCTGATAGAAGTTTGAGCTAAAAAAAATTTGGGGGAGAATGAAATAAAACGAGGGAAGGAATGAATTTGGGGTGGTCGTGAGTTAGGGGAAGAATTTGGGGGAGAATGAAATAAAACGAGAGAATGAATGAATTTGGGGGAGAACGAAAAAAACGAGGGAAGGAACGAAAAAAACGAGCGAAGGAACGAATTTGATACGGCTCAAAGCTGTATCAAATTTGATATGGCTCAAAGCCGTATCAAATTTGATACGGCTAAAGACAGTATCTAAACGTTTAGATACGGCTTTTACCTGTATCAAATTTGATATGGCTTTGAGCCGTATCAAATAAGGCGGATAGGGGTGTGGCTAAAACAGCTTTGTGGTGTAGTGTAATTTGGATTTACCATCTTAGATAACATGGTTTCAAACTATTAGAAAGCAATGATTTGAAAATATCACTACAACAAAAGTTTCTTTTCTTAGCACATTGATACAGCGTTTTTAAGTGGGTTGCCATCAAAAATGATAATTTAACGACAAATTACTTTAGTCAGCGTTTGTGCAAGCTGTGTGAAATTATAGGCGGCAATTTATTTCCTTCCCTCCGTTTCTATGAACTGTAATTAAAAAAACTTGCCCAAAATTTCTATTCCCCCATCCAAATTAGTTATTCCTTCCTCCAAAAAAATATTTTTTCCCTTCCCATTGCAATCGATTAGCCCCCTTGTAGTCGTCTCCATTGCAGGATCGTCTCCTTTTCCCTCGTCCCCGTCGCCGTTGCAGGCTCGTTAGTGGAAGCGACCGTTAGCCCTAATTCCTGCTGCAGTCAATGGACGCGAATATGTAGCCATCATCGCCAACTGCCCTTTGTCCTTGAAATTTCAGAGTAAGTTGTAGCTGATTAGCTTTTGCCTTTGTTTTCTATTTTGAGATTAAGTGTCAGAGTAAGATTAAATGGTTTTTACTAGAGTATAAAATAAGCAAGAATATATCTCAATTGAAGAAAGTTCGATCATGTTCCGGCATCTTGATTCTTCTATTATAGTAGCGGAGACCGTGCTTCAAAGAGGTGTTGTGTAACGACAGTTGGAACAAGCTCCCCATCTCCAGCACGTGGCGTACGGATATGTATTGGCACACACTTTGTTGTAACAAATGGAATCCCTAATGTTACATGCCTATCAACCCATATTTATACGCCACTTTTCCATATTATTTAGCGATGTGGGACTTTTCTCCAATTCGAACCGTCGTTCCTCCATTAAACATGCGAGACAAACCTAACAGTCTCCCCCTTGACTCGCATCCCCTTGCGGTAACCTTTGAGAGTACTGCCGTGTCTGCATGGCCCATTTCGTAACCTTCGGCTCTGATACCACTGTTGTGTAACGACGGTCGGACAAAGATCCCCATCTCCAGCACGTGGCATACGCATATGGGTTGGCACACACTTTGTTATATCAAAAGGAATCCATAATGTTACATGCCTATCAACCCATATTTATACACCACTTTTCCATATTATTTAGCAACGTGGGACTTTTCTCCAATCCGAACTGTCGTTCCTCCATTAAACATGCGAGACAACCCCAACAAGAGGTTAGGTTGATGCCTAGGATGTAAGTTTCTCTAGGAAGGCATTCTCTCAAGGTAGACATAAATGACACAGCAACGATGTTATGTTATTTTATGAACATGGAAAGTTTATTCTAGTGGACTTTGCAGTCCGAGTTTGATAATTAGAATTTCTTGTCACTAGATCTCTGATAGTTTATTTAGTTTGAGTTTATGGGTTTGATTTCTGCATACTGTTTTTCTTAAAACCTTGTTAAAAAATATTGTCAAGTCCAGTAATCTATGCTTTCTTTCTTCATTGCCAAGTGTCAATCGATAGCTAGTAAATTCATCACGTTTTAAAATTAGTTCTCAATTTTATATGAATACAAGGTGCCCTGTTGATGTGGAACGCTCTTATTTTTATTTTATAGTCGACTCTTACATATTTCCATTTGTATATTTCACTGTAAAACTCCACGTTATACATTTGAGTTAAAGATAATTAATATAATTTTTGTTGAAATTTCTTTTTGTTGTCTAGCTGTTAAATTTTGAGGCACACAGTTGCTTCTTGAAATAATTTACTCCAACATCTTCTTGAAATATTTTTAGTTACACAGAAATATTAGTGAACAATCCATCAATGCCGTATTATGTATGTAGTCTTCAAACTAAAAAAAACACAATTCAGTGTAAAATAGTGTTTCAACTAACTATAATGCGTTGCATTCGCTTGTTCATGCTTTCGATATTTGAACGGAAGTACAGGATGGTCTTTTATGAATTGAGAATTGCTTACTGAGCAGAGTATATAATCAACTGCTAATCTAAATCGAGTATATTTGACGTTGCCCCCGAGTAATTAATTTATTAGATTTCAATTTTATTCTGTTACACTAAACGTCTTTACCCTAAATACTACAAAACATGGTATCAATATTTACCCACAGAGGTGTTGAGTCCAATGTAACTAACGCTGAGTGTGCGTGTGTGTGCACACGTGTGTTAATACTTTAATAGGTATGATATTTAGTTATGTCAAAAAAAGATCCCATATAAATGTTATGTAATTAGTGTCCAGATGCATTTTTGTACTTGATGGACTGTCTCTTTTATATTATTGATGTTATGTAATGTATTGCCAACATACGTAAAACAGGTTCGTCTTTCTTCAGTTGATGCAATGGGGCAAATGATTGGCATGATCATGAGATCACAGTTAAAGGCGGCGCTCCCAAAGCTTATTCAGACTATACTGGATCTGTAAGCACAAAAATATAGCCATTATTTATTAAAAGGAAATTTTACATATATAGGCCAGTTTTGAATAGATATAACAAGTATAGGTCAGTTTCAAAAGTATTTACAAGTATAGACCAGTTTTCGTTTTGCTGGTCTATAGCGTTGGCGATTTTTCAAAAATCGTCAACGTGCGATTTTTCAAAAATCGCCCAGGTAGAATAAATTGTTTTGCTTTGGGCGATTTTTGAAAAATGGCCAACGGGCGATTTTTCAAAAATCGCCCAGATCGAAATAACCACAGACAGCCCTCCCTTTCTCTCTCACTTCCACCATTTCCTCAAAACAAAAAAAATCTTTAATGGCAGATCTGTTCTGAAATCTTTCTTCATATTCTTTAAAACTTTGATTCAGTATTAAATTTGTAGATCGAGTCTACGTTGCTTAGCAAATTTCAGCTCGGTGAAGGTAAATTCACTAAACCCTAGTTGTTTTGTCTAATTTCTGTATTTTGGTAAAATTAATAATTGGTTATGGTAAGCTAGAAAATTGGTATAATGTGTACGTACTAAACGATTTGTATATTGATCTGTAGAATGGCGAGAAATATGATTCCTACGCTTTGCTACTACGACGGTGAACTACTTGTCGATGATCAAAGGAATGGTAAATATGTTGGGGGTATTTGTAAACCAGGAAGAGTGCGAAAAGGTTGCAAATTGACGGAATTAAAAGATGCTGTGTACAGAACGACGAAGATTAATAAAGAAGAATTTGAACTTGAGCTAGTGGTTAACTGGCCTACGGATTCGGGTTCTAAAGCAATAGCATTAGCGGACGATGACGATGTAGAAGTAATGTTTTCTGCCGTTGCAAAATCTATTGAGTTATACGTAGGGAAATTAGCAAAGCAACAACAAGAACAGCATGTGGCATCTCCCGTTGTGAGTACTGGAATTGGATACTATACGCAGATGTTGGGGACTGCGGATCCATTTACTGACTACGTATCTCCTAACTATAGCAATCCTCCATCTATGCATTACGGATTTACGCCGTACGAAGACGCGCAACAGTTTACGCAAGAAAACAACATTTATTGCAACCCGCCTAGGGATGCAAATACGATTCCAAGGTAAAAAAAATCGTGGTGAAGTTGTAGATGTACTGTTATGTAGTTAATTTTTCTTATGTTATGCCATAATTTAAACAGCTTCCAACAACAAGACATTCAGCATGACGAAAGCGATGGTCATGTTAATGCAAATATGTCGCAGTCAATGTATCCTAATCCATGCGAACTATATGATATGATTCAAAGGTATGTTTGCAGATTGGGCTATATTTTTCATCTCATTTGGTTTCTATTGTCGTTTAGTTGACTTCTATATATGAATTAGGTATACGACACTTGATTCTGGTGCGCAATGGAGTGTTGGACCATCCACTCATTCTCCGCATGCAAATTTTGACAATGATATGGATGTTGGCGGGAATGCAGCCGTGGATGAAGAACGTCATGTAGATAGCATGGTCGTTGCTTCTATGAATGTTAACGAAGACTCTTGGATACAAAGAATGCAAGTTAACAACGAGCCGTTGAACTATGACTTCCCTATAGCAGATGACAATGATGTAGATAGTGATGAAGCAGAGATGGAAGTGCCTTTGGATGATGATCTTTGCACCGCTCAAATGTTGGCAAGATCTGTTGTAGGTAATCTTCAATTTTCCGGTGAACGATTTTCGACCTCTTGCGTTCAAGCTGGTTTCAGTGTTGGTTTTTGAGACAAAAGAGAAGTTTCTTCAACAATTAACGGAACGGTCAATTTTGCATGCCGTTTCATACAAACCAATAAAGTCGAACAAAACACAATATACCGCTATATGCACCGTTGAAGGTAATTGTCCGTGGAGAATACATGCCATAGTTTCGAAAAAATCCGAGTCGGGATGGTGGGAAATTAGGAAGTATCCAAGCGAACACACTTGTGTCAACCCAATAGTTAATTCCAACCATAAGCAAGCAACTTCGAAATTTCTTGTGACAAAAACCATGTCTTTTGTCAAAGCCGATTTGGATGTTTCAGCTGGTACAGTCCAAGTGCTTGTGCACGATCAATTGTTCATCAACATAAGTTACATGAAAGCGTGGCGAGCATTAAGCAAAGCAATAGAGAGTATTTATGGCGATTGGGCAGAATCGTACTCAACTTTACCGCAGTGCTTTGACGAGATAAAAAGAACGAACCCTGGCTCTATAGGTCACGTGACACATGATGAAGTGGGAGTGTTCGATCGAGCTTTTTGGGCATTTGGGCCTTGCATTACAGGTTTTGCGCATTGTCGGCCGTTGTTATGTATTGACGGTACGCACTTGTACGGTAAATACAAAGGCACATTGCTTGTTGCAACCACGATAGATGCAGATGATTGTCTTTATCCTTTGGCATACGCAGTAGTTGAAGCGGAGTCATGTGATTCTTGGGGTTGGTTTTTTTTCTGCATGCTAGAATTCATACATAGTGTTCGCGGTCGTTGTATTACTTTCATATCCGATAGGATGAAAGGAATTCCAAAAGCTTTACATGGAAAATGGCGACAACCACACAAACATCGTTATTGTGCAAGACATATAAAAGCCAACTTTCAAGCGGCAGGATTCAGAGATAAGCGTTTGACAGGATTATTTTATTCGGCAACGTGCGCGTCTGAGGTAGTGGAGTACATGAAAATTAGAGAAGAGATAAAAGCAACAAGTAAGCGTGCGCATGAGTGGATTGAGCATAGTCTGGGAAATTTTGAAGAAAACTGGGCTTTGTGCAAAGACGATGGAGGGCGCTTTCATGTAATGACAGCTAATGCTTCTGAAAGTTTTGACGGTGTATTGAAAGGTGCTAGATCGCTACCTATAAAGGCCTTGGTTGCACGAACATTCTATCGCTCAGTTGAATATTTCTGCACCAAATTGCAGATGAACTAGCGACACGCTTGACTTCAAAGTGGGAAGCCAAAATAGCAGAAAGAGCCAGTGAAGCACGTCGCTGTAGACTAGTACGTTTTAGTCAAACCGAATGGCAGGTAATTCACTACTTTGGTGATGAATACAAAGTTATAATCGACGGCACCAACTGCTCGTGCACATGCAACATTTCGATACTGCAGAAGATACCATGTTGTCATGTAATGGCAGCTTGTTCGGCGCAAACAGGTGGGGCTAATAGAGCACATCATGACTCAGCGTCAAGCTGGTACTCTATTGACAGCTACAAAGCCGCTTATAAGCCGGAGTTTCATCCCGTGTGTGATCGAAGGTTTTGGGGCACATATAATGGTCCTCACATATTACCGCCGACTGTGAGACGGCAACCGGGAAGGCCATGGTCGACAAGGATGAAAGGTGTGATGGATGAAGGCCAGTCGTCAAAATCGAGTAGGTGTACCAAATGCGGTGGGCTAGGCCATAACCGTAAGCGATGTGTTACTGCCGTGTAGATGTGTTTGTATTATTTGACTTCTATATAATTGAACTCTACTGTTTACTTAATATGTCATGTTGTTTGCTGCTGTAAGAAAATTTGTCAAATGCTATATATTGCAGGTCCTTACTTTGTTTGTTATATATGAAACAAGTTGCTCCTGTTTGGCAGTTGCAGCACAAAAAGTGCGATTTTTGGAAAATCGCAGAAGGCGATTTTTGAAAAATCGCACAAGGCGATTTTTGAAAAATCGCCTTCAACAATCTGCTGCTAACAAACAGCAACAATTATACCATAATAATGCATACAAATATCACAGTCTTTTCCATCCCATACAAAAAGATCAGTAGTAGCCATATCCAATCAAGTCACAAAAGCATGTTCATACCATACACAATTATACCGTTCACAACACCGTTCAAATTACGTAGCCATATCCAATCAGTGCATAAAAGCATGTTCATACCATACACAATTATACCGTACACAACACCGTTCAACTAACATAGCCATATCCAATATAATGCACGTATCATCTACGCAAGCGACGAAGTTCCATAGGCGTACGGCGACGACGACGTTCCGGCCGTTGAGACATGTACTTTTCTTCCTCGATCTCGGTGGTAGGATCAAATGTACATGGTGGTTGAGAAGGTCCATGGGTGAAATCTTCCGGTTGTTCGGATGTCGAAGGGCCTTCTTCGTACGTAGTTCCTTCACCTATTCTGTGTCGCCGCCTGTAAGTAAGTAGGAGCGGCGGTGCCTCCCCTTGAGGTGGAGGTATGTCTGCTGGAGGTGGAGGTATAGGAGGGGAAGGACGTCTTGGCCTCTCTAGTTTGTTTCTTCCCAAGATTTCACGTAGAATGTTTTTGATGTTCATGCACATTCCTTTCGACTGCGCATCGTGATCTAGACGTTGTTCGAGCTTTTCGGCGGTTTCCAACGCCTTGTAAATGCCATCAGCCTGTACAACGCAAAGACAATTATTTACCTTTTTTCGAAAATATGATTAACTTAACGGGGTTCAGTATACTTACAACGTTTCTCTCAAGGGGCGCACGAGGGGTGTATGGATGATGGGCAACAGCCTGTACAGGCGCCTGAAGAACATACCTACGCGTGATATGCCAATACCACCGCATATATGTCTCTAAAGGGGTGATCGGCTCTCTTTCAAATTGCGTAAACAAATGGCGCTCGTTCCATATCTCCATAGCATTTGCAATTTCCCCGACATGGTACTCGTCGGTATAGACTGGCGCGTTTTCTGGAATATGTTGCGCCATTGCAAACTGGCGCATGACCCTATCGGGTAGGTGATGTGCGCAACGAGTAGTGCAAATAAGTGGAAGCCTGGCAGTCCACAGATATCTAGCGGCCGTACATATAGCCGGAAGATCCTCCAATACAACCTGCGTGTATGGATTCCAGGTCACTGCAGCTGGGTCTAGAACGTCTAGCTCATTGCGGTAAAAGCGTACATTCCGCCGGGGGGTCTGAGATGTCTTTTTTGGACCAACCCATCTATCAACAAGCGAAGAAACAATATTTTAGCTTAAACAAATTTCGAATTACAAAATTAATTTTCAAAGGACATGAAGTTATACCGAGATCCAAGAGGGTGTGTGTGATCGACGACAACATTTCGGACTTGAATCCGTCCGACAGGTAGATATGTCCATGACCAAATCTATAGGGAAAAAACAATTTAGCTACTTACAACATATTTCAAATTTTGTCGAAGGAGCAAGATAAATTATACTTGTAGAACAAGTGTCAAACACCCGTCTATAAGCTTAGTCACCATAAGAGCGAGATTGGAGAGCTCCATATAGGTGTACGCCAAAACAGCACTACCCCATGAGTACTGGGCACACTGATCAAGATCGGCTAAATATGGTAGCCATTTCAAGTCCACGCTATTTTTGGAATGATCGCACATTAAACGGGATGTAATGATGTGCAGAATAATGGCTCGTGCCCGCTGCTGTATCTGAATCTCCGTAGCATCGGCAGGTATATCATCAGCTACAGCTTGTCGAAACCATTTCACTTCTACCATGTCGTTACCCCTTACTTGTTGCGGAGGAGGAGTAATACCGAGCAAATCCGCGCACAACTGAATATAATCATGATGGTCCTCACCCATCACTGGATTGCCTTCTATAGGCAAACCTAAAAGCACGGCCACATCCCCTAATGTGATCGTCATCTCTCCGACAGGAAGATGGAATGTAGATGTCTCCGGTCTCCATCTATCGACAAGGGCTGTGATCAGATGATGATCTAACTGCAGGTAGCCTAACCGCAGTACTGTCGAAAAGCCTGCTCGATCAATCTCCTCTAATACTCTAGGATGATGTGAAGTGACTCTCTTAAGAGAAATAGAGTGATCGATGGTGAAATCTGCTTCTTCGCTCTGTTTAACATTACACGTACAAATATTAGCATTCACACAATTTGTGAAACGAAAATCATAGGAAATTACCATCATATACGTTTCACTAGACGTGTGGTGTCTAGGCTGTAGGTACAACACGCTCGGGTCTACGGGACCGGGCTCCATCTCGATGTAATCTACAACGCAAAGATTAATGCAGACAACCCATAACTATCAAAAATTAAATTCTCTTCAATTTACACTAAAGCACACGCAATTGAATGAACATTCACTTGCAAATACCTCGTAATGTAATCTACCACACTTAGCTTTCACAAGAAATTGCAAAAAATTGAAATCTAAAAAACCCAGAAAATGCCCTAAATCAAGAAATTGGAGATGGGTGCATTACCAATATCCTCCACTATTCCGAATGTTGAAGCCATGGTCCGAATGAGCTTTGAATTTGATTAAAAAGCAAAGAAAATATTAATTTTTGGAAGAGAGAGAGCTCAAACCCGAAATGGGTTTTTTGGAGCTTGGTTTAAAGTTGTAAAGTGAGGGGAAGGGCTTGCTGCCTGCCTGTTTTGTAACAGGCGAAACAGTGGGCGATTTTTCAAAAATCGCCAGTTGGCGATTTTTGAAAAATCGCCCAAACAAATTAAGAGCAGGCGATTTTTCAAAAATCGCCTTTGGCGAATTTTGAAAAATCGCCACCTTCAGAACAGTAGGCTGCCTATTTTGACAATTGTTTGTTTTCACTTAAAAGATAGAAGTAATATAGAGATACCTCCAAACAACTCTATATGATCATATAAATTCGTCCGACGACAAATAATTTGATATAACCATCAATTTCAGAGAAAATCAAACATACATTCTACGAATAGGTGAGATTATCCCTCAGTTACAAAGTACTAACAACAAATAAATCTAACAACACAAAACTACTAACGTACGATCTACGAAAGGTTAAAATATCCATCGATTACATGAAAATAAATGAAGTACCCAACATAGAGTTCATGATATAAAACCATTTTTCAAATGATTCCATTGCGAACATAAGCTAAATATGACATTTTCTTCTCTACCAACATTTTCTATTCATTTCTTCAACTAATTTTTTCAAACGCCTAACTTCAGCTTGCATTTCGAGGGCGTACTCCACTCCTCAAGCACACAATGGAGGATCGATCCACTTCATAAATTTACAGCACCCCACTTCGCCATGATTCATCATGTCATCTTCGTAAGAAGCACAACCGTAAAATCTTCGTCCAGCATTGGTTTCAGTTTTGGCTACGACAACCACGCATTCATCGCCGCGTCGGCAAACTAGATATGCACCGGATGGCAATGTAGGCCCTACAGGATTACAAGGACTAAGTACTTTACCTTCAAAAGAAATTTGCTTGCCCGGTCTTTGGTTCGCTACAACTTCACGTAAGCGAGTGTTGAGAGATGATGTTCCCGAATGGAACTTTTGACGTATTGGCCCAAATTGCGTTTTCGGAACAAATTCAACATCACTTAGATGCGTACTGTCCCTTCGCGCTTCAAACTCATCGTAACATTTCGACATCGTCTCGTCGTCTATCTCCCAATCTTCTATGTTTGTTTTAGCTGCGAGTACGTCAACAATGGTTAGAATACACAACAGCTCCGAATTAGGATTTTAGTAAGCGTAAATCGATATACATTACCCTGTACCGAAGATTACACTTACTTGTTCAGAAGCTTTGATTGTATCTTGTGAGAATCGGACTTTTTTTTGGGTTTTCTATGAAGTAGGGTTTGCAAACTTTCAGGAATTTGATGATAAGTTTGGTAAGTTTGGTAAAGTTGATGGTGAAAGAAGATGGTAGGTTGCTGGTTGGATTTATAGCAGGGTTTCTGCTGGCGATTTTTCAAAAATCGCCCAAAGCAAAACAATTTATTCTACCTGGGTGATTTTTGAAAAATTTTGAAAAATCGCACGTTGACGATTTTCGAAAAATCGCCAACGCTATAGACCAGCAAAATGAAAACTGGTCTATATTTGTAAATACTTTTGGAACTGGGCTATACTTGTTATATCTTTTCAACACTTTTCCATACAACCCCTTTGCCATATCATTATCTCCTTGCCATTTCATCTACACTTTAATCATTAGTGCATATCTCTTCTTCAACATCAACCAATCATCCACCATCAAAAATTCCACACTCAACTGTCTTCACTTCCTTTTCAACTAATCACTGCACATTCAACCTGCCATCCACTGCCAATCCAACAATCCTCTACGACCATTACCTCCATACAAACTGCAGCTAACAACACTTCTTGCATCCACTCCACATCACAGTGCCTTGCAATCCACCCCGCCAAGCACAACCAACCCCTCTGTCATACCTGACCTATGCATTTCCCACATCGTTCGCCACAATTTCAATCACTGACTGTAACTCTTCATACAGACATACATATACAAAATACACCACAGCACAGTGCCAACTACAAGTTGACTGCACACATTGCATATCCCTTGTGCATCACCATATCACATACTCCACATCTCAAGTTCCTTCACTTACCTTGCAAGCATACAAAATTCACGTTATACCACAAACCATCATCTCATCTATTCCACATACAAAATTCACCTCACTTACCTTGCATGCAACTATCATTCACGTTCCTAGCAGCCAACATCGCGATTTCAAACAACCACGAACCGACATCAACTCCAGCAGCATCGCACTATCCTGAACCTCCTACAACTGCACCAAACCCAAAATCGCCGCGACATCCCACTATTCTTCCTCCAACTTCACCTCAATCATCGAAACAGCTGCTCCTCCTCTGCCTCATCACCGCCAACAACAACATTCGAACAACACAACCACTTCCAACCTGTAGACAATACAGTCAAAGCAACTACCATCGGTCATGCAACGTGCACCACTCCTCCCTGGCCACTTATCCACTACAACACAATACCACCATCCAAGCAATCTCCAACCCTCTCTCACCACAATTCACATCAAACTCACAACTTGAACACACGCAACTAGAAATCACCACAACGCAACGTCCACCTAAGCAACTAAGCAAATAACCATCATCCCCTGATTCATCAAACTACAACAGAACCTATAGTATAGATTTGATTTTCAGTTTGAGTTTCTACAGTAAATCAAAAACGCAAAAAAAAATTGTTGCTTCATCTTTATTTTGTTTACAGAAAGATTTTTTTAATATAGATTCAAGCGAACATCTTGGTATTTTTTATTTCAACATGGATTGAATGATTTTAATCAACTATAGTTTAGTTTATTTAGCTTTGAATCTAAATTTCTGAATTGAATCTTAATGGAAGGAATTTGATTTAAAATGGGGTTGAATTTGTAAGAGTTTTAGATTTTGACAACGGTTGGTATATTGCAAATCCGATGCATAAAGGTGTAGCTTTAAATGCATAGATAAAAGACATGGGAGCTAACAAAACGTAGTTTAAGCTAGTAGGATGACTAAAGGTTGCCTGTTGTTCACAAAGTAGCTTAGCAGAACAATGGATCCTGAAATACGAATATCAGTTCTCAGTGTATTAATCAAATAAACTTTGCCGTAGCACCTTAGTAAGAAGTTTGATACGGTTGCTCGCTGCATCCTGATAAGTAGATTTAATAAAATTCAGTCCCAATCTATGAAAAGAATAGAAATTACTTTAGCAAAATTCCTAAAAATAGAAAATACATGTACTTTATTAAGTACAAACATGATATGCAAAGATGACAGATTGAAATGAAATCTTACAACCTAAACAAGATATATAATATTATATGCCTTAGTTAGAATTACGAAAATACGACTTTCAGTGTTATTATGGAAAATGTCTCTATATGAATGAACGCGTAAACCATATACTCATACACTTTACTCACTGATAAAATGCATACTTATTTGCAGCTTAGAAAAACAATTGATGGGAAAAGAGGTTTGTGTCACAACTAGACCCAGTTGGAAATAATACCACTACCGTTGACAACCGAATTCAAGCGCCTAAAGGCTGCCTACTATTCTTACAGTTGACAGTTTATTTATACATTATTTAAATACTGTACGTCGAAGAAATATTGAAAATTGTAGGTGTGCAAACTATTGTCGTATGATCCAGGACTGCCTACTATTTTGATTTTTGACAGTTTCCTCCCCTGAACATGTTGAATATATAATAGCACTGATATATTGAATAAACCAACACGGTCAATGTTGAACTCTCCAACCAAAAAAGAAATCAACCCAGTAGCATAGGTACAAATTCAGAGAAGGGAGTAGAAAAGTTCCGCCTTTGAATGATATTATTTTGAAATTAAATAAAATTGGAAAAAGATAGTATGCATTAAGGAACATATTAAGTTATTTTATTGTAACAATATATTCATTGTTATAGGATTATATCAACAAAATTAGATTTACTATTTTCATTTTTATTTTTTCAACAGAAGCTTCACAGCTGGCATGTTATATTTCAAGTTTATTAAGTGGCGACCATGAGCTATATATGAAAATTGGCTAGTGAAAATGGCTGCACTTAGTATTCTGAATGAACCATTCAACTCATAATATGATTATAGATTCCTTTATTTCCACCTAATAAGAATTATTTACTAGTATTCAGAGAGTTGGAAAGTAGTTGATATGATACAAATCAGAAAAATAAGCATGTATTAATATATGATAGTTGAACATGTATTATCAATTAACATATGCTACTATAGTACTATTATAATTGTATGTTCTGTTTTATACGTAAAATAACAGAAGTATGTTTGACTTCAAACAAATTATATTTATCTACTGATACCGTGTAATATAACTCTAATTTATACATAAATGAAGCCCATCCCTGACCTATTCACATCTTACATGGATTGAAATTTTAAAACATATACCAAGTCTCTAGTCTACAACTAATCTCCTTCAAATCGCAACTTGATAACCTGCTATCATCCTCCTCTCATATATATTGTATACAACTCAAATTTCAATCTATTTCTATATCTTCTTTGAAAAAAAACTCAAACTGTTTTATCAAACATTTGTGGAACAAAAAACACAGTGAGTTTCTCAACAAATTCAAATTAAATCAACTTCAAAATTTCCATGGTACTCTAAATTTACAAAGCGTATACCTAAAATCATCGCTATTGTCAAAAAGATACCACAAAGAAAGATGTTGCCAAGCTAGTCTATAAGCTCCGAACAGCCCAAAAAAGAATCAAATACCAAGGCCGAGCTTACCTGCATCAGAATACCTGAAAGCACCGATTACGTGAAGGAAAAAGAAAGGCGGCTGATAGAAGTTTGAGCTGAAAAATTTGGGGGAGAATGAAATAAAACAAGGGAAGGAATGAATTTGGGGTGGCCGTGAGTTAGGGGAAGAATTTGGGGGAGAATGAAATAAAACGAGAGAATGAATGAATTTGGAGGAGAACGAAAAAAAACGAGGGAAGGAACGAAAAAAACGAGCGAAGGAACGAATTTGATACGGCTCAAAGCTGTATCAAATTTGATATGGCTCAAAGCCGTATCAAATTTGATATGGCTAAAGACAATATCTAAACGTTTAGATACGGCTTTTACCTGTATCAAATTTGATACGGCTTTGAGCCGTATCAAATAAGGCGGATAGGGTTGTGGCTAAAACAGCTTTGTGGTATAGTGTAATTTGGATTTACCATCTTAGATAACATGGTTTCAAACTATTAGAAAGCAATGATTTGAAAATATCACTACAACAAAAGTTTCTTTTCTTAGCACATTGATACAGCGTTTTTAAGTGGGTTGCCATCAGAAATGATAATTTAACGACAAATTACTTTAGTCAGCGTTTGTGCAAGCTGTGTGAAATTATAGGCGGCAATTTATTTCCTTCCCTCTGTTTCTATGAACTGTACTTAAAAAAACTTACCCAAAATTTCTATTCCCCCATCCAAATTAGTTATTCCTTCCTCCAAAAAAATATTTTTTCCCTTCCCACTGCAATCGATTAGCCCCCTTGTAGTCGTCTCCATTGCAGGATCGTCTCCTTTTCCCTCGTCCCCATCGCCGTTGCAGGCTCGTTAGTGGAAGCGACCGTTAGCCCTAATTCCTACTGCAGTCAATGGACGCGAATATGTAGCCATCATCGCCAACTGCCCTTTGTCCTTGAAATTTCAGAGTAAGTTGTAGCTGATTAGCTTTTGCCTTTGTTTTCTATTTTGAGATTAAGTTTCAGAGTAAGATTAAATGGTTTTTACTAGAATATAAAATAAGCAAGAATATATCTCAAATGAAGAAAGTTCGATCTTGTTCCGGCATCTTGATTCTTCTATTATAGTAGCGGAGACCGTGCTTTAAAGAGGTGTTGTGTAACGACGGTTGGAACAAGCTCCCCATCTCCAGCACGTGGCGTACGGATATGTGTTGGCACACACTTTGTTGTAACAAAAGGAATCCCTAATATTACATGCCTATCAACCCATATTTATACACCACTTTTCCATATTATTTAGCGATGTGGGACTTTTCTCCAATTCGAACCGTCGTTCCTCCATTAAACATGCGAGACAAACCTAACAGTCTCCCCCTTGACTCGCATCCCCTTGCGGTAACCTTTGAGAGTACTGCTGTGTCTGCATGGCCCATTCCGTAACCTTCGGCTCTGATACCACTGTTGTGTAACGACGGTCGGCCAAAGATCCCCATCTCCAGCACGTGGCGTACGCATATGGGTTGGCACACACTTTGTTGTAACAAAAGGAATCTATAATGTTACATGCCTATCAACCCATATTTATACACCACTTTTCCATATTATTTAGCGATGTGGGACTTTTCTCCAATCTGAACCGTCGTTCCTCCATTAAACATGCGAGACAACCCTAACAAGTGGTTGGGTTGATGCCTAGGATGTAAGTTTCTCTAGGAAGGCATTCTCTCAAGGTAGACATAAATGACACAGCAACGATGTTATGTTATTTTATGAACATGGAAAGTTTATTCTAGTGGACTTTGCAGTCCGAGTTTGATAATTAGAATTTCTTGTCACTAGATCTCTGATAGTTTATTTAGTTTGAGTTTATGGGTTTGATTTCTGCATACTGTTTTTCTTAAAACCTTGTTAAAAAATATTGTCAAGTCCAGTAATCCATGCTTTCTTTCTTCATTGCCAAGTGTCAATCGATAGCTAGTAAATTCATCACGTTTTAAAATTAGTTCTCAATTTTATATGAATACAAGGTGCCCTGTTGATGTGGAACGCTCTTATTTTTATTTTATTTTTATTTTATAGTCGACTCTTACATATTTCCATTTGTATATTTCACTGTAAATCTCCACGTTATACATTTGAGTTAAAGATAATTAATATAATTTTTGTTGAAATTTCTTTCTGTTGTCTAGCTGTTAAATTTTGAGGCACACAGTTGCTTCTTGAAATAATTTACTCCAACATCTTCTTGAAATATTTTTAGTTACACAGAAATATTATTGAGCAATCCATCAATGCCGTATTATGTATGTAGTCTTCAAACTAAAAAAAAACACAATTCAGTGTAAAATAGTGTTTCAACTAACTATAATGCGTTGCATTCGCTTATTCATGCTTTCGATATTTGAACGGAAGTACAGGATGGTCTTTTATGAATTGAGAATTGCTTTGTGAGCAGAGTATATAATCAACTGCTAATCTAAATCGAGTATATTTGATGTTGCCCCCTAGTAATTAATTTATTAGATTTCAATTTTATTCTGTTGCACTAAACGTCTTTACCCTAAATACTACAAAACATGGTATCAATATTTACCCACAGAGGTGTTGAGTCCAATGTAACTAATGCTGAGTGTGCGTGTGTGTGCACACGTGTGTTAATACTTTAATTGGTATGATATTTAGTTATGTCAAAAAAAGATCCCATATAAATGTTATGTAATTAGTGTCCAGATGCATTTTTGTACTTGATGGACTGTCCCTTTTATATTATTGATGTTATGTAATGTATTGCCAACATACGTAAAACAGGTTCGTCTTTCTTCAGTTGATGCAATGGGGCAGATGATTGGCATGATCATGAGATCACAGTTAAAGGCGGCGCTCCCAAAGCTTATTCAGACTATACTGGATCTGTAAGCACAAAAATATAGCCATTATTTATTAAAATGGTCGATTTTGCATTCATTTTTCTCTCTCTATTCTTTCCCTTATTCCGGCATACTTTCTTTTTCATATACCAGCTATAAAAGAGATCAGGGGTGTACATACCTTGCCACACAAAGTCTGCATAATCTTCTTACCGCTTGTTTATTGTCATAGAATGGACTTCCATTACTTGATTTTGAGGTACTTAAAAAGGATTTTCTCCGTTTTGTTATTAATAACACAAATTTACCTTTCTTTTTTGTTGGACTTGATTCTTCATCATTAAGTATTTGGTCACTTCTAACCAGCACCTTACATAATATAATCTTTTTATCTTTGTATATTGGAAATTATGTTAAATTAATTTAAGATGATCAAGTCAATTTTTTGGTATATACAACTATATTATATAGTTTGTTGAAATTAGTACAATACTTTAATGTTATTTCATGTACTTATTTAAAATTATTTTTACAAAGCTTGATAAAAATCAAAATTTTATTTGCAGGAACTTAACAGCCCCTTGAGTGCTCTTCTTCCAGTAGCATTTGTTACAGACAGCAATGATGACCATTCAAACTTTTCTATTGCTCTTAAGGTGCATGATGTTGTGCATTTATTACATCTGAAATTCCCTTTGTACTAGTTGTACTAGTAGATATCTACTATTACTTATTTGCTAGATGCTTTGATTCCAGCTATATACCAAATTAGGAATAAATTGATCTATGACTTATTTTCACTATACATTATATAGCATAATTTTACTAGTGGGGATGTGACAGGCTCCAATTGTTTGAGAAAAAGGCAAAGATGATTATAATGATGATTTTATTAGTGGGTATACTCGATCCTTAATGTATGTTGTGAGTATTTTTGGAACGAGATAAAAGTTAAGGGATGCAGATTGGAATGGTAGATTAACTAGCTATATGGATGCAAATTTGATATCCATAAAACAACTAGGATACCTTCAAAACTAAACATATAATTTGGTGATGCGGTCAACTGATTTATGACATTACTTTAGAATTACCATTCATTTAGCTGCTTTAGCAGTAGCTATTATTCTACATGTCTTTAATGTCAATTATCATTTTCAAAAATTGCATTGGCACCTTTATTTTCTTCTTCTTCTCAATGTTTATTTTCTCTTTCATGCCTTTATTTGTCTTTTTTGTATGTATAAGTTACTACTGGTGCATATTTGTGAATCATGTTCTGTTTGTTTTGCGGACTTATAAGGAAATTCAGCATTGTTGTTTGATAATTAGCTAAGTGTATCCCGAGGACATTGCACATTCCTTTTGACTATGAGTTTTCATTACTATGTTCATAAATTACAACTAATGACAGTAGAACTAATGACGGTAGAACTTCATTTGAAGTCATAATATAAATTAACAAAATTTATCTAACTTATTTTTAATTCTGAACGCTTAGTTGCAGAAGTGCCAGGCTAAAAATGAACCTTCAGTTGTTGGTGCACTTTCTGTATTAAAGCATTCGCTTCTGAGGTTTAAACTTTTACAGTTTTTGTTGTTTAGTAATGTCTTAGTTTCAAAACACGTAAACATACTCAAATAAACTTGCCTTAAAATCACAAATCAATACTGATAAAATGTAAGCAATTTCTTAGTTTCTCGCACAACCTAACAGTTGAAAAATGATAAATACAATTGACAAACAAGAAAGGAAGAAAATTACAGTAATTTCCCTCGTAAATTGTATAAGTCTAGTAGGAAAATCCTTATTTATTTGGTGAAGAAACAATGGTGGGATTTTTTTTACTTCAGATTTAGGAATAATAAAAACATAACGTGGGCAAGTCTTACCAAAAATCCTAAATCTGGTCAAACTTGACCCGGTTTTGCCTAATTAATAGTAGCGTATTTGATTGACCAAATTTGTGTCTTCTAGCCAATCATAATATTTGGCTTTAGAACACAATTTTTTAGCTTCTTATATTTTCTTTTCAGCACCTTTTCTTCATAATTTCTTTTAAGTCCGTCCTTTTATAACTTTTATATCTTAATTTTTATTTCTTTATATATTCATATCTTAAATTCATGTAAGTCTCCCCCTCATGTTATAACTTGTCGAGCAAGTCCCCCCTCTCCCTCTCTCTTTCATTCTTTATGTTTCAGCATTAGGAGGCTTGTTAATTTTTTCTACCTTCTATCATGAAGTATCTGTTGTACGATACAAACCACTCGCATACGATGCCATGAATAACGTGGTTGTAGATTCTTTATTTGAGGTATTCTGCATTGTAGCACACTCATTTAGAACTTCAAGTACCAACTGCAAGATTTTCTGTTCTGTTTTATTTCAAAATACACCAAAAACTATGTGAAAACTTAACCAGAATTGCAATTATTTGTTGATAAAAATGCCTGCACTGTCCCTAAACCAAATATTCAGTCAAGTCAATAACAAAAGGTAGAAGCAATACACCAGAGGGAGCCAAGTGATCTATCCTTTCTCCTCCTGTAGATTGCGAAGATATAATTTACTGCTCACTTTAAGCATACGATTATTAGAAATGAACAACAGTTTTAAAGAGGTACTGATCCTGCAAGCTCCGTGCAGCATTTTTTTATTTTTCCGAACTCATGTGGTCTCCTAACGGAACCTGCTATTTCTTAGAAATCAATCTTCTTTTAGCTCGCTTCTTCTATTTATCATGTCAGTTTCTCATTTCTTCTTTTAACTCGTTGTGTGTCCCAACAGTGTTCTTGTAACAAAATATAACTCTAGTGGTAGTGTAATTTATTGATACCTACTTTATTAATGGATCATTCCTAGGTTTCTGGAAGCATGGCATGGTAAAAGGAATTTACTTGTTGAAACAGTGCAATCATTGTTGGATAAACAGAGTTTAACTATCCAAAAAGCACTCGCGGAGGTAAGAACCTATGTTGATCTACTTAATTAAGAACCAAATAGTAATTTTTTCAGTTTCTTGTACTAATTTTGAATTGATCTTTATTGTGATCTAATAAAATATTTTATGATGACAAATGACATTTAGTTCTATTAAATGTAAATAATCGGTACAATCGGTGACTTCATATTGATTGGATTGTATAATGATGAAAAATAAATAAATAAAACAAACTATGGATATTTTAGCTGAAAGAGAAATCAATTTGCAAAGACAATAGGAAATATAGTAAGGTACATTGATTACTAACTCTACTGTTAGTGACTTCATGAAATTCTGCAAGATTTCACACTAATCAAACATTAGCACGTCATTCATCTAATATGAAAACCGAGATGCATGATTACTCTAGCACGTACTTCTTCTTGCAGAACTTAATACTTCCCTCAGACATCCCTATCATGTCATCTGGCTGAACACCATAAGACCTCAGTGTATGCTCATCATGCATCGGTTCTACTTGTAAAGGAATACATAGCTCTCCGGCTGTGGCAGATCAGTATGTAGTTGCTCATTCAAATTCTGCAACTCTCTCTTCATTGCCTTAACAATATCATATGGATTCACTTCAATAGGTATATTCTTCATAAGAAATCTAAAAATATCCTCCATTTAGCTAACATTTCTATCGCTGCATCTTCATGAACTCCATAGTCACATAGTTTCTTTGCATCCATCATCTCTTAATCTTGAAAATATAATGATACTCATTTCTGAACTGAGCTAAGTGTAAACAAGTAGTTCTAAACTGAGCATCTAAACTTCACCCCTTTTGCTAACCATTTGTATAAAATGGACGGGAGTAGTGGACAGAAAACTTTAATGTAGTGTTCAACGTAACCTGTTATGAATATGAAATCATCAAATCAAGCGCTCTGGCTTTAATATTTTGTAGTGTAAATCAGCAAATTAGCAAATTAAAGAAAAATTCAAACAAATTCAGACTTCAATATTTTGTAGTGGAAAAACAATGAATAAAGATTTTTCTACCATTTGCAAGATTTGTCTACAATGAAAATCAGGCTAGTGGAAAAACAATGAAAATCTAGAATTTAAACTCTTTCAATGAATATTTAATTTTATAATCAGGCTAGTGCTTTCAGCGAGCAAAAAGCCTTGTCTTTAAACACTCAACGCTACAAGAAAAATATTTGTTAATTGCATCGATGGAGAGTGTTTCATTGCAACTTGCAATCATTACGAGTAGAAAGAATAATATAAACGCTGCATGCTGAAAAACTTTTTGTGCACCTTACATATTATTTTGGTCCCACTATTTAGGTCGTGCTTCCATCTCAGTTAAGTTGCTGGTAATGGCAGTTAAATTCACTATCTAGAAAATATAATAGATTGATCCATGTTTCTCTAAATTTATTTCACTAGTATAATAGTTTGCTAGTAACGGCAGTTAAGTTGCTGCTAATTGTTATGTGGTTCTTATCTTCTAGTATACAGTTAGGGGCATGTGCTATAATTTTACTGACGATGATGAGGCTAATGGGGATGCATTTCTATGTCGTGAACAAATTGCTTAGTATGTTACTTGAGGCTTGCTACGATGGCATGCTTCTGGTTATGCAGTTTTTACTATTTAAACAGATAGACAGCAAGTTAACACTGCCTGTTTACTTGGTTTCATGTAGTTGTAACCTCATTTGACTATTTGTTTCTGCAGTTAACCTTCCAAATTCAAGCCCAAAGTTGCAGGTAGTGCACATAAATCATTCAGTCGTGACATATCGGATGCTCATTACAAAGCGTATGTATACGATGGAATCAACATCAGTGGCACAAATGGCGAGGTCATGCCTGGTCAGGTAATTATGATTAACATACACATGTCAGTGTTCCTTGCATCTTTATTCGATTTTACATATGTGATATAGACTGTTTCAAAAATAAATTTTGCTTGTTCTACGGCGAGAGTAGCAATAAAAAAAAAATTCCTACACCAATAATGCTTACATCCATGTTGCTGCACATTAACGTAGTATCTAACCGTTGCATGTCTCATGGTAGTAATGAGAGTCAATAACAAGTCTAGCTTCTTAGTTTTTCTTTAAATTATTTGCTCAAGTAAACCTTAGTGTATTTCAATGCAGCTACTTCAGCGAGTATAAAATTCAGATCCAATGTACAAATCTACTGATGAAGCTTGGATTATCATACTCAGGGTTGATACTCAAGTTAGGATGGTTAAAAATGTTGTGGATGATATTCCTCGGTACAAGTTTGGATTCGTTGACGGTATTGTATTGTCGTCTCAAGTAAACAAGAACGATCAGTTGACTGGTACGTTATTAAAAACAACTGCCTACAAATTTTATGTTCATGGAGTTATTTATTGATTCTATTAACCAATAACTAAGAATTAAGAATATACTCATATGTTGCAAAATAAGAGTATCAATCTTCATCAATTTTATATAAAGCAAGAGAAATGATCAAATAAGAAATGATTTTTTTGTCATAACCAAGCATTTGGAGTTGTGTTAATTACTAACCTTAATATTTGATCATGATTCATGATGAATTTTTACATTCTGTATCATTTCTTGATAACTAATTCCAAAACACCACAGTCCATCTCCTGCCTTATCCATGTATAGTGTAGAGAAGTCTCTGTTTTTTGGCCTGGATTATCATTGTTAACATGGTTCAAACAGTAAAAAAATATTCTTCACCATTTGCAAGATTTTTCTACAAATATCTGCAGAGATCTCTGCATATATTTGTAAAATTCTACGCAAACATTAGTTCGGTGGTAGCTCAGTTGTAGGTGCTCGAATAGATAGCTCGGTGGTAGCTCGGTGGTTTCTTTGGTGTGTAGTGATGTTGTTGTGGCACTGTGATGCACTAATGGTTTAGTGGAGGTGTAAGAAGTGATGACAGTGGATGGTTGTAGTGAAGAAGCAGGTCAGGGATAGAACTAATGATGGTTGCTGTGGGTAGTTATTTCAGTGATAAAGGGAAATGTAGTATTTGAAGTATGAAATGTACAATTTGGTTAGTGAAGGCTGGTATTTGAAATGTTGAGGAGAAGTTGTTATGATATGCACAATGGTGTAATGTTTCAAGCAGTGGTGTGTCATTGTGATGGGTAGTTTGTATATGGGCAGTGTAATGGTGAAGGGTGATAGGGTAGTTATGAGGCAGTTTTGATGTTTGTATGGGAAGTGCAGCAGTTTCTGGTTTGTTGAAGGGATGTCAATGTGATAGGATATATCAGAGGTCGTATGTTGTTGTAATGGCTGCTGTTGCTATGGCAGTGTGGTATAGGGGAGGGGAATGTGTGGTAACAGTGGTCAGCTTTTTTTTTTGACGGTTGGTGGACCGAAGGAAGTTTGTGTGCGCTGTGAGGGGAAGTATGGCTGTAAGGGGAATTTTGATAGTGCTGAAAATTCAGCTTGCATTGTATTCAGGTGGTTTGGTTGCATTAAAGCTGGCGAAGAAGGTGAATGTGAAAGTATGGATGAGCAGTAAGAAGGCAGTGGGGAATTTTTGCTGGAATAGTGTGGTTATATGAATGAGGAATGGTAGGCAAAGAGGTTGTACTTGTTAGTGTAGTGCAGTAGAGGAGGAGTGCACAGAGTTACAGAAATTGTATGGTAGTGTGCACAGTTATATGATAGGATGATGGAGGAATCTTGAGGTGGTGGGCAAGATAAGGAGGGATGACAGATGAGTTGCACTGTGTATGTGCACAGTTTGCTGCAGATGTGGCAGTGAAGAGATGCACAGTTTGTAGAGGGGAGTTTGTAGTGGTGATGGTTGCAGAGGGGTGTAAATGGCAGCAGTGAGATGGTTCAAGCAATTTGGAGATGGTGACAGGAAATTTGTGTTAGTTTTTTGAGGTGGTTGGCACAGTGGAGATTGAACTTTGGAGCGATGGCTTGTGGTGTTTGACTGGAAATGGTTGTTTGTAGTGCATGTGTTAGTGGTATTGATGAAATATGCAGGCAGCACAACACATATTGCAAGTTGAAGTATGGCTGTGGTTATGTATTGAAGTGAGATGTTAGCAGTAGCAATGGGATGGTGTATGCGTGTAGCGATAACGATTTTTCGTCCATGAAAACCGACATCAATACCTCCACTGTATCAACTGCCGAGAAATCGAAAGCCAAAAAATCAAACCATTAGGGTTAAAGAAGAAGAAAAAGGTAGAAGAAGACGGAAAAAAGATAGAATAGAACAGAAAGAAATAACAGAACAACATCAGAATCTCACAATTCGCAGCGGAACAACATATAATAGGTAAATGAATAATCTTTAAACAAAGAACTATATCAGTTATTACATTTCATCATATTACATTACATTACATCATCAGAGTGTACGACAACAAACAAACAGCGGAAAAGAAATACTATATACTAGTGAATACGTCATGCCATCCAGCTTGCCTCCTGCAACTCCTGAATTCCAAAATATCCTGATAAACCTTACTCCTGACTGCCCGTGTGGAAATTGGTGGGCACCCAGAGTTTAGGAAGGAAAACAATAAACTCCGAGTCAGTCATGTGACTGGTGTGAGAACTAAAACAGTTTATTTATCTTTAAAATCAAAATAGAGGAATATTTTTAAAGTTAATTCGCAATGCTTTTAAAAACGAGACTACCATAAGGCCTCCCGCACACACACAATGCAAACGCAGAATCGGAGGAGATTTCTCCTTATGATAGTCAAAGATGCTTGATACGCATTAAAAAGAAACATTTGATATTATTACTAGTGCATAGTGTATAAAACAATTTCGAAAATAAAGATATAAATCTTAGCCAGCATAGGCATTTCGCACTTATGCCTACTATAGCTACCATCCAAACAGTGGGGCGCCACCATAAGTGAATGATAGGTTCTACAACTAAAACCGTACAAGATCATATCGTTTCTTTGGATTTCCAACAAATGGTCAGGCCAAGGAACTTCCCATTGCCACATGGAAACGCCTCTGGAATGACGTCCCGAGAACCAAACCGGATCTCTGCCAACACAAGGCCGGGTTACCCCTAACTGGGTAACTACTGACACGAATATGTCATCCCCCGATCGTAACCGATCTATCCGAGGATCCTCGATTTCCAACAACCACAAAGCAATAAATTTGCAGCAACAACATAGGTTAAGTATCTGGGTTCCATACCATGATACCACCTCTATCCAGAAGGAATGACATACACTAAAGGGGCGCTACCCCCTAATAACCTTGCCGCATCCTTCCTGTTTTGACCATTTCCGGGGTGTGAGGTCCGACGAAGTCTCGTCCACAAAGTCACGCTTTTTACAAAAGCTGTGCTTTGGATCAACAAATGATCAAAGTAATGATCACAAAGATAAACGATCAAACAAATGATCATATCACAAATGATCAATCAATGATTATTTCACAGCAACACTCAGCATGCCACACTACCAAATTGGGAGTATATCATTAATAACCTTCAACTACATAACCTCTGAGCTCGTACGTCTCAGAAAAGGGTGTTAAGCTAAGAGAATAAATTCTCCGCCACCAACAGAAATATATTTGAAAGAAATCAGTTTTATATCTCAACTTGTAATGTCAGACATATAATCCATACAAGTCTGTTCCGGACTCGAACAGAACCGAAGGCACTTACAAAGAAGCCTTGCATTCCGGATAATTTCTAATCACGTCTGGACTTCCCGTCACTAAGGGTGATAAAACCTCTATATCGAAGATCAGCTGATGCAGAGTAACTCAACGGTAATCCTTCCGTTTTCAAAAATATCCGGTCTTCAACACCGGTCATCAAATGCAATCCATTACGACGTATCACATATTCGGAATGGGTTATACGACCCCAAGGTCCTTTCCCGGCTAACCCGAATAGTGAGCGCTTATTCAAAAATAAGTGTGGCATTCAAATTCAAACAATCACAACAAATACCCATTTAAAGGTAAATATTGATAGTCGGATTATTTAACTATCAATTAGGCATGCTCAACATCACCAGATTCCAAATAATTTTCCAAATTATTTACTTTCCAAAATATCTTTACGAGATATAAAATTTCCACACTTCAACCATTTGAAAACAAAATTTCAAACCACTTTTCACCTTTACCACTTTTGAAAACAAATTTCAAATTATTCCCCTATACGAGATTACTTTCATTTCAACATGGTTCATTTAAAATAATTAAATAAATCCTTAACGATTTACTTTATATTTACGTTCCAAATCCGTAAATTAATTCCCATACTTCAAAAATAAATCAACGTTTATTTTTAAACAAATTCCCCTTTTCATTTATAAATTCCATAGTGAATTTACAATTCCAAATATCTATGAATATATGATTCTCAAATCGATTTCTAATATTCATTTTCAATTATCTTTAAAAGATACAATCTCAAAATATTCACTTCATATTGGAAAACACTTCCATACTTATTTATTAATAAGTAATTCACAAATCCATTTATTTTCAACACTTGGAAAATATTCAGTATACTTAACCCGAAATTAAGTATATATTTCATTCTTTAAGGAAATCATTCTCTTAAACATATTTATTTGGGCCAAAACGAATGTTGCGCAAAACATCGTTACGACAACCCAAAATCACTAGTATAGGGATTCAAAATTTAGATAGATATATAAATCCCAATACTATACAAAAACATTTCCTTTCGGAAATCATTTACTATAACAACAGTGTTATAATCCATCATTTCCTTCTATTTCTCGAAAACGTCTATTTCAACAATGAATGTTGAAATCTATATTTTCGATATTTACACCTTTTAAAACATCGTTAAAATGATTATCTTCAATTTGAAATATTCATTTTCCCAAACATGACCATTTTATTCAATAATGTATTCACTGTCCAAAATCGTGAATATATTTCCTTTAATAAACTTCAATATCCATTTTATCAAATTCAATTGATTTCGAGTTTATAACAATGTTTATAAATTCCTTTTCTATTTATAAGCTTCGATTTATAAATCTCATTATTAACAAATTCCATTTATATCTCATTTAAATGCCAAAATCCGATTTATAAGATAATTACTTATAAATCTTCTATTTCACAAAATCTATTCATTTTATAACTTCACAATTTATAAATCTATAAATTCCGTTCACTTATGAAATCCATTTTTATTTCATTTTTAACACTTATAAAAACTCGTTTTAATATTCCAATATTTTCAATTTATAAAATATAAATTTTGTAAGTTTTTTATACACATCGTTTTTTACTAATTCAAAAATCCCAATTTAAACCAATTTATAAATTAATTAACTATTTATTTCCAAAAATCTCATTTCGGTTATATTTCTCAAAAATCTTAATTTTTATAACATAAAAATTTATAACGTTTTAATTTTTTAAAATGAATCAATTCAAAATTTAATAAAAACATATACTTTGAAAAATCACTTTAAAATCCTTTTAAAAATCAAGATCGTTACTTTAAAACTTCAAAAATGGATCCGATGATGCAACAGCTCCAAATAGTCGATCACGCCAATAAATATCCTATATCGATATGATAATCAACAAACATCACAATATCTGTAATCAAATCAATATTGTTGAGGAATCCAATTGGATCCCTCCAACCTGTTTCCCTACATCCACAGATGTTAGCACAATACCAATTCCGCTCCAGTACGGAATTATCGCGGTATATAGAATTTATAAAATATTATCCGCTTAATAGACGGCGCAATAGGGTCTCATCCGCTATATACTGCGGGAAATCAATTCCAAGTACATAAATAATACCAATTTCACTGTTTATGAAATATTCGCGGTATATGTTTTTAATAAATAACATCTGCTTACTAACGGCGCATAATGTCTATTTTAACAATCAATGGATAACAATCATCATTCAAACATGCATTCAAGAATTTTAAATATAACTATTTAAAATTAAAAATTGAAACCGATTCGATTGAGTGAGAAGTTCTCACCTTGGTTTCAATTCCGGTAGCAATTTGTAGCGTTTTATTTAGAATAAAGTTAAACAGATGTTTAATTTTATCCGAAATTCTTACTAGCTCCAAACGTCTCCAAACCAGCTCCATTGCGTAGTGCTCGACAAAATGAAGCCAACGCAATTCGTTTCGTCGAAATCCGACCTCGTATGACAAAGTTATGTCATTTCAAAGTTTATACTAATTAATAAAATTCAATTTACACTTTCATTTATATTTTTATACCCCTGCTTCATCATAGCCGTTGATCCTTGCCTTCAACCATCTGGACCGCACCTCTTCTTCCTCTCCCCTTCGTTCATGCGCTACCAGGTAGAAAGAACGCACGAAAAAAAAAACCATTCTAGCCGGCCAAACCCTAATAGCCTCCACCTCCACGTCGACTTGTACATTGATCAGGGACTACCAGTGCATGTGCCTACCAGAGCCTCACCCACGCCTCTAGCCTGGTCAAACTCGGTCAGCCCCTTGCCTCGTAAATCGTGAACGAACGTCGGCCGTTCATAGCCATTTTGCCGTCAATCCGTCGCGTGAAACCCCATCATCACCGTATGGATTCGAAGCTCTCGAGATGCTCTTCAAGTTTGTAGTTGAAAGTTTTAGCTAATTCTTCACGGATTGGAAGAGATTGAAGGAAGAAGTTTCGAATTTTTGTGGCCATTGAAATTAGGGCCGGCTGAAGAAGAAAGAAGGAGGGTTTGGTTTGCAAAAGTGAAAATAGAGGGCCTTATATAGAAAATTTTCAAAACACTATTCATCCGAAATTTTCCGAACTCCAAACGAAGCGTGTCGGTTGGCGTTTCTAAAGTTTACCCCGCATTCCGAACGCAATGGAACATGTTTAGGAGGCCAATTTGATCATCTGTGCGAGTTATGGCAATAAACGTTCGATTTAAATTAAACCGATTAAACGAATTTTCTATGCGTTTTGGCTTGCCCCGGACAAACCGTAAATCCGATTGACACGAAATTTGAAACCATACAATAACATCACATTACGGATACGATGAAACTGGTTTCATCAAAATCCGAGACTTTTTGCAAAATGACTATTTTAACTCGCCAAATTAATATTAAAACAATTTCGATGCGTTTCGAGCTGCCACGGTCAAACGAAAACTCCGATTGCTACGAAAATTGAAATCCGGTAATAACTAACTATTACGGATCCAATGGAACTAGTTTCGTCAAATTCTGGGACTGTTCGAAAATTGGCTATTTTTCAATTGATAATTAAATATTAAAATATTCAATTTTCACAAATTAACTCCAAATTCAATTTTAAAAGTTCTATAACATCACTTTAACTCCAACATGATTAAATAAAATTTTCCAAATCATTTTCAATCATATTAAACCCAATTTTTAATTATTTCTGTAATTTCAACTATTAAATAATCGATTTAATTATCCAATTAAATCCAATTATTCGATAATTTATTCGACTTTTAAATTTCACTTATTAATAATTAAAATTAATTAAATATTCAAATTTTAATTAATATAAGTTCTGGGTCGTTACAATGCAATTGGATTAAGTGGCACTATGCAGTGATGTGGTCAGTTGATGCAGTTAAACAAAATTGGAAAGAAGTTAGAAAGATCAAACAATGTAACAGTTGAACTGAAAGCAACAGCGTAATTTTTTTTATCAATGTTAAACAATAAAAAGAAAGAAAGAAGAAAAAGAAAATGTAAATGTAAAAATGTTGATGCGAAATGCAAATGCAAATGCAAGTTAATAAAACGTTTTTTTTTTAAATTGTGTATGTTTTTTTTAGAAAAGCAAATGCAAATGCAAGTTAATAAAACTGTTTCCTACATTTTTCTAGTGGAATATTACCGTTTTCAGGTTTTGCTTGTTCAAGCATGGTACATAATATGTGTTCGATGCTAAGGTCATATACTTGTATTAGTCAATCACTTACTGAAATAGTGTGATGAATATTTAGTATTTGCATTATGAATCCGATTTAACTTTGTGTATACTTTTTTGATGAATTGATTCTCAAGCATTACTTTTACTTTACAGGTGAATAGATGACTCTGATGCAAAAAAGGTTGCAACGAGTTATGGATCGAAGTTATTTTTGCTGCTAGAACTACTTTTTGGTTTTAACGTACGTATTACTTGATTTTGTTTTGCTATTGCTACTTGTTCTATATTTTGTTTCTGAACTATAGATGACAAACTATTTATGTTTGCTGTAAGAATATTGTGTATTTTGATTATGAAATTTCATACGTTGGTTATCAAATATGTCCAAAATGTGGTATTGATATAATATATTAATTTTGAAATGTGATATTGATATAATATGCTAATTTTGAAATGCGGTAAATATGCACATTGTGGCGGATGTTTACTGAAATAGAATTAAAACATTCCATAGCGTTTTAAAATGCTGTTGAAACATTCCATAGCGTTTTAAAATGCTGTTGAAACATTCCACAGCGTTTTTGAAATGCTGTTGAAACATTCCACAGCGTTTTGAAACGCCGTTGAAAGTTTTAACAGCGTTTTAAAAATGCCGTTAAATTGTATCTAAAAACATAAATCACGATCTATTGCAACAATGAAACGCTGTAAATAAATATCACAACATTGAAAAAACGCTATAAAATCTTATCTTAGCACGAAATAAACGCTAAGAAAGATTTCTAACTGCACCCAACCAAATGCTGTTAAAAGATTTCATGACACCAGGGAAACGCTGTTAAAAAAGACTTCTAATAGCGTTTATTTCCTGTCATTGTATATCCCTGACATATAACTGCATGTTGATATACAGCATACGTAAAAACGCTGTTAAAAGCTTTTATAGCGTTTTTAAAACGCTGTTAAAGGTCCTGTTTGTTGTAGTGTATGAAACCTATGTCAAGATTTAAATAAATGATTTGGACTTATTTTAATTCACAGATCCATTTACTTAAAATTAACTATTTTTGGTTTGCAACAAACGATGTCTTCAATAATAATAAACGATTGACGAATGTCTAACATTGCATTTCCAACATACACGCACATTGATTTTTACGAACGTACATCTGTTTGGTTCTATAGGAAGTAACTCTCCTATGCTTAACACCCTTCTCTGAGACATAAGAGCTCAAAGGTTATACATTTGTAGCAATCAATGGTGTGTTCTGGAATTAGCCATGTAGCATTCAAATTGAAAGTGTTGTGTTAAAGGTAATCGTTACCTCAGTCCCCGGCATCCGAAAATGGCTTAAGCAGGGAATGTCGTATGTCTCTGTGGTTCACAACCATTAGGCTATGGTCATTACCTTTCTAGATTACTCTATATATGTCGAGTATGTTTTATATGCTAAGAGAGCTCTTGAATAGGTCGGTAACACCGGGGTGATGTCATATTTGGTTCTATCCACCAAGTTGGGTCTATAGGGTAGGCAGGTTTTGCCAGGTGTAGAGCTTACACAAGTTATTGATCCTCGGTACATCCCTCTAAAGATGTACTTTACGAAAGGTAGTTCCTTACCTGCCATTATATGGAAATCCGTTCTCCAATAAGTGCCTCCAGGCATGATTGTAAAAGCTAGTATGCTAGAATTAATAATGTAACAGACTAAGATTATATAAATTTACTTAAAAAGTGTTTTCCGACGAATGTCATCAAAATTAATTTTACCAGATTTTGCATAGTAAAGGTTTCTGTTATCATAAGGCAAAAACCCGTTTCGTGTTCATGTGCGGCATGGTCTTATTAGATACTATTTGTTTTCAAATGTTTGTATTTTAAGTTTCTCACACCAATTCCATAACTGGCCGGGAGTTTATTTCATTTTCTCTTAAACTCTGGGTGCCCTATTTTTTCGGCCAACCAAGTATTCAGGTTTATCTTAGAACATTGTGATGGAGCTTGAAGTCAGGAGCTGAAGATGTTCTTATAGATAATTCTACATTTCTTTTCCCGTGGCATTAGTTTACTGATTATATTCAGCATCTATAAAGACAGAGATTTATAACTGCCCAAGTTGATTTATTAGATGGACTTTGATAATTGTATTTAAAATTTCTGCTGTAAATATATATATATATATATATATATATATATATATATATCTATGTATGTATGTATATGTATGTATGTATATATGTATATATGTATATATATTGAATAATATATTATTCCTTTCGTATAAATTCTGTTTTGTCTTTATTTTCATTTACTCCATGATAATTTTCCTCTCCTGCACTTTGTTTTGCGGCACGTGAATACCGAGGATGTATTAATGTCGGTTTCCGATTCGAGGAGGTGGGTTGTCATGATCTTTCTAAAAGAGAAAGAAATCAAACGGATCTAAATTCCAACAATTCCAAATATTGAAAAGTTTATATTCTAACAAGATTAGGGTAATAACCCAAATTTGTAATATTATTATACAACCTATTTCAGATCTGAAATAAATTTAATTTAAATCAATATTCTAAATTCATACTTTTGGGATTGATTTCCAGATAAGGTTGTATACATGCAAAATTAATTCATAAACAAGAATTTTTAGGCGATATTTATTATATTCAGATCATATTCAATTCATTGCCTACAAACATAACTACCCAATTAGGCATAAAAATCAAATAAACACTAACGAGATACTTTACAACAATCTATAAAATTTCCGACTCACCTTTTAAAACCAATCCAAATCACCAGATCTAAAGTAGGACTTTAGATTCATCTCCAAATCCTTTTTAATCCAAGGGATATGTATAAAAAGGTACATACATACATTGGAATTACGGCTTTAGAGAGATTTGGGATAGGGAGAGAAAATAGATACAAATATATAAATTACCTTAAATATGCATATGATTGGTTTTCTTCTCCTTTTTATCATATTTCTACTCTTCTCCGATTTATATGAATATAGGTACAAATATCTTATCTCTATATTTTAGAAAGAAGGTGGAGAAGAAGAATTGGCACAGCTTCGCTAGTGCCTTTAGAAAAATATGGGAAGAGAAGGGAGGGTTGAACCTAAATTTATAGGTGCTAGAATCAATCAGAACCGTTAGATCAATATATATTAAATACAGGCCGTTGCAGCCTAGGTTTACTGGAGCCCCCAGGTCGCCACCGATCAACCATCCTTTGGTGACCGGTCGACCGCTAGGGGTCGACCATCCCCAGTGATGGTTCAGCCTTTGGACCCAGTTAATTAATATAAAAATGTTAAATATTTCTTATTTGCGTAATTTTGTTCCGAATTCGTTTTTCGTCCATAATTCCTTTGTTTAGACTCCGATCGCAAAACTCCATATATGAAAATTGCTTAGAATTTCGCCATGAATGCAATAGTGTAAATTTCATGGTCAGATTCCATCATTTTCACAAATTTTATTTTTGGAGCCTAATAACTAATTAAATAACTAACGTCAAATTACGGGGTGTTGCAATTTCTCTTGAGGGCTCATCTACTGTCGATGAATCATATCCCTTTAGGTACCACTATCAAAAGCATATTTTAATAATGCACTTGAAATCCCTTTGGATTTGTGCATCATACCATTTGGAAAAGTCAACACTCTTAATGGTTTGGTTGGCTACTGAGGATTATCTATTTTCGATATTGATTAAGAAACTCATAATCTCTCTTCAATGTGCAAGAATACTTATTGACTTTGTAATCTGTTGTGTTCATTTAGGTTAGGTTAATTTCATTCCATCTCATACAATCAGTTTCATTTTGTATCATATCCAAAACCATTTACTTCCAATTATTTCTAAAAGAAATTCTTTCGCTCTTAAGTTGGTATTTCTTGGAACAACATGTTAGAACCTCAATTGTTGGATTTTAATGACAACAACTATACAATTATGTCAAAAAATCTCTAAGCTAATTTGCAGGTACATGAGCATTAAAAAGAGATAATCAAATACATTCAAACTGAAGATATACATTACAAAAAGATGAAAGAATGTATATAGAGATACAAGAAGAGATATACACGATAGAGACAAGGCGAAGGTGACAAACAAAGTATTATTAGTCATATAGTGTCGTGTCTAGAGTTTAAAAATGTTAAAATCTTCTCCAAATGGTATACAAACATATACATTCATATTTTAATTGAAAAATCAAGTTTTCAAAAATTGCATGGAGCGGGACTCAAACCCGGGTCACTAGTTCAGAAGACAAGTGCTCTAACCATTTGAGCTATGGTAATTTTTAGTTACAGGTCAAATTCAGATGTCTGAAATGGTCAATTCAGACGTCTAAATCTGTAATCAAAAATGAAATTTCATACAATATTCAGACGTCTGAATTGGAAATTTCATACGTCTGAATCTGGTCAAAAATGACCTATTTCCTTTATGGTTTGCACGTTATCAATTTCAGAAGTCTAAAATTTTCAATTCAGAAGTCTGAATATCTATAACGGCTATATTTTTCAAAGAGGCACTTTCATTCGTGAAGAGATGCGTCCTTCATTTCAATAGATACGACCATATCTCTTCATGATAACTCTTCACGAACAAATGCACATATTTATAATCTATATAAACACATTAGAATCATTCTTTTCAATAATCAATACAATTTATTATTAATCTACTTTGATTCTAATACTCTTGTGCATTCAAGTTCATACAAAATAATTCATTTACTTCCATATTCTTCACACACACACACACACACACACACACACACACACACACACACACACATCAAAAGGAGAAGATTATAGGAAGGTTGTACTAGCAAGAGACAAATCTGTGTTATCAAGAACACACTGTGTCAAATACTCTCTGTATAAGTTAAAGTCATGTTCTGCTGTTAAGCGAGTGAAGTCCTTTTCGGTTGTTGAGGCGAAATCCTGTTCTGCTGCTCAGGTCCCTTGTTCGGCTGTTCAAGGGTTGTATAGACCTGTTCCTCCGGGTTAAGTGAGGGTTGTTGTAGTTGAAATTCCAGAAGGAGTCTGGGACTGGACGTAGAACGGGAAGTTCGAACCAGTATAAAAATTCCTGGTGTGCTTGTTTGATTTTTACTTATTTACATTGCTCTAGTATTTTAGTTTATTTCCGCACTAGTATAGTATAATTCCATATAGCACGATCCACACGGTAACTTTCATTTGGTATTAGAGCCTGGGGTTCTAGAGATCGTAACAACATCCTAGAAAAAATGGCTACAAAGAGATCTAGTCAAGGCAATAAGAAGAGGAAGAGCAATAAAGAAAAATCAAAAGAGCAAACAAACAAGTGCTTCATGGAAAAGATAATGAGGTTAGTGATCTAACTTTTGATGATATGATAGTAATAAATTCAGAACTTCTAGACACTTTAAAGAGTCTCAAAAGAAAATATACGGAAGCTCTGGAAAATCAGAAGAACGCAGAATTCGAAAGAGATATGCTTAAAGACGAGAAGAAAATATTAAAAGAAGAACTTGAGAAAATTCAAGATTCACTCTTTGACAATTCACAACTCGCTCTATTAAGTCAAGAAATAGAAGCTCAAAAAGAAAAGAATAATGCTCTAGCTTCTGAGAATCATGAGTTAAAAACAAAAATTAAAATTGTTGAGTTAGAGAACACTAGTCTCAAAACTAAGCTTGATGACATTACTAAAAATATTTCCAATTTTAATAAAGGGAGAGAAAATTTATCCAGGATTATTGAAAATTCTCAACTTGCTTCAAATAAGAAGGGATTAGGTTATGTTAAGAAAAGCTCACAATGATAAAAGCGATTTAGGCTATAAAAAAGATAAAAGTAAAAAATAGGGCTAGATATGCATTCTTATATACTAATTTTAGTGCTAGTACTAGTAACCAAGATAGTTTTAAAACCAGTTATAGTCATAATAGTACTTTGTTTAGAAATGATAGAAATTATTCTTCAAGTACTAAGATAATGGCTAATAGTATTAAGATATGGATTCCAGCTAATATGATTGATCATGATAAACAATTTTATATTAGCAACTATTATAAGAATGTGATTTGTAATGAAAATTATATTTATAAAGGTTCAACCATACCCAAATGGGTATGGTTTCCAACGACCTAACCCCTCCAGACCCTAACATAGTAAGTGGGTACCGAAAATGATTATTATTTATTGCAGGTACTCAGAGAAACAAAAGGAAAAGGATAGATTTTGGAATTTTAAAGAATGTTCCATACGTTTAATATAATTACGTGCTTATAATGAAACGTGGACTTCGGCAAATATGGTAAAATCTATTTTATTTTTCCTTCATAATTAATAATGAGTTTATCTCGTTATTTACAAGATATTTTATATAATTTATTATATTCCCTCATTTTTTTTGATAATGACAAGGGGGGAGAAATTCATATGCATATTAATAGAGGGAGATATTATACTTTGGGAGAGATGTTATACTTAGGGGGAGCTTTAAACATATTAATATTTTATATATATATAGAATGAATATATTTTTTTAAAATTGTATAGTTGTCATCATCAAAAAGGAGGAGAATGTTAGAACCTCAATTGTTGGATTTTAATGACAACAACTATACAATTATGTCAAAGAATCTCTAAGCTAATTTGCAGGTACATGAGCATCAAAAAGAGATAATCAAATACATTCAAAATGAAGATATACGTTACAAAAAGATGAAAAAATGTATATGGAGATACAAGAAGAGATATAAATGATAGAGACAAGGCGAAGGTGACAAACAAAGTATTATTAGTCATATAGTGTCGTGTCTAGAGTTTAAAAATGTTAAAATCTTCTCCAAATGGTATACACACATATACACTCATATTTTAATTGAAAAATCAAGTTTTCAAAAATTTCATGGAGCGGGACTCAAACCCGGTTCACTAGTTCAGAAGGCAAGTGCTCTAACTATTTGAGCTATAGTAATTTTTAGTTATAGGTCAAATTCAAACGTTTGAAATGGTCAATTCAGACGTCTGAATCTGTAATCAAAACTGAAATTTCATACAATATTCAGACGTTTGAATTGGAAATTTCAGACGTCTGAATCTGGTCAAAAATGACCTATTTCCTTTCTGGTTTGCACGTTATCAATTTCCGAAGTCTGAAATTTTCAATTCAGAAGTCTGAATATCTATAACGGCTATATTTTTCAAAGAGGCACTTTCATTCGTGAAGAGATGCGTCCTTCATTTCAATAGATATGACCATATCTCTTCATGATAACTCTTTACGAACAAATGCACCTATTTATAATCTATATAAGCACATTAGAATCATTCTTTTCAACAATCAATACAATTTATTCTTAATCTACTTTGATTCTAACACTCTTGTGCATTCAAGTTCATACAAAATAATTCATTTACTTCCATATTCTTCACACACACACACACACACACATATATCAAAAGGAGAAGATTATTGGAAGGTTGTACTATCAAGAGACAAATCCGTGTTATCAAGAACACACTGTGTCAAATACTCTCTGTATAAGTTAAAGTCCTGTTCTGCTGTTCAAGCGAGTGAAGTCCTCTTCGGCTGTTGAGGCGAAATCCTGTTCTGCTGCTCAGGTCCCTTGTTCGGCCGTTCAAGGGTTGTATAGACCTGTTCCATCGGGTTAAGTCAGGGTTGTTGTAGTTGAAATTCCAAAAGGACTTTGGGATTGGACGTAGAACGGGAAGTTCGAACCAGTATAAAAATTCCCGGTGTGCTTGTTTAATTTTTACTTATTTACATTGCTCTAGTATTTTAGTTTATTTCCGCACTAGTATAGTATAATTCCATATAGCACGACCCACACGGTAACTTTCACAACAATTTTTTCTCAATTCAATGAAATGTGTATTATAAACATTTTACGAATTACCTTATATAGAAACTAGTTTTGTTTTTAGTTTACCATATTTATGATCAAAACATAAATTGTTCATCTAATGACTATCATTCCCAAAATTCTTTTGGGGCAATTCATTGATTCATTGAGCTTTTGCAAAAGAATAAAATTATATTAAATCGTATAATTAATTATCTCTTAATTTTTTATGTTATATCGATTCGTTGATTTTGTGTATAAGAATATAATCATTATATGCGCATTATTCAATGTTGTTCAATGCACGTCAAATAAAATTTTATAATTAATATTTCATAAATATTAATTAATTAAATAAATTTACACAGTTACAAATTAATTAAATCGGGTAAAAAAAGGGAGTATTCAATGTTTCGGTTGTGTGACTCTTAGGTGTAAATTTGTTTAGCGATTAATATCAAACATTTCAAATATTAAAGTTCAAACTTCACTTGGAAAGTTTAGGACATTTCGGCCAAATTTATCGTTTACTTGGGTTCAGTAAAATACAATTTTACTTTATTAAGCATTATCCGGTAGTGACAATTATTTACAACAATTCTCTTCGTCAGAACTATATTACATTTTGGACTTATGGAATTTGGTAATGGCCAAAATTCCAATATCATCCCTATCGAACTCTGTAGTCCAAACATAAAGTCCTGGATTCAATAATAATAATTATTGTTAACCAAAATACTTTGGCCGAAGAATTTGACTTTGAGTTGACTTCAGTTGACCGTGACACTGATCTCGTATAGCTGAGGAGACGAATTCTATCTTGAACAGTGTTTCACTTTCAATGCTTCCACTCGACCCAACTATAGTCATTCGACCGATGTCGTGCCATGATTTCACTATACTCAAAGCAGAGCTTCCACATTGAAGATCCACGGTATTCTCAAGTCAAGTAAATTTTGTAATTTTTGTCACATAGATATTCTCTATTTGACCTTAGTTATATTTACCAATAAAAAACCATCAAGTGAGTCATTTCATAGTTATCCAATAAATATCTATACTTAACCCCTTGGTGCCTATAAGAGCAATGAGTAATATGCTTCCAACATTTGGAGAGTATTACATACTATAGTGTTAATGGATGTACTAATATCCAGTCTCGATACATCTTAACAAGGAATATTTAAAACGGTATGTTTATTTTCTTTGTGATAAACTACACATAGTTACAACACTTTGTACCACTATCAATAAACATACCATTTATGGATTTTCATTTAATATAACACATTACATCAAGTATGTAATAGAAAGAAAACACCTTTTATCTTGGACAAGATTGGTTATGAGTAAGATATATGTAACAAAATACATAATTACCCCTAGGATATACCCCTTACTCTATCAAAACGCCTTTTTAACTACATAACAACAATGCAGTTAAAACTTCATATTCAGATCAAATGCACTACAGGATACTTAATTATTTCTAATCAGTTATAGGGGCATATATAAGATTCGTTTTAAATTACAAACTTCAAAATCGGTATAAAAAAATAAGACGACATTTTAACCGCATAACTCAAATGCAGTTAATAGTATATTTCATGTTCATGCTGATTCTATGTACATCCGATATGCAGTTATTACTTTAATTCAAAATAGTTATAATTGCATATCATATGCATTTTTAACTACATCTTACAGGTGTGTTTTGTTTAAATTTATATTTAGTTAAAACCATATCACCCACTTGTAATAATAAATGCACTGCTCAAGTGAAATGCGATGCACAACTCAAATACACTATAAGATGCCTATCTTAATCAATTACAAAAACATATGTAAAATTCCTTTTTAACTACATAACAAAAACGCAGTTAAAACTATGTTTCATATTCAAATCAAATGCACTGTAAGATCCCTAATTACTCCTAATAAGTTATAAAAGCATACAAGATGCCTTTTTAACTACATAACTCAATACCATTTAAAATTATATTTAAAATTTAGTACAAAAAAATTATTCCTAATTAGTTAAAACATCAAGTACAAATGCATTCTAATATATAAACTAAATAATTATAAACTGAATTTTAATTATTAAACTATCCTACTCAGATACAACTAAAAACAATAAATAGATAGACCCGCCAAAATTTGACCCAACTCATTAACCCAACCCATTTACCCTACTTATAAATGGGTTGGGTTAACCCATTTATAAATATTATAAAATGAGTTATGGGTTGGGTTGACCCATTTTTAAAAGGGTTATAAATGGGTAACCCATTTACTCATTTAATAAAAATGTTAAATTATAGTATAAATTTGAAAAATTAGAATTTTGGACATACATTATAATTTTTCACGGAGACTAACAGATGTACTTAGAAAATAACAGTCTACCACATCCTCATATTTGAATTCCACCTAGTGCAGAAGCCGCTATTTTTTTGTTCAGACTGCAATAACTTCTTCGTTCTAACTCCGGATCATGGAATCATGCGAGACTTCAACCGATCAACTCCAACCTAAATTACGGACAGTATGAAACACTCGGATACTTCACCGTGTGAACGCATACTGTAGTTCTGCAAGGGGACTGACAGTTGTACTTAGAAAATAACAGGCTATCACATCCCTGTATTTGAACTCCGCCTAGTGCAGAAGCCGCTATTTATTTTGTTCGGACTGTAATAACTCCTTCGTTCTAAATCGAAATTAAGCGAGACTTCGACCGATTGACTTCCACCTAAATTACGGAAAGTATGGAACACTCGGATACTTCATCGTGCGAACGCACACTGTAGTTCTCTAAGGGGACTGACAGTTGTACTTAGAAAATAACAGCTACCACATCCCTATATTTGAATTCCCCTAGTGCAGAAGCCGCTATTTTTTTTGTTCGGACTGTAATAACTCCTTCATTCTAACTCGGAATTAAGCGAGACTTCGACCGATTAACTTCCACCTTAATTACGGACAGTATGAAGCACTCGAATACCTCATCGTGTGAACGCACACTGCAGTTCTCCAAGGGGATTGACATTTATACTTAGAAAATAACAGGCTACCACATCTGCATATTGAACTCCGCCTAGTGTAGAAGCCGCTTTTTTTTTGTTCAGACTGCAATAACTCCTTCGTTCTAACTCGGAATCAGGCGAGACTTTGACCGATCAACTTCCACCTAAATTACGGACAGTATGAAACACTCAGATACTTCATCGTGTGAACGCACACTGTAGTTCTCCAAGGGTACTAACAGTTGTACTTAGAAAATAACAAGCTACCATATCTCTATATTTGAACTCCGCCTAGTGCAGAAGCCACTATTTTTTTTGTTCGGACTGCATTAACTTTTTCGTTCTAACTTAGAATTAAGCAACACTTCGACCGATTAACTTCCACCAAATTACGGACAGTATGGAACACTCGGATACTTCATCGTGTGAACGCGAACTGTAGTTCTCCATGAGGACTGACAGTTGTACTTGGAAAATAACAGACTACCACATCTGCATATTGAACTCCGCCTAATGCAAAAGCCGCTATTTTTTTGTTCAGATTGCAATAACTCCTTCGTTCTAACTCGGAATCAGGCGAGACTTCGACCGATCAACTCCCACCTAAATTACGAACAGTATGCAACACTTGGATACTTCATCGTGTGAACATACACTATAGTTCTCCAAAGGGACTGATAGTTGTACTTAGAAAATAACAGGCTACCACATCCCTATATTTGAACTCTGCCTAGTGCAAAAGCCGTTATTTTTTTGTTCGGACTGCAGTAACTTCTTCGTTCTAACTCGTAATTAAGCGATACTTCGATCAATTAACTTCCACCTAAATTAAGGACAATATGAAACACTCGGATACTTTATCGTCTGAACGCACACTGTAGTTCTCCAAGGAGATTGACAGTTGTACTTAGAAAATAACAGGCTACCACATCTCCATATTTGAATTTTGATGAAAATTAGAATTAAAATTTTGTCGGATCTCAAAACATAAAAATTAGATTTATTTTATATTTATTTGTTTTTTGTTAATCAAATTAAATTTAAATCTTTAAATGTGTTAAATGGGTAACCCGCTTATTAAGTGGGTTTGGGTCATATATGGGTTGGGTCATAAACGGGTTGAAGAGAATGTGTCATAAATGGGTTGGTTCAAACTTGACCCAACCCATTTTAACCCAACCCAACACGTTTGACAGGCTAATAAATAGACGGTTTAAAAATGCACACATACCCTCTTGTTCCTTTAAAAAGTCTCTTTCCTTCTCAACTTTCACAACTCTGTCATTGATATTCAAAACACCAGCAGTTTTTATAAAATCTATAGCTTTATCCATTTCTTCTTCCTTTGAAGAACCTTCTTTTGAAGAAATAATCTAGCTACAAAAGTCCAAAATAAATTAACATCAAAATAAATTTGAAATATAGAATATAAATTAGTATAAAACATATTAAATCATTAAAATCGATATCAAAATAACCCTGCATATTACTTATGATCCAAAAAAATAATCCTCAAACTATTATGCATATGTAAGATGCGCTTATAATTGCACAACAAAACAAAGTTCTAAATAAGATGAATTTATGACTTAATCGAAGTCGTTTAATGGACCGACTAAAAGTCGCATAGATGGATTATTCGAGGCATATTTTTAATAACGATAAATATTAGAATTACACGGTGATAGATCATCGAAAATACTAATTTAACCAATCACAAGCCGTCCTTAGATTGGATGAATGTTCTAAAATTGTTATTTTATTTTCTAAGAATTAAATTAGTATTTTAAAACATAATGGAAAATAGATCAATTAATTATTTGAGTGGGTAATTAATATTATAACTAGCCGTCGTCCATAATCGATGGGGCCGTCGGCGGCCATCGTCCCTCTCCGCCACTATTCACAATGTGTCTTGTAGTGTGCGTCCAATCACCAGATAAAAAAAGTAGGTATGATATAGGGGTGAGTATATAGTTAAGTTGAAAACTGCAATTGAAGCCAGTGGAAGATTCAACAAATATCGTGGGAAACCACTTAAAATACTCGTTGACATTGACATAATTTCAGTTAAAAAACACCATACCATACCTCTGGAGATTCTGACTCATGGCAAGATTAAAAGTTGGGTATAGTACACTGGTGATTAGTGAAGCTGAAAACTGCATACTAAAGTTTAATCATTATTGGGAGTGTATCAATATTAACATTAAGTCTAGTGTGTAGGAATGATCAGGTCACTGGCCATGCATAGAGATATTATATTAGTCTTTCAAACAACCACTGATCACTGAATGATGGGGTTATATGGGTCTATTAGAAACAATTCCAATTAAATATAAATGAATTGTAAAATAAAACGATGTCCAACATAAACAACAAATATGTAGAGATTCACCATTTTCTGTATAGCATCAAACTGAATACAGCCAGCCAAAAATATAGATCAAGCCGAGTTATACAAATTGCACTAAACTAAACAAAAACAAAAACAAAAAACAAAAAAACAAAAAAACAAATTAATAAACAAACAAAATAGGAAATTTATCATTTACATATTTTTAAAAACTTAAGAACAGAGAGCATCCACCCGTTCTTTTTCCCTCCATTTTTCTTCATTAGTTCGTCCTTTAGCCTTGCGTTTTCGGTCCTTAGTCTCTCTATTTCTTCTTTCATAGTTGCCACTTCATTTTTATCATGGATCTTGCCACAGTTAGCATCACTAACCCCACTCTCTGGTGTAGATTCCTCAGTGGAATCTACAACCTCGGATGAACTAGGGCTATCGGTTAATTTATCAACGTCTTGGTTTCTTTCCCAATCACATCGCTCAATTAATGAACGATGTGATCGATATAGATCCTCCACCAGTGAGATTAACTGTGGTCTTCTTTCGTAGTAAATCTCCACGCGTTTTGTGAAGGAATCACCTTCTACTTCAATTAACGTCATCATCTTCTTAGTTTTGTTCTCCAGCTCTGCACATGTAGCAATATTTTTAGTCTTATGATATATTCGACCACTTTTTATATAGAACACGTCATATGAGATTATTTTGTGCGTAGGTATCCAAGGCTTGAGAAATATAACAGAAATAACTCATGAGAGAATATATTTGAATTTCTTTGTACTGTAAGAAAACTGAATATATATATATATATATATATATATATATATATATATATATATATATATATTTATGTATGTATGCGTGTGTGTATGTATGTTGTCAATATTCATATAATTTTGAATATATGCTTATTTTTGAACGAACCTGTAAGAGAAGAGATGAGCAATGGAGAACCTGTAGACCGCTTATGACTGTTAAACCACCAAGAATATGATTGATGCATCTCCTCTTCCATTGTATATTTTTTACCTGCAGCAGTGTAAAACTTACTTAATTAGTTTTCATCATCATTATAACAAATGAAACGTTTATTTCTTTTTCATCATCGCTATGCATTAACAACCTAAAAACAAGTAATTAACTGGATTTCAAATTTGCGGTTACCTTCTTTTGCTAGCAACTGTGAAGAATACAAGCACTATTTTCCCTCTTGAACTCTATTAGTAGGCAGAAATGTCGTAGGAAGAAAGATGAGTCCACTACTCTGACAAAGCAAAGAAGATGTGTTAGCCAGGAACTAATTAAGATGCTATTGATTTAAATAGAGGGATCCTACGATGTTATATGGTAACTTCTGCGAATTAATGATCATTAAGAAACAATCTGATGGCAAGCTGTACCATGTTAATTTGGTCTTACCGTACCAATTGACAAGAGAAAGAATTGATTTGTTATCATAAATAATGGTTTTGAATTACCAGCTAATGGAAAGCAAAAATTGAATTTTTGCATTTAATTATCAAACTGAGGTTTAATATAACAATAGAAGATCTTCAAGAAATAACAACAAAAAATTTGGTTGTGAACGGCAGAATATTGCTTAGCTATTATATGGTAAATATTCTAATTATTCTGAAAGTAAATATTGTATATGCCAAAATTATTGCCTTAATTTGCAATTGTTGGTCTGGAAAATGAATGCGCTTTATAAGGTAGGTTAAGAAAAGAGGGAAAAAAACGTTAAAAATAAAAACAAAATTTCAAAAAGTCAGTTACTTTATAAGTTTGGTTATTATGTACAAATTATTAACATGATGGAATACCGTCTCCAAGTCGTTGCTTTTAGAAGAACGAATGTTTCATGGTTTGCCATTTGAGCCAGTACTTTTAGCACATATGATTCATTAATTGTTTTTAGTGTATGCCCTAAATTAGTGTCTCCAATGCCCTTTTTATGCAATTTAAAAACATCCAAAATTACACCCTACATTAAGATCGGTTACTTTATATGCCATGGCAATTGTAAACGTCCTGGGTGTTTGCTGGTAATACTTTTGTTAGGGTAGCATTTTTTTTAATGGGGGGACCCACTACTTATTTACTTTTATTATTGGTAATGCAATAATAAAAGTAAATGTTTTGTTTAGTGAATCAATCAAGTACTACTCCATTTATTTTATTATTATTTGGTCATGCACATATATTTCTTTTATTGTAGTCTAAGGAAAAAACTGTGTATAGTTGTGATTTTTTCTTTTGATAACAATTAATAGGGCTCACAATTTCTTTATTTATAAAAAACGCATATTATATCCCTCTTTTATAATTAAATGCAAAGAATATCTACGTCCGCACTTATATTTAAATTCGGTCCCTATTTAGTTAGTCTCACATGCTTATCTCTAGATCAGTTTATTTCATTTTTAAAATTCGATAACTTCTTATGTAAATATCACATTTAATTTTTGTTTTGTTAATTAAATCAAAAAAATTGTAAACTTTCAACCACATATAATGTCGATGCATAACAATAATCTTTTCAGAATAATTGTAGTTGCATATAACTTAGGAGGTTATTGCTATGTCAAACTAATGTGGCTATATGAGCATCAAAGTAATGCAGCAAATTTATGCATTAAAACGATGCAGGGAATTGGTTAAATGCATCAAAATTTGACTAAATCAAGTTTATCCAACTATTGCATCATCAAATTGATGATAGATATAACTACAATAGGTACAAACAACAGATGCAACTATAGCCGCTTCGAACATATGCTATATCAAACGAATACGATAATGAATACATCATTTGAGGCAATTATAGATTTGTCATTTAAATTCAACAATAGTTGCACCTGCTAGATACATCAGCTACCGCATCGACACAAATAGGTGAGTATATTGGATAAGACATAAAAACTGTAATGACATGAAATTTCAGGCACTTCGTATTCAAATATCCAAACTATTTAAATATTTGAATTTTTGATTAACTGTTATTAAAATGATTTAATAAGCTTTTAACCCACTTTTAAATCATAATTAATGAAGGTAAACTTATTTTGAAAAAATGTTTGCAAAAATAAATACTTTGAAAAAATATTGATAATGTGATCAGAAATCGTTTTATCGATAAATAGCTTTTTAACCGTTAGAAGTTGTTCAGAATTTTTTGCATACACATATTTTCTTAGGAATTAAAGAAAATGAAATAAAACCTTTTTCCATTTATGAAAATAACTTTATGGATGATGTCATCGGTGATGTCATCAAAGATTTTTAGGAAATGACCTTTTATGGCAACACTTAACTTTTAATTAAAATAAGAAATGTGTAAAGTTAATATGTGAAAAGGAGTCTTCTTTGACCTTTCATAGAAGGTAAAAGGGGTTATGACCTCTTATAAAAACCCTATATAAGGAGAGGCATACCATACATAATAGATCACTAATTCATAAGCTTGAGATGGAGTATGAGAATTAAAAATGATGGAAGTAGTAACGAGCCAATTTTTTGACGCCCCGAAAGTCGACATCAATACATCCACTGTATCAAATGTCACACAGTCGAATGCTTGAAAACCAAACCGTTAGGTTTTAAGAAGAAGATGATAGAAGAAGAATAGAAACAATAACAGAATCTCACATTTCGCAACGGAATAATATATAATAGATAAATGAATGAATAATCTTTTTTTTTTTGAAATGGTACTTTATATACAACAAATCATTGGGACAACATATCCCATGTCAATAAACGTTCGAAAGCAACTTTCGAACTTGTGACCTTTTGCACCAAAGCCGAATCAATTAACCACTTAGACAATGATGCTTGTCGAATGAATAATCTTTAAAACAAAGAACTATATCAGTTTACATACATCACATTGCATCATTAGAGTTTACAACAACAAAACAGCGGAAAAGAAATATTATATACTAGTGATACGCCTCGCCATCCAGCTTGCCTCCAGATCTTCACAGCATATCTTTTTCGACTTCGCTCTCGAATAACTGATAACCCGACTCTAGGCTGTCTGTGTGGAAAATTGTGGACACCCAGCGTTTAGAAAGGGAACAATAAACTTCAGGCCAGTCATGAGACTTGTGTGAGATCTTAAAAAAAGTTATTTTCACAAAGAAATGAAAAGAAATCCGCTGTGCTTTTGGAAAATGAAACTACCATAAGGCCTCCCTGCACATACACAATGCAAGCGCACAATTGGAAGAGATTTCTTCTTATGATAGTCAAACATGTTTGATACGCAAATTTCTTTTTAATATTATCATTAGTGCATAGTGGAAAACATTTGTAAGTATAATATTAATCTTAGCCAGCATACGTACCATTATAGCATGCCTACTATAACTACCATATTAGATAGAAGGTTCTACAACTAAAACCGTACAAGTTGCGTACTGGTGATTGGATTTCCAACAAATGATCAGGCAAAGAAACTTCCTAGGCCATATGGGTACGCATCTGGAGGATGCCCCGAGAACTTAACCCGATCTCGGCCAATATAAGGTCGGGATACCTCTACAACTAGGTAACTACTACATGAGTATGCCATCCCCCCGGTCGTTAGCGACCTTTATCCAAGGATCCTCAACCACGAAGCAACAACCACATAGGAATAAATTTGCAGCAAACACATAGGTTAAGTATCTAGGCTCCATACCGTGATACCAACCTTTTCCAGAAGGAAATGACAAACCCTCAGGGGGCGCTACTTCCCAAACAACCTTGCCGCATCCTTCCTATTTCGACAATTTACGGGTTGTGGGGTCCAACGAAGTCTCGTCCACAAAGCTACGCTTTTCACTAAGTCGTGATTCGATCAACAAATGATCAACAACACTTCCTATGCCATATTACCAAATTGAGAATGTATCACTAGTAATCATCAACTACATAACCTCCGAACTCGTACGTCTCAAAGAAGGTTGTTAAGCTACGAGAATAAATTCTCCGCCACCAACAGAAATGTATTTGATAGAAACTAGCTTTACATCTCAAAGTGTAACGTCATACACACATCCATACAAGTCCGTTCCGAGTTCAAACGGAACTGAAGGCACTTCAAAGAAGCCCTTGCAATCCGAATATTCATTAATCACGTCCGGACTCCGATTCACAAAGGGTGATAAAATCTCTACATCGGAGCAACCCGGTGCAGAGACATTTGACAGGTAATCCTTTCGTTTTCAAAAATACCTGGTCTTCAACACCGTCTTCAAATGTAATTACATTTCGTCGTATCATTATTCGAAATGGGTTTTACAACACAAAGTCCTCTCCCGGCTAATCCGAATAACGAGCGCTTATTTTTAAAAATAAGTGTTACATTCAGATTCAAATAAATCATAACAAATTTCCACTTTGATCTTTTAAACAAAAGGTCCATCACTATCACAAAGATTCAATGTGGTTTTCGAATATCCATTTGGAACCCGACCCCGGTCGTAACGAAATTCAAACACCATTAAAGAAAAATATTGATAGTCGGTTATTTAACTATCAATCAATAATTCACAACAATCACCAGATTTCAAATAATTTTCCCTCAATTATTTGTTTTCAAAATATCTTCGCAGGATATATTTTCACACTTCAAACATTTGAAAACAAATTTCAAATCACTTTTCACATTTCAATCCTATAAAAATAATTTTCAAATCATTTTCCTTATGCGAAATATATTTCCAAATATTTATTCATTTCCACTGAAAATCTGCCGAGTTCAAATAAATTAAAATAATTCAATTCACTCATACAAAATATACTTGGAAATATTTAAAATAAAAACTATTTCTGAACACCTATTTAAATATTAGCTATGAAAACATTATACCAATATCTCATATAAAACTTCAAGTCCAAACTAATTTTAAAATAAAATTAGTAAATAGAGTATAGATATTTAAATAACCATTTTCCAAATCAAATATCAAATAATCAGTTATATAATTAATTAAATAAATCTTTACTCAAAAGATTTACAAAATAACTTAAGAAAATAATTTCTCCAAAATATTCTTTAAAAAAACTCTAGATCTTTTAATTTATATTTGAAAAATACTTTGAAAACATGCTCTGCTTTCTAGGGAAAATATACTTTCCATTTCAAAAATGGTCCATTTAAATCAATTAATAAATCCTTTTCGATTTATTTTAAATTTACATTCCAAATCCATAAATTTCTTTCCACACTTAAAAATAAACTAATATTTATTTGTAAAACAAATTTCCATTTCCTTTGTAAAATTTCCATTGTGAATTTAAATATTCAAATATCCATTGATATATAATTTTCAAATTGATTTTCAAATATTCATTTTCAAACACCAAATCAAATTCCAAATTGATTTTCCAAACATTTATTTCAAACACCAAATCGAATTCCAAAAGATTTATTTTAAAACACCAAATCAATTTCAAATCAATTTCCTAATTTATTTTCAAAATACCAAATCAAATTCAAATTGATTTCCCAATTTATTTCAAATACCAAATCGATGGCCAAAACAATTTCCCAAAGATATATTTTAAAACACCAAATAAATTTTTATTCAAACATAAAAGTTATTATCTTTAAAAAAATTCCTTTATTTCTTCCAAACTATTTAAAATCTGAATGTTAAATAAATTCTTCAACTATTAAGCAATATTACTCAAAACCCAATTTAATAAAATCTTTTCCCATATTTTGGAATTTATTTTCACTATAGATTTTCTACTTAAATTTCAAAATCCAATTTTATTTATTTCTGGCATCCTATGATACCAAAAATATATTTTGGGTAAACTATAGCCTTCAACGATTTCAATCACAAATATAATCATACACAGATTATAAATAAATCAACACATAATATTGAAACAAATTCAATTATTTGAGGAATTCAGTTGGATCCCTCCAACCTATTTCCCTGCATCCATAGATGTTAGCACAACAATTAAATACCAATTCCACTTCGAGGTGGAATATCGCGATATATGGGATTAATATAAAATCATCCGCTATTACGCAACGCATATGGTCTCATCTGCTATATAATGCGGGAAATCAATCACTCCAAATATACATATATAATACCAATTCCACTTTGAGGTTGTAACAACCCGATATTTTCAACCATTCGCATCCGCACATGTCGGACTTGAATTGCTCAAAATACCGCGTTGTAAATAAAATTTGGTAAATCTCAGAATATATAGTAAATAAATAATCACATATCATAGACACAGAGTAAATAGCAATGCAGCGTAAGTAAAAGAGATAGTAGTTCATGAAGCTACTATATATATATATATATATATATAAGATACATCAGAATTAAACAAGATACAACAGAAGAGTAACAAGATACATCAGGTACAAATCAGAATACATCGCTGAAATCACTGGATACTGAAAGCAAAATAGATTGCTGGGTCTTCAAGAAAAGCTCCAACTCCGAAGGTGGGTCTTGAATGCTAAATCACTCAGTCTGACCCGAGCGTAAAGCAAAACACAAAACACTCGAGTTAGGACATAAGTACTTATGAACTGTAAATCAACTCAAGTGAACTGTAACAAAAATGCATCAGTAACTTAAATGATGCTTGAGATCGCCCATCCTTTAAGGATCCGTTAAACTATTTACTATGTAGTAATATTCGCTATTATAATAATGTCCAATAGTAAAATAAACTTACTTTAAAATAGCGTTAAGGAGTGACCCAATATTCCCCTTAACACGTAATAGCGCCAATAGTCTGTACAATACCTACATATCTCCTGATCGGAAGACTATGAGAAGATACTCCAAAGGTACGACACAAATCAAATTCATAGTAAAGCTCGCTATGGTAGGTGACACGGCACACAAAGCAATGCCATGGTAGATATACCAATAACGCACAAGGGCTGGCGGTAACATAGCAGCCACTATGCCCACCTTGGAACACACTCCTAATCAAAATCGAAGGATGGCCATCCAATCAACCACAAGTAAGAGTATAGTATCGAGAAGTGCATCCGACCATAGGAGCTACCCCTTTTGGTCCAAGATCGCTCCTATTTTAGCAACCTTAAGCCAACTCACGGGAGTCAGGTCCACGTTCATACCTCAATAGGATCGTCGCCACCATCCTACTTCATTTTGGAATCTCCACCGCGTACACAGTTGTTAAAGTGGTTTTCGAAGATGGCAGAGAGTATGACAACTTCCTATCCCGGTCTCTTTAACAACCAAACGTTATAATAACGCCGTGGTCATTTAAAAATAATTTATATTTCAAAAATCAAATCATTTTATTTCAAAACTATATTCCTTTCAAAGTAGTTTATAGTTCGAAACCAAAACTATTTTTTATTTCAAAACTATATCCAAATCAAAATAGTTTGTACTATATCATTTCCTTTTCAAACATATATTCACTTTAAAATCATAATACTTTCAAAGTTATAACTCTTCCGAAACCAAAATACTTGAAATCATTACACTTTGAAAATCATAACATTTCAAAATCATACATATAAAATCATGAAACATTCATTTAATTCTTTACATTTTACAAATTTATTCAATTAAACCCAAATTTACAAATTTCCAATTTAATTCAATTCAAACCATTAGTTTCAATTCAATTCAGTTTTCCAATAAATCATTTCAAATCTTAACAATTTCAAATATAGATTTGGTCCACAAAATAAACTATTCAATTTTTAATATACTTCAAAGCTTTAATATCCCATATTTCAAAACTAAATTTGATAATTTCGTGTATCTCTGATTAACTTCATTATTACTTAGTTTTGAAATATTCATTTCTCAAATCCAACATCACTTAAATAAACCAGAATTATAAGTAAGCTCAATATCCTTCATACTAATGTAAACTTCAAATATTCATTTATCGAATAGATCAAAATCAAATATCATTCCACATTCTTTATCAAAATAAAGATTATGTCATTCAAAAACATTTCAAAATCATTTCTTTTTCAAATCCATTATAAATTCGTTATTTGAATTCAAAATCAAATATTCAAATTTAAATACCCTTTTAAAAAAAATTATATCATTCATTATTATTTCAAATATCATTAAAAACACATTTCCAAATTCCATTCAAAAAATTCATTTATCTCATTACATTTCATTCCATTTAATACATAACCAAGTAAACCTTATTTAAATTCAAATTCAATTTAAATTCCTTAAAAATTCAAATTCAAATATTAAAATATATATTCAAACTCTTGAAATTTCACAAATAATCAATTCCAAAAGTTAAATCGCTCAACACTTTAAAATATAGCTCAAATAATGTTAAAATCTATAATATTTCAAAACATTGTCAAATTATAGCAACGACAGCACTTATAAAGTGCTATCGTAGCTTATAGTTTCCAAAATAGTTTAGTTCAGGAACAACGACATTTTATAAAACGCCGTAATAGATATTTAGCTATTTCAAACATAGTTAACTTCAAAAACAACAACACTTAAAAATGTTGTCATAAGACCATAGTAAAATTCCAGATTTTATTATAACTTCAGAAACATTAACACTCTAAATTTTTGTTATTTTAAACTTATAAATCATATTTCTAGACTTCAAAATTTTCACATTTAAAAAAAAATTTAACATACGATTTATCACAATAAAATTTTATAATTTAATATTCAATTAAAAACTCAATTCATTTGTCAAGTCAAGATTTCACTGTTTATTAACTTATAAATTTAATAAAACTTAACATTTACTTCCAATATCATTTCAAAACTATAAATTTATTTCCATTATTTACTTACATTTTAAAAATATAATTTTAAGTCAAAAATCACATGTACTTCAAATTTACATACTTAAATTCACAAATTCAAAACTTAATATTTAGCTTTCTCCAAACCAAAAAAAAAAAAAAATTAAAATCAAAATTTCATACTTTAAAAATACATATCTTAAGAAAAATCATTTAAAAATATACCATAGGGTCTGTATATAATTTTCTAACTTAGGTTAAGTGATACGGATATATATCATTTCAATCCGCAATTTAAAAAGAAAACCCGGGTTCTATCGTTTCAAACCCGCATACCCAAGTCAAACAAAATACAATAAAAATCATTTGAGCCTATCATTTCAGCTCATAATGATTTTCCCCTATTCTAATGTCTGCTCGGGTATGTATCATTTCAACACATAGTGATTCTATTCTAACCGAGAACTTGTAGTGTGAACATATGCATAAATAATATAAACAATTATACTAACATGTCAATGTCACAATATACTGTCATATATCATATATGTGGTGATAATTAACATAGTTAACATGGTAATAACATGGAATAACATATCATATAATCATCATTAACTTGCATAAACATTTTAATTACTAATCACTTGTCATCCATTTACCATTTCATAAGTAAAAATATCAGAGTGATAAGGACTCACCTTTATCAAAGATAGAGACCACTACGACACACAAGAACGATTCCAAAGGCACGATAAGCACGATGCATCACGACTTTTGATTTGAATGAATAGAGAGCCTTGATATTGATCTTGTATACAACAAATAAACAAGACAATATAAACATATATATAGAATACAAAGATAAATTGGAACAAAATGGAAATTTGAATCAACAATGAACATTGCCAAGCTTTAACACAAAAGCGCTTGACCATGACTCAACATTGGCTTGGCCACCTTCAATATTTTTCTCGACCATGGTGTAAATATGGTGGTAAGGGCTCGGGTTTGGCATCAAAACACACGGCTAGAAGGGAGATGATGATGGTAGTGGGAGTTACAACATAGGGAATTCAAAGGACATGGCAAGTGAGTAGGGTTTGAGCATAACAAGGCTTGGCCATGTCAACATTGGGCTCAGCTATGCATAGTACAGGTCTGGTGATGGATGAAGCTACGGCCAAAAGTGGTGTACTTGCTGGTGGTGGTGGCCGAAGTGAAATATGAAGGGGGATGTGGAATATAGGCTCGGCTAGGCATGTTTTGGTGGAGTTTGTGCAAAGTTTTTGTGGCGATGGCTTCATATGTAGTCAAGACAGATCTGGACAAGGTGAGAGGTGGTGGCTTCCATGGCTGGTGATGGTGGAGAGGATGGTGGTGATGATGGGTGGTAGGGCGAGCAAGGCTTGAAGAGGAGAAAGGAAAAACAATTGAAAATAAGAAGAAAAGTAAAAATGGAAGAAGCCATTACCAAATTTCTTTTGGCCGTGAGAAATGAAGATGAGAAGGATTTTTTTCACATAAATAGCAATGAGAAACACACGGCTAAACAAAGAAATGGATGGCCAAAGCATGAAAAGACAAAGAAAATGAAAAGACTAGAAAGGAAAGGTTACAAGAAATGAAAAGCCTTTGTCTCTTTGAATTTCCAATTTCTTTTATTCAAAATAAAAAAATAAAAAGTAAGTAAATAAAATAAAAAGACAAACAAAAATAAAGTGAAAAAGAAAATAAACAATTATTCTTAGGAAAAATAAAAGGTAAATAAATAAAATAGTTTATTATATTGAAACTAGAATTAAAAACTACAAACAAAATACAATAAACATTTGAAAATTAGAACTATACTTTTAAAATATTTTATAAAATAAAATATATACATAACATGTCATGTTACACATGTAAACATAAATTAGAACATGACATGACAAACAAAAATATTATTTATATAAATTGAAATAAACAATTTTGTTAAATAAAATAATTTACATACAATGGTTTAAAAAAACATAACTTTCACAATATTAATCGGATTTCAACAAAACGAAAAGCAATATACTTAAAATTTTATTTATTTTCATAATAAAAGATAAAATTAAAAAATTCAAAATTTTAAGTTTTAAATTTAAAAGTCAAAGTTTGACCATATTGACCAAAATTCACATTTCTACAAAATATTCTATTTATTCATGTTTGTAATTATAATTCTTATACAAATCAATATTTATTTTAAAATAACAAGACTTATCCATTTCAATAAATTAAAAAGGTTTTTAAATCATAAATTCAATTAAATAATCAAAATATACAATTAAACTAATCACAAAATACAGGGTTGTTACACTCTTCCCACTCCAAACTTTTCGTCCTCGAAAAGGAATGAGGTACGGGAAAACACAGAAAAAGATAGAATGAAATAGGATTAAGACAAGATGACAAGAAGATTAAAATTTTGCTTGATAACTGTTATTATAGGTAAGTTTAACAAGGTGAAGATGATCTTCCTAAGATCCTCCAGAATCAAGAACACAAGCACGAAAAAAATATCTTCTAGAATCTGATTCACCCTTTCTGCTTAGCTGGCGGTCTGTGGATGGTAAGCAGTGCTTAGATTGATAATGAGTACAAAAGATTATTGAAGATTATAGAAAGATTTCTAAACAGACTGGTATAAGCAATAGCCTCCCCATTTTGTAGCAAGATAAGGGAAATAAGTACAACCAAAAGATAGTTTAAAAAACAAAATAAGATAATAAATTTGAAACCACGAAAATTTCAACATAAATTGATAATTAATTTTACGTAAGTTAAATAAATCTTAACTATCTCTAATTTCATTATCTTATCATCCAATTATCTTAAATAAACAATCTCTAAAATCATGGATTTGAAAAAAAATCATTTATTATACTCAAAATGTACTCAATAAATTTAATTCTTCTTTATTCCTAATTATAATTAAACTTATTCTTCTCAATATATTTTATCACCCATGTTAAATATATTTACACTTATTATAACTGCTTTAAATTTATTTTAATTCCTTTAACATCATTTTATATTGTAAATTATTCCATTACCCTTTCCTCTATTTACCTCTGTTAATCTTTTTATAACTAAAATTTAAGTGTATAACATTTATTACAACCACTCAAATTTTATTTATAAAATCTTTTTTTATATTATATATTATCCAATTACATATTCAACTTCTGTATAATTTAGATTGAAATTAAATTGTGTATTGTACAAATAAAACTTTCCAATTTAATCATTTATTCAAATCTTGAAATTATACTTGAAATTATCCTTCAAGATAAAATTTAGGGATTAAATTTTCGATAAATTCCAAACTATTTAGAGATAAATAAATGCACATATACTATATATATCCATTCAAATTTAAATCATATATCAACATATGTTATAAATCCAGTCTTATTTTAGAAATTCAAATCAACTAAATTCCCCAAAACAAAATTGTAGCAAGACTACAGAACGGTCTCTTCACTTCGAAACTCGAAAATGAATATCGATGATGCTGTAGTCATCACCGAAGTTATTTTCCAGTGGCAAAGAGAAGAGCACTAAGTTTAAACTTTAAAATTCTTTGGAAACAAATTTCTATTAGAAAATACTTTAAATAGTATGTCCTTTAAAACTTTAAATACAAAGTTTGAAACCATCGAAAATTAAATTCTCAAATTCTTGTTTTAAAATTCATTTTAACTTTCCAAATAAATTTATAACCATGTTTTATAGTTCAATTATTTAAGTATGAAATAAGTGATAATGATGTATAAAATCAATTATTATTTCTTAAAAACCAATTCAATAAAATCCAGAAAAAGATTTATAATATAGTTACAAAATTTATTTCATTACTAAATTTTAAAAAAAACATATTGTGTCAGTTTGCTCTATTCAAGTGTTTTGGAGATCCTATCGATAGCGTTGATCAGACGAATCGATCGGAAACCCAAATCAACATCAACAACTCAAACATCACAATATATATAAACATTTTGAATATTAGTTTAAAAATACACTTCAAGAATGATGTGAAGATAAGTTGGAAACAAAGATGAGATGATTAAATAACAAAATAGTAAGATGAATAAGCTTATATAAATCGTCGGCAACCTTAACCAGTCAACCGTGACTTAAAGAATAAGATCGATGTGGAATTCTGAGGACATCTTCATTCGGTCTCAAGAGATAGAGTTCAGAATTATAACAGATACTAGCATCTAAACCGAGGATATAAAATCTCTGGTGAATCGACGCTATTGTAAAGGAGTTTCGCCCCTTTTCAAATCAATTTGAGATTGGCGGGACCGCCGACTCATTATAAAGATCATTCGAAATTCAGTTATGGGAGGCTCCAGAATCAAAAGAAGACGAATAGTGAGGGACATGAATGGATTTTTGGAACCATAGGGAACGTTCCAAAGTTCAAATGAACGAGTTAAAAAGGAAGAGATTCAAACTTGAATGTAAGTGATTCTGTAAATACATTTACCATATACGCTAACTTTTTCCTAAAACCAAAGCTCTGATACCATATGTAACGACCTGATATTTTCAACTATTCACATCCACACATGTCGGACTTGAATTGCTCAAAATACCACGTTGTAAATAAAATTTGGCAAATCTCAGAATATACAGTAAATAAATAATCACAGATCACAAACACAGAGTAAATAGTAATGCAGTGGAAGTAAAAGAGATAGTAGTTTATGAAGCTACTATATATAAGGTACATCAGAATTAAACAAGATATAACGGAAGAGTAACAAGATACATCGGGTACAAATCAGAATATATCACTGAAATCACTGGATACTGAAAGCAAAATAGATGGTTGGATCTTTAAGAAAAGCTCCAACTTCGAAGGTGAGTCTTGAATGCTGAATCACCGAGTCTGACCCAAGCGTAAAGCAAAACACAAAACACTCGAGTCAGGACATAAATACTTATAAACTATAAATCAACTCAAGTGAAAAGTAACAAAAATGCATCAGTAACTTAATGGATGCTTAGGATCGCCCATCCTTTAAGGATCCATTAAACTATATACTATGCAGTAATATTCGCTATTATAATAACGTCTAATAATGAAATAAACTTACTTTAAAACAGCGTTAAGGAGTGACCCAATATTCCCCTTAACACGTAACAGTGCCAATAGTCTATAAAGTACCTGCATGTCTCCTGATCGGGAGACTATGAGAAGATACTCCATAGGTACAACACAAATCAAACTCGTAGTAAAGCTCGCTATGGTAGGTGACACAGCACACAAGGCAATGCCAGGATAGATATACCAATTACGCACACGGGCTGGCGGTAACGTAGCAGCCACTATGCCCACCTCGGAACACACTCCCAATCGAAATTGGAGGACGGCCATCAAATCAATCACAAGTAAGAGTATAGTATCGAAGAAGTGCGTCCACCAGAGGAGCTACCCCTTTTGGCCCAAGATTGCTCCTGTTTTAGCCACCTTAAGCCAACTCACGGGAGTCGGGTCCACGTTCATACCTCAATAGGATCGTCGCTACCGTCCTACTTCATTTTGGAATCTCCACCGTGTACATAGTTGTTAAAGTGGTTTTCGGAGTTGGTAGAGAGTATGAAAACTTCTGATCCAGTCTCTTTAACAACCAAATGTTATTATAACGCGGTGGTCATTTCAAAATAGCTTATACTTCAAAAATCAAATCATTTTGTTTCAAAACTATATTCCTTTTAAACTAGTTTATACTTCGAAACCAAAACTATTTTTATTTCAAAACTATATTCAAATAAAAATAGTTTATACTATATCATTTCCATTTCAAACATACATTCACTTTAAAAATCATAATACTTTTAAAGTTATAACTCTTTCGAAACCAAAATACTTGAAATCATTACACTTTGAAAATCATAACATTTCGAAAACATACATTTGAAATCATGAAACATTCCATTAATTCTTTACATTTTACAAATTTATTCAATTAAACCCAAATTTTCAAATTTCCAATTTAATTTAATTCAAACCATCAGTTTCAATTCAATTCAGTTTCCCAACAAATCATTTCAAATCTTATCAATTTCAAATATAGATTTGGTCTACAAATAAACTATTCAATTTTTAATATATTTCAAAGCTTTAATATCCCACATTTCAAAACTAGATTTGATAATTTCATATATTTCTGATTTAACTTCATTATTACTTAGTTTTGAAATATTCATTTCATAAATCTAATATCATTTAAATAAACCAGAATTACAAGTAAACTCAATATCCTTCATACAAATGTAAACTTCAAATATTCATTTATCAAATAGATCAAAATCAAATATCATTCCAAATTCATATTCTTTATCAAAATAAAGATTATGTCATTCAAAACCATTTCAAAATCATTTCATTTTCAAATCCATTATAAATTCATTATTTGAATTCAAAATCAAATATTCAAATTTAAATACCCTTTTAAAAAAATCAATGATGTCATTCATTATTATTTCAAATATCATTACAAAACACATTTCCGAATTCAATTCAAAAATTCATTTATCTCATTACATTTCATTCCATTTAACACATAACCAAGTAAACCTTATTTAAATTCAAATTCAATTTAAATTCCTGAAAAATTCAAATTTAAATATTAAAATATATATTCAAACTCCTAAAATTTCACAAATAATCAATTCCAAAAGTTAAATCATTTAATACTTTAAAATATAACTCAAATAGTGTTAAAATCTATAATATTTCAAAACAATGTCAAAGTATAGCAACGACAGCATTTATAAAGTGCTATCGTAGCTTATAGTTTCCAAAATAGTTTAGTTCAGGAACAGTGGCATTTTATAAAATGCCGTGATAGATATTTAGTTATTTCAAACATAGTTAAATTCAAAAACAACAGAACTTAAAAATGCTGTCATAAGACCACAACATTTTTTCGGAAATGCTATTAATAAAATTCTGGATTTTATTATAACTTCGGAAACATTAACAATCCAAATTTTTGTTATTTTAAAATTATAAATCATATTTCTAGACTTCAAAAATTTCACATTTAAAAAAATTAACATATAATTTATCACAACAAAATTTTATAATTTAATATCTAATTAAAAACTCAATTCATTTGTTTTGTCAAAATTTCATTGTTTATTAACTTATAAATTAAATAAAACTAAACATTTACTTCAAATATCATTTCAAAACTTTAAATTTAATTTTCATTATTTACTTACATTTAAAAAATATAATTTAAAGTGAAAAATCACATTTACTTCAAATTTACATACTTAAATTCACAAATTCCAAACTTAATATTTGGCTTTCTCGAAACCAAAATATATATATTATTTTAAAATCAAAATTTCATACTTTAAAAATACATATCTTAGGAAAAATCATTTAAAAATATACCACGGGGTCTGTATATAATTTTCTAATCTAGGTCATATAACGACCCAAAATTTTCGATCTCGAAAATTTCAGATAGGAAAAAGAAGAAAGAGATAGAAGAAGAAGAAGATCAGAAATACCAGCATCTCACATTCGCAGCGGATAAAATATAGTAGTAAAAAAAATAACAGTTTACAAAGAATTCTATATATGTCAAAATACCTTTATAATACATTAGATTTACACATATATACAGACACTGGATATACAAAATCATCGTGTCTCAGATATACAACAATACAATACAGTGGAAACACTCCATACGTTCTTACCATCCAATTCGCCTCCTGAGCTCCAGAACATCCTTACCTGAAAATCTTTAATACTCGGTTTGACCCGAGCATTACATCAAAGTAACACCCAGATCAGGCTGGAAACCAGCGTGAGTAAAACCCCTCTAACATGGAATACAAAACATACAACTTATATAAAACCCGGAGTAACTCATATTAATTTACAAATTCATAATTTGTTATAGACATCACTTATTTCACACATCAATTTTCTAAGTACCAAATTTAGATTAAATAGTCCAATTTGCTTAAATCATTTCATTCCAGCTTATTGATTTCACATATTAATCTATAAAAATTCGAAGTGGTTTCGGGTATTTTCTAATACCCGACCCCTGTCTCTTCGAGTCTCATGTCATCCAAACCCAAGTTATCCAAATGAAATACACAACATTTTATATCAGAGATATCAACTCATTCAAAGCATCCAATACCATTCAATCATCCATAAGCAAATTTGATCACTTCCAAAATAAATTTAATCACTTCTAATTGAATTACCAACCTCAATCACTTAGATTCCTTCACTTGACATTAATTAATTTCAAATCAATTAATTAATCATCCCTTAATTATCCGTCTTAATTAATCACCCTGGATTATTTATCCTTCAATTACATTCAAGTAATTATCTTTAATTAATTTCACAAATTAATTATTCTTCACCAAAAATAGTAATTAATCTTTAATTACTTCACAAATTAATTAACTATAATTAATTATATTAATCCTTAATTACTTATATTAATTAATTTCTCATAAATCACTTATTATTGATTAATTAATCTTAATTAATCAATCTTTAATTACATCATTAATTATATAAATTAATGATTTCTAATTACATTTTAATTTATCCTAATCTAAATTAATTACATTAAGTAATAAATCATTAATTAAACAACAAATATTAATCACTCTTGATTAATCTCAACCAGTAATTAACTACCTTTTTATTTACTTCGTTAATTAAATTAATTGCTCATTTTTTAAAAGAAGTTTAAAGAAATTTAAAACAAAATTCATTTTTAAATTCAATATTCCAATTATCAATATAATTCATCGCAGAATATCGAATATTCATAAAACAGAATATTAAACAGTTTAAATAATTTTGAGGAATCTAGTTGGATCCCTTCAACCTGTTTTCTTACATCCACAGACGTTAGCGCAATACCAATTCCACTTCGAGGTGGAATATCGCAGTATATGGGATTTATATAATATCATCCGCTATTATGCGGCGCATAGGGTCTTATCCGCTATATAATGCGGGAAATCAATCACTCCAATATATACTATATATATACTACTATATATAATATAGCACATCAATTCAATTCAACCATTCAACCAATCATTTAAATTAACTATTTAAATTAAAACAAAAAAAAACCATTTGAGTGAGATTAACTCACCTTTGACCTTTAATTTGCAATCCACTTCAATCTCGACTATTTCTTCACAGTTTCAAACCTTGTATAAATAATTCACAATTCATTACCATTTGAATTAATCAACTAATCCCTATTTAATAAATTTAATTTAAACTAATGATTTAATTAATTTATTCATTTAATTTAAAACTAAATTTCCTTAATAAATTGTTTCAATAGTTAAAATAAATGAACAAGGTAATCATCACACCCTTGTAAAAAATAAATTTTAAGTTCCAAAAATATATTAAATAAGTTAATCTCCCAAATATTATTTAAAATAAACTAGTATATAAAAATGTGTAAATGTATATTTATTTTATTTTACTTTCTTTAAAACTACATATATTTAAAAACTTAAATTATATTGATTCAATAATCTAATTTTATATAAAACTTTTCAATTATTTAAAATTCCTACATATTTCTTTCAACATTCCTTTCTATATAAAATCTTTTCTGTATTTGAATATATAAATTGGAAATTGCACTTATCTTACTATAATAATTATTTTTCTTCGATTTATAAGTAAATAAACTAATAGCACTTAGAATTAAATCCCAAATTACCTACTCAGACCTGACCATGACCAAGCAAAATGCTCGACTTCCCTTGCCAATGCCTTCAAACCATCCTACCTTTGACCTGCTCCACTGTCGTTCCTCTCCCTGGCCACGACCTAGCTTTACTCGAGATGAACAAACTCCCCTCTGGCATCGCGACTGCCCACACTCGCCTACCCTCCTTGCGAACCCACTATCAAGCACGAAATCCCTGCGCGCTTTCCCAATCGCGACGACATCGCGCTACCACTACGGCCCCCCCTTATCGCTGCCTCGCGAGCTCCATCCTACTTCGTGCGCAACCTCTAGGGTTGCGAGCGACGTTAATAATGGAAGCACGAATTTTATTCGTGATTTCCCTTTTTTTATTTATTCGATTTCAACTGACGGAGGAGAAAGAGAATAACATGATTTTCGATTTCGACCCCTACTCCCCTCTTAATTTGTGAAACGAACCGATGAGAGAATGGGGAAACGAGATTCGGTATGAAGGCTAGAGAGGGAGACGAAGATGTAGTTTTAAACTGGGGATGGCTTCTTGAGTACGAGTGTTTATTTATAAAATTATCTTTGACTAGTTAACTTCCGATTTTATTATATTATAAAACTTTCAAAATGCCTCGTTAATTGCTACTTAAAATTTCGAACTCCTCTTAAGAAGTGCTCCTAGGCGTTTATATTGTTATACCCAATTTAGAACGTAATGGAAAAGGTTTCGAGTCCTAATTCAATCGTATGGAGAAGATAGCTTTTTGAATCAGTTATTATATTAAATTTTCGATTCAAATTTCCACGCGTTTATATATCGTACGCTCATACAACAACTCCTAACATTACGAAAATTGAAATTCGATAATAATATAATATTATGGATCCAATAGAACTAGTTTCGTCGAATTCCGAGACTGTGCCTCGGAAGGCTATTCTTAAACGTCAATTTAAATGATATATTTTTGAAACTTAACAAAACATTCCCAAATTCAATTTCAACACTTTTACTATCTTCAGTACTATCGATATAAATTTTACAAACCCTCAAATTATTTTTAACAGGCTTATAACTGGAGATTCAATAATTTACCCAGTTACAGTTTATTAAATCCAATAACTTAATTGCTAAATAATAATAATATTTGAATTCAAGTTAAAAATTAACTTCTAAATATTTTAAATCAATTAAATATTCCAATTTAAATTGTTAAAATTTCTGGGTCGTCACAGGTCAAGTGATACGGTATATATCATTTCAATCCGCAATTTAAAAAGAAAATCCGGTTTCTATCATTTCAAACCCACAATCCCAAGTCAAATAAAATACAATAAAAATTATTTGAGCCTATCATTTCAGCTCATAATGATTTTCCCCTATTCTAATGTTCGTTCAGGTATGTATCATTTCAACGCATAGTGATTCTATTCTAACCGGGAACTTGCAGTGTGAACATATGCATAAACAATAAAAACAATTATACTAACATGTCAATGTCACAATATACTGTCATATAGCATATGTCAGGTGATAATTTACAAAGTTAACATGATAATAACATAGAATAACATATCATATAATCATCATTAACTTTCATAAACATTTTAATTACTAATCACTTGTCATCCATTTACCATTTCATAAGTAAAAATGTCAGAGTGAGAAGGATCTACCTTTATCTAGGCTAGAGACCACTAGGATACACCAGAACGATTCCAAAGGCATGACAAACACGATACAACACGACTTTTGATTAGAATGAATAGAGAGCCTTGATATTGATCTTGTATACAACAAATAAACATGACAATATAAACATATATATACAGTACAAAGATAAATTGAAACAAAATGGAAATTTGAGTCAATAAAGAACATTACCAAGCTTTAGCACAAAAGTGCTTGACCATGACTCAACATAGGCGCGACCATCTTCAATATTTTGCTTGGCAATGGTGCAAATATGGTGGTGAGGCTCGGGTTTGGCATCAAAACGCACGACGAGAAGGGAGATGATGATGGTAGTGTGAGTTCAACATAAGGAATACAAAGGACAGGGCAAAAGAGAAGGGTTTGAGCACAACAAGGCTCGATCATGTCAACATTGGGCTCAGCTATGCATAGTATAGGTCTGGTGATGGCTGAAGTTATGGCCAGAAGTGGTGTACCTACTGGTGGCGGCGGCTAAGGTGATGGTTGAAGTCGAATATGAAGGGGATGTGGAATATAGGCTCGGCTAGGCATGTTTTGGTGGAGTTTGTGCAAAGTTTTTGTGGCGATGGCTTCATATGTAGTCACAGCTAGATCTGGACAAGAAGAGAGGTGGTGGCTGCTGTGACTGGTGATGGGGGAGAGGATGGGTGGTAGGGCCGAGCAAGGCTTGAAGGGGAGGAAGGCAAAACAATAGAAAATAAGAAGAAAAGTAAAAATGGAAGAAGCCATTACCAAATTTCTTTTGGCCGTGAGAAATGAAGATGAGAAGGATTTTATCACGTGAATAGCAGTGAGAAAGACACGGCTAAACAAAGAAATGGACGACCAAAGCATGAAAAGACAAAGAAAATTAAAAGACTAGAAAGGAAAGGTCACAAGAAATGAAAAGCCTTTGTCTCTTTGAATTTCCAATTTCTTTTATTCAAAATAAACAAATAAAAAGTAAGTAAAGAAAATAAATTGGCAAACAAAAATAAAGTGAAAAAGAAAATAAAAAATTATTCATAGGAAAAATAAAAAGTAAATAAAGAAAATAGTTTATTATATTGAAACTAGAATTAAAAGTTGTAAACAAAATACAATAAACATTTGAAAATTATAACTACACTTTTAAAATGTTTTACAAAATAAAATGTATACATAACATGCCATGTTACACATGTAAACATAAATTAGAACATGACATGACAAACAAAAATATTATTTATATAAATTAAAATAAACAATTTTGTTAAATAAAACAATTTACATACAATGGTTTAAAAAATCATAACTTTCACAACATTAATCAGATTTCAACGAAACAAAAAGAAGTATACTTAAAATTTTATTTATTTTCATAATAAATGATAAAACTTAAAAATTCAAAATTTTAAATTTTAAATTTAAAAGTCAAACTTGACCATATTGACCAAAATTCACATTTCTAGAAAATATTCTATTTATTCATGTTTGTAATTATAATTCACATACAAATCAAAATTTATTTTAAAATAACAAAATTTATCCATTTTAATAAATGAAATAAAGTTTTTAAATCATAAATTCAATTAAATAATCAAAATATACAACTAAAATAATCACAAAATACAGGGTTATTACAGAGGTGGAATATCGCGGTATATGAGATTATATAATATCATCCGCTATTATGCGGCGCATAAGATCTACTCCAATACAACTGATAATAATTTATCATCCAAGCACACAATCAACAATTTTAAATTTAACTATTTAAAATTTAACTGGAAATTCCAATTGAGTGAGAAGATCTCACCTTTGCCTATGCATGCAATCCATTTCCTTTCCAGCTTATTTTCTTTACAATTTTGACCTTGTATAAACAATTATATAATTTTATTAATATTCGACCAAATCAAACAATTAATTTCCTTTTAATAAACTTAATTAACTCATAGTTTTATATAAACCAATTTTTCCTTTTAAAATATCTTTTAGTAACTTAGAAAAATTAAATAGGTTAATTTAAACTAACTAGTAAATTAGAAGCGTATAAAATTCATTTTTTTTCTTTGAAAATATTCTATATAGATTTTAAAACCTTTTTATTTCAAACTTTACTTATATATATCTTTCTGTAAACCAATTACTGAGTAAAAATAATTTAAATACAAATTCAAAAAAAAACATACCCCAGATCGAGAAACCAACTGTCGAGTTCCAATCCTCCTCACTTGCCGCTGCGCACCTACTCGTGGATCAAAAGCGTTCGTTCCAGAGACATGCAGCATGTTGTCTTTACCTCCAGACTATTGCTTCGCCTCAACGTCACCTCGGCTACTCGTGACATCCATTGTCGCTTGCCTCAACTGGAATCGAGTACGCAACCATTTCCATTTGCTAACAACTAGGATTGCGGCCCACCACATGTCGCGAAGCTAATTGAATCCACAGCAAAGCCGCCATTTTTACGCAAGCCGCTGCTTGCTCGAACTCGAGACACCCCATCGATCGATCAGTCGTCGCCATAAAAATTGACTTCAATCTCGAATTGATCGGCCTGAGTTAATTTCTCATGGCCATGTTTTTTTTATTAGTTCGAATTCGTTTCCATTGGAGATGGAGGAGGAAATTTTCGTGGATTTGAAAGTGTGGGAGGAAGGGGATCCGGGGTTTTATAAGAGCTTCTTCTTTTATTATTTGCTTTGAATGGAAGGAATTTTGAAGAAGAACGAAACAATATATATTATTTTTTAAATGAAACGAAGACGCATGTTGCAATTTTCTTGCAAAGTGTAAGAAATAATGAAACGTGTAGTCAATTGCAAAAGAATATTTATATCTGTTTAATTTAAATTCATATTCAAATTGAAATTGCCATGATAAATGTAGTTTATAATCTCGAATCCCAATTGAGGCATGCCGCTAGGCATTTATAATGTTATACGCCTATTCCAAACGCAATGGAAAAGGTTTCAAGGCCAAATTCGATCGTATGGAGAACATAGCATTTTAGGACCAGTTATTTATTTTAAATTTCGATATAGATTTCAATGCATTTTCCAATCGTATGGCCATGTAACAACTCCAAATGCTACGTAAATTGAAATTCAATAATACAATATTACAGATCCAATGGAACTGGTTTCGTCAAATTCCGAGACTGTCTCTCGGAAGGCTATTTTTTAAAAATCGATCTAAACAATATAAATTCAAAACCCGATTCTGAAGCTTCCATTATCTTCAGTATTATCAATATAAATTTTCTGATCCTTTGAAATAATTTTAATCAGCTTAGAACTGAAGATTCAAATTTTTATCCAACTTCAATAAATAAATTCAATAACTTCAATTGCCAAATAAATCGTGATATTTGAAATTCAAGTTAAACTAACATTCAAATATTTAAAATAAATTAAATATTATAATTTCAAATGTCCAAAATTCTGGGTCGTCGGATTCTTCCTCCTTTAAACAATTTCATCCCGAAATTACTATTTAAGAAGAATGGTCCTCAACCCGTTTATTATTTTTCCCAAAACCTAACGGTTTTATCAATTTGTCAAAACAAATCTTTTTATTAATAACCCATTATCGCTTCAACTAACTTTCCAAAATCAATCATCAGTTTCAAACAGTATTGTTTCCTTAATCAATTCAAATTTAAATTCAAATTCAAAATTTAAATTTTCTCAAATTTGTTCGTAACTCCTTAGGTTTTCGAAAAATTTCGCCAACGTTTCCTTTGCACGGTTAGCTCGGAACGACTACAAAATGGCACCACGGGCCCCCAAATTTCAAAAGAAAACAAAAGGCCAAGTGGCTAGACAAGAAAATCCTCAAATTTCATACAGAAATTTAAATACATACCTTTTTCGAGCAATTCAAATTTATCTTGGAAATTAAAAATCCCAATTCCATTTTACCTTTATAATACCTGTATACTATTTAACAACCATGTCCAATTTCTACATTCAAAAATCATTTTGCACATTTCTTTGCAGAAGTTTGAATATTCATTTCATTCAAATCCGCACGCTGTACTTATATCATTCGTACGCGATACAAAATTTGATCGCTCACTTGATCACACAATTTCACTTCCGAACTAGTATCGTCCACCCGATTTCCTAGTGCGGACTCCGGTCTGGTTTCTTGATCAAAAACCATCAGTCTCCTTGCATAGCCATAAAGTATGATAGAGAATTTTCAAAATCAACCAAAAATCCATATCCAAGGTTCGCCTCGAAAATCGAGTGAAAAATCCTAACTCGGATCGATATAACTATCTCGAAATTCTGTGCTCGAATTCTGGATCAAATTGTTATGCGAATAAAATAATATACATACACCCTACGTTTTAATTCCAATTGATTATTAGCTTTATCAATTACTTTTATTTTATTTACCATTTCACAAATTTCCAGTTAAATCTTCAATCAATCATCAACTTAGAATATTTCCTCAATTCACAATTTACTTCAATATTTTCCTATTTATTTCTCAAGTTTAATATAAATATTCGATACACTTCTTATTCTTATTTTCAATTCACCATTTCGGTTTATATCTACTTATATTTATACTGGATTTCAAATTCAATATGAATTCAATTTACCTTTCGTTTATAATTATTGAATTCAATTCATTTCAAACCATATTTAATTTGTCATTTCTTCAATTAGTTTCAGTTACTAATTTTATTTCAACGCTAGCTTTATTTATCACAAATCAAATTCAATTCCAATTCCAATTCCAATTCCAGTTCTATTTGTTTACAAATTCAAAATGAATTTCAACATTAAATTTCCCTTTCATTGACTTGCAATTGTAAATTTATTTATTCATTCACAATTTTATTTTCCACCTTAATAAATTTTATTCCATAATTATTTTTATCAGATTCCGGAGTCTTTTCAACATTTCAAAAATCACCTTTGAAATCAATCCAAATTATCGTTTGAATTTCCAAAACCAACCGAGTTTTCCAGATAACTTCCTTTTAAAATAATTCGAAAGCAATTCCTCTCCTGGAAACTCGAAAATGAACGCCGATGAAAACCATTTGAAAACCATTTCCAAACTCAAAAGGATTTTTAAATTTTTTCCAAATCTCCAAAACATCAAATCCTTTCAAATTCTTTCAAATATTTATCCGGAATTCTATTTCAAATTATAAATCACATTTACAATTTTTATTTACAAATCTATTTGTACGTGAATTTATTTCTTAACTTTTGAGTTACGATTTCAATTTCCTATTCAATAATCAATGATAATAATTTAATATCATCACTTCCTAACATCCAAGCAACCATGTACTAAAATAATTTATGAAAAATTTATTTCCTTTTATATACATAAATATTTTGGTAAAATTACTTTATTTACCCGGTTTTAAAACTATACCGTGTCGATTTATCGTGTTTAAGAGTTTAGAAACCCCTATCGATACAGTTAGCCAAACCTGCACCAACCAAAATTTATAAACAATCAACTGATAAGTGAACACAATATAAAACAATTTTTATGTTCACTAACAAATACACGCTCAAATCTATTATTACACTCAAACACATTATAGAGTACTACTGACTCTATCTCTAATAAGTAACGCCCACCAGAGCCAAGGTTGTCGCTCGACCAAATGCTTTGATACCAATGTATAACGGTCTAGGCTTTTCAACAATCGACAGCGGCCACTCTTTACTGGTATGCTTTTCAACCAGCCCCGCCGTTGCATACAATGGTACCCTGCCCAACCCCCCATCACCTTGTATTAAGCAAGGTCAGTCATGGAAATGGTGTGAGATCTTAAAAGCAGTTATTTTCACAAAGAAAGGAAAAGAAATCCGCTATGCTTTTGAAAAATAAAACTACCATAAGGCCTCCCTGCACACACAAAATGCAAGCGCACAATTGGAGGAGATTTCTCCTTATGATAGTCAGACATGCTTAATACACAAAATTCTTTTTTATATTATCATTATTGCATAGTGGAAAACATTTGCAAGTATAATATTAATCTTAGCCAGCATACGTACCATTATAGTATGCCTACTATAGCTACCATATTAGATGGCAGGTTCTACAACTAAAACCGTACAAGGCGCATATTGGTGATTGGATTTCCAATAAATGGTTAGGCAAAGGAACTTCTTGGGCCATATGGATACGCCTCTGGAGGGACGGCCCGAGAACCTAGCCGGATCTCTACCTACACAAGGTCGGGCTACCTCTGTGACTAGATAACTACAACACGAGTATGTCATCCCCCGGTCGTTAGCGACCTTTATCCGAGGACCCTCAACTACAAAGCAACAACCACGAAGTAATAAATTTGCAGCAAACACGTAGGTTAAGTTTCTGGGCTCCATACCATGATACCACCCTTTTCAAGAAGGAAATGACATACCCTCACAGGGCGCTACTTCCAATAACCTTGTTGCATCCTTCCTGTTTCGACCATTTTCGGGTTGTTAGGTCCAATGAAGTCTCATCCACAAAACTATGCTTTTCACAAAGCCATGCTTTTCACAAAGCCATGCTTCGATCAAAAAATGTCCAGTAGCACTTCGTATGCCACATTAGCAAACTGGGAATGTATCACTAGTGACCATCAACCAAATAACTTCTGAGCTCGTACGTCTCAGACAAGGGTGTTAAGCTAAGAGAATAAATTCTCTGCCACCAATAGAAATGTATTTAATAGGAACGAGCTTTACATCTCAAAGTGTAACATCAGACACATATCCATACAAGTCCGTGCCGGGTTCGAATGGAACCAAAGACACTTCAAAGAAGCCCTTGCAATCCGGATATTCATTAATCACGTTCGGACTCCCTATCACAAAGCGTGATAAAATCTTTATACCAGCAACCGGTCAGAGACATTCGACAGGTAATCCTTTCGTTTTCGAAGATACCCGGTCTTTAACACTGTCTTCAAATGCAATCACATTTCATTGTATCATTATTCGGAATTGGTTTTATGACACAAAGTCCTCTCCCGGCTAATCCGAATAACGAGCGCTTAGTTTTAAAAATAAGTGTTACATTCAGATTCAAATAAATCACAACAAATTTCCACTTTGATCTTTTAAACAAAAGATCAATCACTATCACAAAGATTCGATGCGGTTTTCGAATATCCATTTGGAATCCGGCCCTCGGTCGCATCGAAATTCAAACATCATTTAAAGGCCAATATTGATAATTGGTTATTTAACTATCAATGAATAATTCACAACAATCACCAGATTTCAAATAATTTTCCCTCAATTATTTATTTTCATAATATCTTCGCAGGATATATTTTCACACTTCAACCATTTGAAAACAAATTTCAAATCACTTTTCACATTTCAATCCTATAAAAAGAATTTTCAAATCATTTCCCTTATGCGAAATATATTTCCAAATATTTATTCATTTCCACTGAAAATCTACCAAGTTCAAATACTTTAAAATAATTCAAATCACTTATCCAAAATATACTTGTAAATATTTAAAATAAAATCTATTTCTAGACACCTATTTAAATATTAGCTAGGAAAACATTATACCAATATCTCATATAAAACTTCAAGTCTAAACTAATTTAAAATAAAATTAGCAGATAGAGCATAAATATTTAAATAACCATTTTCCAAATCAAATTTCAAATAATCACTTTTATAATTAATTAGTTAAATCTGTACTCAAAAGATCTACAAAATAACTTAAGAAAATAATTTCCACAAAATATTCTCTTAAAACCAACTTTAGATCTTTTAATTTATATTTGAAAACTACTTTGAAAACATGCTCGGCTTTCCAGGGAAAATACAATTTCCATTTCAAAAATGGTCCATTTAAATCAATTAATAAATCCTTTCCTATTTATTTTAAATTTACATTCCAAATCCGTAAATTTCTTTCCACACTTAAAAATAAATTAATATTTATTTTTAAAACAAATTTCCCTTTCCTTTATAAAATTCCCATTGTGAATTTAAATTTTCAAATATCTGCTGATATACGATTTTCAAATTGATTTCCAAATATTCATTTTCAAACACCCAATCAAATTCCAAATTGATTTTTCAAACATTTATTTCAAACACCAAATCAAATTCCAAATTGATTTCCCAAAGATTTATTTGAAAACACCAAATCAATTTCAAATCGATTTCCCAATTTATTTTCAAAACACCAAATCAAATTCAAATTGATTTCCCAATTTATTTTAAATAGCAAATCGATTTCCAAAAAAAATCCCTAAAAATTTATTTTAAAATACCAAATAATTTTTTATTCAAACACCAAATTTGTTATCTTTAAAATAAATTCCTTTAATTCTTCCAAACTATTTAAAATCTGAATTTTGAATAAATTCTTCAACTATTAAGAAATATTACTCAAAACCCATTTTAATAAAATCTTTTTCCATATTTTGGAATTTATTCAATAGGATTTCACTTTAAATTTTCTACTTAAATTTCAAAATCCAATTTTATTTATTTCTGGTATCCTACGATACCAAAAATATATTTCGGGTAAATTATAGCCTTCAACGATTAATCATACACAGATTATAAGTAAATCAACACACGATATTGAAACAAATTCAATTTTTTGATGAATCCAGTTGGATCCCTCCAACCTGTTTCCCTACATCCACAGATTTAAGCACAATAATTAAATACCAATTCCACTTCGAGGTGGAATATCGTGGTATATAGGATTAATATAAAATCATCAGCTATTATGCGACGCATAGGGTGTCATCCGCTATATAATGCGGGAAATCAATCACTCCAAATATACACATATAATACCAATTCCACTTCAAGGTGGAATGTCATGGTATATGAGAATATATAATATCGTCCGCTATTATGTGGCACATTGTAACGACCCAAAAATTTCGATCCCGAAATTTCCAGATAGTTAGTGAAAGGAAGAAAGAGATAGAAGTAGAAGAACGGAAAACCAAACCCAAAGTCTCACATACGCAGCGGATAAAATATAATATCACATAAATAATAGTTATACAAAGGAAACTGTACTTGTCAAATTACACTTTATTATATCAGAGTTACAACAAATTTACATTCACAGAACAGATAAATCTATCTGTTACAGATACTATAATATATTAACATCAGAAGCTCTCCATACGTTCCTGCTCTCCAGCTCGCCTCCTGAGCCCCAGAACATCCTTACCTGAAAATCTGTAATACTCGGTCTGACCTGAGCATTACATCAAAGTAACACCCGGGTCAGGCTGCAAACCAGCGTGAGTAAACCCATCTAACATGAATGACAGAAGCATACAACTTATATAAACCCGGGTAACTATATCAATTTTACAACTTCACAAGTTATTATAGATATTACAAATTTCACACATCAATTTTTAAGTGTCAGAACCTAGATTAACAGGTCCAATTCACTTAAATCATTCCAAACCAGCCTAAAGGTTTCACATATCAATTTATAAGAAATCAAAGTGGTTTCAGGTATTCTCTAATACTCGACTCCGGTCTCTTCGAATTCAATTCCACCTTATCCCAAAATTATTCAAATGAAATATAATTCGAATCTCAAATACAGAGTGTCACCTATACATATTAATTCATCATTGATAGGTAACCACATTATCTCAGTTAAAACCCAACGTATCATATCACACGGTGTCACAAATCACATATCCGAGAGATCAACCAATCTAAGGCATGCCATTCTATTCAATCGTTCATAAGCAAGATAAGTTAGTCATACCATATTTAATTAATTTAAACAAATTAAATTAATTACTCAATCTCCCTTAGTCCTGCTTATTTAACATTAATTATTTACAAATAAATCAATTTAATCATCCTTAAATTATCATTAATTATCTTTAATTACATAAAGTAATTATCATTTGATTAATTACGCAAATTAATTATCCTCAAACAATTTAATTCATTAATCAATCCTGATTAATCACAACAGTAATTAATTTCCTTTAATTACTTATATCCCTTAAATCAACTCCTTAATTTATTACATTAATTAATCTTTAATTACATTAAGTAATTATTCCTTAATTACTTCCTTTAAGTAATTTTCCTTTAACCAATAACATCCATCAGGCAACTAACTTTTAATTACTCATCCTTAATTAATCATTCTTTAATTAAGAAATGAACTTAAAATTTATTGGTAAATTAACCTTTAATCGGTCACATAAATTATTCAATCATTGATCAATAACTTATCGCTTTTAAATTTCATTAAGAAATTATCAAGATCTTAATAACTTTAAAAGATAAACCATTTATCTTTACTTAACGTTAATTACATTCAAGGTTGTTTGGCAACCTTTGTAACAATTCTTCATATTAGAGAATTCAACTTAAATCCTTTAACTTACTTAAAGCTGTTACAATACATCCTTAAACTTATTTAAATGGACTTGAATTTTAAATAATAGGTTCAAAATTTAAATACCTTATACTTAATAAATAAAATATTTATTCTAAATCTTTAATCAATTTCAAAACCAAAATAAACCATATTTTAAAGAGTTAAACCAGAATTTATTTGAACTTGATTTAACAAACTTGTTAAATTTTTATATTCAAATTGGAATAGGTTTGAACCCGATATTCTTCGTTTTTCCACCCGCTTCAATGCTAGTTTACTCAAATATAAACCTTGCTAACAAACTCGTATAATGCCAAACCGTACTAGGGCAATCCACTTCTTCCTAGTTCCTTTCAAGCAAGTCCCTTATTAATTACACAGTACTAACAGAAACACCACTAAAAGTCTCGAGCTAACCTTGCAACTTCCATTTCCCTGTACAAACTATAACACACAACCCAACCCGAGACAGGCACGGCAGATGCACGAGAGCTACCCCGAGATAAAATCCCCATCTCCTTCCTTCGAGTCATGACCATAAATGACACGCGAGCTTCTTCGGGTCGATCTCGTCCTTCCCAAGCCAAATACCCTGTGCACACACACACACGTATGCTTGTGTACGTGTCCCATCACCTCCGACCAAACCAGGTCATCGTGACCATCACCATCAATCACAACGTCACTCGCGAATCTAAATCCGAACCCAGATTCCACAATTGACATTCAAATCGAAATTTGAACCCTTAGCGCAAAAACTGCAGTAACTACAAGACCCAAAACCCCTACACGGCCAACGCCACGACGCCATACAACCTTCGCCGACCACTCCACCGAAGTGCCATGACCACGAACTACATCCTCCCCAAACGCTAACCATTCCGATCCCAAATCCAAATCGTGACAGTCACGATTGACAAACCCAAACAATAATGAGCTAAAACCCTAGCTTGATCCAATTTGAAAAATTTACACATTGGAAAAATTCCAAAACATTTTTCCCATCATCTCCTACATATAAGCAAGCTTCGACCCCAATATCAAATCAAATTATTATGTATATCATCGGCAGTTCACAAAAATTCCCAAAACATTCAAACCCAAAATTCTCACGATTCATCAAACTAAAAATTACAAATTGCATGTCTAAATTCATGATTTATCATTACGATTACATGCATGTAATTCAATTTAGAATTTAAAACAGTTGATTTTTAACCAAAATTTAAGTTTCACTGTGTTTTCCATTTTTAAAATTATTTGAAAATTTAAAAATCGCAGAAACTATTTTACAATCTTCATCAAACATTTACAAACAACTTCTATTCAAATATTTAAGGCTAATAATGATCAAGGAATGAGTATTAAATTTTAAGAGGAAAACTCAAAATCTGTTAAAAAAATAGGACTTACATTTCCATTACAGGTATTTAAATCAATCATGCATTCATGTATCAAATATTCATCATCAAGCAAATTCATTGCATGCATCATATTCAAAGATGTTTTAAGTTTAGTTACTCACCTTCGTTTGAAGACAGGGAACATACAGTTGAAATTTGGCATCTGATCTTGCATTTTAAAACCGGAGCTTAGATTACTTTGGTTTGCATGGATCTAAGATGATGAACTGTAACTAGTTGAGTTTCTCCTGTCTCTGATCTGAAGCTTGTTTGATCCTAGATTGATTTCCAGGTTTTGGATTGTTGTTGAGTTTATTTGCCTTTAATAACTCAAGTTTGCTTGATTTATCTTCTGTTATGAAATGTTTATAGGTCTTTGAACTAGAATTTGTTGAATATGCGCTTATATGTTTTTGTTTGATGATAATAAACATATATATTCATTTAAATGTATTTGGTTATGTACTATTTTGTTTTGCATAGATTAAATAAATATTTGATGAATAAAATAAATTATACAGAATTTGAATTTGAATTCAAACAGAACAAGTTACACAGATTTTGAATTCAAACAGAAATTTTATTCAAACAAATATTTATTACAATCTTGAATAGTACAAATTCATGCTCTCACTATACATATACATTTTTGATTACATCCCGATTACATCACAAATATTTCAATTTACATTTATAACCTCACTACATATCACTCACACTCGTATTTTGTCTTCAACTGCATTCCAGTTTGAATCCAGCATCTGAGAAATCTGCAAAAATATCCACTAACGCAGTAAAATTGAAAAAGAAATATTTTTGCAATATAAAATTAAATATGACTTTTGAAAATATGGTTTGCCTCAGTTATTTGGGTTGTTCGTCATCATTCGCACTTGAATTCATCACAAAGTCGTGCACATAGATATTACAGGGACAGATAACCATAAGTGGCTGCAATACACACGTGTACATTCATACACGTGTGCACTGCCTCGCCAACTCATGTGCGTGGCCAACAAGAGCAAGTGTGCAAGTGCAAAAAGAAAGTCAATGATCAAGCAAGTCCAATTCGAATTCATGATAGCAGACAACTCAAATTCCAAATGCATCTGTACATGAATACAGCTCGACTACAACAGCCAGTCAAATGATTAAATAAACAAATGAATGAATGCAAAAGCAAACAGTTCAAAGCTTCAAACTGCATCAGTGACTAACTACAGGAACAACAAGGTGATCAAACAAACAAAGACCAAAGCTACAACCTCACATGAAGACCAAATGTCCAGACAACATCATAATGCAACATGAAGTCAATGAAGACCAAATACAACATGACCAAAAGTGTATGCAAACAGTCAGAGAAATGTACAGAGACCAGGTACAAATAACAACAAGTCAAGGCCGCAACTAACATATCCAACTAGAAGAACAACTACAAAACCATAAGACTACAGCCACAGACAAGCACATGAATACAAATGAATCAAGTCAGGCATGAAGACAATGCCAACAACAAAAACAACAAGTCCAGTTACAACATGGTGAACAAGACACAGTGCTGAGCACATGCAAACTGCAATGAATAATGCAACAGAGACCAAGAACAAGCACAACATGTATCAGTGGATCTGCATACATGAATACCAGATGTTCAAGTAAAGTTCAGGTAAAGGTTATGGAGACCAGAGCATAGAAATGTGCAGACCCAACCAAAAAAAAAAAAAACTCAAGAGCAACAGTGAATGGGGCAAAGCACAAAAGTGCACAATGACACAGTGAACCAAACAGTTGAAGCTCAAGACATCAAGTGATATAAGTCAGAGCAACAACATCATCACAATGAAGACCACTATGCAGTGTACAGAGAAATGCACAAATATGCTATGCAGTGAAGCAATACACAGCAAGTGGATATAAACATCAAGCCAGAAAAACAAAGCAACTCAAGCTCGAGGCAGTGACAGTATGAAATGGAATGTAACTACAAGGCATGAAATCATAGTGAAACAGTTCAAGTGGACAGTGAAGGCAATACACAAGTCAGTGGAAAGCTACAAGGCATAGAAACTGCATAACAACTAATCAACAGTGCACAACCAACTCGAGAATTTACACAATCAAGACCGAATGCAAACTGCAGTAGTACACTTGAACATCATGAACAAATGGAAGAAGTACATCATGATATTAAGCACACAACAGCTAGTGAAATGATCAGAGATTCAATGCCGTGTGAAGTCGAAAGAAACAGGGATAAACACTGTAAACATTGAAGCCGTGGATATGATTCAAGAAATCAAAACAGTGCAGTGATGATCAGGGCACAAAAGCAAGTATCAAAATTCGTATTCTTTGAAAAAGTCAGAAATGAAAAAGGGGAAAGTTTCTGCAGTGACAATCAAGAGAAAATCGAACGCGTAAAAATTCAAAACCGTGATTATCAAGTTAAAACATATCAGGAAAGTCGTGAGTATCACGAGTAACTAAATCAGGAAAGACGTGCGCAACTGGTAATTAAGAATTTAGGAAAGTATCAAGTTAATTCGAACGAATTCAAGAGTCTCGAATTCATATAAAAACCAATCCCAATTCACATCATCGGCTATCGAGTATTAATCAAGTACAATCAAGTTAAAGCAAGCAATTGAACCAGTAACGAGAGAAATTACATACTGAATCAACTACAAACTCGATCATCAGAGAACAAGCAACGCAAGCCATCAAATCAGATAATCAACATAAGCGAAGCAGTGAGCAAGGGCAACAATCAGAGAAGCAAGAGCATCTCAAATCAGAACGAAGCCCTAATTCGAGAAAGAGCCGAAGCCCTAATTCAACAAAGAGAGGCCGACATTCTTCACTGAGCAAAAGAAAGTAGCGGGTCATTAGATCGTGTTCAAGAGTAGTGGGCCGGCCTGCTTATTAAAAGGGGGATTTAGTTTTAAATTTTATAATAGGGTTTTTAGTTTTTATAATTGAGCAAAAATTATGCATTCACATTCGTATTTTAATTTTTGCTCCTGCGGTTATTTTTGAAGTTGTTTTTTCTTTTCGTGTCAAAGAATTTGTAAATCACCACCTAGAGTTTAGGTAGTGTCAGATTGTCTATTTAGAATTAGTTCAGTGAGCAGGGAGTGCGAGTTTGCAAAGCTCTATAGGCGGAAGCAGTGTTTGCGAGTGAGCGAAACTCTATAGGCGGGAGCAGGGTGTGCGAGTCTAGTAGAGTGTTTGTGAGCGGGAGCAAAAGGGTCTGCGAGTCTAGTAGAGTTGTTGTAAGCGTGATACTGTTTAATTCTAATAGAAATCTGTGAATGCAGCAGTAGGCAGGGGTTGCCGAAGCTGGGTAAATTTTGTGTGTGATTTACTTTTCAGCATATTTATTTCTGCAGTTTATTTCTGTGTTTAAATCGAGAAAATTTGCTATAACCCTATTCACCCCCCCTCTAGGGTTAATCTAGATCCTACAAGTGGTATCAGAGCCCGGTATATATTTTATTTAACTCTAGAGTCATGAATCCGTCAAATAATGCTTTTTCTGAGGGGCAATCTATCGTTAGGCCACCCATGTTTAACGGGAATGATTATGCTTATTGGAAAGTTAGGATGAGTATTTATCTTAGTTCCGTTGATTATGATGTTTGGGATATTATTGAAACTGGCTATAAACCTCCCACTATAATTGTTGGTGGTACTGAGATTCCTAAACCTAAGGATAGATGGGATGCTAACGATAAGAGATTGAAAACAACAAATGCTAAAGCCATGAATGCTTTGATATGTGCTCTTGATAAAAATGAATTTAATAGAATTTCTCATTGTACAATAGCACAGGAAATTTGGCACACTTTGGAGGTGACACACGAAGGAACTTCTCAAGTCAAGGAGTCTCGTCTAGCCCTATTCAGCAATGAATACGAGAACTTTGTGATGGACAAAGGCGAGAACATAAAAGACATGTTTGGTCGCTTTTCAACTTTGGTGTACAACGCTAGAGCACTTGGGAAGGTATTCACTGAGGTAGAGCTTGTGCGGAAGATACTACGAGTCTTACCAATGAACTTTGAGGCAAAAGTCACGGCAATCCAAGAATCGAAAGATCTGAGTAAGCTAAGCATGGAGGAGTTGATTGGAAACTTCATGACATATGAGCTTGAGCGAAAAGCAAAGGAAGAACGCAACAACTCCGAACCAAAGAAGAAGACGATTGCCTTAAAGAGCAAAGAAGAAAGTGATGAAGAAGGAGAAGATCCAATTGAAGAGCTTGCAATGGCTGTCAATAATCTTAGAAAATGGTCGAAATTCAAGCCACGCAAGAAGAAAACAAATCGTAATAGGCCAAAAGATTCTGACAATTCCGATAATGAACCAACATGTTATAACTGCAACAAGCCTGGCCACATCAAACCAAAATGCCCACTTCTCAAAAACAACAAAGGAAAGAAAAAGGCGAAGAAGGTATTTGCAGCAACTTGGGATGATGAAGAAGGAGAAGAAGCTTCGGATAGCAGCGCAGAGGAGGCTAACTTGTGTCTTATGGCGAAATCAAATTCAGATTCAAGCTCAGAGGAATCTAGTGAGGAAGGTGAGTATTCCTATAGAGATCTTGTTTTTATGTGTTCTGATCTTACTAAAGTAGTTGATGCTCTTGAATCTAAAATTGAAAAACTGAAAACTGATAGGAGAGAACTTGCTCGTAAAAATTTTAGGTTAGAAACTGAACTTGAAAATATTCAAAACCTAGAATGTAAAAGATGTAAAGTTTTAGATTCAGAATTGACAAAACTAAAGAATAACTTTGAGAATCTTGAAAAAGAAAACTTGAATCTTAAGGAAACCATCGACACTAGGAAAAAGGATTTTATAAATCGATGCACCTCACTTGTCACTGAAAATACAACACTAAAAACCAAAGTCCAAGATCTTGAGAAATCTTTGAATAACTTTTCAAGAGGCGAAAAATCTTTCAACATGCTATTGGGAAATCAAATTTTTGCTAACAACAGAAAAGGACTTGGTTTTGGGAAAACACAAGCTGAGGATAATGCAAAAGGGAAAAGTGTCTTTGATATATGTGAAATAATTGGACATCATTCTGAAAATTGTAGTCATAGGAACAAGAACACAAAATTTATACAAGTTTGGGTTCCTAAGAATTCTACAAACAAATTTCATGTCTATTGGAACAAGAATGAAAAGTCTAAACAAGTTTGGGTTCCAAAGGGTTTGTTTATTCATAATGTTACTGCCACTAACAATCATGGACCTAGAAATAGGTCACAAAAATCTTTCATCGTGTAGGTGTGGTGGCAGGCTAAGGAACGACAACGGTGTTCTCTGGATTTTGGCTGTTCCAGAAACACAACGGGCAACAAAGCAAAGTTCCTTAGCCTAGTATAAAGGTGACAGAATCACAATGGGAAATCACGTAAAATTATCGTAAAGGTAAAACAGGTGAAGGTATAATTCTGTGATAATATGCACCATATTCTGAATTAAATCATCCAAAATTGTGATAATGAGATGATGTCTTTAATTCTGACTTATTCTTAATTGATATGATTTCTTTTGACTTGTTCTTACTTTGATTTGTGTTTAAAAGAAGACCAACCATCCTTTCATCATTGAATTTAATTTGTTTAGTCAAATGATGGTATCTTATTGATCCTTGATTACTCGTGCTACACTTAGACATATTTTGATATTTTGATCACTGCTTGTAAATTTGCACGATTTCAAACTCATGTGAAAAAGGATTTTAAGAAATTGTTGAAACTTCAAGAAATTGTTTTTGAAAAAATTAAGATGTTGATTGACTGTTGATTACTCATGAATATAATTGTTTATCCTATGGTTTCTGAAATTAACACCATGATATTTGTTTGAGTGTGAACATGGCTTCAAATCAAAATCCAAAGAATGTCATTTAAATTGTTGCTAAAATTGGGTTTGAAATTTTTGATGCACACTTCATGTATGGTTTACCAAATCCAGTTAGTGATATTTTGGATTGAAAAAGAAATTCAGATGCAATTCATACTAGTAATCTAGTTGATAGAAAACTTACGAGTTGAACGTGATTTATTCATTTGCTGCATCGTTTTTTTAAAAAAAGAAAATATCTGCATATTTTTCACTTGAAATAATTTTTCATTTAGCAGAATTTTTTTTCTCATATAACCCCTTCGAGAAAATAATTGTTTGACCATTTTTTCAGATTAGTTAATTTTATTTGATTTTAAATGACAAATTTTGACTGATCCGACTCCCTACTAATTATCAAAGAGATAAATAGTGATTGAAAAAGTGATGAGTGTTGATATTTAACATACATTACTCAAGAGAGTATATTTGGAAAATTTCTTTAGGAATTAAAACAAGAATTATAAAACTTTTTGTTGGGTAAAGATTCCATGACCATTTCTATATCTATCATTATTTCTATCGACCATGGTTTATCAAATATTCAATATAGTTTGTCGATATGTGGTACTATAATCAGGAATCATCTGTTTTTTTCATGTCATATTTTTTAAATAAATAAATAAATATTCAAAGTATTCACTCTCATTTAAAAGTCCTCACGGTTATGCATGGGTGAATTATTTGAATTTTTTTTTATTATGTGCTTCCATGCTCATTTAAAAGTCCTTACAGTTATGCATGTATGGAACGCATATCAAAAATAAATTGCTTAAATAGACAAGTTGATTCTAATCCCATTTAAAAGTCCTCACGGTCATGCGTGGTTAGAAGATGCTTGATTTCATTTTTTAAAATTAAATTCGAATACTACTAATCTCATTTAAAAGTCCTAACGGTTATGCATGATTAGTAGATATTCAAATTCCTGATAGAAATGTATCACAAGAAGATTCAACCGTATGATTTTATATGAACATCATATCCATCATTTCTAAAAGTGGAATATGCGCCTAACAAGGGTAGTTATGGTTTTTGTTTGATTCTTATTGAAGTTTAATATTTATATTCAATTTGAGATTAATGTTGGATTAATATCGATCACTTTATCTCTATTTTTCTCTCACACTATTATTCTTTTGCTGATAACAAAAGGGGGAGAGAAAAGTTAAGATTTTGTCAAATAGAATCAAGCAAAGGTCAAATAATTTTTCCATATGCATCTAGGCTCATTTGAATATATTTCTATTTGTATGCATATATGTAGGGGGAGCATCATGTAGAGAGGAAGCATTTAAATAGGGGGAGCAATTAGAGTATATAATTGGTCAAATACATTTAACACGGTCAAAATCTTAAATATATGTTTGTTATCATCAAAAGGGGGAGATTGTTGAATATGCGCTTATATGTTTTTGTTTGATGATAATAAACATATATATTCATTTAAATGTATTTGGTTATGTACTATTTTGTTTTGCATAGATTAAATAAATATTTGATGAATAAAATAAATTATACAGAATTTGAATTTGAATTCAAACAGAACAAGTTACACAGATTTTGAATTCAAACAGAAATTTTATTCAAACAAATATTTATTACAATCTTGAATAGTACAAATTCATGCTCTCACTATACATATACATTTTTGATTACATCCCGATTACATCACAAATATTTCAATTTACATTTATAACCTCACTACATATCACTCACACTCGTATTTTGTCTTCAACTGCATTCCAGTTTGAATCCAGCATCTGAGAAATCTGCAAAAATATCCACTAACGCAGTAAAATTGAAAAAGAAATATTTTTGCAATATAAAATTAAATATGACTTTTGAAAATATGGTTTGCCTCAGTTATTTGGGTTGTTCGTCATCATTCGCACTTGAATTCATCACAAAGTCGTGCACATAGATATTACAGGGACAGATAACCATAAGTGGCTGCAATACACACGTGTACATTCATACACGTGTGCACTGCCTCGCCAACTCATGTGCGTGGCCAACAAGAGCAAGTGTGCAAGTGCAAAAAGAAAGTCAATGATCAAGCAAGTCCAATTCGAATTCATGATAGCAGACAACTCAAATTCCAAATGCATCTGTACATGAATACAGCTCGACTACAACAGCCAGTCAAATGATTAAATAAACAAATGAATGAATGCAAAAGCAAACAGTTCAAAGCTTCAAACTGCATCAGTGACTAACTACAGGAACAGCAAGGTGATCAAACAAACAAAGACCAAAGCTACAACCTCACATGAAGACCAAATGTCCAGACAACATCATAATGCAACATGAAGTCAATGAAGACCAAATACAACATGACCAAAAGTGTATGCAAACAGTCAGAGAAATGTACAGAGACCAGGTACAAATAACAACAAGTCAAGGCCGCAACTAACATATCCAACTAGAAGAACAACTACAAAACCACAAGACTACAGCCACAGACAAGCACATGAATACAAATGAATCAAGTCAGGCATGAAGACAATGCCAACAACAAAAACAACAAGTCCAGTTACAACATGGTGAACAAGACACAGTGCTGAGCACATGCAAACTGCAATGAATAATGCAACAGAGACCAAGAACAAGCACAACATGTATCAGTGGATCTGCATACATGAATACCAGATGTTCAAGTAAAGTTCAGGTAAAGGTTATGGAGACCAGAGCATAGAAATGTGCAGACCCAACCAAAAAAAAAAAAAAAAAAACTCAAGAGCAACAGTGAATGGGGCAAAGCACAAAAGTGCACAATGACACAGTGAACCAAACAGTTGAAGCTCAAGACATCAAGTGATATAAGTCAGAGCAACAAAATCATCACAATGAAGACCACTATGCAGTGTACAGAGAAATGCACAAATATGCTATGCAGTGAAGCAATACACAGCAAGTGGATATAAACATCAAGCCAGAAAAACAAAGCAACTCAAGCTCGAGGCAGTGACAGTATGAAATGGAATGTAACTACAAGGCATGAATCATAGTGAAACAGTTCAAGTGGACAGTGAAGGCAATACACAAGTCAGTGGAAAGCTACAAGGCATAGAAACTGCATAACAACTAATCAACAGTGCACAACCAACTCGAGAATTTACACAATCAAGACCGAATGCAAACTGCAGTAGTACACTTGAACATCATGAACAAATGGAAGAAGTACATCATGATATTAAGCACACAACAGCTAGTGAAATGATCAGAGATTCAATGCCGTGTGAAGTCGAAAGAAACAGGGATAAACACTGTAAACATTGAAGCCGTGGATATGATTCAAGAAATCAAAACAGTGCAGTGATGATCAGGGCACAAAAGCAAGTATCAAAATTCGCATTCTTTGAAAAAGTCAGAAATGAAAAAGGGGAAAGTTTCTGCAGTGACAATCAAGAGAAAATCGAACGCGTAAAAATTCAAAACCGTGATTATCAAGTTAAAACATATCAGGAAAGTCGTGAGTATCACGAGTAACTAAATCAGGAAAGACGTGCGCAACTGGTAATTAAGAATTTAGGAAAGTATCAAGTTAATTCGAACGAATTCAAGAGTCTCGAATTCATATAAAAACCAATCCCAATTCACATCATCGGCTATCGAGTATTAATCAAGTACAATCAAGTTAAAGCAAGCAATTGAACCAGTAACGAGAGAAATTACATACCGAATCAACTACAAACTCGATCATCAGAGAACAAGCAACGCAAGCCATCAAATCAGATAATCAACATAAGCGAAGCAGTGAGCAAGGGCAACAATCAGAGAAGCAAGAGCATCTCAAATCAGAACGAAGCCCTAATTCGAGAAAGAGCCGAAGCCCTAATTCAACAAAGAGAGGCCGACATTCTTCACTGAGCAAAAGAAAGTAGCGGGTCATTAGATCGTGTTCAAGAGTAGTGGGCCGGCCTGCTTATTAAAAGGGGGATTTAGTTTTAAATTTTATAATAGGGTTTTTAGTTTTTATAATTGAGCAAAAATTATGCATTCACATTCGTATTTTAATTTTTGCTCCTGCGGTTATTTTTGAAGTTGTTTTTTCTTTTCGTGTCAAAGAATTTGTAAATCACCACCTAGAGTTTAGGTAGTGTCAGATTGTCTATTTAGAATTAGTTCAGTGAGCAAGGAGTGCGAGTTTGCAAAGCTCTATAGGCGGGAGCAGTGTTTGCGAGTGAGCGAAACTCTATAGGCGGGAGCAGGGTGTGCGAGTCTAGTAGAGTGTTTGTGAGCGGGAGCAAAAGGGTCTGCGAGTCTAGTAGAGTTGTTGTAAGCGTGATACTGTTTAATTCTAATAGAAATCTGTGAATGCAGCAGTAGGCAGGGGTTGCCGAAGCTGGGTAAATTTTGTGTGTGATTTACTTTTCAGCATATTTATTTTTGCAGTTTATTTCTGTGTTTAAATCGAGAAAATTTGCTATAACCCTATTCACCCCCCCTCTAGGGTTAATCTAGATCCTACAGAATTTGTACTAGAACTAAGTTGATTATGCTTCAGGTTTTTGTGTTTTACAGATCTTTCTTCTTTTGTTTTGTATGTGATAAAGGAATTGAAAGAGAATAAGAAACATTCATATATTCTAATTTAAGATTTTATAAAAATTTAGAAAAAGAAAAATACAAGGAGTGACACTTGTATCTACCACACTCCATCACTTAACACATGTTAACATATGTCGTATTAATGTTTTAATATAATAACACTTGTCTTTGTATTATTTTCTTTTTATTTTAAATGTTAATAAAGTTTTTACTTAATTTATTTATCCTTATATAATATATGTGAATTTCTTGTGTAAAGAAAATGTAATAAAAGCTTATTCATATACCTTTGAATTAAAATATCTCAAAATATCCATCCTTTGAATTTCAAAACTTTAAATTCAAATTCATATTCAAATTAAATCCTAAAATCCAATTTACTTTAAGATATTTATCTTTGGATTCCAATCTCAAATTCAAATTTATTTTAAAATCTTATATATTTATTTTTAAACGAACACATATCTAATTTGTTTGAACATTATAAGTTTTCCCACTATATAATTATATTAGGAGATTTTAAATAAATATTTATTATCAGATTAACTTATTCAATTTACAATTCTGTATTTCTATTAATTAATCCAATTATATCATCAATTACATATATCCAAAAATCCGGGTTATTACATTTCTCCCCCCTTTGAATCTTTTTGTCCTCGAAAAGGAACGAAGCCAGATTTATTAAAATGCTTGTAATCAGATAAATTTCTCTTTAATTATTTTAAAACACTTTTAAAATCTATATTGTATTTTAAAATAGTTTTTATGAAAATACTTTTTATAACTCGATGTTTCAATAGGTCCGTCCTTGTTCTCACAGAAATTCGGTCATACGTTGATCAGGCGTACGACTGAAATTCTATAAGTACTTAGCAGACCAATTTCAACACCTAGTGAAAATACTTCGAAAATAACTTTATTGAAAATATAGAAAACAGTTTTTGAAAATAGAGGATATATCTTTGGTGAGAATGCTTTGGAAATCATCACCCCCATCCATGGTCACAACTACATCCAGGGTTACGTTGCCGTCGCAGCAAAAGTCCATGTAACTGCAGGCTCTCCGCGGCCTCACGATTACGCCATGGAACCCACACATCAGATCACAGTTACATTCCAGGCTTACGTTGCCATCATAGCAAAAGTCCATGTAACTGCAGGCTCTCAGCGGCCTCTGATTTTCGCCGTCGAAATGAAACCTCTCCACTTCTACATAGGTCGCAGTCTGCCGATATAAAATCAAACAGAGACTGTTGGCTCTCAGCGGCACACACGACTTTCGCTATGTTATACCATAGGTCGCGGTTACATCCTGGGTTACGTTGCCATCGCAGCAAAAGTCCATGTAAATGTTGGCTCTCAGCGGCACACACGACTTACGCTATGGTATACTCAACTCATAATCCTCAGGAACTAGTTTTGTCCGGACTCCTCACAGGATCAACTTTAGAAACCCCCCTTGGGGCTCAAGGCAGCACCACCCGGTGGCACTCCTGAGAAGTTCATTTCAAGGGAGCGCCTTTTTCCCCGGAGCCATCATCAAAACATTTTATACTATACATATATAGTATCTTCAAATCATACACCTAGTATGATCTCACACAAAGCTTCTTTACTCAAAATCGATTATCCCAAAATCGATAATTCTCAAACTAGGCTTTCCAAATTCAATATTGATTTTACCCAAAAATCAAAAGCCTTTCCAAATCCATAGGTTCCCAAAACCTTTTTCCAAATCCTCATATGATCCTTTATATATATATTCAGATATATAAAATCTTTTAAAACTTTGGATCATTTCAATACTTGTATAAAACTCCTTTTATACTTCAAAACACCTTCAAAATCCTCTTCTTCTGGCAATAGATTCAACAAGGGGAGTTTTATTTTATAAAACAAAGATATTTACTTTGTTTACTCAAAATCAAATATTCAAATTCGATTACTCTTTTCAATACCAATTTCATTCAAATCCGTACGATGTACTCATATCATCCGTACGCTATACCAATCAGATCGCTCACTCGATCACACAATTTCACTTCCGAACTAGTATCGTCCACCCGACTTCCTAGTTCGGACACAGATCTGGTTTCTTGATCAGAAACCGTCATTCTCCTTGCATAGTCATAACTATGATAGAGAATATCCAGAACCAATCAACAATCCATATCCAGGTTCGCCGTCGAAAATCGAGTGAAAAATCCCACTCGGATCGATAAAACTATCTCGAAATTCTGTGCTCGAATCTGGATCACATCACTATGCGAATAGAATAATAAACGTACACCTTATGTATTTATCTCTATTGGTTATTAGCCAAATTAATTCCATTTCAATTCACATTCACTTTGATTTTCATTCACTTACTCACAATTGCTTCAATCTATTTGGATTATCACCTCTATTCTTATCTCGATTGGGTATTTAACCACTAACAGTTTGAACTCCGACCAGTTTATTTAGAAAATATCTTGAAAAGTTAAAGAAATAGATAAGTAATTGGAAAATAGTTACTAGTTTGTGAAATAGGTGTAAAATAGCTAGAAAATAGTTAAAATAATTATTAGAAATTTTAAATAATTGCAAAATATTAATAAGATAGTACTTAGTTTTGTAAAATAGTTGAAATATAGTAATTAGTTATAAAACAGTTGGAAAATTGTTAAACAGTTTCAAAAATAATTGTAAAACGAGTATAAGATAATATGGCTTTTAAAAGAAAGGTTGTATATATAATGAATAGTTTGGAAAATAGGTTCATATTAAACAATTTATATTAAAAATAGTCCAGAGTCAAAACTGTTCACTTCCCAATCTTTATTCTTAATTAATTCAATTTAAATTTCCACTTCATTTAAATTGACCCAATTCCATTTTAAATAACTCCAATTTCCATTGAAATTGATTCAACCCTAATTCAAGTTGAATTAACCTCAATTTCTTTCCAAATTTAACTTTATTCAACCTTGATCTCAAATTCTACTAATTCAAATAAATTTCAATTGAACTAGTCCCAATATCAATTCATTTCAACTCCCGTTTAAATTAATTCGAGTTTCAAACTCCATTTCCAAATCAAGTTGAATTATTCCTGATTTCCTTCCAAATTCAATTCAAACTCCATTTGAATTTAAAATTATTCAACTTTAATTACAATTCCAAATTATTCAAATCAATTTGGACTAATTTCAAATTGAACCCACTTCAATTTCAAATCATTTCAAATTAATTCAATTCATATTTTCCATTTGAATTTTATACTTAATCATCTTCAAACACAATTTCAATTAATTCAAATCAGATTCAATTTGAACTAATTTCAATTCAAATTCCAGATTTAAACCATCTCGAATTATATAAATTCGAGTTAAATTCACTAAGGTTGGTTTAACCCTTTAAACCAAGTTAACCTTTATTTAAAACCTTTAAACAATTTAATTTCAAATTAAGGTTAGATTTTATTTTATCTCAATAATGGATATATCACTCCACTTCACTTCTCATTCATTTGAACAAATCCAATTTCACAATTTAAATATTTCCAATAACAATGGGATGGTATCATTCAAATTATTTTTAAAACATCTATCCATTTCCAATTCCAGATCTCAAACCCATTTTGAGATCACACAAATTCCCAATTCAAAATTAACCATTTAACTTTCCAAGTTAAATTCCAATTTCATCTTGAATTTCCAAATCAGATTGTTCATTCAAACTTATTTAACTTCCTCCGAGTTCAATCAATCCCGTTTAACCTTACTCAAATTTGAATTCTCCATTTCAAATTTTCAAATACTTTTCCCACTTATAAGTTTAAAAACTTATCACTTTGGGTATCATATCTTATTCCAAATTCAAAACTCAATATTTAGAGTTTATTTCAAACCACCTTTGATATTATGTATTTTCACATATATACATATTAATTTCTTTTACATTTTCAAACAACTCTTGCTTGAAATAGGACCCAATTCCATTCAATTGCATTAAATAATATTATTTATTGTTTCTTTAAATTAATTACGTCATTAATTAATTCCAATTAATCACATTTGGTAATTAACTTATTTCTTAATTACCTTCATTAAATAATTGTCCCTTAAATTACTTACCTATAGTTACTTCATTAAGTAACTCCCTCTTATTTATTAATTCCAATCATTATCCATTAATTAATCTCATTAAATAAAGTTCAATTAATTACATAAATTAATTGATTATCCTTATCCTGAAACCTTTCCCAATTTCAAGATTTAATTTTAGTTGAATCCATTTTCAAACTTGTCTTTAATTTAATTTCAATTTGGTTGTAATTCTATTACCACTTAATTCTTACTTTTACTTTTGATTTAATTACTACTACAACCAATTTCCTTAATATAATAGATAATTTATTTCTTATATACGATTCATTTACTTTTGAAATCATTTAAAAACCTTTATATAAGAAAATAACAAGTACGCTCTCTTATATATATATATATATATATATATATATATATAGACACACACTCAACTCATCCTAGGGTACCACTTACCCTATCCTTAATGAGTAATCCCACCAGAGCTAAGGTTCTCGCTTAACCTTCAGCTCTGATACCAAATGTAACGACCCGAAAATTTCGATCCCGAAATTTCCAGATAGTTAGTGAAAAGAAGAAAGAGATAGAAGAAGGAGAACAGAAATCCAAACCCAAAGTCTCACATACGCAGCGGATATAATTTAATATCACATAAATAATAGTTATACAAAGGAAACTGTACTTGTCAAATTACACTTTATTATATCAGAGTTACAACAGATTTACATTCACAGAACTGATAAATATATCTGTTACAGATACTATAATATACTAACATCAGAAGCTCTCCATACGTTCCTGCTCTCCAGCTCGCCTCTTGAGCCCCAGAACGTCCTTACCTGAAGATCTGTAATACTCGGTCTGAACCGAGCATTACATCAAAGTAACACCCGGGTCAGGCTGGAAACCAGCGTGAGTAAACTCATCTAAATGAATGACAGAAGCATACAACTTATATAAACCCGGGTAACTTATATCAATTTTAAAACTTCACAAGTTGTTATAGATATTACAAATTTCACACATCAATTTCTAAGTGTCAGAACCTATATTAACAGGTCCAATTCACTTAAATCATTCCAAACCAGCCTAAAGGTTTCACATATCAATTTATAAGAAATCGAAGTGGTTTCGGGTATTCACTAATACCCGACTCCGGTCTCTTCGAATTCAATTCCATCTTATCCCAAAATTATTCAAATGAAACATAATTCGAATCTCAAATACAGAGTGTCACCTATACATATTAATTCATCATTGATAGGTAACCACATTATCTCAGTTAAAACCCAACGTATCATATCACACGGTGTCACAAATCACATATCCGAGAAATCAACCAATTTAAGGCATGCCATTCTATTCAATCGTTCATAAGCAAGATAAGTTAGTCATACCATATTTAATTAATTTAAACAAATTAAATTAATTGCTCAATCTCCCTTAGTCCTGCTTATTTAACATTAATTATTTACAAATAAATCAATATAATCATCCTTAAATTATCAATTTAATTAATCATCCTTGATTAATTATCTTTAATTACATAAAGTAATTATCCTTTAATTAATTACACAAATTAATTATCCTCAAACAATTTAATTCATTAATCAATCCTGATTAATCATAACAGTAATTAATTTCCTTTAATTACTTATATCCCTTAAATCAACTCCTTAATTTATTACATTAATTAATCTTTTAATTACATTAAGTAATTATTCCTTAATTACTTCCTTTAAGTAATTTTCCTTTAATCAATAACATCCATCAGGCAACTAACTTTTAATTACTCATCCTTAATTAATCATTCTTTAATTAAGAAATGAACTTAAAATTTATTGGTAAATTAACCTTTAATCGGTCACATAAATTATTCAATCATTGATCAATAACTTATCGCTTTTAAATTTCATTAAGAAATTATCAAGATCTTAATAACTTTAAAAGATAAACCATTTATCTTTACTTAACAATTAATTACATTCAAGGTTGTTTGGAAACCTTTGTAACAATTCTTCATATTAGACAATTCAACTTAAATCCTTTGACTTACTTAAAGCTGTTACAATACATCCTTAAACTTATTTAAATGGACTTGAATTTTAAATAATAGGTTCAAAATTCAAATACCTTATACTAATAAATAAAATATTTATTCTAAATCTTTAATCAATTTCAAAACCAAAATAAACCATATTTTAAAGAGTTAAACACTACTACAAAACAGGCCATTTGCATCGGTTGTTTACCCTCCTTTTGCATCAGTTCAACAACCGATGCATATGCAACCGATGCAACAGGCTTAACACTTTTGCATCAGTTCTGAAACCGATGCAAAAAGGTCCTTTTTGCATCGGTTGTTGCTAAAAACTGATGCAAAATATCATGTTTGGTTGCTTGGACACAACCCCCATGTTGCATCGGTTGTAATGAAAATCGATGCAATAAAGGAACTTGTTGCATAGGTTGTTGTTGAAAACCGATGCAAACTAATCCCTCTATTGCATCGTTTTTTTATAACAACCGATGCAACTAATCCCTTTATTGCATCGGCTATTTATACCTGATGCAAAAAAGTCATTCTCAGAAACCATTATTACAGTACTCAAATATACTATATATATATTATTGATTATAACAAAAAATTATTGCATGCAATATTACAATCATTCAAAATTAAATTTGATGGCGAATACATAATCAGATTTAGTACATAATCATTCAATATTGCAATTAATAACTTCATACTTTGCACTACATACAACCTGAACAACAATTACAACAACACTTTATCATCTTCCTTTCCATACTCTTCACGGTGCCAAACACATCACCCACATTTATTTACATTTTAGAAAAAAAAATCTACACTGCCTTCTTCTGTCACAACCAGTGCACTGCCCCGCTTCATTTCCTTCCCCTGTTCACTGCTTATTCATCTCCACCAAAACGAGCTACCATTCTCTGTTCCATTCCTATGAACCACCAAACAGACATTTCTCAGTGCATACTTCACCATCATCCACACTTCTGCAATACAAATCCACATCCCCACAGTTCAGCCTTCACAAAATAAACTACAACATCCATTCTCCACTTCCATTAAAACTGTGCACTACCTTCTTGCCTATCACAGTGCATACCTCTCTACCATTCAACAGACATCTACCAACATCACCACTTCCACTTCCCTTCCATCCAACCTTCTGGCCACATCATCATCTACTGCTCTGCCACCCTGCCTTCCTTCCGACCTGAACCAGGGAAGCTGTCAGTTACACTTCAATCACAGCAAACCCACTTCGACTACCTTACATACATAGCACAGTGCCACTTTCCTACCTACTTCCTTTCAGTGCACATCATCACTATCGAAACACGTTTCTAAACTCTGTTCTGCTACTCCATCATCACCAACCAAAAGCAATCACCACTGATACAAACAGTGTCTGCTTCTGCATATTCCACCATAGCCTCTGCTACCACTGCACACATATCACCACCATAAAAGTGACTTGCCGAAGCCATACCATTCTACATCCAAACAACCTTCATCACAGCAATTCTCATCATATCATCCACTCGTTCCCACCCTTCAGTTTCAAGCTCAGTCAACATCAATTCTCACACAAAACCAACCAGTCAACATAAGAAAAAAAACAAACTCCATCATAATTCAACAATTTCATACCCATCTAGCTGCACAATACCCCTTCACTCTTCTCACCTTCATATCACAAGATTTACATCTACCATAACTGTCAACCACATAACTTCCACACCCACTGCCTGTTCTCTCCTCTCATAACATATCGAACACACCCTGCAACTACCACCTGCACTGCCTCGTGCAAAACCAAACATCATAGAACAACAGCATCGATCAAAACAGTTATTGCACTCTGCATCAAAACACACTGCCTAATCAACATCCTCTACTTAGCATACCCACACCTGACCCAAACACAGTCCAGCCACCTGCTACCATCCGCCTAACAGCGTTCAGATCTTCAAACTACAACCAATATTAAACTCAATTGGAATTTACTTACCAAAAAATGTTTGTGGAGTTCTTGGATGACTAACAGATATATTCACTTTAATTACAATAAGAAACTCTTCACCTGATCAAAGCACAATGAAATTACCTGAACCACGTCGTGAAGCCAACCCTTTCACCTTTAATCCAGACTCTCGAGCATCACCACAACACTATTGCACTTTCTCCAAAACTGAACACCTGAACACCACAACGAAATCATGTACATTACGATAAGCTTTTCCACCACTATTTGTCGCCACATCTATCTCTTGATTTAATTTGCTAACAGTATAACATAAATGCAGACTTAAATGGCAAGTGTTATACCACTTTTTTTTCAACATAGATTGTGCGGTTTATTAAAACCCTGAACTGCACAACTTACGCATGTGGATCAATTACCATGTGATAAGCCCACTAGAGACTAAATGAAAGTCACCAAAAGGCGTACAAATTATTAAAGTAGTAGTAAAAAAAAAACTGCTTATGAAAGGCATGCACAAAAACTTCATGGTTTTCATGCACTTCCATTCACCTAAGCAATATAGCAATTAATACAGATATACACACATCGTTCGAGACTCTATACATACTAATCCGAAGGCACAGTATATATTTAAGCGAAAATTATGTCTGCATATGCATCCATCCATGCACCATAGGTAAGAATCTAGTTGCATGGAGTAAACGTTTTTACTATGGAAAACATATTATGCTGGTCATAAACACGGCTATTCATATAAATTGAAGGATGTCACTATCCAAAATAAAAAAGAATGCACATATAGCGCACACTGGAATGTATGAACAAGATGAAAAAACTGGTTATTTTCTCTCTTTGCATCAATGATTTTATGCAAATTGTCCTTAATTTTTTATATACTAATATAAAAAGGTGGTAGTAGAATGCACGATGTATGCATTCCAATTCATTGTTATAACTTGACAAAATTGTGTCAAATGAAAATATTGCACTAAACTATATATTGGAATCAAGCTAAAAATTATATAACAAACTATGCAACGAACCATATAGTGGACTGCGCCAAAACACATAGTGGATCATGCTAAACTATACAGCGGATTGCCTAAAAACCATATAGGGGACTGCGGTACACTATAGCGGACCGCGGACTGCGGACTGCGCTGAACTATACTTAGCGAACTGCGTTGAACTATACATACTGAACTATGCATAATGAATTGTGTTGAACTATACATAGTGAACCGCTAAATTATTTTACAACTTTACTTGTTGTTAGGACAAATACATAGTCACTTTGGACGCAATTAGACATACGTTGTTTTAATGATAACAATAATATTAAAACAACCGGAAGATGTGCCTCACTAAAATAATACATCGGCATCACTGGCTTAACCAACAGGCACATACATACATGGTGTTGTCGGTAAGGTAGACAATTAAAATCGAGAACTGCAAAACCGAATCAAATTGATCCGAACTTGAACTAAACCCGATGGATCTCGGATCGGATCTAGGTGATGAAAAATACAATAAAGACCCGATCAAATCCAACACGAACCAACCTGATCCGAGAGGCTTAACCAAAAAATATTAACATATATATGCATTTTTAGTGTTATTAACCAATCGGATCCGAACCGACCCAACCCGTCCCGAATCGAAGCTCGGGTCGGGTCTAGTTTTTTGAAATGTATAGTTTGAATTTAACAAAACGCGACCATTCTAGAACCGAGACCCATCGGGTCAGGTCCGGATCCATCAGGTTGGTGTCTAATTGCCCCTTCTAATATCTATAAAAAAAACTAATCACTTTTAACAAAATGAGAAGTAAAACAAACATGTCACCTAACAATCAGCGTGCAGTCAAAACATGTCCAGTTCAGCACATACAGTTCATGTAATTATCAACATTTGCATCAATTTAGCTTGTCGAATCTTCAATTGAGTGTCTAATTGTTAATTAGCTTTGCTGCTAATTACAAGTAATTGATCAACTTACGCATGTGGATCAATTAACATTAAAAAAGTGGTATAACGCATGCCATGGAATAGCCCTCAAAAGTAGCGTGTTCTGTACAATGAAGCGTGATGAAAATGAAAAATCAATGCATATGCCAAATTAATTGAAAAAAATTCAGAAAAAAAAGTAAAGAATTAAGTACCTGTTTGTCAAGCGGGTGCCTAAAGTCATCAGCATCAATATTGTATAGCTCGCTAAAGCAAGTCATTCGAACTGGCTTCAACAGAAAATCATCAGCGCCTTCTTCCAAGCATCTAACATTTCAAAAATTAAGCTAGACTAAAGTACTACTCAAATAATTGTACAACTTATATCATCTATATTTATCACGTTGTTACCTGTTGATATTAACAGAAATATTCTCGGACGACATAATCACGACAGGAATTTCATTGAGCCGCGAAGAACCCTGCTTAACAAAGAATATGAGTTAAACTATATCCATTATTATAATCATAAAAATAATTGAAAAAAAAGTAAAAATAAAAATATACCTTGATCTCCTTTAGCAATTCATAACCGGTCATTTCAGGCATGGAATAGTCAGTGATTATCATATTCACATTTGGTTCCTTCATCATCACACACTTGTAAACAACAAACCGAAATTAAACAGTTATCCAGAAGTTTAAAATAACTAAAAAAGGAACTGCAAACTATGTTCAACATTACCAGTGCTCGTCTCCCACCGTCGACTGTAGTTACTGCAATCCCCGAACGAAGTGAGATGATATTTGCAAAATCAACCCTCAAAATATACACTGAAACAAGTTTTACAAAAACAATTGGCTGATGTATTAATGCAGTGCATCATTTTTGTTTTTCCTTCTTCTTCATATCATCGACATGGACATGCAATTGAAGGAATGTTATGCTACAGAGGTTAATCCTCAAAACACAAAAGTTTAATTATTGGACATTATACATTAACTAATTAAACGGAATCACTTATAAGTCGCTTTATAAGACTTAAATAAATCTATATCAGTCAGAGTTAGGGCATCAAAAATCACCCAACAAGCATCAACAAAAATTGAAAAAAAACTACCATTTTATCAAAGGTCAAAATACGTATACAAACTTCTCGCTAAAGAATTATTCTCCATAAGCAAATTAGCCAAATATCACATAAATCGTATCTTTTTTATTCTAAATATCTCAATAAATAGTACCTTGACAAATAGGGCATCTATCGGACTTCTCAAACCAAAGATCGATGCAGTTTTTATGAAACCTATGCTTACATCTATCTAACACACGCACAACTTCTCTCTTCTTAAACTCTTCAAGGCATACCACGCACTGTAACAAGTAGGAATCTCCACGTAGGTACTCTTCGGTTATGGTGCACAAAGTGACAGACGGACGAGATAGATTCCTTGGATTTAAGGTGAAAGCGGCGTTGTTGTAAGCAATGTATACTAATTTTGAAAACGAAGACGATCCTTACCAGGACTTTCGAACATGAAATTGACAGCATCTCAATCGTCGAACACCTCACCTTCAAACAATAGTCGAGCCTGCACATCGCTTCAAACTCAAGCAAATCGCCCAATTCCCCAAAGCTTCGACCTTCTCTGCAAATAAATTCACCACCGTAACCCCCCAAATAACAATAGTTTTCGATTTTTATTCTGAATTTTAGTGGGAGATTCTCGAATTTGGCATGCCAGAGAAAAAAAAAGATTTGGAAGCATGTGAATTTGGAGGTGAAAGTTGCGAATGTGGATTAGCGATTGGATTTGGAATTTAAGGTTAAGGAAAGATGGGAAGCGGGAAACGAAAATAAGAGGGCGGCAAACAACCATTCGCATCGGCTACAAAAAAAATGATGCAAATGAACGTAGTTGCACCGGTTGTAAATAAAACTGATGCAACTAACGCTATTTGCATCGGTGTATTTTCTTCGGTTGTTGACGATAACCGATGCAAATTGTATTTTTGTACCATCTACTGTTTCCCACATACCAAATGCATCGGTTGTTAAAACGTAATCGATGCAAATACTTCTATTTGCATCGTTTGTGGTAACAACCGATGCAAATGAGGCGAAGCAACATGCGTATTTTGTACTAGTGAAACCAGAATTTATTTGAACTTGATTTAACAAACTTGTTAAATTTTTATATTCAAATTGGAATAGGTTTGAACCCGATATTCTTCGTTTTCCCACCCGTTTCAATGCTAGTTTACTCAAATATAAACCTTGCTAACAAACTCGTATAATGCCAAACCGTACTCGGGCAATCCACTTCTTCCCAGTTCCTTTCAAGCAAGTCCCTTATTAATTACACAGTACTAACAGAAACACCACTAAAAGTCTCGAGCTAACTTTGCAACTTCCATTTCCCTGTACAAACTATAACACACAACCCAACCCGAGACAGACACGGCAGATGCACGAGAGCTACCCCGAGATAAAATCCCCATCTCCTTCCTTCGAGTCATGACCATAAATGACACGCGAGCTTCTTCGGGTCGATCTCTTCCTTCCCAAACCAAATACCCTATGCACACACACACGTACGCTCGTGTACGTGTCCCATCACCTCCGACCAAACCAGGTCGTCGCGACCATCACCATCGATCACAACGTCACTCGCGAATCTAAATCCGAACCCAGATTCCACAATTGACATTCCAATCGAAATTTGAACCCATAGCGCGAAAACTGCAGTAACTACAAGACCCAAAACCCCTACACGGCCAACGCCACGACGCCATACAACCTTCGCCGACGACTCCACCGAAGTGCCATGACCACGAACTACATCCTCCCCAAACGCTAACCATTCCGGTCCCAAATCCAAATCGCGACAGTCACGATTGACAAACCCAAACAATAATGAGCTAAAACCCTAGCTTGATCCAATTTGAAAATTTTACCCATTGGAAAAATTCTAAAACATTTTTCCCATCATCCCCTACATATAAGCAAGCTTCGACCCCAATATCAAATCAAATTATTATGTATATCATCGGCAGTTCACCAAAATTCCCAAAACATTCAAACCCAAAATTCTCACGATTCATCAAACTAAAAATTACAAATTACATGTCTAAATTCATGATTTATCATTACGATTACATGCATGTAATTCAATTTAGAATTTAAAACAGTTGATTTTTAACCAAAATTTAAGTTTCACCGTGTTTTCCATATTTAAAATTATTTGAAAATTTAAAAAGCACAGAAACTATTTTACAATCTTCATCAAACATTTACAAACAACTTCTATTCAAATATTCAAGGCTAATAATGATCAAGGAATGAGATATTAAATTTTAAGAGGAAAACTCAAAATCTGTTAAAAAAACAAGACTTACAATTCCATTACAGGTATTTAAATCAATCATGCATTCATGTATCAAATATTCATCATCAAGCAAATTCATTGCATGCATTATATTCAAAGATGTTTTAATTTCAATTTACTCACCTTCGTTTGAAGACAGGGAACATACAGTTGAAATTTGGCATCTGATCTTGCATTTTAAAACCGTAGCTTCGATTACTTTGGTTTGCATGGATCTAAGATGATGAACTGTAACTAGTTGAGTTGCTCCTGTCTCTGATCTGAAGCTTGTTTGATCCTAGATTGATTTCTAGGTTTTGGATTGTTGTTGAGTATATTTGCCTTTAATAACTCAAGTTTGCTTGATTTATCTTCTGTTATGAAATGTTTATAGGTCTTTGAACTAGAATTTGTACTAGAACTAAGTTGATTATGCTTCACGTTTTTGTGTTTCACAGATCTTTCTTCTTTTGTTTTGTATGTGATAAAGGAATTGAAAGAGAATAAGAAACATTCATATATTCTAATTTAAGATTTTATAAAAATTTAGAAAAAGAAAAATACAAGGAGTGACACTTGTATCTACCACACTCCATCACTTAACACATGTTAACATATGTTGTATTAATGTTTTAATATAATAACACTTGTCTTTGTATTATTTTCTTTTTATTTTAAATGTTAATAAAGTTTTTACTTAATTTGTTTATCCTTATATAATATATGTGAATTTCTTGTGCAAAGAAAATGTAATAAAAGCTTATTCATATACCTTTGAATTAAAATATCTCCAAATATCCATCCTATGAATTTCAAAACTTTAAATTCAAATTCAAATTCAAATTAAATCCTAAAATCAAATTTACTTTAAGATATTTATCTTTGGATTCCAATCTCAAATTCAAATTTATTTTAAAATCTTATATATTTATTTTTAAACAAACACATATCTAATTAGTTTGAATATTATAAGTTTTCCCACTATATAATTATATTAGGAGATTTCAAATAAATATTTATTATCAGATTAACTTATTCAATTTACAATTCCGTATTTCTATTAATTAATCCAATTATATTATCAATTACATATATCCAGAAATCCGGGTTATTACACACATAGGGTCTAATCCAATACAGCTGATAATAATTTATCATCTAAGCACACAATCGACGACTTTAAATTTAACTATTCAAAATTAAAATGGTAATTCCAACTGAATGACAAGATCTCACCTTTGCATATGCATGCAATCCATTTCCATTCCCGCTTTTTTTCTTTACAATTTTGACCTTCTATAAGAAATTATGTAATTTTATTAATATTCGAACAAATCGAACAATTAATTTCCTTTTAGTAAATTTAATTAACTAATAGTTTTTGTCATGACCCGAAATCCAACGTTCGAAAATCGACATCAAATACCTCATTTGTATTCAACTGCCAGAGATCCAAACATCGAATTCCAGTTCGGATGGAGCTTATAACAACATTAGATGAAGATAAATAGTGGAAACAAAATGAATTATCATTTATCAACATCACAAATACAACACCAACACAATATTTGGTTACAATCATCAGGTTTATGTACATGATACAACAACAAAGCGACAACAAATTTATCTCAACATCAAGAGAGTTTCCAACATACTTTGACTTTGAGAAGATCCTCCAAGAACTCCAAACACTTCAACAGATTTTCAAGGCCAAAATCTTCCTAAAATCTGATAGCTTCCAAAAGATTCCTAATCTAAGCTAGCTCCAAAACACGGATTACCTTCTTCTAGGCTGCCCATGTGGAAATTATGGGCACCCAGAGTTTAGGAAGGGAACAATAAATTCCACGTCAGTCATGGAACTGGTATGAGTAAATAAAAATAGTTTATAAAAGAAATCCGACATGCTTTTGGAAAATGAAACTACCATAAGGCCTCCCCGCACACACACAATGCAATCGCACAATTGGAGGAGATTTCTCCTTATGATAGTCAAATATTCTTAATACGAGAAAACTCTTTTAGATATTATTATTAGTGCATAGTGTGAAAACATTTTCGAAAGTATAATATTAATCTGCCAGCATAGGTACCATTTTATTATGCCTGCTATAGCTACCACCTGACAACTAAAACCGTACAGGGCTCTTATTGTTTCTTTGGATTTCCAACAAATGGTCAGGCTAAGAAACTTCCTTAGAAATGGGACGCCTTTGGAGGGATGCCCCTAAGAACCAGACTGGTTCCCTACCAACAAAAGGCCGGGTTACCTCTGTAACTAGGTAAAACCTACAAGTAAGCCATCCCCGGTCGTTACCGACCTTTTTCCCGGGATTCACCAATAAATAGCAACAACCACATAGATAAATATCTGGGCTTCATATCATGATACCACCTCTTATCCAGAAGAAAATGGACATACCCTAGGGGTGCGACCCCTAAAAACCTTGCCGTAACATTCCTGTTTCGACCATTACCGGTTTGTTAGGTTCGACGAAGTCTCGTCCACAAAGCTACGCTTTCCACAAAAGCCATTCTTCGATCAACAAATTATCAACATCACTCAGCACGCCATACTACCAAATTGGGAGTATATCACTAATAACCTTCAACTACATAATCTCTGAGCTCGTACGTCTCAGAGAAGGGTGTTAAGCTAAGAGAAAACGTTATTTGCCACCAACAGAAATGTATTTGAAAGAAATCAGCTTTATATCTCAAAGTGTAATGTCAGACATACAACCGTACAAGTCTGTTCTGGGTTCAAACATAACCGAAGGCACTTCCAAAGAAGTCCTTGCAATCCGGGCATCCACAATCCTGATCAGACTTCCCATCACATATGGAGATCTCTATACAGAAGCAACTCAGTGCAGAGTCATTCGACAAGTTATCCTATCATTCTCGAAGACGCCCGGTCTTCACCACCGTCTTCAAATGCATTCCATTTCGTCGTATCACTATTCAGAATGGGTTATATGACACAAAGGTCCTCTCTCGGCTAAACCGAATAGTGAGCGCTCAATTTAAAAATATGTGGATATATCATTCACAAAGATTCACAGGTTCGATGTGGGTGTCGGATAACCAACTGGAATCCGACTCCCTGTCGCATCGAAATTCAATTGCCGTTTTACATGCCAATGGGTTTTCACATTCACATAGAAACAAATCACAAATCACAGTTCAGCACAAAGCAATTCACTTCACAAAGTATCAGAATCACAAACAAGGGTATTAATCAGCTCAAGGCATTCCAATAATAATTAATCATCTAACAATGAGTTGAACTAACAGTGTGATTATAATCAATTAATCACATAGTTATTTTCATTAATTAACTTTAATTAATGATAAATTATCCTTAATTTAAATGAATTAATCCTTAATTATTAATTAATTAAATATTAATTATTAATTAATTAAAACCTTAATTATTAATTAATTAAATACTTAATTATTAATTAATTAAATCTTTAATTGCCTTAATTAATTAATTATTTCTTAATTAATTACCTTAATTAATTAATCTTTAATTATAAATTAATTAACTTAAATTAATAATTAATTTCCCTTTAATTAATTATTCTTAAATTGTTATGTAATTATAAAATAATATTCTTAATTAATCTTTCAATTATTGTTAAAAATCTTTACTTAATAAACTTTATAATTAAATATCATTAACATAAGAGGTAAAGGTTAATTAAGAGTAAAAAAATCAATATTTCATCTTAATTTACTTTTAATTATTCATTTAAAATAATTAATAAATAATGTCACCATTAAATAAAATTAACTTAATTACATATAAAGATATCTTTCTCAACTCTTATTAATCCAACACTTAAATTAAATCCATTATTTAAAACATGGTTAAAAATTGTTTAACAATTTTAAATTTTAAATTTAAAGTAAAAACTGCTCTATAAGGCAAACCCGAGACCTACTTCGGGTACGTCCAAGTCAAAACATCATTTACTTCAAGTCTTTTTCGAAATCAACCTGAGAACTTCAATTTTTAAAAATTTGTTTACGTTTTAAAAGTGACCCGATACGCACTTAAAATTGCCTGGACTCAAACTCGAGCCAGCGTACGAACTGTCTGAAGTTGTCTTCAAGTCGAAAAACTACTCCTCCATTTTAGGCTACTGACACTTCCCTCCGGAATGCGCACGTCGCACACCACTCCGATCAACCTTGGACAATGCTACGACCGTCATCAAGTCAATGATGACGCCCATTGAATCATCAGTCCACCCACAAAACATGAACTACGACGAAATTGCAAATTTACGATCCGACCCAACCTAGAATAGAAGTCTGATCGACCTATCTTCCTCGTGCTCCCACCTTCGACCATCAGAGGTCACGGGACGCCGGCCAGAATAGCGACGAACCCCACGCTTCGAATCCCATGGGTGCGAACGGCTCCGGTCCATCGACGATGCGCGACAATCCCAATTCTGACCATGATCAAAAATGAACTTTTAACCCTAAATCGATCTCAATCACCATCCACGTTGATCGTAAAATTTTCTGAGCATTTTTCTCAAGCTTCTCAATCCCCCAACGATCTTCATCCATGATCGCATCATACCAAAATTCACCGATGACCAGAAATTGGTGAAACTCACGATTCCAGTCATCAATGCTTTCCTTATTAAATACCAAACTAAAAGCCTTGAATTTAGTTTTAAAAATCATATTTTTTGTAGCCAATTCTGGTGATATAAATGAATCAAGGAATTTTAGTACTTGAATCAAAACATAGATTTGGAGTTTAACTGTTCGTTCTTATTTTCCGATAATCCACTTAATAATTTTGTTTAAAGGTAATTTTTAAACTCTAATCTTGTTCATACAAACAAGTTCCATTTGAGTCGTAAGGCCTGAAATCAAGTAGGGAGGAATAAATTGATGTTTAAATAGGTTTATTATTATTTTTCTCTGAAAAAACCTGGAACTAAAAAAACAGGGATAAATGATCCTGTATATTAACATGCACAGGCAAAGTATACACATACACAGAGATCTGTACACATGCAAACCTAAGAACAATCTTGTTTCATCATGAATTCAAATCACAGTTCAAAAATCAAAGTTTTAAGGGGTTTACTCATCTATGAACTAAAACAGAGAGGGCGGTGCTTTTTTCTTGAATTTGAAAAACTGAGACAAGTTTCCAGGTTTTGTTCTTTTGTTGAATTTACTGTTGTATTGTGATGATCTTTGCTTTATCTCAATTGTTGAAGTTGAATCCTGCTTGCTCCAAATTTTCTTACAGACTTGAATTTTGAAGCTCTGTTTTACTTGATTGTTGAAGAATTTGATTTGCTTGATTTCTGGATATAGATGATCTTTACTTATGTTACTTTGTCATGAAGCTTGCTTAGCTTTTGATTTTTTTTATTGCTTAGTTTAATTTGTCATGAAGCTTTCTTAGCTTTTTATTTTTTTTATTGCTTTTTCTTTTTTCCTGGTTTGAAATATTTTTGTGGTATGGATGATTTGTTTTCTTGTTTTTAGAAAGTTTATAGTTTTTTTCTAAAGCTTTGAAGGAATTAAAAGAAATGAGAAAGAGGGGGTTTGAAATGTTATAAAATTTCATTTTTCTTTTTTTATAAATTTTCTCAAAAACAAAGACAATAAGAGGACACTTGTCTATTTTAATACTTCGTTGTTAAAACTTGTTCATTTTAAGTTAAGATTTCAACACTTGTTTAATTTTTGTTTTACAGATTAACACTTGTTTTTTAACATTTTATATTAATTCTTAATCACATTTCCTAATTTGTGTGTATAGAAATTTAAAGAAGAAATGTGTTCAAACTAATTTCACGTTAAATAAATTGCAAACTTATTATTTTAAATGCAAATTATTTTTCTAAGACATTTATTTAAATTTTAAATTCAAATCCAAATTCAAATTCAAATTTGAATTATAATCCATTTATATATACATATACTCGTATAATTTAAATTCAAATAGTTTTAAAATATTTTTGAATTCTTAAATCCAAATGCAATTTTACAATCTTGATTATTTATATATATATATATATATATATATATATATATATATATATAAATTTACACTTATTTTGAAAAAATCAAATCAATTCCACAATTTATTCCAAAATTCACATTAATTACAAAATTTCAAATTGATAAAATTTTGGGAATGTTACAGATTCCCCCCTTAAGAAAATTTCGTCCTCGAAATTTGAAAGAGAGAGAAAGACAAACAAAGAATAAAAGAATACAGAAAAAGATAAAAGTAAAATGGCTTACCAGATTAAGCCAAGATATCTACTCTGCAATTAGGATAGGACTTCTGCATACTATCCTCTGTTTTCCAAGTACAGTCTTTTGGATCACCGCTCCATTTCACTTTGACTAGTTTCACAACTTTATTCCTCAATTGTTATTCATCCCGATCTATAATCTTTATCGGTTCTCTCTTTATTGCCAGATTTGGTGTGATCTCCAAATCCTGCTGAGCAGCCTCTTCAATAATACAGTCTGGATCATGCACATATTTTCGGAGGTTAAAAATATGAAACACGTTATGCACGCCAGATAACCAGCTGGGTAGCTGCACTCGGTATGCTAAAAGACCGATCCTTTCCAATATAGGAAAAGGACCAATATAATGTGGTGCCAGCTTTCCAGTTCTCCCAAATCTCAACACACCACGCATTGGGGAAACTATGAGAAATACAGAATCTCCAACTTGGAATTCCGAATCCCTTCTTTTGCGGTCATAATAACTCTTCTGTCGACCTTGCACAGCTATCAACTTCTTTCGAATAAATTCAACTTTTTTAGTACCTTCCTTAATCATATCTGGTCCAAGGACAAGTCTATCACCTGACTCGATCCAGCATGCAGGTGATCGACATGGACGACCATATAAAGCCTCGAAAGGAGCTATCTCGATGCTGGCCTCATAGCTGTTGTTATATGAGAATTCAACCAGATGTAGATGGTCCTCCCATGAACCACCAAAGTCGAGAATACAAGCGTGTAAAAGGTCTTCTAATATTCGATTAATCCTTTCAGTTTGCCCATCAGACTACGGGTGATAAGCAGTGTTGAAGTTCAGTTTGGTTCCCAGTGCGGCTTGAAATGCTTCCCAAAATCTATTAGCGAAGATCGGATCGCGATCACTCGCTATACTGCTGGGTATACCATGGAGACGGACAATTTCCTTTATATACAACTTTGCCAAACTTGCAGCAGTTCTGGTAGATTTTACTGGGATGAAGTGGGCAGTGTTAGTCAAATGGTGCACAATAACCCAAATTACATCATTTCCCTTCTGAGTTTTTGGCAAACCATATATGAAATAAATAGACACTTGAACCCACTTCCACTTTGGCACCTCCAATGGTTGGAGTAAACCCGCCGTTTTCTTTTGATCTCTTTTAATTTGCTGACAAGTAGCACAATGACTCACATGTATAGATATATCCCTCTTCATTGTCTTCCATAGAAAGTTTTTTTGATATCCCTGTACATCTTATTAACTCCTGGATGGATGCTAAGTTTGTACTTGTGACACTCGTCCAAAACTTCACGCTTTAAATTCGAAACATCTGGGACACAAAATCTTCCTTTCAATCTTATAACCTTATTGTCATCGACTTCAAAACTGGTATTTTCACCACGACGTATTCTCTCATAAATTTGATGAAGAAACTCATCTTCTTTCTATTTTTTGGCGATCTTTTCAAGGAGAGTAGGAGTGACAACAAGATGAGAAAGAATAGCGTGTTTCCGACTCAAAGCATCAGCAACTACATTGGCTTTTCCAGGCATATACAGAATATCTAGGTCATACGATGCCAGAAATTCCAACCAGCATTGTTGCCTCAGAATTAAATCTTTCTAGGTGAAGAGATATTTTAGAGATTTGTGATCAGTTAATAATTCAAAATTTTCACCTAAAACAAGTAGAGCTTATTAAGTATATTTATCAAGTTAAGTTGAACTTTAAAATTTTCTTTTTAGAAAAGCTGAAGGAGATTCTTACCCAAAAGATAATGTCGCTAAATTTTTAAGGCAAAAATAGCAGCCAAGGGCTCCAAATCATGTGTTGGGTAGTTTCTCTCATGCGGGCGTAATTGTCTACTCGCGTAGGTACCGCACCCAAACCATTCGTACCGCACCCAAACCATCACCACAAGCGTCAGTACAGACAGATAAGCCATGGTTCCCGTTGATAATAGTGAGAACACGAGTAGTAGTCAATCTCCTTTTTAACTCCTGGAAAGCTTCATCACATTTCGAAGCCCAATTAAATTTTGCATTCTTTATTGTTAGCTTAGTCAACGGACAAGCTACCTTAGAGAAGTCCTGAACAAACTTTCTATAATATCCCGCTAAACCCAGAAAACATCGAACTACTTTGGGAGTTGTGGGTCGCTTCCTGTCTAGAATAGAAGAAATCTTGCCTGAATCAACAAAGATTCCCTCTTCATTAACAATGCGCCAGAGAAATCTGACTTCCTTAACCTAAAAATGGCATTTGGAAATTTTGACGAACAGAATGTTCTTTCTTAATATTTCCATAACAATTCTGAGATGCTCAGTGTGCTCCTCTTTTGCTTTGGAGTAAATCAAGATATCATCAATAAACACAAGAACAAATTTATTCAGCACTTCCCGGAAAACACGGGCCATTAAATCTACGAAGTAGGCGGGAGCATTTATTAGTCCGAAAGGCACGACTAACCATTCGTAGAAAATGTCTGGACCCCTGAAAGCAATCAAGTGAACTCAATCTTCGGCAATTCGCAGCTGATGGAAACCCTGGGCTAGATCCATCTTTGAAAAAAATCGAGCGCTATGAAGTTGATCGACTAGATCATCGATCTTAGGTACAGGAAACTTGTTTTTGAGAGCGTGTTAATTGAGATCGTGGTAGTCCACACAATCTCTAGCATCCGTCCGATTTCGCTATAAAGACCACAGCTGAACCTCATTCGTAAACACCAGGACGTATCAATCCTTTTCCAAGCAAATCACCAGTTTGCTTGACTAGTTCAATTCTTTCCCTGGGTGCCATCCTGCGGCTTGCATGAACGAAAGGACGGGCATTGGGTACTAAGTCAATTCTGAATTCAATTTCTCAGTGTAGGGGTAAGGTTTGACTTCTTCGAACATATTTGGAAATTCCTAGACAATAGGTATGGACTCCAGACTAGGTTTGGGATATCCTAAGGCATACATCAATTTATCTCTTTTAGGACTCGAGTCTTCACAAGATATTTCAATGAAATTTCCAAATCTGGTTCTGATCAAAATTGTTCGATTATTAAAATCCAATTTGGCTTCGTACTACGTTAGCCAATCCATTTCGAGTAGGATTTCAAATTCATCAAAGTTGAGGATGAAAAGCTTGATAGGAAATTCGTAACAAGAATACGAGATAGGAACGTCTCTACATCATAGACAAAGATTTTTCGAACCACCAATAGGATTTTTTATGCAAATAGGCTCATCAACAAATTCAGGTTTAAGTTTCAATTCATTGACGGTTTGTTGGGAGATGAAGCTACGGGTAGCGCCCGTGTCGAATAATACTCTAACAACTCTATCATAAATGATAAGATTACCTTTAAAACTCCTTTTCTTTATCCGCCTTTAGAGTTAAGGGGTCATTTTTATTGCGTACACTTTCACTTCTTGTGCTTGCTTCTTTTTCGAGAAATGGTTAGCTTCGTAACCTGACTTGTGACAATAAAAGCATCCCTCAGTTCTTCGACTTGTCTTCACAGGCTGACATTCCTTTACTCGTTTCTTAGGCTTCTTACAATCGTTTGACTAATGGCCTTTCTCCTGATCACTTCTCTTCTCCTTGCCTTGATCTGGTTTCTTTCCTTCAGACTTCCTTTTCTTCCAATTTGGATTACTTGAACTTCCTCTACTTTCGGAATTTCCTACATATTCAGGGTAGCATATCGATAACCCATATCGATCAAGTCTGGAAAGGATTCCTTTACTTGAGCAGTCATCCTTTCGTGGTACTTCTTATTCATTCCTCGAATGAATCTTTCATTCTTCTTCAAAGGTGTATTCATCAGCCTCGGACCAAAATGAAATGATTCATTGAATTTATTCAAATACTCCTTAAATGACAAACTTCCCTGCTTCAAAACAATGAACTCCTGGTACATTCGGAAGATACCAGTAGATGGCATATATCACTGTCCAAACAACTCTTTGAATCGACTCCAAGTGAATTCATCTTCCGGCTCATCTATAGTAACTGTCTCCCACCAAGATAAAGCTTCCTCTTGGAGTTGCCAAGAAGCTATTAATCGCATTTGATCGTCTTCCAACTTCAACCCTCTAAAAATTTTCTCAAATGATCGGATCCAGGCTTGGGCTTCGACCACAAATTCCTTGCCAGTGAATAGCTTACTGCCAAGTCTGGTAAAACTTCTATATAAATCAGCCAGATTCGGCTGAGGTTGAGTATGTATAGATGTTGTTGCAGGGACTTGACCAGTTGAAGTGGTATTTCCCATCCCCTACCTCGTCCTCTTCACCCGCTCATTTTCACTATCTGTAATTAGTAAGAAAACTTGATTTAGGTATACAGACGAGATATCTTGGGGAATATCAACAACAAAGAAATAGACCAAGAAATTTTAGGGTTTTGGTCTTTCGGTTTATACTCATTCTAGGGTGTACTTCGCCCTATCTCTAATGAGCCATCTAATGTGTTATACTCCGTAGCTAAAGTTCTTACTCAACCTTTAGCTCTGATACCACTTGTCACGACCCAAAATCTAGTGTTCGAAAATCGTCATCAAATACCTCACTTGTATTCAACTGCCGAAGATCCAAACGTCGAATTCCAGTTTGGATGGAGCTTATAACAACATTAGATCAATATAAACAGCAGAAACAAAATGAATTATCATTTATCAACATTACAGATACAACACCAACACAATATTTGGTTACAATCATCAGAGTTATATACATGATATACATGATACAACAACAAAGCGATAACAAATTTATCTCAACTTCAAGAGAGTTTCCAAAATACTTCGACTTTGAGAAGATCCTGCAAGAAATCCAAACACTTCAAAATATTTCCAAGGCCAAAAGCTTCCCAAAATCCGACAGCTTCCAAAAGATTCCTAATCCAAGCTAGCTCCAAAACACGGATAACATGCTTCTAGGCTGCTCGTGTGGAAATTATTGTCACCCAGAGTTTAGGAAGGGAACAAAAAACTCCGGGTCAGTCATGGGACTGGTATGAGTAAACAAAAAAAGTTTATAAAAGAAATCCAATATGCTTTTGGAAAATGAAACTACCATAAGGCCTCACTGCACACACACAATGCAATCGCACAATTGGAGGAGATTTTTCCTTATGATAGTTAAATATGCTTAATACAAGAAAAATCTTTTAGATATTATTATTAGTGCATGTGTGAAAACATTTTCGAAAGTATATTATTAATCTTAGCTAGCATAGGTACCATTATATTATGCCTGCTATAGTTACCACCTGAGGTGGCAGGCTATACAACTAAAACCGTACAGGGCTCGTATTGTTTCTTTAGATTTCTAACAAATGGTCAGGCTAGGAACTTCCTTAAAAATGGGATGCCTTTGGAGGGATTCCCCCAAGAACCAAACTGGTTCCCTACCAATAAAAGACCGGGTTACCTCTGTAACTAGGTAACACCTACAAGTAAGCCAACCCCGGTCGTTACCGACCTTTACCCCGGGATTCACCAATAAATAGCAACAACCGCACAGATAAATACCTGGGCTCCATACCATGGTACCACCTCTTATCTAGAAGAAAATGGACATAACCTAGGGGTGTGACCCCTAAAATCCTTGCCGCAACATCGATTATTACTGGTTTGTGAGGTTCGACGAAGTCTCATCCACAAAGCTACGCTTTTCAAAAAAGCCATGCTTCGATCAACAAAGATCAGCGGCACTCAACATGCCACACTACCAAATTAGGAGTACATCACTAATAACCTTCAACTACATGACCTCTGAGCTCGTACGTCTCAGAGAAGGGTGTTAAGCTAAGAGAATAAATTCTCCGCCCACCAACAGAAATATATTTGAAAGAAATCAGCTTCATATCTCAAAGTGTAATGTCAGACATACAACCATACAAGTTTGTTCCGGGTTCGAACGGAACCGAATGCACTTCCAAAGAAGTCCTTGCAATCTAGGCATCCACAATCCCGATTGGACTTCCCATCACATATGGAGATCTCTATACCGGAGCGACTCAGTGCAGAGTCATTCGACAGGTTATCCTATTATTCTCGAAGACACTCGATCTTCACCATCGTCTTCAAAAGCTTTCCAATTCGTCGTATCACTATTCGGAATGGGTTATATGACACAAAGGTTCTCCCCCGGCTAAACCGAATAGGGAGCGCTCAATTTAAAAATATGTGGATATATCATTCACAAAGATTCATAGGTTCGATGTAGGTTTCGGATAACCAACTGGAATTCGACTCCCTATCCCATCGAAATTCAATTGCCATTTTACGGGCCAATGTGTTTTCACATTCACGCAGAAACGAATAACAAATCACAGTTCAGTACAAAGAAATTCACATCACAAAGTATCACAATGACAAACAGGGGTGTCAATCAGCTCAAGGCATTTCAATAATAATTAATCATCTAACAATGAGTTGAATTAACAGTATGATTATAATCAATTAATCACATAGTTATTTTCATTAATTAACTTTAATTAATGATAAATTATCCCTAATTTTGAATTAATGAATCCTTAATTATTAATTAATTAAATATTAATTATTAGTTAATTAAACCCTTAATTATTATTTAATTAAATCCTTAATTATTAATTAATCAAATCTTTAATTGCCTTTTTTAATTAATTATTTCTTAATTAATTACCTTAATTAATTAATATTTAATTATAAATTAATTAACTTAAATCAATAATTAATTTCCCTTTAATTAATTATTCTTAAATTGTTATGTAATTATAAAACAATATTCTTAATTAATCATTCAATTATTATTAAAAATCTTTACTTAATAAACTTTATAATTAATTATCATTAACATAAGAGGTTAAGGTTAATTAAGCGTTAAAAATCAATATGTCATCTTAATTTACTTTTAATTATTTATTTAAAATAATTAATAAATAATGTCACCATTAAATAAAATAAACTTAATTACTTATAAAGATATCTTTCTATAACTCTTGTTAATCCAACACTTAAATTAAAACCACTATTTAAAACATGGTTAAAAATTGTTTAACAATTTTAACTTTTAAATTTAAAGTAAAAACTGCTCTATAAGGCAAACCGAGACCTATTTCGGGTACGCCCCGAGTCAAAACGTTATTTACTTCGAGTCTTTTCGAAAATTAACCCGAGAGCTTCAATTTTTAAAAATTTGTTTAAGTTTTAAAAGTGACCCGATACGCACTTGAAATTGCCTGGACTCAAACTTGAGCCAGTGTATGAACTACCCGAAGTTGTCTTTGAGTCGAAAAGCTTCTCCTCCATTCCAGGCCACTGACACTTCCCCCGGGCATGCGCATATTGCACACCACTCCGATCAAACCTGGACGATGCTACGACCGTCATTAAGTCAATAACGACCACCATGAATCATCAGTCTACCTAGAAAACACGAACTACGACGAAATTGCAAATTTGCGATCTGACCCAACGTGGAATAGAAGTCCGATCGACCTATCTTCCTCGTGCTTCCACCTCCGACCGTCATAGTTCACGCGACGTCGCCTAGAACAATAATGAACCCCCACACTTCGAGTCCCATGGGTGCGAACAGCTCTGGTCCATCGACGATGACGCGGCAGTCCCAATTCCGACCATGATCAAAAATGAACTTTTAATCTAAATCGATCTCAATCACCACCCACGTTGATCGTAAAATTTTCTGAGCATTTTTCTCAAGCTTCTCAATCCCCCAACGATCTTTAGCCATGATCGCGTCATACCAAAATTCACCGATGACCAGAAATTGGTGAAACTCACGATTCCGGTCATCGATTCTCTCCTCATTAAATACCAAACTAAAAATCTTGAATTTAACTTTAAAAATCATATTTTTCGAAGTCAATTCTGGTGATATAAATGAATCAAGGAATTTTAATACTTGAATCAAAACATAGATTTGGAGTTTAACTGTTCTTTCTTATTTTTTGATAATCCACTTGATAATTTTGTTTGAAGATAATTTTTAAACTCTAATCTTGTTTATACAAACAAGTCCATTTGAATCATAAAGCCTGAAATCAAGTAGGGAGGAAGAAATTGATGTTTAAATAGGTTTATTATTATTTTTCTCTAAAAAAAACGTGGAACAAGAAAAAATACAGGGATAAATGATCCTGTATATTAACATGCACAGGTAAAGTATACACATACACAGAGATCTATACACATGCAAACCCAAGAACAATCTTGGTTTCATCATGAATTCAAATCACAGTTCAAAAATCAAAGTTTTAAGGGGTTTATTCACCTCTGAACTAAAACAGAGAGGGCTGTGCTTTTTTCTTGAATTTGAAAAAACTGAGACAAGTTTCCAGGTTCTGTTCTTTTGTTGAATTTACTGTTGTATTGTGATGATCTTCGCTTTATCTCAATTGTTGAAGTTTAATCCTGCTTGCTCCAAATTTTCTTACAGACTTGAATTTTGAAGCTCTGTTATACTTGATTGCTGAATAACTTAATTTGCTTGATTTCTGGATATAGATGATCTTTACTTAGTTCAATTTATGATGAAGCTTGCTTAGCTTTAGATTTTTGTTTTGATTGCTTTTTCTTTTTTCCAAGTTTGAAATATTTATGTGGTCTGGATGATTTGTTTTCTGGTTTTTAGAAAGTTTACAGTTTTTTCTAAAGCTTTGAAGGAATTAAAAGAAATGAGAAAGAGGGGGCTTGAAATGTTATAAAGTTTTATTTTTCCTTGTTTTATAAATTTTCTCAAAAACAAAGACAACAATAGGACACTTGTCTATTTTAATACTTCATTGTTAACACTTATTCATTTAAAGTTAAGATTTCAACACTTGTTTAATTTTTATTTTATAGATTAAAATTTGTCTTTTAACATTTTATATTAATTCTTAATCACATTTCCTAATTCATTTGTGTATAGAACTTTAAAGAAGAAATGGGTTCAAACTAGTTTCATATTGAATAAATTACATACATACTATTTTAAATGCAAATTATTTTTCTAAGACATTTATTTAAATTTTAAATTCAAATCCAAATTCAAATTCAAATTTGAATTATAATCCATTTATATATACATATATTTATATAATTTAAATTCAAATAGTTTAAAATATTTTTGAATTTTTAAATCCAAATGCAATTTTGCAACCTTAATTATATATATATAGATAAATTTACACTTATTTCATTTATTTTGAAAAATTCAAATTACTTCCACAATTTATTCCAAAATTCGCATTAATTTCAAATTTTACCGAGCCGCTGCTTGGTCAAACATGAGACCCCCATCGATCGAACGGACATCGCCTTAAAAATTGAATTCAATCTCGAATTGATCGGCCTGAGTTAATTTATTGCGGACATGCTTTCTTTTTTCTTTTTTTATTAGTTCGAATTCGTTTCGACTAGAGATGAAGGAGGAAATTTTTGTGGATTTGAAAGTGAGGGAGGAAGGGGATTCGGGGTTTTATAAGAGCTTCTTCTTTTTTTATTTGCTTTGAACGGAAGGAATTTTGAAGAAGAACGAAATGTTTTTATGTGAAACGAAGACGCGTGTTGCAATTTTTTTGCCAAGTGTAAGAAATAATGAAACGTGTAATCAATTGCAAAAGAATATTTATATTTGTTTGATTTAAATTCAAATTCAAATTGAAATTGCCTCGATAAATGAACTTACAATGTTGAACCCCAATCGAGGTATACTGCCAGGTGTTTATAACGTTATACGCCTATTCCGAACGAAAAAGAAAAGGTTTCGAGGCCAAATTCGATCGTATGGAGAAGATATCTTTTTTGGACCAGTTATTTATTTTAAATTTTGATATAGATTTCGACGCATTTTCCAATCGTACAGCCGCACAACAACTCCAAATGCTATGAAAATTAAAATCCGATAATAATACTGTATTACGGATCCAATGGAACTTGTTTCATTAAATTCTGAGACTGTGCCTCGGAAGGCTATTTTTTAAATATAGATTTAAATGATATAAATTCAAAACTGAACAAAACATTTTCAAATTCGATTCTGAAGCTTTCATTATCTTCAGTATTATCGATATAAATTTTCTAAGCCTTTGAAATAATTTTAATCAGCTTAAAACTGAAGATTCAAATTTTTATCCAACTTTAATAAATAAATTCAATAACTTTAATTGCCAAATAAATCCTGATATTTGAAATTCAAGTTAAATTAACATTCAAATATTTAAAATCAATTTAATATTCTAATTTCAAATGTCCAAAATTCTAGGTCGTCAAAGAAGTGCTTAAGCAATAATCCACTATTTATTCCCTAACTTTTTCAAGCTAAACCAAATCATCTATAATCTCTTCAAAACTTTGGCTTTAGGCCTAAAACATCATGAGAGGCATGATTAGCAAGTAAGAAGTGTTAGAGATGAGAGGAAGAGGAGGATCTAGGAGGTTCCGTGAGCATGGAGAAGGAGGGGAGGTGGTTGATTTGGTTTGAAAGTGTTAAAGGTTGGATCTTTAGGCATTTGTGATGGTAGAAGGTGGTTCTTTGTTCGTGTGGCTTTGTGCTTGGGTTTGGTATGGATATAAGAGAGCTATCTCACTATCTTATAAGTATATGTTGTGTGCAAAGTATAATAGTTAAAGTGGCATTAGCTAATGTTACAAACTTTGGATCCTTCTTTCTTTTGAAAGCAAATGATAGCTTTATATTGTATAACATTCACTTCTATTACCTCTTAAACATGTGATGTGACTTTGACTTGATGTTTAAATAGTTGTTTAACTTGTATTTGAATTGAAATAAGCTTGAAAGTATTCGAAGCAAGAATAGTCATTATAAGCACACTTTTAAATCCCTTGTCTTCGGGGGTTTTTATAAATAAATTTAAAGATATTCTTAGGGATTTATTTTCATGGTTTTTAAGCAATCTTATGGTAGTACTTACTACAAAAATTTCAAGTCTTGAACCATTTGTTAAAGCGGTTAAAACTACTTATAACAATTGTATTTTTCAACATGATCTTTAATAAGGACTTTTAATAGCATTTATAAATACTGTAGCAAGTCGATTATGGTTTTAAATGTTTAAAAATATATTTGAATTTGGTATTTCTCTTTGATCATTTTAGACATGCATTCAAACATTTTTTGAAGAATAATAAAGTTGTTTGAAGTTTCAATATATTTTTAATAATTATATATATATATATATATAAATTTTGAAAAAGTAAAGAAGAGGCTTAACGCAAAAAGCCGATGATGTAGACTTCTCTATTCTGAACATTGAGATTGATGTTAAGTAGGGACGGAGCAATAGAGCTCTACCTACCGAGCTTCCTTCTTGAACGCGGAATATTTAAGTTGGAATGCCGAAAACGTGTTAATCTTGTTGTTCATCTGTTTAAAAGGTAATTAACTTTGATTAAGGTTAAAAGCCGACAAAGTAGGCATATCTATATCTAGGAGTTAAGATTGATGTCGAGTAAAGATGGAGAAATATAGCTTTAATCTACCATGCTTCCCTCTTGAACGAGGAATAGTTAAGTCGAGAATGTCGGAGATAAATTAATCATGCTGTTTATTACTAGTTTATGGAAATCATTAATACTATACTTAACACTAAACGCCGACGAGTATGCCTGTCTATTTGTGAGATTCAAGAATGAAGTGTTTAGACGAGGCTTTGATGCAACCAGTGCTCTAACTTACCTAATTTCACTCTTAGACGAGGAATAGTTATGTTAAAATGTTGGAAACGAGTTAAGTATACAAACATTGATTTGTATAAGCAATTGTTTTGATTAGATAATCGATTAGTCGACCATCGAACTTAACTAGATATTATCTTAGCTCTTTAAAATGAATATTTTAAAGATAATCATAAGTAAAATAGTTTTGAGTTTGTTGTGACAATGTATTATTATATTTGTCTTCAACCCTTTTTTATTACACTTATGAATGTAAATATATCTTTAAAAGAATGTTTTAAAGATAAGCATAAGTGAAATGTTGTTGGGTTTGTAGTGACAATGTTTAAGTACCAGTAGTCTTAAACCTTTTGAATAGATTTGTGAAAGTACTTAAATCCTTAAAATGAATATTTTAAGGAAATTATAAATATGGAATCTTTTGGAAAAAAGATAGAAAAAATAAACGTTTAAAGTAAGAAATCTTGTTAATGATTTGTGAATATACATATACCATTTGAGATAAGTATATGGATAGTTTTTGAAGTATTGATAGAGTATGAACGAATAGTATAAATTCATAAATGAAGTTGTATTAGATAAAATAAGTTTTACTGATAAAAGATATTTTAATTAATAAAAGATTAATTAAACAAAAAAGGATTAGAAGTTGCTTATGTAAATTGATAGTGCGTTGTGTGACTTGATCTTGATTTGTATGATTTCTTGTTTATGGAAAACATTTAGTCATATACTTAGCACTAAAAGCTGATGAAGTAGGTTTGTCTATCTATGGGATTAAGACCAATGTTCGTGTATAGATATGAGTAATAAAGCTCTAACCGACTGACTTCACTCTTGATCAAGGAATAACGTAAGGTGAAATATCGAAAATGTGATAAGTATGCGAGAATTGGTTTCTGTAACGACCTAGAAATTAATCGCTATTTAAATGAATATTTAATTATATTTTTAATTATTTATAAATGGAATTTTAGTAACAAATAAAACTATTTTAAAAAATAACTAATGATAATAAAATCGTTTGTTTACCAATATATATAGTTTATAGAGAAATAGAAAATGTGACCGAAAATCATTTTTCGAATTATCAATTTTTCATTTGTTAAAAGTTATTCAAAAGGTTATACCTATGTTAAACATACATGCACACAATATAAACTAAGTTAACATGGTGTGCACATGTTTATATTGGCATGTGCATGCTTCTCTTTAATCATATAAACATATAAATTAATATAATATTTTATATCATATATATATATATATATATATATATATAACAAATAACATCTGAGTCCGTTTAGAAAACCAGCATGAGAAAAACACACCAAGTCGAATTTTAATGTTTCAAAACCCTTTGGAAAATAAAACTATATCGTAAGATCAAGCCACATATAAACACGGACTGGTTTTACCTTACCAAAACCAAACAATTTCATATGAAATTCACTAATATTATAGTAGTGTCTAAGATACAAATACTTATTAATCATAGCCGAAATTGTTACATTAATTAAATGACAACATAATAGGCATACAACTAAAACATTAAAGGCACAAATTGAAGAATGGATTCAATATAATGACTACCCTACTGGGATACCATCTATACGGTGCATCTCTAGATAAAATAACATAGATGACCTTGCTAGGATTCCCTTAACAACACAAGACGGCATACCACTTGACTAGTAATACTAAATATGATCACCCCTCCGTTAATGGCCCCGGAATCATACAAATGAGTCATAATACCAAATTTTGATAGAGATGATCGTATCCTAATTAGGAGCGACCCACTTAGCCCTGCTGCATCTCACCTATCTTAGCCATTTCCATTGTTGAGGCTTGAGACTAAATTTTACCTTTATATAGAACATCACACTTGGAATGTTAACATTACACTTCAGGCATCAATGCAATGCCAGCATTCATCCATAGAAATTAATTCTATGACTAAAAGAAACTGAAGGCACCACTTCCACACATTTGTTTTTGATAAAACATCTTAATTTTAAATTTCTAAATATGATTTGATATATAAATGATATATATATATATATATATATATTATTTTAAGATGATTTGAAATGAACCCGATGTTTAGTTCTTAAGTTTCTATAATTAGGATTTTTATTATTGTAATGAAATAAAATCTTAACTATTTTAATAATTGGAAACTTCTAAAATGAAAATAAAAATTAGACGCTAAGCGATTAATGAAATATATAAGAAATGGAAAGTTTATAACTTGTAAATCAAAAGATATGAAAATTTAGAAGATGTAATTATCGAATATTTTGTTAACTAAAATGAATAAGATAAACTTGTGTAGCATTCAATTACATTCTTAAAACATATATAACTTACCGGAAATGTTTAAAAGTTGTAATGTTAAATAGGAATATGTAATAGAATATTATACAAGTAAAACTTAAGTAATGAAAGTGTTCAAATTGAATTATTTCTATTAATAAGAATTTTGATGTACAAGAAATATTATGAACATAAGTTAATGTTTTGAAATGCTAATAATTATATTGAATAGAAAAAGTGTATATCATCTAAGAAATGTTTATAAACTTAAGAAATGACTGAAATGATTTACTGATGAATATTTATATTAAAATGGATATCAAGGATTATAAGTAAATAATAAATGTGAAACAAACTGCAATAAAATATATGTAATACTTAAATAATGAATTCATCGATTATTTCAAATATTGAATGAAAAATAATTTATGTAATAAACGAATGTGAATTTAATTGCAAGGAAACTTTTATAATATTTTAAGAATTGATCTATTGATATTCTACATAATTGAATGGAAAATAACATATGTAGGTAAATGAATGTAAATTAATGGAAAATGACATTGTATGAATGAAAATAAATAAGTGAAAAAAAACAGATTGAATAAACTTAAACAATATATATGTTCTGGATTGTTTGGCTAATGAGAAATTTGGGAGATGATACTTCAAATTATTTATGGATGCATGAATAATCTATTAATTTATTATCTAAGGATGTTGAGCGTAGGATAACATTGATAGTTTATTCATCGCCCTTGAACAATGAGAAGTTCTAAACCGAAACAAACCATTAGTTTTGGTTGTTATGGATATGTGCTAGATTTGTTTATTGCATATGATGGTCATGTTGTTTTGTTTGCAAATGACTGTTGTTGTGTTGTGTTGCTTATGCTATTAATTTGAAACAACTAAGATATTTCTCTTGTACCTAATTCTCACTATTTTGGATTATATAAGTGAAATATAGGTTTATGGAAGTAGTAGCTACTACTTTTGGTTTCATAAATAAAGTTGCTTGCCCAACAAATATGTACGTTTACGAATTACGGTTTTATAGCGATATTTTATTTTTTTTCCTATGGTTTGGGATGTTTTAGTTTTGAAATATGATATATATATTGTAATTATTGATATTATTATTTTCCCAAACCTGTCCGTACAAAGGAGACTCTGTCGAAATTTTTTGCGAATTTAAGACTTAGAAATTTTTTGTGAAAGCGAAAATATTTTCAAACTTTTATTAGACTTGAATATGAAGATTTAATTGTTTATAAATTGATATTTTATTCAAAATACTTAATTATGTAAGTTTAAAGTGTTATAAATTGATTATCTGAATAAAAATATATTGGTTTCTTTATTCCTTCTTTTCCTTTTCGAGGACGAAATTTTTTGAGTGGGGAAGAGTGTAACGACCTGTACTTTTTTGATAATTAGAATTATTAAATTAAATAAGATTTTAGTTTTTAATATGGTGATGAGAGAAATTCTCTCTTGAATATGTTTTATTTCCAATGCTTCCACTCAACCCAACTATAGTCATTCGATCGATGTCGTGCAATGATTTAATTATAATCAAAGCGGAGCTTCCACATTGAAGATCCACAGTATTCTCAAGCCAAGTAAACTTTGTAATTTTGTCACATCAATATTTTCTGTTTGTACTTATTTATATTTACCAACAGAAAACCCACGAGTGAGTCATTTCATAGTTATCCAATAACTATAAGTACTTAGCCCCTTGGTGTCTCCAACAGCTACGAGTAATGCGCTTCCAACATTTGCAAAGCATTACGTACTTTAGTCTCAACGGATGTACCAATATCCAGTCTCGATACATCTTAATAAGGAATATTTAAAACTGCTTATTTATTTTCTTTGTGACAAACTACACGTAGTTCCAACACTTTGTACTTCTATCAATAAACATACCATTTATGAATTTCCGATTAATATAACACATTACATCAAGTATATAATAGAAACAAAACACCTTTTATTTTGGAGAAGATTGGTTACCAAGTAGGATAATGTAACAAATTACATAATTACCCTAGGGCATACCCCTTACTCTATCAAAATATCTTTTTAACTACATAACAACAATGCGGTTAAAACTTCATATTCAGATCAAATGCACTGCAAGATAATTATTTCTAATCGGTTATAGGAGCATATATAAGATTCCTTTTTAACTACATACTTCAAAATTAGTATAAAAAAAATAAGATGATTTTTTAACCGCATACCTCAAACGCAGTTAATAATATATTTCATGTTCATGCTAATTCTATGTAAATCTGATATGCAGTTATTAATTTAATTCAAAACAGTTATAACTGCATATCTTATGCAATTTGAAGTATATTTTACAGGTGTGTTTTGTTTAAATTTATATTCAATTAAAGCCATATCACCCAATTGCAATTATAAATGCACTACTCAAGTGAAATGCGACGCACAACTCAATACACAATAAGATGCCTATCCTAATCAATTACAAAAACATACGTAAAATGCTTTTTTAACTATATAACAAAAACGCAGTTAAAACTATGTTTCATATTCAAATAATATGCAATGTAAGATCCCTAATTACTCCTAATCAGTTACAAGAGCATATACAAGATGCCTTTTTAACTACATAACTCAATACCAGTTAAAACTATATTTCAAATTTAATATGAAAAAATTATTCCTAAATAGTTAAAAACATCAATTACAAATGCATTTTAATATATAAACTAAAAAATTATAAACTGAATTTTAATTATTACACTATCCTACTCAAATACAACTAAAAACAATAAATAAACAGTTTAAAAATGCACACATACCCTCTTGTTCCTTTAAAAAGTCTCTTTCCTTCTCAACTTTCACAACTCTGTCATTGATATTCAAAACACCAGCAGTTTTTATAAAATCTATAGCTTTATCCATTTCTTCTTCCTTTGAAGAACCTTCTTTTGAAGAAATAATCTAGCTACAAAAGTCCAAAATAAATTAACATCAAAATAAATTTGAAATATAAAATATAAATTAGTATAAAACATATTAAATCATTAAAATCGATATCAAAATAACCCTGCATATTACTTATGATCCAAAAAAATAATCCTCAAACTATTATGCATATGTAAGATGCGCTTATAATTGCACAACAAAACAAAGTTCTAAATAAGATGAATTTATGACTTAATCGAAGTCGTTTAATGGACCGACTAAAAGTCGCATAGATGGATTATTCGAGGCATATTTTTAATAACGATAAATATTAGAATTACACGGTGATAGATCATCGAAAATACTAATTTAACCAATCACAAGCCGTCCTTAGATTGGATGAATGTTCTAAAATTGTTATTTTATTTTCTAAGAATTAAATTAGTATTTTAAAACATAATGGAAAATAGATCAATTAATTATTTGAGTGGGTAATTAATATTATAACTAGCCGTCGTCCATAATCAATGGGGCCGTCGGCGGCCATCGTCCCTCTCCGCCACTATTCACAATGTGTCTTGTAGTGTGCGTCCAATCACCAGATAAAAAAAGTAGGTATGATATAGGGGTGAGTATATAGTTAAGTTGAAAACTGCAATTGAAGCCAGTGGAAGATTCAACAAATATCGTGGGAAACCACTTAAAATACTCGTTGACATTGACATAATTTCAGTTAAAAAACACCATACCATACCTCTGGAGATTCTGACTCATGGCAAGATTAAAAGTTGGGTATAGTACACTGGTGATTAGTGAAGCTGAAAACTGCATACTAAAGTTTAATCATTATTGGGAGTGTATCAATATTAACATTAAGTCTAGTGTGTAGGAATGATCAGGTCACTGGCCATGCATAGAGATATTATATTAGTCTTTCAAACAACCACTGATCACTGAATGATGGGGTTATATGGGTCTATTAGAAACAATTCCAGTTAAATATAAATGAATTGTAAAATAAAACGATGTCCAACATAAACAACAAATATGTAGAGATTCACCATTTTCTGTATAGCATCAAACTGAATACAGCCAGCCAAAAATATAGATCAAGCCGAGTTATACAAATTGCACTAAACTAAACAAAAACAAAAACAAAAAACAAAAAAACAAAAAAACAAATTAATAAACAAACAAAACAGGAAATTTATCATTTACATATTTTTAAAAACTTAAGAACAGAGAGCATCCACCCGTTCTTTTTCCCTCCATTTTTTCTTCATTAGTTCGTCCTTTAGCCTTGCGTTTTCGGTCCTTAGTCTCTCTATTTCTTCTTTCATAGTTGCCACTTCATTTTTATCATGGATCTTGCCACAGTTAGCATCACTAACCCCACTCTCTGGTGTAGATTCCTCAGTGGAATCTACAACCTCGGATGAACTAGGGCTATCGGTTAATTTATCAACGTCTTGGTTTCTTTCCCAATCACATCGCTCAATTAATGAACGATGTGATCGATATAGATCCTCCACCAGTGAGATTAACTGTGGTCTTCTTTCGTAGTAAATCTCCACGCGTTTTGTGAAGGAATCACCTTCTACTTCAATTAACGTCATCATCTTCTTAGTTTTGTTCTCCAGCTCTGCACATGTAGCAATATTTTTAGTCTTATGATATATTCGACCACTTTTTATATAGAACACGTCATATGAGATTATTTTGTGCGTAGGTATCCAAGGCTTGAGAAATATAACAGAAATAACTCATGAGAGAATATATTTGAATTTCTTTGTACTGTAAGAAAACTGAATATATATATATATATATATATATATATATATATATATATTTATGTATGTATGTATGCGTGTGTGTATGTATGTTGTCAATATTCATATAATTTTGAATATATGCTTATTTTTGAACGAACCTGTAAGAGAAGAGATGAGCAATGGAGAACCTGTAGACCGCTTATGACTGTTAAACCACCAAGAATATGATTGATGCATCTCCTCTTCCATTGTATATTTTTTACCTGCAGCAGTGTAAAACTTACTTAATTAGTTTTCATCATCATTATAACAAATGAAACGTTTATTTCTTTTTCATCATCGCTATGCATTAACAACCTAAAAACAAGTAATTAACTGGATTTCAAATTTGCGGTTACCTTCTTTTGCTAGCAACTGTGAAGAATACAAGCACTATTTTCCCTCTTGAACTCTATTAGTAGGCAGAAATGTCGTAGGAAGAAAGATGAGTCCACTACTCTGACAAAGCAAAGAAGATGTGTTAGCCAGGAACTAATTAAGATGCTATTGATTTAAATAGAGGGATCCTACGATGTTATATGGTAACTTCTGCGAATTAATGATCATTAAGAAACAATCTGATGGCAAGCTGTACCATGTTAATTTGGTCTTACCGTACCAATTGACAAGAGAAAGAATTGATTTGTTATCATAAATAATGGTTTTGAATTACCAGCTAATGGAAAGCAAAAATTGAATTTTTGCATTTAATTATCAAACTGAGGTTTAATATAACAATAGAAGATCTTCAAGAAATAACAACAAAAAATTTGGTTGTGAACGGCAGAATATTGCTTAGCTATTATATGGTAAATATTCTAATTATTCTGAAAGTAAATATTGTATATGCCAAAATTATTGCCTTAATTTGCAATTGTTGGTCTGGAAAATGAATGCGCTTTATAAGGTAGGTTAAGAAAAGAGGAAAAAAAACGTTAAAAATAAAAACAAAATTTCAAAAAGTCAGTTACTTTATAAGTTTGGTTATTATGTACAAATTATTAACATGATGGAATACCGTCTCCAAGTCGTTGCTTTTAGAAGAACGAATGTTTCATGGTTTGCCATTTGAGCCAGTACTTTTAGCACATATGATTCATTAATTGTTTTTAGTGTATGCCCTAAATTAGTGTCTCCAATGCCCTTTTTATGCAATTTAAAAACATCCAAAATTACACCCTACATTAAGATCGGTTACTTTATATGCCATGGCAATTGTAAACGTCCTGGGTGTTTGCTGGTAATACTTTTGTTAGGGTAGCATTTTTTTTAATGGCGGGACCCACTACTTATTTACTTTTATTATTGGTAATGCAATAATAAAAGTAAATGTTTTGTTTAGTGAATCAATCAAGTACTACTCCATTTATTTTATTATTATTTGGTCATGCACATATATTTCTTTTATTGCAGTCTAAGGAAAAAACTGTGTATAGTTGTGATTTTTTCTTTTGATAATAATTAATAGGGCTCACAATTTCTTTATTTATAAAAAACGCATATTATATCCCTCTTTTATAATTAAATGCAAAGAATATCTACGTCCGCACTTATATTTATATTCGGTCCCTATTTAGTTAGTCTCACATGCTTATCTCTAGATCAGTTTATTTCATTTTTAAAATTCGATAACTTCTTATGTAAATATCACATTTAATTTTTGTTTTGTTAATTAAATCAAAAAAATTGTAAACTTTCAACCACATATAATGTCGATGCATAACAATAATCGTTTCAAAATAATTGTAGTTGCATATAACTTAGGAGGTTATTGCTATGTCAAACTAATGTGGCTATATGAGCATCAAAGCAATGCATTTAATAATGCAACAAATTTATGCATTAAAATGATGCAGGGAATTGGTTAATGCATCAAAATTATGCTTTCGAATCAAGTATGTATTTATATTGTAAAAGGTTTGTGTGTCTGCATGGATGTGTGTGTAGGTTTTATTCCGTAATGTAAAAATAGATCATATCATTTAGGCTAATTCTATTTACCGTGATACCGCTAAGTATCTCATTTAAATTTATTAAAAAAATACAGGACGAAATTGCCCGTATGTTCTTCAACCCTCTTTTTACCTTTAATCGTATTTTCCTTCTTTTATTCATTTTATCCAATAAACTCTAAATTTATTTTTAGGTAAATTCCCAAATCTTATACTTGAGTTGTTGAGTTATGATGATAATAATACAAATCTAATACCTCTAGTCGTTGAGTTATGGTCACACTAATGTAGTTATACAAGCATCGAAGCAATGCATCAAAATGATGTATCAAATTTATGCATTAAAAAGAGGTGGGGAATCTTTTAATGCATCATATATCCTTTCGAATCGATGCATCTTTAGGTACATCCAGTTGATGCATGTATTGCTGCATCGAACAGAAGAAGCTATTGCTACTTTGAACATATGTTGTTATAGGTTCACTAAAATAAATGGTTTGAAGCGATGCATCTTTAGCTACATTGAGTCAATGAATATTCGACTACATCAAGTTTATGCAACTATTGCTACATCAAAATTGATGATAGATATAATTACATTGAATTAGGTACAAGCTACAAATGCAACTATAGCTAGCCGCTTCGAATATATGCTATATTAAACAAGTACGATAATGAATACATCATTTGAGGCAATTATAGATGTGTTATTTAAATTCAACAATAGTTGCACCTACTAGATACGTCAGCTACTGCATCGACACAAATATGTGAGTATATTGGATAAGACATATAAACTGTAACGATACGAAATTTCAAACACTTCGTATTTAAATATCCGAACTATTTAAATTTTTTAATTTTTGATTTACTATTATTAATATAATTTAATAAGCTCTTATCACCATTTTAAATCTTAAGTAATGATGGTAAACTTATTTTGAAAAAATGTTTACAAAAATAAATACTTTAAAAAAATATCGATAATGTGATTAGAAATCGTTTTATCGATAAATAGTTTTTTAACCATCAGAAGTTGTTCAGATTTTTTTTACATACACATATTTTCTTAAGAATTAAAGAAAATGAAGTAGAACCTTTTTCCATTTATGGAATTAAACTTTATGAATGATGTCATCGGTTATGTCATCAAAGATTTTTAGGAAATGACCTTTCATGGTAACACTTAACTTTTAATTAAAAGTAGAGAGGTGTAAAGTTGATATGTTAAAAGGAGGCTCCTTTGTGACCTTTCATGGAAGGTAAGAAGGGTTATGACCTCTTGTAAAACCCTATGTATAAGGAGAGGCATACTATACATAATAAATCACTAATTCACCAAGCTTGAGATGGAGTATGAGAATTAAAAATGGTGGAAGTGCTTAAGCACTAATCCACTAATTATTCTCTAATTTTTTCGAGTCTTAACCAAATCATCTCCGGTCTCTTCTAAACTTTTGCTTTAGACCTAAAACATCATGGGAGGGATGATTAGCAAGTAAGAAGTGTGAGAGATGAGAGGAAGAGGAGGATCTAGGAGTGTCCATGAGCATGGAGAAGGAAGGGGGTGGTTAACTTGGTCTGAAAGTGTTAAAGGTTGGATCTTTAGGCATTTGTGATGGTGGAAGGTGGTTCTTTGTTCTTGTGGCTTTGTGCTTACGTTTGGTATGGATATAAGTGAGTTATCTCACTATCTTATAAGTATATATTGTGTACATATATGTTGTGTGCAAAGTATAATAGTTAAAGTGGCATTAGCTAATGTTATAAACTTTGGATCTTTCTTTCTTTTGAAAGCAAATGATAACTTTATATTATATAACATCACTTCTATTGCCTCTTAAACATATGACGTGACTTTGACTTGATGTTTAAATAGCTATTTAACTTATATTTGAATTGAAATAAGCTTGAAAGTATTCGAAGCAAGAATAGTCATTATAAGCGCACTTTCAAATCCCTTGTTTTCGGGGATTTTTATAAATAAATGAAAAGATATTGTTAGGGATTTATTTTCGTGGTTTTTAAGCAACTTTATGGTAGTACTTACTACAAAAATTTCAAGTCTTAAACCATTTGTTAAAGTGGTTAAAACTAGTTATCACAATTGTATTTTTCAACGTGATCTTTAATAAGGACTTTTAACAGCATTTATAAATACCGTAGTAAGTCGATTATGGTTTTAAGTATTTAAAAATATATTTGAATTTGGTATTTTTCTTTGATCATTTTAGACATGTTTTCAAACATTTTTTGAAGAATATTAAAGTTGGTTTGAAGTTTCAATATATTTTTAATAGTGGAAATCAGCCAAAAGGGCCTCTTTAGCAAGTGCACTTAGTTTCTAGGACACACAACTGAAGTAATTACTTTTAAGGACAAAATGAAAAATAATTAGTTTCTAGGGCCTAAAAACATATGAAATTATGTTGAAAGTAATTGAATTTCTGACTTTGTCTTTAAAAGTAATTACTCTGCTGACTTTGGTCTTGAAATTAATTTCTATGGATGTGTGTCCTAGAAACTAATTAGACTGCAAAGTTTGTCTTTCTAGTGAAATTCCCCTTTTTAGTAAGTATATATAAATTTTGAAAAAGTAAAGAAGAGGCTTAATGCTAAATGCCAATGATGTAGACTTCTCTATTCTGAGCATTGAGATTGATGTTAAGTAGGGATGGAGCAATAGAGCTCTAACCTATTGAGCTTCCTTCTTAAACGAGGAATATTTAAGTTGGAATGTCGAAAACGTGTTAATTTTGCTGTTTGATTCTTTAAAATGTAATTACCTTTGATTAAGGCTAAAAGCCGACCAAGTAGGCTTATCTATATCTAGGAGTTAAGATTGATGTCGAATAAAGATGGAGAAATATAGCTCTAACCTACCATGCTTCGCTCTTGAACGAGGAATAGTTATGTCGGGAATGTCGAAGACAAGTTAATCATGTTGTTTCTTACTTTTTTATGGAAATCATTAATACTATACTTAACACTAAACGCGGACGAGTATGCTTGTCTATTTGTGAGATTCTACAATGAAGTGTCTAGACAAGGCTTTGATGCAATCAATGCTCTAACTTACTTGATTTCACTCTTGGATGAGGAATAGTTAAGTTGAAATGTTGGAAACGAGTTAAGCATACAAACACTGATTAGTATAAGCAATTGTTTTGACTAGATAAAAGATTAGTCGACTATCGAACTTAACTAGATATTACCTTAGATCTTTATGTATATTTTAAAGATAATCATAAGTAAAATAGTTTTTTGTTTGTTCTGACAATGTATTAATTACATTTATCTTTAACCTTTTTTATTATACTTATGAATGTAAATATATCTTTAAAGGAATGTTTTAAAGATAAGCATAAGTGAAATGTTGTTGGTTTTGTAGTGACAATGTTTAAGTACCATTAGTCTTAAAACTTTTGAATGGATATTTGTGAAAGTGCTTAGATCCTTAAAATGGATATTTTAAGGAAATTACAAATATGGAATCTTTTGGAAAAAGATAGAAAAAAATAAATGTTTAAAGTAAGAAATCTTGTTGATGATTTGTGAATATACATATACCATTTGAGATAAGTATATGAATAGTTTTTGAAGTATTGATAGAGTACAAACGAATAGTATAAAATCATAAATGAAGTTGCATTAGATAAAAGATGTTTTACTAATAAAATATATTTTAATTAATAAAAGATTAATTAAACAAAAAAGGATTAGAAGTTGCTTATATGAATTGATCATTATTTACGTGACTTGATCTTGATTTGTATGTTTACTCGTTTATGGAAAATATTTAGTCATATACTTAGCACTGAAAGCTGACGAAGTAGGCTTGTCTATCTGTGGGATTAAGATAAATGTTCGTGTAGAGATATGAGCAATAGAGCTCTAACCGACTGACTTCACTTTTCATCAAGGAATAGTGTAAGGTGAAAATATCGAAAATGTGATAACTATACGAGAGTTGGTTTCTGTAACGACCCAGAAATTAATCGCTATTTAAATGAATATTTAATTATATTTTTAATTATTTATAAATGGATTTTTAATAACAAATAAAACTATTTTAAAAAATAACTAATGATAATAATATCGTTTGTTTACCAATATATATATTTTATAGAGAAATTGAAAATGTGAATGGAAATCATTTTTCGAATATCGATTTTTCATTTGTTAAAAGTATTCAAAAGGTTATAACACTATGTTAACATACATGCACATAATATAAACTAAGTTAACATGGTGTGCGCATGTTTATATAGGCATGTGCACGCTTCTCCTTTAACACATAAACATATAAATTAATATAAGATTTTATATCATATATATATATATATATATATATATATATATAATAAAATAACATCCGAGTCAATCTGGAAAATCAGGACGAGAAAAACACACCCAGTCGAATTTTAATGTTTCAAAACCCTTTGGAAAATAAAACTATCTCGTAATACCAAGCCACATATAAACACAAACATGTTTTACCTTACGAAAACCAAACCATTTCATATGAAATTCTCTAATAATATAATAGTGTCTATCATGCAAGTACTTATTAATCATAACCGAAATTGTTACATTAATTATATTATAGCATAATAGGCATACAGTTAAAACCATAAAGACACGAATTGAAGAATGAATTCAATACAATGACTACGCTACTGGGGTACCGCCTATCACGGTGCATCTCTTGATAAAATAACATAGAGGACCTCGCTAGGATTCCCTACCAACACTAGACGGGCCTACCACTTGACTAGTAATACTAAATATGATCACCCCTCCGTTAATGACCCGGAATCATACAAATGAGTGATAAGACCGAATTTAGATAAAGATGATCATATCCTAATTAGGAGCGACCCACTTAGCCCTTGCTGCATCTCCCATATCTTAGTCATTTCCATTGTTGAGGCTTGAGGCTACGTTTTACCTTTTATATAGCACATCCCACTTGGAATATTAACACTGCACTTTAGGCATCAATGCAATGCCAGCATTCGTCCATAGAAATTAATTCTGCGACTGAAAGAAACTAAAGGCACCACTTCTACGCATTTGTTTACGATAAACAAATCTTAATTTTAAATTTCTAAATATGATTTGATATATAAATGATATGAATATATATATTATTTTAAGATGATTTGAAATAAACCCGATGTTTAGTTCTTAAGTTTCTATAATTAGGGATTTCTATTATGGTAATGAAATGAAATCTTAACTATTTTAATAGTTGGAAACTTCTAAAATGAAATTAAGAAATCAGACGCTAAGAGGTTAATGAAATATATAAGAAATAGAAAATTTGTAACTTGTAAATCAAAAGATATGAAAATTTAGAAGATGTAATAATTGAACATTTTGTTAACTAAAATGAATAAGATAAACTTGTGTAGCATTCCATTACATTGTCAAAACATATATAACTTACCGAAATTTTTTAAAAATTGTAATGCTAAATACGAATATGTAACATAATATTATACAGGTAAAACTTAAGTAATGAAAGTATTCAAATGGAATTATTTCTATTAATAATGTGAGAAATGCGGATTACGGATCTTAGGGCTAGAATTAACACTAAGGGAGGGTGAATAGTGTTTAAAGGAATTAATAATTCTTTTTGAGTTTATATTAATTTAAACACAAATATATGCAATATTCAGACACAAATATGATTATAGAATCAAACACAGATGCAGATATAAAGTAAAAGCAATAAAGGAAAGAACACACCAAATTTTATACTGGTTCGGAGTTACCCTACATCCAGTCCCGCAAGACAAGTACGGATTTCCTTTCAAAATCAATTCTTACAATTACACCCTCGATTTCAAGGCCACGAGGTACACCATTCTAGATTCACAATCCTTTGGGTACAGATACTTGATTTTACTGGCAACAAGTTCATCCGATTGATTTTCCAGGCTACAATCACACCTTTTCTCGCTCGATTGATTTTCCAGTCTACAGTCACACCTTTTCTCACTCAATTGATTGCAAAGAAGTCTATAACTCTAAATAGCACTAGGATCTTGTTGAGATAGTGATAAAGAATCAAACCAGAGATGATCTAGTTAGATACAATGGTGATTTCGGCAGAGTAATGGTAAAAATGTATATAAAGAAATGTGGAAGAAGAAGAGGAGTGAAATCAGAGAATAAAAAAAAGTAAATTCGTTTAAAACAACCCCTATTTATAGTAAAACAACGACCATGTCCATTCATGAAAGGATATGACGAATAGACACTTCCTTTGAAATTCAAACTTTTGAAATAAACTGTCACCTTGTCGACAAGGGTTCCTTAGGGTTGTCGACAGGCCTAAGTTATTTTTGGTAATTTTTTTCTTTGAAAATAACTTCCATCTTGTATTAAAACTATTTTAAAATTTATGAATATACTTATCTATAGTTAAAATACATAAATAAGTATAGAGAATAATATTTTGGTATATATAAAATTTTACTATAATTTTATATTTAAATCTAAGTGTAAATATTAAAAGTTAAATATATTATAATTCAAAGATAGTTTAAAACAAAGGATAATTTGATTTTGAAAATAAAGATTATTTTGAGGCTAAAAGTATTTTAAAACCAAGATAGATGTTTTTTATTTTTAAAAGAAGATTGTGAAATCATTTTGAAAACAAGATATAATTATGTAAAACATTTGAATAAAAGTTAGTGGATATAAAATAATGTTTCACTAGATTTTTTGTAGGTTCCATCCTACTTAAGGTTCCATCCCTTTAACGGGCTCGAAGTGGATTCCATTCCACAAATAAAATGGATTTTAAGATGTCAGTGCTTTTCTAGGAGTTTTAACAAAATTCCTAACTAAATTACTTATATTGAAATCTTGAGCTCTTGATAATGTTGATACCCATGAGTCTTGAATCTTCATATCTTCGATCTTGAGTTTATCAATTCTTGAATCTCTATACTATACAGTCTTCATTCTTTGGTACCTGTATATATCCTGCATATACATATATATCTAAAAAATAATGTTAGTATTTATGGTTTATAATCTCATTCTAAGGTTGTTGTCATCAAAACCAACTTCTCAAGGACTAACAAATAAGAATTTTGACGTATAAAAAATGTTAGAACATAAGTTAATGTTTTGAAATGCTAATAATTATACTGAATAGTAAAAAGTGTATATTATCTAAGAAATGTTTATAAACTTAAGAAATGACTGAAATGATTTACAGTTGAATATTTATATTAAAATAGATATCAAGGATTATAAGTAAATAATAGATGTGAAATAAACTACAATAAAATATATGTAATACTTAAATAATAAATTCATCGATTATTTCAAATATTGAATGAAAAATAATTTATGTAAGTAAACAAATGTGAATTTAATTGCAAGGAAACTTTTATAATATTTTAAGAATTGATCTATTGATGTTCTAAATAATTGAATGGAAAATAACATATGTAGGTAAAGGAATGTAAATTAACGGAAAATGACATTGTATGAATGAAAATAAATAAGGGAAAAACAGATTGAATAAACTTAAACAATATATACGTTCTGGATTGTTTGGCTAATGGGAAGTTTGGACAAGGATACTTCAAATTATTTATGGATGTATAAATAATCTATTTATTAATTATCTAAGGCTGTTGAGCGTAGGATACCCTGGATAGTTTATTCATCACGCTTGAACAATGAGAAGTTCTAAACCGAAACAAACCTATTGTTTTGATTGCTATGGATATGTGATGGATTCGTTTATTGCATATGATGGTCGTACTATTTTGTTTGCAAATGACTGTTGTTATGTTGTGTTGCTTGTGCTATTAAATTGAAACAACTAAGACATTTCTCTTGTACATAATTCTCACTATTTTGGATTATACAAGTGAAATATAGGTTTATGGAAGCAATAGCTACTACTTTTGGTTTCGTAAATAAAGTTGCTTGCCCGACAAATAGGTACGTGTTCAGATTACGGTTTTATAGCGATATTTTATTTTTTTCCTGTGGTTTGAGATGTTTTAGTTTTGAAATATGATATATATATATATATATTGTAATTATTGATATTATTATTATATCCATACCTATCCGTACAAAGGAGACTCTGCCGAAATTTTTGTGAATTTAAGACTTAGAATTTTTTTGTGAAAGTGAAAACATTTTCAAACTTTTATTAGACTTGAGGATGAAGATTTAATTGTTTATAAATTGATATTTTATTTAAAATACTTAATTATGTAAGTTTAAAATGTTATAAATTGATTGTTTGAATAAAAATATATTAGTTTCTTTATTCCATCTTTTCCTTATCGAGGACGAAAAGTTTTGAGTGTGGGAGAGTGTAACGATCTGTATTTTTTTGATAATTAGAATTATTAAATTAAATAAGATTTTAGTTTTTAATATGGTGATGAGACAAATTCTCTTTTGAATAGTATTTCACTTTCAATGCTTCTACTCAGCCCAACTATAGTCATTCGATCGATGTCATGCCATAATTTAACTATAATCAAAGCGGAGCTTCCACATTGAAGATCCACAGTATTCTCAAGCCAAGCGAACTTTGTAATTTGTCACATCGATATTTTCTGTTTGACTTTAGTTATATTTACACTACAAAACAGGCTTCGTTTAGTGACCGGTAGTAGCGACGGCTAGCGACGGCTAAAAAAGGTGGCTGTCGCTAGCCATCGCTTTACGCGTATATACAGGCAGTCCAGAGAATAGAAAACATACTTCTTCTTTCCCCAAATCACTTCAGCAACTCCCCTCCACCACTGCCGACGCCCCAGCCGCCGCCCCCCGACGCGAGCTACTGATCTCCCCGTCGCAAAAGCCACAACGCTCCAAAACTCGAAGGTATGCTATTGCTTCTAGTTTCAGCTTAATCTAGGTTTAATCAAAACTGTAATTTTGAAAATTGGTTGATTATATATGATAGAAATTGATGACTACGCGATAATAGTTGTTCATAGCAGCGTATTGATTGATTTGGGGATATGTTAAGAACCCTAATTCGGCAAATTAGTTAATTATGGGTTTCTTATTATGTAGTAGTTAATGATAATATTGTATTTGTTGAGTTGGTGATATTAATTAGTGGTTTGATTGTTTAATTCGTAATTGAAAATTAGGATTTATTTATAATCCAAAAATTAGTGTAGATTACCGATTGTTGTGGATATATAATTAAGTTTACGCGAATATTTGTTATATTAATTAGAATAATATTTACTATAGTTTGCGCAAACATTAGTGTATAATTGTTGATTAATATGCTGCTAGATTGGTACAGTTAAACAGAAGTAATATTTTTTATTTAATTAGCGTGTGTGCATTCTAAGTATTAGTTGTTAGTATAAAATTAAATTATTATAGTTTATTACAAGTGCTAACATGTAATTTTCGTTTACAAAATCGATAAAAAAAATTAAATTGTTAGCTTAATTTTAAAATCGTTTTGAAATTTCAAATGTATTAAATAAAATATTTAAATGGTTAAATGAATTATATAATTTTGAAATGAGCATAACAACAACAAATAATATATTGAAATCAATTTTTGTAGAAAATTAAGAAATGAAAATAACAACATTAAATATTCTTCTAAAATCGATTTTGTAAAAAATGAAGAAATGAATATAATAACATTAAATAGTTTTTAAAATAGTTTTTGTACTTTTTGTAGCTGTAGTTTTTGTAGTTTATAAAATAACATTAAATCGATTTTATAAAATAGTTTTTATAGTTGTTAAAATAGTAACTCATAGTTCCCATTTGTGAGATAAGGCATATTTCCAAGTTACTGATAGTTCCTATGGATTTTGATTCATAATTAAACGAATTCTGTTTGGCCACATAACTAAAAAAAAAATTAAGACCATTATTTCACTACAGAACACTAACACTTCAATATTTATAATTTTTCTTTATTTATGTGAACCCCTTAGAGAATTTTTGGCCCCGTCTGACAAGTGTTATATATGATCATTATATGGATATTCGTTTGTCCATAGAACGGACATCTATATTCATCTGATACAACATTTTTTGGATTTGTCCTAGCATTTGGACAAGTTACAAACACAATAAAGTAATCATATTTTATAAATCATTTCAGTTTAAACGGTTTAGAAAATTTCGATGGCACTTTCTTTTTTCCCTGTGTACACGCATTTGTGTACGATACAGGGAAAAAAGGGAAGTGCTGCCAAATTTTTTTAGAATCGTTTAACCTGAAATGACTTATAAAATATGATTACGTTATTGTGTTTGTAATGGAAAGTAGGATAACCAGCCGTCAAAGTAAAAAAACAATAAATTTAAGAATTGAAAATTCTAATGCAGTATTTATTTGAATTTGTTAAAATAGTAAAAGGTAATATATGAATTTTTACAAGACTTTAATATGAAGTGTTTTATTCAATCTTCTATACATTTTACAAATCAGGAAATATGTTCGATTATTTTGTCGTTCGTAGTTGGATGTATGAACCTCGAAAAGGTATGAAAGGATCAATAAAAGAACGTTTCTGTAACGGTGTACACGTATTTATTAGATTTGCTCAATCTAATAATCGAAATAACGTAGACATTCATTGTCCGTGTAGTAAGTGCAAACATCTGAAGCATTGGAAACCAGATGTAGTAGAAGTACATTTGTACAAATTTGGTTTTGTGTCGCATAATTATTTATGGGATCGTCATGGAAAATTTGTTCAACCTACACCTAATCCTGTAGTGTTAGAGGATGATAATACTATGACCAATCCTATAGAAAGCATGGTGCAAGATGCTGCACGATCATTGTTTCCTACCTTTGACCAAGGTGATGATGGGAATGAAAATGTTGACGAAGAGCCGACCGCGGAAGCTAATTTTTTTTATGATTTATTGGATTCTTCTAAGAGGCCATTGTGGGATGGATGTACAAGCGGAACCGAATTATCTGTAACCGCCGAATACATTACTATGAAATCAAAATTTAATCTTACAAAAGCTGCGTTTATAGCAGTTGTACAAACTGCAAAACGACACATGCCACCTAATAATTTGATGTGTGATAGTCATTATAAAGTAAAAAAACTTATGTCTGCTTTTGGATTGTCGTACCAGAGGATAGATACATGTGTAAAAGGCTGCATGCTGTACTGGAAAGAAGATGCTCATCTTACTAAATGCAGAATATTTAATGAGGAAAGATACAAAAGAAGAAAAAAGAAAGGAAAAGAAGTTCCATATAAGAGGATACATTATTTACCCATTACTCCCAGACTTCAACGGTTATATGCATCTTCTGCTGTAGCATGTCATATGTGATGGCACAGTGTGAGAACACCAGAAGAAGGAACTTTGATACATCCATCTGATGGAGAAGCATGAAAACATTTCGATAAGACTTATCCTGAATTTGCGGCAGAGAGCAGTAATGTTAGGCTTCGCTTATATAAAGATGGATTTTCGTCATTTTCTCAGTTTGGTAGTAAATATTCATCATGGCCTATTATTATTACTCCTTACAATTTACCTCCATGGATGTGTATGTAAACTCCATATATGTTTCTAACGATTGTCGTTCCCGGTCCCGATGATCCGACTCAAGGAATTGATGTTTATCTACAACCACTAATCGACGAGTTGAAAACACTGTGGCATGAAGGAGTTGAAACGTACGACATTTCGAGAAAAAGGAATTTTCGTATGTGTGCTTCTTTAGTATGAACTATTAGTGATTTTCCAGCGTATAGCATGCTTTCAGGTTGGAGCACATTTGGACGTCTAGCTTGTCCTTATTGTATGGATGAAACATGAGAATTTTCATTAAAGTATGGAAAGAAAATTTCTTGATTTAACTGTCATCGGTGTTATCAGTCATAAATTTAGAACGGATAAAAAGAACTTTAAAGCTAACAGAGTAGAGAGTATGCTACCACCTAAGGTTTGGACAAGTGAAGAGGTATGTGAAATTATAAAAGACTACCCAAAGATACATGAAACTGGGGTACAGGTTGAGATTCCAGGTAAATCGGACTGTTTGCGCGAAAAGTGGGCAAACACCTCCAAGTCGTGAGATTTAATGGGTTTTATGTGATTCTTAATGATTTAGATGAGTTATGTAAATATGGAAAAAGCAGGGACTGAAATGTAAAAGACACACAGATTTATAATGGTTCGGCCAGAACGTGCCTACGTCCACTTTATATGTTATTATCTTCTTTCTTTCGGATTACAAGTACAATGCTTTGTGTACAAGTATATGAAAGTAGTTTGAAAGTTCCTTCCGTGCTTGAGCTCTCAAACTTGTCTGCCATTGTTGTACCCCTGCCCCTCTATTTATAGAGTGAGGTAGGGGGCAGGGGTCTTGGATGTATATAGCTGTTGGTGGGCCCGAGCTGAAGCAATCTGGACTGGCAATTCTGGTTCAGCGAGGCTTCATTCGGCACGGAGCTTGGACCGGTGGTGGTGTGGACCGGTGGTAGGTGTGTATTCGGTGGTTGTTTGGACCGGTTGGGGAGGAGAGAGGTTTGGGTTGTAAGTTGGTCCGGTTGTAGGTTGGTCCGGCTGTAAGTTGGTCCGGTTGTAGGTTGATTCGGTTGTGACCCCGGTTCGGCACGCATGGGAGAGGCCGAATGGAGCTTGGAGAAGGCTGGTTCGGTGGCCGAGTGGGAATGCCGAATGGTCTTCCACGAAGGCTGGTTCGGTGGCCGAATGGGAATGCCGAATGGTCTTCCACGCTTGTATTGAGCCTTGCGTTTGTCGAATGAAGTGGAGGTTGTGAGTCCGGGTGAAACTGTGACTTCTTGGTCTCGAGATCTTCTGGGTGAGAATTCGCCCAACACGGACATTCATAACTGGTGCAAGCAAAGTATGTTCTGGGAGTTACCGTACTGGAAAAATATCCTAATCCGACATAACATTGACGTCATGCACAACGAAAAAACGTGTTTGACAACGTGTTTAATACAATTTTGAATGTGAAGGGGAAAACCAAGGACGATGTGAATTCAAGACGTGATATATTACACTTTTGTAAGCGGCCCGAACTTCAATTATTTGACGATAATAAGAAACCCAAAGCATGCTATGAGCTAGACAATAAGCAAGTGAAACTCTTTCTAAAGTGGGTAGAAGGACTTAGATGTCCTGATGGGATTTCTTCTAACCTCCGTAGATGTGTTGACTTTAAAAACAGAAAATTGAGTGGGATGAAAAGTCATGATTGCCACATTATGATGGAGTATTTTTTTCCGTGATTTTCAAAGAATTGCTGCCTGCAAAAATATGGAGTGTTATAACAGAATTGAGTATGTTTTATAAACAGCTTTGTTCTACGATGTTAAAGGTAGATCGTATATGTAAACTTCAAGCAGAAATCCCTGTACTTCTATGCAAACTGGAGAAAATATTTCCACCTGGTTTTTTTAATGTAATGGAGCATTTACCTGTTAATCTTCCATCTGAAGCACTCCTTCGTGGTCCTGTGCAATATGGATGGATGTATCCATTTGAGAGGTAATTTAATTTCGGTTTTTGTACCACTATATGAATTTAAATAATTTTGTTTTAGGTACCTGAATCATTTGAAGAAAAAAATTAGACAAAAAGCACGAGTAGAAGGTTCGATTTGCAAATCGTACCTTGAAGAAGAAGCTTCATTTTTTCTCACATTACTTCAGTAACGATGTGAACTTATCGTTCGTAAGTTTTCCCCGTAATGAAGACACTATTCAGCAGGATTCTTCTCAAATAATGTTATCTATTTTTAGACAACATGGAAGACCTGCTGGAAAATGTGTGGAAATATGGTTAGATGATAGAGATTAGCATGTGGCACACACATATGTTCTTTTAAATTGTGCTGAAGTTGCACCATTTGTCAGGTAATTATGAATTCATATATAATTCAATTATATATGTATATTTAATTATAAAGGAATATAATACATATTTGCAGCATATACGAATCACAACATCCATCTGGCGATCTTAGTAAACAATTTGTTGGATGGTTTTCAAACTACGTTCATGATACAGAAAACTGTGTTGTTGACGAAGGATCACGACATCTTGCTATCGGACCAAAACGAAATGTCAAGACTTATCCAATATTCTTCGTCAATGGATTTCAATTCAACACCAAAGATTATGGGGCTGAAAAATTAACATATAACAGTGGTGTATTTGTCAAAGGAAGTGATGATCCAAGGAGCATATAAAAGATTTTTACGGCGTCTTAACACAAGTTTTAGAGTTCACATATTATATACAGCCTACGGAGAAAGTTTTATTCAAATGCAACTGGTTTAGCAATGTTTCTGGCTATGGAATTAACGTGCACAAAGATTATAAGCTAATTGAAATAAGGCATACGTCGCATTACTATAAGTATGATCCTTTTGTTTTAGCTAAGCAAGCTTTACAAGTTTATTTTGCTCCATATCCGTCCTTAAAAAAAGATAAAGCAGATTGGTGGGCCGTTTTTAAAACGAAGGCAAGATATACGTTTGATGGAAATAATATTCCAGATGAAGCAGCATATCAAGCAGATCTTGAGCCAAATACTGAAATAGTGATAACCGATGACATTGATGTAGTGTTTTTGACTGATGAATCGAATGTTTTAATAGATGCATTTGTAAGTACCGAAGAAAATGATATAGAGTACGAGACCGAGTCTGAATCAAAATATGACGTAGACTGATCATAGATGGCATCGCTTGTTGTATAAGTGTGAGCTATGTACTAACAATAATGACTATGTTCTGTAATATTTTAAGCTATGTAATAATAATGATGACTATATATGATCTGTATCATTCTGAATTATGCATTATTCTTTTCATGTACGCTTTTGTCGATGATTATGTGCAGAGTATGTTTATGTGATGATTATCACTTGATTAATAATTATGTGATGATTATGCGATGATTAACGATTATGTGATATTGATTAATGATTATTGATGTTTATGTGATGCTTATGTTATGTGATATTGATTGATGATTATTGATGATTATGTGATGCTTATGATATTGATTGATGATATTGACTAACGCTTATGTGATATTGTATATATGTTTGTCAGTTATGTCTGATAGACGACTTGATCGACATAGTACATCTCGATCACCTTCACCTAGAGCAAGTCCGAGTACCTCTGAGCCAGATCTCCATCGAGTTGCGGAGATAGTTTCGAAAAGTGCTGGGTATGTGTCAAACTTATTTGAATTATATTATATGAAATATATTGAATATATACATCGACATTTCTATAGAGGGTTCGAGGTGGAGCCGTCCGATTTCATTTTGCTAGTATCGAAGGAGGCATACAAGAGTAGGATGTCCAGGTGTTGGCCTCAATGGGATAAGATTCCAACACATATAAAAACGCACTATGGGCTGATCTTATGGTATATACAATTTTGTAATATATAATTATGCCTTATATGAAACCAAAAACAATATGCCATCATGCCTTATGATATCAGTTTTACGTATTCTATTCTGCTGATTGTTTTTTAATTATACAATCTCTTTTACATAACACGTATGATAATTCAATATGCAGGCAGCTGTACGTGTGGATCCATATGATATTGATGTTTTTGTAAATCATTGGAATAAAAAGATGTGGACAAATTACAGAGAGACTCTGTCATGGGCTAAGAATTCAGGGAAAATGCCAAGTTGGATGGGGGATGATGTTTGGGCTGGATTCCAACAATATTGGGAATCTGAAGCATTAAGAGTAAGTTATATTGTCACTATATTTTTACATTTAAATGTATTAAATTATTTTACTTAATAGTATGTATAAATTAATAGGAATTTTCGGAAAGAAACAAGGCTAATAGGAACAAAAATCCAGCTTTACATCGTGGTGGCTCGAAATCCTTCCAACAACATAGGAGGGAATTGGTAAATAAATTAACCAATATTAATGTTATGCATGTATATATTTACTAGTGTCTCTTTACCATATATTCTATTCTTGTATATAATCTATTCTTGTATATACTCATGCAAATTATCAATATAACCTATTCTTGTATATATTCGGTGGGCAAAGTATGGTAGGGAGCCCACAACGGCTGAGGTTTTCAGAGTCACACATGCAGTGGAGCATACAGATGAGGATGAGAATGTTTCATATGATTGGTCGGACGACAAGGCTGCTTCTGTAATAGTAAATATGTTTATTTCTGTAATGAAAATATTTCATATTCGTTTATTTCACAGTAAATAAGTAAATTGTATAGCAATTGTGTCAAATATCTGTTCGTAATTGTAGGAGAGATATAACGTAGAGTATGCACGAGCGATACAAGCGAGTGGACGGGAGTCGCTTACGGTTGATGAGTGTAATCGGATATGGGATGCAATCATTGAACCGGCAAGTCGAAACAGGCGTTACAGTTTCGGCAATATGATAGGTACTCAACGCTTACACAGTAGAAACCTGTATGCCATGAACTTCTTATTCACTTGAGTTTATTACCAATAACTTGAGTTTTCGTATTGTTATTGTATGCCATGAACTTCTTGTTCACTTAAATTATTTCACAGGCTCTTAATTTCCAAAGGTCATATAAGAGATCCATAGATGAGGAAAAGATTGCTTGGATGCAAACACAATTGGATGAGCTCAATGATTGGCGGAAGAGTTAGTTGGCGACGCAGATAGATGAGCGTATTGTTGCGTTCTATCAGGAGCATGGGTCAACGCCCGGGGAAGGAGGTGCAGGTGATGATGATGCTTAGCTGGTTTGATTTGGGCATAGGTATGCTTTATATATATTGTGTACATATTATGATGTGCATATATATGGATGTTGTGATTGATACTTAGTGTTTCGATGGGTTTGGTATTTTGGTTGTTGTAATTGATATTTGAACAATGTGGATTGGTATGGTGGATTTTCGTATTTCGTTATGTTGATTTTCTTATATGATTTTGTAAATATACGTTAGAATATGCAATATTTGATGATTTAGTTGTGTTGATATTGATTATATGGTACGATGCAATGGTATTATATGTGTTAAATGATGGAATTATATTATTTGGATTGATTAAGATTGAGGGTTGAAGGTGCTACAATTTGGCTGGAATTTTTTTTCAGGTTTGCAACGGCTAGCGACGGCCATTTGGTCAAAATAAGCGACGGCTAAATTGCAACGATTTGCAATGGTTTGCATCGACAAACTGGGAAACCAACAACCCAACAGTTGCTTCCACATGGACACTTAGCCGTTATGAGCCGTTGCAAAATGAACAACGGAGCCGGCGCTAAGGCCGTTGCTTTCTTTAGTTGCAATAAGGTATTTTGCAACGGCTATTAGCGACGGCTAGCGACGGCCGCCAACGGCTTTTTGTCGTCGCTAAACAGTGCGTATTTTGTAGTGTTACCAACAGAAAACCATCAAATGAGTCATTTCATAGTTATTCAACAACTATAAGTACTTAGCCTCTTGGTGTCTCCAACAAGCATGAGTAATATGCTTTCAACATTTGAAAAGCATTACGTATTCTAGTCTCAACGGATTTACCAATATCCAGTCTTGATACATCTTAATAAGGAATATTTAAACTACATGTTTATTTTCTTTGTGATAAACTACACATAGTTCCAACACTTTGTACTATTATCAATAAACATATCATTTATGAATTTCCGATTAATATAACACGTTACATCAAGTATATAATAGAAAGAAAACACTTTTTATTTTGGATAAGATTGGTTATCGAGTAAGATAATGTAACAAATTACAAAATAACCCTAGGGCATACCCCTTACTCTATCAAAATATCCTTTTAACTACATAACAACAATGCAATTAAAACTTCATATTCAGATCAATTGCACTGCAAGATACTTAGTTATTTCTAATCGGTTATAGGAGCATATATAAGTTTCCTTTTTAACAACATACTTCAAATCAGTGAAAAAAAATAAGATGATTTTTTAACCGCATACCTCAAATACAGTTAATAATATATTTCATGTTCATGCTAATTCTATGTAAATCTGATATGCCGTTATTACTTTAATTCAAAACAGTTATAACTGCATATCTTATGCAGTTTTAAGTACATTTTACAGGTGTATTTTGTTTAAATTTATATTCAATTGAAGCCATATTACCCAATTGCAATTATAAATGCACTACTCAAGTGAAATGCGATGCATAGCTCAAATACACTTTATGATGCCTATCCTAATCAATTACAAAAGCACATGTAAAATGCCTTTTTAAATACATAACAAAAATGCAGTCAAAACTATTTTTCATATTCAAATCAAATGCACTGTACGATCCCAAATTACTCCTAATCTTTCATAAGAGCACATACAAGATGCCTTTTTAACCACATAACTCAATACCAGTTAAAACTATATTTCAAATTTAATATGAGAAAATTATTCCTGATTAGTTAAAAACATCAATTACAAATGCATTCTAATATATAAACTAAAAAATTATAAACTGAATTTAGCCTACTCAAATACAACTAAAAACAATAAATAACGGTATAAAAATGCACACATACCCTCTTGTTCCTTCAAAACGTCTCTTTCCTTCTCAACTTTCACAACTCTGTCATTGATATTAAAATATCAGCAGTTTTTATTAAATCTATAGCTTTATCCATTTCTTCTTCCTTTGAAGAAATAATCTAGCTACAAAAGTCCAAAATAAATTAACATTAAAATAAATTTGAAATATAAAATATAAATTAGTATAAACATACTAAATCATTAAAATCGATATCAAAATAACCCTGCATATTACTTATGATCCAAAAAAATAATCCTCAAACTATTATGCATATGTAAGATGCGCTTATAATTGCACAACAAAACAAAGTTATAAATATGATGAATTTACGACTTAATCGAAGTTGCTTAATGGACCGACTAAAAGTCGCATAGATTGGTCATGCGAGGCATATTTTTAATAACGATAAATATTAGAATTACACGATGATAGATCATCGACAATACTAATTTAACCAATTATAAGCCGTCCTTAGATTGGATGAATGTTCTAAAATTGTTATTTTATTTTTTAAGAATTAAATTAGTATTTTAAAACATAATGGAAAATAGATCAATTAATTATTTGAGTGGGTAGTTAATATTATAACTAGCCGTCGTCCATAATCGACGGGGCCGTCGACGGCCATCGCCCCTCTCCACCACTATTCACATTGTGTCTTGTAGGGTGCGTCCAATCACGAGAAGAAAAAAAGTGGACATGATTCAGGGGTGCGTATATAGTTAAGTTGAAAACTGCAAATTGAAGCCAGAATAAGATTCAACAAATATCGTTGGAAACCACTTAAAATACTCGTTGACATTGACATAATTTCAGTTAAAGAACGCCTTACCATACCTCCGGAGATTGTGACTCATGGCAAGATTAAAAGCTGGGTATAGTACAGTGGTGATTAGTGAAGCTGAAAACTGCATACTAAAGTTTAATCATTATTGGGAGTGTATCAATATTAACATTAAGTCTAGTGTGTAGGAATGATCAGGTCACTGACCATGCATAGAGATATTATATTAGTCTTTCAGACAACTACTGATCACTGAATGATGGGGTTATATGGGGCTATTAGAAACAATTCCAGTTAAATATAAATGAATTGTAAAATAAAACGATGCCCAACATAAACAACAAATGTGTAGAGATTCACCATTTTCTGTGTAGCATCAAACTGAATACAGCCAGCCAAAAATATAGATCAAGCCGAGTTATACAAATTGCACTAAACTAAACAAAAACAAAAACAAAAAAACAAAAAAAACAAATTAATAAACAAACAAAACCGGAAATTTATCATTTACATATTTTAAAAAACTTAAGAACAGAGAGCATCCACCCGTTCTTTTTCCCTCCATTTTTCTTCATTAGTTCGTCCTTTAGCCTTGCGTTTTCGGTCCTCAGTTTCTCTATTTCTTCTTTCATAGTTGCCACTTCATTTTTATCATGGATCTTGCCACAGTTAGCATCACTAACCCCACTCTCTGGTGTAGATTCCTCAATGAAATCTACAACCTCAGATGAACTAGGGCTAACTGTTAATTTATCAACGTCTTGGTTTCTTTCCCAATCACATCGCTCAATTAATGAACGATGTGATCGATATAGATCCTCCATCAGTGAGATTAACTGTGGTCTTCTTTCGTAGTAAATCTCCACGCGTTTTGTGAAGGAATCACCTTCTACTTCAATTAACGTCATCATCTTCTTAGTTTTGTTCTCCAGCTCTGCACATGTAGCAATATTTTTAGTCTTATGATATATTCGACCACTTTTTATATAGAACACGTCATATGAGATTATTTTGTGCGTAGGTATCCAAGGCTTGAGAAATATAACAGAAATAACTCATGAGAGAATATATTTGAATTTCTTTGTACTGTAAGAAAACTGAATATATATATATATATATATATATATTTATGTATATATATATATATATATATATTTATGTATGTATGTGTGTGTGTATGTATGTTGTCAATATTCATATAATTTTGAATATATGCTTATTTTTGAATGAACCTGCAAGAGAATAGATGAGCAATGGAGAACCTGTAGACCGCTTATGGCTGTTAAACCACCAAGAATATGATTGATGCATCTCCTCTCCCATTGTATATTTTTCACCTGCAGCAGTTTAAAACTTACTTAATTAGTTTTCATCATTATACCAAATGAAACGTTTATTTCTTTTTCATCGTCGCTATGCATTAACAACCTAAAAACAAGTAATTAACTGGATTTCAAATTTGCGGTTACCTTCTTTTGCTAGCAACTGTGAAGAATACAAGCACTATTTTCCCTCTTGAACTCTATTAGTAGGCAGAAATGTCGTAGGAAGAAAGATGAGTCCACTACTCTGACAAAGCAAAGAAGATGTGTTAGCCAGGAACTAATTAAGATGCTATTGATTTAAATAGAGGGATCCTACGATGTTATATGGTAACTTCTGCGAATTAATGATCATTAAGAAACAATCTGATGGCAAGCTGTACCATGTTAATTTGGTCTTACCGTACCAATTGACAAGAGAAAGAATTGATTTGTTATCATAAATAATGGTTTTGAATTACCAGCTAATGGAAAGCAAAAATTGAATTTTTGCATTTAATTATCAAACTGAGGTTTAATATAACAATAGAAGATCTTCAAGAAATAACAACAAAAAATTTGGTTGTGAACGGCAGAATATTGCTTAGCTATTATATGGTAAATATTCTAATTATTCTGAAAGTAAATATTGTATATGCCAAAATTATTGCCTTAATTTGCAATTGTTGGTCTGGAAAATGAATGCGCTTTATAAGGTAGGTTAAGAAAAGAGGAAAAAAAACGTTAAAAATAAAAACAAAATTTCAAAAAGTCAGTTACTTTATAAGTTTGGTTATTATGTACAAATTATTAACATGATGGAATACCGTCTCCAAGTCGTTGCTTTTAGAAGAACGAATGTTTCATGGTTTGCCATTTGAGCCAGTACTTTTAGCACATATGATTCATTAATTGTTTTTAGTGTATGCCCTAAATTAGTGTCTCCAATGCCCTTTTTATGCAATTTAAAAACATCCAAAATTACACCCTACATTAAGATCGGTTACTTTATATGCCATGGCAATTGTAAACGTCCTGGGTGTTTGCTGGTAATACTTTTGTTAGGGTGGCATTTTTTTTAATGGCGGGACCCACTACTTATTTACTTTTATTATTGGTAATGCAATAATAAAAGTAAATGTTTTGTTTATTGAACCAATCAAGTAATACTACGTTTATTTTATTATTTGGTCATGCACATAGATTTCTTTTATTGTAGTCTAAGGAAAAAACCGTGCATAGTTGTGATTTTCCCTTTTGATAACAATTAATAGGGATCACAATTTGTTTATTTATAAAAAACGTATCTCATACCCCTCCTTTATAATTAAATGGAAAGCATATCTACGCAGGGAGGAAGAAATTGATGTTTAAACAGGTTTATTATTATTTTTCTCTGAAAAAACCTGGAACTAAAAAAAAGTATTATAAATCATCCTGTATATTAACATGCACAGGCAAAGTATACACATACACAGAGATCTGTACACATGCAAACCTAAGAACAATCTTGCTTTCATCATGAATTCAAATCACAGTTAAAAAATCAAAGTTTTAAGGGGTTTACTCATCTATGAACTAAAACAGAGAGGGCTGTGCTTTTTTCTTGAATTTGAAAAAACTAGGACAAGTTTCCAGGTTTTGTTCTTTTGTTGAATTTACTGTTGTATTGTGATGATCTTTGCTTTATCTCAATTGTTGAAGTTGAATCCTGCTTGCTCCAAATTTTCTTACAGACTTGAATTTTGAAGCTCTATTTTACTTGATTGCTGAAGAACTTGGTTTGCTTGATTTCTGGATATATATGATCTTTACTTAGTTTAATTTGTGATGAAGCTTGCTTAGCTTTTGATTTTTTTTGATTGCTTTTTCTTTTTTCCTAGTTTGAAATTTTTTTGTGGTCTGGATGATTTGTTTTCTTGTTTTTAGAAAGTTTACAGTTTATTTTCTAAAGCTTTGAAGGAATTAAAAGAAATGAGAAAAAGGGGGTTTGAAATGTTATAAAGTTTTATTTTTCTTCTTTTATAAATTTTCTCAAAAACAAAGACAACAAGAGTACACTTGTCTATTTTAATACTTCATTGTTAAAACTTGTTCATTTTAAATTAAGATTTCAACACTTGTTTAATTTTTGTTTTATAGATTAACACTTGTCTTTTAACATTTTATATTAATTCTTAATCACATTTCCTAATTTGTGTGTATAGAAATTTAAAGAAGTAATGTGTTCAAACTAATTTCACATTAAATAAATTACACATTTTAGTTTAAATGCAAATTATTTTTCTAAGACACTTATTTAAATTTTAAATTCAAATCCAAATCCAAATTCAAATTCAAATTTGAATTATAATCCATTTATACATACATATACTAATATAATTTAAATTCAAATAGTTTTAAAATATTTTTGAATTCTTAAATCCAAATGCAATTTTACAACCTTGATTATATATACATAAATATATATATATATATGTATGTATGTATGTATATATATATATATAATTTACTCTTATTTCACTTATTTTGAAAAAATCAAATCAATTCCATAATTTATTCCAAAATTCACATTAATTACAAATTTTTAAATTGATAAAATTTTGAGAATGTTACAGATTCCCCTCTTAAGAAAATTTCGTCCTTGAAATTTGAAAGAGAGAGAAAGACAAACAAAGAATATAAGAATACAGAAAAAGATAAAAGAAAAATGGCTTACTAGTTAAGCCAAGATATCTACTCTGCAATTGGGATAGGACTTCTGCACACTATCCTATGTTTCCCAAGTACAGTCTTTTGGATCACCGCTCCATTGCACTTTGACTAGTTTCACAACTTTATTTCTCAATTGCTATTCATCCCGATCTAAAATCTTTATCGGTTCTCTCTTTATTGCCAGACTTGGTGTGATCTCCAAATCCTACTGAGCAGCCTCTTCAATAATACAGTCCGGATCATGCATATATTTCCGAAGGTTAGAAATATGAAACACATTATGCACGCCAGATAACCAGCTGGGTAGTTGCACTCGGTAAGCTAAAAGACCGATCCTTTCCAATATAGGAAAAGGACCAATATAACGTGGTGTCAGCTTTCCAGTTTTCCCAAATCTCAACACACCCGCATTGGAGAAACTTTGAGGAATACAGAATCTCCAACTTGGAATTCCAAATCCCTTCTTTTGCGGTCATAATAACTCTTCTGATGACTTTGTGCAGCTATCAACTTCTTCCAAATGAATTCAACTTTTTCAGTGGCTTCCTTAATCATATCTGGTCCAAGGACAAGTCTATTACCTGACTCGATCCAGCATGCATGTGATCGACATGGACGACCATATAAAGCCTCGAAAGGAGCCATCTCGATGCTGGCCTGATAGCTGTTGATATATGAGAATTCAACCAGATGTAGATGGTCCTCCCATGAACCACCAAAGTCGAGAATACAAGCACGCAAAAGGTCTTCTAATATTCGATTAATCCTTTCAGTTTGCCCATCAGACTACGGGCGATAAGCAGTGCTGAAGTTCAGTTTGGTTTCCAATGCGGCTTGAAATGCTTCCCAAAATCTACTAGCGAAGATCGGATCACGATCACTCACTATACTGCTGGGTTACCATGGAGACGGACAATTTCCTCTATATAAAACTTTGCCAAACTTGCTGCGTTCTGGTAGATTTTACTGGGATGAAGTGGGCAGTCTTAGTCAAATGGTCCACAATAACCCAAATTACATCATTTCCCTTCTGAGTTTTTGGCAAACCGTCTATGAAATCCATAGACACTTGATCCCACTTCCACTTTGGCACCTCCAATGGTTGGAGTAAACCCGCCGTTTTCTTTTGATCGCTTTTAATTTGCTGACAAGACAAGTAGCACAATGACTCACATATATAGATATATCCCTCTTCATTGTCTTCCACAGAAAGTTCTTTTGATATCTCTGTACATCTTATTAACTCCTGGATTGATGCTAAGTTTGGACTTGTGACACTCGTCCAAAACTTCATGCTTTAAATCTGAAACATCTGGGACACAAAATCTTCCTTTCAATTTTATAACTTGACTTCAAAACTGGTATTTTCACCACGACGTATTCTCTCATAAATTTGGCGAAGAAACTCATCTTCCTTCTATTTTCTGGCGATCTTTTCAAGAAGAGTAGGAGTGACAACAAGATAAGAAAGAATAGCGTGTTTCCTACTCAAAGCATCGACAACTACATTGGCTTTTCCAGGCGTATACAAAATATCTAGGTCATATGATGCTAGAAATTCCAACCAGCATTGTTGCCTCAGATTTAAATCTTTCTAGGTGAAGAGATATTTCAGAGGTTTGTGATCAGTTAATAATTCGAATTTTTCACCTAAAACAAGGAGAGTTTATTAAGTATATTTATCAAGTTAAGTTGTGTGAGAAATGCGGATTACGGATCTTAAGGCTAGGATTAACACTAAAGGGGGGTGAATAGTGTTAATAAAGAATTACTAAATATTTTTGAATTTTTGTTAATTTAGACACCGATGTATGCAATATACAGACACAGATATGATCACAGAAACAAGCACAGATGTAGAAATAAAATAAATGCAGTAAAGGAAAGAACGCACCGGATTTTATAATGGTTCGGAGTTACCCTACATCCAGTCCCGCAACACAAGTATGGATTTTCTTTCAAAAGCAATTGTACAATTACACCCTCGGTTTCAAGGCTACGAGGTACACCCTTCAGAATTTCTATCCATTGGGTAGAGATACTTGATTTCCCGGCCACAAGTTTACCAAATTGATTTACCAAGGCTAAAATCACACCTTTTCTCACTTGATTGATTTCCAAGGCTACAATCACACCTTTTCTCGCTTAATAGATTACAAAGAAGTCTATAACTCTGAATAGCACTGAGAACCTTGTAGAGATAGTGATAGAGAATCAAACTAGAAGTAATCGAGTTTGATTCAATGTTGATTTCGGTAGAGTAATGGTAAGAATATGTATTAGGAAATGTGGAAGAAGAAGAGGAGTGAAAAACCAGAAAATCTGATATAAAATTCGTTGAAACTAACCCCTATTTATAGAAGAACAACAACAATGTCCATTCATGAAGAGTTATGGCGAATAGACACTTCTTTTGAAATTTAAATTTTGAATTCAACTGACACCATGTCGACATGGTTATCCTAGGCATGTCGACATCCCAAAGCAATTTTTGGTGATTTGATTTTCTTTGAAAATAACCTTTATCTTATATTAAAACTATTTTAAACTTTATAAATATACTTGACTATAGTTAAAATTCATAAGTAAATATAGAGAATAATATATATAAATTTTAACTATAATTTTATATTTAAATCTAAGTATAAAAGTTAAATATATAATTTAAAAAGATAGTATAAAACCAGAAGTAATTTGACTTTGAAATTAAAGATGATTTTGAGGCTAAAATTATTTAAAATCAGGATAGAGAGTTTTGATGTTTTTAAAAGGAAAGTTTTGAAATCATTTTGAAAACAAGATAATTTTATAAAATCATTTGAATTAAAATTAGTGGATACAAAACAATGTTCCACTAGATTTTCGTAGGTTCCATCATACTTAGGGTTCCATCCCTTTAACAGGCTCGAAGTGGATTCCATTCCACGAATAAATTGGATTTTAAGATGCCAGTGTTTTTCTACGAGCTTTAACAAAAATTGCTACTAAAAATACTTATGCTTGAAATCTTGAACTCTTGATAATCTTGATACTCATGAGTCTTCTATCTCGATATCTTGAATCTCTATACTGTACATTCTTCATTCTTGGTACCTGTATGGTTAAATCATGCATATACATAAATATCTAAACTTATAATATCAATATTTATATTTTATAATCTATTCTAAGGTTGTTGTCATCAAAACCATTATCTCACGGACTAACAAGTTGAACTTTAAAATTTTCTTTTTAGAAAAGCTGAAGGAGATTCTTACTCAGAAGATAATGTCGTCATATTTTTAAGGCGAAAATAGCAGCCAAGTGCTCCAAATCATGTGTTGGGTAGTTTCTCTCACGCGGGCGTAATTGTCTACTCGCGTAGGCAGTTACCTTCCCATTCTGCATTAGTACCGCACCCAAACCATCACCACAAGCGTCAGTATAGACAGATAAGCCATGGTTCCCGTTGATAATAGTGAGAACAAGAGCAGTAGTCAATCTCCTTTTTAACTCCTGGAAAGCTTCATCACATTTCGGAGCCCAATTAAATTTTGCATTCTTCATTGTTAGCTTAGTCAACGGAATAGCTACCTTAGAGAAGTCCTGAAAAAACTTTCTATAATATCACGCTAAACCAGAAAACTTCGAACTTCTTTCGGAGTTGTGGGTCGCTTCCAGTCTAGAATAGAAGAAATCTTGCCTGGATCAATAGAGATTCCCTCTTCATTAACAATGCGCCCGAGAAAATTGACTTCCTTAACCCAAAAATGGCATTTGAAAATTTTGACGAACAAAATGTTCTTTTTAATATTTCCAAAACAATTCTGAGATGCTCAGCATGCTCCTCTTTGGTTTTGGAGTAAATCAAGATAACACAGGGACAAATTTATTCAGCACTTCCCGGAATACATAGGCCATTAAATCTACGAAATAGGCGGGAGCATTTGTTAGTCCGAAAGCCATGACTAACCATTCATAGAAAATGTCTGGACCCCTGAAAGTAGTCAAGTGAACACAATCTTTGACAATTCACAACTGATGGAATCCCTGGGCTAGATCCATCTTTGAAAAGAATCGAGCGCCATGAAGTTGATCGACTAGATCATCGATCCTAGGTAAAGGAAACTTGTTTTTGAGAGCTTGTTTATTGAGATCGCGATAGGCCACACAATCTCTAGGATCCGTCCGATTTGGCTACAAAGACCACAGCTGAACCTCATTCGGAAACACTAGGACGTATCAATCCTTTTTCTATCAAATCACCGGTTTTCTTGACTAGTTCAATTCTTTCCCTGGGTGCTATCCTGTGGCTTGCATGAACGACGGGACGGGCATTGGGTACTAAATCAATTCTGAATTCAGTTTCTCTGTGTGGGGGTAAAGGTTTGACGTCTTCTAACATATCTGGAAATTCCTAGACAATAGGGATGGACTCTAGACTAGGTTTGGGATATCCCAAGGTATACATCAGTTTATCTCTTTTAGGACTCGAGTCTTCACAAGATATTTCAATGAAATTTCCAAATTTGGTTCTGATCAAAATTGTTCGATTATTAAAATCCAATTTGGCTTCGTACTACGTTAGCCAATCCATTTCGAGTAGAATTTTAAATTCATCAAAGTCGAGGATGAAAAGCTTGATAGGAAATTCGTAACAAGAATACGAGATAGGAACATCTCTGCATCGTAGACAAAGATTTGCCGGACCACCAACTGGATTTTTTACGCAAATAGGCTCGTCAACAAATTCATGTTTAAGTTTCAATTCATTGACGGTTTGTTGGTAGATGAAGCTATGGGTAGCGTCCGTGTCGAATAATACTCTAACAACTCTATCATAAATGATAAGGTTACCTTCTAAAACTCCTTTTTCTTTATCTGCCTTTAGAGTTAAGGGGTCATCTTTTATTGCGTACATTTTCGCTTCTCATGCTTGCTTCTTTTTCGAGAAATGTTTAGCTTCGTGACCTGGCTTGTGATAATTAAAGCATCCCTTAGTTTTCAACTTGTCTTCACAGGCTGATATTCCTTTACTCATTTCTTAGGCTTCTTACAATCGTTTGAATAATGGCCTTTCTCCTGATTACTTCTCTTCTCCTTGTCTTGATCTGGTTTCTTTCCTTTATACTTCCTTTTCTTCTAATTTGGATTACTTAAACTTCCCTCTACTTTCAGAACTTCCTGCATATCCAGGGTGGCATATCGATAACCCATATCGATCAAGTCTAAAAAGGTTTCCTTTACGTGAGCAGTCATCCTTTCATGGTACTTCTTATTCATTCCTCGAATGAATCTTTCATTCTTCTTCAAAGGTGTATTCATCAGCCCTGGACCAAAACGAGATAATTCATTGAATTTATTCAAATACTCCTCAAATGACAAATTTCCCTGCTTCAAATCAATGAACTCCTGGTACATTCGAAAGATACTAGTAGATGACACATATCGCTGTCCAAACACCTCTTTGAATCAACTCCAAGTGAATTCATCTTCCGGCTCATACATAGTAAATGTCTCCCACCAAGATCAAGCTTCCTCTTGGAGTTGCCAAGATGCTATTAATCACATTTGATCGTCTTCCAACTTCAACCCTCTAAAAATTCTCTCACATGATCGGATCCAGGCTTGGGCTTCGACAACAAATTCCTTGCCAGTGAACGGCTTACTACCAAGTCTGGTAAAACTTCTATATAAATCAGCCAGATTCGGCTGAGATTGAGTATGTATAGCTGTTATTGCAGGGACTTGACCAGTTGAAGTGGCATTTCCCGTCCCCTACCTCATCCTCTTCATCCCGCTCATTCTCACTATCTGTAATTAGTAAGAAAACTTGATTTAGGTATACAGACGAGATATCTTAGGGAATATCAACAACAAAGAAATAGACTAAGAAATTTTAGGGTTTCGGTCTTTCGATTTATACTCATTCTAGGGTATACTTTACCTTATCTCTAATGAGCCATCTAATGTGTTATACTCCGTAGCTAAAGTTCTTACTCAACCTTTAGCTCTGATACCACTTGGCACGACCCGAAATCTAGCGTTCAAAAATCGACATCAAATACCTCACTTGTATTCAACTTCCGGAGATCCAAACGTCGAATTTCAGTTCGGATGGAGCTTATAACAACATTAGATGAATATAAATGGCAGAAACAAAATGAATTATCATTTATCAACATTACAGATACAACACCAACACAATATTTGGTTACAATCAACAGAGTTTATATACATGATACAACAACAAAGCGATAACAGATTTATCTCAACTTCAAGAGAGTTTCCAACATACTTCGACTTTGAGAAGATCCTGCAAGAAATCCAAACACTTCAAAAGATTTCCAAGGCCAAAAGCTTCCCAAAATCTAACAGCTTCCAAAAGATTCCTTATCCAAGCTAGCTCCAAAACACGGATAACATGCTTCTAGGCTGCCTGTGTGGAAATTATGGACATCCAGAGTTTAGGAAGGGAACAATAAACTTCGGGTCAGTCATGGGACTGGTATGAGTAAACAAAAACATTTTATAAAAGAAATCCGATATGCTTTTGGAAAATGAAACTATCATAAGGCCTCCTTCCACACACACAATGCAATCGCACAATTGGAGGAGATTTCTCCTTATGCTAGTCAAATATGCTTATTACGATAAAACTCTTTTAGATATTATTATTAGTGCATAGTGTGTAAACATTTTCGAAAGTATAATATTAATCTTAGCCAGCATAGGTACCATTATATTATACCTGCTATACTTACCACCTGAGGTGGCAGACTATATAACTAAAACCGTACAGGGCTCATATTGTTTCTTTGGATTTTCAACAAATGGTCAGGTTAAGGAACTTCCTCAAAATGGGATGCCTTTGGAGGGACGCCCACAAGAACCAAACTGGTTCTCTACCAACACAAGGCCGGCTTACCTCTGTAACTAGGTAACACCTACAAGTAAGCCATCCCCGGTCGTTACCGACCTTTATCCCCTGATTCACCAATAAATAGCAACAACCACACAGATAAATATCCGGGCTCCATACCATGATGCCACCTCTTATCTAGAAGAAAATGGACATACCCTAGGGGTGCGACCCCTAAAAACCTTGCCGTGACATCGACCATTACCGGTTTGTGAGGTTCGACAAAGTCTCATCCGCAAAGCTATGCTTTTCACAAAAGCCATGCTTCGATCAACAAATGATTAGCAGCACTCAGCATGCCACACTACCAAATTAGGAGTATATCACTAATAAACTTTAACTACATAACATCTGAGCTCGTACGTCTCAAAGAAGGGTGTTAAGCTAAAAGAATAAATTCTCCGCCACCAACAGAAATGTGTTTGAAAGAAATCAGCTTTATATCTGAAAGTGTAATGTCAGACATACAACCATACAAATCTGTTCCGGGTTCGAATAGAACCGAAGGCACTTCCGAAGAAGTCCTTGCAATCCGGGCATCCACAATCCCGATCGGACTTCCCATCACATATGGAGATCTCTATACCGGAGCAACTCAGTGCAGAGTCATTCGATAGGTTATCCTATCACTCTCGAAGACGCTCGGTCTTCACCATCATCTTCAAGTGCTTTCCATTTCGTCGTATCACTATTCCGAATGGGTTATATGACACAAAGGTCCTCCCTCGGCTAAACCGAATAGGGAGCGCTCAATTTAAAAATATGTGGATATATCATTCACAAAGATTCACATGTTCGATGTGGGTTTCGGATTACCAGCTGGAATCCGACTCCCTGTCTCATCAAAATTCAATTGCCATTTTACGGGCCAATGGGTTTTCACATTCACGCAGAAACAAATAACAAATCACAGTTCAGCACAGAACAATTCACATCACAAAGTACCACAATGACAAAAAGGGGTATCAATCAGCTCAAGGCATTTTAATAATAATTAATCATCTAACAATGAGTTGAATAATTAATTTATTATTAGTTAATTAAACCCTTAATTATTAATTAATTAAATTCTTAATAAGTAATTAATTAAATCTTTAATTTCCTTTATTAATTAATTATTCCTTAATTAGTTATTTCTTAATTATTTACCTTAATTAATTAATCTTTAATTATAAATTAATTAACTTAAATTAATAATTAATTTCCCTTTAATTAATTATTCTTAAATTGTTATGTAATTATAAAACAATATTCTTAACTAATCATTCAATTATTATTAAAAATCTTTACTCAATAAACTTTATAATTAATTATCATTAACATAAGAGGTTAAGGTTAATTAAGAGTTAGAAATCAACATTTCATCTTAATTTACTTTTAATTATTTATTTAAAATAATTAATAAATAATGTCACCATTAAATAAAATAAACTTAATTACTTATAAAGATATCTTTCTTAACTCTTATTAATCCAACACTTAAATTAAAACCAATATTTAAAACATGGTTAAAAATTGTTTAACAATTTTAACTTTTAAATTTAAAGTAAAAACTGCTCTACAAGGCAAACCCGAGACCTATTTCGGGTACACCCCGAGTCAAAACGTCATTTACTTCAAGTCTTTTCGAAAATTAACCCGAGAGCTTTAATTTTTAAAATTTTGTTTTCAAAAGTGACCGATATGCACTTGAAATTGCCTGGACTCAAACTTGAGCTAGTATATGAACTACTCGAAGTTGTCTTCGAGTCGAAAAGCTTCTCCTCCATTCCAGGCTACTGACACTTCCCTCTGGCATGTGCACGTTGCACACCACTCCGATCAACCCTGGAAAATGCTATGACCGTCATCAAGTCAATGATGACCACCACAAATCATCAGTCCACCCAGAAAACATGAACTACGACGAAATTGAAAATTAGCGATCTGACCCAATCTGGAATAGAAGTCCGATTGACCTATCTTCCTTGTACTTCCACCTCCGACTTTCATAGTTCACGCGACGTCGGCCAGAACATCGATGAACCCCCACACTTCGAGTCCCATGGGTGCGAAAGGCTCTGGTCCATCAGCGACAACGCGGCAATCCCAATTCCGACCATGATCAAAAATGAACTTTTAACCCTAAATCGATCTCAATCACCACCCACATTGATCGTAAAATTTTCTAAGCATTTTTCTCAAGCTTCTCAATCCCCCACAATCTTTAGCTATGATCGTGTCATACCAAAATTCACCGATGACCAGAAATTGGTGAAACTCACGATTCCGGTCATCGATGCTTTCCTCATTAAATACCAAACTAAAAATCTTGAATTTAATTTTAAAAATCATATTTTTCAAAGTCAATTCTGGTGATATAAATAAATCAAGGAATTTTAATACTTGAATCAAAACATAGATTTGGAGTTTAACTGTTCTTTCTTATTTTTTGATAATCCACTTGATAATTTTTAAACTCTAGTCTTGTTTATTCAAACAAGTCCATTTGAATCATAAAGCCTGAAACTAAGTAGGGAGGAAGAAATTGATGTTTAAATAGGTTTATTATTATTTTTCTCTGAAAAAAACTTGGAACTAGAAAAAAAAACAGGGATAAATGATCCTGTATATTAACATGCACAGGCAAAGTATACACATACACAGAGATCTGTACACATGCAAACCCAAAAACAATCTTGCTTTCATCATGAATTCAAATCACAGTTCAAAAATCAAAGTTTTAAGCGGTTTATTCACCTGTGAACTAAAACAAAGAGGGCTATGCTTTTTTCTTTAATTTGAAAAAACTGAGACAAGTTTCCAGGTTTTGTTCTTTTGTTGAATTTACTGTTGTATTGTGATGATCTTTGCTTTATCTCAATTGTTGAAGTTTAATCCTGCTTGCTCCAAATTTTCTTACAGACTTGAATTTTGAAGCTCTGTTTTACTTGATTGCAGAAGAACTTGATTTGCTTGATTTATGGATATAGATGATCTTTACTTAGTTGAATTTGTGATGAAGCTTGCTTAGCTTTTGAATTTTGTTTTGATTGCTTTTTCTTTTTTCTTGGTTTGAAATATTTTTGTGGTCTGGATGATTTGTTTTCTGGTTTTAGAAAGTTTACAGTTTTTTTCTAAAGCTTTGAAGGAATTAAAAGAAATGAGAAAGAGGGGGCTTGAAATGTTATAAATTTTTATTTTTCCTTTTTTTATAAATTTTCTCAAAAACAAAGACAACAATAGGACACTTGTCTATTTTAATACTTTATTGTTAACACTTGTTCATTTTAAGTTAAGATTTCAACACTTGTTTAATTCTTGTTTTATAGATTAACACTTGTCTTTTAACATTTTTATTAATTCTTAATCACATTTCCTAATTTATTTGTGTATAGAAATTTAAAGAAGAAATGCGTGAAAACTAATTTCACATTGAATAAATTACATACATATTATTTCAAATGCAAATTATTTTTCTAAGACGTTTATTTAAATTTTAAATTCAAATCCAAATTCAAATTCAAATTTGAAATATAATCCATTTATATATACATATATTCATATAATTTAAATTCAAATAGTTTTAAAATATTTTTGAATTTTTAAATCCAAATGCAATTTTACAACCTTCATTATATATATATATATATATATATATAAATTTACACTTATTTCATTTATTTTGAAAAATTCAAATCACTTCCACAATTTATTCCAAAATTCGCATTAATTACAAAATTTTAAATTGATAAATTTTTAGGAGTGTTACAGTTTTATTTAAACCAACTTTTCCTTTTAAAATATCTTTTAGTAACTTAGAAAAATAAATAGGTTAATTTAAACCAACTAGCAAACTAGAAATGTTTAAAATTCATTCTTTTTTTCTTTGAAAATGTTCTATGTAGATTTTAAAACCTTTTTTTTCAAACTTTACTTATATAAAACATTTTCTGTTTTTAAACCTTATATATATCTATGTAGTTAATGCCCGCTATTACCTTACAACCCCGCTATATCTCATAGCGGATTTCTACCGCTACGATTTTTCCATATAGCCCCAGAATATAGCCTTTCCGCTTTAATCCCCGCAATATCCGCTATATCCCGTTATTTCCTCTATATTCCGCTATTCCCGCTATATTTTTTTTAATAAAAAGAATTGAAAAATTGCATTTATACCTTATAGAATTATGAAACTAATTTATTTGATTTAATTTTTAATATATTTTCAGAAATGAAAATACTCTAATATTCTACCAAATTCAATTATGTTATATAACAGTTTTTCGTTTATTTAAAGTATATTAGCACATGTTTTTATTTAAAATTATTTATTTATTATTTATAATTCAATTGAATGATAATTTTTCATTTAATTACAATTTATATATTTGTAAAAACATTAAGTACGAGTTTTATATGCTATTTTAGAGTTATCTGCTATATTCCGCTATATCCTCGCTGTATCCCCGCTATGACTTTTTGCACCTCCACCGCTTTGAATCTACCGAGCGCATTAACTACACAGATATATATATATATATATATATATATATATATATTTAACATTCTAATCCAACCCCTAAAGTTCCTGTTTATATTTTAAATTAACTATGTAGGTATATTTACATATATATTGAATATTATTTACATTATTTTTTCCATTCACTGAATACATACATATATACACAAAAATTGAACTGCATGTATGTATATATATATATATCTTTCTGTAAACCTATTACTGAGTAAAAAAAATTAAACACAAATTCGAAAAAAACATACCCCAGATCGAGAAACCTACTGGCGAGACCCAGGCTTCCTCACTTGCCTGCACACCTACTCGTGGATCAAAAGCGTTCATTCTAGAGCCATGCACCATGTTGTCTTTGCCTCCAGACCATTGCTTCGCCGTGTTGTCGCCTCGGCTACTCGCGACATCCATCGTCACTTGCCTCGATTGGAATCGAGTACTCAACCATTTCCATTTGCCAACAACTTGGATCGTGGCCCACCACATGTTGCGATGCTAATTGAATCCACGGTCAAAGCCGCCACTTTTACGCAAGCCGCTACTTGCTCGAACTCGAGACCCCATCGATCGAACAGACATCGCCTTAAAAATTGAATTCAATCTCGAATTGATCTGCCTGAGTTAATTTCTTGCGGCCATGCTTTCTTTTTTCTTTTTTTATTAGTTCGAATTCGTTTCGACTAGAGATGGAGGAGGAAATTTTCGTGGATTTGAAAGTGAGGGAGGAAGGGGATACAGGGTTTTATAAGAGCTTCTTTTTTTTGTTATTTGCTTTGAATGGAAGGAATTTTGAAGAAGAACGAAGCGTTTTTATGTGAAACAAAGACGCGTGTTGCAATTTTTTTGCCAAGTGTAAGAAATAGTGAAACATGTAATCAATTGTAAAAGAATATCTGCATTTTTTTTAATTCAAATTCAAATTGCCTTAATAAATGAAACATACAATCTTGAACCCCAATCAAGGCATACTGCTAGGCATTTATAATGTTATACGCTATTTCGAACGAAATGGAGAAGGTTTCAAGACCAAATTCGATCGTATGGAGAAGATATCTTTTTGGGACCAGTTATTTATTTTAAAATTTGATATAGATTTCAGCGCATCTTCCAATCATACAGCCGCACAACAACTCCAAATGCTATGAAAATTGAAATTCGATAATAATACTGTATTGCAGATCCTATGGAACTTGTTTCGTTGAATTCTGAGAATGTGTCTCGGAATGCTATTTTTAAATATCGATTTAAACGATATAAATTCAAAACTGAACAAAACATTTTCAAATTCGATTCTGAAGCTTCCATTATCTTCAGTATTATCAATATAAATTTTCTAAGCCTTTGAAATATTTTTAATCAGCTTAAAACCGAAGATTCAAATTTTTATCCAACTTCAATAAATAAATTCAATAACTTTAATTGCCCAATAAATCCAGATATTGGAAATTCAAGTTAAACTAACATTCAAATATTTAAAATCAATTTAATATTCTAATTTCAAATTTCTAAAATTCTGGGTCGTCAAAGAAGTGCTTAAGCAATAATCCACTATTTATTCTCTAACTTTTTCAAGCTAAACCAAATCTTCTATAATCTCTTCTAAACTTTGGCTCTAGGCCTAAAACATCATGAGAGGCATAATTAGCAAGTAAGAAGTTTTAGAGATGATAGGAAGAGGAGGATCTAGGAGGTTCCGTGAGCATGGAGAAGGAGGGGAGGTGGTTGATTTGGTTTGAAAGTGTTAAAGGTTGGATCTTTAGGCATTTGTGATGGTAGAAGGTGGTTCTTTGTTCTTATGGCTTTGTGCTTGGGTTTGGTATGGATATAAGTGAGTTATCTCACTATCTTATAAGTATATGTTGTGTGAAAAGTATAATAGTTAAAATGGCATTAGCTAATGTTCAAACTTTGGATCCTTCTTTCTTTTGAAAGCAAATGATAACTTTATATTGCATAACATTCACTTCTATTACCTCTTAAACATGTGATGTGACTTTGACTTGATGTTTAAATAGTTGTTTAACTTGTATGTTGAATTGAAATAAGCTTGAAAGTATTCGAAGCAAGAATAGTCATTATAAGCACACTTTCAAATCCCTTGTTTTCGGGGGTTTTTATAAATAAATTTAAAGATATTCTTACAGATTTATTTTCATGGTTTTTAAACAATCTTATGGTAGTACTTACTACAAAAATTTCAAGTCTTAAACCATTTGTTAAAGTGGTTAAAACTAGTTATAACAATTGTATGTTTCAACGTGATCTTTAATAAGGACTTTTAACACCATTTATAAATACTGTAGTAAGTCGATTATGGTTTTAAGTGTTCAAAATATATTTGAATTTGGTATTTCTCTTTGATCATTTTAGACATGCTTTCAAACATTTTTTGAAGAATATTAAAGTTGGTTTGAAGTTTCAATATGTATGTCCCGGAAATTTGGGCAATATTTATTTAATAATTTCATTTATAATTATTTTAAAATGTGAAATATTAATTTAATAATCTAATTCAAACATAATTTTCTTTTGAAAATTTATAATTATTTAGTTTGATAAATGATCAAAATTTATAATAATAATAATTGAATTTGAGAATCTTATTGTTTTAAAATGTTAAAAATATTTAAATGGTAAAATTTTCTTTCTAAGCTGATTTAAAAATATTTTATTTATAATGTATATATGTGTATACATTGTAAATAGGAGTTTTGATTTTAATTTTAAATTTAAATTTAATAAAGGATATTTTCAAAATTTTAATATATATAGGTGTATAATTTATGAATTGATTAAATTAAATTGAAATTAGTATTGAAACTTTTCATAAGTCAATTTATAAATCTATCTTATATTTTCAAAAGAAATTATAGTAAATATTTTGTTATAAATATATAATAATTAAAAATTGTATTTTATAAGAAAAGTTTATTTTGTTTTATCTTAAATTTTTTTGAAATAGACTTAGTTTATATATATTAGAGTATAATATTTTGGTTTGAAAACTTTGGAATAAAATATAATTCAACATTCCTTTTTCTTTTAAAATTTTCTCTTTTAAAAATTAGCTTTAAAAATATTATTTTTTTAAAATATTCAAGCAAACATTAAAATATGTAAAGGTAATTCATTTGTAATCATTTAAAGACTAAATATAAATGAAACATATAAAACATCTTAAATTAAAATTAGAAATGTTTTAGAAGAATTTAAAAACATTTATAAACGAAGAAATTTATCTTTATATTAAAATTATACATGTGTTAAGCATTCATATTTTAAAGTGGACACATGTAATTAATCTTCATACTTAAGTAACAAGTGGCAATACTAAATCATTATTGAATTAATTATTTTAGATAAGAACTTAACAAATCTTTTTGTTTCAAACTCTTAATCTTCAATGGAGAGCCTAAAATCAGATTTAAAGAAACTGAAATACAAATTTACTCAAAGATCTGCAAACAAAATTATAAAACCTGCAAAAGAAAACCCAATTGCAAATTCTGTTTAATCTGCAAACAAAATTCAATCTGCAACCTGTAAAGATCAATTCAAGCAAAGAAGAGTGGGGAAGCATGCAATTTAAAATCATCAGCAATGCAGTTTCAAAACCTACAAACAACTAGTTAAAATCAACTCCAACTAGCAAGCAAGCACAGATTCAACATTTAATGCAATGCAATGCAAATCAGGCTGCAGGGAAATGAATTGCATCTGGATTGCTTTCTGCCTCTTCAATGGATAGGTGAGTAAATTTCTGTTTTAAAAACAGTTTCTTTCTTTTAAAAAATCAAGCTAATAAGGTTTCCAGAACTCAAATTTTAATTCAAAATGTTTTTCAAATAAGAAAATCAAAACAGTGGTAAATAAAAAAATAACAACTGCACTGTTCTTTCTTTTTAGTAAGTAACCTCACTATTTATAGGTTGTTTTAAATTTATCTGTGCATGAGTTCTGATAGAATCGAGTATGCTTGCTTGACTGTTGTGTGATGATACTCTGTGTACTTTCTTGAATATGCAGATAAGTGTGATGCAAATCTTCTAACAGAACTGCTTCTATTCTTAACTAGGATTTTTAAATACAAATTCATTTCCATATGTTTCAATCTTAGTTAGAAATTATTATGTGAACAATTTGTATTTGTTTAGCATAGATTTAGCTTTGTAAATTTTAATTAAGTTAAATTCAATCTGTTACTTCTGAAAATCAGTTATGACAGATATTATTTTCAAAAGTAAGATTGTCAACATCTTTAACTATTCAATCAAGTTTAAAACTTGATTGCATGTTTAAAAACATGAATATTAAAACAAGCATCAAGCTTTTAAATCATCTGAGGAGTTAGCAATTGGGGACTGTACAGAATTTGGGATTTTGGGAGTATCTGATCATATGGTAGATTTTGGGAACTGGAATTCCTCCTGAAGGTGGACTGGAGAGTGGAGAAAAATTAAGGGGAAGATGGTAAGAGAGTGGTGGCGATGGCAGTAGGGTTTTTCAGGTTTGAACCCTAGTTTTAGAGTGATAGAAGTTTTGTAACTCCTTAAACTCTACGGTGATTCGAGTGATCTGAGGCTTTGGGGTTTTGCAGAGGGGGTATAGATGGAGCAATGGCCGGAGTTGAAGATCATCAGATGGTCGGAGTGGGTCGTCGCGAGAGTTGATAGGTTTGGGCATGTATTTTGGTGAAGCTTTCCAGGTTGCTTGATTTTGCTTGATTCTAATTTCAAGCTGCTGAGGGTTTGTTGATGGTCGTTATCAAGTTGAGGGATGGACGACGTCTTGGAGGGGTTGATGAAGGTAGCTGGAAGCCGCCGGAGCAATGGTGCATATGCACAGTGTATATTGGACTCTGGTGAACTCTGGGTTGTGCAGGGTTTTGGTGACTCGAAGATACCCTCGTGCAGATTGTGTTGTGACTCGAAGAGGGTAGGGTTTTAGTTCGAAGTGTTTTGATTGTGGACTCGGATATTGTTATGTACTGGTTGTAAACCTGTGCTGTTTTGTTTTTTTTTTAAATCTGAGGAAAATTCAATTTTTAAAGCAAGGATTTAAATTCAAGTGGAAGTTTGGATTTAATTTAAGTAGGCTTATGAATCCAAAAGTTTAAAATTGAAGAATTTAAATTTAAGTAAGATTTAAATTTAAATTTGAAATCAAGTGTAAATATAAATTTCAGGTTTACTTTGAATCCAGATTTTATTTAAAACAGTTTTTTTTTGTGAATTTTTAAAATGATAGACAAGTTTAAAATGTTTTTAAGTAGAATTTAAATATGAATTTGATTTCAAATAAAGGTTTAAATTTGAAAGGATTCTTTCCTTAAATAATTGAATTAAAATTTTGATATGTTTAACTTTAAATTTAAAAGTTAAATAATGTATCTATTTTCAAAAGCTTGATTTCTTTAGTAAAATTAAGTAATTTAGATTTTTAAACTTTTCCTATATAATAATGATGGTTCTTTACCTTTAGGTTTATAAATTTATTTAAAATTTGGACAATGTTTAAATAGTTAAACATTTGGAATCTTAAATTTTTAAATAAAAGTTGAATTAGATTTTAGAAATGTATTATTTAAATACATTTTGAATATTAATTAAGTTATTAATAAGTAAATGAATTATTTTGGAAATAATTAAGAATTTACTTATTTATTTGATTTTAAATAATGACTTGGATTAATTTATATTAGAAATGATTAATGAATAATTAATCTAAGATAATTCACTTAAGTAGGTAATTAATGGAAACATTGTTAACTAAATAAGATAATTATCTAAGGATAATTAAATAGTTCATTAATATGGTTAATTTTGATAAATTAATTAGATTAATTAATTAAAGATAATCAACTGTAATTTGTTGAGTATAATTACTTTATAAAAGTAACTAAGGGATTAATTACTTATTGTAATTAATTCTGATAATGTGTTTAGTTTAAATTAATTAATTTAGTTTAATTAATTTAAGAAATAATTTAATAATTTAATGATAATAATTACTTAATGTAATTTATGGAGCAGGATTTCTTAGAGAAGTGATAGTTGATAATTACTGGAATGTAATTAGGGAAAGGTGATTTATTTTAATATAGTAATTTGGATAATTACTTTTGTAATTAATCAAGGAATTAATTAATAAAGATAATCAATTATTGGATAACTAATTTGTTAATGAGTAATTAAGATAGTTAATTACTGAATTGGACAATAATCAAGGTGATTAATGATTAGATTAATTACTAAATGTAATTAATTTTAATTGAGTAATTAATTTAAATATAAATATTAGAGATCATTAATTACTATAATTAATGATGTAATTAAGGATTGTTTAATTAAATAATAATTAATTAATTAAGATATTAATTAATGTAATTAATCAAGGGTAAATGTAATTAATTAATTAATAAATTAAGTAATTAAATGTTAATTACTTATGGTTAAGGTTAATTAATTTTATAAAATTAATTAAAGACTAATTACATATTGTAATTAAAGGGTGATTAATCAAAGAGCTTAATCAAGTTAAATACTTAGTGAATGATTAATTAACTGGGTTAATTAATTAATGGATATTAAGCAGGATTTATAGATGGATAATTAATTTATTTTATCTTAAATTAATTAGAGATAGAAGTAATTAATTTAATTCATTTTAAATTAATTATAATTGATGGTTAATAAATCATTGCTTATGGATGTTATTGATTGGATGATTGTGATCTCAGAAATGAGATGAGTAGTATCTATAGGATATGGATGTTTGGTTAAAGTATGATGGTTTGTGATGAATTATCTGAGTGTGATGATTATCTGTTTGTGATGATGATACAAATTATCTAATTATGATGAGAATGTGATTATCTATTGTGATATGTAGTTTACCTATCTGTGTGAAATAGATGCTAATGAAATGAGTTAATTGCTTAAAACCCTTAAGTGCAACTTGGACATTAAAATGACGTTTGGTTTCTTTGAGACCGGGATCGGGTTTCCATATTTGGATATCCGAAAACCACATCAATTCCAATTTAAACGTTAGGTCGTTAATCCAAGTGGAGCAAGTGAAGACTCGAGGTGTAAGAACGATAAGTCAGTATAACTCTGTGGGTGATTCCGTAATGAGTTTGACGGAATAGTACTTATAGGTTCGAGATGGTGATTTAAAGTGCAAGGGTTATCGTCGTTAACTCTGGGGGTGATTCCAAAATGAGTGTAACGAGATAATGCCTTCGGTTTCGTTCAAACCCGGAACGAACTTGTATGGATTGAATGCTTTCAGAACATCGTCAGGTGGACGATGAGCATTCTAAGATAGATGTGTTCTCAAAAGATAATCGTAGCCTCAAGCCTCATCAACAGGGAATGGCTAAAACAGGGGAGGTGCAGCAAGGCTTCGTGGGTAGCCCCCACTGGAGAGTGAGATTTACCCTTGTCTAGAGGTCCCTTTTATTTCAGCTGTGTGGACGGTTGTGAGCTCCAACCGTCGGGGTGGTCTTGTTCGGAACTGTTCAGTAAGGAATGGTTCCGGCCTTGTGTTGCAGGGGAGTAGGCGTACTCCTCGGCACAGTGATCTAGGCCACGTAATGCGACGGGCGGTACCTCAGTAGCCCTGCCATTGATGGAATCCAAAATCCAATAAGTGCCTGTACGGTTTTGATTGTGCCCAACTATGTTGGAACATGAGATGTAAGCATTCCAGCTATTTCTTTATTTTATTTTGAAAACCCTAGACATTATTATAATATCACTGGATTTCCTATCAAATGTTTTGGTTAGCGTAAGGTAAAAACTTTTCCATGTTTATGTGTGGGGAGTCTTACGTGATACCTTTTGATTTCAAAGGATTTTCTAAAGTTAAGCAACTTTTAAACCCGTTTACTCACACCAGACCCCTGTCTGACCCGAGTATTTATTTTCTGTTTTATTAAACTCTTGGGTACTCATATTTTGTATGAGTAGTAAAGTGATTCAGGATTGCTTTGACGAGTTCTAGAGGAGATAATGGAGCGGAGGCTTCAGCGTGTAGATATATATAGTGGTTCCGCTGTGTTTGAGTTGTATCTGTTTTCTCTGATGAACTTGAATTGTAATTGCTAGACAGATGTTTATAACTGTCTAGTTTTGTATTGTATTAGCTGTATAACTCTGATGTATATGATACTATGTAAAGTTTTATGTGATATAATATAATTTATTCATTCCGCTGTGAGATTCTGATGTTGTCTGTTTCTTTCTTTTCTATCCCTTTCTTTCTTCTTAATGATGCATCTTTCTATGGAATGAAAGGCGGGTCGTTACATTGTGGTATCAGAGCATTAGGTTGAGTGAATACCTAGGCTCTGTAGTGGTGTCTTTCTTGAGAGAGCGTACTTGTAATTTTAAATATAAATATATTTAATTCTACCTATCTGTTGGGTTACCTGTTCAGGTTTGCCAATATAAGTAATAAAGGTAGATATGGTAGTGGTGTGTGTAACACAACTACCAATGGTGGGAGTCCGAGTGTTTGAGGTTGGAAGTGATCTGCTAGGGCAGTATTGGGCATCTTGAGTAGTTTGGCAGTTTGGTGTGAAGGATTTCACTGATCTCTGAAGGAAAATATTTCCAAGATTCGGAGTGTATCTTCGAATTTTAAGCTTGATTTCACTCGTGTGAGTGGATTTGCTTGAGTCTGGATCAGTTTGGAGTACTAAAGCCAACAATGGAATTTTGGCAACTTTAGGAAGGAATTCTGTCTGTATTTGAGTTTGAGACTCAGTTTGGCAGAGTGTTTTGTGCTTGGTTTGAGATTGAGTTTCCTGAGGAATATCTGTCTTCTGAAGGCTCTATTGTGGAAGTGGCTGGTGTAGCTTTGAGGTTCAATGAGCTTTTGGGTAAGCAAGTTTTTGGCTGCAGTAGCAACAGTGAGTGGCCTGTTTCTTCAATGGTTCTGAAGTCTCTGTGATTCTTTTGTCGGTAGGGCGGGCAGATGGTGAAGCTTGTCCATTTCTTCTGGAAGCTCAGTTGGGTGTGATGTTTGTGGTTGAAGGTGGACCACTAGTTTCCCCTTTTGATTTGAAGGCTTTGGCCGTTCTGATTATTGAAGAGAGAATGATTTCTTGGAATCTGAACTGAATAGAATCGCAAAAGTGACTTGCGATGATCCGAAAGTTTTCTGAGTAACCTTTGTTTGGATTGAAGCATCTCTAGAAGATGTTTGAGTTATCAAAGCGGTTTGATATTTTCTGGATGTCTTCGAAGGAGTTAAGTTCTGCATCCGCATCAGGAGATCGAGTTCTGTTTCGACTTGGTTTTTGGAGATTTTCTGGTGATTCAGCATAGTGGGAGGACTCTTTGAGAGAGAGATCAATTTAAGCTGGCAGGATTGATCGGATTTAGTTTTCTTGTTAAATTTTCGCTATGGTATTTTTGACCGAATCGGATAGGTCACCGAGATTTTATGGAACTTGATGAACAATGTTTCCGGGATAAGTGATCAAGTTTGTACCTGTGTTCATCAACAGCATTCCCAAATCAGAATCGCGCAGTGGAAGCATGGTGGCAGCTATTCCAGAATAGAAGCAACACCCGATTCATTAGGAATTTGTGTTTTGTCTTGGATCAGAGGATTTCTATGGGAAATTCACTTTAATCCGGAGACTTGGATGTCTTGTGCATCTGTTCTGTTTTCCGAATAAATGTAGTTTGTATGAAGTCTTCTGATATCTGTAGTAGAGTTTGTGTGGTGGATTGGATTAATCTAGAAGGTTGAAGGCAGCCCAGGATCGACAGGAAAGATTTATGGATAAGAGATTGGATCTTTCTGTTTTCTCTCAAGGGTTAAGTGATTGATTTACAGGATTGGATTGCCAGTTTGGATAACTAGGATTCGATGAGTTTCACGTATCTCTGAGGGAATACGTGTATGATCTATCCCTAGTTGTGGAAGCAGCAGTTCTGGAGTTTTGGTTGTTGAGTCAGACTCGTCCGCAATCTGATATCTTGTCTAGTGTTGTAGATATTATGAATATGAGTTTTGGAGCTTCTTAGTATTGATTGTTTGGATTCCCTAGAGCGAGTATCCCATCATATATATATATACACTTGGGGAAACTCGATAAAATTTTATCCAGAATTTGTCTGGATAATTAGATTTGTTTGATTGGTTGAATTGGTTGTTTTGATTGTTAGCATATGTTTGATATATGCTTGTGTTTTAAATAAAATCTTTAATGAGATTATTAAATTACCTTTGCTTTTAAATTTCGGGGACGAAATTCTTTTAAGAGGGGAGGAATGTAATGTCCCGAAAATTTGGGCAATATTTATTTAATAATTTCATTTATAATTATTTTAAAATGTGAAATATTGATTTAATAATCTAATTCAAACATAATTTTCTTTTGAAAATTTATAATTATTTAGTTTGATAAGTGATATTCTTTTCAAAATTTATAATAATAATAATTGAATTTGAGAATCTTATTGTTTTAAATGTTAAAAATATTTAAATGATAAAATTTTCTTTCTAAGTTGATTTAAAAATATTTTATTTATAATGTATATATGTGTATACATTGTAAATAGGAGTTTTGATTTTAATTTTAAATTTAAATTTAATAAAGGATATTTTCAAAATTTTAATATATATAGATGTATAATTTATGAATTGATTAAATTAAATTGAAATTAGTATTGAAACTTTTCATAAGTCAATTTATAAATCTATCTTATATTTTCAAAAGAAATTATAGTAAATATTTTGTTATAAATATATAATAATTAAAAATTGTATTTTATAATAAAAGTTTATTTTGTTTTATCTTAAAATAGTTTTGAAATAAACTTAGTTTATTTATATTAGAGTATAATATTTTGGTTTGAAAACCTTGGAATAAAATATAATTCAACATTCCTTTTTCTTTTAAAATTTTCTCTTCTATAAATTAGCTTTAAAAATAATTTTTAAAAAAATATTCAAGCAAACATTAAAATATGTAAAGGTAATTCATTGGTAATCATTTAAAGACTAAATATAATGAAACATATAAAACATCTTAAATTAAAATTAGAAATGTTTTAGAAGAATTTAAAAACATTTATAAACAAAGAAATTTATCTTTATATTAAAATCATACATGTGTTAAGCATTTATATTTTAAAGTGGACACATGTCATTAATCTTCATACTTAAGTAACAAGTGGCAATACTAAATCATTATTGAATTAGTTACTTTAGATAAGAACTTAACAAATCTTTTTGTTTCAAACCTTAATCTTCAATGGAGAATCTAAAATCAGATTAAAGAAACTGAAATACAAATTTACTCAAAGATCTGCAAACAAAATTTTAAAACCTGCAAAAGAAAACCCAATTGCAAATTCTGTTTAATCTGCAAACAAAATTCAATCTGCAACCTGTAAAGATCAATTCGAGAAAGAAGAATGGGGAAGCATGCAGTTTAAAATCATCAGCAAATGCAGTTTCAAAATCTACAAACAACAAGTTAAAATCAACTCCAACTAGCAAGCAAGCACAGATTCAACATTCAATCAATGCAATGCAAATCAGGCTGCAGGGAAATGAATTGCATCTGGATTTCTTTCTGCCTCTTCAATAGATAGGTGAGTAAATTTCTGTTTTAAAAACAGTTTCTTTCTTTTAAAAAATCAAGCTAATAAGGTTTCCAGAACTCAAATTTTAATTCAAAATGTTTTTCAAATAAGAAAATCAAAACAGTGGTAAATAAAAAAAAACTGCACTGTTCTTTCTTTTTAGTAAGTAACCTCACTATTTATAGGTTGTTTTAAATTTATCTGTGCATGAGTTCTGATAGAATCGAGTATACTTGTTTGACTGTTGTGTGATGATACTCTGTGTACTTTCTTGAATATGCAGATAAGTGTGATGCAAATCTTCTAACAGAACTGCTTCTATTCTTAACTAGGATTTGTAAATACAAATTCATTTCCATAAGTTTCAATCTTAGTTAGGAATTATTATGTGAACAATTTGTATTTGTTTAGCATAGATTTAGCTTTGTAAATTTTAATTAAGTTAAATTCAATCTGTTACTTCTGAAAATCAGTTTTGACAGATATTATTTTCAAAGGTAAGATTGTTAACATCTTTATCTATTCAATCAAGTTTAAAACTTGATTGCATGTTTAAAAACATGAATATTAAAACAAGCATCGAGTTTTTAAATCATCTAAGGAGTTAGCAATTGGGGACTGTACAGAATTTGGGATTTTGGGAGTATCTGATCATATGGTAGATTTTGGTAACTGGAATTCTTCCTGAAGGTGGAGTGTTGACTGGAGAGTAGAGAAAAATTAAGGGGACGATGGTCAGAGAGTGGTGGCGATGGCAGTAGGGTTTTTCAGGTTTGAACCCTAGTTTTAGAGTGATAGAAGTTTTGTAACTCCTTGTACTCTACGGTGATTCGAGTGATCCGAGGCTTTGGGGTTTGGCAGAGGGGGTATAGATGGAGCAATGGCCGGAGTTGAAGATCATCAGATGGTCGGAGTGGGTCGTCGCGAGAGTTGATAGGTTTGGGCATGTATTTTGGTGAAGCTTTCCAGGTTGCTTGATTTTGCTTGATTCTAATTTCAAGCTGCTGAGGGTTTGATGATGGTCATTTTCAAGTTGAGGGATGGACGGCGTCTTAGAGGGGTTGATGAAGGTAGCTGGAAGCCGCCGGAGCAGTGGTTCATATGCACAGTGTATATTGGACTCTGGTGAACTTTGGGTTGTGCAGGGTTTTGGTGACTCGAAGATACCCTCGTGCAGATTGTGTTGTGACTCGAAGAGGGTAAGGTTTTAGCTCGAAGTGTTTTGATTGCGGACTCGGGTATTGTTATGTACAGGTTGTAAACCTGTGCTGTTTTGTTTTTTTTTTTAAATTTGGGGAAAATTCAATTTTTAAAGCAAGGATTTAAATTCAAGTGGAAGCTTGGATTTAATTCAAGTAGGCTTATGAATTCAAAAGTTTAAAAATGAAGAATTTAAATTTAAGTAAGATTTAAATTTAAATTTGAAATGAAGTGTAAATATAAGTTTCAGGTTTACTTTGAATCCATATTTTATTTAAAACGGTTTTTTTTTTGTGAATTTTTAAAATGATAGACAAGTTTAAAATGTTTTTAAGTAGAATTTAAATATGAATTTGATTTCAAATAAAGGTTTAAATTTGAAAGCATTCTTTCCTTAAATATTTGAATTAAAATTTTGATATGTTTAACTTTAAATTTAAAAGCTAAATAATCTATCTATTTTCAAAAGCTTGATTTCTTTAGTAAAATTAAGTAATTTAGATTTTTAAACTTTTCCTATATAATAATGACGGTTCTTTACCTTTAGGTATATAAATTTATTCAAAATTTGGAAAATGTTTAAATAGTTAAACATTTGGAATCTTAAATTTTTAAATAAAAGTTGAATTAGATTTTAGAAATGTATTATTTAAATACATTCTGAATATTAATTAAGTTATTAATAAGTAAATGAATTATTTTGGAAATAATTAAGAATTTGCTTATTTATTTGATTTTAAATAATGACTTGAATTAATTTATAATTAGAAATGATTAATGAATAATTAATCTAAGATAATTCACTTAAGTAAGTAATTAATGGAAATATTGTTAATTAAATAAGATAATTATCTAAGGATAATTAAACAGTTCATCAATATGGTTAATTTTGATAAATTAATTAGATTAATTAATTAAAGATAATCAACTATAATTTGTTGAGTATAATTACTTTATAAAAGTAACTAAGGGAATAATTAATTATTGTAATTAATTTTGATAATGAGTTATTTAAAATTAATTAATTTAGTTTAATTAATTTAAGAAATAATTTAACAATTTAATGATAATAATTACTTAATGTAATTTATGGAGCAGGATTTCTTAGAGAAGTGATAATTGATAATTACTGGAGTGTAATTAGGGAAAGGTGATTTATTTTAATATAGTAATTTGGATAATTACTTTTGTAATTAATCAAGGAATTAATTAATAAAGATAATCAATTATTGGATAACTAATTTGTTAATGAGTAATTAAGATAGTTAATTACTGAATTGGATATTAATCAAGGTGATTAATGATTAGATTAATTACTAAATGTAATTAATTTTAATCAAGTAATTAATTTAAATATAAATATTGGAGATCATTAATTATTATAATTAATGATGTAATTGAGGATTGTTTAATTTAGTAATAATTAATTAATTAAGAGATTAATTAATGTAATTAATCAAGGGTAAATGTAATTAATTAATTAATAAATTAAGTAATTAAATGTTAATTACTTATGATTAAGGTTAATTAATTTTATAAAATTAATTAAAGACTAATTACATATTGTAATTAGAGGGTGATTAATCAAAGATGCTTAATCAAGTTAAATACTTAGTGAATGATTAATTAACTGGGTTAATTAATTAATGGATATTAAGCAGGATTTATAGATGGATAATTAATTTAATTTATTTTAAATTAATTAGAGACAGAAGTAATTAATTTAATTCATTTTAAATTAATTATAATTGATGATTAATAAATCATTGCTTATGGATGTTATTGATTGGATGATTGTGATCTCAGAAATGAGATGAGTAGTATCTATAGGACATGGATGTTTGGTTAAAGTATGATGGTTTGTGATGAATTATCTGTGTGATGATTATCTGTTTGTGGTGATGATACAAATTATCTAATTATGATGAGAATGTGATTATCTATTGTGATATGTATTTTATCTATCTGTGTGAAATAGATGCTAATGAAATGAGTTAATTGCTTAAAACCCTTAAGTACAACTTGGACATTAAAATGACGTTTGGTTTCGATGAGACCGGGATCGGGTTTTCATATTTGGATATCCGAAAACCACATCGATTCCAATTTAAATGTTAGGTCGTTAATCCAAGTGGAGCAAGTGAAGACTCGAGGTGTAAGAACTATACGTCAGTATAACTCTGTGGGTGATTCCGTAATGAGTTTGACGGAATAGTACTTATGGGTTCGAGATGGTTATTTAGAGTGCAAGGGTTGTTGTCGTTAACTCTGAGGGTGATTCCAAAATGAGCGTAACGAGATAATGCCTTCGGTTTCGTTCGAACCCGGTATGAACTTGTATGGATTGAATGCTTTCAGAACATCGTCAGCTGGACGATGAGCATTCTAAGATAGATGTGTTCTCTAAAGGTAATCGTAGCCTAAAGCCTCATCAACCGGGAATGGCTAAAACAGGGAAGGTGCAGCAAGGCTTCGTGGGTAGCCCCCACTGGAGAGTGAGATTTACCCTTGTCTAGAGGTCCCTTTTATTTCGGCTGTGGGGATGGTTGTGAGCTCCAACCATCGGGGTGGTCTTGTTCGGAACTGTTCAGTAAGGATTGGTGCCGGCCTTGTGTTGCAGGGGAGTGGGTGTACTCCTCGGTACGGCGATCTAGGCCACGTACTGTGACGGGCGGTACCCCAGTAGCCCTGCCATTGATGGAATCCAAAATCCAATAAGTGCCTGTACGGTTTTGATTGTGCCCAACTATGTTGGAACGTGAGATGTAAGCATTCCATCTATTTCTGTATTTTATTTTGAAAACCCTAAACACTATTATAATATCACGAGATTCCCTATCAAATGTTTTGGTTAGCGTAAGGTAAAAACTTTTCCATGTTTATGTGTGGGGAGTCTTACGTGATACCTTTTGATTTCAAAGGATTTTCTAAAGTTAAGCAACTTTTAAACACGTTTACTCACACCAGACCCCTGTCTGACTCAAGTGTTTATTTTCTGTTTTATTAAACTCTTGGGTACTCATATTTTGTATGAGTAGTCAAGTGATTCAGGATTGCTTTGACGAGTTCTGGAGGAGATAATGGAGCAGGAGGCTTCAGCGTGTAGATATATATAGTGGTTCCGCTGTATTTGAGTTGTATCTGTTTTCTCTGATGAACTTGAATTGTAATTGCTAGACAAATGTTTATAACTGTCTAGTTTTGTATTGTATTAGCTGTATAAATCTGATGTACATGATACTATGTAAAGTTTTATGTGATATAATATAATTTATTCGTTCCGCTGTGAGATTCTGATGTTGTCTGTTTCTTTCTTTTCTTTCTTTTCTCTTTTCTATCCCTTTCTTTCTTCTTAATGATGCATATTTCTATGGAATGAAAGGCGGGTCGTTACACAATATATTTTTAATAATTATATATATAAATTTTGAAAAAGTAAAGAAGAGGCTTAACGCTAAAAGTCGATGATGTAGACTTCTCTATTCTGAACATTGAGATTGATGTTAAGTAGGGATGGAGCAATAGAGCTCTAACCTACTAAGCTTCCTTCTTGAACGCGGAATATTTAAGTTGGAATGTCGAAAACATGTTAATCTTGTTGTTTACCTGTTTAAAAGGTAATTAACTTTGATTAAGGTTAAAAGCCGACAAAGTAGGCTTATCTATATCTAGGAGTTAAGATTGATGTCGAGTAAAGATTGAGAAATAGAGCTTTAACCTACCATGCTTCCCTCTTGAACGAGGAATAGTTAAGTTGAGAATGTCGGAGATAAGTTAATCATGCTGTTTATTACTTGTTTATGAAAATCATTGATACTATACTTAACACTAAACGCCGACGAGTACGCCTGTCTATTTGTGAGATTCAAAAATGAAGTGTTTAGATGAGGCATTGATGAACCGATGCTCTAACTTACCCGATTTCACTCTTGGACGAGGAATAGTTGTGTTGAAATGTTGGAAACGAGTTAAGTATACAAACATTGATTTGTATAAGCAATTGTTTTGACTAGATAATCGATTATTCGGCCATCGAACTTAACTAGATATTATCTTAGCTCTTTAAAATGAATATTTTAAAGATAATCATAAGTAAAATAGTTTTGGGTATGTTGTGACAATGTATTAATTACATTTGTCTTCAACCCTTTTTTATTATACTTATGAATGTAAATATATCTTTAAAAGAATGTTTTGAAGATAAGCATAAGTGAAATGTTGTTGGGTTTGTAGTGGCAATGTTTAAGTAGCAATAGTCTTAAACCTTTTGAATAGATTTGTGAAAGTACTTAAATCCTTAAAATGGATATTTTAAGGAAATTATAAATATGGAATCTTTTGAAAATAGATAGAAAAAATAAATGTTTAAAGTAAGAAATCTTGTTAATGATTTGTGAATATACATATACCATTTGAGATAAGTATATGGGCAGTTTTTGAAGTATTGATAGAGTACGAACGAATAGTATAAATTCATAAATGAAGTTGCATTGGATAAAAGAAGTTTTACTGTTAAAAGATATTTTAATTAATAAAAGATTAATTAAACAAAAAAGGATTAGAAGTTGATTATGTGAATTGATCGTGCGTTGTGTGACTTGATCTTGATTTGTATGATTTCTTGTTTATAGAAAACATTTAGTCATATACTTAGCACTAAAAGCTGATGAAGTAGGCTTGTCTATCTATGGGATTAATACCAATGTTCGTGTGGAGATATGAGCAATAAAGCTCTAACCGACCGACTTCACTCTTGATCAAGGAATAATGTAAGGTGAAATATCGAAAATGTGATAAGTAAACGAGAATTGGTTTCTGTAACGACCTAGAAATTAATCGCTATTTAAATGAATATTTAATTATATTTTTAATTATTTATAAATGGATTTTTAGTAAAAAAATAAAAATATTTTAAAAAATAACTAATGATAATAAAATCGTTTGTTTACCAATATATATAGTTTATAGAGAAATAGAAAATGTGACCGGAAATCATTTTTCGAAATATCGATTTTTCATTTGTCAAAAGTTATTCAAAAGGTTATAGCTATGTTAAACATACATGCACACAATATAAACTAAGTTAACATTGTGTGCACATGTTTATATTGGCATGTGCATGCTTCTCCTTAATCATATAAACATATAAATTAATATAATATTTCATATCGTATATATATATAACAAAATAACATCTGGGGCCGTTTAGAAAACCAGCATGAGAAAAACACACCAAGTCGAATTTTAATGTTTCAAAACCCTTTGGAAAATAAAACTATCTCGTAAGATCAAGCCACATATAAACATGGACTGGTTTTACCTTACGAAAACCAAACAATTTCATATGAAATTCTCTAATATTATAGTAGTGTCTAAGATACAAATACTTATTAATCATAGCCGAAATTGTTACATTAATTAAATTATAGCATAATAGACATACAACTAAAACATTAAAGGCACGAATTGAAGAATGGATTCAATACAATGACTACGCTACTGGGATACCATCTATCACGGTGCATCTCTAGATAAAATAACATAGATGACCTTGTTAGGATCCCCTGCCAACACAAGACGGCCTGCCACTTGACTAGTAATACTAAATATGATCACCCCTCCGTTAATGGCCCCAGAATCATACAAATGAGTGATCATACCGAATCTTGATAGAGATGATCGTATCCTAATTAGGAGCGACCCACATAGCCCTACTGCATCTCACCTATCTAAGTCATTCCATTGTTGAGGCTTGAGACTACATTTTACCTTTTATATAGAATATCCCACTTGGAATGTTAACATTACACTTCAGGCATCAATACAATGCCAGCATTCATCCATAGAAATTAATTCTACGACTAAAAGAAACTGAAGGCACCTCTTCTACACATTCTTTTTTAATAAAAAAAATCTTAATTTTAAATTTCTAAATATGATTTGATATATAAATGATATGAATATATATATTATTTTAAGATGATTTGAAATGAACCCGATGTTTAGTTCTTAAGTTTCTGTAATTAGGATTTCTATTATTGTTATGAAATGAAATCTTAACTATTTTAATAATTGGAAACTTCTAAAATGAAAATAAGAAATTAGACGCTAAGCGATTAATGAAATATATAAGAAATGGAAAATTTGCAACTTGTAAATCAAAAGATATGAAAATTTAGAAGATGTAATTATTGAATATTTTGTTAACTAAAATGAATAAGATAAACTTGTGTAGTATTCAATCACATTCTTAAAACATATATAACTTACTGGAAATGTTTAAAAGTTGTAATGTTAAATAAGGATATGTAATAGAATATTATACAAGTGAAACTTAAGTAATGAAAGTGTTCAAATGGAATATTTCTATTAATAAGAACTTTGATGTACAAGAAATATTATGAACATAAGTTATGTTTTGAAATGCTAATAATTATATTGAATAGTAAAAAGTGTATATCATCTAAGAAATGTTTATAAGCTTAAGAAATGATTAAAATGATTTACTGATGAATATTTATATCAAAATGGATATCAAGGATTATAAGTAAATAATAAATGTGAAATAAACTACAGTAAAATATATGTAATACTTAAATAATGAATTCATAGATTATTTCAAATATTGAATGAAAAATAATTTATGTAAATAAACGAATGTGAATTTAATTGCAAGGAAACTTTTATAATATTTTAAGAATTGATCTATTGATATTCTACATAATTGAATGGAAAATAACATATGTAGGTAAATGAATGTAAATTAACGGAAAATGACATTGTACGAATGAAAATAAATAAGGGAAAAAAACAGATTAAATAAACTTAAACAGTATATATGTTCTGGATTGTTTGGCTAATGGGAAGTTTGGGAGAGGATACTTCAAATTATTTATGGATGCATGAATAATCTATTAATTTATTATCTAAGGCTGTTGAGCGTAGGATAACATTGATGGTTTATTCATCACCCTTGAACAATGAGAAGTTCTAAACCGAAACAAACCATTAGTTTTGGTTGTTATGGATATGCGACAGATTCATTTATTGCATATGATGGTCGTGTTGTTTTGGTTGCAAATGACTGTTGTTATGTTGTGTTGCTTGTGCTATTAATTTGAAACATGTAAGATATTTCTCTTGTACCTAATTCTCACTATTTTGGATTATATAAGTGAAATATAGGTTCATGTAAGCAATAACTACTACTTTTGGTTTCATAAATAAAGTTGCTTGCCCAACAAATAGGTACGTTTTCGAATTACGGTTTTATAGCGATATTTTATTTTATTTCCTATGGTTTGGGATGTTTTAGTTCTGAAATATGATATATGTTGTAATTATTGATATTATTATTTTTCCAAACCTACCCGTACAAAGGAGACTCTGCCGAAATTTTTTGTGAATTTAAGACTTAGAAATTTTTTTTGAAAGTGAAAATATTGTCAAACTTTTATTAGACTTGAATATGAAGATTTAATTGTTTATAAATTGATATTTTATTTAAAATACTTAATTATGTAAGTTTAAAGTGTTATAAATTGGTTATATGAATAAAAATATATTAGTTTCTTTATTCCTTTTCATTTTCGATGACGAAAAGTTTTGAGTGGGGGAGAGTGTAACGACCTGTATTTTTTTGATAATTAGAATTATTAAATTAAATAAGATTTTAGTTTTTAATATGGTGATGAGAGAAATTCTCTCTTGAATAGTGTTTCACTTCCAATGCTTCCACTCAACCCAACTATAGTCATTCGATCGATGCAGTGCCATAATTTAACTATAATCAAAGCGGAGCTTCCATATTGAAGATCCACTGTATTCTCAAGCCAAGTAAACTTTGTAATTTTGTCACATCAATATTTTCTGTTTGAACTTAATTATATTTACCAACAGAAAACCCTCAAGTGAGTCATTTCATAGTTATCCAATAACTATAAGTACTTAGCCCCTTGGTGCCTCCAACAGCTTTGAGTAATACGCTTCCAACATTTGAAAAGCATTACGTACTCTAGTCTCAACGGATGTACCAATATCCAGTCTCGATACATCTTAATAAAGAATATTTAAAACAGCATATTTATTTTCTTTGTGATAAACTACACATAGTTCCAACACTTTGTACTACTATCAATGAACATACCGTTTATGAATTTCCGATTAATATAACACATTACATCAAGTATATTATAGAAAGAAAACACCTTTTATTTTGGATAAGATTGGTTACCGAGTAGGATAATGTAAAAAATTACATAATTACCCCTAGGGCATACCCCTTACTCTATCAAAATGTCCTTTTAACTACATAACAACAATGCAGTTAAAACTTCATATTCAGATCAAATGCACTGCAAGATACTTAATTATTTCTAATCGGTTATAGGAGCATATATAAGATTCCTTTTTAACTACATACTTCAAAATCAGTAAAAAAAAGTAAGATGATTATTTAACTGCATACCTCAAACGCAGTTAAAAATATATTTCTCGTTCATGCTAATTCTATGTAAATCTGATATGCAGTTATTACTTTAATTCAAAACAGTTATAACTGCATATCGTATGCAGTTTTAAGTATATTTTATAGGTGTGTTTTATTTAAATTTATATTCAATTAAAGCCATATCACCCAATTGCAATTATAAAAGCACTACTCAAGTGAAATGCGATGCACAACTCAATACACAATAAGATGCCTATCCTAATCAATTACAAAAACATACGTAAAATGCTTTTTTAACTACATAACAAAAACGCAGTTAAAACTATGTTTCATATTCAAATAAAATGCATTGTAAGATCCCTAATTACTCCTAATCAGTTATAAGAGCATATACAAGATGCCTTTTTAACTACATAACTCAGTACCAGTTAAAATTATATTTCAAATTTAATATGAAAAAATTATTCCTAATTAGTTAAAAACATCAATTACAAATGCATTTTAATATATAAACTAAAAAAAAAATATAAACTGAATTTTTATTATTACACTATCCTACTCAAATGCAACTAAAAACAATAAATAAACGGTTTAAAAATGCACACATACCCTCTTGTTCCTTCAAAACGTCTCTTTCCTTCTCAACTTTCACAAATTTCAGCAGTTTTTATTAAATCTATAGCTTTGTCCATTTCTTCTTCCTTTAAAGAAATAATCTAGCTACAAAAGTCCAAAATAAATTAACATTAAAATAAATTTGAAATATAAAATATAAATTAGTTTAAAACATACTAAATCATTAAAATCGATATCAAATAACCCTGCATATTGCTTATGATCCAAAAAAATAATCCTCAAACTATTATGCATATGTAAGATGTGCTTATAATTGCACAACAAAACAAAGTTATAAATATGATGAATTTACGACTTAATCGAAGTTGCTTAATGGACCGACTAAAAGTCGCATAGATTGGTCATGCGAGGCATATTTTTAATAACGATAAATATTAGAATTACACGATGATAGATCATCGACAATACTAATTTAACAATCATAAGCCGTCCTTAGATTGGATGAATGTTCTAAAATTTTTATTTTATTTTTTAAGAATTAAATTAGTATTTTAAAACATAATGGAAAATAGATCAATTAATTATTTGAGTGGGTAGTTAATATTATAACTAGCCGTCGTCCATAATCGACGGGGCCGTCGACGGCCATCGTCCCTCTCCACCACTATTCACATTGTGTCTTGTAGTGTGCGTCCAATCACGAAAAAAAAAAAGTGGACATGATTCAGGGGTGCGTATATAGTTAAGTTGAAAACTGCAAATTGAAGCCAGTATAAGATTCAACAAATATCGTTGGAAACCACTTAAAATACTCGTTGACATTGACATAATTTCAGTTAAAGAACGCCTTACCATACCTCTGGAGATTGTGACTCATGGCAAGATTAAAAGTTGGGTATAGTACAGTGGTGATTAGTGAAGCTGAAAACTGCATACTAAAGTTTAATCATTATTGGGAGTGTATCAATATTAACATTAAGTCTAGTGTGTAGGAATGATCAGGTCACTGACCATGCATAGAGATATTATATTAGTCTTTCAGACAACTACTGATCACTGAATGATGGGGTTATATGGGGCTATTAGAAACAATTCCAGTTAAATATAAATGAATTGTAAAATAAAACGATGCCCAACATAAACAAGAAATGTGTAGAGATTCACCATTTTCTGTGTAGCATCAAACTGAATACAGCCAGCCAAAAATATAGATCAAGCCGAGTTATACAAATTGCACTAAACTAAACAAAAACAAAAACAAGAAAACAAAAAAAACAAATTAATAAACAAACAAAACCGGAAATTTATCATTTACATATTTTAAAAAACTTAAGAACAGAGAGCATCCACCCGTTCTTTTTCCCTCCATTTTTTCTTCATTAGTTCGTCCTTTAGCCTTGCGTTTTCGGTCCTCAGTCTCTCTATTTCTTCTTTCATAGTTGCCACTTCATTTTTATCATGGATCTTGCCACAGTTAGCATCACTAACCCCACTCTCTGGTGTAGATTCCTCAATGGAATCTACAACCTCAGATGAACTAGGGCTAACTGTTAATTTATCAACGTCTTGGTTTCTTTCCCAATCACATCGCTCAGTTAATGAACGATGCGATCGATATAGATCCTCCATCAGTGAGATTAACTGTGGTCTTCTTTCGTAGTAAATCTCCACGCGTTTTGTGAAGGAATCACCTTCTACTTCAATTAACGTCATCATCTTCTTAGTTTTGTTCTCCAGCTCTGCACATGTAGCAATATTTTTAGTCTTATGATATATTCGACCACTTTTTATATAGAACACGTCATATGAGATTATTTTGTGCGTAGGTATCCAAGGCTTGAGAAATATAACAGAAATAACTCATGAGAGAATATATTTGAATTTCTTTGTACTGTAAGAAAACTGAATATATATATATATATATATATATATATATATATATATATATTTATGTATGTATGTGTGTGTATGTTGTCAATATTCATATAATTTTGAATATATGCTTATTTTTGAATGAACCTGCAAGAGAATAGATGAGCAATGGAGAACCTGTAGACCGCTTATGGCTGTTAAACCACCAAGAATATGATTGATGCATCTCCTCTCCCATTGTATATTTTTCACCTGCAGCAGTTTAAAACTTACTTAATTAGTTTTCATCATTATACCAAATGAAACGTTTATTTCTTTTTCATCATCGCTATGCATTAACAACCTAAAAACAAGTAATTAACTGGATTTCAAATTTGCGGTTACCTTCTTTTGCTAGCAACTGTGAAGAATACAAGCACTATCTTCCCTCTTTTTTTTTTCTTTTTTTTTCTTTTTTTTTGATGAAAATATAAATATATAGAACAAGCGCCAAAAGCTGCCAACAAGCCTGGCAGGTAACGATAGATAGCCAAAACTAACATGACGGAAAAAAATAAAAGCAAAAAAAAAAAAAAAAACGGAAATAAAAACAGCAGGAAACAGTCAGCCCATCACCAAAACAGCGACAGCCGAAGAACCAAGACAAGCAAGAATCAAGACCACTCGAACATCTCCAAAACCAAAGAACAGGGGAAGATCACGGAGAAGCCTATAGAACAGGGCGACCACAACCCAAGCAAGTCCAAGAGAAACCAGTAGGCAGAAATGTCGTAGGAAGAAAGATGAGTCCACTACTCTGACAAAGCAAAGAAGATGTGTTAGCCAGGAACTAATTAAGATGCTATTGATTTAAATAGAGGGATCCTACGATGTTATATGGTAACTTCTACGAATTAATGATCATTAAGAAACAATCTGATGGCAAGCTGTACCATGTTAATTTGGTCTTACCGTACCAATTGACAAGAGAAAGAATTGATTTGTTATCATAAATAATGGTTTTGAATTACCAGCTAATGGAAAGCAAAAATTGAATTTTTGCATTTAATTATCAAACTGTGGTTTAATATAACAATAGAAGATCTTCAAGAAATAACAACAAAAAATTTGGTTGTGAACGGCAGAATATTGCTTAGCTATTATATGGTAAATATTCTAATTATTCTGAAAGTAAATATTGTATATGCCAAAATTATTGCCTTAATTTGCAATTGTTGGTCTGGAAAATGAATGCGCTTTATAAGGTAGGTTAAGAAAAGAGGAAAAAAAACGTTAAAAATAAAAACAAAATTTCAAAAAGTCAGTTACTTTATAAGTTTGGTTATTATGTACAAATTATTAACATGATGGAATACCGTCTCCAAGTCGTTGCTTTTAGAAGAACGAATGTTTCATGGTTTGCCATTTGAGCCAGTACTTTTAGCACATATGATTCATTAATTGTTTTTAGTGTATGCCCTAAATTAGTGTCTCCAATGCCCTTTTTATGCAATTTAAAAACATCCAAAATTACACCCTACATTAAGATCGGTTACTTTATATGCCATGGCAATTGTAAACGTCCTGGGTGTTTGCTGGTAATACTTTTGTTAGGGTGGCATTTTTTTTAATGGCGGGACCCACTACTTATTTACTTTTATTATTGGTAATGCAATAATAAAAGTAAATGTTTTGTTTATTGAACCAATCAAGTAATACTACGTTTATTTTATTATTTGGTCATGCACATAGATTTCTTTCATTGTAGTCTAAGGAAAAAACCGTGCAGAGTTGTGATTTTCACTTTTGATAATAATTAATAGGGATCACAATTTGTTTATTTATAAAAAACGTATCTCATACCCCTCCTTTATAATTAAATGGAAAGCATATCTACGCAGGGAGGAAGAAATTGATGTTTAAACAGGTTTATTATTATTTTTCTCTGAAAAAACCTGGAACTAAAAAAACAGGGATAAATGATCCTGTATATTAACATGCACAGGCAAAGTATACACATACACAGAGATCTGTACACATGCAAACCTAAGAACAATCTTTCTTTCATCATGAATTCAAATCACAGTTCAAAAATCAAAGTTTTAAAGGGTTTACTCATCTATGAACTAAAACAGAGAGGGCTGTGCTTTTTTCTTAAATTTGAAAAAACTAGGACAAGTTTCTAGGTTTGTTCTTTTATTGAATTTACTGTTGTATTGTGATGATCTTTGCTTTATCTCAATTGTTGAAGTTGAATCCTGCTTGCTCCTAATTTTCTTACAGACTTGAATTTTGAAGCTCTGTTTTACTTGATTGCTGAAGAACTTGGTTTGCTTGATTTCTAGATATAGATGATCTTTACTTAGTTTAATTTGTGATGAAGCTTGCTTAGCTTTGGATTTTTTTTGATTGCCTTTTCTTTTTTCCTAGTTTGAAATATTTTTGTGGTCTGGATGATTTGTTTTCTTGTTTTTAGAAAGTTTACAGTTTATTTTCTAAAGCTTTGAAGAAATTAAAAGAAATGAGAAAAGGGGGGTTTGAAATGTTATAAAGTTTTATTTTTCTTTTTTTATAAATTTTCTCAAAAACAAAGACAACAAGAGTACACTTGTCTATTTTAATACTTCATTGTTAAAACTTGTTCATTTTAAGTTAAGATTTCAACACTTGTTTAATTTTTGTTTTATAGATTAACACTTGTCTTTTAACATTTTATACTAATTCTTAATCACATTTCCTAATTTGTGTGTATAGAAATTTAAAGAAGTAATGTGATCAAACTAATTTCACATTAAATAAATTACATACTTTTTATTTTAAATGCAAATTATTTTTCTAAGACATTTATTTAAATTTTAAATTCAAATCCAAATTCAAATTCAAATTTGAATTATAATCCATTTATACATACATATACTAATATAATTTAAATTCAAATAATTTTAAAATATTTTTGAATTCTTAAATCCAAATACAATTTTACAACCTTGATTATATATATATATATATATGTATGTATGTATGTATGTATGTATGTATGTATGTATGTATGTATAATTTACACTTATTTCGCTTATTTTGAAAAAATCAAATCAATTCCGCAATATATTCCAAAATTCACATTAATTTCAAAATTTTAAATTGATAAAATTTTGGGAATGTAACAGATTCCCCACTTAAGAAAATTTCGTTCTCGAAATTTGAAAGAGAGAAAGACAAACAAAGACTATAAGAATACAGAAAAAGATAAAAGAAAATTGGCTTACGAGATTAAGCCAAGATATGTACTCTGTAATTGGGATAGGACTTCAGCATACTATCCTATGTTTCCCAAGTACAGTCTTTTGGATCACCGCTCCATTACACTTTGACTAGTTTCACAACTTTATTCCTCAATTGCTATTCATCCCGATCTATAACCTTTATTGGTTCTCTCTTTATTGCCAGATTTGGTGTGATCTCCAAATCCTACTGTGCAGCCTCTTCAATAATACAGTCTGGATCATGCACATATTTCCAGAGGTTAGAAATATGAAACACAATATGCATGCTAGATAACCAGCTGGGTAGTTGCACTAGGTAAGCTAAAAGACCGATCCTTTCCAATATAGGAAAAGGACCAATATAACGTGGTGCCAGCTTTCCAGTTTTCCCAAATCTCAACACACCATGCATTGGAGAAACTCTGAGGAATACAGAATCTCCAACTTGGAATTCCAAATCCCTTCTTTTGAGGTCATAATAACTCTTCTGATGACTTTGTGCAGCCATCAACTTCTTCCAAATAAATTCAACTTTTTCAGTGGCTTCCTTAATCATATCTGGTCCAAGGACAAGTCTATTACCTGACTCGATCCAGCATGCATGTGATCGACATGGACGACCATATAAAGCCTCGAAAGGAGCCATCTCGATGCTGGCCTGATAGCTGTTATTATATAAGAATTCAACTAGATGTAGATGGTTCTCCCATGAACCACAAAAGTCGAGAATACAAGCACGCAAAAGGTCTTCTAATATTCGATTAATCCTTTCAGTTTTGCCCATCAGACTACGGATGATATGCAGTGCTGAAGTTCAGTTTGGTTCCCAATGCGGCTTGAAATGCTTCCCAAAATCTACTAGCGAAGATCGGATCACGATCACTCACTATACTGCTGGGTTACCATGGAGACAGACAATTTCCTCTATATACAACTTTGCCAAACTTGCAGCAGTTCTGGTAGATTTTACTGGGATGAAGTGGGAAGTCTTAGTCAAATGGTCCACAATAACCCAAATTACATCATTTCCCTTATGAGTTTTTGGCGAACCGTCTATGAAATCCATAGACACTTGATCCCACTTCCACTTTGGCACCTCCAATGGTTGGAGTAAACCCGCCGTTTTCTTTTGATCGCTTTTAATTTGCTGACAAGTAGCACAATGACTCACATATATAGATATATCCCTCTTCATTGTCTTCCACAGAAAGTTCTTTTGATATCTCTGTACCTACATTTAAATTCTGTTCCTATTTAATTAGTCTCACATGCTTATCTCTAGACCGGTTTATTTCAATTTTCGAAATTCGATAACTTCTTATGTAAATATCACATTTAATTTTTGTTTTCTTAATTAAATAAAAAAAATTAAACTTTCAACCACATTTAATGTTGATGCATAATAATAATCTTTTCAAAATAATTGTAGTTGCATAGAACTTAGGCGGTAATTGCTATGTCAAACTAATGTGGCTATATGAGCATCGAAGCAATGCATTTAATAATGCAGCAAATTTATGCATTAAAATGATGCAGGGAATTGGTTAAATGCATCAAAATTATGCTTTCGAATGAGTATGTATTTATATTGTAAAAGGTTTGTGTGTTTGCATGGATGTGTGTGTGGGGGTTAATTTTGCAACGTAAAAATAGATTATGTCATTTAGGCTAATTCTATTTACCGTGATATCGCAAAGTACCTCATTTAAATTTATTAAAAATAGACAGGACGAAATTCCCCATATGTCCTTCAACCCTCTTTTTACCTCTAATCGTATTTTCTTTCTTTTATTCATTTTATCCAATAAACCCTAAATTTATTTTTAGGTGAATTCTTAAATCTTATGCTTGAATTGTTGAGTTATGGTGATAATAACACAAATCTATTACCTCTAGTCGTTGAGTTATAGTCAGAATAATGTAGTTATAAAAGCATCGAAATAATGCATTAAATTATGCATCAGATGATGTATCAAATTTATGCATTAAAATGATGCAGGGAATTTGTTTAATGCATCATATTTTCCTTTCGAATCGATGCATCTTTAGGTACATCAAGTCGATGCATGTAATGCTGCATCGAACAGAAGAAGCTATTGCTACTTTGAACAAATGTTGTTATCGGTTCACTAAAATAAATGGTTTGAAGTGATGCGTCTTTAGCTACATTGAGTCAACGAATATTTGACAACATCAAGTTTATGCAACTATTGCTGCATCAAAATTGATGGTAGATATAACTACATTGAATTAGGTACAAGCTACAAATGTATCTATAGCCACTTCGTACATATGCTATATCAAACAAATACGATAATGAATACATCATTTGAGGCGATTATATATGTGCCATTTAAATTCAAAAATAGTTGCACCTACTAGATACATCAGCTACTGCATCGACACAAATAGGTGAGTATATTGGATAAGACATTTAAAATTGCAACGACACGAAATTTTAGACACTTCGTATTAAAATATCTGAGCTATTTAAATATTTGAATTTTCGATTAAATGTTATTAAAATAATTTAATAAGCTTTTAACACCCTTTTAAATCATAAGTAATGATGGTAAACTTATTTTGAAAAAATGTTTACAAAAATAAATACTTTGAAAAAATATCGATAATGTGAGTAGAAATCATATTATCGATAAATAGCTTTTTAACCACCAGAAGTTGTTTAGATTTTTTTACATATACATATTTTCTTAGAAATTAAAGAAAGTGAAATAAAACCTTTTTCCACTTATGGAAATTAACTTTATGAATGATGTGATCAGTGATGTCATCAAAGATATTTTGGAAATGACCTTTTATGGTAACACTTAACTTTTAATTAAAAGAAGAGAGGTGTAAAGTTAACATGTGAAAAAGAGGCCCTTTGTGACCTTTCATGAAAGATAAGAGGTGTTATGACCTCTTGTAAAACCCTATATAAGAAGAGGCATATATACATAATAAATCAGTAATCAATAAGTTGAGATGGGGTATGACAATTAAAAATAGTGGAAGTGCTTAAGCACTAATCCACTAATTATTCTCTAACATTTTCAAGTCTTAACCAAATCATCTCCAGTCTCTTCTAAACTTTGGCTTTAGGCCTAAAACATCATGGGAGGCATGATTATGAAGTAAGAAGTGTGAGAGATGAGAGGAAGAGGAGGATCTAGGAGGGTTCATGAGCATAAAGAAGGAAGGGAGATGGTTGATTTGGTTTGATAGTGTTAAAGGTTGGATCTTTGGGCATTTGGTGATGGTGGAAGGTGGTTCTTTGTTCTTGTGGCTTTGTGCTTGGGTTTGGTATGGATATAAGTGAGTTATCTCACTATCTTATAAGTATATATTATGTACAAATATATTGTGTGCAAAGTATAACAATTAAAGTGGCATTAGCTAATGTTATAAACTTCGGGTCCTTTTTTTCTTTTGAAAGCAAATGATAACTTTATATTGTATAACATCACTTCTATTACCTCTTAAACATGTGACGTGACTTTGAGTTGATGTTTAAATAGCTGTTTAACTTGTTTGTTGAATTGAAATAAGCTTGAAAGTGTTCGAAGCAAGAATAGTCATTATAAGTGCACTTTCAAATCCCTTGTTTTTGGGGATGTTTATAAATAAATGAAAAGATTCTCTTAGGGATTTATTTTCATGATTTTTAAGTATCCTAAAGATAGTACTTACTACAAAAATTTCAAGTCTTAAACGATTTGTTATAGTGGTTAAAACTAGTTCCAAAGATTGTATTTTTCAATGTGTTCTTTAATAAGAACTTTTAACAGCATTTATAAATACTTTAATAAGTCGATTATGGTTTTAAGTGTTTAAAAATGATATTTAAATTTGGTGTTTTTCTTTGATCTTTTTAGAGTTGTTTTCAATTTTTTTTTGAAGAATATTAAAGTTGTTTTGAAGTGTCAATATATTTTTAGTAATTATATATAAATCTTGGAAAAGTAAAGAAGAGGTTTAACACTAAAAGCTGACAATGTTGACTTCTCTATTTATGAGCGTCAAGAATGATGTTAAGTAGGGATGGAACAATAAAGCTCTAATCCACCAAGCTTTCCTCTTGAATGAGAAATTAAGTTGGAATGTCGAAAACGTGATAATCTTGTTGTTTATTTAGTTGTTTAAAAGGTAATTAACTTTGCTTAACGTTAAAAGACGATGAAGTAGGCTTATCTATATCTAGGAGTTAAGATTGATGTCGAGTAGGGATCGAGAAATAGAGCTCTAACCTACCAGGCTTCCCTCTTAAATGAGGAATAGTTAAGTTGGAATGTCGAAGACAAGTTAATCATGTTGTTTATACTTGTTTATGGGAATCATTAATACTTACTTAACACTAAAAGCCGATGAGTATGCTTGTCTAATTGTGAGGTTCAAGAATGAAGTGTCTAGGTAAGGCTTTGATGCAACTAGTGCTCTAACTTACCTGATTTCACTCTTGGACGAGGAATAGTTAATTTGAAATTTTGGAAACGTGTTAAGCATACGAACACTGATTTGTATAATTAATTGTTTTGCCTAGATAATCGATTAGTTCACTATCGAACTTAACTAGATGTTATCTTAGATCTTTAAAATGAATATTTTAAAGATAATCTTAAGTGAAATGGTTTTGGGTTTGTTGTAACAACGTGTTAATTACATTTGTCTTTAACCCTTTTTTATAATAATTATAAATGTAAATATATCTGTAAAAGAATGTTTTAAAGATAAGCATAAGTGAAATGTTTTTGGGTTTGTAGTGATAATGTTTAAGTAACATTAGCCTTAAACCTTTTGAATGGATTTGTGAAAGTACTTAGATTCTTAAAATGGATACTTTTAAGGAAATTATAAGTACAGAATATTTTGAAAAAAAAAGATAGAAAAAGTAAATGTTTAAAGTAAGAAATCTTGTTAATGAATTTTGAATATACTTATACCATTTGAAATAACTAAATGAATACTTTTCAAAGTATTGACCGAGTACAAACGAATACTACAAATTCATAAATGAAGGTTTATTAGATAAAAGAAGTTTTATCGATAAAAGAGATTTTAATTAATAAAAGATTAATTAAACAAAAAAGGGATTAGAAGTTGCTTATGCGAATTGATTGTGCTTTGTGTGACCTGATCGTTATTTGTATGTTTACTCATTTATGGAAAACATTAGTTATATACTTAGCACTAAAAGCTGACGAAGTAGGCTTGTCTATCTGTGGGAATTAAGACCGATGTTCGTGTAAGGATATGAGCATTAGAGCTCTAACTGACTAACTTCACTCTTGATCAAGGAATAGTGTAAGGTGAAAATATTGGAATTGTGATAAGTATACGAGATTTGGTTTCTATAACGACCCATAAATTAATCCCTATTTACATTAATATTTAGTTATATTTTAAATAATTTATAAATGGATTTTTAGTAACAAAAAAAACTATTTTAAAAAATAACTAATGATAATAAAATTGTTTCTTTACCAATATATATAGTTCACAGAGAAATAGAAATGTGATGAAAAATCATTTTCCAAAATATCGATTTTTCATTTGTTAAAAGTATTCAAAATGTTATAACACTATGTTAAACATACATGCACACAATATAAACTAAGTTAACATGGTGTGCACATCTTTATATATGCATGTGCATGCTTCTCCTCAAACATGTAAACATATAAATTAATATAAGATTTTTATCACACACACACACACACACACACACATATATAACAAAATAACACACGAGTCAGTTTGGAAAACCAGCATGAGAAAAACACATACAGTTGAATTTTAATGTTTCAAAACCCTTTGGAATATAAAACTATCTCGTAAGACCACGCGGCATATAAACACAGACGGGTTTTTACCGTAAGAAAACAAAACCATTTCATATAAAATTCTCTGATATCATAATAGTGTCTAAGATACAAATACTTATTAATTATAGTAGAAATTGTTACATTAATAAATTATAGCATAATAGGTATATAACTAAAACCGCAAAGGCACGAATTGGAGAATGGATTCCATACAATGACTAGGCTACTGGGGTACCACCTATCATGATGCATCTTTGGATAAATAACACCGAGGACCTCGCCGGGATCCCAACCAACACAAGACAGGCCTACCGCTTGACTAGTAGTACCAAATATGACCACCTCTCCATTAATGGGCCTGGAAGCACACAAATGAGTGATAATATCGAATCTAGATAGAGATTGATCGTATCCTAATTAGGAGCGACCCACTTAGCCCTGATGCATCTTCTCTATCTTAGTCATTTTCGTTGATGAGGCTTAAGGCTGCGTTTTACCTTTTATATAGCATATCTCGCTTGGAATGCTAATGCTGCACTTCAGGCATCAATGCAATACCAGCATTCATCCATGTAAATTAATTCTACGACTGAAAAAAACTAAACGCAACATTTCTACCACATCCATTTTGGGAATCACCCTCAGGATTAGCAGCAATCAGCCCTTGCACTTCAAAGAGCTCTGTCTTCAATTCCCTAATCTTCAAGATATCTTTATTTCGATACACTTAAGATGAATCAAAGTAGTTATCGGATAACATATCAGATCTTGGTCTCTTCGAAACAACATTCGAAAGTTTTCAGTAAATTCAACCCTGGTTCTTTAGAAAGTAAACAGTCAAAGATTAGAGCAAAGACCACCTCCTTACCGTTAGTGGACGGATTTCCTTATCATTTTTCCTAGGAGAACGAAACAAGAATTATACGCACATTACAACATTATCAAAGATGACAGTTCCATATAACTCGTGTGTTTCTCCTAGATATTTCCAAAGTAACGTTTTGGGTCCAAATTCACAGTTATTTATCTACCAATAAACAAACATTCAAATCAGGATTTATTTCCATAGGGAAAACCACCACTGGATAAGCACATAGGCAACTACTAATCTCTTCAATTAATCTTTTCATTAATTATAATGTAACGATTCACTTTTCTATACAGTTCAAGTCAAGAATAACCCACACATGTCTAACTCAAACCAAACGGAAAGGCGGATAGTTAATGGTGAAAAAGAAAATAAGATAGAATAAAAAAGAAAATAGAATCTCACACGAATGGAAAAAGAAATATTATTTCAATATAAGATCTTTACAGCGGAAAATTTTGAATACAATATCAAAGTCTAACCTAGATTTATCTTGGACAGTTTTAAACTCTCTGTCTTTATAAATGTAAAAACAAACACAATAGATGTAGCGGATAATAGAATACGTCCATACGTCGATGAAGATCTCCAGATCTCCTTTGAAAACTCCATGCGTCTTCAACTAAACCTGAAACTACCCAGATCTGATCTGAGTATTAAAAATACCCATATCATGCTTGATAAACCTACGTGAGATACTCAAAGTTTTAAATGTGTAGAACATTCTACTGTCAATCAAAACCTTCGAAAAGAAGGGTATCTCATAAGACCATGCCCACACATAAACACAGTCGAGTTTTTATCTAATGATAACCAAAATACTTTATACTGAAAACAGTTTGATATTATTTTTAATGACATTGGTTCTGAAAACATTTTTCAAGTAAATATATATAAAACAAGTATCAATACCCACACTAAGTCTTTGGTAATATATCCAGAGTAGGTCAAAAAGAATATACCTGGACGGAATATATGATATCAATGGGGTAGCTAAAATGTTTGCAAAGCATTAAAACTATTTTAGGACTACAATCAAAACCTTAAAGCTCGTATTGGGATTAGATTTCCAACAAGACAAGGAACTAGTAGCCTGATGCGGTGTTTTGGTTGCAACAAACATATATCCAATGGCTAGGACTCAAACACCACTATAATGATGTCAACAACCGATGGGAATCAATATCAATGGCTACTCATACAAGGACTTGGACGCCACCTATTCTACCCATGAAGGCTGTAGCCTTTTCTGCATTTCATCTGATTGGTCGTAATTGTATCCTGTAGACTACATAGTATCCCATATTGTAACCGGGTTGTGAGGCTAGAGAGGCTATGCTCTTCTTTTCATAAATCCATACTTTGTTTTTCACAAAGCCATGCTCATTCTTCCATAAAGCACATTCCACTTAGAATGCCACATTGCCATTCCTTCGATTACTATTGACTTCTACCAACATTCACCTTTGAGCTCGTATGTCTTAGAGAAGAGTGTTAAGTCAAGAGAAGTTGTCTTCTCCACCACCAAGTAGATGTATGTTTTTAAAAGTCAATGTTGTGATCTCAGAAATGCAATGTCAAATATTCGTCCATATAAGTTCATTCAGGGACTTAACGAAACCAAAGGCACTCCTTCTACCACATCCTTTTGGGAATCACCCATAGGATCAATAGCGAGTAGTCCTTGCAATATGAAGATTTCAAAACATGACAGACCACCGCTATAATAAATATCTCTATATTAGGAGCGACCCAAAGAATGTCAATAAGCAGTCCTTCCGCTATGATGATCTTCGGTCTTCATATAACATCGTCTTCAACATGTCTTCATCATCAAGATGTCTTCATTTCCCCACATATACATTTGTTTGAAGTGGTTTTCTAGTAGGATTTACCCAAATCCGATCTCGGTTCCTTCGAACCAATCCTCGATTAAAAAGATGTCAAGTATATAGGGGTTTGTCAAAAAATATTCAATCAATTAATCTTTTTATTCAAATTAAATTTCTCTTAGAGATAGATTCATTAAATTATTCCTTTATTTTTTTCATTGTATATGGAATCATTAAGCCTCATTTATCGAATACTTTGGTTAATTAAAACCCCTTTTTAAATCTTGAAATAATTCAAAATCGTTTCACTTTTTACTTAGAGAAAACAATTACAAATTATTTATTTAAATATCATATTGAAAAACATTATTTTAGAGCATCCGGGCTTTCCCTTCGAAATGTTCCATCTCTCAACCAAATCTTCTTGGATCTCACAGACAAAACATGTGTACTAGTCATTTTCGCACGCTCATTTCATTTTTCGAAATTATTTGTAAAACTTCCAAATCACTCTTTATAACGCTTAATTGTTTTTTTTAAAACCATTTATAAAATATATGAAAAAAGAATGGTTAAGTTTAAAATCATATTTCACAAGTTATAAAATTGCTGCGAAAAGTGCTGCGAAAAAGTGCTCTAAATGGTATTGCTTCTTTGATCAAAACAACATTTTTACTTCACATATGTTCATTTTTCCAATTCAAACCACTTTTAGAACACTTTAAATGATTTATAAGATTTATTCCATATTTTTAAATTTTATAAATATATGTTCAGAAATTTGCTACTTTGGCCACCAAACTGCTAAAGCACAATTTTATCAAAAACTTGATTTTCTCATATTTTAAAGTATATTTGATGAAATCTTGATTTTCTTTATTCATTTAAAAACCATGGATTCAATAGTCTAGAAAATACTTATCTCGAAAAATTTCGAGCTATATTCCACATCGTATACTCATTTGAATTCTTCGGCATGAAACCACGAACTATTATTATACGACGCGTCTAGTTTTGACTTGTTTTTCAATTTATTTTCAAACTTCATGGAAACACTTTTAAATGTTTATAAAAAATTTCTAAATAATTTTAAACACATTTTAAAAAATATTTTCATATTTCAAACTCATTTTCCTTTTTATTGTATATTATATTATTATACTACTATAATATCATTTTCAACCTTTTTCGATATTTTGAAATCGTTAAGAGGCTAAATAATTTTCATATACATACCTTGTATAGGTTTAATTCTCATTAAATTAACTATAGTTAATTACTAACCATTTCTATTATCATTTATGAAACTAAATAATCATCCATGTTGACATTTATATATTCAAACAAGTAATCAACTAAGTAATCACACATTTAAACGTCCAATATATATATATATATATATATATATATATATATATATTACAGTTTCATATTTTTAAACTTGGAATTATTTAGAGATTAATTAGTAAAGCGTGAGTGCTCACCTTTAACCAAATCATTTCACTTCCTACCAACATTCATTTAATCCAACACTTCACTATCGTTTTTAAATTCAACAAAACGTTACTAAAACTATCCTTTCTTCCTCTTAAACTAGACGCCTTTTTTCGACTCCTTCTTCAACAACCATGGCGACCTCCCTTCATGCTTCATCCTCGTCCATTTCCACCATCCACCTCACCCTAAGTTCGACCTCCACATGCTCTACCCTTTCCTCCATTATTATTCAACTTTTTAGATGAAAAACCATGTTCTAATGGTTTTTTAAGTTCTTTAGAAAAGTTTGGTGGAATTTGAAGTTGGTTTGATATAATTTTAAGAAATAGTAAGAAAGAAGAAGGGAAGAAGAAGCCACTAAAATAGCTTAAGAAAGAAGAAGAGAAGAAGAAGCCATTAAAATAGCTTAAGAAAGAAGAAGAGAAGAAGAAGCCATTAAAATAGCTTAAGGAAAGAAAAGAAGAGAATGTGTGTGACAAAATGAGCGGAAAACTAGTGTATTTATAGGAAAAGAAAAGGCGGTAAGTTACCAAATTAACCCCTTACCAAATTACCAAAATACTATTCCTTAACTTTAAAGTAAACTTACTTTTTTCCAACACTTACCATCATCCATCATTTCATTGTTTTATGTCATTTTCACTTAATAGTTAAAGAATGTATTTGGTTGGACAAGTGGATTAAAGTAAAGATTTTCCTTGGTTTTGGTGAGATTGATTTGATGTTGGCTTTTTGACTTTTTTAGTCACCTTACTTTTACTAATGATATTCTACAATTTTCTAGTGATACTTAGTAAAAGTAAACTTGATTAGTTGTAAAATGTATAGGTATATATATGTGTGTTAAAACATGTTAACAAAGGTGCAAGAACGTTGCGATAACTTATATTGAATAAAACGTTGATTTGACAAAACGTTTTATGGTCACATTTTGACCTTTTAGTTAAACTATTTATTTATGTAAATAAAACTTGAAAATTGATTTTCTATCCTCCTTAAATAATTAAAACAAGTTTATTTTACTTACAAAACAATATTTAATAATATTAAAATTCAATTGTTAAAATACGACGTCGATTTGCCAATGTGGGATGAAATTTGTCAATCATTATAAAACAAGTATTTATTTATTTATAAAATTTTTATCAGCCAATTATTTTATCACAGTTTAAAAAATGGTTATTCATTATTTAAAATAAAAATGGAATGTATATCCAATTTTATCGAAAACCGACTTTTATCAATTTTACGATGAAAATCCAAAATCTCTTATTTCGGTAAACCAATTTTGAAATAAGTTTATCAATCTTATTTATCACATAAAACATGACTATTTATGTTTGAAAATTCTATATTTGAATATTTAAAATAAATTAAATATTCCATTTAAAAGTGATAAAATCATGGGTCGTTACATAAAATCACTTTATAAATTACTTGTATAAAAATACCTTTACAAAGCTTTATCCACAAATCCAACATTTCCTATACATGAAAAAAATCAATATATTTCTCTAAACGGTATAAGTTTATTCACAAAATGGAGGAAGATTTCTTTGTACACAATTCTAAAATAATTTATAATTCCTTTATAAATCTCTAAACCCATTTGTATACTATTTCATAAATCTCTTGTAACGACCCACATTTTTTTAGCTATTTTAAATTATCAGATTTCATGTAGTTTTAAAGAAAAATGATTAATAATAAAATTTAATGAATAATTAGTGTATTTATTGTATATGAACTTGAATAAAAATTTGAAATAATAAATTCCGAAGATTTAGGCAATAACAACTGTTGAAGTAAAAATTCTATTTATTGAATGTGTTTGTAATCGATGCCCATAATTGGAAGATGAATGTTGAATTATTTAGATGATAATAAAATGACTTTTAATAAATGATGATTTATTGTAAATTAAATTGCTTAAATTTAAGAATGGAATTATTTAAATAATTGAATGTTATTAATGTGAATGAAAATAATATCAAAAATTGATTTAAGTTTTATTTAAATATGAATGAAGATTGTTAACATTCAAAATTTGGGTTTAAAAGTGAATAATTAGAAATTTAAAAATTATATATTTAATGAGTAAAAATAGCCATTTTGGTCACTGTCTCGGATTTCAACAAAACTAGTTTCATCGAATCCATAATAGTGAGTTATTGTAGGATTTCAAGTTTCGTCGCGATCGGGCTTGTCATTTGGCCATGCAAGCTTGAAACACGTTGAATTTATTATTCAAAAATTAATATTATATTTTGTTTCAAAAAGCTATCTTCTGCATACGATCGAATTAGGTCTCGAAACCTATCCCATCATGTTCGAAATAGGGATAGAACATTATAAATGCTAAGAGGCATGCTTCGTTTAGAGCTTGTCCGAAAAAGCATGTGAATAATCGAAATAATAATAAAATAATAAATATACGCGTATATATACACATATTCTTTTCAGAAAACCCTAGTCTTTTGACCTAGCCACCTCCTTTATTTCAAAGGCCGAAAGCCACTACCTTCCTCCTTGATTATCTCATCATCCATTTAGTTTCAAGCCTCGACATCTGAAGGAAAAACGCCAGCGACGATGAGATCTACGAAATCAACGGTTATGATGGGATTTCGTGTGGTGGATTCGCTAGATTGGACTTGCATTCATGGCATAGAGGGAGGGGGTTTTCGCAGTGAAGACAACACCGTGGGGGACTGCGTTTCGCTTGGAGGTCTTTTGTGGCAAGATGCACGTGTGGGAATGGAAGGATCGATTTTCGGTCGAGTTATGGTAGTGCGTCGTTAAGTGGAAGGTTGCATACGATGGGTTTTCCTTCGTTCATGGATAGTCTGGTACGCGAGGAAGGAGAAGATTTTGGGCGGCCTTGATTTCCTGATGCAGAACTTGTGACCCAAATTATTAGGTTATTATTAAAAAATGTAATTTATTTGTATATAATGTAAAAAACGTGATTTTCGACCCTCGAAAAATCGAAATCAATACGTTCACTGTATAACATGCCAAATATTCAATTACCGGAAGTACCGGTTGCTAGGGATAAAGAAGAAAGAGGAAGAAGAAAAAAAAAGAACGACGCGGAATCTCACAGTCGCATAGAACATAATATAATATATACACAACAGATTTTTATACAAGAGAATCTGTAATTGTCAATATATATGTCACAGCCCGTCTTTCACTCTATAGAAAGACGAATCATGAGTAAGAAAGAAAGGGATAGAAAAGAGAAAATATAGAGAAGAAAGAACTAAACAACATCAGAATCTCATAACGGAACGAATGAGATATAATAGATCACATAAGATATTAGATAGTATCATATACATCAGAGATACATAGCTTAATACATCACAAATTAGACAGTTATAAACACCTGTCTATTGTATAATACAAGTTTCATTCAAGACATCATCACATAGATCAACACGACGGAACCATTAAATATCTACACGCTGAAGCCTCCTGCTTCATATCTCCTCTAGAATTCGTCAAAGCAAACCTGCATCCCTTGACTACTCATAAAATTTGAGTATCCGAGAGTTTAATAAAATAGAAAATAAACTCCGGGTCAGATATGGGTCTGGGTGAGTAAACGGGTTAAAGTTGTTTAACTTTGAAAAATCTTTGAAAACAAAAGGTATCTCGTAAGACTCCTCTCACATAAACACGGAAAAGTTTTTACCTTACGATATCCAAAACATTTGATAGAAAATCCAGTTATATTATAATAGGGTCTAGGGTTTTCGAGTAAAATAGAATATAGCCGAAATTGTTACATTTATTAAATTCCAGCATACATAGGTATACAAACAAACTCGAATGACACTTATTGGAGATTGGATTCCATACAGTGGCAGGGCTACTGGGGTATCGCCCATCCTAGTACCCAGTCTAGATTAGAGTACCAAGGATCCACCCTAAATCCCCTGCAGCACAAGGTCGGAACCATCCCTTACTAGATAGTCCCGAATAAGATAACCCCAGCAGTTTTCGTGACCAACTACCCACACAGCCGAATAAAAGGGGACGTCTAGACAGGCGAAAATCTCGTCCTACTTGCGCGGACCCACTTAGCCTTGCTGCACCTCCCCTGTTTTATCCATTCCCGGTTGATGAGGCTTGAGGCTACAATTACCTTTATAGAACACGTCTATCTTAGAATTCTCATCGTCCTCCAATGACGATGTTCTGAAAGCACTCAATCCACACAAGTTCGTTCCCGGTTCGAACGAAACCAAAGGCAATATATCGTTACACTCATTTTGGAAACACCCTCAGAGTTAACGACAATAACCCTTGCACTTTGAAACTCCATCTCGATTAATCTCCGATCCCGGTCTCATCGAAATCTAAATATTTCTTAAAGGTCAAGTTTTTTAAGGTTTAAACAATTCAATATATTATCTATATTCAAACAGATAGATAATTCACATATTCACAGATAGATAATCCATATTATCCAATTCAAACCAACATCTCATATCACAAAGCAACACATATCACATATCAAAGATGTCACATAATCCAAGGCATTCAATATCATTCGGCCATCCATAAGCAAAGATTAATTAGTCACACCATCTCTAATTAATTTAAAATAAATTAAATTAATTACATCCATTACTAAAAAGCCTGCTTACTTAATCATTAATTAATTTCAAACCAATTAATTAATCACCCTTTAATTATCCATCATAATTAATCATCCTTGATTAATTATTCTTTAATTATATTAAGTAATTAGCCTTTAATTAATTACACAAATTAATTATCCTTAACTATTTACAGTAATTAACCTTTAATTACTCTCATTAATTTATTAATAATTAATTACATTAATTAATGATCCTTAATTACTTTCACTAATTAATTAACCATAATTAATTACACTAATCCTTAATTAATTACATTAAATAATTATACTTTAATTAATCACTTTTAATTAACCTTAATTAATTACAATTAACTTTCCTGAATTAATTAACTCCTTAATTAATTTTATTAATTAATCCTTAATTAATTACACAAAGTAATTAATCCTTAATTACTTCCAATAAGTAATTATCCTTTATTAATTACATTGAATAATTAACCATTAATTACTTCACTAGGTAATTACTCTTATTAATTTCATTAAGTAATTATACTTAATCAATCATCAAGTGATTATCTTAAATTAATTAAACTAGTTAATTAACTTAAATTAATCACATTAATTTAATTAATTACATTGAGCAATTAATCCCTTTAATTACACCAATTAATTAATTACTCTTTAATCAATTATCTTTAATTACTTAAATTAATTAAGTAATTAACAAACCAATTATCTTAATTTAATTAATTAATCATCTCATAATTACCAGTTAATGATCTTTAAATTACATTCATTAGTTATCCACTTAATTACATACTAAGTAATTATCCTTTGATTATCAATTTAACCTTCATTAAGTGATTATTTTTAAATTAATTAAACTAATTAACTAACTTGGATTAATTACATTAGTTTATTTATTAATTAATTATCACTTAATCACTAGTTAATGATTCACCTTACATTCATTAACTATCCACTAATTACTTGGTTAGGTAATTATCCTTAATTATAATAAGTAATTAACTTTATTTATTTTACTAATTAATTACTCTTAATTAATCACAACCTTACTTACTAAGGAATAATTCTTTATTTATATTAAATACTTATTTACATCATTAAACTTCATTAGAAGAACATTATGAACTAACAATGTGATTAAAAATATATACTTTACTCAAACACTTTAAACATTAATTTTTAAACATTTAAAATCTTTGAAAACCTTTTCAAAGTTGTTTAATAAATTAAATAAATAGTTACTTGAAAATTTATTTACCATATCACTTAAAGACTTATCTACTTTAAATATATTTTTAAAAGTTTTGTTAAACATTTATCTTTGAAAACTCACTATTTCCATAACTTTAAACTTGTTTTTACTTTGCTTTTAAACTTTGAAACGTTTGTAAATTCAAGTTCTTTGTTCTAAAAACCTGGAACACTTGCTCCTTTATTTTAAAAAAAAGAAACCCGATACTTATCAAAACCAACCCGAGTCGAGAAATTTAAAAACTCAAGCAATAACCCAAATTCCCCGAGCCTGCTACGAACCTCACCGAGATGCTTTCGACTTTGAGGCAACATCGCAAAAATCTCGTGACCAACCCGAGACAAAGCTTCTTCCCCAAACTCCATTCGTCTTCCAGATACAACGTGCACGTGGTGCACGTATACCGTCACTCCGACCATCGGAGATCACTGCTGCTACTCTCGACAAGCCATCTATACCCACGCTGACCCTCACGTGAACCGAGATCAACAGAATCGCCTTCAAATAGGAAATAAGCTCCTCGATCAAACTGGAGAAAAAACCTCAACCGGAAAATCCTTAATCTTCGACGAACTATGCCATGGGAAAACTCACCGATCTCACGGAAGCACCACCTCGACTTCCAGCTTCGCTTCCCACTATCACGATCGATTCCAGTCCCTTGTCAATGACGAACAAGCCTCGATAACTCTGACAACCAAAACCCACCCTTAAACCCTACTTCGCCATTCTCGGACCACCACGGCCGATGATAAATTCCACCAGTATTTTCCTAGACATCATCACCCCAAAAGCTACCCACGACAGCGACCTCGTCCCACGATACCGCGTCAATCATCGACAATCGACGAAGTTACCCATTCTGTTCAACACAGATTATCCTAACTATTACCAAACTAAAAATCATGATATTCATATTAAAATTCATGATTTTGTACTACAAATTTAATCATACAATCTAAATCTGAAATTGAATTTATTAAATTTTTGACCCAAATATATATTACCGTTATTTAGAAATTTTCAAGGTAAATATTTAATATAAATTCGTGGAATTATTTTTAGTAGTGATATTGCACAATTTCAATCATTTTTCATTTGCAAATCAAAAGCTAATAATGATTTTATAATGAGATATTGGATTTATTTAGGAATTAAAACCTGTAAACACACAACAGAGCCTATCTATGTATATACATATGCAAACAACACACAGGCATTAAATACTTACATACATACATGTATCTTCTCAAACATTTGCAAACTATATCACTACATAAATCATAACATATATCCAGGTCTAATCACAGATTTTAAATCTGTTTTTAAAAAAATATTTACTAACCAAAAATAAGAACAGAGAAGCAGAGGTACTTCTGGCTTAAATATGAAACTGTTTCTTGTTTTTGATTGCATTTGAGTTGATTCCTATAGCTTGATGTTGAGTTGATTTCTTTGATTACTTGCTGTTGAGTTGAATTTGAAATGTGTTTAGCTTGTTGTCTGATCTAGAAATATTTGCTTTAAGTTTTTAGTTTGTTTTTGGTTTCAGGCTTTATTGAAATTTTGAAAAGATGAAGAAGAAAATAAGTTGAGAAGATTTTGATCTGAAAATGAAAACCAGATTTCTCCCTAACACTGCATAATTTATAGTTTAATTTTAAGGTAAAATATAAGGTTGCCACTTGTTTTATTGCATGACTCTTAAGTTACAAATGTTAAAAGCTAACTTAAAATGTTTACAAGTGTTTAAAATTTTCTTTTCGTTAAATTTTTTAAGTATATATATATATATATATATATATATAGTTATGTATTATATTTCAATGTATATAATGTTTATCTTTTTATTAATAAGCTTTTAAATCTTTATATATATATATATATATATTTACAAATGTGAATTTATGTAAATATTTATTTATAAATTACTTATGTTTTGAATCAATTGATGTATTATATGTTTATATGTTTGTGGATTTTATTTTGGCTTTTATGTATTTACAAACCAAATTGTCTCATATTAAATTTTTAAAAGAAAGAATATTTGAAACAAAAGAAATGAACTTTTAATTAAATTTTATTCAAACTAAAACTATTATACTTTTCAGATAAATAAATATTTACTTTAAGTGTTTTGAAAATAATAATAGACTTTAGATAGTTTTTTGAAAAGTGCTATATTGAATTTAATCTAATTCCCAAATCCCAAAATATATATTAAAATTTGAAAACATGTTTTTTTTGTTAATTAAATTCAAATCAAAGCCTTTCTATTTACAATATATATACAAAAATATATATATTATAATTAGGATACATTTTAATATTAACTTTGAAAATTATATTATTGAATAACTTCAAATCACATTATATACATTCATATATATTATAATTTGGGATCATATCTTTTATTAAAAACAAAGCCTTCCTACTTATAACATATATACGTATATATATATATTATAAATAGAAATATACTATATATTTTTATATAGCTTTGAAAAGAATAAACTTACCAGTTTAAATTAAAATTATAAAAGAAAATTATCAAGCCAATTTAATTACTAATAAAGATTATTAAATTGATATTGTCCAAAATTCCGGGTCACCACATTTCTCCCCCCTTAAAAGAACTTCGTCCCCGAAATTTAAAAGCAAAGATAATTCAATAATCCAACAAAAGTTTTAATTTTTAACAAAGCATACATATCAATCATCCTCTAACAACCATAAGCAACCAATTTTATTTAAACAAACAAACCTAGTTATCCTGACATAAATCAGGATAGACCTTCCTACTACTATCAAGAGTTTCCTAGGTATAAATCTCTGGGATACTTGTTCTATAAAACCTTAAATAGCTACAGTATACAGATCCTGAGCTCCCTCTAACCTCGATCTACAAATCTGAACAAGATATTAGACAATAGACAAGTCCGACTCAACTTTCAAATTCTCCTGAACTCCTGGTTCCCTAACCAGTGATGGATCATACACGTACTCCTTCAGAGATACGTGAAATACATTGAATTCCAGCCATCTGAACTGGCAATCCAATCCTATAGGTTAAAACACTTATCCTTACAAGGACACAGAAAGATTCAATATACCTCAGAGCTAGCTTCCAGTCTCACCCAATCTTATAGCTCTTTTGACAATCCTGAGCAGCCTACCTTCTTTTCTGATTAGTCTCAACCTACGATGATGCCTCTCAAAGCAAAATCTAGACCAAAAACAAACCAATCTCTGGATCCTACTCAACAAAGTGGTCCTTCCAAGATTCGCCGAAATCAAGTATACAAACTCTACTCTATAAAGATCAATAGACTGAAATTACTTCTCTCATCCGAAAAAGGCAAAACAGGTGCACTTGCCAATTTGGCCTTCAGATCCCTGAAAAACTTCCTATAGAAACCCTCTAATCCAAAACACTACAACTTTCGGTCGCTTCCACTCTGGAATAGCTGCTACCTTGCTTCCGCTGCACAACTTTGATTTTGGAATAGATGAGAATGCCATCGATGAAAACGAACAAAATCTTGATCAACACATCCCGGAAAAATGGTTCATCAGATTCACAAGGAAAAAACACAAAAGTTCCACGAAATCCTCAGCTGTTTCACCAAATCCTCTAGAGATGCCTCAATCCCAAACAAAAGACTACTTAGATGATCTCTTTGAACTAATCGCAAGTCACTTCTACGATCCTACCCAGTTCAGTTCTAAAGAAACTGTTCTCTCTTCACACATCAGAACGGCTTATTCTTGTCCTATAGAAGAAGCTGGTGGTCCATATTCAATAACAAACACCATGCTTTGCTGAGCTTCCAAAAGCCTGGGCTACTGACATAAGAAACACAAAGATTTTCGAACCATCGGAGAAAAGGATCCACTCTGCTGCTTAGCCAAAAGACCTTCTGCTAGCACACAAAACATCTCTAAGCTGCATTTATGCCACGAATGCCAGAACTTCTTATCCATAAGCTCCTCGAACTTCAAAGCCATCAACCATCATCACAAAGAGCCTTCATGCTGGGCAGACATCTTCTCAAGAAACCCAACCTTAAACCAAGCACAAACATCTCATTCTCCTTAAGGGGGTGACAATGAGACCATGTCCTAAGCGAGGTAACTCATTGACCTTAGTCTCATACTCCAATACAGACAACTCCCTTACTTGAGATCCAGAAAAATTCCCATACAGCCAAGTCTTCCTTGCGGTAGGTACCAACTGCTCCTCAAATACCTCCTCAAACCGACTCCAAAGGAAACAAATCATTCTTGAGAACATCCATGGCTATTGCATCTCATCACGCAACTGCTTCTTCCTGAAGTTGCCAAGACACCATCACTAGATTCTGCACATCCGACAGATCCAAACTCTAGAAAATCCGCTCATACGAGCGCAACCAAACTTGCACTTCAATGATGTACTCTAAACCTTGAAAAGACTCTCCTTGAGATTGATGAAATCCTGACACCATGCTGCAAAGCTTACTCGAGACAATATTGGGTCTACATCCTCGGTAAATACTCTTCCAACATCAAACACTCGGATTTCTTCCATGGGTAGTCATGCTACACATACCATTACCCTACCTACCTTTAGGACTCATGTTGGAAAACCTGAACAGGTTACCCAATAAATTAGGTAGATATATAAATATATGTATATAAAAATACAAGTACGCTCTCTCAAGAAAGAATTCACTCTAAAGCCTAGGTATTCACTCAACCTAGCGCTTTGATAGTAACTATCACGGTCCGTCTTTCACTCCATAGAAAAACGCATCATGATTAAGAAAGAAAGGGATAGAAAAGAGAAAAGATAGAGAAGAATGAACTAAAGGACATTAGAATCTCACAACGGAACGAATGAAATATAATATATCACATAAGATATTACATAGTATCATATACTTCAGAGATACATAGCTTAATACAACACAAATTATACAGTTATAAACACCTGTCTATTGTATAATAAAAGTTTCATTCAAGACATCATCACAGAGATCAACACAAAAAAACTATTAAATATCTACATGCTGAAGCCTCTTGCTCCATATCTCCTCCAGAATTCGTCAAAGCAAACCTACATCCCTTGACTACTCATAAAAATTTGAGTACCCAAGAGTTTAATAAAACAGAAAATAAACTCTACGTCAGACATGGGTCTAGTGTGAGTAAACGGGTTAAAGTTGTTTAACTTTGAAAAACCTTTAAAAACAAAAGGTATATCGTAAGACTTCCTGCACATAAACACGGAAAAAATTTACTTTACGATAACCGAAACATTTGATAGGAAATCCAGTTATATTATAATAGGGTCTAGGGTTTTCAAGTAAAATAGAATATAGCCGAAATTGTTACATTTATTAAATTCCAGCATATATAGGTGTACAAACAAACTCGAAGGGCACTTATTAGAGATTGGATTCTATACAATGGCGGGGCTACTAAGGTACCGCCCGTCACAGTACCTGGTCTAGACCAGAATACCGAGGATCCACCCTAAATCCCCTGCAACACAAGGACGGAACCATCCCTTACTAGATAGTCCCAAACAAGATAACCCCAGCAATTTTCGTGATCAACTTCCCACACAGCCTAATAAAAAGGGACCTCTTGACAGGGGGAAATCTCGTCCTACTTGGGCCCGACCCACTTAGCCTTGCTGCACCTCCCCTGTTTTAGCCATTCCCAGTTGATGAGGCCTGAGGCTACAATTACCTTTATTGAACACATCTATCTTAGAATGCTCATCGTCCTCCAATGACGATATTTTGAAAGCATTCAATCCATACAAGTTTGTTCCAGGTTCGAACGAAACATAAGACATTAACTCGTTACACTCATTTTGGAATCACCCTCAGAGTTAACGACAATAATGCTTGCACTCTGAAACTCCAATCTTCACTTGAGATTCACGACCTATCATTTAACTTGGATCGATGTGGTTTTCAGAAAATCAAACTTGATCTCCGATCCTCGTCTCATCGAAATCTAAACGTTTCTTAAAGCTCAAGATGTTTAAGGTTTAAACAATTCAATATATTATCTATATTCACACTGATAGATAATTCACGTGTTTACATATAGATAACCCATATTGTCACAATTCAAACCAATATCTCATATCACAAAGAAACACATATCATATATCAGAGATGTCACATAATCCAAGGCATTCAATATCATTCAGCCTTCCATAAGCAAAGATTAATTAGTCACGCCATCTCTAATTAATTTAAAATAAATTAAATTAATTACGTCCATTACTAAAAATCCTGCTTACTTAACCATTAATTAATTTCAAACCAATTAATTAATCACCCTTTAATTATCCATCTTAATTAATCATCCTTGATTACATTAAGTAATTAGCCTTTAATTAATTAGACAAATTAATTATCATTAACTATTTACAGTAATTAACCTTTAATTACTCTCATTAATTAATTAATAATTAATTACGTTAATTAATGATCCTTAATTACTTTCATTAATTAATTAACCATAATTAATTAAATTAATTAATTATACTTTAATTAATCACTTTTAATTAACCTTAATTAATTACAACAGTAATTAACTTTCCTTAATTGATTAACTCCTTAATTAATTATATTAATTAATCCTTAATTAATTATACAAAGTAATTAATCCTTAATTACTTCCACTAAGTAGTTATCCTATATTAATTACATTTAATAATTGACCACTAATTACTTCACTAAGTAATTACTTTTATTAATTTCATTATGTGATTATACTTAATCAATCATCAAGTGATTATCTTAAATTAATCAAACTAGTTAAATAACGTAAATTAATACATTAATTTAATTAATTACATTGAGTAATTAATCCCTTTAATTACACCCATTAATTAATTACTCTTTAATTAAATACCTTTAATTACTTAAATTAGTTAAGTAATTAACAACCAATTATCTTAATTAAATCAATTAATCATCTCATAATTACCATTTAATGATCTTTAAATTACATTCATTAGTTATCCACTTAATTACATACTAAGTAATTATCCTTTGATTATCAATTTAACCTTCATTAAGTGATTGTTTTTAAATTAATTAAACTAATTAACTAACTTGAATTAATTACATTGATTAATTAATTAATTATCACTTAATCACTAGTTAATGATTCACTTTACATTTATTAACTATCCACTAATTACTTCATTAAGTAATTATCCTTATTAAGTAATTAACTTTATTTATTTTACTAATTAATTACTCTTAATTAATCTCAACCTTACCAACTAAGGACAAATTACTTATTTATATTAAATACTTATTTACATCATTAAATTTCATTAGAAGAACATTATGAACTAATAATGTGATTAAAAATATATACTTTACTCAAAACAATTTAAACGTTAAATTTTAAACATTTAAAATCTTTGAAAACCTTTTCAAAGTTGTTTAATAAATTAAATAAATAGTTACTTGAAAATTTATTTACCATATCACTTAATGACTTATCTACTTTAATATATTTTTAAAAACTTTGTTAAACATTTATCTTTGAAAACTTGGCTATTTCCATAATTTTAAAACTTGTTTTTACTTTGCTTTTAAACTTTGAAACATTTGTAAACTCAAGTTCTTTGTTTTAAAAACCTGGAACACTTCCTCCTTTTAAAAAAAAAAGAAACCTGACACTTATCAAAACCAAACAGAGTCGAGAAACTTAAAAACTCGAGCAATAACCCAAATTCCCTGAGCCTGTTACGGACCTCACCGGGGCGCTCACGACTTCGAGGCAACATCGGAAAAATCTAGTGACCAACCCAAGACAAAGCTTTTTCCCCAAACTCCATTCGTCTTCCAGATACAACGTGCACGTGGTGCACGTACACCGTCACTCCGACCATCGGAAATCACCGCTGTGGCTCTCGACAAGCCATCTATAACCATGCTGACCCCGTGAACCCAGATCAATAGAATTGCCTTCGAATCAAGAATAAGATCCTCGATAAAACTGGTGCAAAAACCTCAACCAACAAATCCTTAATCGACGACGAACTATGCCATGAGAAAACTCACCGATCACACTGAAGTACCGCCTCGGCTTCCAGCTCCGCTTCCCACTATAGCGATCGATTCCGGTCCCTTGTCAACGACGAACAAGCCTCGACAACTCCGACAACCAAAACCCACCACTAAACCCTACTTCTCCATTCTCAGTCCACCACGGCAGATGATAAATTCCACCAGTATTTTCGCAGAGATCATCACCCCAAAAGCTACCCACGGCAGCGACCTTGTCCCACGATATCGCGTCAATCATCGACAATCGACGAAGTTACCCATTCCATTCAACATAGATTATCCCAATAATTACCAAACTAAAAATCATGATATTCATATTAAAATTCATGATTTTCTACAACAAATTTAGTCATACAATATAAATCTGATATTGAATTTATTAAAAATTTTGACCCAAATATATATTGATGTTATTTAGAAATTTTCGAGGTAAATATTTAGTATAAATTCCTGGAATTATTTTTAGTAGTGATATTGCACAATTTCAATCATTTTTCATTTGCAAATCAAAAGCTAATAATGATTTTGTAATGAGATATTGGATTTATTTAGGAATTAAAACCTGTATACACACAACAGAGCCTATCTATGTATATACATATGCAAACAAACACATGCATTAAATACTTATATACATGCATTCATCTTATCAAACATTTTCAAACTATATCACTACATAAATCATCACATATATCCAGGTCTAATCACAGGCTTTAAATCTGTTTTTTTTTTTAAAATTACTTACCAAAAATAAGAACAGAGAAGCAGAGGCACTTCAGGCTTAAATCTGGAAATGTTTCTTGTTTTTGAATGCATTTGAGTTGATTCCTATAGCTTGATGTTGAGTTGATTTCTTTGATTACTTGCTGTTGAGTTGAATTTGAAATGTGTTTAGCTTGTTGTCTGATCCAGTAATATTTGCTTTAAGTTTTCAGTTTGTTTTTGGTTTCAGGCTTTATTGAAATTTTGAAAAGATGAAGAAGAAAAAAAGTTGAGAAGATTTTGTTCTGAAAATGAAAACCAGATTTCTCCCTAACACTTCATAATTTATAGTTTAATTTTAAGGAAAAATATAAGGTTGCCACTTGTTTTATTGCATGACTCTTAAGTTACAAATGTTAAAAGCTAACTTAAAATGTTTACAAGTGTTTACAATTTTCCTTTTATTAAATTATTTAAGTATATATACATATTTCAATGTATATAATGTTTATCTTTTTATTAATAAGCTTTTAAATCTTTATATATATATATATAAATGTGAATTTACGTAAATATTTATTTATAAATTACTTATGTTTTGAATCAATTGATGTATTATATGCTTATATGTTTATGGATTTTATTTTAGATTTTATGTATTTACAAACCAAATTGTCGCATAATAAATTTTTAAAAGAAAGAATATTTGAAACAAAAGAAATGAACTTTTAATTAAATTTTATTCAAACTAAAACTATTATACTTTTTAGATAAACAAATATTTACTTTAAGTGTTTTGAAAATAATAATAAACTTTAAATAGCTTTTTGAAAAGTGTTATATTGAATTTAATATAATTCCCAAATCTCAAAATATATATTAAAATTTGAAAACATGTTTTTTTATTAACTAAATTCAAATCAAAGCCTTTCTATTTGCAATATATATACAAGAATATATATATATATATATATATATATATATATATATATATATATAAATATTTTAAGTAGGATACATTTTAATATTAACTTTGAAAATTATATTATTGAATAACTTCAAATCACAATATATACATTCATATATATTATAATTTGGAATCATATCTTTTATTAAAAACAAAGACTTCCTATTTATAACATATATACATATATATACATTATAAATAGAAAATATAATATATTTTTTGTATAACTTTGAAAAGAATAAACTTACCAATTTAAATTAAAATTACAAAAGAAAATTATCAAGCCAATTTAATTATTAATAAAGATTATTAAATTGATATTGCCCAAAATTCTAGGTCATCACAATATACACACACACACACACAACCATCAGAGTACAACAATCAATACATCAATGTGGTCACTAATACAGCTTTTGCTCTTAAGCATACTCACACAATGGAAATAACCAAGTACGTGAAATACGTCTTCGTCATCTAGCTCGTTTCCTAAGCTCTATAGCATCCTATCCTGAATCTCTAATACTCGGTCTGACTCGAGCATTATAATAAAATAACACTCGAGTTAGTTTGGAAAAGTAGCATGAGAAAACGCCCTCAATTTGAATTGTTAAAGTTATTAAAATCCTTTGAAAAACAAAGATATCTCTTAAGACCACGTTACACATAAACAAGATGGGTTTTTCCCTTATGATAACTAAACATTTTTATCAAAATCGTCTGGTATTATAATAGTGTCTTAACAAAGTAAATAGAAAATAGCTGAAATGTTTGCATCTCACGTTTTAGCATAGTTGGGCACAATCAAAACCGTACGACGCTTATTGAAGAATGGATTCCATACTATGACTAGGCACTAAGGTACCACCTATCATAGTAAACGTCTAGAAAAATGTACCGAGGACCTCGTCGGGATCCCCTACAACACAAGACCAACCCTACCCCTGACCTGGATAGAACTGAATATGTTATCACTGTGGGTGTTTCCACCTTTATCGACAGCTCTTTTTCCATGCACCACTGTATCCATAATTAATAATATGTTTGAGGGTATCTAGCAAGGTGGTAACATACCCTAATTGGGTTTGACCCACTTAGCCTTGCTGCATCTCCCCTAATTTTCAGTCATTCCGGTTGATGAGGCTTGAGGCTATGATTTCCTTCTTAAGGAATTTTCACTTAGAATGCTCATTGTCCTCTAATGACAATGTACTGATAGCATTTATTCATACAAGTCCACTATGGGTCTGAACAAAACTGAATCACCATCTTCACCATCTTTATGATATCCATTCATAAGCTCAAATTGGATCGAAGTGCTTTTCGGATAATTAAATACGATCCCGGTCTCTTCGAAATGATCAATGAAATTGGCCAATATTTGATAGTCGATTATTTAACTATCAATATAGCATTCATAAGTAGACATCAGGCTTTATTTTAAATTTCTAAATTTTATTTTCAAAATATCTTTATAACATATATATATTTAAATCCCTTCCTTTATTTCAAAAATTGAGACAACTTAATTACTTATGCCCATGTTGGGATGTTCCAAAATATATCCAATGTCAACACTAAAATTTCCATTTATTTCTCTTTTCTCAAAATCCTTCACAACTTATATTGTAAATTCCCTTTCTCGTTCATAATAAATTCCCTAAGTTTTGGAATTCCTTAATTAATTTCCTTTAATATTTCCAAAGTCAAAGACACTTTCATACAATTTCAAATATCCATTTCTAACTTCTTTTATGAAACCTACTTCATTTTTCGAAGTTCTCTTTTATTTAAATACTTCGGAAATTTCTTACATTTTTCCAATTTCCATGTTGAGAATTTCTCTTATAAATCTCATCTACCAAACAAACCGCGTTTCAAAACCTCAAGAATCTTTACAAATAATTATTAAATATTACAGCCTTACCTTGCGCTCATAACCAAACCTCAGACCGACCCAAACCCTTTCTTTTGCCATGACTTCGACGACATCACAGCCTCAGATCACCAACACGCCTAGCGCAACCCAGAACCAACTATCGCCGACTCCATTAGCATCGCATCGCTCGTCAGAAAACGCTGCATCCCAAACTCCATAATAGCCTGCCACCACATGCTCAGACGCACGTGATTTGAAACATTGCGTGGAACCCCCAACCGTCATGCACGAGCATCGCCCTCCACCCCAGAGTAAGTAGTGACCAAGCACGAGCTCGAACACAACCCATCTTCTCCTCCCCATCGCATTCGCATGCTTCTTCTCCTTTATCGGCATCGCGATTCAATTCGATTGAGTGATTTTTTTCTTTTCTGTATGAATAGATTTTCTGGTTTTTCTCTGTTTTTATTTACAAACGAATTAAATTCGTTCCAAACTAAAGAGGGAAGGAAAGGGTAAACACGATTTTATAAAAGGGGAGATGTCTCGAACACGGTAGGGGCAAAAAAGGAGGGAAACGACGTATTTTAGATGGCTGATGTGAATGGATAAGACAATATATACATATTGAAAAATCTCAAATATTTAAATATCTTATTCGAATCCCTATCAAGACACTCCGGCGTTTCTAAGATATACCCTTATTCTTAACACAATGGATCAAGTTTCGAGCCCCAATTCGATGATACGTGGAAGATAGCTTTATAAATTGACTACTAAAATTAAATTAAATTAAACTATCTCTAGGCGTTTTCAAATCGTACGATTAACCGATAAATCCAAATGTTATGAAATTTGAAATCCGATAATCATACATCATTATGAATCTAATGGAACTTGTTTCTTCGAATTCAAAGACTATGCCGCGGATCGTACACTGATTAAATTAATGATTCCCAAAATTTACAAAATCGCTTGAAATTTCAGTTTTAAAATCTTACTAACAAAATTATTGTACCGACCCGAATTTTTAGCGTTGAGTTTAGAATATTTAAATGGGTTTAAATATTTAATTTGGATTATAAATTGATCTTAATATGAAAATTTTGGTTTTTATTTCAATAAAATAGATTCAGAATTTAATATAGCGGTTTGTTGAATGATATAACTATTTACTTTAATAATTGGGAATTGGGTAAAATATAAAATCTGGAGTTTCGAGCTTGTTAAAAATAATTTAAAGGCTTGTAAAATTTATATTGATAATACTGAAGAAAGTAAAAGTGCTAAAATTGAATTTAAAGGTGATTTGTTCAGTTTTGGAAAATTTATCGTTTAAATTGATATTTAAAAATAGCCTTCCGAGGCACAGTCTCGGATTTCGACGAAACCAGTTCCATTGGATCCGTAATATTATACCAATTTTCATAGTGTTTGGAGTTGTTGTGTGAGCGTACAACATATAAACACGCTTAAATCTATATCGAAAACCCAATATAATAACTGGTCCAAAAAGCTATCTTCTCCATACGATCGAATTAGGACTCGAAATCTTTTCCATTGCGTTCGGAATAGGGGTTTAACATTATAAATGCCTGGCGAAACGTCTCGATAGAAGGTCGAAATTTTGAGTTGCAAAATTCGAGAAGATTTAAATTTAAAAATAATATATACTTTGACTGGTCAAATAAACTTAACATCAGAATTTTTTCTCTCTACTCAAAACACTGTAGCTGGCAGACACGCGAAGCATCTTCAACACGCAAAAGATCTTTTCCTTCTTTAAGAATTACGTTATCTTCCCCAGTACTTCATTTCATTTTCAACAGGAAATAAATTGTAATCGCCGAGCAAAAATCTACTAAATATCGGTTCGTTTTCTTTTCCCTCATTCCTAAATTTATTCGCGAATCTCTTTCTCTTACCTTCGACCAAGCCATTTTTTTCAAAATTGATTCGAAAATTGATGGTGGCTGCAAAAAAAGGAGAGATCAATCGACCGAGTTTTTCGCTCGTAACCAAGCGACTTCAATCGCGAAGCCGAGCTCGAGATCTGGGCGCAGCTTGGGTGTCGAATCGGAGAAGCATCGTGACGTCGTCGCGATTTGGGCGAGCGCAGCTTGAAGGAAGCGGCAAATTTGTCAATCGGGAGTTTACTAGGGTTCGTCGACGGCAGTAATAAGGGGATGCTCGAAGTTCGTTCTTGGTGGGCAGGGAGGCTCATCGGTTGAAGGAGCGTGGGCAAGGCTGCAGTTCAGAGCTTGGGTCGTTGGTCTTCGCGTTCGCATAGGCAAGGTAAAGGAGACTGCGTGTGGGTTCGGTATAGCTTCTTCCTTCTTTTCGATTTTGGTTGTTCTGAAAAATAAATATAATTATATTTACAGTAAGAGTTGAAAGAATGAAATCCGTTTTGAATCTATATATGTATATTAGGGAATGATTTTGCAGTAAGTATAAATGTTTATTTCTTGTAAAATTTATTTTTTTTAATTTAAATTTAATAACATATATAAATTACAGAGAAAGGAAATTATTGTTTTTAATTTAATAAATAATATATATATATATATACTGAAGGAGAAAGTTTTATAGCAAAACGGATTATTGTTTTGTTAATTACAGAAAAAGAAAAAAATATAAATGTTTTGCAGTATGCTTTATAAAACAATCCTGGTTCTAAATTAATATATAAACTTGCAAGGAGTTTTATTTTATTAGAAAATAGTGTATTGAGGAGATTAAGTAGTATAATTAACTTATATTAAAGGATTTTATAGGAAATATTATTAGTTAAAATTAAATTTTTGGTCAATTAAATTTATGGTAAAAATAAAATTTGTTCAACAAACTTGCTTAATTTATTTTAGTTACAAAATGGTTTTTAAAAGAGAAATTATTAGTTTAAATAAAATAATTAGATAATTAAAATTTATTAGATGGTAATTGATCATTCGATTAGTTTAAGTATTAATAAATCATAAAATGTTTATACAAGGTTTAAATTGTGAAGAATTGTGAAGAAACAAGCTGGTTTGGAAATGCATTGCAAAACAAAATCAAAGGTGAGTTAATCTCACTCATCTGAATTATATAAACTAAAATGGTTAAATTTAAATAATTGGTTGAATGGTTGAATTGATTTGATGTGCTATATTATAGTATATAATACATCTTGGAATGATTGATTCCCGCATTATATAGCGGATGAGATCCTATGCGCCGCATAATAGCGGACGATATTATATTTAAATCCCATATACCGCGATATTCCACCTCAAAGTGGAATTGGTATTTTATATTGTGCTAACATATGTGGATGCAGGGAAACAGGTCGGAGAGATCTTACTGGATTCCTCAACATTTATTTAGATTATTTAATATTGTCTGTTATGATTTGATATTCTATGATGAATTATATTGGAATATTTAATGCTACGGTTTACTTGAATATATTCCGGTACACTGAGCTATCAAAATATATAGAATTGGATTTTTTAAAAGAAATAAAAGAAGAGAATTTGTAAGTGGAATAATTATAGAATATTTAAATAAATTTAAGAATGAACTGGATAAGAATAATAGTGGTTTTAAAATTCTAATAAATATATTCCGTGTATGAAAATGGGGATTTTTAATAAATAGGAAGATAATGAATTTTAAACTTAAGTGTTATTATTTAAAAGAATAAAGCATTTATTTTAAATTTAAGATTTAAATTAAAAAAATTAAAGAAGGAATTTGGGAAAAATCTGAAATTGGTGTTTTCATTTAAAAGATTTTAAATCATAATTAAGGAATAAAAATCTGAAGTCAATGGGTTTTGAAATAAATGAGTAAGGAAGGAAATTTATTTAAGGGTGAAGTAATTTGGAAATCAATTTGAAAATTGAATTAAGTGTTTAAAATTGGACTTTTAAACAGGAAATGTGACTATGGCATTTATGAACTGGGTTTATAAAAGCAAAGTAATATATCAGTGGATATTTGAAGAATAACTTCACGATGGGAGTTTATTAAAGAAATGAAAATTTTGTTTAAAAATAAATAGTGATTTATTTTTAAAGGATTTGAAGAGAAGTATATTTCCCTGGATAACCAAGTACGGTTTCAAAGTAAATTTTTAAATATAAGTTAAAAGTTTTAATGTTGTTTTAAAAAGCATGTTTTGGAAAAGTTATTATTTTAAAAAAAATATTCAAATTCTAAAGTAAATATTCTTCAAATCTATTATCGTAGTAATTAATTAAAGGTCTCATCGTATTTTGTTTTAAAAAGAGAAAATCTAGTTTTATATTTTAAAAAGTAATCTAATTTTAAATATTCCTAAAGTATATATTTTTAATAAAGTATTGAAGAAGTTCTAAATTTGAACATTTTAAAAGATATTTTATAATAAAGAGTTTTAAATTATTTTAAAAATCTAAAGTTTTGTGCTTGGTTGTTTTCAGTGGAAATAAATATTTGAAGATTTTAATTCATGAGAAAGGTATGTTGAAAACTAATTTCAAAAGGATTGAAAATGGAATTATATCTTGCGAAGATATTTTGAGGTTAATAAACAATTTAAGAGAATTATTTATTATTTGATGGATGTTTGTGAATGTTAATGATAGTTAAATAACCGACTATCAATATTGGCCAATGCGCTGATCATTTCGAAGAGTCCGGGATCGGGATTTATCTCTCGAAAACCACTTCGATCCAGTTTGTACATTTTCGTGAGGAAGACGAGTTCAGAATTGAAGATAGAGTAGTGAAGTGTAAGGGCTAGTCGCTACTAATCCTGAGGATGATTCCAAAATGGATGTAGTAGGAGTAGTGCCTTCGGTTCCGTTCGAACCTGGGATGGACTTGTATGGATTGAATGCTTTCAGAACATCGTCAGGTAGACGATGAGCATTCTAAGAGATGAGTTCTCTAAAGGTAACGCTTAGCTTGATGCCTCATCGGCCGGAAATGACTGAAAATCAGGGTTTATGCAGCAAGGCTAGGTGGGTAGCACCCATTTAGGGTAAGGTCATCCCTGTCTAGATGTCCCTTTATTTCATCTTAGTGGTGCGGTTGCTGATCCCTACCGTGGGGTGATCTTACTCGGGATTATCCAGTATGGGGTAGTCCCGGTTTTGTGTTGCAGGGGTTCGGGAGTGATCCTCGGTAAGCTGATCTAGACCAGGTACCGTGACAGGTGGTACCCCAGTGCCTAGTCATTAGTTGGAAATCCATTCTCCCTACGTGCCTTTACAATTTTTGTTTTTATAACCCACTTTGTGGCTAGCAGCTGGAATTTAATCATGTAACAATTTTGGCTATTTTAATAAGTATTTATAAATATACCCTATTATAATATCAGGGGATTTTAATAAAAAGTGTTTTAGCTATCGTAAGGTAAAAACCCAACATGATTATTTGTGGCGTGGTCTTAGAGATGCTTTTGTTTTCAAAGGATTTTGAAACTTTAATAATCAATTTGAGCGTGATTTCTCACACTGGTATATCCAGACTGACTTGGGTGTTATTTAACTGTAATGCTCGGGTCAGACCGAGTATTGTAGAATACTGGAGAGGATGCTATGGAGCTCAGGAGACGAGCTGGATGGCAATACGTACTTCCGTACTTGATTATTATTCCGCTATGTATTCAGTTTTGAGGATAAGTTTATATGACTGTCCAGTTGTATGTTAATGATGTTGTTGAACTCTGATGATGTATTCTGATGATATATATATATATATATATATATATAACAGATATAGTTTTCTTTTGTGTAAAGATCTGTTATTTTCTATTATGCTTTATTCTGCTGCGACGGTTAGATTCTGATGTTGTTTTCTATTTTCTTCTTCTACCTCTTCTTCTTTAATCCTCATGGTTCGGTTTTTCGGGCATCGAAAAATCGGGTTGTAACATTGTGGTATCAGAGCTTAGGTCGGTGATAACCTTGGCTCTGGTGGGAATTACTCAAATAGAGTCAGTAGTACTCTAGAATGGGTTTGAGCGTGTTAATAGATATGAGCGTATTTGTTAGTGAATATAAATTGTTTTAATATTTTGTTGACTTATTGGTTGAGTGGAATATGAATTTTGATCAAGTAAGTTGGCCCTATTCAAGAAGAGTTTATAAACATCTGACACAATGAATTGGCGCAGTATTGTTTTAAAGGTGGGTGAATGAAATAATTTTGCCCAAAATATATTTTGATATAAAAGAAATATTTTCTTAAACGGTTATATAACTTGGATGTTTGGATGATAATATTTTAAACAAATAAGATTATAAAAATCGAAATGACTTAAAAAATTGTATGAGCATAAATTATACAAATGAATTATAGTTAAATTTTATGTAAGTCAAAATTTGGAAATTTAAAACCCCGGAAATTTTGGAAGTGTTTTTCAAAGTGTTTTGAAGATAAATAATAGTATTATTATTTTGGAAGTATTTCTGAAAGGAAATTGCTTCAAATAAATTTGGGAAGGGATATAGCATTGAACTCACTTTAGTCTCTGGAAAATAACTTCCGAGATGACTGCAACATCATCGATGTTCATTTTCGAGTTTCTAAGTGACGGATTGTAGCCAAATCGACTTGTTTAGAAGAACAAGTTTTGTTTTTGAAATTTCAATGGAAGTTTGTTAGGAATAAAAACTAAGATTGGTTTAAAAATTTGAGAAATGTGATTTTGGGATGATTTGAACCAAAAGCCGGGTGTTTGAAATCCCGAATCCTTATTTGAATTGGAAATCCTGATGAGGTAAGTTATAAACTTGTAAAGTTGAGATGATTTTTAAATAAGGAAGAAAAATATGAGCTTTGAATGTTGGAATTTAAATTTAAAGTGAAACGTTAAAAATGAAATTAACTTGGATTGATGAAGAAAATTGAACCAAATTGAATTAAATAAATATGAGTTAAAATAGAATTGAATTAGAGTAAATGAATTAGAATAACTTATAAAAGAATTATAAATCCGTGGAATAAAAATATGCTTGGATTATAAATAAGCGTAAAACTCGAGTTAAAAATAAAAGATGAATATATTCAAGCCTCGAATGAATGGAAATGTGTAAAATAATAAATTGTAATTTATAAAATTGAGAAGTGGAATAGAAAACTAAATAAATATTGTTTGGTGTTTTGGAAAATGAAACAAAAATCCAAACTTGAATTATAAAATAATTTGAAGCTAAGAAAATTAAATGAAGTGATTTTTGAGATTAAAAATCCAAACTTGAATTATAAATAGGGGGAGAAATAATTAGATAATAAATTAGTTAATGAAATATGTAAATGGAACCTAATGTAGTTAAATAGAAGCTGAATTTGTGAGTTAATATTGAAGTTTGGAAATAAAAATCAAGTTATATATCAAATTCGACTTGAATTGTTAGTGAAGTAAATATAATTGAAAATGTTGCCAAATAAAATGATATTAGATTAAAAAAGAGATGGTTTTAGATGCAATAAAACACAGATGAGTAGGAATAAATTGAAAATGGCCTTGTAATTAATTAAATGAATTGAGAATGAATTGAATCTGGAAATTTAAAATTTTTTACGAAACAGATGAACTAATCAAATAAATTTGTAGTTTGAAATGAGATTTGATTGAAATGGAATGTGTCGAGCTAAATAAAATGGCTGTGAGTGAATTAAAATAGAAGGAATTAAATATAAATTGAGTTGGAATTAATTTAAAATGGTTATAAGCTTAAGTAATTGTTTATTCACATGAATATTTTCGAATTTCATAAGAAAATAGGTCGTTCGATGTAAACGAGATTGGATAAAATCCTATGAGTTATTATAAGTGAAATAGGATAATTTGAAATCAATTGGAATGAATATGAGTTTATTTTGCTTAGAATGAATTAAATACAAGCGAGTAAGTTGTAAATCACTTAAACTGAATGGAATGATTTGAAAATTGGTTGTAAGCAATTGTAATAAGTGTCGGAACCTTGTATGTACTTATGGAAATTATATAATATGCATTATATGTGAAATTTATGTGTTAGCTATACTAAAATAAGTGAAATACTAGTAAATTGCATATATTTAGCACTTACATGTTTTAGTTGAGTAAGTACAGGTATCGGGAAGCCGTTGGGCTGGATATGATCGTGCAAAATGCTAATTAAATAAGCCGTTTGCTTAGAAATGCTAAATAAAGGTACGCCTACGCAATAAAAATAGGAAATATGAACTGTTTTTGTTTTTCCGACCAGGTGGGTCGATATATTAGATTTATATCTCTTGTCAAATTGCAAAAACTCCTCCGTACAAAGGAGACTCTGCCAGAAAGTTTCGAAAATTTTGGGAGTTAGAAAATTTTTGGGAAAATTTTTGTTAGCGACAAAACGATTTCAAATTGAAATTAAAACAAGGAATTTTGGAGATGAAAATTGAGACTAATTTAAAATAATGATATGAATCGTTTATAAATGGAAGATAAAATTCAATATTCAGAGTTGAAGATAATTTGAATCCATATGAAAATGGGAAAACTAATTCGAATAGAAGTAGATATGAAAACTTCTGTAAGAAAAATGTATAAAATGATTTTAAAAAAAAACCATGATTGGATGTTATTGCTAAAATAGGATATGCAGGTATTATAAAGGGAAAGGAAAATTGATTTTGATTTCAGAAGATAAATTTGAATTGCTCGACAAAAAGGTATGTGTTTAAATTTCTGTATGAAATTTGATTGGGTTTTTGATCTAGCCACTTGGCTTTTCATTTTCTTTTGGAATTTTGGAGCCCGTAGAGGCATTCTGTAGTTGTACCGATCTACCCATGCAAAGAAGATGCTGGCGAAATTTTTCGAAAATTTAGAGAGTTAGAAATTTTTTGAGAAAGTTTTGATAATTTAAATTTGAATAAATGAAGTAAATAATATTGTTGGAAACTATGGGAAAGTTTGGAAAGTTAGTAAGAACGATAACGTGTCTGTAGTAAAAAGATTGTTTCGGGAAGTGTTTGAAACTGAATGGTTTTAGGAAAAAATAATAAACGGGTATTGGACCATTCTTCCTAACTAGTAATTTCGGGGACGAAATTCTTTTAAGGGAGAGGAATGTAACGACCCGGATTTTTAGCATTGAGTTTAGAATATTTAAATAGGTTTAAATATTTAGTTTGGATTATAAATTGATCTTGAGTATGAAAAGTTTGGTTTTTATTTCAATAAAATTGATTCAGAATTTAATATAGCGGTTTGTTGAATGATATAACTATTTAATTTAATAATTGGGAATTGGGTAAAATATAAAATATGGAGTGTCGAGCTTGTTAAAAATAATTTGAAGGCTTGTAAAATTTATATTGATAATACTGAAGATAGTAAAGTGTTAAAATTGAATTTAAAGGTGATTTGTTCTGTTTTGGAAAATTTATCGTTTAAATCGATATTTAAAAATAGCCTTTCGAGGTACAGTCTCGGATTTCGACGGAACCAGTTCCACTGGATCCGTAATATTATATTATTATCGGATCTCAACTTTCGTAGTGTATGGAGTTGTTGTGTGAGCGTACGACATATAAACGCGCTTAAATCTATATCGAAAATCCAATATAATAATTGGTCCAAAAAGCTATCTTTTCCATACGATCGAATTAGGACTCGAAACCTTTTCCATTGCGTTCGAAATAGGGGTTTAACATTATAAATGCCTGGCGGCATGCCTTGATAGAAGGTCGAAATTTTGAGTTGCAAAATTCGAGACGATTTTAATTTAAAAATAATATATACTTTGACAGGTCAAATAAACTTAACATCAAAATTTTTGCTCTCTACTCAAAACACTGTAGCTGGCAGACATGCGAATCATCTTCAACATGCAATAGACCTTTTCCTTCTTTAAGAATCACATTATCTTCCCCGGTACTTCATTTCATTTTCAACAGAAAATAAATTGCAATGGCCGAGCAAAAATCAACTAAATATCGGTTCGTCTTCTTTTCCCCCATTCCCAAGTTTATTCACGAATCCCTATCCCTTACCTTCGATCGAGCCATTTTTTTTCAAAATCGATTTGAAAATTGATGGTGGCTGCAAAAAAAGGAGAGATCAATCGATCGAGTTTTTATCTCGTAACCAGGCGACTTCAATCGCGAAGCCGAGCACGAGATCTGGGTGGAGCTTGGGTGTCGAATCGGAGAAGCATCGTGACGTCGTCGTGATTTGGGAGAGCGCGGCTTGAGGGACGCGCGATTTCGTCAATCAGGAGTTTGCTAGGGTTCGTTGACGGTAGTAATAGGGGGATGCTCGACGTTCGTTCGCGGTGGGCAGGAAGGCTCATCGGTCGAAGGCGCGTGGGCAAGGCTGCAGTTCAGAGCTAGGGTCGTTGGTCTTCGCATGCGCATATGCAAGGTGAAGGAGACTACGCGTGGGTTCGGTGTGGCTTCTTCCTTCTTTTTGATTTTGGTTGTTCTGAAAAAAAAATATAATTAAAATTTACAGTAAGAATTGAATGAATGAAATCCGTTTTGAATCTATATATGTATGTTAGGGATTGATTTTATAGTAAATATAAATTTATATATTTTTTAAAATTTATATTTTTCAATTTAAATTTAATAACATATATAAATTACAGAGGAAGGAAATTATTGTTTTTAATTTAATAACTAATATATAAATACTGAAGGAGAAAGTTTTACAGTAAAACGGATTATTGTTTTGTTAATTATGGGAAAAGAAAAGAAATATATAAATGTTTTGCAGTAAGCTTTATAAAACAATCCTGTTTCTAAATTAATATATAATCTTGCAAGGAGTTTTATTTTATTAGAAAATAGTGTATGGAGGAAATTAAGTAGTATAATTAACTTATATTAATTATTTTAGTCCCTAAAGGATTGTTATAGGAAATATTATTAGTTAAAATTAAATTTTTGGTCAATTAAATTTATGGTAAAAATAAAATTTGTTCAACAAACTTGCTTAATTTATTTTAGTTACAAAAAGGTTTTTAAAAGCGAAATTGTTAGTTTAAATAAAATAATTAGATAATTAAAATTTATTAGATGGTAATTGATCATTCGATTAGTTCAAGTATTAATAAATCATAAAATGTTTATACAAGGTTTAAATTGTGAAGAATTGTGAAGAAACCAGCTGGTTTGGAAATGGATTGCAAAATAAAATCAAAGGTGAGTTAATTTCACTCATCTGAATTATTTAAATTCAAATGGTTAAATTTAAATAATTGGTTGAGTGGTTGAATTGATTTGATGTGCTATATTATAGTATAATACATCTTGGAATGATTGATTCTCGCATTATATAGCGATGAGACCCTATGCGCCGCATAATCGCGGATGATATTATATTTAAATCCCATATACCGCGATATTCCACCTCGAAGTGGAATTGGTATTTTATATTGTGCTAACATCTGTGGATGCAGGGAAATAGGTTGAAGGGATCCAACTGGATTCCTCAACATTTATTTAGATTATTTAATATTCTCTGTTATGATTATTTGATATTCTATGATGAATTATGTTGGAATATTTAATGCTATGGTTTACTTGAATATATTCCAGTACACTGAGTTATCTAAATATATAGAATTGGATTTTTGAAAAGAAAATAAAAGAAGAGAATTTGTAAGTGGAATAATTATAGAGAATTTAAATAAATTTAAGAATGAACTGGATAAGAATAATAGTGGTTTTAAAATTCTAATAAATAAATTCCATGTATTAAAATGGGGATTTTGAATAAATAGGAAGATATGAATTTTAAACTTAAGTGCTATTGTTTAAAAGAATGAAGCATTTATTTTAAATTTAAGACTTAAATTAAAAAAATCAAAGAAGGAATTTGGGAAAAATCTAAAATTGGTGTTTTCAGTTAAAAGGTTTTAAATCATAATTAAGGAATAAAAATCTGAAGTCAATAGGTTTTGAAATAAATGAGTAAGGAGGTAAATTTATTTAAATGTGAAGTAATTTGGAAATCAATTTGAAAAATGATTTAAGTGTTTAAAATTGGAATTTAAAACAGGAAATGTGACTATGACATTTACGAACTGGGTTTATAAAAGCAAAGTAATATATCAGTGGATATTTGAAGAATAACTTCATGATGGGAATTTATTAAAGAAATGGAATTTTTTTCTAAAAATAAATAGTGATTTATTTTTAAAGGATTTGAAGAGAAGTATATTTCCCTGGATAGCCAAGTACGGTTTCAAAGTTAATTTTTAAATATAAGTTAAAAGTTTTAATGTTGTTTTAAAAAGCATGTTTTGAAAAAGTTATTATTTTAAAAAAATATTTAAATTCTAAAGTAAATATTCTTTAAATCTATTATCGTAGTAATTAATTAAAGGTGTCTTGGTATTGTGTTTTAAAAAGAGAAAATCTAGTTTTATATTTTATAAAGTAATCTTATTTTAAATATTCCAAAAGTATATATTTTTAAGAAAGTATTAAAGTAGTTCTAAATTTAAACGTTTTAAAAGAATTTTATAATAAATATTTTTAAATTATTTTAAAAATCTAAAGTTTTGTGCTTGGTTGATTTCAGTGGAAATAAATATTTGGAGATTTTAATTCATGAGAAAGGTGTGTCGAAAGCTGTTTTCAAAAGGATTGAAAATGGAATTATATCTTGTGAAGATATTTTGAGGTTAATAAACAATTCAGGAGAATTATTTATTATTTGATGGATGTTTGTGAACGTTGATTAATAGTTAAATAACCGATTATCAATATTGGCCAATGCGCTGATCGTTTCGAAGAGTCCGATTTCGGGATTTATTTCTCGAAAATCACTTCGATCCGGTTTGTACGTTTTCGTGAGGAAGACGAGTTCGGAGTCGAAGATGGAGCAGTGAAGTGCAAGGGCTAGTCGCTACTAATCCTGAGGATGATTCCAAAATGGATGTAGTAGGAATAGTGCCTTTGATTCTGTTCGAACCCGGGACAGACTTGTATGGATTGAATGCTTTCAGAACATCGTCAGGTGGACGATGAGCATTCTAAGAGATGAATTCTCTAAAGGTGACGCTTAGCCTCAAGCCACATCAACCGGGAATGACTGAAAATCATGGGTTATGCAGCAAGGCTGGGTGGGTAGCACCCATTTAGGGTGGGGTTATCCTTGTGTAGATGTCCCTTTATTTCGGCTTAGTGGTGCGGTTGCTGATCCCAACCGTGGGGTGATCTTACTCGAGATTATCCAGTAAGGGGTAGTCCCGGTCTTGTGTTGCAGGAGGTCGGGAGTGATCCTCGGTATGCTGATCTAGACCAGGTACCATGACAGATGGTACCCCAGTGCCTAGTCATTAGTTGGAAATCAATTCTCCCTACGTGCCTTTACGATTTTTTTGTACAACCCACTTTGTGGGTAGTAATTGGAATTTAATCATGTAAAAATATCAGCTATTTTGATAAATATTTGTAAATAGACCCTATTATAATATCAAAGGACTTTAATAAAAAGTGTTTTAGCTATCGTAAGGTAAAAACCCGACATGTTTATTTGTGGCGTGGTCTTATGAGATGCTTTTGTTTTCAAAGGATTTTGAAACTTTAATAATCAATTTGAGCGTGATTTCTCACGCTGGTATATCCAGACTGACTTGGGTGTTATTTAACTGTAATGCTCGGGTCAGACCGATTATTATAGAATACAGGAAAGGATGCTGTGGAGCTCAGGAGATGAGCTGGATTGCGATACATACTTCCATACTTGATTATTATTCCGCTGTGTGTTCAATTTTGAGGATAAGTTTATATGACTGTCAAGTTGTATGTTATTGATGTTGTTGAACTCTGATGATGTATTCTGATGATATATATATAAAACATATATAGTTTTCTTTTGTGTAAATATCTGTTATTTTCTATTATATTTTATTTTGCTACGATGGTTAGATTCTGATGTTGTTTTCTATTTTCTTCTTCTACCTCTTCTTCTTTAAACCTGATGGTTCGGTTTTTTAGGCATGAAAAATCTAGTTGTGACATTTATAATCCCAAATCCAATTTAAAACCATTTAAATATTCCAAATTTAACATCGAAAAATTTGAGTCGTTACATTCCTCCCCCACTTAAAAGAATTTCATCTCTGAAATTGCTAAGGTATGACGAATGATCCAAACCCATTAACTTAACAAAACCCGCATAGTTAAACTCGACATTCACTTTTTTGAACCATTTAGTTTCATCCAAACATTTAGTTTCTATTTCTGATTCAAATCCCTTATTTCAATTTCAATTCAAAAATCAACATTTTAAGGTAACAAATTTTTTTCCCAACTCCCTAAATTTCCAAAATTTTTTGGCAGAGTATCCTTTGTACGGAGAGCCTTTTGCAATATGAAAAGAGAGATGAAAATATATACATCGACCCACACGGTCGAAAAACAAAATATATAACAATATTTATATTTTTTGGTATTTAATTTGAAAACATACCTTATATTTGCATTTTTAAGCGAGCGGCTTATTAAATATGCAATTTGCACAATCAAACTCAAGCAAAGCATCTCCATGTACCTATGACGACCCACCTTTTCGACTCTCGAAAATCGACATAAATACGCTTACTGTATAACATGCTGAATGATCGAGTGCCAGAAAGATTGATTGTTGTGGGGAAAGAAAGTAGGTAGAAGAAAGAAGAAACTAAAGAAACAGAATCTCACAACGGACTGAATAACATATAATATAAATAATTCTTTACACAATTCAAAACTAATGTACATATCTCACATTAGGGTACATAAGTCAACAGTTACCAGCCTGAACAGTTATAGCAACCTGTCCTCACAATTGCTGGTAATTTCAACAAACATCGCAACGTAATAAACAAGTACGAATACATCTTGGTCTTCAGTTCATCTCCTAAGCTCCATACCATCCTAACCTGAACCTATAATACTCGGTTTGACCCAAGCATTATAATAAAATAACACCTGAGTCAGTCTGAAAAACTAGCATGAGAAAACAAACTCAATACGAATTATTAGCTTTTATCAAAATCCTTTAAAAAAAGGAACCTCGTAAGACCGCGTCACACATAAACATGGCGGGTTTTTATCTTAGGATAACCAAAACACTTTATATCTAAGTTGTATGTTATTATAATAATGTTTAAACAAAGTAAATAGAAAATAGCTGAAATTCTTGCATCTTACGTTTCAGCATAGTTGGGCACAATCAAAAGACGCTTATTGAAAATTGGATCTCATACAATGACTAGGCACCGGGGTACCACTATCATAGTACACTTCTAGAAACATGTACCGAGGACCTCATTGGGATCCTCTGCAAGACAAGACCGGACTACCCCTAACCTGGATAGTACCGAATATGTTATCATCCTAGATGTCCCTACCCTTATCGAGAGCTCTTTTGCATGCACTGTCTTATCCACAATAAATAATATATCTGAGTTTATCTAGAAAGGTGACAACATACCCTAATTTGGTATAACCCATTTAGTCTTGCTGCATTACCCTGATTTTCAATCATTCCCGGTTGATGAGGCTCGAGGCTATTGTTTACCTTTCAAGAACAATTTTACATAGAAGGCTTATCGTCCCCCGATGATGATGTTATAATAGCATTCATCCATACAAGTTGTCCTGGATCTGGACCAACCGAATCACCGTCTTCATCATCTTCACGGTATCCATTCGTAACGCTCAAATTGTATAGAAGTGGTTTTTCGATAATAAACCCGATTCCAGTCTCTTCGAAACGATCAAAAAAATTGGCCAAATACTTGATAGTACGTTATTTAACTATCAATAACATCCATAAGCAGACATCAAGCCTTATTATAGATTTTTTTCAAAAATCTATTTCAAAATATCTTTATAAGATATATAGTCAAAACCCTACCAATTGTCAATACCGAGACAACTCAATTACTTATATCCATATCTGGATATTTCAAACCATTTATTTATTTTAAATATTTGAAAAACCTTCTAAAATATTTATGGAATGTACCAAGATATATCTACCATGGATTCACAGCTTAATGGTTACATCTCTTTCCTGGAGAAATCTAAACTTAATTGTAGGCAAACTCTGCCTCCGATTTCGCCATGAAAGTATACCATTGCTTCCTGAAAACTTTATTTAATAATTATCTCAAAATATTGTTTATAAAGTTTCCATAATAATTTTTTTCAAAGTTTAATTTATGAAAATATACTTAAATAAAAGCTATTATATAAAATATATTAATATTAAATCATTTATCTTTTATAATAATGATGCTGACTAATTCTTGAATAATAATAAATCTTTAACAAGTCACTATATGGTAACATAATTAAAAATTAAATATACTTTAAACATTTTAAAATAATTAGATAACTATTTTTGGAATATTTTTAACACTTTTAAAATTACCTAGTTGATAGCTAAAAATCATCTTTTTAAAACAAACTTAATTTCTCTATAATAATATAACTCTTTCATTCCAATATAACCAATTCAATACTTTTAAATCTCTCTCGATTTATCACCAAACGTTTTACATTTGCAATTTCAATAATCCCTTTTTCACATTTCCAAAGAAAAATCTATCTTTTCCTTTAAAACTGATTTACCCATCTCATTATAAATTCCGACGGTGAATTCATAATTTCAATTTACCAAATGATAATCATTTCACATCTATTTATAAACATTGTTTATTAATCTCACAATCGCATTTCCCGTTTATAACGGTTTCTCATTCACTTAAATGAATATAGATCGATTTCTAAGTAAATTTCCATTTATACATCGTTTTCTTAACAACCCAATTATATTCCAAAACCAACCAAACTCGATTTTTAAAACCTTTTATATTAAACAAATTTCACTTAAGAATTATTATACATTATTCCAAAATCCCTATTTACAATATCCGAAAATAGTAAGTACAATTTCAAAACCATTTATTTTATCCATTTATTAAATCCAAAAATCTATATAAATATTTTACTTCAAAAATCTTTTTTTTAATTCTTTTCAAATGCAAAACAATATATCATTAGTATTTCAAAATACCAAAATCTAGGCCAAACTTCCATAACATCCAGTCAATTCAAATCACACAATAATCTATCATAGATTATTCAAACATAACATATATCACTATTTATGAAATTAAATTCAACAATTTTGAGGAATCCATTTGGATCCCTCTAACATGTTTCTCTACATCTATAGATTTTATTATTGAATTCCGCTTTGATGTGGAATATCATGGTATATTGGGTCATCCTCTATTATGGGGGGTGCATAGGGTCTCATCCGCTCCAATCGGTGGGAAATATATCCAATTATTTATATATACTACTATATATATATATTGTAACATCCAATAGATAATAATAATTATTAAATCATCCAATCAATCAATAATTTATTTCAACTATTTAAAATTAACGCCAATCATCCAAATGAGTGAGATTTACTCTCCTTGAGTTTTAAATTTGGCCAAACGTTCCAATTTTAAATTAAACCGAACAACGTTCGATTTAACATAAAATTTTAGCTGGCACCAAATGTCTCCAGTTCTTTTTTGACATGTAGTGCTCGTCACTAGGATTCCAATGCTGCTTGTTTCGTCCAATTTCGACCTCGTATATGAAAGATATGAATTTTCAAGTTTTGAATATATATATAATTTATAAAAATAATTCTTATTTTTTTTTATTATAAACCAGAGATAATCGGGGCCATTTGTTTCAAACTTCAGATTGTGGCCGACCTTTCTCCTCTTCTCCATTTGCACGTCCAGGTCAAAGAAACCCACTTGCCGCCTTCTTCCTTCAATTATCGTGCCGCCATCATCGATCGAGACGTCGACGAACCCACGCCACTGAATGCGCCGCCCCAGGCTCCACCATCGCCCAAAGTCTGGCCCCTCAACTCATCATCATCTCCATGAAAATGCCTCCAAAATCAGCATGAACGCAAGCTATTTTGTGCCTCCACGCACCATCGTCGACGATCATAGCCGTTGATCTAGTCGTGCTCGACGAGCTCTTCGTCTTTCCAGTTGAATTTTTTTGATAATATTGCTTGTAGGAGAAGTTAATCGAGGAGGAAGGATACAAGTTTTCGGCCATTGAAATGTAACCTAGCGGCTACGTTAAAATTTTTCTAGGGTTTTACTATGCATGGATATATATATACGTGTGTGTGTGTGTGTGTGTGTGTGTGTATAACATATTATATAAATGTTATTCTTCTAAATCATGTGCTTTTCCAAACGAACTCCAATAGAGGCGTGCCGCCTGGAGTTTATAATGTTTTAGCCCTGTTTCGAACACATTGTATGTGGAAGATAACTTTTCGAATTGAATTAAAATATTAAATTTTCGATATTAATTTCAACGCATTTTTATCCCACGTAACCAAAACGGTAACTCCAAATGTTGCGAAATTTGAAATCCAACAACGGATCCGACGTAATGGGTTTCATCAAATTCCCAGACTGTGCCTCGGAAGGCTATTTTAATGCGTCAATTAAATCGAGCGATTTCCAAAATCAACAAATTGTTTGAAATTTCCATTTTAAAAATTTAATAACTCAATTATAAATCAAATAGAATTTATGTTCATATTAGAAATCATTTCAATTCATATTAAATCAAAGTTCAATTATTTACACTATTACTGTATATATAAGTGTGTGTGTGTGTGTGTGTGTGTATATAAATTTCACTATTAAATTAATATATAAATTTCAAATTTTAACTTATCGATTTTTAATCCCACCAAAAGTCCAATATTATAATTCTAATCCAAATAGAATTCAAATCAAATTTAGAAATCATTCCCATGTAAATTTACATCAAATTCACATATTATCCAAATTCCAAAATTCAATCTACTATTCACCAATTCCAATTAAATCGCTATATTTGAAATTTTAAACCATTTCACTAAACCAATCAAAGTTTCCATATTCGAAATCAATCAATATTTCAAATTCAACACTTAAAAATAAATTAAACGTTCAAGATCAAACGATCAAAATTCTGGGTCGTTACATTCCTCCCTATAAGAATTTCGTTTCCAAAATTGCTAAGGTAGGAAAAATGCTCCTAAACCCATTAACTTTTCTAAAACCTACTTAGTTAAAATTCGATATTCCACTTTCTAACTCTTCAGTTTCAACCCCAATAATTTGTTCCCATTTCTAACTCATAACCTTTTTTTCAATTATAATTTAAAAATCAACTTTTCTAGTTAACAAAAATTTTCAAAAAAATTTCAAAATTTTTCTATCACCCTAAATTTCCGAATTTTTTTGACAAAGTCTCCCTTGTGCGGAGAGCCTTTTGCATTATGATAAATATAATAAAAATTATATCATCGACCCAAGTAGTCGGGAAAAACAATATTTTATTGCATAGGCGTACCTTATATTAGCGTTTAAGTGAGCGGCCTATTTTATATGAAATTACGCAACCCAAAATCTATCCAATAGCTCAAAATAAGCACATAGGTTACATAACCATGAAATTTTATAACATTTCATTCCTTTATCTAGCTAAACATATCAACTTCATAACCAATCATGCCAATCATATATTACAAGCAATTAGAAGGTTCCAACACTAATTTAATTTTCTTCCGTGGATCCATATATCATTTCATTCAATTCGAAATGATTTACAACCAAAGTTATTGCATTCAATTCATATTTACACGGCAAACTCATTTCTATTCAAATTAATTTCAAAACCAGTTTATGCATTTTCTATTATATGCAAATCCTTTTTATTAAGCTTTCACTTATTCCTTTTAAATTGACTTTAAATCAAATTTTCTATTTTCCATTTGATTACCATTCATGTTATTCACCAATTTTGTTCGCTTCATGTTGTATTAAACAACATTTCAATCCATGTTAATTTATTCATAAATCATTTCATGAATAACCACTTAAGTTCCCATGGCAATCAAGTTCTAATTCATTTTAAATTGATTTTTATTCAATTTATTCGCCTTCATTTACTTAGTATATCCAATATATACTATCCTGCTCGGGAAATCATTCCATATAAATCAATTCTCGAACAATTTATTATATCATTACATGGTTCATGCACTTGTACCTATATTAATTCCATTCCCAACTTACATTACATCTTTTTCGCTTATTTTATAGTGAACGGTATTTCATTTTTAATCTAATATATTTATAAACGATTTCATAAAATTATTTCTAAGGTTTATTATAACATTCCATATTGCAACTTAAGTTCATATTCAGCTTTATAACTTAAGTTCATACCCAATCTTATCCAGCCCATATTCCAAAATCATATCCAATTCATTTACTCTTAATTTGAATTCATTTCTTGTTATCAAATACTTAACCTTTTGACTTCGTCATACTATTCCACTTTCTCAGTTTAGTAAGTTATACAACTTATTTATTTACAATTCCTTGAACTTCTACTTATGTTCACTCACATCTTACATTTATAACATATAGTTATATAATCACTCCACCATCTATATTTATATTCAATTTACTCCATTCTAATTTACTCTCTATTTAAAATTCAAATTTTGAATTTCCATTCTTTTAATCCATTCTGGTTTTACCATTGCATTTCTCAATTCATAAGTTCAAGAACTTGTTTGCTTAATATCTCCTATTGCTTATTTGAGTCCATTTACATCATATAATCATAACTCTGGATTATATATATCACCTTATAGCTTAAGTTTATCCATTCCATTCAATAATTATAGCTTATAATTATATACTTATTCTACATTTCAAAATTTATATCCAATTCAAATCAAATCTAATTTCAATTTTATTTAATTTATCTTAAGTTAAATTCCAACCTATCTTATTCACTTTAATTTACTCAAGTTAAATTTAATTCCAGGATTAAAATTTACATTTTCCTTTCTTATCTATACCAAATCCAAATTATAAGTTCAATACTGATTTGTCTGACTTTACCAGTCATTTAAAAGGAAATCCAATAATCCAATCACCTGGTTTTATTTCAAATCATTTGAAATCATAAAAATACATATATCACTTTTGTATATCAAATCATGCTCCTGGATTTTTCAAAACAACTTGGTTTTTCCCAAAACAATTTCCTTTTGGAATTTCTAAAACAAAACTCGTTTACCAAACAAGTCCAAAGCAAATATCATAGTCAATCGCTACGTAGCAATCCGTCACTTAAAAACTCGAAAATGAAGACTGATGATGTGGCCGTCATCACCTGAATTATTTTTCGGCGACTAAAGTGATTTCAGTGCTTCCATACTTTCAAAATTCACTTTAAAAAAATTTTCTTTTCCCAAAATATCTCCAAAGTAATATCATCATCCTTCCTTTCAACCACTTTGGAAAACATTTACAAAATTTCCAAGATTTAAAAATTCCCAAACATTTAGTTCAAACCCAATTTAAAACATTTTCTAATATTTCCGGGGTTTAAATTCTGGTTTAAATCCAATTTTGATTATACTCCTTTATATAAATCATTCTATACAATTTCTATTTGGTTATATGTATAACCATTTCAAATTTTATAATATACTTCGATTATAGTATTAACAACCAAACATTCCAAACATATACACTATAATAATTTCATAAAATTATTTCTTTTATAACAAATTATAGTTTGAGTAAAATTATTTCATTCACCCCTTCAAAACCATACTATGTCGGTTTACCTTGTTTAAGTGTTTAGAAACCCCTATCGATATGGTTGTACTTCTTGTACCGACCAGAATTCATAAACACCCAACTGATAAGTCAACACAATATAAAACATTTTATATTCACTAATAAACACGCGCTCATATCTATTAATACACTCAAACTCATTCTAGAGTACTTCTGACACTATCTCTAATGAGTAATCCCCACCAAAGCCTATACCAACTGTGACAACTTGCCTATTCGACCCTCAAAAATCGACATAAATATGCTCATTGTATAACATGCCGAATGTTCGAGTGTTGGAAAGACAGATTGTTAAGGGGAAAGAAAGTAAATATAAGAAAGAAGAAACTAAACAAACAGAATCTCACAGTCTCAAAAACATATAATATAAATAGTTCTTTACACAAGTCAAAACGGTAACATACATATCTAACATCAGAGTACATAAGTCAATAGTTACCAGCCTAGACAGTTATAACAACCTGCCCTCACAATCTTGGGCAATTTCAACAAACACTATAGCGGAATAAACAAGTACGAGAATACGTCTCAGTCTCCAGTTCGTCTCCTAAGCTCGATAGCATCCTAAACTTAACCTGTAATACTCGGTCTGACCTGAGCATTATAATAAAATAACACCCGAGTCAGTCTGGAAAATCGGCATGAGAAACACACTTAATTTGAATTATTAACTTTCATCAAAATCCTTTAAAAAAATAGGTATCTCGTAAGACCACATCACACATAAACATGGCGGGTTTTTACCTTACGATAACCAAAACACTTTATACTTAGTCGGTTGATATTATAATAGTGTCTAAACAAAGTGAATAGAAAATAGTTAAAATGCTTGTATCTCACGTTTCAGCATAGTTGGGCGCAATCAAAACTGTACGGTGCTTATTGAAAATTGGATCCTATACAATGACTAGGCATGGGTACCACCTATCGTAGTACGCTTCTTGACATATGTGCCAAGGACCTCACCGGGATCCCCTGCAATACAAGACCGTACTACCCCTAACCAGGATAATACCGAATATGTTATCACCCCGGGTGTTTCCACCCTTACCGAGAGCTATTTTGCATGCACCGTCTTATCCATAATAAATAATATATCTGAGGTTATCTAGAATGGTGACAACATACCCTAATTGGGCATGACCCACTTAGCCTTGTTGCATTCCCCTTGATTTTCAGTCATTCCCGGTTGACGAGGCTTGAGGCTAACGTTTACCTTTCAAGAACAATTTTACTTAGAATGCTCATCGTCCTCCGGTGATGATGTTCTGATAGCATTCATCCATAAGAGTTGTCCTGGGTTTGTACAAACCGAATCACCGTCTTCATTATCTTCACGGTATCCATTCGTAATGCTCAAATCAGATCGAAGTGGTTTTCGGATAATTAATCTGATCTCGGTCTCTTCAAAATGATCAACAAAAAATACTTGATAGTCAGTTATTTAACTATCAATAACATCCATAAGCAGACATTAGTCCTTATTATAGATTTTTTCAAAACTCTATTTCAAAACATCTTTATATGATATATATTTAAAACCCTTCTAATTTTCAACATTGAGACAGCCCAATTTCGTATATCCATATCCGGATATTTCAAACCATTTCTTTTTTTTTAATATTTAAAAAACCTTTTATAATAGTTATGGAAAGTACCATGCAGTATCTACCTTGGATTCACAACTCAATGGTTACGCCTCTATCCCAGAGAAATCCAAAACTTAACTGTAGGCAATCTCTGCCATCGATTTCGCCATGAAAGTATACCATTGCTTCCCGAAAACTTTATTTAATAATTATCTCAAAATATTGTTTATAAAGTTTCTATAATAATTTTTTTTCAAAGTTTAATTTATGCAAATGTACTTCAATAAAAGTTATTATATAAAACTATATTAATATTAAATAATTTATCTTTTAAAATAATGATGTTGAGAATAATAATAAATCTTTAACAAATCACTACAAGGTAACATAATTAAAAATTAAATATACTTTAAACATTTTAAAATAATTAAATAACTAATTTCTGGAATATTTTTAACGCTTTTAAAATTACTTAGTTAATAGTTAAAAATCATCTTTTTAAAACATATTCAATTTCTCGATAACAATATAACTCTTTCAATTCCAGTATAACCAATTCAATACTTAAATCTCTCTCGATTTATCACCAAAAGTTTTACGTTTGCAATTTCAATAATCCATTTTTCACATTTCCAAAGAAAAATCTATCTTTTCCTTTAAATACGATTTACCCATCTCATTATAAATTCTCACCATGAATTCATAATTTAAATTTACTAAATTGTAATCATTTCACATCTATTTATAAACATTGTTTATAAATCTTACACTCTCATTTTCCGTTTATAACGATTACTTATTCACTTAAATAATTATAAATCGATTTCTAAGTAAACTTCCATTTATACATCGATTTTTTAATAACCCAGTTATATTCCAAAACCAATCGAACTTGATTTTTAAAACCTTCTATATTTAAAAACATATCACTTAAGAATTATTATTTAGAATACTTTATATACATTATTCCAAAATCACTAATTACAATATTCGGAAATAGTTAAGTACAATTTCAAAACCATTTATTTTATCCAATTATTTAATCCAAAACTCTATTTACTTCAAAAAAATTTAAAAATCTTTTCAAATGCAAACAATATATTATTGGTATTCAAAAATACCAAATTCTAGGCTAAAATGCCATAGCATCCAGTCAATTCAAATCGCACAACAATATATCACATATTATTCAAACAAAATATATATCACTATATATGAAAATAAATTTAACATTTTTGAGGAATCCGGTTGGATCCCTCCAACTTGTTTTCCTACATCCACAAATGTTAATACAACATAAAAATACCAATTTCGCTTCAAGTTGGAATATCGCGGTATATAGAGTCATCCATAATTATATGGGGCGCATATGGTCTCATCCGCTCCAATCAGCGGGAAATATATCCAACTAATTATATATACTACTATATATATTATAACATCCAATCGACAATAATAATTATCAAATCATCTAGTCAATTAATAATTGTTTTTAACTGTTTAAAATTAATGCTAATCGTGCAAATGAGAGAGATTTACTCACCTTGAGTTTTAACTTTTGCCAAACGTTCCAATTTTAAATTAAAACTAACAACGTTCGATTTAACCTAAAATTTTAGCTAGCACCAAATGTCTCCAATTCTATTCCAACACGTAATGCTCATCGCCACGATTCCAACGCCGCTTGTTTCATCCAATTTTGATCTTGTATGTGAAAGATATGAACTTTTAAAGTTTTGAATATAATTTATATAAATAAGTCTTCTTCTTTTTTATTATTAAACTGAGATAATTGGGGTCATTCATTTCAAACTTCGGATCGCGACCACCCTTTCTCCTCTTCTTCATTCGCACGCCCAAGTCATAGAAATGCACTTGCCGCCTTCTTCCTTCAATTGTCATGCCGCCATCAACGATCGAGACGTTGGTCAGCCCTCGCCACTGAAGGCGCCGCCCCAGGCTCCACCATCGCCCAAAGTCCAGCCCCACAACTCCTCATCATTTCCATGAAAAATACCTCCAAGATCAGCTTAAACGCGAGCCATTTCGCGCCTCCATGCTCCATCATCGATGATCATAGACGTTGATCTGGTCGACCTCGACAAGCTCTTCATGTTTTCGATTGAATTTTTTTGATAATATTGCTTATAGGAGATGATAATCGAGGAGGGAGGGTATAAGTTTTCGGCCATTGAAATGTAACCTAGTGGCTATGCTAAAATTATTCTAGGATTTTACTGTGTGTGGATATACACACACACACACACACTTGTAAAACATATTATACTAATATTATTCTCCTAATTCATGTGCTTTTTCGGACGAACTCAAATCGAGGCATGCCGCCTGACGTTTAAAATGTTTTACCCCTATTCTGAACATAATGGAACATGTTTTGGGGCCTAATTTTATCGTATGTGGAAGATAGCTTTTCGAATTAAATTAAAATATTAAATTTTCGATATTAATTTCAACGCGTTTCTGTCCCGTATGACCAAACGGTAACGCCAAATGCTACAAAATTTGAAATTCAATAATAATAGACTATTATGGATTTAATGGAACTGGTTTCGTCGAATTCCAAGACTATGCCCAAGAAGGCTATTTTAACGCGTCGATTAAATCGAGTGATTTCCAAAATCGACGAAATTGCTTGAAATTTCCATTTTAAAAACTTACTAACTCAATTATAAATCAAATAGAATTCATATTCATATTAGAAATCGTTTTGACTCATATTAAATCAAAGTTCAATTATTTACACTATCACTATATATTAATTTCACTATTGAATTAATTAATATATAAATTCCAAATTTTAACTTATCGATTTTTAATCCCACCCAAAAGTCCAATATTATAATTCTAATCCAAATAGAATTTAAATTAATTTTAGAAATCATTTCCATGTACATTTACTACAAATTGACATATTATCTCAATTCCAAATATTCTATCTACTATTCACCAATTTCCACTAAATCGCTATATTCGAAATTTTAAACCATTTCACTAATTGAACTAATGTTTCCATATTCGAAATCAATTAATATTTCAAATTCAACATTTAAATATGAATTAAACGTCCAAGATCAAACGAAAAAAATTCTAGGTCGTTACATTACCTGTACTTACTCAAGTAAAGTACATTAGATTAACATATATATATATATATATATATATATATATATGTATGTATGTATGTATGTATGAAGTTCAATAGCATTGCATGCATTTAACTATTTTAAACACATACTTTCATAATGTAAGCATAGCATATTATCCATTTTAGAGGGTACATAAAAATACAAGGTTTCAACCATAAATTATTTACCTCCAATAGTTTAACATACCATTCAATGCAATATGGAAATTATGCATTTTAACCATTGAATTTTAACTATTGAAATGCACCTCCTTGGTTTTAACCATTGAATTTTTTTGTAATGGACCAGATCCTTGTGGGTGCATTTCTGCTTTGGTTCTAAAGCAAAGCAGTTAATCAATAACCATATTCTTTCCTGTTTTGAAGTTCCACTTGCTAAAATAGGGATTCATTGTTTGGGACAGTAGCGTCTCTTCAGATGTTGTAAATGTATGGAACAAAACTATTGATGCAACATTAGGGAATCTCTTAGCATAACTTAGCTCATGCAAATGGTAGAAGCATTAATAATCACTTTCTCATTGAGTTGACCTCAGTCAACATTATTTCACTTTGATACAATGTTTAATTTTATGTTTTCATATGTCTGCCATTATATTAAAAAATCAATTGAATTATATGAGCAACTTTCCATGATTTTGGCTATCTGAATCGAACAAAAACTTCAATAAAGCTTATCTAATCTCTTGAGGTATTTGACAAAATATTGGACCTTTCAATGTTCTTTTTATTTGATGAACTTCTCAAAATTTATTTAATTAGGCTTATCTTTTTGTAGTATCCCCATCTAAAGACGTCAAAAGTATGATAGAATCAATACTAATTTTAATAGTTTCCAATTTTATGTGATTAAATCATAAATTCGATATTTGGCAAGTGGAATTTTAACAAATAACAATCCAATTCAAGGAGATAACAACAAAATTCAACATAGTAGCAAGTAATGGATATGGAGATAGATTACGTGAATTTTATACTTAAGTTCATAAACCATTCAACGATTTTCAATTTAGAATTATGTAGTTACTTTACAGTTCAACTTCATATTCTATTTGATTTGATATTATTCCAATTTCAATTTAATTTAATTTAAATTTCAATTCCTCTTAACCAACATTTCAAAACCATATTCGAACTATTCATACTTAAATTATACTACAGATATTAAAAAAAGGAAAATAGGCACAAAGACAAACTTAGAAAAAAAAATTAGGCTGAAGGACAACAAATTTGTTTTTTAAACTGAAAGATCATGCTAGTTATAACTAGCATTTTGTATAGTGTAAAACCGAATATAATGCTAATTATAACTAGCACTTTGTATAGTGTAAAAGTTGAATATAATGCTAATTATATTTAGCATTTTTCCTTCATCCTCAAAATGAAACTAGGTGTCCTTCAACCTATTTTTTTCAAAGTTTGTCATTTTCCCTGATTCTCTCTTTATTTTTATGTAGTAATAATCGTTATTTGAGTATATAATTGTTATTTAAGTGTAATTTTAATAAATAACTATAGTTTTTCACCATTATTGAATTTTATAGAGCTTTTTAGTTTTTTCTCAGAAACTTAAAGTCAACTTTTATTTTCTGTTAAAAAATGAAAGTTACCTCGCATTTACTATTTTTTTCAAAAAATAGGAACTTAACATACATATTCATTACTAAAGAGACATTTCTTTTAGCAGTATCAAGAAGAAGAACGGATAGTTTGTTTACTATTGTTTTTAAGCCCAAAGCAATATATATTACTATTCTTTCCCTACTATTAACAAGAGAATTTGGAGCAACTCGGATGAGTCAAGTTGTAGTAAGTTTGGTAATGAGTACCAGAAAGTGAGGACACAAAATGATACACCAAAAAAAATACAATGAACAATAAATACTTTATGAACATGTAAATGTAGATTCATATAAAAGTTCCGATTGAATATTAATCAGATAACAGTAAAATAAAATAATACTGAATTGAGATAACAATGTAAATTCACCAATTTTTGTAGAAATATCAAAATAGTTTATTCTAGTCAAAAATGTAATTCGAGCCGAGTTATACATAATAAATGTACTAAATTAATAAAAAATAAAATATCTATTGTCTCCTTTATTTAAAATACTTTATAACAGAAAACATCCAACCACTCTTTTTCCCTTTGTTCATCTCTTAACCTTGCCTTTTCTTTTCTTAGGTTCTCTAGCTCTTCCCTCATAATTATTACTTCGCATTGGTCATTGACAACGTCGCAACTACCACTACTAACTGCACTTTTGGCTGTGAACTCTTCATAAGAAGTAGCAACCTGGGATGAATTAGAAGATGAACTAGGGCTATCAGAAACTCGATCAACCATATTTTGGTTCATGGTCAGCTTACCATATTGCTCAATTAATGAGCGATGCAATCGATATATATCCTCTATGAGTAAAATTAGTTGTGGTCTTGTTTCATAATAGATCTCCACACATTTCTTGAAGGAGTCACCTTCTACTTCGATTAACTTCATCATCATCTTAAATTTGTTCTCTAGCTCTGCATATATACAAAAATTTAGTCTTATTATAATATTTAACTACCTTTGCATGGTACGCATGTACAAGAGGTGACTGAGCAGCACCGTAGGACCTTGGAAGGGGATGTAGACATTATACGCTAGAGAAGCACCTGAAGTACTAAATAGAATTGGTATTAGAAGGTTGTAATAACGAAATGGACATGTAACAATTTCTTTTCTTATATAATACATCGTATCTTATTTATAAATACTTATTCAAACATGAAAAACGGCGTCAGAAGTTTATATAAATTTTTTTCTGATCTAAAAATTGGACCTACATTCACAATACCCACACAATTTTCTACAAATGCGTACCTGTAAGAGAAGAAATAAGCCATGGAGAACTCATTCCAGGAAGAATATGATTGGTGCATCTCTGTTTCCATTATGTATATTTTTACCTTCTTCTTTTTTGGTTACTGTAAAAAATATAAGCTACTATTTTCCTTCTTGAAATATATTAAAAACAAACATTAAGATGTTATAGGAAGAAAGATGAGGATATTAGAATTAAGAAAAGAGGATGTTTTAGGAACTAAGATGCAACATATTTATATAGAGGGATTCTATGCTGTTATTTGGTAATATGCGCATATTCTGGATTGTCAAGGTAAATACTAAGACGCATTGAAGTGCATTAATGCTCAATGTTCGTGAAAATTCTGTATTAACTTTTTATTAATTTTCATATTCATATATTGATTAGCACATATTTATTTCCAAAGGGGAACAATCTGATAGTAAAGTTTTGCTAGCATGGTAATTTGATTTGTTATATCCACACTAATGAATAAAAATGTAAAAGATGTTATAAAATAAAATAAGAATAGAAGCCATTAGAGAGAAAGGACATTTTTATTCATTTAGATATCTACATAATACAAATGAGTTCTCTCTTATCTGACAGAATAAAAATGTCTTCTCTCTAATGGCTTCTATTTATAACAAAAGACTCAATTAATGTAACCTCTAATTGAGCCTATAATATTTGGAAATAAATTTACGTGAAAATCTGGTGAATTTAGAAATATACACTGCAGATCAGATAGAATGTTAATAAATCAAACATTTATTAAAAGCTTTTCTAATTTCAAATGTTCAATTCTTTCTCAAGGGACTAGTGAACATACTCCATTGCAATTAATTTTTAATCATAAAAGTTTGATCAAAATCAATTGTCCATTTAGATTTAAAGATGGTCGGACATATGAAAAAATTATAAATAGGTTGTCAAAAATGAAAGTGTGCTATGGATCGTGTAATATGGATATGCAATGATACAGAGTGTAGTGAAGATAGTTATATGGTAAATAATGTGGAAAATAAAAATAGTAATGTAAAATGACACCAGGAATTTTGATATTGGTTCGGAGCACCGTCCTACGTCCAGTCCTAGACTCCTTTTGGAATTTCACTAAAGCAAGAACCGTCACTTAACCTGGAGTAACAGGTCTACACAGCCCCTAAGCAGCCGAACAGGGACCTGAGCAGCAGAGCAGGATTTCGCCTCGGTAGCCGAAGAGGACTTCACTCGCCTGAGCAGTAGAACAGGGCTTCAACAAATACAAAAGATTGTTTTGACTTTGTGTGTTCTAATAACAAGGATTTGTCACTTGTAGCACACCCTTCCTATAATCTTCTCCTCGAGACATATATATATATATATGTATATATATATATATTTGAAGTCTACGAAGAATATAAAGGTATAATGTTGCTTTAATGTATAATAATTGAAAGTATAATAGCAAATAGATTCCAGAGCGTTAGATTAGAAAGATCAGAAAATTCGGTGATTTGGAATCAATTTAGAGTATGTATTTATAGAGATTAAAGAGCAGCGACTGTTGATGAAGAGTTTCGATTGCAATGTTGCGTCCAAATCTTTTCGTAGGGGTTCGTAACTCTTCATAAATAGTCGTTTCTTTTCAAAAAGTAGCCGTTGGAGAAATTCAGTCAAGTGAACCTTTGGGTCAGTCGACTGAATATTCAAATGAATTTTTAAATATATATATCTGTATATCTGTGCACCTGTGTATTTTGCACAGAATTTTCAGGGTCAGTCGACTGGGCCTCTAGGTCAGTCGACTGACCTGGTAAAATCTGTGCAATATGCACAGTTTACATAGATATAGTAATATATATAACTTTAAACACTTTTATATATTTTATATGCTTATATATTTATAAAATATTTTGGAATAATATGATCAAATATATAAGCTAATATATACGTAAACGAGAAGTGATTTTAACAAAATAGACCTAAGACTCAAAAATAAAATAATATAATTGATGCACCGGTTTTGAAGTCTTGTCTCCTTGTAGTATATATTCTCTTTTTGTCGTAGCATTCATCAAATCTGTATGTCATAGTGATAGCTTTGAGTCATGAATCAAAACCAAGTCTCAACATTCTCCTTCCTTTTTGATTGATGACAACTTGTAAATAGATATAGATTTCGACTGTATATATAATATAAATACTTACTCCCCCTAAATCTTTGACACTCTATGTCCTGTATTCTTAACGTTAGTAGTAATATTTCTCTCCCTTTGTCATTGACAAAAAGGAATAAGTAATATAAAAGTATGAAGCCATAATGTCATAGATATTATGAAGGAAACAATAATTCATACATTTAACAACCATAAACAATAGTCTTGAAATACGAAAAGGAGTGACTGTTTTAATACAAGCCATAAAATAAAGACTAATGTTTGCAAAATTTAAAATAACAACTCATGCTATCCTTTGCTTACCCCTATCATCATGTGATGCTTGATCACTACTATCGCCTCTATCTCCCCCATCTTCGCTACTACTTGCTTGATCATCGGAAGAGGAAGACCAAGTGAAGACCCATTGCTTACTCGGATCGCCTATTATAGCCATGGAAGTGCCGAATGTACATGAGATAGCTTACCATAACTTCATAAAAAATCCTTTAACCTTATCAAGCATTTTGTCAACTTTAGTGATATGGGATTGAAGAATTTGTTGGTTGGGCATATCATAGAAATCGACTCATGTGGAGGAAGACCGGGATTAGGAATCAAAATTTTGTTTTGTTGACGACTAGTTGATCTTTAACGAGAAGGACTATGAGATGCTTCATCCTGTGGTTGCGGTTGATCTTGAGATAATTTTCGTTGAGTCCATTCTTCGAAAGTAATGATAGGAGGTGGTCGAGCAACCGGTAGCTTCATTAATGCTAAAGTGTGAGAATTTAAATAACCAATGGTAGAAACCGACGAGTCAGGTTTTAGAATCTCACACGCCTTTAGTAGTCGCATAATATACTCACCATAATAAATGACATTCATTCAACCATTATTGAAGCTCAAGAATTAATCGTAGCCAATTGACTTTAATGTTTTCGAAGATAGCGTACAAGGCTTTGAAGTTATGTTCATAAACAAGTTCATAACTCCTGGTTCGTGGAGTTACGGTTTTCATTAAAGCATGATGTATAATTCTTGCTCTTGGTTTTAAGGACATGGACTAGAGTTGGTGTATGTCGTCTTCTAAAAATAAATGACTTATATGGTCATGAACGACCATATCAAAATCAACATTTCTCAATTCTATACCATCATTTTCGAATCTTAAAATGTGAGCCATTCGATCTAAGGAGAAAAAGATAGGTTTTCCACAAACTAGACTCCATACACAATCTTCTTGTTTTGAACGGTTTGGTGACCCAAGTTAAGATTTGCATAGAATAGTTTGACCATTGATTAATTTTGTGCTTATTATCATCAATATTGAATAAAGATTCCAAATTGCTCCTACGAGCCAATTCTTGTATATGGTATGGAGAGAAATCGGAAAACTTTACAAACGAACCTTCAAATATGTAAGAATCTTGCATTCTTCTCCATCTCCTAATTGCGGTATCATCAAATAGCATTGTTGGATTCGCACGTTTGAAGGAGGTTGAGAGGATGAAGATGCTTGCCCTTTTCTCTTAGGAGCCATTAATTTAATTATTTGGATGATAAAAATTGAGTTTTTGAATAGCTAGGGTTTTGGAGAATTTGAAAATCTGAAACGAGTAAGAAGAGAGAAGGGAAAGGTAAGTGAGTGGGTAGGAGCAGTAATGTTGCTCAGATTCATGAATTAGTCAACTGAATAAGTGGTGCAGTCGACTGAATCTGAAATTTGAAAATTTTCACCCTTCTGGTCAAGTCGACTGAGTCATTGAGGCAGTCGACTGACCATGGTTTTAAAAACGTTTTACTTCAGTGTCAATTGACTGACCCCTTGTTCAGTTGACTGACCTGGGTGAATTTATACAGTCAATGTTTTCTTGAGTAAATTTTGATAAATTTTCGTACATATGAACATTGTAAGTTTATTTTTGAATATTACATCTAAAATACATGTTGATGATATGAAGAAGAAATGAATTATTCCAAAAAAAAGCATACATACTTGTTTCCTGGGGATCTGACCAGGCAACTAGGTACTCGACATTGGCGCACTGCTCGGCAATATATTCATCGTTCGGCACTCTGAACGCTCGGCACAAGGAATCGTTCGGCACTCAGGGTCATTCAGCAGTCAAGAACGTTCGGCCTCAAAGAAACGCTCGGCATGAAGGAGCGTTCGGCATGAAGGAGCGCTCGGCATCCAGAAGCGTTCGGCATTGGGAAACGTTCGACATTGTATATCATTTGGCCTCCCGAGAACACTCGGCATACCAAGGACGTTCGGTATAAGATCGTTCGGCATACCAGAGACGGTCGGTATAAAGGAACGCTTGGCATGAAGAAGCGCTCGGCATCTAGAAGCGTTCGGCATTGGGAAACGTTCGGCATTGTATATCGTTCGGCCTCCCGAGAACGCTCGGCATACCAAGGACGCTCAGCATAAGATCGTTCGGCATCCAGTGATTGTTCGGCCTCCCGAGAACATTCGACAACCAAAGATTATTCGGCACTCTTTCAATCTCACACGGCTTCGATTGATTGCTCGGTCTACTCTTCCCACGCAACACCGCATCATTGGCATGAAGATGATGGGTCGGCATTTGGTCGTTCTGCATGTTTGGGTCGGCACACTGAGTTTACACCATTTGGGCCGTGATAGCCAGCTAC